>CP136058.1:616851916-618120251 GCA_032464435.1 Aegilops umbellulata | reverse complement strand
TGTTCTGGATGATATCTCCTAAAGGAGACGAACTGACCACTATGATGGGATGACCCTGAAAATAGTGCTTCAGCTTTCGGCTGGCCATAAAGACCCCATACACAAGCTTCTTCCAATGTAGATATCTCTGCTTGGACTCGATGAGTACTTCACTGAGGTAATAAACCAGACGTTGAACTGGGTGCTCCTTTCCTGCTTCCTTCAGCTCTTCAACAATTGCCACGCTGATAGGCCGGGCATTAGCTGCCACATATAACAGAAGCGGTTCCCTTTAAATGGGGGCAGCCAGAACCGGTGGCTTAGATAACTGCTTCTTGAGCTCCTCCAAAGCCTCATCAACCGCTTTACTCCAGACAAAATCATTTGTCTTCTTCATCATTTGATTCAAAGGTATGGCCTTCTCTCCTAGGCGACTGATAAATGCTACGTCTCGAGCTTGCGTTGGTTTTCCACGAAGAGGAGGGGGTGATGCAGCACAGTAGCGTAAGTATTTCCCTCAATTTTTGAGAACCAAGGTATCAATCCAGTAGGAGGTCACGCGCAAGTCCCTCGTACCTGCACAACACGATAGCAACTCGCAACCAACGCTTAGGGGTTGTCAATCCCTTCACGGTCACTTACGAGAGTGAGATCTAATAGAGATAATATTTTGGGTATTTTTGTATAAAGATGCAAAGTAAAAAGTAAAAGCAAAGCAAGTAAATAAATTGATGGAGATTGATATGATGAGAATAGACCCGGGGGCCATAGGTTTCACTAGTGGCTTCTCTCAAGAGCATAGATATTCTACGGTGGGTGAACAAATTACTGTTGAGCAATTGATAGAATTGAGCATAGTTATGAGGTTATCTAGGTATGATCATGTATATAGGCATCACGTCCGAGACAAGTAGATCGAAATGATTCTGCATCTACTACTATTACTCCACTCATCGACCGCTATCCAGCATGCATCTAGAGTATTAAGTTAAAAACAGAGTAACGCCTTAAGCAAGATGCCATGATGTAGAGGAATAAATTCATGCAATATGATAAATACCCCATCTTGTTATCCTCGATGGCAACAATACAATACGTGCCTTGCAACCCTTTCTGTCACTAGGTAAGGACACCACAAGATTGAACCCAAAGCCATGCACTTCTCCCATTGCAAGAACTACCAATCTAGTTGGCCAAACCAAATGGATAATTCGAAGAGACTTGCAAAGATAACTCAATCATACATAAAAGAATTCAGAGAAGATTCAAATATTATTCATAGATAAGTTGGATCATAAACCCACAATTCATCGGTCTCAACAAGCACACCGCAAAAAGAAGATTACATCGAATAGATCTCCACGGAAGCAAGGTCAACCGATCACATAGGGTCGCCGTGCGATCGAAAGAGTGAGACGGGTTGGAGAGAGTGACCTAGATAGACGATGTGCGTGAGAGAGTATACAATGTGAATAGGTCGAATTGGGCTCAAACATGGTGATATGTCATTTTTTCCGAGAAAGAGCGAGGTAAATTGAGACATACACACACACACAGAGAGAGAGAGAGAGAGAGAGAGATTGAGTGAGCGTGGCCCACCATGTGGTTGAAAGAGTGGCGGTGGCTTGGATGGACTGACCTAGATAGACAATCTGCGTGAGAAAGTATAGAGTGTGTCGATCGAGGCCCGAACAGGGAGATATATCATTTGTGTGTGAAAGAAAATGAGGTTAAACGAGACTCAGATAAAGAGAGCGAGATTGAGAGAGTGTGGCCCGCCGTGCGGAAGAAAGAGTGAGACAGTCTCGAGGGAGTGACCTAGATATACAACGTGCGTTCGTGCGCACGAGAGGTTGGGGGGCTAGATAGGCAATGCATGTATTCAGCGCGAGAAGCTGAGAGGGAGAGGGGGGGAGAGAGAGAGCTCGGCATGGGGTGCAATGGAGGGTGTGTGAGGTAAATACATTTGGTAACAGGAGTGAAAAAAGGGGTTGTGTAGTTGAGAGAGTTAGAGATCGAAACATGGAGAGAAAGAAGGAACGTGTATTGGAAACCGATAGCTTGCTAAGGTGGTTAGGAGAGGAAGATTGACCGATACAGGAAGTATGTAGCGTTTGTGCGCAGGGGGGGGGACTAAAAACAACATTTGCATGTACATAGTACGGGACTTAATATCGATGTTTCAATTCGGTGTACATTGTAAGATTTGAACCGAGGACCAGGCATACGGGTAATTATTTCGAATTCGTGCCATACTAAGTTTCAAAAAGTTGACATTGGCTCAATTTGTTGTGCTATTTTGTAGGTCATATGTTTGAATCCATCCAAAAGTTTTCTCACTACCATGGTGTTCATCATATACATATGAATTTGTATTAAAAAAGTAGTGTGGATACAATGAAATGCGAAATCCACATTAGAATTGGAGATCGCTACGTGACACACACTCTAATTCAAATAACTAACTACGTGACACACACTCTATTTCAAATAACTAATTATGTGACACACTCTAATCCACATTAGCATGGGTACCGTTTTGATTTTTTCAAATAACTCCTCATTAATTAATTTATAGTACTCCCTCTGTTCACTTTAATAAGACCTTGAAGACATTTCAGACAATGTGCAAAACAGTTCTTTTTAAGTTGTCTGAAATGACTTACAAAAGTGAACGGATGGAGTATCTCATTTCAAATGACTAATTATTGCAAGGAAAACACAGGCATGGTAATACATACAGAATCGTTTGCAAATGAAAGAAGATTCGTTTGCATTCTGAAATGTAGGCGCACTAGGCAGACCAAGGTCGTGTCGGGGTGGACGCTGCTTCGGTGCCTTAAAGGCAACAACCCTTGGGTGACAGACATGTGGGCCAGCCACCTGTTGGGCCCACATGTCATGGACACAAAGGCAGGTGCCTTAAGGCACCGAAGAGTAGTCCTGTCGGGGTGGTCGCGTGTGCCGGACGGACGCGTAGCACCCAACCACCCACCCCCTCCCCCAAAAAAAAGGACGACGATAATATAAGTTCGCGCTTCCACGTTTCGGATTTAAATATCTGGCGGCCCCAATTCCAGCCCTGCAAAATCTCTCTTCTCCACCGTCCCCTTCCACGCCCAGATTACTCAAATCCCTAATTCACCGCCATCCCTCGAATCGCCCCTCGTCTCGTCTCTTTCCCTGCCATTCCCCACCTCTGTGCCGGACGACAACGATGAAGACGACGGTTGCGCTTCACCACCGCACCAGAGCTACCTCATCTACGCCCTCGTTCGCCGCACCGGATGGTCCACCGACAACGTCGGCCGCCGCAACCGACGTGCCTCACAGACACCGACTTCCACCGCATCAGGTGCGCTTCACCAACGCCATCTCCCAGCTCATCGGGGCTACTTCACCGAGCACATCATCGCACATCCACCCCCCCGAGGTCGTTGGGGCTTCACCAACGGTCTTGTCCACTGCATCGTAGCACTCCACTACCACTCAAGATCTGCATCCGTGCGCGGCTAGCCAACGCCAGCGCATCACCCTCAACGGCTCTGATGTGACCCGCACTCCAGCTAGGTGAGAATGCCCAAACGCCGGCCCGAACTAGGTATCCACACATCAGTCCCTTGTGCACTGCGCCTATGATGTTTGGATATCCTTTCACTGCTCTCTTAGCTTACACGCCTATGCAACTCTGACTTTAACTCTTATTTCTTCTGGAGATATCATCTGAAACAAGCAAATCCATTTTTTAGCGAAGCATGATGGGGCTACGGGATCTGGTACACATCCTGCACACCCATATAACCTTGTAAATATCTGTCCTCCGGTACAACATCAAGGTCGATTCCTCTTATTTGATCAACCATTCACCGTGTCAAAAATGCAGAGGGGGATGCAAGGAGCACAAGGCCTGCACATCCAAGCAAGTGGTAACATGGACTTGTACATGGAACATCCCAAGCGCAAGCAGAGCTACAGCGAGCCTGTACAACGAGCTAGCGTATGTCCCTGCATTTCATTTAATTCGTACTGGCATTCGTGTATGATTTGTGTGAAGTGGCTGATCCACGAATTCAAGTTACTAGGGGTGAACATTTAACATAAAAAAATACGAAGGCTACAAACATGGTCTGTACCTGCTTGAATTATTCGTTCTCTGGCTGAAAATATCGAAGTGTAATTGCACATATAACGCTGCGCAAACTGCATATCAATATATCTATCCTGCACAAGTATGCCAATAGTTTCAAACAGCAGATTAAAAAGTATTTATGCCATGTTGTCATGATACGAGGACTTTCTGGTAGATGGCCTCGACATTTCCTCAAGCTATGAAAATGCACTATAATTTGCTTGTCATCAATGCCTGCAAATCTCGGTCTCTATCAACATAGTAGATCATCATTAGACACTAAATCCTTCAATGAGCTTGCAAAATTCTTGCATTAGATCCCTCATTAGACACTATATGTTCATCACCAGGAGCATGTAAAATGTTTGCATCAAATCCTTCATCAGCAGTCTGTTCATTAGACACTTTAGGCTCAAGAACAACATGAGCTTGTATGTTTGCACTGGAAACTTGATTAGATACATCAGATTCAGTCAGTTCGATATTGATTGGGGGAGTTATAAAATAAGTAGAAATTGGTTTCATTTTCTCATAGATTCCCTACATACAAGCAGTTTTACAACACCGTCAGGTTTAACTATTGGCCAGAAATTGAAGAGTTGAATTAGATATAATCAGGGATGTGATGTACCTGCTTGTTGCGCATGCTACTCTTGGAATCTGTGACTGTCCGTTTGCGCAAGCTCGATGCAATGCCCGTGCTGCCGCCGCTGCCTCCCACGCAGGCTACACCCAGGGTTGGATCTTCATCTTCTTGTCCTTCCGTTCGCTTGAAGCCCGGTGACCGCCCTCCAACGAGGGCGCGAGGATGTGCTGTTTCGGTCTGTCCAGCGGCGACTAGGTTAGGAGCGAACCACACTGGAGGCTGGACCGAATGAATTGGGATTTTTCCTGCTGTCGATCGATATGGGAGGCGCTCGTTTGGGCCGCGAGCCTGCTATAGGACCTGCCTTGCACTTATGTTATTGTCCCATCCAAGTTGAAACATTTTTCTTCATTTTTTACATTGCCTGCTCGTGCGTTGGGACAAACAAAACTAGCATGGGCCAACCTGGACGACTCAAACTAAATGCACACTTTCCAGCCACCTGAGGCGGCCGCCCATACCAGCCCCTATGGTGGCGTCGCGCCTTTTTGAGTGTATGATTGGATAGTGAAAAATATTCTAGTGGCGCTTTTGATTTACCCACAGAATGGTTGAATTGCTTGTTTCTATGAACTGAGTTCACCAATAATGTGAAGGATGCCAGTCTTTTCATCCTGTTGTAGATTGCTTAGATATCGATATGCCAAAAGTAATCGCATGAAATATATAGTAAAAGCCAGTGTGATGTGTTTGGCTACAACTAGTCTGACTACACATCCTCATATAACATATCAAGGACGCACCATCTTACCAGATTAACCATTCGACTTACCCATGCAGTGTAGGAAGAAAGAAGTATTGGGACTGCGTATCCAAGCAATTGATGTCATGGACTCCTTTGTACAACCTTGTAAGAGAAAAAGAAGTTACAGTGTGCCTGTACAAAGAACTAGCGGAAGTTTAGTTACCTGCTTCTTGGAATTTTAGTTAGCCACTTATTGCAAAATTGTTCAATTACGTTGCTTGGCTTAATTTAGTTTGCTACTGATTACATAATGGCACAGCCTGTTAATCATATTGTAGACTGCGCCTATCTATGTGTTTGATACTTACTGTTAAGAATTACCGTTTTGCCTTAACTTAAATATCTACTTGTTTGTTTAACTACTTTGCTACTGCAACAGTGGGTTACAATGATGTTAATAACTACTCCCTCCGTCCCATAATATAGGACGTTTTTTGACACTAGCATAGTGTTAAAAAACGTCTTACATTATGGGACGGAGGGAGTACTTTTCAGCATCCAATTGAAACTCTTTAATTCCTTGTTTGTTTAACTGCTTTGCTGTTATAACTCCCAATTGAGATGTTTTGCTAACTTCAAATTTTCTGAATCCAATCGGAACTTTAATGGCAAAACAGGTTAGCCCAAGATCAAAGAGCGAGGTCCCCATGGACGTTGCATCATCCCACAGCAGTGGCACCGGCCCAATCATGCATTATGAATTGCCAACTGCTGATGCTCCAGAGGCTAAACTAGTGGTAGAAAGAGATTCCGCTTCTGCACTTAGAGATGAAGTTGACATGTTGAGGAAGCAAACAGCACAATCACAAGCAGTACTCAAGACAACCATTAAATATTTGGTGGATTTCAAAACGAAGCAAGCTGAGACTCACCAGATTGTTAAGGTCCTGAAGGAAAAAGGAAATTAAATTCCTACTTCGTAAATCATAGGTGAAATGTTCTTTCCATAGTTGAATAACCTTTGTGTTGTTTGTTCATGTAATCAATCAAACCATTTGTTTTAGAGATCATGTAATATTTTTTTTTGTTTTTTGGTTGGTAATCTTATTTGAGCACAAGTCTATATTAATTGATAAGACTCGGAGACATTTCATTTGGATTGCTGTGCCAGACCTACAAATATGCCAATCGGGCTGAATGTGCATTCAGCAATAGTAGTAGTATAGATGGACCATAAGTGGCACGCATCGGAAAGGGCCAAGATGTTGGCTAAAAAAAGGATTGCTATTGTAGCCAAAAAAAGTACAGTGGCCTGGCTTATGTATGTTAGTTGATATTATTGATCCATATACTCTATAAGTGTTTATATGTCTGTTAGTTCTGTACATTCTTGGTTGATTGACTCGGTATTTGAATCTTGATACATCGCTTGTGTACATATCTAAATGGGAGTACACATTATGCTGCGTGTGACATTTGAGTTGGACATGAAGTGTTCCAAATATTCGAATTCACCTTAAACTGGATACTAGTTTCTGAATTTGAGTATCGGCATTTGTAAACCATATTCATATATGATAGTGGAATACATCTTTGTCGTCCTTTTGAAGATATATAAAAACACATAGAACGATTTATAAAGATTCATATAGCAATACAAAATGGATTCGAATTTAGTTGCCAGGGTAAACGTGGATGCTTATTGTCCCAAAATTCGAAAGAAGCTGCAAAATATCCACTCCCACGTCGGCTGCCCGAACCCAAGTGTTTGGGAGATGGAAATTATTGTCTACCCATTACACGGACAATCCATCGGCCCGATTTCCACTGCTCTAAATAGGGGTAGGTTAGTAACTGCAATTAGACGTGACACGACCGCCTCTGAGCCCATTCCGACATGGTGGGCGTCAAACATGGGCGGCAAAACACATTTGATTCAAGCTCGTCCGAAAGACCTCTGTTTCTCCCTCCATTCCCCATTCACACACGGTGGGCGGCAAAACAAACTCGACTCGGCCGAAATTGATGTAGGAAAATATTTTCAATAGGGGCAGGTTTGTAACTTCACTCAGACGTGACACAACCACCCTACCTGTCAGCCCCGTTCATACACCGTGGGCGCCAACCATGGGCGCCAACCATCCTCTCCTCACCCGAAATCGCTCTGGGCAAATATTGGCGAGATGCGAGATTACCGTCCTATCCCCAACCGACGAGACTTCCAAATTTTAAACGAGGGCTAAGTTCATAACTTTCCCATATTTCAGACAGGCGTGTCCAAAAAACATGGTTCCCCGTACCTCCCCCTCCATTTTCCCATTCATACACCGTCGACGCTAGAACACCCCATCCCCACACCAGCCTCCATCTGCCACCCCATCCATCGCCGCCGTCCTCCACCACATCCATCGCCACCGTCCTCCACCATGCTGGAGCGCCTACCAAGACCATGTCGTCCACTACTAGAGATGGACGTTTCTCATCCACGGCGACGGACCAATAGCCTTGCATCGCGTACTCTAGCTTCATCGGCGCCGTCGTCCTCTTTGCCGGGGCCGCTCACACGACCTTCTCTTCCACCGCAACGGGACTTAACCCCCGATGCACCCGTCTACCGTCGTAGATCAGCTTCAACGCCACCGACATCCATCGCACCCCCGATGCCTACACGGCGCCGCAAGAGAGGTGGTACTTATTATCTCCTCAACTTTTGGATCTCAACCAGAAAATAGATCTTAACTTTGTTACTCTACTTTCTTTTCAGCTCTTAGAATTTAGTTCTTAGTTCGAAGCAAACAATGGATGCTAAATATCATTTCTCCGGTTTGCAGCTTCAAATCTGCCATGGCACAACCATAATATGGTTTAATTGATCATGCTTAGGGTTTAATTGATCATGTTGGTTCCGTGGTGGTTTCTTTAATAGAAATCGGAGGGAAAACCCTCTTTTGCTAAAAAATATGCTTAGAGTTTCCCCCTTTTATGATCACTATACGATCAGAATACGTGCTTCGTGTCATAATAACACTGCTCCACGCATCAAGCTAAAGAAGCTTAGATGTTCAAATATGAATCTGATATTATTAAAACAGAGTTGTTTAATTGGTCAGCTAAATGTTACTAAATTAGTTTCGAAAATGCATGTTCGCCGCTCGGGTGTGTATCTCTACAGGGTCCCCACGGTGTGCCAGCCCACCCTGGGATTTTGGGTCGTCCCAGGCCCCGATTCCCCTCTGTTCTGCTGCGCGCTTCCGATCTCTACTCGCCCGCAGCCGCCTGCCTCGCCGGCGACTTGATGTCCCCGGACGACATGACTCTAGGAGGAGACGCCGGACTAATAGAAGGCCAGGAGCCGCTCACCCAACAGCGTCACCGCTGCCCGGGCGCGCCGCCGTGCCTACCTTCCTAGTCCGTTCAGGGCTCAGGCGTGCAGCACCCACCAAGCCAACCCGATTTATCCTGAGATACGTCCTCAACACTCAGCAGCCACTCCTCATCACCCATTTTCTAATTAATTCATTACTCATTAGGCAGGACTGTCATTAGGGTTTGTTGTGTGCTCAGTGCTACCTACACTTAATGGTTCAGATGTATTACGGTAATCTTTAGTACCTCTAAAGTTCACAGGATTTTCAAAATTCCGGCCCTCGGAACAGAAACTAGTCATTTTGGATTGTTGGTCGTAGTGACATTGACCCAGATTACTACTGCAATCCAGGTTTGTTGACAATTTTACTTGTCTTTCTTACTCATTCGATATAATATCCAATTATTCACGTCGATTAGTTGCGAACAATAAGTGTTGGACAAACTTCTTCATTCAGATTTTGGACAGTCTCTTACTGCAGTTACAATTATGCATACTTGTCCTGATAAGCTCACAAGTAAATGATTGATTCACTACATCTATGCTTGCCTTGTCATATTTGTTGTCAATATTCTTTTAGGGTGGACCACCCTGTTTCTAAATACTGGAACCGTAGACCTGAGTGAATAGTATTTCTCTATGTGATCTCTTCCATCATGTGTGGGTAACGAACACTGCATTTTATAGAAAGAAAGTGTCATTTCCAGCTTTTACATAGGTTTCGATCTTTTACATGGAATACAATTTGCCTACTTTCTTTGTGACGCACTACGAACACTCCACCCTTGAAGCTGAACATTACGCCACTCATAATTGCTTAGTTTATTTGTTCAAATACGAATTTCATATGATTCTAATGTTCCTACTTCAGTTTTGAAATGTGTGCCTGCCTGTTATAGAGACATAAGGGGTTTGTATTTCTATGTGTGGTCTGGTCAGCACGGTTAGGGAGGTGAACTTTGCATATGCAGGGGTTTATAGGGAGACACTCTCCGAGTTGAATCCACAATGCATTCCATAGATAATCTGACTACTTTTTATGTTTTCATAAATCTCAGATTCTGAGCAACATCATAATGATTATGAGCTTGCGCGCATGAAAAGAATAAAGCAGAACAATGCCATGGCTGTCAAACTTGGCATTAAGGGACTGAAATCAAGTCTGGATGCAATGCAATACAAATGCTCTCCACCTACAGATTGATGCTCAGAATATGATCCTAACAGTGATTCTGAGCTAGAGGGAGACCTAAGTCAATGTAGCTCCCTAGTGGAGGAGTCAGAGGAAGATACCCTATCTTATTCACCCATCAAGGTACTTGCTCTAACTTTCCAAGGTTACATTGCTCGCACATATCTTGCAACTGATGCTTTGCATTGCCACTACTTTGTTGAACTGCCATTAGCTTAGTTTACACATCGTGTATGTGAATACTGTTGGAAATATGCCCTAGAGGCAATAATAAAAGCATTATTATTATATTTCCTTGTTCATGATAATTGTCTTTATTCGTGCTATAATTGTGTTAACCGGAAATCGTAATACATGTGTGAATAACAGACAACAACATGTCCCTAGTGAGCCTCTAGTTGACTAGCTCGTTGATCGACAGATAGTCATGGTTTCCTGACTATGGACATTGGATGTCATCGATAACGGGATCACATCATTAGGAGAATGATGTGATGGACAAGACCCAATCCTAAACATAGCATAAGATCGCATAGTTCGTTTGCTAGAGTTTTCCAATGTCAAGTATCCTTTCCCTAGACCATGAGATCGTGTAACTCCCGGATACCGTAGGAGTGCTTTGGGTGTGCCAAACGTCACAACGTAACTAGGTGACTACAAAGGTATGCTACGGGTATCTCTGAAAGTGTCTGTTGGGTTGACATGGATCGAGACTGGGATTTGTCACTCCGCTTGACGGAGAGGTATCACCGGGCCCTCTCGGTAATGCATCATCACAATGAGCTCAATGTGACCAAAGTGTTTGATCACGGGATCATGCATTACGGAACGAGAAAAGTGACTTGCCGGTAACGAGATTGAACGAGGTATTGGTATACCGATGATCGAATCTCGGGCAAGTAAAATACCGATTGACAAAGGGAATCGTATACGGGATTAATTGAATCCTTGACATCGTGGTTCATCCGATGAGATCATCGTGGAGCATGTGGGAGCCAACATGGGTATCCAGATCCCGCTGTTGGTTATTGCCCGAGAGCCATCTCGGTCATGTCTGCATGTCTCCCGAACCCGTAGGGTCTACACACTTAAGGTTCGGTGACGCTAGGGTTATAGGGATATGTATGTGCAGTAACCCGAATGTTGTTCGGAGTCCCGGATGAGATCCCGGACGTCACGAGGAGTTTCAGAATGGTCCGGAGGTAAAGATTTATATATGGAAAGTCATCATACGGACATCGGGACAAGTTTCGGGGTTATCGGTATTGTACCGGGACCACCGGAGGGTCCCGGGGGGTCCACCGGGTGGGGCCACCTATCCCGGAGGGCCCCATGGGCTGTATAAGGGAGGGAACCAGCCCATAGGGGGCTGGTGCGCCTCCCCCCATGGGCCCATGCGCCTAGCATTTGGGGGAGGGAAACCCTAAAGGGGGCGCCCCCCTTGCTTGGGGGGCAAGCCCCCTTCCCTGGCCGCCGCCCCCCTAGGAGATCTCTTCTCCTAGGGCAGGCGCCCCCCCTTGGGGGTTATATAAAGGGGGGGGGGGAGAGAGGGGGCTGAACCACCCATTGCCCTGGCGCCTCCCTCTCCCTCTCCAACACCTCCTCCTCCTCCATTGAGCACGGCGAAGCCCTGCCGGAGTACTGCAGTTCCACCATCACCACGCCGTCGTGCTGTTGTTGGAGCCTTCATCCCCAACCTCTCCTTTGCCTTTCTGGATCAAGAAGGAGGAGACGTCATGCTTTCCGTACGTGTGTTGAACGCGGAGGTGCCGTCCGTTCGGCACTAGATCATCGGTGAATTGGATCACGGCAAGTACGACTACCTCATCCACGTTCACTTGAACGCTTCCGTTGCGATCTACAAAGTGGTATGTAGATGCTATCTAATCTGAATACTCGTTGCTAGATGAACTCATAGATGGATCTTGGTGAAACCGTAGGAAAATTTTTAATTTTCTGCAACGTTCCCCAACAGTGGCATCATGAGCTAGGTCTATGCGTAGTTCTTCTTGCGCGAGTAGAACACAATTTGTTGTGGGCGTAGATGTTGTCAACTCTTCTTGCCGCTACTAGTCTTATCTTGCTTCAGCGGTATTGTGGGATGAAGCGGCCCGGACCAACCTTACACGTACGCTTACGTGAGACCGGTTCCACCGACGAACATGCACTAGTTGCATAAGGTGGCTGGCGGGTGTCTGTCTCTCCTACTTTAGTTGGAGCGGATTCGATGAAAAGGGTCCTTATGAAGGGTAAATAGAAGTTGACAAATCACGTTGTGGTGGTTTTAACGTAGGTAAGAAAACGTTCTTGCTAGAACCCTAATTCAGCCACGTAAAACTTGCAACAACAATTAGAGGACGTCTAACTTGTTTTTGCAGCAAGTGCTTTGTGATATGATATGGCCAAAGTTGTGATGTATGATGAATGATCTATATGTGATGTATGAGATGTTCATGCTATTGTAATAGGAATCACGACTTGCATGTCGATGAGTATGACAACCGGCAGGAGCCATAGGAGTTGTCTTTATTTTTGTATGACCTGCGTGTCATTGAGAATCGCCATGTAAATTACTTTACTTTATTGCTAAACGCGTTAGCCATAGTAGTAGAAGTAATAGTTGGCGAGCAACTTCATGGAGACACGATGATGAAGATCATGATGATGAAGATCATGGTGTCAAGCCGGTGACAAGATGATCATGGAGCCCCAAGATGGAGATCGAAGGAGCTATGTGATATTGGCCATATCATGTCACGTTTATTATTTGATTGCATGTGATGTTTATCATGTTTTGCATCTTGTTTACTTAGAACGACGGTAGTAAATAAGATGATCCCTCATAATAATTTCAAGAAAGTGTTCACCCTAACTGTGCACCGTTGCGGCAGTTCGTTGTTTCGAAGCACCACGTGATGATCAGGTGTGATAGATTCTAACGTTCACATACAACGGGTGTAAGACAGATTTACACACGCAAAACACTTAGGTTGACTTGACGAGCCTAGCATGTACAGACATGGCCTCGGAACACGGAAGACCGAAAGGTCGAGCATGAGTCGTATAGAAGATACGATCAACATGAAGATGTTCACCGATGTTGACTAGTCCGTCTCACGTGATGACCGGACACGGCCTAGTTGACTCGGATCATGTAATACTTAGATGACTGGAAGAGGGATGTCTATCTAAGTGGGAGTTCATTGAATAATTTGATTGAATGAACTTTATTATCATGAACTTAGTCTAAATATTTACAATATGTCTTGTAGATCAAATGGCCAACGTAGTCCTCAACTTCAACGCGTTCCTAGAGAAAACCAAGCTGAAAGACGATGGTAGCAACTATACGGACTGGGTCCGGAACCTGAGGATCATCCTCATAGCTGCCAAGAAAGATTATGTCCTAAGAGCACCGCTGGGTGACGCACCTATTCTCCCTGCACAACAAGACGTTATGAACGCTTGGCAGTCGCGATGCGATGATTACTCCCTCGTTCAGTGCGGCATGCTTTACAGCTTAGAGCCGGGGCTCCAAAAGCGTTTTGAGAGACATGGAGCATATGAGATGTTCGAAGAGCTGAAAATGGTTTTCCAAGCTCATGCCCGGGTTGAGAGATATGAGATCTCCAACAAATTCTTTAGCTGTAAGATGGAGGAAAATAGCTCTGTCAGTGAGCACATACTCAGAATGTCTGGATTGCACAACCGCTTAACTCAACTGGAAGTTAATCTTCCGGAAGAAGTGGTCATTGACAGAATCCTCCAGTCGCTTCCACCTAGCTACAAGAGCTTTGTGATGAACTACAATATGCAGGGGATGGTAAAGACCATTCCTGAGGTGTATGCTATGCTGAAATCAGCAGAGGTAGAAATCAAGAAAGAGCATCAAGTGTTGATGGTGAATAAAACCACTAAGTTCAAAAGGAGCAAGGGTAAAAAGAACTTCAAGAAGGACGGCAAGGATGTTGCCGCGCCCTGTAAGCAAGTTGCCGGGAAGAAGCCAAAGAATGGACCCAAGCCCGAAACTGAGTGCTTTTATTGCAAGGGAAGTGGTCACTGGAAGCGGAACTGCCCCAAATACTTAGCGGACAAGAAGGCCGGCAAAACCAAAGGTATATGTGATATACATGTAATTGATGTGTACCTTACCAGCACTCGTAGTAGCTCTTGGGTATTTGATACCGGTGCAGTTGCTCACATTTGTAACTCAAAGCAGGAGCTACGGAATAAACGGAGACTGGCGACGGACGAGGTGACGATGCGCGTCGGGAATGGTTCCAAGGTCGATGTGATCGCCGTCGGCACGCTGCCTCTACATTTACCTACGGGATTAGTTTTAAACCTCAATAATTGTTATTTAGTACCAAGTTTGAGCATGAACATTGTATCCGGATCTCGCTTAATTCGAGATGGCTACTCATTTAAATCCGAGAATAATGGTTGTTCTATTTATATGAGAGATATGTTTTATGGTCATGCTCCGATGGTTAATGGTTTATTCTTGATGAATCTCGTACGTGATGATACACATATTCATAGTGTGAGTACCAAAAGAGTTAAAGTTGATAACAATAGTCCCACATATTTTTGGCACTGCCGCCTTGGTCACATAGGTGTCAAACGCATGAAGAAGCTCCATGCAGATGGACTTTTAGAGTCTCTTGATTATGAATCATTTGACACGTGCGAACCATGCCTCATGGGTAAAATGACCAAGACTCCGTTCTCAGGAACAATGGAGCGAGCAACCAACTTATTGGAAATCATACATACCGATGTGTGTGGTCCAGTGAGTGTTGAGGCTCGCGGTGGCTATTGTTATGTTCTCACCCTCACTGATGACTTGAGTAGATATGGGTATATCTACTTAATGAAACACAAGTCTGAGATCTTTGAAAAGTTCAAGGAATTTCAGAGTGAGGTTGAAAATCAACGTGATAGAAAGATCAAGTTTCTACGATCAGATCGTGGAGGAGAATACTTGAGTCACGAATTTGGCACACACTTAAGAAAATGTGGAATAGTTTCACAACTCACGCCGCCTGGAACACCTCAGCGTAATGGTGTGTCCGAACGTCGTAATCGCACTCTATTAGATATGGTGCGATCTATGATGTCTCTTACCGATTTACCGCTATCTTTTTGGGGCTATGCTTTAGAGACTGCCGCATTCACTTTAAATAGGGCTCCGTCGAAATCCGTTGAGACGACACCGTATGAATTATGGTTTGGGAAGAAACCTAAGCTGTCGTTTCTAAAAGTTTGGGGATGCGATGCTTATGTGAAGAAACTTCAACCTGAGAAGCTCGAACCCAAGTCGGAAAAATGCGTCTTCATAGGATACCCGAAAGAAACTGTTGGGTATACCTTCTACCTCAGATCCGAAGGCAAGATCTTTGTTGCCAAGAATGGATCCTTTCTAGAGAAAGAGTTTCTCTCGAAAGAAGTAAGTGGGAGGAAAGTAGAACTTGATGAAGTGTTACTTCTTGAACCGGAAAATGGCGAAACTCAAGAAATCGTTCCTGAGGTGCCTGCACCGACTAGAGAGGAAATTAATGATTATGATCAAGATACTTCTGATCAAGCTCCTACTGAAATTCGAAGGTCCACAAGGACACGTTCCGCACCAGAGTGGTACGGCAACCCTGTCTTGGAAATCATGTTGTTAGACAACGGTGAACCATCGAACTATGAGGAAGCAATGGCGGGCCCGGATTCCGACAAATGGCTGGAAGCCATGAAATCCGAGATAGGATCCATGTATGAAAACGAAGTATGGACTTTGACTGACTTGCCCGTCGAACGGCGAGCCATAGAAAATAAATGGATCTTCAAGAAGAAGACAGACGCGGATGGTAATGTGACCATCTATAAAGCTCGGCTTGTCGCTAAGGGTTATCGACAAGTTCAAGGAATTGACTACGATGAGACTTTCTCACCGGTAGCGAAGCTGAAGTCCGTCCGAATCATGTTAGCTATTGCCGCATACTATGATTATGAGATATGGCAAATGGACGTCAAAACGGCATTCCTTAATGGTTTCCTTAAGGAAGAATTGTATATGATGCAGCCGGAAGGTTTTGTCGATCCTAAGAATGCTGACAAGGTGTCCAAGCTCCAACGCTCGATTTATGGGCTGGTGCAAGCATCTCGGAGTTGGAACATTCGCTTTGATGAGATGATCAAAGCGTTTGGGTTTACACAGACTTATGGAGAAGCCTGTGTTTACAAGAAAGTGAGTGGGAGCTCTGTAGCATTTCTCATATTATATGTAGACGACATACTTTTGATGGGAAATGATATAGAACTCTTGGACAGCATTAATGCCTATTTGAATAAGAGTTTTTCAATGAAGGACCTTGGAGAAGCTGCTTATATATTAGGCATCAAGATCTATAGAGATAGATCGAGACGCCTCATAGGTCTTTCACAAAGCACATACCTTGATAAGATATTGAAGAAATTCAATATGGATCAATCTAAGAAAGGGTTCTTACCTGTGTTACAAGGTGTGAAATTGAGCTCAGCTCAATGTCCGACCACGGCAGAAGATATAGAAGAGATGAGCGTCATCCCCTATGCCTCAGCCATAGGTTCTATTATGTATGCCATGCTGTGTACCAGACCTGATGTAAACCTTGCCGTAAGTTTGGTAGGTAGGTAACAAAGTAATCCCGGCAAGGAACACTGGACAGCGGTCAAGAATATCCTGAAGTACCTGAAAAGGACCAAGGAAATGTTTCTCGTTTATGGAGGTGACGAAGAGCTCGTCGTAAAAGGTTACGTCGACGCTAGCTTCGACACAGATCTGGATGACTCTAAGTCACAAACCGGATACGTGTATATTTTGAATGGTGGGGCAGTAAGCTGGTGCAGTTGCAAGCAAAGCGTCGTGGCGGGATCTACATGTGAAGCGGAGTACATGGCAGCCTCGGAGGCAGCACATGAAGCAATTTGGGTGAAGGAGTTCATCACCGACCTCGGAGTCATACCCAATGCGTCGGGGCCAATCAAGCTCTTCTGTGATAACACTGGAGCTATTGCACTTGCAAAGGAGCCCAGGTTTCACAAGAAGACCAGGCACATCAAGCGTCGCTTCAACTCCATTCGTGAAAATGTTCAAGATGGAGACATAGAGATTTGTAAAGTGCACACGGATCTGAATGTCGCAGATCCGTTGACTAAACCTCTCCCTAAGGCAAAACATGATCAGCACCAGAACTCTATGGGTGTTCGATTCATCACAATGTAACTAGATTATTGACTCTAGTGCAAGTGGGAGACTGTTGGAAATATGCCCTAGAGGCAATAATAAAAGCATTATTATTATATTTCCTTGTTCATGATAATTGTCTTTATTCGTGCTATAATTGTGTTAACCGGAAATCGTAATACATGTGTGAATAACAGACAACAACATGTCCCTAGTGAGCCTCTAGTTGAATAGCTCGTTGATCGACAGATAGTCATGGTTTCCTGACTATGGACATTGGATGTCATCGATAACGGGATCACATCATTAGGAGAATGATGTGATGGACAAGACCCAATCCTAAACATAGCATAAGATCGCATAGTTCGTTTGCTAGAGTTTTCCAATGTCAAGTATCCCTTCCTTAGACCATGAGATCGTGTAACTCCCGGATACCGTAGGAGTGCTTTGGGTGTGCCAAACGTCACAACGTAACTGGGTGACTATAAAGGTATGCTACGGGTATCTCTGAAAGTGTCTGTTGGGTTGACATGGATCGAGACTGGGATTTGTCACTCCGCTTGACGGAGAGGTATCACCGGGCCCTCTCGGTAATGCATCATCACAATGAGCTCAATGTGACCAAAGTGTTTGATCACGGGATCATGCATTACGGAACGAGAAAAGTGACTTGCCGGTAACGAGATTGAACGAGGTATTGGTATACCGATGATCGAATCTCGGGCAAGTAAAATACCGATTGACAAAGGGAATCGTATACGGGATTAATTGAATCCTTGACATCGTGGTTCATCCGATGAGATCATCATGGAGCACGTGGGAGCCAACATGGGTATCCAGATCCCGCTGTTGGTTATTGCCCGAGAGCCATCTCGGTCATGTCTGCATGTCTCCCGAACCCGTAGGGTCTACACACTTAAGGTTCGGTGACGCTAGGGTTATAGGGATATGTATGTGCAGTAACCCGAATGTTGTTCGGAGTCCCGGATGAGATCCCGGACATCACGAGGAGTTTCGGAATGGTTCGGAGGTAAAGATTTATATATGGAAAGTCATCATACGGACATCGGGACAAGTTTCGGGGTTATCGGTATTGTACCGGGACCACCGGAGGGTCCCGGGGGGTCCACCGGGTGGGGCCACCTATCCCGAAGGGCCCCATGGGCTGTATAAGGGAGGGAACCAGACCATAGGGGGATGGTGCGCCTCCCCCCCCCATGGGCCCATGCGCCTAGGGTTTGGGGGGAGGGAAACCCTAAAGGGGGCGCCCCCCTTGCTTGGGGGGCAAGCCCCCTTCCCTGGCCGCCGCCCCCCTAGGAGATCTCTTCTCCTAGGGCAGGCGCCCCCCCTTGGGGGTTATATAAAGGGGGGGAGAGAGGGGGCTGAACCACCCATTGCCCTGGCGCCTCCCTCTCCCTCTCCAACACCTCCTCCTCCTCCATTGAGCACGGCGAAGCCCTGCCGGAGTACTGCAGTTCCACCATCACCACGCCGTCGTGCTGTTGTTGGAGCCTTCATCCCCAACCTCTCCTTTGCCTTGCTGGATCAAGAAGGAGGAGACGTCACGCTTTCCGTACGTGTGTTGAACGCGGAGGTGCCGTCCGTTCGGCACTAGATCATCGGTGAATTGGATCACGGCAAGTACGACTACCTCATCCACGTTCACTTGAACGCTTCCGTTGCGATCTACAAAGTGGTATGTAGATGCTATCTAATCTGAATACTCGTTGCTAGATGAACTCATAGATGGATCTTGGTGAAACCGTAGGAAAAATTTTAATTTTCTGCAACGTTCCCCAACAAATACGCCCTGCCTATCCATTTTCAGTACATATTCCATCTGTCATCATACCATATTTATGCATTCAAATGCTTTTCTTGTGTATCAGACGTTCAAAAGGAAGAGGGCGATTGCTGATCGTGGAGGAGCACAAGCAAAGTATTTGGAAAAGGTAGTGGCACCTGATAAATCAAGTAGCCCATTAGGTGTACTTGCAATATCACCTGACCCACAAAATACCCCAACTCTAGCAGACTCTAGCCCTACTACACTGGTCATTTCTGATGCCCCAACTCAGCAGACCCCAACTGCAGCAAATAGTATGATTATGCCAGTTGACATAGCACTAGTTGTACAACGCAAAACCCCCATTCCAGCAAAGAGTACACCAAATCCAGTTGCCAAATCCCTTTTCCAACCAGAGAGAACCCCAATTGCAGCAAATAGGACCCCTATTCCATTTCTTCCCAGTTTAGAAGATGAAGCTTATGTTGTTGTCAGGAACTTTGTGCGCATCTTTCCTTCATGGAAAGATTATACCGCAGACACAGAACAATTTCCAGTCTTCCTCCGCAACTTACGCATAAGTAATGTACTAATGTTATTCATGGTCATTACTGCATATGTTTCTGCTGACAGAAGACACAAGATTTCATTCTTTTAAATAAGCGAGGAGCAAACTGGATTGTGATGACGAGCAAGAGTTGGTTGCGCTTTTCAAGCACTCGCTGATGAAGTATCGTTTCTACCCGAGGCAAGGCACTTCGATGGCAAGCCTCTGAACAAAATTTCTATAAAGTCTCTGGTGCTACATTTATCCGGCGGTGACTGGAATAATCTTGTTACACATTGGTCTCGGCTGCAGCGTAAGGTACTGTCTATGATATCACATCACAATTTGAACTACATTTCTGCAATTGCCTTAATGTCTCACTTGTATGAAAACTGTTAGCAGAAGAACATTCGTTCTCAAGGGACCACAGAATCTCGCAACTATACTGCACACTACATTGCTCTCGTGAGTACCTCTTGCCCTGTATGACCATACTTACTTTCATAGCTGTTTGATTATGTAGCATCACTGCACATGTTAGCCTCGTAATCGCCCATTTGGTGGACATTATAAGATCCGTATGGACTCTTACACAAATTTAGAATCAACCCAATGCTTTTGAAGAGGTTTAGCTCTGCAGTCCTCTTGTAAGGACTGAACGTGCTCTATCATTGTACTTACATTAACAGCTACTCCCTCCGTCCCATAATATAAGAACGTCTTGTACAGTACACCAGTGTTCAAAACACTCTTGTATTATCGGAAGAGGGATTGGTTCATTTTGTAGCATTCTGCATCTTATCTCCCTCGCCCAACATTTACTAAAAAAGATCAGATCTATATTTAATATTACCAACAAGTAGAATACACAGACAATGCCAGTGCAGAAGTGTAGCCCATTGCTCTTGTCAGTACATTTTGTCCTGTAATGCTTGTACTTCCAGGGATTGGTAGTTGATTATGTAGCATCAATCTGCATCTTATCTTCATTATCCTCTAGCCCATCTAGTATTATCATATCTATAATTACTCTCTACAAAATGTAGAGTACACGCAATGCTTATGAAGAAGATTCTGTGCTGAAATTCTTGAGTTATCCTTCCCATGACATGGAGAAGGGCATTATAAAGCCAGTGTTAACTGTTAATGTCAGTCAGTCCTTCTAAAGCCTTTATCCTCAACTGCTGTTTAATTTGCTCATACTTCCTATCGTTTACTGCTGTTTAGTTTGCTGTTTCTACCAAAATGCATGTTCGTAAGAACCGTAAGTTCTAAGTTTTACTTGTAAAACCAAATTTCTTATTCATACCATGCACATTACTTAATACTCCCTGTATATATGCTTGGTTTTGTGGATCTATAATCCAGTGTGTGGTGAAGCAGCCCACGTTTGCACCTTGTCATCTCCACGTTAGCAGGCCAAAATGCATGTTGGGCCTCAATTTTCACTAGTCGTCGATGGGCCTTCAGCAGGCCGAAATGTAGACTGGGCCGTTATGGGCCCAGTTAGCTCATGGGCCGTTACCAGGCCGAAACATATCTCGGGCCTTAGTTGGCCCACTGATACCATGGGCCTTTAAGAGGCCGAAAGCTTAGTAACGGCTTCAACGGGCCGAATTATGCGACAGGCCTTTAACAGGCCCAAAGTCACGTTGGGCTTAACTGTTGCCACCTTTAGCACGGGCCGTTGGTGGGCCCAATGTCCCATCAGACCATATATGGCCCATGGGCAGCACGGGCCACTCCCAGGCCGAAAGTCACACCGGGCTGAAATGGGCCCATGTCTACATCAGGCCTCTAATAGGCCAAACGTCACTGGGCTGTAGTTGGGCCCGAATATTCGGCGAATAATTAACGGGCCAGATCTGGCTTCAGGCCACAAATGGGCCCAAATATTGGGCGAACAATTAACGGGCCAGATCTGGCTTCGGGCCGTAAATGGGCCGAAATATTGGGCGAACAATTAACGGGCCAGATCTGGTTTCAGGCTGTAAATGGGCCTTTATTAAGCAGGCCATTATTGGGCTGGCCCACTAGTATCTGATTAATTTCTATGGGCCTTTGACTGGGCCGGCCTTTTTAACCTATATGGGCCTCTCTTAGGCCCAGCCATGTGTCAACGTACCATAGGCATGTCTCCTCCAATGGACGGGCGACATCTGGCCCACTAACGAGCTGACTGGTGTTCCCTTCGGCCAATTAGAATTTTACACGTGGAAATTTCCCATTGGACGGGGCTGTTAACGGGTTATTGGATCCAAAATCTGACCCGATAGCTTAACAGCGTTCCATTACGGTGGATGCCACGTGTCGGTCACCCTTGACGAAAGCACTTCTGTAACGCGCGATTTATCGTCATAGAAGTGGACACTTCCGTAAAGATAATTTTGGTAATGTCATGGAACACTTCTACGACAGCACAGGTATGACTATCTTGATTTTGTCATAAATTTGTCATGGATGTACATGCATGACAAAAAACACGACCTACTGTGACAAACACGTATCATCAAGGAAGTGTATTTTTTTGTAGTGTATGTCTGGGTCATTTTAATGAAGCTCTTTTTCAGTCCGACCAGATTGGGGGTAAACCGAGATCGTTCATGCAGATGGAGGACTTTCGTGACTGTCTCGCCGACTGCGGCTTGGCAGACTTGGGGTTCACAGGATACCAATACACATGGGATAACAAACGAGATGGTACAGAGAACATTCAAGTAATGCTAGATCGGGCAGTTTGCACCGACAATTTTTTGCAGCTCTTCCCGGAGACCTCTGTTGAGCAGATTATTACCGAGGAGTCTGACCATCAAGCGATCCTGGTCCGGGCATTGGAGACGACTCCATGTCAAAGGGAACCGGGTGATAGACCTTTTAGGTATGAGGAATCATGGACACGCCATGAAAGCTACCAAGCTATGTTCGACGAGGCCTGGGAGGCAGGCGACATAGGTGAACAGGGTCTCGATACAGTATGGAAGAGGTTTAGATGTATGTCTAGATCTATGCAGAGGTGGGCCAGGGAGGTGTTTGGCTCTATAAGACGATCCATAAACAAGCTCAAGCACCAACTTGTGGATGCAAAACGGAGGGCACTTGACTCGGGTTCCTCACTGGAGGTCCGCGAGCTAGAGGAGCAGCTTAAAGAAATTTATACGCGGGAGGAAATTATGTATAAATAGCGCTCGCGAGTAGAGTGGCTGACTGCAGGGGACCAAAATACGAAATATTTTCAAAACCGTGCTATGCACCGAAAGAGAAAGAACACAGTCAAAGCACTTCAGAGGGAGGATGGCACAAGATGCACTAATGATGAACAGATGCGGGAAATGGCAGCACAGTTTTATGAGGCGCTCTTCTCCTCGGAAGGATCGGCTGATGCAAATGATCTACTCCAGCACATCAAACAGGTTGTCACACCGGAGATGAACAAGGCACTTCTGACTCCTTTTAGTGATGAAGAAATTAGGGCGGCACTGTTCCAGATGGGCCCTACAAAGGCCCCAGGGCCGGATGGGCTCCCAGCCCTATTCTATCAACGCCACTGGGCGCAAGTAGGGGAAGATGTGTGCCGAGCTGTGAAGAATTTCTTGAGCGGAGTTGCTGCTCCTGCTGCGTTTAACGACACAGTTATTGTCATGATCCCTAAGAACAACTCACCGGAGGTGCTGTCTCAATTTAGACCGATTAGTCTATGTAATGTCTTATACACACTAGTAGAAAACAGGGCTTTGGTTCGGGCCTGGCCAGCCCATTTATCCCGCTTCAGCCACGAACCGGGACTAATGGAGGCATCTGTCCCGGTTTGTGTGCCCACGTGGCCGGCCGGGCCTCGGGAGGCATTTGTCCCGGTTCGTGTGGAACCATTTGTCCCGGTTCTTGACACGAACTGGGACCAATGTGGCCCACAGCCATTTGTCCCGGTTGGTGGCATGAACCGGGACCATGTGGCGACCTTTAGTCCAGGTTCATGCCACGAACCAGGACCAATGACTTGCCTATACATACCCACGCCCCCAGCTCACTCACTGTGCTCATTTGTTTGGAGAGAGGTGTGCGAAAGGTGTGTGGTGCTCTAGCTCACCTCTATGCACATGAGGTGTTTGATGAAATGCCCAAGCCACACTAGTTAAGCTTTCTCCTCTCGATGCTCGACCTCGGAGCTCCATTTTCCCCGATATTTGTCTCGGTTTAGCGGTCCGTCGCGTCCCGTCCCTGTCTTCACCGCCGTCGATCGCCCGCGCCGATCTCATCGACGGCACCACCACGGTGAGCCTCTTGATCTTATCTTCTTTCTGAAAGAAAAAACAATCTTCCTTGTATGGTTTAGATAGATGCTGGTATAATTTTCTTACTTTTATTATTATTTGTTACTATATAGTGCGATGGGTTTCGTATCCGCCCCCGTCAGCCCTCCTCCTGTCTATGATTCAGATGTGGTATATTATCTTCTATAACTATTTGTTTCATTTAGTGTTTATGCCAATTATGCCCACCAATGTGACATAGATGTTTTTATCTAGGAGGTATGTGAACCGGAAATACGAAACGACATAGAACTTCTTGTCGAGAAGTTAAATTTGGTTGAAAAAGAAAATGAGTATTTGAAAGAAAAACTGAAAAGAAATGAAGAAGAGAAGATGAAACTGGAGTTGTATGTTGCCGATGTCGTCGATGATCACAAGATCAAGATGGATGCAATGCGCTTGAAGATTAGAAAGATTAGAAAATATGCCATTGATAATGAGGCTTGGTATCATTATGTTGTTGGATCAATTGTTACCTTAGTTGCGATAATTTCAATGTATGTTTTAATTAGATGCTCTAGCTAGAGAGCTATATGTTGTTCTATGAGAACTATCTATGAACTTTATGTATTTATTTTTTTAGTAATAACATTTGGTCACTACACTGCTTTGGTTTTATTAATGTGATGATGAACTTTTGTTAATTAATTTGGTCACTTATCTATCCATGATGTTCTGTAATGGTCTTTGACACACTTAATTATATATAATGCATGCAAATGAACCGGCAATGGATGTACGGTGACAGACACACCTCCGAATACATTAACGACGTGCGTAATTTTCTCGAAGTGGGTGAGGCAAACAAGCAGAATGATTTTATGTCCTGTCCATGCACTGAATGTGGGAATACAAAGTCTTACTCTTCGTCGAAAATCCTTCTCACCCACCTGCTTTATAAGAGTTTCATGCCACACTATAATGTTTGGACCAAGCACGGAGAAATAGGGGTTATGATGGAAGACAGTGAAGAAGAAGAGGACGATGACAACTATGTGCCCCCGGAATACGGTCATGCTGCAACGGGGGAAGGTGCTGAAGATCAAGAGGAACCAGATGATATTGTGCCCGATGATGATCTCTGCCGGGTCATTGTTGATGCAAGGAGTCAGTGCGAAACTGAAAAGGAGAAGCTGAAGTTCGATCGCATGTTAGAGGATCACAAAAAACAGTTGTACCCCAATTGCGAAGATGACAACACAAAGCTCAGTACCGTACTGGAATTGCTGCAGTGGAAGGCAGAGAATGTTGTGCCTGACAAAGGTTATGAGAAGCTACTGAAAATATTGAAGAAGAAGGTTCCAAAGGATAACGAGTTGCCCGATAGTACGTATGCAGCAAAGAATGCCGTGTGCGCTCTAGGATTGGAAGTGCAGAAGAGACATGCATGCCCTAATGACTGCATCCTCTACCGTGGTGCGTACGAGGATTTGAACGCATGCCCGGTATGTCGTGCATTGCGGTATAAGATCAGAAGAGATGACCCTGGTGATGTTGATGGCGAGCCCCCTAGGAAGAGGGTTCCTACGAAGGTGATGTGGTATGCACCTATAATTCCACGATTGAAACATCTGTTGAGAAACGAAGAGCATGCCAAGTTGATGCGATGGCATAGAGAGGACCATAAGAAAGACGGGAAGTTGAGAGCACCCGCTGACGGCTCATAGTGGAGAAAAATCGAGAGAAAGTACCGGGCTGAGTTTGTAGGTGACACAAGGAATTTGGTGCAAGCGCGGATGGCATTAATCCTTTTGGGGAGCAGAACAGCAATCACAACACCTGGCCCGTCACTCTATGTATCTATAACCTTCCTCCTTGGCTGTGCATGAAGCGGAAGTTCATTATGATGCCAGTGCTCATCCAAGGCCCTAAGAAACCCGGCAACAACATTGATGTGTACCTAAGGCCATTAGTTGAAGAACTTTTACAGCTGTGGATTGGAAAAGGTGTACGTGTGTGGGATGAGCACAAATAAGAGGAATTTGACCTCCATGCGTTGCTGTTTGTAACCATCAACGATTGGCACGCTCTCAGTAACATTTCAGGACAGACAAACAAGGGATACCATGCATGCACACACTGTTTAGATGACACCGAAAGTATATACCTGGACAAATGCAGGAAGAATGTGTACCTGGGCCATCGTCGATTTCTTCCGACCAACCATCAATGTCGAAAGAAAGGCAAGCATTTCAAAGGCGAGGCAGATCACCGGAATAAGCCCGCCATGCGTACCGGTGATGACATACTTGCTATGGTCAATGATTTACATGTAATCTTTGGAAAGGGTCCCGGCGGACTATCTGTTCCGAATGACGCTGAGCGATGCGCACCCATGTGGAAGAAGAAATCTATATTTTGGGACATACCCTATGATACGTCTCCAACGTATCTATAATTTTTGATTTCTGCATGCTGTTATATTACCCTATTTGGATTTTTATGGGCTTTGTTTTACACATTTATATCATTTTTGGGACTAACCTACTAACCGGAGGCCCAGCCCATGTTGCTGTTTTTTTGCCTATTTCAGTATTTCGAAGAAAAGGAATATCAAACGGAGTCCAAACGGAATGAAACCTTCGGGAGCGTTATTTTTGGAACAAATCTGATCTGGAGAGCTTGGAGTGCAAGTAAAGAAGCCTTCGAGGGCCCCATGAGAGAGGAGGGTGCCCCCCCTGTAGGGCGCGCCCCCTGTCTCGTGGGCCCCTCGGGCGGCCACCGACGTACTTCTTCCTCCTATATATTCCTACGTACCCCGAAATCATCCAGGAGCACCACGAAACAATTTCCACTTCCGTAACCTTCTGTATCCGCGAGATCCCATCTTGGAGCCTTCACCGACACTCTGCCGGAGGGGGAATCGACCATGGAGGGCTTCTACATCAACATCCTTGCCCCTCCGATGAGTTGTGAGTAGTTTACCACAGACCTACGGGTCCATAGTTTTTAGCTATATGGCTTCTTCTCTCTTTTCGGATCTCAATACAATGTTCTCCCC
Source organism: Aegilops umbellulata (assembly GCA_032464435.1). NCBI lineage: Eukaryota > Viridiplantae > Streptophyta > Magnoliopsida > Poales > Poaceae > Aegilops > Aegilops umbellulata. The sequence continues at coordinate 618,093,396 of CP136058.1, read as the reverse complement.
CTCTCTTGTGGAGATCTATTCGATGTAATCTCTTTTTGTGGTGTGTTTGTCGAGATCCGATGGATTGTGGGTTTATGATCAAGTATATCTATGAATAATATTTGAATCTTCTCTGAATTATTTTATGTATGATTGAGTTACCTTTGCAAGTCTCTTTGAATTATCAGTTTGGTTTGGCCTACTAGATTGGTTCTTCTTGCCATGGGAGAAGTGCTTAGCTTTGGGTTCAATCTTGCGGTGTTCTTACCCAGTGACAGAAAGGGTTGCAAGACACGTATTGTATTGTTTCCATCGAGGATAACAAGATGGGGTTTATATCATATTGCATTAGTTTATCCCTCTACATCATGTCATCTTGCTTAATGCGTTACTCCGTTCTTATGAACTTAATACTCTAGATGCATGCTGGATAGCGGTCGATGTGTGGAGTAATAGTAGTAGATGCAGGCAGGAGTCGGTCTACTTGTTATGGATGTGATGCCTATATATATGATCATGCCTAGATAACCTCATAACTCTACGCTTTTCTATCAATTGCTCGACAGTAATTTGTTCACCCACCGTAATACCTATGCTCTTGAGAGAAGCCTCTAGTGAAACCTATGGCCCCCGGGTCTATCTCTTATCATATTTACTTTCAATCTATCTTTATTTCCATCTTTACTTTTTGCTTCTATCTTATAAAATACCAAAAATATATTTATCTTATCTTACTATCTTTATTAGATCTCACTTTCGCAAGTGGCCGTGAAGGGATTGACAACCCCTTTATTGCGTTGGTTGCGAGTTCTCAGTTTGTTTGTGTAGGTGCGTGGGACTTTTGAGGAGCCTCCTACTGGATTGATACCTTGGTTCTCAAAACTGAGGGAAATACTTAGGCTACACTTTGCTGTATCACCCTCTCCTCTTCGAGGAAAACCAACGCAAGCTCAACACGTAGCAAGAAGGATTTTTGGCGCAGTTGCTGGGGAGGTCTTCGCAAGCTCAAGACGTAGTCAAGACATACCAAATACCCATCACAAACCCATCTCCCTCTCATTTACATTATTTTCCTTTTGCCTCTCGTTTTCCTCTCCCCCACTTCACCCTTGCCATTTTATTCGCCCTCTCTTTCCCAATCTCCTCCTCTCTCTTTTCGCTTCCCGTTTTTCTATTTGCTTGTGTGTTGGATTACTTGTTGCCATGGCACAAGATAATACCAAGTTGTGTGACTTCTCGAATACCAATAATAATGATTTCCTTAGTACTCCAATTGCTCCTCTTAATGATGTTGAGTCTTGTGAAATCAATACCGCTTTGCTGAATTTTGTCATGAAAGATCAATTCGCCGGCCTTCCTAGCGAAGATGCCGCTACTCATCTAAACAATTTTGTTGATTTGTGTGATATGCAAAATAAGAAAGATACGGATAACAATATTGTCAAATTGAAGTTATTTCCGTTTTCACTTAGAGATCGTGCTAAAATTTCGTTTTCGTCTTTGCCCAAAAATAGTATTGATTCTTGGAACAAGTGCAAAGATGCTTTTATCTCTAAGTATTTTCCTCCTGCTAAGATCATCACTCTTAGGAACGATATTATGAATTTTAAACAACTTGATCATGAGCATGTTTCCCAATCTTGGGAAAGAATGAAATTGATGCTTCGCAATTGCCCTACTCATGGTTTGAATTTATGGATGATCATACAAAAATTTTATGCCGGTTTGAACTTTGCTTCTAGAAATCTCTTAGATTCGGCCGCGGGAGGCACGTTTATGGAAATTACATTAGGAGATGCTACAAAATTTCTTGATAATATTATGGCTAATTATTCTCAATGGCACACCGAAAGATCTTCTAGTAAAAAAGTGCATGCTATAGAAGAAATTAATGTTTTGAGTGGAAAGATGGATGAACTTATGAAGATGTTTGCTACTAAAAATACTCCTCTTGATCCCAATGATATGCCTTTGTATTCCTTGATTGAGAATAATAATGAATATATGGATGTGAATTTTGTTGGTAGGAATAGTTTTGGAAACAATGCTTATAGAGGAAATTTTAATACTAGACCGTTCCCTAGTAATCCCTCTAATAATTATGGAAATTCCTACAATAATTCTTATGGTAATTTTAATAAGATGCCCTCTGATTTTGAGAATAGTGTGAAAAAATTTATGATTTCTCAAAAGAATTTTAATGCTTTGCTTGAAGAAAAAATGCTCAAAGTTGATGATTTGGCTAGGAACGTTGATAGACTTTCGCTTGATGTTAATTCTCTTAAACTTGGAACTTCTTCTCCTAAGCATGATATCAATGAGTCTCTCAAAGTAATGCGAATTTCCATTGACGAGTGCAAGGAAAGAACCGCTAGATAGCGTGCTAAAAAAGAAAGCTTTATAAAAGCGTGTTCTTCTAGTTTCCGTGAAAATAATGATGAGGATCTTAAAGTTATTGATGTGTCTCTGATTAGATCTATGTTTTGCAATATGAATTTTGATGATTATGGGAGTGATGATGAATCAACTTTGCCTAGAAGGCATCCCAAAAATTCGGAGTCTTTAGATCTTAATGTTAAATTTGGTAAAAGTGAGATTGGAGAACCCTCAACTTCTAATATTGAACCTACTATCTCGGATTTCAAGGAATTTGATTATGATAATTGCTCTTTAAAAGGTTGTATTTCCTTGTTGCAATCCGTTGTTAATTCTCCTCATGCTTATAGTCAAAATAAAGCTTTTACCAAACATATTGTTGATGCCTTGATGAAATCTTATGATGAAAACTTAATTTGGAAGTTTCTATACCTAGAAAACTTAATGATGAGTGGGAACCTACTATAAAGATTAGAATTAAAGACTATGAGTTTTTTTGTTTGTGTGATTTGGGTGCTAGTGTTTCCACGATTCTGAAAACTTTATGTGATATTCTAGGTTTCCATGATCTTGATGATTGCTCTTTAAATTTGCACCTTGCGGATTCCACCATTAAAAAGCCTATGGGAAGGATCAATGATGTTCTTATTGTTGCAAATAGAAATTTGGTGCCCGTAGATTTTATCGTTCTTGATATCTTGCCCTATTATTCTCGGTAGACCTTTCCTTAGAACGATTGGTGCGATTATTGATATGAAGGAATGGAACATTATATTCCAATTTCCTTTAAATAAAGGCATGGAGCACTTTCCAAGAAAGAAAGTCAAATTACCTTATGAATCTATCATGCGTGCTACTTATGAATTTTGTGCCAAAGATGGCACTCGTTAAATCTATCCTTGCTTTTATGCCTAGCTAGGGGCGTTAAACGATAGCGCTAGTTGGGAGGCAACCCAATTTTCTTTATTTTTTTTGTTTTTGCTCCTGTTTAGGAATAAATCTTGCATCTACCTTTTGTTTAGATGTGTTTTTATCTTTTAATTAGTGTTTGTGCCAAGTAGAACCTATAGGATAACCTACGATGATAGTTGATTTGATTCTGCTGGAAAAAATAGAAACTTTGCGCGCACGAATATATTTTGTTAAATCATAGGAATGTGCTTTTGCGTTGATTCTTTTTGCTTCTGTTCAATAGACAAATTCTGCAGGACTTCCTATTTTGGTAGGATTTTTAGAGTTCCATAAGTTTGTGTTAGTTACAGATTTCTACAAACTGTTCTGTTTTTGACAGATTCTGTTTTTCGTGTGTTGTTTGCTTATTTCAATGAATCTATGGCTAGTAAATTAGTTTATAAACCATAAAGAAGTTGGAATACAGTAGGTTTAACACCAAATTAAATAAGGAATGAGTTCATTACAGTACCTCTTGTGGTGGTTTTGTTTTCTTTCACTAACGGAGCTTATAAGATTTCCTGTTGAGTTTTGTGTTGTGAAGTTTTCAAGTTTCGGGTAAAGCTTTTATGGACTATGGAAAAAAGGGTGGCAAGAGCCTAAGCTTGGGTATGCGCAAGGCACCCCAAGACATTCAAGAATATCCAAAGGCCTAAGCTTGGGGATGCCCCGGGAAGGCATTCCCTCTTTCGTCTTTGTTCATTGGTAACTTTACTTGGAGCTATATTTTTATTCACCACATGATATGTGTTTTGCTTGGAGCGTCGTGTATTATATTAGTATTTGCTTTTTAGTTTACCACAATCATCCTTTCTGTACACACCTTTTGGGAGAAGCCTATTTGATTAGAATTTTCTAGAATACTCTATGTGCTTCACTTATATCTTTTAAGCTTGATAGTTTTTGCTCTAGTGCTTCACTTATATCTTTTAGAGCACGGTGGTGTCTTAATTTTGAAGATATTGTTAGTCTCTCATGCTTCACTTATATTATTTTGAGAGTCTTTTAGAACAGCATGGTATTTGCTATTATCATAAAGTTGGTCCTAGAATGATGAGCATCCAAGTTGGATATAATAAAAACTATCATAGGAAGTGAATTGGATGCTATTATCAATTTGATGCTTGATAATTGTTTTGAGATATGGAGGTAGTGATATTAAAGTGATGCTAGTTGGGTGATTATGAATTTAAAGAATGCTTGTGTTGAAGTTTGTGATTCCCGTAGCATGCACGTATGGTGAACCGCTTTGTGATGAAGTTGGAGCACAATTTTATTTATTGATTGTCTTCCTTATGAGTGGCGGTCAGGGACGAGCGATGGTCTTTTCCTACCAATCTATCCCCCTAGTAGTATGCACGTAGTGCTTTGATTTTTGAGGACTTCTAAATTTTCGCAACAAGTGCATGAGTTCTTTTGATTAATGTTGAGTCCATGGATTATACGCACCCTTTCACCCTTCCATTATTGCTAGCCTCTCTTGTGCCGTGCAACTTTCGCCGGTACCATACACCCACCATATGCCTTCCTCAAAATAGCCACCATACCTACCTATTATGGCATTTTCATACACATTCCGAGATATATTGCCATGCAACTTTCCACCGTTCCGTTCATATGACACGCATTACTTTTGTCATATTGCTTTTTGCATGAACATGTAGTTGACATTGTATTTGTGGCAAGGCCACCTTCATAATTTTCATACATGTCGCTCTTGATTCATTGCATTTCCCGGTATACCGCTAGAGGCATTCATATAGAGTCATATCTTGTTCTAGCTTTGAGTTGTAAATCCATAAAAGTGTGATGATCTTCATTATTAGAGCATTGTCCTAGTGAGGAAAGGATGAGACTTCGGACTTTACAAAAAGAAAAAAAGAAAAAGAAAAAAAAGGAAGGCCAAAAAAAGAGAAAGGCCAAAAAGAAAAAAAGAAAAAGAAAAAAAAAGAAAAAAATGAGAGAAAAAGAGAGAAGGGACAATGCTACTATCTCTTTTTCCACATTTGTGCTTCAAAATGGCACCATGATCTTTATGATAGTCTCATACGTTGTCACTTTCATATACTAGTGGGAATTTTTCATTATAGAACTTGGCTTGTATATTCCAATGATGGGCTTCCTCAAAAGTGCCCTAGGTCTTCGTGAGCAAGCGAGTTGGATGCACACCCACTTTGTTTCTTTTGTTGAGCTTTCATATATTTATAGCTCTAGTGCATCTGTTGCATGGCAATCCCTACTCACTCACTTTGATATCTATTAATGGGCATCTCCATATCCCGTTGATACGCCTAGTTGATGTGAGACTATCTTCTCCTTTTTGTCTTCTCCACAAACACCATTCTATTCCACATATAGTGCTATGTCCATGGCTCACGCTCATGTATTGCGTGAAAGTTGAAAGAGTTTGAGATTATTAAAGTATGAAACAATTGCTTGGCTTGTCATCGGGGTTGTACATGATTAAATACTTTGTGTGATGAAGATAGAGCAACAGCCAGACTATATGATTTTGTAGGGATAACTTTCTTTATCCATGTTATTTTGAGAAGACATGATTACTTTGATTAGTATGCTTGAAGTATTACTATTTCTTATGTAAATATGAACTTTTATTTTGTATTCATTTGGATCTGAACATTCATGCCACAATAAAGAATATTACATTATGAATTATGCTAGGTAGCATTCCACATCAAAAATTCTCTTTTTATCATTTACCTACTCGAGGACGAGCAGGAATTAAGCTTGGGGATGCTTGATACGTCTCCAACGTATCTATAATTTTTGATTGTTACATGCTGTTATATTACCCTTTTTGGATGTTTATGGGCTTTGTTTACACATTTATATCATTTTTGGGACTAACCTACTAACCGGAGGCCCAGCCCATATTGCTGTTTTTTTTGCCTATTTCAGTATTTCGAAGAAAAGGAATATCAAACGGAGTCCCAATGGAATGAAACCTTCGGGAGCGTTATTTTTGGAACAAATCTGATCCGGAGAGCTTGGAGTGCAAGTCAAGAAGCCTCCGAGGGCCCCACAAGATAGGAGGGCGCGCCCCCCTGTCTCGTGGGCCCCTCGGGCGGCCACCGACGTACTTCTTCCTCCTATATATACCTGCGTACCCCGAAAACATCCAGGAGCACCACGAAACACAATTTCCACCACCGTAACCTTATGTATCCGTGAGATCCCATCTTGGAGCCTTCGTCGGCACTCTGCCGGAGGGGGAATCGAGCACGAAGGGCTTCTACATCAACATCCTTGCATCTCCGATGAGTTGTGAGTAGTTTACCACAGACCTATGGGTCCATACTTATTAGTTAGATGGCTTCTTCTCTCTTTTTGTATCTCAATACAATGTTCTCCCCCTCCCTTGTGGAGATCTATTCGATGTAATCTCTTTTTGCGGTGTGTTTGTCGAGATCCGATGAATTGTGGGTTTATGATCTAGTTTATCTATGAATAATATTTGAATCTTCTCTGAATTCTTTTATGTATGATTGAGTTATATTTGCAAGTCTCTTTGAATTATCAGTTTGGTTTGGCCTACTAGATTGGTTCTTCTTGCCATGGGAGAAGTGCTTAGCTTTGGGTTCAATCTTGTGGTGTTCTTACCCAGTGACAGAAAGGGTTGCAAGACACGTATTGTATTGTTTCCATCGAGGATAACAAGATGGGCTTTATATCATATTGGATGAGTTTATCCCTCTACATCATGTCAGCTTGCTTAATGTGTTACTCCGTTCTTATGAACTTAATACTCTAGATGCATGCTAGATAGCGGTCGATGTGTGGAGTAATAGTATTAGATACAGGCAGGGGTCGGTCTACTTGTTATGGATGTGATGCCTATATACATGATCATGCCTAGATAATCTCATAACTGTGCGCTTTTGTATCAATTGCTTGACAGTAATTTGTTCACCCACCGTAATACTTATGCTCTTGAGAGAAGCCTCTTGTGAAACCTATGGCCCCCGTGTCTTTCTCTTATCATATTTTCTTTCAATCTATCTTTATTTGCATCTTTACTTTTTGCATCTATCTTATAAAATAACAAAAATATATTTATCTTATCTTACTATCTTTATTAGATCTCACTTTCGCAAGTGGCCGTGAAGGGATTGACAACCCCTTTATTGCGTTGGTTGCGAGTTCTCAGTTTGTTTGTGTAGGTGCGTGGGACTTTTGAGGAGCCTCCTACTGGATTGATACCTTGGTTCTCAAAACTGAGGGAAATACTTACGCTACACTTTGCTGCATCACCCTCTCCTTTTCGAGGAAAACCAACGCAAGCTCAAGACGTAGCACCCTACTGGCAACACTTAGAGGTCCGCTCTTCAATTGACGTGATGCACGTGACGAAGAACCTTTGCGTGAACCTTCTAGGCGTCTTGGGCATGTATGGGAAGACAAAAGATACACCGGAGGCACGGGAGGACCTGTAATGTTTGCACGAAAAAGACGGCATGCCTCCAAAGCAGTATGAAGGTCGTGCCAGCTAGGCTCTTACCAAAGAAGAGAAGGAAATCTTCTTTGAATGCCTCCTCAGTATGAAGGTCCCGACTGGATTCTGGTTGAATATAAAGGGAATAATAAATATGCCAGAGAAAAAGTTTTAGAACCTAAAGTCTCATGACTGCCACGTGACTTCCGGTTGCATTGAGGGGGCTTCTACCGGAAAACGTCCGATTAGCCATTGTGAAGCTATGTGCATTCTTCAATGCAATCTCTTAGAAGGTGATCGATCTAGAAGTCATACCAAGGCTAAGGAGTGATGTGGCGCAATGTCTTGTCAGTTTCGAGCTGGTGTTCCCACCATCCTTCTTCAATATCATGACACACGTCCTAGTTCATCTGGTCGACGAGATTGTCATTCTGGGGCCCGTATTTCTACACAATATGTTCCCCTTTGAGAGATTCATGGGAGTCCTGAAGAAATATGTTCGTAACCGCGCTAGGCCAGAAGGAAGCATCTCCATGGGCCATGAAACAGAGGATGTCATTGGATTTTGTGTTGACTTCATTCCTGGCCTTAATAAGATTGGTCTCCCTAAATCGCGGTATGAGGGGAGACTAACAGGAAAAGGCACGCTTGGAGGGGACTCAATAATATGCAGGGACGGGCATTCTTGGTCTCAAGCACACTACACAGTTCTACAGAACTCTACCTTGGTGACCCCGTATGTCGGTGAACACAAGAACAGTCTGCGCTCCAAACACCTGGAGCAGTGTGACGACTGGATTACATGTGAACACATCAGGACTTTCGGTAGTTGGTTGGAAACACGTCTCAGAGATGACAACACTGTTTGTGATGAGATGTACTCGTTGTCCAGGGGACCATCTTCGACAGTATTGACTTACAAAGGATATGAGATAAATGGGAATACATTTTACACGATCGCCCAAGAACAAAAGAGCACCAACCAAAACAGCGGTGTCCGCTTTGATGCAGTAACCAAGAGGGAAAAGGACACATATTATGGTTACATAGTGGACATATGGGAACTTGACTACGGACATGATTTTAAGGTCCCTTTATTTAAGTGCAAATGGGTCAATCTGTCAGGAGGCGGGGTACAGGTAGACCCACAGTACGGAATGACAACAGTGGATCTGAACAATATTAGGTACAGAGACGAACCGTTTGTCCTGGCCAATGATGTGGCACAGGTTTTCTATGTGAAGGACATGTCTACCAAACCGAGAAAAAGAAAATATAAGGAAGCGAACACATCATATGATGAGCCAAAGCGCCACATAGTTCTTTCAGGAAGAAGAGACATCGCTGGAGTGGAGGGCAAGACATACATTTCCGAAGATTATGAAAAGTTTCATGAAATTCCTCCCTTCAAAGTCAAGGCTGACCCAAGCAACCTGTTAAACGATGAAGATTATCCATGGTTACAGCGCAATAAGCAAAGGACAGAAGCGAAGAAAAAGTGAAGACTTTCTCCTGAAATGAAATCCCTTTGTAACAGATGATCTTTCGTATGAAACCCTAATACTTCAAAAGAGATTGTCCGTTTTGTACACGAAGTGCATCCATTTTTTTCTGTAACCATCTCAACTTTTTTGCACATGCTATGTGGTTGAAATGATGATACCATGCCAATTTTGAACCTTTTCGGAGTTTATTTGAAATGCTTTTCAATTTCAGGGTCTTATAGCTCAAAAAAAGAAGTAAATGCATGAAAAATAACAAATGAAGTCAGAAAGGGTTAAAAATTTGTGATGTTGCTTTGAATGGTGCATTTTGAACACACAAGAAGTCTGGAGTTCAAACAAGTTAAAAAATGAAATCCCTTTGTAACAGATGATCTTTCGTCCCAAACCTTGATACTTCGAAAGAGATTGTCCGTTTTGTACACGAAGTGCATCCAGTTTTTTCCGTAACCATCTCAACTTTTTTGCACATGCTATGTGGGTGAAATGATGATACCATGCCAATTTTAAACCTTTTCGGAGTTCATTTGAAATGCTTTTCACTTTCAGGGTCTTATAGCTCAAAAAAAGCAGTAAATGAATGAAAAATAACAAATGGAGTCAGAAAGGGTTGAAAATTGGTGATGTTTCTTTAAACGGTGCATTTTGAACACACAAGAAGTCTGGAGTTCAAGCAAGTTCAAAAAAATGAAATCCCTTTGTAACAGATGATCTTTCGTCTGAAACCCTAATACTTCGAAAGAGATTGTCCGTTTTGTACACGAAGTGCATCCAATTTTTTCCGTAACCATCTCAACTTTGTTGCACATGCTATGTGGGTGAAATGATGATACCATGCCAATTTTGAACCTTTTCAGAGTTCATTAGAAATGCTTTTCAATTTCAGGGTCTTATAGCTCAAAAAAGCAGTAAATGCATGAAAAATAACAAATGAAGTCAGAAACGGTTGAAAATTTGTGATGTTGCTTTGAATGGTTCATTTTGAACACACAAGAAGTTTGGAGTTCAAACAAGTTCAAAAAAATGAAATCCCTTTGTAACAGATGATCTTTCGTCTGAAACCTTGATACTTCGAAAGAGATTGTCCGTTTTGTACACGAAGTGCATCCAGTTTTCTCCATAACCATCTCAACTTTGTTGCACATACTATGTGGGTGAAATGAATATACCATGCCAATTTTGAACCTTTTCGGAGTTCATTTGAAATGCTTTTCAATTGAGGGGTCTTATAGCTAAAAAAAGCAGTAAATGCATGAAAAATAACAAATGAAGTCAGAAAGGGTTGAAAATTGGTGATGTTGCTTTGAATGGTGCATTTTGAACACACAATAAGTCTGGAGTTCAAACAAGTTCAAAAAAATGAAATCCCTTTGTAACAGATGATCTTTCGTCCGAAACCCTGATACTTCGAAAGAGATTGTCCGTTTTGTACATGAAGTGGATCCAGTTTTTTCCGTGACCATCTCAACTTTGTTGCACATGCTATGTGGGTGAAATGATGATACCATGCCAATTTTGAACCTTTTCGGAGTTCATTTGAAATTCTTTTCAATTTCAAGGTTTATAGCTCAAAAAAGCAGTAAATGCATCAAAAATAACAAAATGCATAAAACTATAATATTTGTTATGATCAACTAAAAAACTAAAATCAATTAAAATATTCTGTTATGATCAACTAAAACAAAACTATAATATTCTTCAATAGCAAATAGAATCAACTAAAAAGCTTTTATAAAACTGTAATAGCAAAAGGAATCAACTAAAAAGCTTTTTATAAACCTCTAGTATTTTTGAAACTAAACTTATATAAAATTTATGCAACTTAAATGCAGAAAGTATTTTTGTTCAACACATTAATAGCAAAAATAATTTAATAGCACAAAAAAAAACTGTTTTTGATTTAAACAGATATTAAAAATAACCTAAAATTACCAAGTGCTTTGAGGAAGCCTTGGGCGTATTGCTTGCCAAGGAGGATCTGGTCTCAGCCAAAGTCAAAAGGCTGAGCATGGTGCTAAACGATACTGCTGTTCATGTACTCAAAGGTAATTGCAACAGTGGCTTGCTTCAGGAGCGTGTCCTGTTTCTGGTCCAGCTGGTCACCGATGTGTTGGAGACCCCGGTTCGTTTCTGTGATACTCGTAAGCGTAAGTATTCTGATGAGTAGACTTATCAGCCAGCTCGAGGCTGTTGTGATGAGTATTTCTTAGGGGCGTGGCAAACAGTTTAGAATCAACCCTGTATGTTTGGATGTGTTATTAATGGATTTTAAATGATATGTATCTTGGGTAGTGTTTTCTCATTCTGTGCTAGTCGGGTACAACTTGCAATTATTTTCAGTTTTTTTTTTTGAGAAATACAGTCACATAGAGGTATTCGCTCTTTTTGGGGAATATATGCCAAAAGAATATAGTATCTTAGAAAAGAAATCCCAAATATAAGTCTTTTAAGAGGTTTCACTAAAAGACTACATACAGATGAATATAGACATACTTTAGAACGTGCATGGATTCACTCATTTTGCTCCGTATATAGTTTTCTACTAGTGAAATTTTTTAAAAGACATATATTTAGGAACGGAGGGATCTGTGAGTGTCCATGATTAAAGCTTTGCAAATACCATAAACAAAACATCACCTTGTACACATAAAGTGATGATTATTTTTGCACTAACCGGTTTGGCAAGTAGTACTTCCTCCGTAAATAAAGAAACTTAAGAGTGTTTGGATTATCATTTCTTTAGAGAGAGAGTAGTATATATATAGAATTGAATTAATAATCTCTACTCCTAAAGTATCAGCTGGTAGTCTCTGTTCATCGGTTAATTTTCGTCCCACCAACACCGTTTTTTTTTCTGTCCTCCCTCCCACCCAACCCCCGGGTCATCGAACAAAAAAAAGGGCTGGCTTAGCTATGCCCCCACGAAGTCAAGGGGCCAAACCTCTGATCGAAACAGAGAGAACCGGATGAAAAAAAATCTATGAAAAAAGACCTACGAAATTAAACCAGCGATTCCTCCTTCCTTCGAACCACTCGCACGCTCGATCCCTTCGCTGCCGCCGCTCCATCCCTTCGCCCCCACCGCTCGATCCCTTCACCGCCGCCCTCCCACATCAAAGCCGCCACCGATATGCCCTGCCGGATCTCGCCTCAGCCCCGCCGTCTTGTGATCCAGAGTTCACAGCCTCCGCCGCCGATATCCTCGCACGCGTTAGGGTTCCTGCGCCGCCGCCACACAAGAGCTCGTCGACCAGCCCAGCGTCCTGCTGCTCCGCGCTCGCTTCCCTCGTCGGTCGCCCTTTGACCCCTCGCTTCGGACTCCGTGCCAAGCCGCCGCCTCTTTGCCGAGAAAGAGGGCTCCCGATCTCCGCCGTGGTCGACCGTCAGCGCGACGGGCAGAGCACCCAGCCCGTAGGCTCATCCCCTTCTCCGATCCACTCCGGCAGCGGCCATCGTCGGTACGTTCCGCTCGTGATATATTGGTGTAGGCTCATCCCCTTCTCTTTATCTAAAAAGGCTATTCTACATACGCCGAGGAGAAGATGCTCACTTTCTCGCCCCTCCCCCTACCGTGATGTACGTGGATGAATCCGATGGCAACGAGGACGACCTCGTAGGATCCAGCCACGGTTGTGCGGAATTTCGCGGGGACGAATCTACCCGGCCTCTCGTCCTATCTGCCGCCGGTAGAGGCATCCATGTCCGATGGTGTGAATTTTGGCTGGTTCCATGAGCACTTCGTTCCCTGCCGTGTAGTCTTCGTTGATTCGGGAAGATGGTGGTTGTCTGTTTAGCCATTTCAATCTGCTATTGATCATGCTCATTCTTGTTATATTCAGTTATATTGGAAACACCATCTGATTCAGTTATATTCTTGATCATGCTCATGCTCATCCTTATTCAAATAAGAATACTTCTGTTTGGAGAGCTCGGGCGTCAGCTGTGTGGAAGCACCAGTTGATTTGTAACTGGTCGGAAGGTGAGCTTCTCATACTCGCTGCCGTCGAAGCACGGCACCTCGCCGCCACTTATGTTGCGTGTTGTTGTGCTGTAGGTCCTTGGGGTTGGGTGCGGCAACTCGCGACTCGAAGACATTTTGTGCATGTGCTCCCCTGCGCTTGGTGACCAATACATCTACTCCGTCGTGAACAAGTGCTTCGTGTCATACAGGTCGCCGCCAAGGGTGAGCTCGTGCAGCAGTACAGGTATAGATGTGCATCCCATAAGGGCAGCTACAGTTTCTTTCATAAAGTTATTTGTGTGTGTGCCCTGCATATTGAAGTAAACTGGATTGGCTAATCTTGAGTTCCTCCACCAAGTTATATTACTTCGACAAGAAAAAGTGCAGAAAGACCATATAAAGTACTCTGGTGACTCTCTCAATTGAACTAGAATTTTTTTAGATGCGTGAAACATGCACAACGATTTGCTCTATTGAGTCTATGTATGTTGAACTAGCACTTGAATTATAGCTCATGCCGGTATACTAATTTTCTCTTTCTCATATCAGCTCTCCTTCTTTTTGTCCATTTTTCTTCACTACTACCTGAAGGAAACTGTACTGGATAGCAGCCTATCATATATAGTTACATGTACCGACTGATTTAGCTTCATTTTAATGATACTATCAACAACTAACTACTGCTGCAACATATTTGATGCAACCTGTAAAATATTTTTTGTTTAATTTCAGCATATCATTTATATACTGAAGTCTCTTCTGGACATGTTGTCTAATTGCGTCATGTATGTTAGATATTTGTTCTATAATACTTGCCATTGACTATTTTCTTTTATTTAGGTTATGTGCATTATTGATCAGCCAATCTTGAGAGAGAGATGGGTTGGCGTGAATGGGAAGAAAACTACATTGAATGGACAAGAAGTATGCCCTCAACTTTTTCATGGTATGTCTTACTTATTGTTCTTGTGATTTTTCCATCAGTTTCACTTTACATTTCTTCTTTGCTTTTTCATGGCATCGGGATGCCCACTGCCGACGGCGCTGCGTTGCTACCAAAGGGGCACCCTGCCGCGGCCGGAGACTCGCTGCCGTCGAAGCACGACACATTTCCGTCACGTATGTTGGGTGTTGTGGTGCTGCAGGTCCTTGGGGTTGGGTGCGGCAACTCGAGACTCGAAGACGATCTTCTGTGGTAGGGCGTCGCCGGCGGCGGCGGCACCTGTGTATAGACCGTCTCGGTGTGACAGAAGAGTTCGGAGTTCACTCCGAGAAAGAATTGCTTTGCATGTACATTTGCTGAAAGACTGATGTGCTGAACTTTCGATGATTTCGATTGGTCTCTAACATAACCTTTCCTCTTTTTGTTGATATGTGCAAAAGAGATCCTTATTTCACCTTTTGTTTATAGGTATTCAACTTGAGGAATTTCATACTTTTGGAGTGGAGCTATCAAATATATGTGTGCTCGATGTTGGTGTTCTAATCCGGATCTCTCGCTGAAGGTGCTCGATGTTGGTGTTTGAATACTGCTACCGTACTTCAAGGTCTGTAGCAGCTCTTACAATGGATTCTTTTTAATGATACTACAATTTATTTTTGTTTCAATTTGGTATTGTTGTTCTGTTCACTTAACCCAGTCTGTAGCAGCAGCTTTTCATGTCGTTTCCTCGCCAACAAATGTCATAATTTATCACGTACGTGTACAAATGGTTTTTTGGCTATAGTATGAGTATATGGTTCAGAGAAGTTCGGTCAGATGCAAAGCATGGTTAGCATCTCATAGTCGTAGGCTATTCCTTTTAAAATTGAAGCCATCCAGGTTTTCAATTATGGAGATGATTTGGAAACTCAGCATAGAAAATTATTTACTCTAATGCAGATTACACATATTAAGGCCTTTATTCTTTTATATTAAGGTCTCCAGTGCAAGTATTAGCCCATCTTTAGCTGCTCATAAGCAGTATCAGTGATATATATATAAGTACACTCTTGCTAAGATTAATCTTTGATATATATAATTCATTGCCTGGATATAGTTTGCTTTGAATGTTTTTTTGCTCTTTAGTCTATGAAGAATTACAAGGAGGAGGATAATAGAGCAGCAACCAGAGCTGACAATTGGCCTGTAAATGCAACAAAGTTCTCCTAGAGGTGTGATGTTGGTGGTGATTTTCTTATATGGGGATATGGATGTGGCGGGTCTATGGGCACCATGCTGACGCGGAGAAGGAGGTGCAGGTAGCGGGGCGCTTGAGGTGAGGTGGCTGCAGGGTCGCTCGAGAAGAACAGGCTCATCAGCACCACCTGGATGCCTTCGTCATCAGCAATGTGGACAAGGTGCAAAAGGGATATCTCCCTTACCTCTTATTCAGTCTGGAAAATTATGCAATGTTTGGTTTGGCAGATTTAACAGTGCAAAAGGAATGTGGACAAGGTGCAAAAGGAAGAACTAGAAGAAGAAGAAGAAGAAGAAGAAGAAGAAGAAGAAGAAGAAGAAGAAGAAGAAGAAGAAGAAGAAGAAGAAGAAGAAGAAGAAGAAGAAGAGGAAGAGGAAGAAGAAGAAGAAGAAGAGGAAGAGGAAGAAGAGGAAGAAGAAGAAGAAGAAGAAGAAGAAGAAGAAGAAGAAGAAGGAGAGGAAGATGAAGAAGAAGAAGAGGAAGATGAAGAAAAAAATAAAGCAGTAAAGAAAAAAATATATAAAAAATTACTCAAAAATAAATAGAAGAAAATAAATAATGCAGAAAAGTAAAAAAATATATAAAGCATAAATATATAAAAAATGTTGGGGCGCTGCCCGGTGGGCCTGCCAGACCTACGGGTATGCAAATACAGGACCAGAAGATCCAGTAGGCTCATAGGGCAGCGCGCCGTAGTTAGGCCCGGAAGCCTGCTATATACAGGAGTTCGAAAGGGCAGCCGCGACTGGGTTTATAAACTAGTGCGGCTACCCTTCGCTCGGCGAGGTGGGAGTAAAAGTGGCGCATCGCGGGTGGCAGCGCACGGCCTTTAGTACCGGTTGGTGGCTCCAACCGGTACTAATGTGTTGCCCTTTAGTACCGGTTGGTGCCACCAACCGGTACTAAAGGCCCTCTGAGGGAGTCCTCGACTAGGGGGTGTCCGGATAGCTGAACTATCATCTTTGGCCGGACTCCTAGACTATGAAGATACAAGATTGAAGACTTCGTCCCGTGTCCGGATGGGACTTTCCTTGGCGTGGAAGGCAAGCTTGGCAATACGGATATGTAGATCTCCTACCATTGTAACCGACTCTGTGTAACCCTAGCCCTCTCCGGCGTCTATATAAACCGGAGGGTTTTAGTCCATAGGACGAACAAAAATCATACTATAGGCTAGCTTCTAGGGTTTAGCCTCTTTGATCTCGTGGTAGATCTACTCTTGTACTACCCATATCATCAATATTAATCAAGCTGGAGTAGGGTTTTACCTCCATCGAGAGGGCCCGAACCTGGGTAAAAACATCGTGTCCCTTGTCTCCTGTTACCATCCGCCTAGACGCACAGTTCGGGACCCCCTACCCAAGATCCGCCGGTTTTGACACGACATTGGTGCTTTCATTGAGAGTTCCTCTGTGTCGTCAACGTTAGGCCCGATGGCTCCTTCGATCATCAACAACGACGCGGTCCAGGGTGAGACTTTTCTCCCCGAACAGATCTTCGTATTCGGCGGCTTTACACTGCGGGCCAATTCACTTGGCCATCTGGAGCAGATCGAAAGCTATGCCCCTGGCCATCAGGTCAGATTTGGGAGTTTGAACTACACGGCCGACATCCGCGGAATATGTTGGTCGTCCATTAGTCGACTGTACTGTTGTGGTCAAATCCTTTTTCAGCTCAGCAGGACATTATCGAACTTCTGGATGATGACGAACAGGCGTCACAGAAGACCTCAGGGAGGAAGACCAAGACCTCAGGCAGAAGAGCACCAGCCAGCAAGGCACTCCAGACGGCACCAGCACCCGAGTCAGAACTCCCACGGTCCGGGGACCTTAACCAGGCATCTGTCACCTTTGCGGATCCTGTGTCGAGTGTGTATCCCTCAGGGTCGACTGTGCAAGCCCTAGCTTCATCCATTCGCCTCCATGCTTCTGAACCTCAAGTGACAACAAGGGTGTGTTTGGTTTCCTGGGTAGCTTCAGCCTGCATCACATGAAGGATCCTGGCTAGGCTTGGCCTAGTTGAGCTGATGCAAGAATAATCCTAGATGCATGTTTGGTGAACTATAGGGTATATGTGCATGAGAAATCTCATATGCGACAGATGCTATTTGGTCGGCTGCATTAGAAAATGGACAATGAACACTGGTCGACATTCGTTTGTCAGACTACCGTTGCAATTAACTGAACATTCATCGGTAATCATTCAAAGAAAAAACAATATGAAGATGGGGAGATTGGGAATACCAAATACTAGAATCTGGAACAAATCTGTAGAAAAACACGAAGCAGACACTCCATCGTCCATCCATGAGCAAATCACGAGACCCCAAACCCTCTATTGCTTTTTGATAGGACATCAGACGGACCTCCCGGGCGTCTGGCTCCCATCCACCCAGCTCTAGTCGATGGGGTGGTTGATCTATAAGGCGACGTTGGCGGGGGGCCTCCGGCTGCCACTCACCCCGATCCGGGCGACGGGGTGTGGATCTGGCAGAGGAACGGCCGTTGGGAAGGCAGCTGTGGCTGCCTAGTTTGACGGCAGATGGTGGAGCAAGGGTTAGGGAGGACATGTACGGAGACGACGGCGAGCGGCGAGGTGAGAGCTCGGGTGTGGAACGTGAAAGAAAAGAGGGGCAAGAGGTGAGGGGATGCTCCGACCCCACGACCGCGAGAGAATCGCTACGCTCGCCTGCATCGCGGATGCAGCGATTTCCACCAGTTGGGCCTACACGAGGGAAACGCCCGAATCCTGCGTTCCCCTCAGCCTGGCTGCGAGGACACTGTTTGCATCAGACGGGCCAGGCTGTGGTCAGCACACTAGAATCCAAAGAAGCTGATTTTTGCATGTCGTGTGCGAGCCAGGTGTGAGCCTGACATCCAAACACGCCCAAGTGCTCCTTCGGCTCCGCTTTTGACCACTCACCGGGTCCCGGAAACCAGGTGAACGCTGCAAAAGTAGCTATCCGTCAAGCGGGCCTCATGATGGAGCAGATGAAGGTGGTGCGTGAGGCTAGTCAAGCCGCGTATGATACTAGCTCGGCTCTCCAGACCAACATCTAGGTTAGTCGACTGTCCTTTAGCTTGATTACTGTTCTGTTAGGATATGATGTCTGAAAAACTACTACCTTATTGAATTGGAACCTTTAATGTGCATCTATCATCAACTTGTCTCTTGCGTTAGTACACCCACTAGGTGTTTCTAAATTTGCACAATAACTCCTTCATTTGAGTCGACTAGGTTGTGTCAATCGAACTTTTGAACTGGTGGGGGCACGCATAGTGCACCCACTGGGTGTAGTCCCCGAGGCCGCCGTCGAATGTGTGATTTGGCGGGGGTCTTGATAGGAAGTATTTTCCTCTTTCTTCCACTCGTTTAAGACAGGTCTGTTCGAGTGAAGGTTGAATCAGTGGGGGCACGCATAGTGCACCCACTGGGTGTAGTCCCCGAGACTGCGGTCGACTGCGGGCAGTCGACCGAGGTCTTACACTGGCTATTGCCTTTCTTTTTTTCTCTCGACTGAACGGATCGAGTCGATTGGAAAGCCTAACCAGTGGGGCAACGCATAGTGCACCCACTGGGTGTAGTCCCAGAGACTACTGTTGAATGTGTGATTCGGCGGTAGTCTTAGAACTTCTTGAATTTGAACTTTTCTTGCTTGTAGACGGCTGAACTTTGTTTCAACCGACTGATTGTTCTCTAGCTGTAGAAATCTTTTCATCTTCGAGCTCGGTTTTCTGAGTTGGAGCAGAAACAGATTCAGCTGACCCTTGCTCTGGAGCTGGCCCAAAACAACTTGTAGAAGGCTAAGGACGATGCTGCTGGTACGAAGGCTTTTGTTGACTTATTCTTTGCAACTTTTTTTCCACCTTTTCTCTAATCCGAGCGACATTTCTTTTATAGAGACAATGAAGAAGGCCTTGGAGAAGAAGGACCTTGACCTTGCGGCTATGCAAAAAACTACCGAACAGAAGACCGCACTTGCCGACCAAAAGCTGGCTTCGGTCGGTCAGTTGGAGGAAGAAAACACCAAGTTGAAAATTGCTCTTGACGAAGCCAACAGGGAAGCAACGCGACTAAAGAAGGATAAGGAGACCCTGACTGACAAGCTGGAAGGCGCCACTCGCAAGAGGAATGAACTGGATGCCTATTTGGTATCACTTGCCGCAAAACTGTTCCTAATGCTTGAAGGTACCTTTTCTTGTCCGATTGAATTATCATCGTCGATTCGCTGAGGAACTGTCGACTCATTGTCATTTGTGATTGTAGAATTCTGTTAGAACTTCGAGGAAGAGACTGGGCGAATCGAGACCAACTTGGATCCCGTCAATTCTCTCGTCAAAGATGAAGCTGCCATGAACGTACTTCGACTAGAACCTCGTCTTGCTGGTGTCATGGACTACCTTGCTCGTTTGAAGGCTGCGGTGTCACGGATCGACACAGTGCTCTGGCCAGGGGTGACACTCGAAAATGGCCTCGAGTCTTTGATGACTCGACTTAATGAAATCCCCGGCCGAGTGCAGGAATGGAAAAAGTCGTCCGCGCGGTGTGGAGCTGATGTGGCGTCGTCTCTGGTTCGCGTCCATTGCAAGGAAGCCAAAGAGGACAAGCTAGCTGCAATCAAGGTCGCCAACACCAAAAAGCTTGACTTCAAATCCTTCATGGAAACTTTTATTGAGGCGGCTACTCGTATCGCAGATGGAATCGACTTGGATGAGTTCGTTGAGCCTGCCAGCCCTCCTCCTAGGGAGTGAAAAACATGATGCTTCGATCACATTTGCCTCGGAATTCCTAGTGATTTTTGTAATCGTAAAACTTCTTCGGGCCTGATGCCCGAGCACTTTTATCTGCGGTTCAGGACTTCATGGGATTTATCTGAACTTGATTCTCCCTTTGAACATGCTTGCTTTGACCCTCAGGTTTTTTTTGCTTCCTCACTCGGATTAGACCGTTGTATCTTTGGATGCAGATTTCAAGGGGAGGTCATGGTCGACCTGTACCTTGTAGAGCATACATTGTACTTGTGGCGTAGCTCCGAGGAGGAGGTCGCAGATGACCTGCACCTCGTCGTCCTTGTGGATCAGGATGGAGCATACATTGTACTTGTGACGTAGCTCCGAGGAGAGGGTCGCGGATGACCAGCACCTCGTCGTCCTTGCAGACCGGGATGAAACTTAGGCGAGTGCTGGACCGTGGATAAACCTCCGAGTGGAAGGATTACTCTCCACTCAGTAGGATTTTTTGAAACTTAGGCGAGTACTGGACTGCAGCTAAGCCCCCGAGTGGGAGGATTGCTCTCCACTCGGTAGGTTTTTTGAAACTTAGGCGAGTACTGGACTGCAGCTAAGCCCCCGAGTGGGAGGATTGCTCTCCACTCAGTAGAATTTTTTTGAAACTTAGGCGAATCAGGTTCGCGACTAAGCCCACAAGTGGGAGGATTGCTCTCCACTTAGTAGGATTTTTGAAACTTAGGCGAGTACGGGACTACAGCTATGCCTCCGCATGGGAGGATTGCTCTCCACTCGGTAGGATTTTTTTGAAACTTAGGCGAATCAGGTTCGCGGCTAAGCCCTCGAGTGGGAGCATTGCTCTCCACTCGGCAGGATTTTTGAAACTTAGGCGAGTACTGGACTGCAGCTAAGCCCCCGAGTGGGAGGATTGCTCTCCACTCGATAGGAATTTTTGTTACTTAGGCGAGTACTGGACCGCAGCTAAGCCGCCAAGTGGGAGGATTGCTCTCCACTCGGTAGGATTTTTCAAACATAGGCAAGTACTGGACTGCAGCTAAGCCCCTGAGTGGGAGGATTGCTCTCCACTCGGTAGGATTTTTTTGAAACTTAGGCGAATCAGGTTCGCGGCTAAGCCACCCACTAGTTTTTTTTGAACATATGCAAGAGTAACGACAATCATTCATGAGACTGCAACTTTGTGTCTTTGATTACTTGATCAGAAAAGTAACTCTTATTACACCTCGACCAACCGAGTGATTAGGTATAAAATGGGAGGAGTAAGTCCGCGTTCCAAGCGCGTGGCTCGTCTTTCTTTTGGGCAACATTGTACAAGTGATAGGCTCCATTGTGAAGCACCTTGGTGACGATGAAGGGGCCTTCCCAAGCAGGAGGGAGTTTGTGGGGTCATTGCTGATCCACTCGAAGCACTAGGTCTCCTTCCTGAAAGGCTCGACCTCTCACATTTCTGGCATGGAATCGATGAAGATATTGCTGGTACACAGTGGAGCGGATCAAGGCCATCTCTCTTTCTTATTCTAGAAGATCAACAGCATGCTGTCAGGCTTGCTCTGCTTCAGCTTCAGAAAACAGTTCCACTCGGGGTGCGTTGTGAAGCATGTCACTCGGCAACACGGCCTCGGCTCCGTAGACCAGGAAGAAGGGAGTCCTTCCAGTCGACCGGTTTGGTGTAGTTCTTAAGCCCCATAGAACAGATGGAAGCTCAGTTACCCAAGCACCTGCAGCGTGTGTAAGGTCGCGCATCAACCGAGGTTTCAATCCTTGAAGGATCAGTCCATTCGCCCTCTCAGCTTGCCCATTCCACTGTGGATGGGCAGTCGAAGCGTAGTCGACTCGAGTGCCTTGGGATGCACAAAAATCTTCGAAATCATCGGAATCAAAGTTAGAACCGTTATCTGTGATGATGTTGTGGGGGACTCCGTAGCGGAATATGAGCTCCCTGATGAAACTGACAGCAGTACTTGCATCTAGACTCTTGATGGGCTTGGCTTTGATCCACTTGGTAAACTTGTCGACTGCTACAAGCAGATGAGTAAAGCCACTTCTGCTTGTCCTCAAAGGTCCAACCATATCCAGTCCCCAAACTGTAAACGGCTACATGAGTGGAATGGCCTTCAAGGCAGACGCGGGTTTGTGCGACATGTTGGAGTAGAACTGACAACCCTCACATTTGTCGACTATATCTTTCGCTGTCTCATTTGCTCGTGGCCAATAGAACCCTGCTCAGTATGCTTTGGCCACGATGGTCCGGGAGGACGCATGGTGACCATAGGTCCCCGAGTGGATGTCATTGAGAATCATTCGACCTTCTTCCAGGGTGATGCAATGCTGAGAAACTCCGGTAACACTCTCTCTGTAAAGCCGCCCACCCATTACGGTGAAGGCTTTGGACCAACGAACAATCTGGCGAGCCGCATCTTCATCTTCTGGGAGCTCCTTCCTGAGCAAGTAAGCGATGTAAGGCACTGTCCAATCGGTAATGATTGCTAGGACCTCCATGATTAGGTCGACCACGGCTGGGACTTCAATTTCAGTCGGATCTGCGGAACTTATCGGCTGTGGAGGCTCTTCTATGAAGGGATCTTCTTGAACTGATGGTGTTCGAAGATGTTCTAAGAATACATTACTGGGAATGGGTTCTCGCTTGGATCCAATCTTTGCCAATTCATCACCAGCCTGGTTTTTTAGTCGGGGTATATGGTGCAGTTCCAATCCTTCGAACTTCTTTTCTAATTTCCTCACTGCATTGCAGTAACCAGTCATGGCTGGACTTTAGACGTCCCATTCCTTCATCACCTAATTGACCACTAGATCTGAATCGCCGTAGACCATTAGGTGCCGGACGCCGAGTGAAATGGCCATACACAATCCATACAGAAGTGCCTCATATTCAGCTTCGTTGTTTGAGGAATCAAAGTGAATCTGGAGAACATAACTGAGTTTATCTCCTCGGGGGGATACCATGACCACCCCAGCACCAGAACTGTCGTGGTAATGTCACGGCAGATGTCCTCATGGAAGGACTTAAGCACAGAGCCATCGCAACGGAATTAGCTTGAAGGGGTTAAAGCGGACGAGGGACACGGGCGGTTTATACTGGTTCTGCCCCTATAGGGAAGGTAAAAGCCTACGTCCAGTTGAGTTGGTATTGCTTGGGTTTTGATGACCAGGGAGCGAATCCGCTTTGCCTGGCTCTTGAGGTGTTGATTGTTTCCCATCCCTAAACTGCCGCCGGGTCGTGCCTTTATATACACAGGTCGGCACCCGGCGACTTACAGAGTCCTAGCCGGATCATCATCATGTCTGGCCTGATCTCTACTCCTTTCTACCTTACAATACAAGTTTATACGCCTATGGCGGTTTACACATGTGGGTCGTAGCCCAGCTTCGGGCTTCAGGCCTCCCTCTGAACCGCCGTCTTCTTGTCTTCGTGGGCTTCACATCAATGCATAGCTATGATTATAAACCGCCGGGCATGGGCCGGTTTATAATTAATCGCTATATCCCCAGCATTAGGCCCCAGGTTGATTTGGACTTTGTTCATGTCAACCTCCTTCCTCAAAGAATTTCTTGGTTGCCTTGATCAATTTTTTGTAATCCGCTGTGATGTCATTCCCTGATACCATTGTAAACCGCCGTGATGTCACCTGTCAGTTATGACACTTGCGCAATCATGTCTGCATCCTTATCTTTAATATCCATCCGAAAATCGAGGTGCCATATCTTCTGAAGATTTCGAACCCCTCGATTCCCGCGCCTGCCATTTTGACCCTTTATCGCTCATAAATAAACCAGCGGTTCCTTCCATTCATCCCTCTGCCTCATCGCCTTCCTCTTGCTCTCAGCGCTGCTGAGCACCGGGGCTCGCTATTCATCGTCGACTTTCGTCTTCACCTCCACAGCTGCAACGTGTCAAGCCGTCGGACCTTGATGCTACTTCACCGCCACCGGACCGCGACATAGCTCCACCACCGCCATTTTCCCTGGTAAGTTCCTCGACATGTCGACCTCTGTAGACTTTGCGAACTCATCTGCTCAACTTCCTGTTTTGCTCTTCTTATCTTATCATCACGTATATTCCTTCTTTAAATCCATCCTCTGATATCCCTTTATATTATGATGACTATGTTTGAATTCAATCCACCGAACAGAACTCTTCACTTGAACTATTCATGTAGTAACTTTTTAGGGCAGATATCTTTTGATTTGCTACGCACCGTAGATCTTCTCTGTTGCATGATCATTGCGAAACTTGTTTGTCCAAGACTTAGACAATTT
Source organism: Aegilops umbellulata (assembly GCA_032464435.1). Lineage (NCBI taxonomy): Eukaryota > Viridiplantae > Streptophyta > Magnoliopsida > Poales > Poaceae > Aegilops > Aegilops umbellulata. The sequence goes on along the minus strand of CP136058.1, from coordinate 618,068,971 downwards.
TCAATGTAAATTTCTCTCTGCTCTGCCATGAAGGCGGTTTACCATATTGCACAATAACTCACCTAGTACCATTAGTCCCTTTGTAAACAGCCAAATGTTGCCCTATGCATGCAGGATAATACTGATTGCAGTTTAACACCGCTGCCGCTGTTGATATTACCTTTCCGGTTTATAACATTCAGGTTTGCATATTTGAACCGGCATACTTTGTTTCCTCCAGATCATTGTGTCAATGGCCGTGTACGCTTGCAACTGGGCTCCATCCCGAGTTACCGAAGCGGAACTGGCCGGTTTAGTAAGCATTGGCGCTTTAGCCAGCAAGGAAGAAATTCACTGGTGTGTTCCTGGACTGGAGAACCCTCCTGAACCAAAGGACGGGGAAGTCATTGTCTTCGTAGATCATATAAACCGGGGATTTACTCCACCCGGATCAAAATTCTTTCGTGATGTACTCCATTATCTGCAAATTCATCCACAAGACATCGGGCCCAATTCCGTTTCAAATATCTGCAATTTCCAAGTTTTCTGCGAAGCATACTTGCTAGAAGAACCGACTGTGGATCTTTTCAAAGACTTCTTTTATTTGAACGGCCGAACAGAGTTCACTGATGGCCCTAACACAGAACTCGGTGGTGTTGCCATCCGAAAACGTAGGGATGCTGAATTTCCTCACGCCAAGCATCACAGTCATCCAAAAGAATGGAATGTTACGTGGTTCTACTGCAAGGACACCTCTCCAGAAGGTGAAAACCGGCTGCCGGGTTATCGTGAACACCGACTTAGCAACATGCATCCTGTTCCTCAAAAACTCAGTTCCAAGGATCGGGCGAAGTATGCTCCCCAATACTCCAAGCTTAGGGCCTTCCTGGCTAATGGTTTAATAGGGATTGACCTGGTCCACTGTTGGACCACCTGGCGCATTCTTCCATTAAGCCGCCGCCCCGGCTTAATGTGTGAATATACAGGGAGCGTTATAGATCCTTTGCGCCATATTACCCTTTCCTTGACAGACTCTGCAATCACTGAGAGTGTGAAGAAGATCTTGGATGAACCGGCTGAGAAATGTGCCATGGTCGAACTCAATCCTTTCTGTACTTTGAATAAGCCACCACCTGTAAGTGTTTTATACTCTTCCAATAACCTCCTTATGCTATTCCTTCCGGCTTATGTGTTGTCGGTTTATTGTAATAGGGCAGCGATCCCTTCTGGAAGAAGAAATCGCAAGAGAAAGCGCCAAAGACAACCCGTAAACCCAAGGTTGTCAAAAAACCTGCGAAGAAGAAAACCGCCGCCGATTCAGCTGAAGCAAATCTGGAAGATGACGACGACGACGCAGAGGTAGAACTTGATTCCCTTGGCTCACTTTTCATGCACCTTATTAACAATGACACTTATCAGGATGATGCGGAGGCCAGTGAGGCTGGTGATGCAGAGGTAATAATTCTTCCTTCCGGTTCAAAACCTCGGCCAATACCAAAAATCCGTCGAACTGTCCGGAAAGTGAAAATTTTCCATGCTCTAGCTCACTTAGATCCAAACATTCTTTTGAATAAACGGCAACATGAAGCTCGTCACACAACCCGGCACAGTGGTCGAATAGTCACTTCTGCCGGTTTACCCGATGCACCATCCCGAAAGCGCCGCCAAGAGGTCACCTATATTTCTGATATATCTTACCCCTTGGCTGGTTCTTACTGTCAACCTCTTAATCCGTCTGACTCCAACTATCAGGGCACATCTCATTCATCTTCTAGTGAATCGACTGGGACTCAACTGCCTGTTTTAAAGACTGTTCCTAGGTAAGTTCTCAATTTGTAAACCGACTTTTCCTTTTTTTAGATTAAGACTTTGCCTATGCTGACAATTTGTATTTTCATATCAGGGCAAAGGACAAAGCGAGCAAGAAAGCAAAACTTCAGACAACAACTGATGATCTGACCGCTTCCGAACCGGAGAAGGCTTCTGAACCGGAGAAGGCTGCTGAACCGGCTGTAGCTGCTGAAGACGCTGCTCATGATGAATCTCATCCGTCTGACCATGACATTAACCCTGATGATTTGGAGACTCCCCTAGCTGATGATCCGCCCAATTCCTCTAATCTGACTGATGACATTGTAATCACTGGGACTGGTTTCAAAACTCCCAATCAGCCATTAGTCCTTGCCAGACATACCGGCAAGGATGACACAACAGTACCTGAGAATAACAAGTTGAAAGCTGAACAGGAAAGCCTGGCAAATCTGGGCCCTCAAGATCTTTACTCGGGATATCTAAACCGGCTACATACTAGCCGTGATTATGAGGCCAGGCTAGTCAATATGATGAAGGAACGATATGAGGTACTTTTGCCAATCTTACATCTTTTCCTTTATCTTGCACCTGTAGCCCCCAAGGGCCGGTTTATAACTTCAGTATAAACCGGAACTTTCCTATCGTTTGCAAGTAGAACGATGCCGCATTAGCCCCCAAGTGCCAATAATAATACTTGCATCATTGTTGGGACTTTGTATGAATTGCTGATTATTTGCTTTAAAGCGATGCCGCATTAGCCTCCAAGTGCCGAGTCTATAACATCGTGTTATAGGCTTGGGACTTTGAAGAAATCATTTGTCATCCAATACCTTTCCTCACTTGTGTAGATAGAGATTGCTAGGGAAGAAGCCCACATTGCCAATCTTCAAGAGAATGTTAAGACTCAGCGTGGAGAGACTGTCAAGGCTAATACTGACCTTAAAACCGCCCTGGCTTCCATTGAGACATTGACAGAAACTTTGAAGAATGATAAAGCTCAATGGGACGCTGAAAAGCAAATCTTGATGAAGCGGGCAGAGGATGCTGAAGCGGCTCTTAAACCGGTGGTTGAAGAGCTATCAGTGCTGAAGCGCCAGATCAATAATATGACTGCTGCAGTCTTTGGTGAGTACCTTTATTTGACTGCTGCAGCAATCTTTACATGTAATGACTCGCCGGTTTACTTATTTCCTTGATACTATAGGAACTCGTATAAGCCATCTGGGATCAGATATGAAGATGAAGCTGAAGGCTACTTACACCTTCATAGAGCAGCTGTATTCCGGCGCTCAGCGGGTTATCTGTGCCACAGCTTAAAATAAACCACCTCCAACATTGATCAAAGAAACACTTGAAAGATTGGCGGTGATGCCTAGCCAGTTAACAGATTTAAATAAAGCAGCTGCAAGGTCCGGCGCTTTGACTGCCCTGATTAGAGCCAAAGCTTGGGTCTCCGATCTTGAACTGGCAGATCTGGGTAAAGGCTTCCTAGTATCAAGGAGGACAGTTCAGATTTTAATAGTGATGATCTTGCTGCTCTGACAAGGGAGTTACGTCCTTTGGCGAGTCAGCTGGAGGAAGCCATAGATCTCTCCCTCTTCAAAGCCGTGTATGATGCTAATAATAAGAAGATTAAACCGACCGTCTATGAAGCTCTGCCGCTTGATCCACCTGCTCGTAAGCATACTTTTGCCCCTGAAGTCGACTCATCCACTCTTATAGATGATGAAGCCGTGTTCCAAGCCTTACATGGAATCGATTGGTCAACAGATAACTTCTAGCGGCTGGGTAGAGAAGAAACGGAGGAAGAACCGGCGCCAGATGTCCCTGAAGCTTCCACTCAGTAGAATTAAACTTCTTGAACCAGCTTTGGCAGTTTGACAATTTGATATATCCAGGATGTCTTGCTGAAAAACAATTATCCATTCAGGCCTACTGTGCCTTGTAATAGGCTAGCTAATACTTCTGCTCCTTATGATATTATGCCAACTTTTGCCACATAATTATGTATGTTATCCTTTTCTGATGCATGATCATGTGTTATGAGGTGATGCACATATCTCTGCCCCTGCACACATCTTGATAGAAATAAAAAGGTCCTGGCGGTTTATCGCTGGACGGGTTATCATACCCAAAGTGTTATTAATATAACCTTGATAAGTAGGAGCGTATAACTCCTAAAGATGTCATACCTACGAGTGTCTACTCTGTATGCTAAACACGCCAGATTTGCTGGCACTTAAGGGTGATGACCCAGAAGATGTATCATAAACTTCCCGTTTACCGGGATCTTAGGCCGGGTTAAAGAAACTCCGGATCTTGACTTTTGTGTCATTTTGGTGGCTTGTAGCCAGTAACCAGGCCGGGTTAATAAACACCGGTATATTGCGATTATGAAATCATCGAATGAACCACCAAAGAGGGTAAAAGCAAAAGAATCAACAGAAAAATTCAAGGCTTTCATGGGCCGCCAAGCCCTAAAAGTTTTACTTCAAAGAAACTAGCATAATAGCCATTGGAGTATACGTGCTTCTATTAGGCCGGTTCTTACATGACCCAATCGCCGTTTTAACCTAGACAAGTTCAGTGTCTATAAATAGATTGACTTGTCAAGAGTACGTGAGGTCGAAGAACATCTCGCAAAACAGGCCGGTTTAACCAAGTTTCAAAGAAGGCGGTTGTGCAGCCTGAGTATCTTCTAGCTTTCTGTAAAACCGTGCTCTCACATGACATCCGTCGTTTTAACCTTAACAAGTTCAGGGTCTCTGTTTAAGAGAGTAAATGTTAAGAGTACGAGGGTCATCTAGGATTACCTGAGGGATATACCTTCGGTTTACAGGCAGAATCACTCTGGTGATTTGGTGAATACACCTGGCTTTTAAGCCCTGAACTTGGGTTGTAGCAATTCTAGTTCTTTTATAGAACAAAGAAGCCCCCAAGCAGTAGTTGTGTTGAGCGTAGCTCAGCAGGCACCTATGTTTGAGCTGTGATTAAGCAACAGACTCTCTTTGGTGACTGTTTCCTTCAGAGATAAACCGGAAGCCCCCGGTTCAACATGAGTCGATTCTTTTGAGAAAATAACGACAGAGGCCCCGCTTCTTCGGGAATGCCGGTTTATTATATTGATAACTGATAATATTTACAATATCATAGATATGTACATTGGTAGAGCGTCTAACTTAGGCATAATAGGGCCGCAGATGAGTGATGTTCCATGGCTGATGGGTCTCCTCCTCCAACTTGCTCGAGTCCTTGCGTTCTCGGATGTCGATGAGATAGTAAGATCTGTTGTTGAGATTCTTGCTGACCACAAAGGGTCCTTCCCAAGCCGGGGATAGCTTGTGCATATCTGTCTGATCCTGTATAAGCCGGAGCACCAAGTCACCTTCCTGGAAAGTTCTAGTTTTAACCCGGCAACTGTGATAACGACACAGGTCTTGCTGATAAATCGCCGATCGAGCTGCTGCGATGTCGCGCTCCTCATCTAATAGGTCAAGTGCTTCCTGTCGTGACTTCTCATTGTTAGCCTCCACATAAGTGGTAACCCGGGGAGAATCATGACGGATGTCACTAGGTAGGACCACTTCCGCTCCATAGACCATGAAAAACGGTGTATAACCCGTCGACCGGTTGGGGGTTGTATTGATGCTCCATAATACGGAGGGTAGCTCCTCCACCCAACAACCTGGCATCCTCTCCAAAGGAACCATGAGCCATGGTTTGATGCCCCTGAGGATCTCTTGATTGGCTCTCTCCGCTTGACCGTTGGACTGTGGGTGTGCAACTGATGACACGTCAAGGCGTATATGTTCTCGCTGGCAGAATTCTTTCATAGCCCACTTGGATAGATTGGTTCCATTATCTGTTATAATGCTGTGTGGGAACCCAAACCGGAAGATTACCTTTTTGCTGAACTGAACCGCCGTGGCCGCATCACACTTCCTGACCGGTTCTGCTTCCACCCACTTGGTGAATTTATCAACCGCCACTAGCAAGTGGGTCTTCTTATCTAGAGACCTCTTGAAAGGCCCTACCATGTCTAGCCCCCAGACTGCAAACGGCTGAGTAATTGGGATCATCCTCAACTCTTGGGCCGGTACATGAGCTCGCCTTGCAAATTTTTGACAGCCATCACACTTGCGAACTATGTCCTCTGCATCAGCATGGGCTATTAGCCAATAAAACCCATGATGGAACGCTTTAGCCACCAGTGATTTTGAACCAGCGTGGTGCCCGCAATCTCCTTCATGTATCTCTCTTAAGATTTCATGGCCTTCCTCTAGGGAAACACAGCGCTAAAAAGCGCCTGTCACACTGCGATGGTGCAGTTCGCCATTGGCTATCGTCATTGTCTTGGACCGCTGGATTATCTGCCTGGCCAAAGTTTCATCTTCAGGTAACTTGCCCCGGGTCATGTACGCCAGGTATGGTACCGTCCAGTCCGGTATAACATGAAGCGCCGCCACCAATTGAGCCTCCTGATCTGGAATAGCCAAGTCTTCTTCCGTTGGTAGCTTCACTGACGGTTTATGCAAGACATCCAGGAAGACATTGGGTGGCACCGGTTTACGTTGGGAACCCAATCGTCTTGAAGCATCAGCCGCTTCATTCTTCCTTCGATCCACATGATCCACTTGGTACCCATTGAAGTGACCTGCAATGATATCCACCTCTCGTCGATAAGCCGTCAAGTCTGAATTGAGCCACCAAGTTTGAATCCCATGTACCGGAGACTTATTGAGCCACCAAGTCTGAATTGTCGAAACACCTAACCCGTCTTAAGTTCATTTCCTTAGCCATCCGGAGACCATGGAGCAAAGCTTCATAATCAGCTGCATTGTTAGTACAAGGGAATTTTAACTGTAGGACGTAACAAAACTTATCACCTCGAGGGGAAGTTAACACCACTCCAGCCCCCGAGCCTTCCAATTGCCATGATCCGTCAAAGTGGATGGTCCAATAAGTATTGTCTGGTTTATCCTCTTGCATCTGCATCTCTGTCCAGTCATTGATGAAATCAATAAGAGCTTGTGACTTAATTGTTGTGCGCGGCACATACTTCACGTCATGGGGACCAAGCTCAATGGCCCACTTTGCAACTCGCCCTGTGGCTTCCCTGTTCTGAATGATATCTCCTAAAGGAGACGAACTGACCACTATGATGGGATGACCCTGAAAATAGTGCTTCAGCTTTCGGCTGGCCATAAAGACCCCATACACAAGCTTCTGCCAATGTAGATATCTCTGCTTGGACTCGATGAGTACTTCACTGAGGTAATAAACCGGACGTTGAACCGGGTGCTCCTTTCCTGCTTCCTTCAGCTCTTCAACAATTGCCACGCTGATAGGCCGGGCATTAGCTGCCACATATAACAGAAGCGGTTCCCTTTCAATGGGGGCAGCCAGAATCGGTGGATTAGATAACTGCTTCTTGAGCTCCTCCAAAGCCTCATCAGCCGCTTTACTCCAGACAAAATCATCTGTCTTCTTCATCATTTGATTCAAAGGTATCGCCTTCTCTCCTAGGTGACTGATAAATGCTACGTCTCGAGCATGCGTTGGTTTTCCCCGAAGAGGAGGGGGTGATGCAGCACAGTAGCGTAAGTATTTCCCTCAATTTTGAGAACCAAGGTATCAATCCAGTAGGAGGTCACGCGCAAGTCCCTCGTACCTGCACAACATGATAGCAACTCGCAACCAACGCTTAGGTGTTGTCAATCCCATCACGGTCACTTACGAGAGTGAGATCTGATAGAGATAATATTTTGGGTATTTTTGGTATAAAGATGCAAAGTAAAAAGTAAAAAGCAAAGCAAGTAAATAAATTGATAGAGATTGATATGATGAGAATAGACCCGGGGGCCATAGGTTTCACTAGTGGCTTCTCTCAAGAGCATAGATATTCTACGGTGGGTGAACAAATTACTGTTGAGCAATTGATAGAATTGAGCATAGTTATGAGGTTATCTAGGTGTGATCATGTATATAGGCATCACGTCCGAGACAAGTAGATCGAAACGATTCTGCATCTACTACTATTACTCCACTCATCGACCGCTATCCAGCATGCATCTAGAGTATTAAGTTAAAAACAGAGTAACGCCTTAAGCAAGATGACATGATGTAGAGGAATAAATTCATGCAATATGATAAATACCCCATCTTGTTATCCTCGATGGAAACAATACAATACGTGCCTTGCAACCCTTTCTGTCACTAGGTAAGGACACCACAAGATTGAACCCAAAGCCATGCACTTCTCCCATTGCAAGAACTACCAATCTAGTTGGCCAAACCAAATGGATAATTCGAAGAGACTTGCAAAGATAACTCAATCATACATAAAAGAATTCAGAGAAGATTCAAATATTATTCATAGATAAGTTGGATCATAAACCCAAAATTCATCGGTCTCAACAAGCACACCGCAAAAAGAAGATTACATCGAATAGATCTCCACGGAAGCAAGGTCAACCGATCACATAGGGTCGCCGTGCGATCGAAAGAGTGAGACGGGTTGGAGAGAGTGACCTAGATAGACGATGTGCGTGAGAGAGTATACAATGTGAATAGGTCGAATTGGGCTCAAACATGGTGATATATCATTTTTTTCCGAGAAAGAGCGAGGTAAATCGAGACATACACACACACACACAGAGAGAGAGAGAGAGAGAGAGAGAGAGATTGAGTGAGCGTGGCCCACCATGTGGTTGAAAGAGTGGCGGTGGCTTGGATGGACTGACCTAGATAGACAATCTGCGTGAGAGAGTATAGAGTGTGTCGATCAAGGCCCGAACAGGGAGATATATCATTTGTGTGTGAAAGAAAACGAGGTTAAACGAGACTCAGATAAAGAGAGCGAGATTGAGAGAGTGTGGCCCGCCGTGCGGAAGAAAGAGTGAGACAGTCTCGAGGGAGTGACCTAGATATACAACGTGCGTTCGTGCGCACGAGAGGTTGGGGGGGCTAGATACGCAATGCATGTATTCAGCGCGAGAAGGTGAGAGGGAGAGGGGGGGGGGAGAGAGAGAGAGCTCGGCATGGGGTGCAATGGCGGGTGTGTGAGGTAAATACATTTGGTAACAGGAGTGGAAAAAGGGGTTGTGTAGTTGAGAGAGTTAGAGATCGAAACATGGAGAGAAAGAAGGAACGTGTATTGGAAACCGATAGCTTGCTAAGGTGGTTAGGAGAGGAAGATTGACCGATACAGGAAGTATGTAGCGTTTGTGCGCGGGGGGGGGGGGGGACTAAAAACAACATTTGCATGTACATAGTACGAGTCTTAATATAGATGTTTCAATTCGGTGTACATTGTAAGATTTGAACCGAGGACCAGGCATACGGGTAATTATTTCGAATTCGTGCCATACTAAGTTTCGAAAAGTTGACATTGGCTCAATTTGTTGTGCTATTTTGTAGGTCATATGTTTGAATCCATCCAAAAGTTTTCTCACTACCATGGTGTTCATCATATACATATGAATTTGTATTAAAAAAGTAGCGTGGATACAATGAAATGCGAAATCCACATTAGAATTGGAGATCACTACGTGACACACACTCTAATTCAAATAACTAACTACGTGACACACACTCTAATTCAAATAACTAATTATGTGACACACTCTAATCCACGTTAGCATGGGTACCGTTTCGATTTTTTTCAAATAACTCCTCATTAATTAATTTATAGTACTCCCTCTGTTCACTTTAATAAGACCTTGAAGACATTTCAGACAATGTGCAAAACAGTTCTTTTTAAGTTGTCTGAAACGACTTACAAAAGTGAACCGATGGAGTATCTCATTTCAAATGACTAATTATTGCAAGGAAAACACGGGCATGGTAATACATACAGAATCGTTTGCAAATGAAAGAAGATTCGTTTGCATTCTGAAATGTAGGCGCACCAGGCAGACCAAGGTCGTGTCGGGGTGGACGCTGCTTCGGTGCCTTAAAGGCAACAACCCTTGGGTGACAGACATGTGGGCCAGCCACCTGTTGGGCCCACATGTCATGGACACAAAGGCAGGTGCCTTAAGGCATCGAAGAGTAGTCCTGTCGGGGTGGTCGCGTGTGTCGGACGGACGCGTAGCACCCAACCACCCACCCCCTCCCCCAAAAAAAGGACGACGATAATATAAGTTCGCGCTTCCACGTTTCGGATTTAAATATCTGGCGGCCCCAATTCCAGCCCTGCAAAATCTCTCTTCTCCACCGTCCCCTTCCACGCCCAGATTACTCAAATCGCTAATTCACCGCCATCCCTCGAATCGCCCCTCATCTCGTCTCTTTCCCCACCGTTCCCCACCTCTGTGCCGGACGACGACGATGAAGACGACGGTTGCGCTTCACCACCGCACTAGAGCTACCTCATCTACGCCCTCGTTCGCCGCACCGGATGGTCCACCGACAACGTCGGCCGCCGCAACCGACGTGCCTCACAGACACCGAGTTCCACCGCATCAGGTGCGCTTCACCAACGCCATCTCCCAGCTCACCGGGGCTACTTCACCGAGCACATCATCGCACATCCACCCCCCCGAGGTCGTTGGGGCTTCACCAACGGTCTTGTCCACCGCATCATAGCACTCCACTACCACTCAAGATCTGCATCCGTGCGCGGCCAGCCAACGCCAGCGCATCACCCTCAACGGCTCTGATGTGACCCGCACTCCAGCTAGGTGAGCATGCCCAAACGCCGGCCCGAACTAGGTATCCACACATCAGTCCCTTGTGCACTGCGCCTATGATGTTTGGATATCCTTTCACTTCTCTCTTAGCTTACACGCCTATGCAACTCTGACTTTAACTCTTATTTCTTCTGGAGATATCATCTGAAACAAGCAAATCCATTTTTTAGGGAAGCATGATGGGGCTACGGGATCTGGTACACATCCTGCACACCCATATAACCTTGTAAATATCTGTCCTCCGGTACAACATCAAGGTCGATTCCTCTTATTTGATCAACCATTCACCGTGTCAAAAATGCAGAGGGGGATGCAAGGAGCACAAGGCCTGCACATCCAAGCAAGTGGTAACATGGACTTGTACATGGAACATCCCAAGCGCAAGCAGAGCTACAGCAAGCCTGTACAACGAGCTAGCGTAAGTCCCTGCATTTCATTTAATTCGTACTGGCATTCGTGTATGATTTGTGTGAAGTGGCTGATCCACGAATTCAAGTTACTAGGGGCGAACATTTAACATAAAAAAATACGAAGGCTACAAACATGGTCTGTACCTGCTTGAATTATTCGTTCTCTGGCTGAAAATATCGAAGTGTAATTGCACATATAACGCTGCGCAAACTGCATATCAATATATCTATCCTGCACAAGTATGCCAATAGTTTCAAACAACAGATTAAAAAGTATTTATGCCATGTTGTCATGATACGAGGACTTTCTGGTAGATGGCCTCAACGTTTCCTCAAGCTATGAAAATGCACTATAATTTGCTTGTCATCAATGCCTACAAATCTCGGTCTCTATCAACATAGTAGATCATCATTAGACACTAAATCCTTCAATGAGCTTGCAAAATTCTTGCATTAGATCCCTCATTAGACACTATATGTTCATCACCAGGAGCATGTAAAATGTTTGCATCAAATCCTTCATCAGCAGTCTGTTCATTAGACACTTTAGGCTCAAGAACAACATGAGCTTGTATGTTTGCACCGCAAACTTGATTAGATACATCAGATTCAATCAGTTCGGTATTGATTGGGGGAGTTATAAAATAAGTAGAAATTGGTTTCATTTTCTCATAGATTCCCTACATACAAGCAGTTTTACAACAACGTCAGGTTTAACTATTGGCCAGAAATTGAAGAGTTGAATTAGATATAATCAGGGATGTGATGTACCTGCTTGTTGCGCATGCTACTCTTGGAATCTGTGACTGTCCGTTTGCGCAAGCTCGATGCAATGCCCGTGCTGCCGCTGCTGCCTCCCACGCAGGCTACACCCAGGGTTGGATCTTCATCTTCTTGTCCTTCCGTTCGCTTGAAGCCCGGCGACCGCCCTCCAACGAGGGCGCGAGGATGTGCTGTGTCGGTCTGTCCAGCGGCGGCTAGGTTAGGAGCGAACCACACTGGAGGCTGGAGCGAATGAATTGGGATTTTTCCTGCTGTCGATCGATATGGGAGGCGCTCGTTTGGGCCGCGAGCCTGCTATAGGACCTGCCTTGCACTTATGTTATTGTCCCATCCAAGTTGAAACATTTTTCTTCATTTTTTACATTGCCTGCTCGTGCGTTGCGACAAACAAAACTAGCGTGGGCCAACCTGGACGACTCAAACTAAATGCACACTTTCCAGCCACCTGAGGCGGCCGCCCATACCAGCCCCTATGGTGGCGTCGCGCCTTTTTGAGTGTATGATTGGATAGTGAAAAATATTCTAGTGGCGCTTTTGATTTACCCACAGAATGGTTGAATTGCTTGTTTCTATGAACTGAGTTCACCAATAATGTGAAGGATGTCAGTCTTTTCATCCTATTGTAGATTGCTTAGATATCGATATGCCAAAAGTAATCGCATGAAATATATAGTAAAAGCCAGTGTGATGTGTTTGGCTACAACTAGTCTGACTACACATCCTCATACAACATATCAAGGATGCACCATCTTACCAGATTAACCATTCGACTTACCCATGCAGTGTAGGAAGAAAGAAGTATTGGGACTGCGTATCCAAGCAATTGATGTCATGGACTCCTTTGTACAACCTTGTAAGAGAAAAAGAAGTTACAGTGTGCCTGTACAAAGAACTAGTGTAAGTTTAGTTACCTGCTTCTCGGAATTTTAGTTAGCCACTTATTGCAAAATTGTTCAATTACGTTGCTTGGCTTAATTTAGTTTGCTACTGATTACATAATGGCACATCCTGTTAATCATATTGTAGACTGCGCCTATCTATGTGTTTGATACTTACTGTTAAGAATTACCTGTTGGCCTTAACTTAAATATCTACTTGTTTGTTTAACTGCTTTGCTACTGCAACAGTGGGTTACAATGATGTTAATAACTACTCCCTCCATCCCATAATATAGGACGTTTTTTGACACTAGCATATTGTTAAAAAACGTCTTACATTATGGGACGGAGGGAGTACTTCTCAGCATCCAATTGAAACTCTTTAATTCCTTGTTTGTTTAACTGCTTTGCTGTTATAACTCCCAATTGAGATGTTTTGCTAACTTCAAATTTTCTGAATCCAATCGGAACTTTAATGGCAAAACAGGTTAGCCCAAGATCAAAGAGCGAGGTCCCCATGGACGTTACATCATCCCACAGCAGTGGCACCGGCCCAATCGTGCATTATGAATTGCCAACCGTTGATGCTCCAGAGGCTAAACTAGTGGTAGAAAGAGATTCTGCTTCTGCACTTAGAGATGAAGTTGACATGTTGAGGAAGCAAACAACACAATCACAAGCAGTACTCAAGACAACCATTAAATATTTGGTGGATTTCAAAACGAAGCAAGCTGAGACTCACCAGATTGTTAAGGTCCTGAAGGAAAAAGGAAATTAAATTCCTACTTCGTAAATCATAGGTGAAATGTTCTTTCCATAGTTGAATAACCTTTGTGTTGTCTGTTCATGTAATCAATCAAACCATTTGTTTTAGAGATCATGTAATTTTTTTTTTGTTTTTTGGTTTGTAATCTTATTTGAGCACAAGTCTATATTAATTGATAAGACTCGGAGACATTTCATTTGGATTGCTGTGCCAGACCTACAAATATGCCAATCGGGCTGAATATGCATTCAGCAATAGTAGTAGTATAGATGGACCATAAGTGGCACGCATCGGAAAGGGCCAAGATGTTGGCTAAAAAAAGGATTGCTATTGTAGCCAAAAAAAAGTACAGTGGCCTGGCTTATGTATGTTAGTTGATATTATTGATCCATATACTCTATAAGTGTTTTTATGTCTGTTAGTTCTGTACATTCTTGGTTGACTGACTCGGTATTTGAATCTTGATACATCGCTTGTGTACATATCTAAATGGGAGTACACATTATGCTGCGTGTGACATTTGAGTTGGACATGAAGTGTTCCAAATATTCGAATTCACCTTAAACTGGATACTAGTTTCTGAATTTGAGTATCGGCATTTGTAAACCATATTCATATATGACAGTGGAATACATCTTTGTCGTCCTTTTGAAGATATATAAAAACACATAGAACGATTTATAAAGATTCATATAGCAATACAAAATGGATTCGAATTTAGTTGCCAGGGTAAACATGGATGCTTATTGTCCCAAAATTCGAAAGAAGCTGCAAAATATCCACTCCCACGTCGGCTGCCCGAACCCAAGTGTTTGGGAGATGGAAATTATTGTCTACCCATTACACGGACAATCCATCGGCCCGATTTCCACTGCTCTAAATAGGGGTAGGTTAGTAACTGCAATTAGACGTGACACGACCGCCTCTGAGTCCATTCCGACACGGTGGGCGTCAAACATGGGCGGTAAAACACATTTGATTCAAGCTCGACCGAAAGACCTCTGTTTCTCCCTCCATTCCCCATTCACACACGGTGGGCGGCAAAACAAACTCGACTCGGCCGAAATTGATGTAGGAAAATATTTTCAATAGGGGCAGGTTTGTAACTTCACTCAGACGTGACACAACTGCCCTACCTGTCAGCCCCGTTCATACACCGTGGGCGCCAACCATGGGCGCCAACCACCCTCTCCTCGCCCGAAATCGCTCTGGGCAAATACTGGCGAGATGCGAGATTACCGTCCTATCCCCAACCGACGAGACGTCCAAATTTTAAATGAGGGCTAAGTTCATAACTTTCCCATATTTCAGACAGGCGTGTCCAAAAAACATGGTTCCTCGTACCTCTCCCTCCATTTTCCCATTCATAGACCGTCCACGCTAGAACACCCCATCCCCACACCAGCCTCCATCTGCCACCCCATCCATCGCCGCCGTCCTCCACCACATCCATCGCCACTGTCCTCCACCATGCTGGAGCGCCTACCAAGACCGTGTCGTCCACTACTAGAGATGGACGTTTCTCATCCACGGCGACGGACCAATAGCCTTGCATCGCGTACTCTAGCTTCATCGGCGCCATCGTCCTCTTTGCCGGGGCCGCTCACACGACCTTCTCTTCCACCGCAACGGGACTTATCCCCCGATGCACCCGTCTACCGTCGCAGATCAGCTTCAATGCCACCGACATCCATAGCACCCCCGATGCCTACACGGTGCCGCAAGAGAGGTGGTACTTCATATCTCCTCAACTTTTGGATCTCAACCAGAAAATAGATCTTAACTTCGTTACTCTACTTTCTTTTCAGCTCTTAGAATTTAGTTCTTAGTTCGAAGCAAACAATGGATGCTAAATATCATTTCTCCAGTTTGCAGCTTCAAATCTGCCATGGCACAACCATAATATGGTTTAATTGATCATGCTTAGGGTTTAATTAATCATGTTGGTTCCGTGGTGGTTTCTTTAATAGAAATCGGAGGGAAAACCCTCTTTTGCTAAAAAAATATGCTTAGATTTTCCCCCTTTTATGATCACTATACGATCAGAATACGTGCTTCGTGTCATAATAACACTGCTCCACGCATCAAGCTAAACAAGCTTAGATGTTCAAATACGAATATGATATTATTAAAACAGAGTTGTTTAATTGGTCAGCTAAATGTTCCTAAATTAGTTTTGAAAATGCATGTTCGCCGCTCGGGTGTGTATCTCTACAGGGTGCCCACGGTGGGCCGGCCCACCCTGGGATTTTGGGTCGTCCCAGGCCCCGATTCCCCTCTGTTCTGCTGCGCGCTTCTGATCTCTACTCGCCCGCAGCCGCCTGCCTCGCCGGCGACTTGATGTCCCCGGACGACATGACTCTAGGAGGAGATGCCGGACTAATAGGAGGCCAGGAGCCGCTCACCCAATAGCGTCACCGCTGCCCGGGCGCGCCGCCGTGCCTACCTTCCTAGTCCGTTCAGGGCTCAGGCGTGCAGCACCCACCAAGCCAACCCGATTTATCCTGAGATACGTCCTCAACACTCAGCAGCCACTCCTCATCACCCATTTTCTAATTAATTCATTACTCATTAGGCAGGACTGTCATTAGGGTTTGTTGTGTGCTCAGTGCTACCTACACTTAATGGTTCATATGTATTTCGGTAATCTTTAGTACCTCTAAAGTTCACAGGATTTTCAAAATTCCGGCCCTCGGAACAGAAACTAGTCATTTTGGATTGTTGGTCGTAGTGACATTGTCCCAGATTACTACTGCAATCCAGGTTTGTTGACAATTTTACTTGTCTTTCTTACTCATTCGATATAATATCCAATTATTCACGTCGATTAGTTGCAAACAATAAGTGTTGGACAAACTTCTTCATTCAGATTTTGGACAGTCTCTTACTGCAGTTACAATTATGCATACTTGTCCTCATAAGCTCACAAGTAAATGATTGATTCACTACATCTATGCTTGCCTTGTCATATTTGTTGTCAATATTCTTTTAGGGTGGACCACCCTGTTTCTAAATACTGGAACCGTAGACCTGAGTGAATAGTATTTCTCTATGTGATCTCTTCCATCATGTGTGGGTAACGAACACTGCATTGTATAGAAAGAAAGTGTCATTTCCAGCTTTTACATAGGTTTCGATCTTTTACATGGAATACAATCTGCCTACTTTCTTTGTGACGCACTACGAACACTCCACCCTTGAAGCTAAACATTACGCCACTCATAATTGCTTAGTTTATTTGTTCAAATACGAATTTCATATGATTCTAATGTTCCTACTTCAGTTTTGAAATGTGTTCCTGCCTGTTATAGAGACATAAGGGGTTTGTATTTCTGTGTGTGGTCTGGTCAGCACGGTTAGGGAGTTGAACTTTGCATATGCAGGGGTCTATAGGGAGACACTCTCCGAGTTGAATCCACAATGCATTCCATAGATAATCTCACTACTTTTTATGTTTTCATAAATCTCAGATTCTGAACAGCATCATAATGATTATGAGCTTGCGCGCATGAAAAGAATAAAGCAGAACAATGCCATGGCTATCAAACTTGGCATTAAGGGACTGAAATCAAGTCTGGATGCAATGCAATACAAATGCTCTCCACCTACAGATTGATGCTCAGAATATGATCCTAACAGTGATTGTGAGCTAGAGGGAGACCTAAGTCAATGTAGCTCCCTAGTGGAGGAGTCAGAGGAAGATACCCTATCTTATTCACCCATCAAGGTACTTGCTCTAACTTTCCAAGGTTACATTGCTCGCACATATCTTGCAACTGATACTTTGCATTGCCTCTACTTTGTTGAACTGCCATTAGCTTAGTTTACACATCCTGTATGTGAATACGCCCTGCCTATCCATTTTCAGTACATATTCCATCTGTCATCATACCATATTTATCCATTCAAATGCTTTTCTTGTGTATCAGACGTTCAAAAGGAAGAGGGCGATTGCTGATCGTGGAGGAGCACAAGCAAAGTATTTGGAAAAGGTAGTGGCACCTGATAAATCAAATAGCCCATTAGGTGTACTTGCAATATCACCTGACCCACAAAATACCCCAACTCTAGCAGACTCTAGCCCTACTACACTGGTCATTTCTGATGCCCCAACTCAGCAGACCCCAACTGCAGCAAACAGTATGATTATGCCAGTTGACATAACACTAGTTGTACAACGCAAAACCCCCATTCCAGCAAAGAGTACACCAAATCCAGTTGCCAAATCCCTTTTCCAACCAGAGAGAGCCCCAATTGCATCAAATAGGACCCCTGTTCCATTTCTTCCCAGTTTAGAAGATGAAGCTTATGTTGTTGTCAGGAACTTTGTGCGCATCTTTCCTTCATGGAAAGATTATACCGCAGACATAGAACAATTTCCAGTCTTCCTCCGCAACTTACGCATAAGTAATGTACTAATGTTATTCATGGTCATTACTGCATATGTTTCTGCTGACAGAAGACACAAGATTTCATTCTTTTAAATAAGCGAGGAGCAAACTGGATTGTGATGACGAGCAAGAGTTGGTTGCGCTTTTCAAGCACTCGTTGATGAAGTATCATTCCTACCTGAGGCAAGGCACTTCGATGGCAAGCCTCTGAACAAAATTTCTGTAAAGTCTCTGGTGCTACATTTATCCGGCGGTGACTGGAATAATCTTGTTACACATTGGTCTCGGCTGCAGCGTAAGGTACTGTCTATGATATCACATCACAATTTGAACTACATTTCTGCAATTGCCTTAATGTCTCACTTGTATGAAAACTGTTAGCAGAAGAACATTCGTTCTCAAGGGACCACAGAATCTCGCAACTATACTGCACACTACATTGCTCTCGTGAGTACCTCTTGCCCTGTATGACCATACTTACTTTCATAGCTGTTTGATTATGTAGCATCACTGCACATGTTAGCCTCGTAATCGCCCATTTGGTGGACATTATAAGATCCGTATGGACTCTTACACAAATTTAGAATCAACCCAATGCTTTTGAAGAGGTTTAGCTCTGCAGTCCTCTTGTAAGGACTGAACGTGCTCTATCATTGTACTTACATTAACAGCTACTCCCTCCGTCCCATAATATAAGAACGTCTTGTACAGTACACCAGTGTTCAAAACACTCTTGTATTATCGGAAGAGGGATTGGTTCATTTTGTAGCATTCTGCATCTTATCTCCCTCGCCCAACATTTACTAAAAAAGATCAGATCTATATTTAATATTACCAACAAGTAGAATACACAGACAATGCCAGTGCAGAAGTGTAGCCCATTGCTCTTGTCAGTACATTTTGTCCTGTAATGCTTGTACTTCCAGGGATTGGTAGTTGATTATGTAGCATCAATCTGCATCTTATCTTCATTATCCTCTAGCCCATCTAGTATTATCATATCTATAATTACTCTCTACAAAATGTAGAGTACACGCAATGCTTATGAAGAAGATTCTGTGCTGAAATTCTTGAGTTATCCTTCCCATGACATGGAGAAGGGCATTATAAAGCCAGTGTTAACTGTTAATATCAGTCAGTCCTTCTAAAGCCTTTATCCTCAACTGCTATTTAATTTGCTCATACTTCCTATCGTTTACTGCTGTTTAGTTTGCTGTTTCTACCAAAATGCATGTTCGTAAGAACCGTAAGTTCTAAGTTTTACTTGTAAAACCAAATTTCTTATTCATACCATGCACATTACTTAATACTCCCTGTATATATGCTTGGTTTTGTGGATCTATAATCCAGTGTGTGGTGAAGCAGCCCACGTTTGCACCTTGTCATCTCCTGTTTTATCTTACTGATGTGGCTGATGATATGAACAACATGCCATGCACATTATCCAAAATAGATACAATGATTTTCTTTGCCCTTCATCTATGCTTGTTATGTTGACATGGTAATCCAGTAGTGTGGTGAAGCTCCCGCATTATGAACAATGCCAAATTATGCTATTGATATTTTGAACTTACTCTTTATTTTCTAATTTGAAATTGGATAGAATTGACAGAACAGTTATCATCTTTGTTTATACACGTGCAAAACTTGTCATCTCTCTGCTTTGTAGGGTGATATGCCTGATGGCATGCACAAGTCTGCTGAAGGCTGTGAGACAAACCCAACATATATTGCAGCAAAGAAGGCAAAACATCTTGAAGATAGCGAGACAACCCCAAAGTCTTGTCTTGATGCAGTGTTCAAGTTACTTGAGACTAACAATCAGACAAGCTCACAGAATTCGTTCTCTGAATCAGTTCGACTTCTTTAGTCCCAAGTTCTAGCAGAAAGGCATTCTGCAACTCAAATTCAACTTGAAGTCCTATCTCTAAGAAAGATTGCGGAGACACCAATGAGAACCTCATCGCTAAATAGCTACACCTGGAAGCTATGACCAACTGCTAGGCCGGTCTCACAGCCTTGCTCAGCAGCTTGCGCAGCAGTTCCCCCACAAGGCTAACCTTTCTTGAACTGTCTTGGAAGTGGTCTCGGTTCAGTATTATTTTGTTACGCTGCAATGATGCCTAGTTTTTGTAATCTGCTTCCTCGTTGCGCTTTATGATCACTCGTGGCGAACTTCGATGCCTAGTGGATGTAATATACCTTAAATCCTTCATTGTATAGTGTAGATTTATTCTTAGTTACTATGCCGTAATTTCTTTATTGTATAGAGTAGGTTTGTTATTAATTCCTACTAGTAACTGCCATCATTCGCTATCTGAAAAAAATCAGATGTAGTTGACCGGGCCGAAACATTCGATAATGGGCCTGGTTT
Organism: Aegilops umbellulata; assembly: GCA_032464435.1. Lineage (NCBI taxonomy): Eukaryota > Viridiplantae > Streptophyta > Magnoliopsida > Poales > Poaceae > Aegilops > Aegilops umbellulata. Next base: position 618,048,885 of record CP136058.1, on the reverse strand, counting down.
TTAGCGGGCCACAATTGGGCCGGCCTACGTCTTTCTTGGGCCCGAATGATTGTGGCCTTCACACATTGCGCTAGGCCCAAACTTACACCGACCTATATTTTAGTTGGGCCATTTGTCGACCCAGTGCTTAGTTCGGCCCAGGTAGCGTTGGGCCATTAACAGGCTGAATATTGTACTGGCCAGTTACGGCCGAGATGAAACCACGGGCCTTTAGCAGGCCAAAATGCATGTTGGGCCTCAATTTTCACTAGTCGTCGACGGGCCTTCAGCAGGCCGAAATGTAGACTGGGCCGTTATGGGCCCAGTTAGCTCATGGGCCGTTACCAGGCCGAAACATATCTCGGGCCTTAGTTGGCCCACTGATACCATGGGCCTTTAAGAGGCCAAAAGCTTAGTAACGGCTTCAACGGGCTGAATTATGCGACAGGCCTTTAACAGGCCCAAAGTCACGTTGGGCTTAACTGTTGCCACCTTTAGCACGGGCCGTTGGTGGGCCCAATGTCCCATCGGACCATATATGGCCCATGGGCAGCACGGGCCACTCCCAGGCTGAAAGTCACACCGGGCTGAAATGGGCCCATGTCTACATCAGGCCTCTAATAGGCCAAACGTCACTGGGCTGTAGTTGGGCCCGAATATTCGGCGAATAATTAACGGGCCAGATCTGGCTTCAGGCCACAAATGGGCCCAAATATTGGGCGAACAATTAACGGGCCAGATCTGGCTTCGGGCCGTAAATGGGCCAAAATATTGGGCGAACAATTAACGGGCCAGATCTGGTTTCAGGCTGTAAATGGGCCTTTATTAAGCAGGCCGTTATTGGGCTGGCCCACTAGTATCTGATTAATTTCTATGGGCCTTTGACTGGGCCGGCCTTTTTAACCTGTATGGGCCTCTCTTAGGCCCAGCCACGTGTCAACGTACCATAGGCATGTCTCCTCCAATGGACGGGCGACATCTGGCCCACTGACGAGCTGACTGGTGTTCCCTTCGGCCAATTAGAATTTTACACGTGGAAATTTCCCATTGGACGGGGCTGTTAACGGGTTATTGGATCCAAAATCTGACCCGATAGCTTAACAGCGTTCCATTACGGTGGATGCCACGTGTCGGTCACCCTTGACGAAAGCACTTCTGTAACGCGCGATTTATCGTCATGGAAGTGGACACTTCCGTGATGATAATTTTGGTAATGTCATGGAACACTTCTACGACAGCACAGGTATGACTATCTTGATTCTGTCATAAATTTGTCATGGATGTACATGCATGACAAAAAACACGACCTACTGTGACAAACACGTATCATCAAGGAAGTGTATTTTTTTGTAGTGTATGTCTGGGTCATTTTAATGAAGCTCTTTTTCAGTCCGACCAGATTGGGGGTAACCCGAGATCGTTCATGCAGATGGAGGACTTTCGTGACTGTCTCGCCGACTGCGGCTTGGCAGACTTGGGGTTCACAGGATACCAATACACATGGGATAACAAACGAGATGGTACAGAGAACATTCAAGTAATGCTAGATCGGGCAGTTTGCACCGACAATTTTTTGCAGCTCTTCCCGGAGACCTCTGTTGAGCAGATTATTACCGAGGAGTCTGACCATCAAGCGATCCTGGTCCGGGCGTTGGAGACGGCTCCATGTCAAAGGGAACCGGGTGATAGACCTTTTAGGTATGAGGAAGCATGGACACGCCATGAAAGCTACCAAGCTATGTTTGACGAGGCCTGGGAGGCAGGCGACACAGGTGAACAGGGTCTCGATACAGTATGGAAGAGGTTTAGATGTATGTCTAGATCTATGCAGAGGTGGGCCAGGGAGGTGTTTGGCTCTATAAGACGATCCATAAACAAGCTCAAGCACCAACTTGTGGATGCAAAACGGAGGGCACTTGACTCGGGTTCCTCACTGGAGGTCCGCGAGCTAGAGGAGCAGCTTAAAGAAATTTATACGCGGGAGGAAATTATGTATAAATAGCGCTCGCGAGTAGAGTGGCTGACTGCAGGGGACCAAAATACGAAATATTTTCAAAACCGTGCTATGCACCGGAAGAGAAAGAACACAGTCAAAGCACTTCAGAGGGAGGATGGCACAAGATGCACTAATGATGAACAGATGCGGGAAATGGCAGCACAGTTTTATGAGGCGCTCTTCTCCTCGGAAGGATCGGCTGATGCAAATGATCTACTCCAGCACATCAAACAGGTTGTCACACCGGAGATGAACAAGGCACTTCTGACTCCTTTTAGTGATGAAGAAATTAGGGCGGCACTGTTCCAGATGGGCCCTACAAAGGCCCCAGGGCCGGATGGGCTCCCAGCCCTATTCTATCAACGCCACTGGGCGCAAGTAGGGGAAGATGTGTGCCGAGCTGTGAAGGATTTCTTGAGCGGAGTTGCTGCTCCTGCTGCGTTTAACGACACAGTTATTGTCATGATCCCTAAGAACAACTCACCGGAGTTGTTGTCTCAATTTAGACCGATTAGTCTATGTAATGTCTTATACACACTAGTAGAAAACAGGGCTTTGGTTCGGGCCTGGCCAGCCCATTTATCCCGCTTCAACCACGAACCGGGACTAATGGAGGCATCTGTCCCGGTTTGTGTGCCCACGTGGCCGGCCGGGCCTCGGGAGGCATTTGTCCCGGTTCGGGTGGAACCATTTGTCCCGGTTCTTGACACGAACTGGGACCAATGTGGCCCACAGCCATTTGTCCCGGTTGGTGGCATGAACCGGGACCATGTGGCGACCTTTAGTCCCGGTTCATGCCACGAACCGGGACCAATGACTTGCCTATACATACCCACGCCCCCAGCTCACTCACTGTGCTCATTTTTTTGGAGAGAGGTGTGCGAAAGGTGTGTGGTGCTCTAGCTCACCTCTATGCACATGAGGTGTTTGATGAAATCCCCAAGCCACACTAGTTAAGCTTTCTCCTCTCGATGCTCGACCTCGAAGCTCCATTTTCCCTGATATTTGTCTCGGTTTAGCGGTCCGTCGCGTCCCGTCCCCGTCTTCACCGCCGTCGATCGCCTGCGCCGATCTCGTCGACGGCACCACCACGGTGAGCCTCTTGATCTTATCTTCTTTCTGAAAGAAAAAAACAATCTTCCTTGTATGGTTTAGATAGATGCTGGTATAATTTTCTTACTTTTATTATTAATTGTTACTATATAGTGCGATGGGTTTCGTATCCGCCCCCGTCAGCCCTCCTCCTGTCTATGATTCAGATGTGGTATATTATCTTCTATAACTATTTGTTTCATTTAGTGTTTATGCCAATTATGCCCACCAATGTGACATAGATGTTTTTATCTAGGAGGTATGTGAACCGGAAATCCGAAACGACATAGAACTTCTTGTCGAGAAGTTAAATTTGGTTGAAAAAGAAAATGAGTATTTGAAAGAAAGCCTGAAAAGAAATGAAGAAGAGAAGATGAAACTGGAGTTGTATGTTGCCGATGTCGTCGATGATCACAAGATCAAGATGGATGCAATGCGCTTGAAGATTAGAAAGATTAGAAAATATGCCATTGATAATGAGGCTTGGTATCATTATGTTGTTGGATCAATTGTTACCTTAGTTGCGATAATTTCAATGTATGTTTTAATTAGATGCTCTAGCTAGAGAGCTATATGTTGTTCTATGAGAACTATGTATGAACTTTATGTATTTATTTTTTAAGTAATAACATTTGGTCACTACACTGCTTTGGTTTTATTAATGTGATGATGAACTTTTGTTAATTAATTTGGTCACTTATCTATCCATGATGTTCTGTAATGGTCTTTGACACACTTAATTATATATAATGCACGCAAATGAACCGGCAATGGATGTACGGTGACAGACACACCTCCGAATACATTAACGGCGTGCGTAATTTTCTCGAAGTGGCTGAGGCAAACAAGCAGAATGGTTTTATGTCCTGTCCATGCACTGAATGTGGGAATACAAAGTCTTACTCTTCATCGAAAATCCTTCTCACCCACCTGCTTTATAAGGGTTTCATGCCACACTGTAATGTTTGGACCAAGCACGGAGAAATAGGGGTTATGATGGAAGACAGTGAAGAAGAAGAGGACGATGACAACTATGTGCCCCCGGAATACGGTGATGCTGCAACGGGGGAAGGTGCTGAAGATCAAGAGGAACCAGATGATATTGTGCCCGATGATGATCTCTGCCAGGTCATTGTTGATGCAAGGAGTCAGTGCGAAACTGAAAAGGAGAAGCTGAAGTTCGATCGCATGTTAGAGGATCACAAAAAACAGTTGTACCCCAATTGCGAAGATGACAACACAAAGCTTGGTACCGTACTGGAATTGCTGCAGTGGAAGGCAGAGAATGTTGTGTTGGGGAACGTTGCAGAAAACAAAAATTTTCCTACTCGTTTCACCAAGATCCATCTAGGAGTTTATCAAGCAACAAGTGTTCAGATTTCATCTACATACCTTTGTAGATCGCGAGCGGAAGCGTTCGTTAGAATGGGGATGATGTAGTCGAACACGACGTGATCCAAATCACCGATGACCGAGTGCCGAACGGACGGCACCTCCGCGTTCAACACACGTACAGGACGGGAGACGTCTCCTCCTTCTTGATCCAGCAAGGGGCAAGGAGAGGTTGGTGATGATCCAGCAGCACGACGACGTGGTGGTGGATGCAGGGCGTCACAGCAGCAGGGCTTCGCCTATACTACGCAAGAGGGAGATGTAACAGGGAGAGAGGGAAGCACCAAAAGCCGTGTGCTCAAGTCCCTCCTCTCCCCCACTATATATAGGGGTGCTAGGGGGGTGCCGGCCCTAGTAGATGGAATCTACTAAGGGGGGTGGCGGCCTAGGGTGGGGCTTGCTCCCCAAGGCAAGGGGGCGCCCCCTCTAGGGTTTCCCCTTAGCCCTAGCCGCATGGGCCCCCTAGGGGCTGGCGCCCCAGCCCACTAGGGCTGGGTTCCCTCCTATTTCAGCCCATGGGGCCCTCCGGGATAGGTGGCCCCACCCGGTGGACCCTCGGGACCCTTCCGGTGGTCCCGGTACAATACCGGGTACCCCGAAACTTGTCCCGATGGCCGAAACTGCACATCCTATATATAATTCTTTACCTCCGGACCATTCCGGAACTCCTCGTGACGTCCTGGATCTCATCCGGGACCCCGAACAACATTCGGGTTACTGCATATACTTATCTTCACAACCCTAGCGTCACCGAACCTTAAGTGTGTAGACCCTACGGGTTCGGGAGACATGTAGACATGACTGAGAGGACTCTCCGGTCAATAACCAACAGCGGGATCTGGATACCCATGTTGGCTCCCACATGCTCCACGATGATCTCATCGGATGAACCATGATGTCGAGGATTCAATCAACCCCGTATGCAATTCCCTTTGTTAATCGATATATTACTTGCCCGAGATTCGATCGTCGGTATCCCAATACCTCGTTCAATCTCGTTACCGGCAAGTCACTTTACTCGTACCGTAATGCATGATCCCATGACCAGACACTTGGTCACTTTGAGCTCATTATGATGATGCATTATCGAGTGGGCCCAGTGATACCTCTCCGTCATACGGAGTGACAAATCCCAGTCTTGATCCGTGTCAACCCAACAGACACTTTCGGAGATACCCGTAGTTTACCTTTATAGTCACCCAGTTACATTGTGACGTTTGGTACACCCAAAGCACTCCTACGGTATCCGGGAGTTACACGATCTCATGGTCTAAGGAAAAGATACTTGACATTGCAAAACTCTAGCAAACGAACTATACGATCTTTATGCTATGTTTAGGATTGGGTCTTGTCCATCACATCATTCTCCCAATGATGTGATCTCATCATCAATGACATCTTATGTCCATAGTCAGGAAACCATGACTATCGGTTGATTAACGAGCTAGTCAACTACAGGCTTACTAGGGACATGTTGGTGTCTGTTATTCACACATGTATTACGATTTTCGGATAACACAATTATAGCATGAATAAGGACAAATATCATGAACAAGGAAATATAATAATAATGCTTTTATTATTGCCTCTAGGGCATATTTCCAACATGTTGTGCCTGACAAAGGTTATGAGAAGCTACTGAAAATATTGAAGAAGAAGGTTCCAAAGGATAACGAGTTGCCCAACAGTACGTATGCAGCAAAGAATGTCGTGTGCGCTCTAGGATTGGAAGTGCAGAAGAGACATGCATGCCCTAATGACTGCATCCTCTACCGCGGTGCGTACGAGGATTTAAATGCATGCCCGGTATGTCGTGCATTGCGGTATAAGATCAGAAGAGATGACCCTGGTGATGTTGATGGCGAGCCCCCTAGGAAGAGGGTTCCTACGAAGGTGAGGTGGTATGCACCTATAATTCCATGATTAAAACATCTATTGAGAAACGAAGAGCATGCCAAGTTGATGCGATGGCATAGAGAGGACCATAAGAAAGACGGGAAGTTGAGAGCACCCGCTGACGGGTCATAGTGGAGAAAAATCGAGAGAAAGTACCGGGCTGAGTTTGTAGGTGACACAAGGAATTTGGTGCAAGCGCGGATGGCATTAATCCTTTCGGGGAGCAGAACAGCAATCACAACACCTGGCCCGTCACTCTATGTATCTATAACCTTCCTCCTTGGCTATGCATGAAGCGGAAGTTCATTATGATGCTAGTGCTCATCCAAGGCCCTAAGCAACCCGGCAATGACATTGATGTGTACCTAAGGCCATTAGTTGAAGAACTTTTACAGCTGTGGACTGGAAAGGTGTACGTGTGTGGGATGAGCACAAATAAGAGGAGTTTGACCTCCATGCGTTGCTGTTTGTAACCATCAATGATTGGCACGCTCTCAGTAACATTTCAGGACAGACAAACAAGGGATACCATGCATGCACACACTGTTTAGATGACACCGAAAGTATATACATGGACAAATGCAGGAAGAATGTGTACCTGGGCAATCGTCGATTTCTTCCGACCAACCATCAATGTCGAAAGAAAGGCAAGCATTTCAAAGGCGAGGCAGATCACCGGAATAAGCCCGCCATGCGTACCGGTGATGACATACTTGCTATGGTCAATGATTTACATGTAATCTTTGGAAAGGGTCCCGGCGGACTATCTGTTTCGAATGACGCTGAGCGACGCGCACCCATGTGGAAGAAGAAATCTATATTTTGGGACCTACCCTATGAAACGTCTCCAACGTATCTATAATTTTTGATTGCTCCATGCCGTTATATTACCCTTTTTGGATTTTTATGGGCTTTGTTTTACACATTTATATCATTTTTGGGACTATCTACTAACCGGAGGCCCAGCCCATGTTGCTGTTTTTTTGCCTATTTCAGTATTTCGAAGAAAAGGAATATCAAACGGAGTCCAAACGGAATGAAACCTTCGGGAGCGTTATTTTTGGAACAAATCTGATCCGGAGAGCTTGGAGTGCAAGTAAAGAAGCCTTCGAGGGGCCCATGAGAGAGGAGGGTGCCCCCCTGTAGGGCGCGCCCCCTGTCTCATGGGCCCCTCGGGCGGCCACCGACGTACTTCTTCCTCCTATATATACCTACGTACCCCGAAATCATCCAGGAGCACCACGAAACAATTTCCACTGCCGTAACCTTCTGTATCCGCGAGATCCCATCTTGGAGCCTTCACCGGCACTCTGCCGGAGGGGGAATCGACCATGGAGGGCTTCTACATCAACATCCTTGCCCCTCCGATGAGTTGTGAGTAGTTTACCACAGACCTACGGGTCCATAGTTGTTAGCTATATGGCTTCTTCTCTCTTTTCGGATCTCAATACAATGTTCTCCCCCTCTCTTGTGGAGATCTATTCGATGTAATCTCTTTTTGTGGTGTGTTTGTCGAGATCCGATGGATTGTGGGGTTTATGATCATGTTTATCTATGAATAATATTTGAATCTTCTCTGAATTATTTTATGTATGATTGAGTTACCTTTGCAAGTCTCTTTGAATTATCAGTTTGGTTTGGCCTACTAGATTGGTTCTTCTTGCCATGGGAGAAGTGCTTAGCTTTGGGTTCAATCTTGCGGTGTTCTTACCCAGTGACAGAAAGGGTTGCAAGACACGTATTGTATTGTTTCCATCGAGGATAACAAGATGGGGTTTATATCATATTGCATTAGTTTATCCCTCTACATCATGTCACCTTGCTTAATGCGTTACTCCGTTCTTATGAACTTAATACTCTAGATGCATGCTGGATAGCGGTCGATGTGTGGAGTAATAGTAGTAGATGCAGGCAGGAGTCGGTCTACTTGTTATGGATGTGATGCCTATATATATGATCATGCCTAGATAATCTCATAACTCTGTGCTTTTCTATCAATTTCTCGACAGTAATTTGCTCACCCACCGTAATACTTATGCTCTTGAGAGAAGCCTCTAGTGAAACCTATGGCCCCCGGGTCTATCTCTTATCATATTTACTTTCAATCTATCTTTATTTCCATCTTTACTTTTTGCATCTATCTTATAAAATACCAAAAATATATTTATCTTATCTTACTATCTTTATTAGATCTCACTTTCGCAAGTGGCCGTGAAGGGATTGACAACCCCTTTATTGCGTTGGTTGCGAGTTCTCAGTTTGTTTGTGTAGGTGCGTGGGACTTTTGAGGAGCCTCCTACTGGATTGATACCTTGGTTCACAAAACTAAGGGAAATACTTAGGCTACACTTTGTTGTATCACCCTCTCCTCTTCGAGGAAAACCAACGCAAGCTCAACACGTAGCAAGAAGGATTTTTGGCGCAGTTGCCGGGGAGGTCTTCGCAAGCTCAAGACGTAGTCAAGACATACCAAATACCCATCACAAACCCATCTCCCTCTCATTTACATTATTTCCCATTTGCCTCTCGTTTTCCTCTCCCCCACTTCACCCTTGCCGTTTTATTCGCCCTCTCTTTCCCAATCTCCTCCTCTCTCTTTTCGCTTGCCGTTTTTCTATTTGCTTGTGTGTTGGATTACTTGTTGCCATGGCACAAGATAATACCAAGTTGTGTGACTTCTCGAATACCAATAATAATGATTTCCTTAGTACTCCAATTGCTCCTCTTAATGATGTTGAGTCTTGTGAAATCAATACCGCTTTGCTGAATTTTGTCATGAAAGATCAATTCGCCGGCCTTCCTAGCGAAGATGCCACTACTCATCTAAACAATTTTGTTGATTTGTATGATATGCAAAAGAAGAAAGATACGGATAACAATATTGTCAAATTGAAGTTATTTCCGTTTTCACTTAGAGATCGTGCTAAAATTTGGTTTTCGTCTTTGCCCAAAAATAGTATTGATTCTTGGAACAAGTGCAAAGATGCTTTTATCTCTAAGTATTTTCCTCCTGCTAAGATCATCACTCTTAGGAACGATATTATGAATTTTAAACAACTTGATCATGAGCATGTTTCCCAATCTTGGGAAAGAATGAAATTGATGCTTCGCAATTGCCCTACTCATGGTTTGAATTTATGGATGATCATACAAAACTTTTATGCCGGTTTGAACTTTGCTTCTAGAAATCTCTTAGATTCGGCCGCGGGAGGCACGTTTATGGAAATTACATTAGGAGATGCTACAAAATTTCTTGATAATATTATGGATAATTATTCTCAATGGCACACTGAAAGATCTTCTAGTAAAAAAGTGCATGCTATAGAAGAAATTAATGTTTAGAGTGGAAAGATGGATGAACTTATGAAGATGTTTGCTACTAAAAATACTCCTCTTGATCCCAATGATATGCCTTTGTCTTCCTTGATTGAGAATAATAATGAATATATGGATGTGAATTTTGTTGGTAGGAATAGTTTTGGAAACAATGCTTATAGAGGAAATTTTAATACTAGACCGTTCCCTAGTAATCCCTCTAATAATTATGGAAATTCCTACAATAATTCTTATGGTAATTTTAATAAGATGCCCTCTGATTTTGAGAATAGTGTGAAAAAAATTATGATTTCTCAAAAGAATTTTAATGCTTTGCTTGAAGAAAAAATGCTCAAAGTTGATGATTTGGCTAGGAACGTTGATAGACTTTCGCTTGATGTTAATTCTCTTAAACTTGGAACTTCTTCTCCTAAGCATGATATCAATGAGTCTCTCAAAGTAATGAGAATTTCCATTGACGAGTGCAAGGAAAGAACCGCTAGATAGCGTGCTAAAAAAGAAAGCTTTATAAAAGCGTGTTCTTCTAGTTTCCGTGAAAATAATGATGAGGATCTTAAAGTTATTGATGTGTCTCTGATTAGATCTATGTTTTGCAATATGAATTTTGATGATTATGGGAGTGATGATGAATCAACTTTGCCTAGAAGGCGTCCCAAAAAATCGAAGTCTTTAGATCTTAATGTTAAATTTGGTAAAAGTGAGATTGGAGAATCCTCAACTTCTAATATTGAACCTACTATCTCGGATTTCAAGGAATTTGATTATGATAATTGCTCTTTAAAAGGTTGTATTTCCTTGTTGCAATCCGTTGTTAATTCTCCTCATGCTTATAGTCAAAATAAAGCTTTTACCAAACATATTGTTGATGCCTTGATGCAATCTTATGATGAAAAACTTAATTTGGAAGTTTCTATACCTAGAAAACTTAATGATGAGTGGGAACCTACTATAAAGATTAGAATTAAAGACTATGAGTGTTTTTCTTTGTGTGATTTGGGTGCTAGTGTTTCCACGATTCTGAAAACTTTATGTGATATTCTAGGTTTCCATGATCTTGATGATTGCTCTTTAAATTTGCACCTTGCGGATTCCACCATTAAAAAGCCTATGGGAAGGATCAATGATGTTCTTAGTGTTGCAAATAGAAATTTGGTGCCCGTAGATTTTATCGTTCTTGATATCTTGCCCTATTATTCTCGGTAGACCTTTCCTTAGAACGATTGGTGCGATTATTGATATGAAGGAAGGGAACATTAGATTCCAATTTCCTTTAAATAAAGTCATGGAGCACTTTCCAAGAAAGAAAGTCAAATTACCTTATGAACCTATCATGCGTTCTACTTATGAATTTTTTGCCAAAGATGGCACTCGTTAAATCTATCCTTGCTTTTATGCCTAGCTAGGGGCGTTAAACGATAGCGCTAGTTGGGAGGCAACCCAATTTTCTTTATTTTTTTGTTTTTGCTCCTGTTTAGGAATAAATCTTGCATCTACCTTCTGTTTAGATGTGTTTTTATCTTTTAATTAGTGTTTGTGCCAAGTAGAACCTATAGGATAACCTACGATGATAGTTGATTTGATTCTGCTGGAAAAAATAGAAACTTTGCGCGCACGAATATATTTTGTTAAATCATAGGAACGTGCTTTTGCGTTGATTCTTTTTGCTTCTGTTCAATAGACAAATTCTGCAGGACTTCCTATTTTGGTAGGATTTTTAGAGTTCCAGAAGTTTGCGTTAGTTACAGATTTCTACAAACTGTTCTGTTTTTGACAGATTCTGTTTTTCATGTGTTGTTTGCTTATTTCAATGAATCTATGGCTAGTAAATTAGTTTATAAACCATAAAGAAGTTGGAATACAGTAGGTTTAACACCAAATTAAATAAGGAATGAGTTCATTACAGTACCTCTTGTGGTGGTTTTGTTTTCTTTCACTAACGGAGCTTATAAGATTTCCTGTTGAGTTTTGTGTTGTGAAGTTTTCAAGTTTCGGGTAAAGCTTTTATGGACTATGGAAAAAAGGGTGGCAAGAGCCTAAGCTTGGGGATGCGCAAGGCACCCCAAGACATTCAAGAATATCCAAAGGCCTAAGCTTGGGGATGCCCCGGGAAGGCATTCCCTCTTTCGTCTTCGTTCATTGGTAACTTTACTTGGAGCTATATTTTTATTCACCACATGATATGTGTTTTGCTTGGAGCGTCGTGTATTATATTAGTATTTGCTTTTTAGTTTACCACAATCATCCTTTCTGTACACACCTTTTGGGAGAAGCCTATTTGATTAGAATTTTCTAGAATACTCTATGTGCTTCACTTATATCTTTTGAGCTTGATAGTTTTTGCTCTAGTGCTTCACTTATATCTTTTAGAGCACGGTGGTGTCTTAATTTTGAAGATATTGTTAGTCTCTCATGCTTCACTTATATTATTTTGAGAGTCTTTTAGAACAGCATGGTATTTGCTATTATCATAAAGTTGGTCCTAGAATGATGAGCATCCAAGTTGGGTATAATAAAAACTATCATAGGAAGTGAATTGGATGCTATGATCAATTTGATGCTTGATAATTGTTTTGAGATATGGAGGTAGTGATATTAAAGTGATGCTAGTTGGGTGATTATGAATTTAAAGAATGCTTGTGTTGAAGTTTGTGATTCCCGTAGCATGCACGTATGGTGAACCGCTTTGTGATGAAGTTGGAGCACAATTTTATTTATTGATTGTCTTCCTTATGAGTGGCGGTCGGGGACGAGCGATGGTCTTTTCCTACCAATCTATCCCCCTAGTAGTATGCACGTAGTGCTTTTGTTTTTGAGGACTTCTAAATTTTCGCAACAAGTGCATGAGTTCTTTTGATTAATGTTGAGTCCATGGATTATACGCACCCTTTCACCCTTCCATTATTGCTAGCCTCTCTTGTGCCGTGCAACTTTCGCCGGTACCATACACCCACCATATGCCTTCCTCAAAATAGCCACCATACCTACCTATTATGGCATTTTCATAGCCATTCCGAGATATATTGCCATGCAACTTTCCACCGTTCCGTTCATATGACACGCATTACTTTTGTCATATTGCTTTTTGCATGAACATGTAGTTGACATTGTATTTGTGGCAAGGTCACCTTCATAATTTTCATACATGTCACTCTTGATTCATTGCATTTCCCGGTATACCGCTGGAGGCATTCATATAGAGTCATATCTTGTTCTAGCTTTGAGTTGTAAATCCATAAAAGTGTGATGATCTTCATTATTAGAGCATTGTCCTAGTGAGGAAAGGATGATGAAGGCTATGATTCCCCCACAAGTTGGGATGAGACTTCGGACTTTACAAAAAGAAAAAAAGAAAAAGAAAAAAAAGGAAGGCCAAAAAAAGAGAAAGGCCAAAAAGAAAAAAAGAAAAAGAAAAAAAAAGAAAAAAAATGAGAGAAAAAGAGAGAAGGGACAATGCTACTATCTCTTTTTCCACATTTGTGCTTCAAAATGGCACCATGATCTTCATGATAGTCTCATATGTTGTCACTTTCATATACTAGTGGGAATTTTTCATTATAGAACTTGGCTTGTATATTCCAATGATGGGCTTCCTCAAAAGTGCCCTAGATCTTCGTGAGCAAGCGAGTTGGATGCACACCCACTTAGTTTCTTTTGTTGAGCTTTCATATATTTATAGCTCTAGTGCATCTGTTGCATGGCAATCCCTACTCACTCACTTTGATATCTATTAATGGGCATCTCCATATCCCGTTGATACGCCTAGTTGATGTGAGACTATCTTCTCCTTTTTGTCTTCTCCACAACCACCATTCTATTCCACATATAGTGCTATGTCCATGGCTCACGCTCATGTATTGCGTGAAAGTTGAAAGAGTTTGAGATTATTAAAGTATGAAACAATTACTTGGCTTGTCATCGGGGTTGTACATGATTAAATACTTTGTGTGATGAAGATAGAGCAACAGCCAGACTATATGCTTTTGTAGGGATAACTTTCTTTATCCATGTTATTTTGAGAAGACATGATTACTTTGATTAGTATGCTTGAAGTATTACTATTTCTTATGTAAATATGAACTTTTATTTTGTATTCATTTGGATCTGAACATTCATGCCACAATAAAGAAAATTACATTATGAATTATGCTAGGTAGCATTCCACATCAAAAATTCTCTTTTTATCATTTACCTACTCGAGGACGAGCAGGAATTAAGCTTGGGGATGCTTGATACGTCTCCAACGTATCTATAATTTTTGATTGTTACATGTTGTTATATTACCCTTTTTGGATGTTTATGGGCTTTTTTTACACATTTATATCATTTTTGGGACTAACCTACTAACCGGAGGCCCAACCCATATTGCTGTTTTTTTTGCCTATTTCAGTATTTCGAAGAAAAGGAATATCAAACGGAGTCCCAATGGAATGAAACCTTCAGGAGCGTTATTTTTGGAACAAATCTGATCCGGAGAGCTTGGAGTGCAAGTCAAGAAGCCTCCGAGGGCCCCACGAGATAGGAGGGCGCGCCCCCCTGTCTCGTGGGCCCCTCGGGCGGCCACCGACGTACTTCTTCCTCCTATATATACCTGTGTACCCCGAAAACATCCAGGAGCACCACGAAACACAATTTCCACCACCGTAACCTTATGTATCCGCGAGAGCCCATCTTGGAGCCTTCGTCGGCAGTCTGCCGGAGGGGGAATCGACCACGAAGGGCTTCTACATCAACATCCTTGCCCCTCCGATGAGTTGTGAGTAGTTTACCATAGACCTACGGGTCCATACTTATTAGCTAGATGGCTTCTTCTCTCTTTTTGAATCTCAATACAATGTTCTCCCCCTCCCTTGTGGAGATCTATTCGATGTAATCTCTTTTTGCGGTGTGTTTGTCGAGATCCGATGAATTGTGGGTTTATGATCTAGTTTATCTATGAATAATATTTGAATCTTCTCTGAATTCTTTCATGTATGATTGAGTTATCTTTGCAAGTCTCTTTGAATTATCAGTTTGGTTTGGCCTACTAGATTGGTTCTTCTTGCCATGGGAGAAGTGCTTAGCTTTGGGTTCAATCTTGCGGTGTTCTTACCCAGTGACAGAAAGGGTTGCAAGACACGTATTGTATTGTTGCCATCGAGGATAACAAGATGGGCTTTATATCATATTGGATGAGTTTATCCCTCTACATCATGTCAGCTTGCTTAATGTGTTACTACGTTCTTATGAACTTAATACTCTAGATGCATGCTGGATAGCGGTCGATGTGTGGAGTAATAGTAGTAGATACAGGCAGGGGTCGGTCTACTTGTTATGGATGTGATGCCTATATACATGATCATGCCTAGATAATCTCATAACTGTGCGCTTTTGTATCAATTGCTTGACAGTAATTTGTTCACCCACCGTAATACTTATGCTCTTGAGAGAAGCCTCTTGTGAAACCTATGGCCCCCGGGTCTATCTCTTATCATATTTTCTTTCAATCTATCTTTATTTCCATCTTTACTTTTTGCATCTATCTTATAAAATACCAAAAATATATTTATCTTATCTTACTATCTTTATTAGATCTCACTTTCGCAAGTGGCCGTGAAGGGATTGACAACCCCTTTATTGCGTTGGTTGCGAGTTCTCAGTTTGTTTGTGTAGGTGCGTGGGACTTTTGAGGAGCCTCCTACTGGATTGATACCTTGGTTCTCAAAACTAAGGGAAATACTTACGCTACACTTTGCTGCATCACCCTCTCCTTTTCGAGGAAAACCAACGCAAGCTCAAGACGTAGCACCCTACTGGCAACACTTAGAGGTCC
Source organism: Aegilops umbellulata (assembly GCA_032464435.1). Classification (NCBI taxonomy): domain Eukaryota; kingdom Viridiplantae; phylum Streptophyta; class Magnoliopsida; order Poales; family Poaceae; genus Aegilops; species Aegilops umbellulata. The sequence goes on along the minus strand of CP136058.1, from coordinate 618,033,385 downwards.
ACTCTTCAATTGACGTGATGCACGTGACGAAGAACCTTTGCGTGAACCTTCTAGGCTTCTTGGGCATGTATGGGAAGACAAAAGATACACCGGAGGCACGGGAGGACCTGTAATGTTTGCACGAAAAAGACGGCATGCCTCCAAAGCAGTATGAAGGTCGTGCCAGCTAGGCTCTTACCAAAGAAGAGAAGGAAATCTTCTTTGAATGCCTGCTCAGTATGAAGGTCCCGACTGGATTCTCGTCGAATATAAAGGGAATAATAAATATGCCAGAGAAAAAGTTTTAGAACCTAAAGTCTCATGGCTGCCACGTGACTTCCGGTTGCATTGAGGGGGCTTCTACCGGAAAACATCCAATTAGCCATTGTGAAGCTATGTGCATTCTTCAATGCAATCTCTCAGAAGGTGATCGATCCAGAAATCATACCAAGGCTAAGGAGTGATGTGGCGCAATGTCTTGTCAGTTTCGAGCTGGTGTTCCCACCATCCTTCTTCAATATCATGACGCACGTCCTAGTTCATCTGGTCGATGAGATTGTCATTCTGGGGCCCGTATTTCTACACAATATGTTCCCCTTTGAGAGATTCATGGGAGTCCTGAAGAAATATGTTCGTAACCGCGCTAGGCCAGAAGGAAGCATCTCCATGGGCCATGAAACAGAGGATGTCATTGGATTTTGTGTTGACTTCATTCCTGGCCTTAATAAGATTGGTCTCCCTAAATCGCGGTATGAGGGGAGACTAACAGGAAAAGGCACGCTTGGAGGGGACTCAATAATATGCAGGGACGGGCATTCTTGGTCTCAAGAACACTACACAGTTCTACAGAACTCTACCTTGGTGACCCCGTATGTCGATGAACACAAGAACAGTCTGCGCTCCAAACACCTGGAGCAGTGTGACGACTGGATTACATGTGAACACATCAGGACTTTCGGCAGTTGGTTGGAAACACGTCTCAGAGATGACAACACTGTTTGTGATGAGATGTACTCGTTGTCCAGGGGACCATCTTCGACAGTATTGACTTACAAAGGATATGAGATAAATGGGAATACATTTTACACGATCGCCCAAGAACAAAAGAGCACCAGCCAAAACAGCGGTGTCCGCTTTGATGCAGTAACCAAGAGGGAAAAGGACACATATTATGGTTACATAGTGGACATATGGGAACTTGACTACAGACGTGATTTTAAGGTCCCTTTATTTAAGTGCAGACTTGGGGTTCACAGGATACCAATACACATGGGATAGCAAACGAGATGGTACAGAGAACATTCAAGTAATGCTAGATCGGGCAGTTTGCACCGACAATTTTTTGCAGCTCTTCCCGGAGACCTCTGTTGAGCAGATTATTACCGAGGAGTCTGACCATCAAGCGATCCTGGTCCGGGCGTTGGAGACGGCTCCATGTCAAAGGGAACCGGGTGATAGACCTTTTAGGTATGAGGAAGCATGGACACGCCATGAAAGCTACCAAGCTATGTTTGACGAGGCCTGGGAGGCAGCCGACACAGGTGAACAGGGTCTCGATACAGTATGGAAGAGGTTTAGATGTATGTCTAGATCTATGCAGAGGTGGGCCAGGGAGGTGTTTGGCTCTATAAGACGATCCATAAACAAGCTCAAGCACCAACTTGTGGATGCAAAACGGAGGGCACTTGACTCGGGTTCCTCACTGGAGGTCCGCGAGCTAGAGGAGCAGCTTAAAGAAATTTATACGCGGGAGGAAATTATGTATAAATAGCGCTCGCGAGTAGAGTGGCTGACTGCAGGGGACCAAAATACGAAATATTTTCAAAACCGTGCTATGCACCGGAAGAGAAAGAACACAGTCAAAGCACTTCAGAGGGAGGATGGCACAAGATGCACTAATGATGAACAGATGCGGGAAATGGCAGCACAGTTTTATGAGGCGCTCTTCTCCTCGGAAGGATCGGCTGATGCAAATGATCTACTCCAGCACATCAAACAGGTTGTCACACCGGAGATGAACAAGGCACTTCTGACTCCTTTTAGTGATGAAGAAATTAGGGCGGCACTGTTCCAGATGGGCCCTACAAAGGCCCCAGGGCCGGATGGGCTCCCAGCCCTATTCTATCAACGCCACTGGGCGCAAGTAGGGGAAGATGTGTGCCGAGCTGTGAAGGATTTCTTGAGCGGAGTTGCTGCTCCTGCTGCGTTTAACGACACAGTTATTGTCATGATCCCTAAGAACAACTCACCGGAGTTGTTGTCTCAATTTAGACCGATTAGTCTATGTAATGTCTTATACACACTAGTAGAAAACAGGGCTTTGGTTCGGGCCTGGCCAGCCCATTTATCCCGCTTCAACCACGAACCGGGACTAATGGAGGCATCTGTCCCGGTTTGTGTGCCCACGTGGCCGGCCGGGCCTCGGGAGGCATTTGTCCCGGTTCGTGTGGAACCATTTGTCCCGGTTCTTGACACGAACTGGGACCAATGTGGCCCACAGCCATTTGTCCCGGTTGGTGGCATGAACCGGGACCATGTGGCGACCTTTAGTCCCGGTTCATGCCACGAACCGGGACCAATGACTTGCCTATACATACCCACGCCCCCAGCTCACTCACTGTGCTCATTTTTTTGGAGAGAGGTGTGCGAAAGGTGTGTGGTGCTCTAGCTCACCTCTATGCACATGAGGTGTTTGATGAAATCCCCAAGCCACACTAGTTAAGCTTTCTCCTCTCGATGCTCGACCTCGAAGCTCCATTTTCCCTGATATTTGTCTCGGTTTAGCGGTCCGTCGCGTCCCGTCCCCGTCTTCACCGCCGTCGATCGCCTGCGCCGATCTCGTCGACGGCACCACCACGGTGAGCCTCTTGATCTTATCTTCTTTCTGAAAGAAAAAAACAATCTTCCTTGTATGGTTTAGATAGATGCTGGTATAATTTTCTTACTTTTATTATTAATTGTTACTATATAGTGCGATGGGTTTCGTATCCGCCCCCGTCAGCCCTCCTCCTGTCTATGATTCAGATGTGGTATATTATCTTCTATAACTATTTGTTTCATTTAGTGTTTATGCCAATTAAGCCCACCAATGTGACATAGATGTTTTTATCTAGGAGGTATGTGAACCGGAAATCCGAAACGACATAGAACTTCTTGTCGAGAAGTTAAATTTGGTTGAAAAAGAAAATGAGTATTTGAAAGAAAGCCTGAAAAGAAATGAAGAAGAGAAGATGAAACTGGAGTTGTATGTTGCCGATGTCGTCGATGATCACAAGATCAAGATGGATGCAATGCGCTTGAAGATTAGAAAGATTAGAAAATATGCCATTGATAATGAGGCTTGGTATCATTATGTTGTTGGATCAATTGTTACCTTAGTTGCGATAATTTCAATGTATGTTTTAATTAGATGCTCTAGCTAGAGAGCTATATGTTGTTCTATGAGAACTATGTATGAACTTTATGTATTTATTTTTTAAGTAATAACATTTGGTCACTACACTGCTTTGGTTTTATTAATGTGATGATGAACTTTTGTTAATTAATTTGGTCACTTATCTATCCATGATGTTCTGTAATGGTCTTTGACACACTTAATTATATATAATGCACGCAAATGAACCGGCAATGGATGTACGGTGACAGACACACCTCCGAATACATTAACGGCGTGCGTAATTTTCTCGAAGTGGCTGAGGCAAACAAGCAGAATGGTTTTATGTCCTGTCCATGCACTGAATGTGGGAATACAAAGTCTTACTCTTCGTCGAAAATCCTTCTCACCCACCTGCTTTATAAGGGTTTCATGCCACACTGTAATGTTTGGACCAAGCACGGAGAAATAGGGGTTATGATGGAAGACAGTGAAGAAGAAGAGGACGATGACAACTATGTGCCCCCGGAATACGGTGATGCTGCAACGGGGGAAGGTGCTGAAGATCAAGAGGAACCAGATGATATTGTGCCCGATGATGATCTCTGCCAGGTCATTGTTGATGCAAGGAGTCAGTGCGAAACTGAAAAGGAGAAGCTGAAGTTCGATCGCATGTTAGAGGATCACAAAAAACAGTTGTACCCCAATTGCGAAGATGACAACACAAAGCTCGGTACCGTACTGGAATTGCTGCAGTGGAAGGCAGAGAATGTTGTGTTGGGGAACGTTGCAGAAAACAAAAATTTTCCTACTCGTTTCACCAAGATCCATCTAGGAGTTCATCAAGCAACAAGTGTTCAGATTTCATCTACATACCTTTGTAGATCGCGAGCGGAAGCGTTCGTTAGAATGGGGATGATGTAGTCGAACACGACGTGATCCAAACCACCGATGACCGAGTGCCGAACGGACGGCACCTCCGCGTTCAACACACGTACAGGACGGGAGACGTCTCCTCCTTCTTGATCCAGCAAGGGGCAAGGAGAGGTTGGTGATGATCCAGCAGCACGACGACGTGGTGGTGGATGCAGGGCGTCACAGCAGCAGGGCTTCGCCTATACTACGCAAGAGGGAGATGTAACAGGGAGAGAGGGAAGCACCAAAAGCCGTGTGCTCAAGTCCCTCCTCTCCCCCACTATATATAGGGGTGCTAGGGGGGCGCCGGCCCTAGTAGATGGAATCTACTAAGGGGTGTGGCGGCCTAGGGTGGGGCTTGCTCCCCAAGGCAAGGGGGCGCCCCCTCTAGGGTTTCCCCTTAGCCCTAGCCGCATGGGCCCCCTAGGGGCTGGCGCCCCAGCCCACTAGGGCTGGGTTCCCTCCTATTTCAGCCCATGGGGCCCTCCGGGATAGGTGGCCCCACCCGGTGGACCCTCGGGACCCTTCCGGTGGTCCCGGTACAATACCGGGTACCCCGAAACTTGTCCCGATGGCCGAAACTGCACATCCTATATATAATTCTTTACCTCCGGACCATTCCGGAACTCCTCGTGACATCCTGGATCTCATCCGGGACCCCGAACAACATTCGGGTTACTGCATATACTTATCTTCACAACCCTAGCGTCACCGAACCTTAAGTGTGTAGACCCTACGGGTTCGGGAGACATGTAGACATGACTGAGAGGACTCTCCGGTCAATAACCAACAGCGGGATCTGGATACCCATGTTGGCTCCCACATGCTCCACGATGATCTCATCGGATGAACCACGATGTCGAGGATTCAATCAACCCCGTATGCAATTCCCTTTGTTAATCGATATATTACTTGCCCGAGATTCGATCATCGGTATCCCAATACCTCGTTCAATCTCGTTACCGGCAAGTCACTTTACTCGTACCGTAATGCATGATCCCATGACCAGACACTTGGTCACTTTGAGCTCATTATGATGATGCATTATCGAGTGGGCCCAGTGATACCTCTCCGTCATACGGAGTGACAAATCCCAGTCTTGATCCGTGTCAACCCAACAGACACTTTCGGAGATACCCGTAGTTTACCTTTATAGTCACCCAGTTACATTGTGACGTTTGGTACACCCAAAGCACTCCTACGGTATCCGGGAGTTACACGATCTCATGGTCTAAGGAAAAGATACTTGACATTGCAAAACTCTAGCAAACGAACTATACGATCTTTATGCTATGTTTAGGATTGGGTCTTGTCCATCACATCATTCTCCCAATGATGTGATCTCATCATCAATGACATCTTATGTCCATAGTCAGGAAACCATGACTATCGGTTGATTAACGAGCTAGTCAACTACAGGCTTACTAGGGACATGTTGGTGTCTGTTATTCACACATGTATTACGATTTTCGGATAACACAATTATAGCATGAATAAGGACAATTATCATGAACAAGGAAATATAATAATAATGCTTTTATTATTGCCTCTAGGGCATATTTCCAACATGTTGTGCCTGACAAAGGTTATGAGAAGCTACTGAAAATATTGAAGAAGAAGGTTCCAAAGGATAACGAGTTGCTCAACAGTACGTATGCAGCAAAGAATGTCGTGTGCGCTCTAGGATTGGAAGTGCAGAAGAGACATGCATGCCCTAATGACTGCATCCTCTACCGCGGTGCGTACGAGGATTTAAATGCATGCCCGGTATGTCGTGCATTGCGGTATAAGATCAGAAGAGATGACCCTGGTGATGTTGATGGCGAGCCCCCTAGGAAGAGGGTTCCTACGAAGGTGAGGTGGTATGCACCTATAATTCCATGATTAAAACATCTATTGAGAAACGAAGAGCATGCCAAGTTGATGCGATGGCATAGAGAGGACCATAAGAAAGACGGGAAGTTGAGAGCACCCGCTGACGGGTCATAGTGGAGAAAAATCGAGAGAAAGTACCGGGCTGAGTTTGTAGGTGACACAAGGAATTTGGTGCAAGCGCGGATGGCATTAATCCTTTCGAGGAGCAGAACAGCAATCACAACACCTGGCCCGTCACTCTATGTATCTATAACCTTCCTCCTTGGCTCTGCATGAAGCGGAAGTTCATTATGATGCTAGTGCTCATCCAAGGCCCTAAGCAACCCGGCAATGACATTGATGTGTACCTAAGGCCATTAGTTGAAGAACTTTTACAGCTGTGGACTGGAAAGGTGTACGTGTGTGGGATGAGCACAAATAAGAGGAGTTTGACCTCCATGCGTTGCTGTTTGTAACCATCAATGATTGGCACGCTCTCAGTAACATTTCAGGACAGACAAACAAGGGATACCATGCATGCACACACTGTTTAGATGACACCGAAAGTATATACCTGGACAAATGCAGGAAGAATGTGTACCTGGGCAATCGTCGATTTCTTCCGACCAACCATCAATGTCGAAAGAAAGGCAAGCATTTCAAAGGCGAGGCAGATCACCGGAATAAGCCCGCCATGCGTACCGGTGATGACATACTTGCTATGGTCAATGATTTACATGTAATCTTTGGAAAGGGTCCCGGCGGACTATCTGTTTCGAATGACGCTGAGCGACGCGCACCCATGTGGAAGAAGAAATCTATATTTTGGGACCTACCCTATGAAACGTCTCCAACGTATCTATAATTTTTGATTGCTCCATGCCGTTATATTACCCTTTTTGGATTTTTATGGGCTTTGTTTTACACATTTATATCATTTTTGGGACTATCTACTAACCGGAGGCCCAGCCCATGTTGCTGTTTTTTTGCCTATTTCAGTATTTCGAAGAAAAGGAATATCAAACGGAGTCCAAACGGAATGAAACCTTCGGGAGCGTTATTTTTGGAACAAATCTGATCCGGAGAGCTTGGAGTGCAAGTAAAGAAGCCTTCGAGGGGCCCATGAGAGAGGAGGGTGCCCCCCTGTAGGGCGCGCCCCCTGTCTCATGGCCCCTCGGGCGGCCACCGACGTACTTCTTCCTCCTATATATACCTACGTACCCCGAAATCATCCAGGAGCACCACGAAACAATTTCCTCTGCCGTAACCTTCTGTATCCGCGAGATCCCATCTTGGAGCCTTCACCGGCACTCTGCCGGAGGGGGAATCGACCATGGAGGGCTTCTACATCAACATCCTTGCCCCTCCGATGAGTTGTGAGTAGTTTACCACAGACCTACGAGTCCATAGTTGTTAGCTATATGGCTTCTTCTCTCTTTTCGGATCTCAATACAATGTTCTCCCCCTCTCTTGTGGAGATCTATTCGATGTAATCTCTTTTTGTGGTGTGTTTGTCGAGATCCGATGGATTGTGGGGTTTATGATCATGTTTATCTATGAATAATATTTGAATCTTCTCTGAATTATTTTATGTATGATTGAGTTACCTTTGCAAGTCTCTTTGAATTATCAGTTTGGTTTGGCCTACTAGATTGGTTCTTCTTGCCATGGGAGAAGTGCTTAGCTTTGGGTTCAATCTTGCGGTGTTCTTACCCAGTGACAGAAAGGGTTGCAAGACACGTATTGTATTGTTTCCATCGAGGATAACAAGATGGGGTTTATATCATATTGCATTAGTTTATCCCTCTACATCATGTCACCTTGCTTAATGCGTTACTCCGTTCTTATGAACTTAATACTCTAGATGCATGCTGGATAGCGGTCGATGTGTGGAGTAATAGTAGTAGATGCAGGCAGGAGTCGGTCTACTTGTTATGGATGTGATGCCTATATATATGATCATGCCTAGATAATCTCATAACTCTGTGCTTTTCTATCAATTTCTCGACAGTAATTTGCTCACCCACCGTAATACTTATGCTCTTGAGAGAAGCCTCTAGTGAAACCTATGGCCCCCGGGTCTATCTCTTATCATATTTACTTTCAATCTATCTTTATTTCCATCTTTACTTTTTGCATCTATCTTATAAAATACCAAAAATATATTTATCTTATCTTACTATCTTTATTAGATCTCACTTTCGCAAGTGGCCGTGAAGGGATTGACAACCCCTTTATTGCGTTGGTTGCGAGTTCTCAGTTTGTTTGTGTAGGTGCGTGGGACTTTTGAGGAGCCTCCTACTGGATTGATACCTTGGTTCTCAAAACTAAGGGAAATACTTAGGCTACACTTTGTTGTATCACCCTCTCCTCTTCGAGGAAAACCAACGCAAGCTCAACACGTAGCAAGAAGGATTTTTGGCGCAGTTGCCGGGGAGGTCTTCGCAAGCTCAAGACGTAGTCAAGACATACCAAATACCCATCACAAACCCATCTCCCTCTCATTTACATTATTTCCCATTTGCCTCTCGTTTTCCTCTCCCCCACTTCACCCTTGCCGTTTTATTCGCCCTCTCTTTCCCAATCTCCTCCTCTCTCTTTTCGCTTGCCGTTTTTCTATTTTCTTGTGTGTTGGATTACTTGTTGCCATGGCACAAGATAATACCAAGTTGTGTGACTTCTCGAATACCAATAATAATGATTTCCTTAGTACTCCAATTGCTCCTCTTAATGATGTTGAGTCTTGTGAAATCAATACCGCTTTGCTGAATTTTGTCATGAAAGATCAATTCGCCGGCCTTCCTAGCGAAGATGCCACTACTCATCTAAACAATTTTGTTGATTTGTATGATATGCAAAAGAAGAAAGATACGGATAACAATATTGTCAAATTGAAGTTATTTCCGTTTTCACTTAGAGATCGTGCTAAAATTTGGTTTTCGTCTTTGCCCAAAAATAGTATTGATTCTTGGAACAAGTGCAAAGATGCTTTTATCTCTAAGTATTTTCCTCCTGCTAAGATCATCACTCTTAGGAACGATATTATGAATTTTAAACAACTTGATCATGAGCATGTTTCCCAATCTTGGGAAAGAATGAAATTGATGCTTCGCAATTGCCCTACTCATGGTTTGAATTTATGGATGATCATACAAAACTTTTATGCCGGTTTGAACTTTGCTTCTAGAAATCTCTTAGATTCGGCCGCGGGAGGCACGTTTATGGAAATTACATTAGGAGATGCTACAAAATTTCTTGATAATATTATGGATAATTATTCTCAATGGCACACTGAAAGATCTTCTAGTAAAAAAGTGCATGCTATAGAAGAAATTAATGTTTTGAGTGGAAAGATGGATGAACTTATGAAGATGTTTGCTACTAAAAATACTCCTCTTGATCCCAATGATATGCCTTTGTCTTCCTTGATTGAGAATAATAATGAATATATGGATGTGAATTTTGTTGGTAGGAATAGTTTTGGAAACAATGCTTATAGAGGAAATTTTAATACTAGACCGTTCCCTAGTAATCCCTCTAATAATTATGGAAATTCCTACAATAATTCTTATGGTAATTTTAATAAGATGCCCTCTGATTTTGAGAATAGTGTGAAAAAAATTATGATTTCTCAAAAGAATTTTAATGCTTTGCTTGAAGAAAAAATGCTCAAAGTTGATGATTTGGCTAGGAACGTTGATAGACTTTCGCTTGATGTTAATTCTCTTAAACTTGGAACTTCTTCTCCTAAGCATGATATCAATGAGTCTCTCAAAGTAATGAGAATTTCCATTGACGAGTGCAAGGAAAGAACCGCTAGATAGCGTGCTAAAAAAGAAAGCTTTATAAAAGCGTGTTCTTCTAGTTTCCGTGAAAATAATGATGAGGATCTTAAAGTTATTGATGTGTCTCTGATTAGATCTATGTTTTGCAATATGAATTTTGATGATTATGGGAGTGATGATGAATCAACTTTGCCTAGAAGGCGTCCCAAAAAATCGAAGTCTTTAGATCTTAATGTTAAATTTGGTAAAAGTGAGATTGGAGAATCCTCAACTTCTAATATTGAACCTACTATCTCGGATTTCAAGGAATTTGATTATGATAATTGCTCTTTAAAAGGTTGTATTTCCTTGTTGCAATCCGTTGTTAATTCTCCTCATGCTTATAGTCAAAATAAAGCTTTTACCAAACATATTGTTGATGCCTTGATGCAATCTTATGATGAAAAACTTAATTTGGAAGTTTCTATACCTAGAAAACTTAATGATGAGTGGGAACCTACTATAAAGATTAGAATTAAAGACTATGAGTGTTTTTCTTTGTGTGATTTGGGTGCTAGTGTTTCCACGATTCTGAAAACTTTATGTGATATTCTAGGTTTCCATGATCTTGATGATTGCTCTTTAAATTTGCACCTTGCGGATTCCACCATTAAAAAGCCTATGGGAAGGATCAATGATGTTCTTATTGTTGCAAATAGAAATTTGGTGCCCGTAGATTTTATCGTTCTTGATATCTTGCCCTATTATTCTCGGTAGACCTTTCCTTAGAACGATTGGTGCGATTATTGATATGAAGGAAGGGAACATTAGATTCCAATTTCCTTTAAATAAAGTCATGGAGCACTTTCCAAGAAAGAAAGTCAAATTACCTTATGAACCTATCATGCGTTCTACTTATGAATTTTTTGCCAAAGATGGCACTCGTTAAATCTATCCTTGCTTTTATGCCTAGCTAGGGGCGTTAAACGATAGCGCTAGTTGGGAGGCAACCCAATTTTCTTTATTTTTTTGTTTTTGCTCCTGTTTAGGAATAAATCTTGCATCTACCTTCTGTTTAGATGTGTTTTTATCTTTTAATTAGTGTTTGTGCCAAGTAGAACCTATAGGATAACCTACGATGATAGTTGATTTGATTCTGCTGGAAAAAATAGAAACTTTGCGCGCACGAATATATTTTGTTAAATCATAGGAACGTGCTTTTGCGTTGATTCTTTTTGCTTCTGTTCAATAGACAAATTCTGCAGGACTTCCTATTTTGGTAGGATTTTTAGAGTTCCAGAAGTTTGCGTTAGTTACAGATTTCTACAAACTGTTCTGTTTTTGACAGATTCTGTTTTTCATGTGTTGTTTGCTTATTTCAATGAATCTATGGCTAGTAAATTAGTTTATAAACCATAAAGAAGTTGGAATACAGTAGGTTTAACACCAAATTAAATAAGGAATGAGTTCATTACAGTACCTCTTGTGGTGGTTTTGTTTTCTTTCACTAACGGAGCTTATAAGATTTCCTGTTGAGTTTTGTGTTGTGAAGTTTTCAAGTTTCGGGTAAAGCTTTTATGGACTATGGAAAAAAGGGTGGCAAGAGCCTAAGCTTGGGGATGCGCAAGGCACCCCAAGACATTCAAGAATATCCAAAGGCCTAAGCTTGGGGATGCCCCGGGAAGGCATTCCCTCTTTCGTCTTCGTTCATTGGTAACTTTACTTGGAGCTATACTTTTATTCACCACATGATATGTGTTTTGCTTGGAGCGTCGTGTATTATATTAGTATTTGCTTTTTAGTTTACCACAATCATCCTTTCTGTACACACCTTTTGGGAGAAGACTATTTGATTAGAATTTTCTAGAATACTCTATGTGCTTCACTTATATCTTTTGAGCTTGATAGTTTTTGCTCTAGTGCTTCACTTATATCTTTTAGAGCACGGTGGTGTCTTAATTTTGAAGATATTGTTAGTCTCTCATGCTTCACTTATATTATTTTGAGAGTCTTTTAGAACAGCATGGTATTTGCTATTATCATAAAGTTGGTCCTAGAATGATGAGCATCCAAGTTGGGTATAATAAAAACTATCATAGGAAGTGAATTGGATGCTATGATCAATTTGATGCTTGATAATTGTTTTGAGATATGGAGGTAGTGATATTAAAGTGATGCTAGTTGGGTGATTATGAATTTAAAGAATGCTTGTGTTGAAGTTTGTGATTCCCGTAGCATGCACGTATGGTGAACCGCTTTGTGATGAAGTTGGAGCACAATTTTATTTATTGATTGTCTTCCTTATGAGTGGCGGTCGGGGACGAGCGATGGTCTTTTCCTACCAATCTATCCCCCTAGTAGTATGCACGTAGTGCTTTTGTTTTTGAGGACTTCTAAATTTTCGCAACAAGTGCATGAGTTCTTTTGATTAATGTTGAGTCCATGGATTATACGCACCCTTTCACCCTTCCATTATTGCTAGCCTCTCTTGTGCCGTGCAACTTTCGCCGGTACCATACACCCACCATATGCCTTCCTCAAAATAGCCACCATACCTACCTATTATGGCATTTTCATAGCCATTCCGAGATATATTGCCATGCAACTTTCCACCGTTCCGTTCATATGACACGCATTACTTTTGTCATATTGCTTTTTGCATGAACATGTAGTTGACATTGTATTTGTGGCAAGGCCACCTTCATAATTTTCATACATGTCACTCTTGATTCATTGCATTTCCCGGTATACCGCTGGAGGCATTCATATAGAGTCATATCTTGTTCTAGCTTTGAGTTGTAAATCCATAAAAGTGTGATGATCTTCATTATTAGAGCATTGTCCTAGTGAGGAAAGGATGATGAAGGCTATGATTCCCCCACAAGTTGGGATGAGACTTCGGACTTTACAAAAAGAAAAAAAGAAAAAGAAAAAAAAGGAAGGCCAAAAAAAGAGAAAGGCCAAAAAGAAAAAAAGAAAAAGAAAAAAAAAGAAAAAAAATGAGAGAAAAAGAGAGAAGGGACAATGCTACTATCTCTTTTTCCACATTTGTGCTTCAAAATGGCACCATGATCTTCATGATAGTCTCATATGTTGTCACTTTCATATACTAGTGGGAATTTTTCATTATAGAACTTGGCTTGTATATTCCAATGATGGGCTTCCTCAAAAGTGCCCTAGATCTTCGTGAGCAAGCGAGTTGGATGCACACCCACTTAGTTTCTTTTGTTGAGCTTTCATATATTTATAGCTCTAGTGCATCTGTTGCATGGCAATCCCTACTCACTCACTTTGATATCTATTAATGGGCATCTCCATATCCCGTTGATACGCCTAGTTGATGTGAGACTATCTTCTCCTTTTTGTCTTCTCCACAACCACCATTCTATTCCACATATAGTGCTATGTCCATGGCTCACGCTCATGTATTGCGTGAAAGTTGAAAGAGTTTGAGATTATTAAAGTATGAAACAATTACTTGGGTTGTCATCGGGGTTGTACATGATTAAATACTTTGTGTGATGAAGATAGAGCAACAGCCAGACTATATGCTTTTGTAGGGATAACTTTCTTTATCCATGTTATTTTGAGAAGACATGATTACTTTGATTAGTATGCTTGAAGTATTACTATTTCTTATGTAAATATGAACTTTTATTTTGTATTCATTTGGATCTGAACATTCATGCCACAATAAAGAAAATTACATTATGAATTATGCTAGGTAGCATTCCACATCAAAAATTCTCTTTTTATCATTTACCTACTCGAGGACGAGCAGGAATTAAGCTTGGGGATGCTTGATACGTCTCCAACGTATCTATAATTTTTGATTGTTACATGTTGTTATATTACCCTTTTTGGATGTTTATGGGCTTTTTTTACACATTTATATCATTTTTGGGACTAACCTACTAACCGGAGGCCCAACCCATATTGCTGTTTTTTTTGCCTATTTCAGTATTTCGAAGAAAAGGAATATCAAACGGAGTCCCAATGGAATGAAACCTTCAGGAGCGTTATTTTTGGAACAAATCTGATCCGGAGAGCTTGGAGTGCAAGTCAAGAAGCCTCCGAGGGCCCCACGAGATAGGAGGGCGCGCCCCCCTGTCTCGTGGGCCCCTCGGGCGGCCACCGACGTACTTCTTCCTCCTATATATACCTGTGTACCCCGAAAACATCCAGGAGCACCACGAAACACAATTTCCACCACCGTAACCTTATGTATCCGCGAGAGCCCATCTTGGAGCCTTCGTCGGCAGTCTGCCGGAGGGGGAATCGACCACGAAGGGCTTCTACATCAACATCCTTGCCCCTCCGATGAGTTGTGAGTAGTTTACCATAGACCTACGGGTCCATACTTATTAGCTAGATGGCTTCTTCTCTCTTTTTGAATCTCAATACAATGTTCTCCCCCTCCCTTGTGGAGATCTATTCGATGTAATCTCTTTTTGCGGTGTGTTTGTCGAGATCCGATGAATTGTGGGTTTATGATCTAGTTTATCTATGAATAATATTTGAATCTTCTCTGAATTCTTTCATGTATGATTGAGTTATCTTTGCAAGTCTCTTTGAATTATCAGTTTGGTTTGGCCTACTAGATTGGTTCTTCTTGCCATGGGAGAAGTGCTTAGCTTTGGGTTCAATCTTGCGGTGTTCTTACCCAGTGACAGAAAGGGTTGCAAGACACGTATTGTATTGTTGCCATCGAGGATAACAAGATGGGCTTTATATCATATTGGATGAGTTTATCCCTCTACATCATGTCAGCTTGCTTAATGTGTTACTACGTTCTTATGAACTTAATACTCTAGATGCATGCTGGATAGCGGTCGATGTGTGGAGTAATAGTAGTAGATACAGGCAGGGGTCGGTCTACTTGTTATGGATGTGATGCCTATATACATGATCATGCCTAGATAATCTCATAACTGTGCGCTTTTGTATCAATTGCTTGACAGTAATTTGTTCACCCACCGTAATACTTATGCTCTTGAGAGAAGCCTCTTGTGAAACCTATGGCCCCCGGGTCTATCTCTTATCATATTTTCTTTCAATCTATCTTTATTTCCATCTTTACTTTTTGCATCTATCTTATAAAATACCAAAAATATATTTATCTTATCTTACTATCTTTATTAGATCTCACTTTCGCAAGTGGCCGTGAAGGGATTGACAACCCCTTTATTGCGTTGGTTGCGAGTTCTCAGTTTGTTTGTGTAGGTGCGTGGGACTTTTGAGGAGCCTCCTACTGGATTGATACCTTGGTTCTCAAAACTAAGGGAAATACTTACGCTACACTTTGCTGCATCACCCTCTCCTTTTCGAGGAAAACCAACGCAAGCTCAAGACGTAGCACCCTACTGGCAACACTTAGAGGTCCACTCTTCAATTGACGTGATGCACGTGACGAAGAACCTTTGCGTGAACCTTCTAGGCTTCTTGGGCATGTATGGGAAGACAAAAGATACACCGAAGGCACGGGAGGACCTGTAATGTTTGCACGAAAAAGACGGCATGCCTCCAAAGCAGTATGAAGGTCGTGCCAGCTAGGCTCTTACCAAAGAAGAGAAGGAAATCTTCTTTGAATGCCTGCTCAGTATGAAGGTCCCGACTGGATTCTCGTCGAATATAAAGGGAATAATAAATATGCCAGAGAAAAAGTTTTAGAACCTAAAGTCTCATGGCTGCCACGTGACTTCCGGTTGCATTGAGGGGGCTTCTACCGGAAAACATCCAATTAGCCATTGTGAAGCTATGTGCATTCTTCAATGCAATCTCTCAGAAGGTGATCGATCCAGAAATCATACCAAGGCTAAGGAGTGATGTGGCGCAATGTCTTGTCAGTTTCGAGCTGGTGTTCCCACCATCCTTCTTCAATATCATGACGCACGTCCTAGTTCATCTGGTCGACGAGATTGTCATTCTGGGGCCCGTATTTCTACACAATATGTTCCCCTTTGAGAGATTCATGGGAGTCCTGAAGAAATATGTTCGTAACCGCGCTAGGCCAGAAGGAAGCATCTCCATGGGCCATGAAACAGAGGATGTCATTGGATTTTGTGTTGACTTCATTCCTGGCCTTAATAAGATTGGTCTCCCTAAATCGCGGTATGAGGGGAGACTAACAGGAAAAGGCACGCTTGGAGGGGACTCAATAATATGCAGGGACGGGCATTCTTGGTCTCAAGAACACTACACAGTTCTACAGAACTCTACCTTGGTGACCCCGTATGTCGATGAACACAAGAACAGTCTGCGCTCCAAACACCTGGAGCAGTGTGACGACTGGATTACATGTGAACACATCAGGACTTTCGGCAGTTGGTTGGAAACACGTCTCAGAGATGACAACACTGTTTGTGATGAGATGTACTTGTTGTCCAGGGGACCATCTTCGACAGTATTGACTTACAAAGGATATGAGATAAATGGGAATACATTTTACACGATCGCCCAAGAACAAAAGAGCACCAGCCAAAACAGCGGTGTCCGCTTTGATGCAGTAACCAAGAGGGAAAAGGACACATATTATGGTTACATAGTGGACATATGGGAACTTGACTACAGACGTGATTTTAAGGTCCCTTTATTTAAGTGCAAATGGGTCAATCTGTCAGGAGGCCGGGTACAGGTAGACCCACAGTACGGAATGACAACAGTGGATCTGAACAACATTGGGTACAGAGACGAACCGTTTGTCCTGGCCAATGATGTGGCACAGGTTTTCTATGTGAAGGACATGTCTACCAAACCGAGAAAAAGAAAAGATAAGGAAGCGAACACATCATATGATGAGCCAAAGCGCCACATAGTTCTTTCATGAAGAAGAGACATCGCTGGAGTGGAGGGCAAGACAGACATTTCCGAAGATTATGAAAAGTTTCATGAAATTCCTCCCTTCAAAGTCAAGGCTGACCCAAGCAACCTGTTAAACGATGAAGATTATCCATGGTTACAGCGCAATAAGCAAAGGACAGAAGCGAAGAAAAAGTGAAGACTTTCTCCTGAAATGAAATCCCTTTGTAACAGATGATCTTTCGTATGAAACCCTAATACTTCAAAAGAGATTGTCCGTTTTGTACACGAAGTGCATCCATTTTTTTTCCGTAACCATCTCAACTTTTTTGCACATGCTATGTGGTTGAAATGATGATACCATGCCAATTTTGAACCTTTTCGGAGTTCATTTGAAATGCTTTTCAATTTCAGGGTCTTATAGCTCAAAAAAAGCAGTAAATGCATGAAAAATATCAAATGAAGTCAGAAAGGGTTAAAAATTTGTGATGTTGCTTTGAATGGTGCATTTTGAACACACAAGAAGTCTGGAGTTCAAACAAGTTAAAAAATGAAATCCCATTGTAACAGATGATCTTTCGTCCGAAACCTTGATACTTCGAAAGAGATTGTCCGTTTTGTACACGAAGTGCATCCAGTTTTTTCCGTAACCATCTCAACTTTTTTGCACATGCTATGTGGGTGAAATGATGATACCATGGCAATTTTAAACCTTTTCGGAGTTCATTTGAAATGCTTTTCACTTTCAGGGTCTTATAGCTCAAAAAAAGCAGTAAATGCATGAAAAATAACAAATGGAGTCAGAAAGGGTTGAAAATTGGTGATGTTTCTTTCAACGGTGCATTTTGAACACACAAGAAGTCTGGAGTTCAAGCAAGTTCAAAAAAATGAAATCCCTTTGTAACAGATGATCTTTCGTCTGAAACCCTAATATTTCGAAAGAGATTGTCCGTTTTGTACACGAAGTGCATCCAATTTTTTCAGTAACAATCTCAACTTTGTTGCACATGCTATGTGGGTGAAATGATGATACCATGCCAATTTTGAACCTTTTCAGAGTTCATTAGAAATGCTTTTCAATTTCAGGGTCTTATAGCTCAAAAAAGCAGTAAATGCATGAAAAATAACAAATGAAGTCAGAAACGGTTGAAAATTGGTGATGTTGCTTTGAATGGTTCATTTTGAACACACAAGAAGTTTGGAGTTCAAACAAGTTCAAAAAAATGAAATCCCTTTGTAACGGATGATCTTTCGTCTGAAACCTTGATACTTCGAAAGAGATTGTCCGTTTTGTACACGAAGTGCATCCAGTTTTCTCCATAACCATCTCAACTTTGTTGCACATACTATGTGGGTGAAATGAATATACCATGCCAATTTTGAACCTTTTCGGAGTTCATTTGAAATGCTTTTCAATTGAGGGGTCTTATAGCTAAAAAAGCAGTAAATGCATGAAAAATAACAAATGAAGTCAGAAAGGGTTGAAAATTGGTGATGTTGCTTTGAATGGTGCATTTTGAACACACAATAAGTCTGGAGTTCAAACAAGTTCAAAAAAATGAAATCCCTTTGTAACAGATGATCTTTCGTCCGAAACCCTGATACTTCGAAAGAGATTGTCCGTTTTGTACATGAAGTGCATCCAGTTTTTTCCGTGGCCATCTCAACTTTGTTGCACATGCTATGTGGGTGAAATGATGATACCATGCCAATTTTGAACCTTTTCGGAATTCATTTGAAATTCTTTTCAATTTCAAGGTTGATAGCTCAAAAAAGCAGTAAATGCATCAAAAATAACAAAATGCATAAAACTATAATATTTGTTAAGATCAACTAAAAAACTAAAATCAATTAAAATATTCTGTTATGATCAACTAAAACAAAACTATAATATTCTTCAATAGCAAATAGAATCAACTAAAAAGCTTTTATAAAAGTGTAATAGCAAAAGGAATCAACTAAAAAGCTTTTTATAAACCTCTAGTATTTTTGAAACTAAACTTATATAAAATTTATGCAACTTAAATTCAGAAAGTATTTTTGTTCAACACATTAATAGCAAAAATAATTTAATAGCACAAAAAAAACTGTTTTTGATTTAAGCAGATATTAAAAATAATCTAAAATTACCAAATTGAGTATAATGATAAAAAACAGTAATATTAAGTAGCAGGAAAAAGAATCACTCAAAAATCTAACTTTATAGTAGGGTGCAGAATGGACTTTTCGGCTAGTAACACTGGTAGAAAAAAGCCCTCTAGTCCCGGTTCGCAACAGCCTTTAGCCCCGGCTGTGCAACCGGGACTAAAGGGTCGCGACTAAAGCCCCCCCCCCTCTTTAGCCGCGGCTCTTCCGGACCGCGACAAAAGGCTTTAGTCCCGGTTCTTGTGGCTGACCGGGACTAAAGGCCCGCCACGTGCTCGCCCGTGGTCCGTCGGGGCCGAGGACCTTTAGTCCCGGCTCTCGTGGCCAGCCGGGACTAAAGGCCTCCTCCGCAGGTTTAGGGTTTTAGCCCCCCTAAACCTGGTTTCTTTTTAATTTGTATTGTTTTATTTGTTTTATATTTTATTTTGTGTTTTATTTTATTTTTGATGAAGTTTCAGTACACATATTCTACGCTACTATATATATACATGCATATGAAATTTCAAACAAGAAGAATTCAAGAGGAATATATAATATATATATACAACTTTGAACAAGTTTCCATACACAATTACGATGGATGACCATATACAACTTCGAACAAGTTTCAATCTCGGGTATGCATATAAATTTCTACGTCCTCGGTATAGTGTTGTCCTTTAGGATCGATGACTTCCCTCATTAAAAATCCTACTAATTCTTCTTGAATTGGTCGGAAGCGAGCTTCTGGACTAAGCCTCCTCCGCAAGTTATCCCTCGCGTTCCGCACGCTAGCTGATTCCTTCCGCTCAGTGGTTTCTCTCCGGATGTTCTCACAAACATAGTATCCACATAGATCGGTCGCCGGTGGCTGCTGATCCACATTAACTAACTTTCTGAAATCTAGCTCATGTTTGAATTCACCGACAATTTCTTCTGAAAACCGTCTCCAAACCCTACAGGGCAAAGAAAATCAAATGAATAAGGGAGTTATATTAGTTAGTTGATATTAGGAAATGAACGAAAGAGACCGATCGATATAGAGCTCAAATGATTGAAAATAATTACTTTTTCAGCATTTTTCTCATGTCGGCCCAATGCTTTGGATCCGAATCCTTAGAGTCGCTGATTAGAACTGTGGAGGTGTGAAGTTCAATATTTAGCAGAATCCAGTGAAACCTGCGGACACGTTACATGCACAGTCATGCATAACTCATCGATTAGACATACCATGCATGGAGTAAACAAAAGAGAATGGGCACAAGAGAGAAAACACTCACCCAAAATGGTAAGGAAATAGAATATGACTTTTGAGTTGATGCTTTGTAAGAAAGTTGTACAGGTCTTTCTCCACGTCGTTGGGGTGATGTTTTAACACATGTCCATTAACGATATGTGGGTCAATGAACCCAACATCATGGATGTTTCTTATTTTGCATTCCCAAATCTTCATTCTGCATAATAGCGTACCAAACAATATAGTTAGGACAATATATATATATATAGTGCAGGCAATAATGAAGAACGAGATGAGGTAGAAATAAATCACTTACAGAACGTAGCAACTCAGCATAGATTTGTCGAGGGCGCGCAGATTGAACAGCTGGAACAATTCACTCATATGAATTTCTACAGAGTACCGTTTGGTGTGATGCTGTTCTGTAACATCCGCATAAACATATTCTTTGTCGGCCCATGATATGAATTGCTTGTACCAACGTAGCAGATTTCGCATTTGTTGTGGTAGACTATTTTCCTGCTCAGGCTCGACGAGAGGCCCCTTCCGCACATATTGGAATGCTATCTCACCTACAGGCGCATCCTCAAGGTCTAAGCAGGCACGAAGAGTCAAACCCATCTCGGACACTTGTTGCATGGCACCCGCTACAGTCAATCCAAGTGCTGCCGCAGCTGCTATGATCTCGGGGTCCTCTTCCGGACCGACTTTCACTATGAGCGGGGGGATCGATTGTTTCTTCTGCATCCCGAGCTGGTCAACTTGTTTCCCGCTTTTTTTTTACGACTTTCTTCCTCCTTCAACATTTTTGCTTGCTTACGAAGTTCATGTCCATAGTCGTCAGGCATATTCAGCTCGGCTTGGGACGGTGTCGTCAAAAAATCCTTAGCCCACTTCTTTTGCTTCTCAGTGAATACTTGCTTGGGCTCAGGCTGTTTTTTGGCCTTCATATCCGCCTTCCATTTCTCATAATCAGCAGCCGCGGCCAATGTGAGGTCAGCATCACTAAGTTCCCCAGGCCTTGGGATGAGAGGCTTCAGTGATGGCTCCGGTACCCTTGTGGTCTTAGGTACATAAGGGTCCGGGTTAATAGTCCAGGAGCGGGTTTCCTTGCTGTCCGCCTGCTTCTGCTTCTTCGCCGGAGGTGGATTGGGGGGCGTCTGCTTACCCGCCGGAGGTGGATTGGGGGGTGTCGTACCCGCCAGAGGAGGATTGGGGGGCGTCGTACCCGCCGGATGTTGTGGATCGGGGGACGGCGTCGAATGGCGTGAAGGAGGTGTAGGTGAACCACCACGACCACCACCACCGCCACCACCGCCACCACCACCACCACCACCATCGGAGGGGGGTGGACTTGCTGGCCTTGGCGCCTCGCCTGGAAACACTATGTACTTCTTTTTCCACAGAATGTACTGGCGCTTGACATCTCCAAGTCTTCTCTCCCCTTCGGGTGTAGGTTTGTCAATCTCGAGGTCCTCAAACCCTTGGACTATGTCTTCCACCGTGACACGAGCATAGCCATATGCAATGGGGTTGTTGTGGTGGAGTGCTCCAGGTGTACAGGGTAAAGCACTGCCGCTAGCTACCTTCATGGAAATGTTCCCCACGGGATAATGCAGATCACAGTCTTTCATCTCCTTTACATCATCCACGGGGTAGTGAGGCTCCGGTGCACGAGTCTCGATCATCGGTGCACTAGCACAAGGCGGGGCATCCGTGGAAGCCACGCTGCTTCTCCGCTGCTGGCTTTCGCGATCCGCTTCATGATCTTCATGCGGCCCTGCAGCCGATTTTTCTTTCATTAGTACATGCACGGTCTGCTTCAACTCATGGAGTTCCGATGCAAACTTCGTCATAAGATCTGCATCCCGGTCCGTCTTTCTCTTACGGCTTCTGTAACCGTACGGGTCATTGTCCTGGGAAAACCCTACTTTCCACGAAACTTTGCCTTTGCCTCGTACACGTCCTCCGTGTTCATCATTCCCGAGGGCTAAAGTCAGTGCGTCTTTCTCTCTGTTGAACTTGATCAAGCCCGCTTGAGCTTGGGTCATTGCGTCAATAAGGGCTTGGGTCGGAGCAAAGTGTCGATGCCGGTGAACACACTCCCCTGTCTCCGGGTCTAGCGACCCCCCACGCCCGTACCACCAGCTTTTGGCCCTTGGGTCCCATCCCTCTGTACCTAGAGGGATTCCTCGCACCCTCAGGTCCTCCTCCATCTTCTGCCACCTAGGGTCCGCAATGCGGTATCCTCCTGGCCCCATAACATGATGGTACTTTTTCTTACCCGCATTATCCTTATTTTTTTTCGATATTTCCTTGAAATGGTCCGATTGCTTTTGCCTCACAAATTCTGGCCAATCATCTTTCAGTTTCTCATGTTGTCCATTGAAATCCGGAGTCTTGCCCTTGTTGACATAGTCACGGGTTAAATTTTTCTTGAAGTTCCGGAATGCATCGGCCATCTTCTGAAGAGCGAACTCTTTAACTAGCCTCCTCCTCTGACGTCCACCCGGAACCTCGTTACCGAATTCATCGACTTTGTTGTATTCCGGAGGTAGAATGAAATGTTCCATAAGCTTTCTCCAGCAATCCTTTTTCGTTCGCTTGTCGACAAAACTGAAACCAAGACGTGCCTTCTTTGGCTCATTCCATTCCTGGACGGTGATCGAGACGTTGTCTCTAACAACGACTCCGCATTGGTTGACAAACTTTGAGGTGTGCTGTAGGGGCTTGCCGGTTTCACTGACAGACTCAATGGCATATGTTTCTCCTGTTCTCATCGCCTTGGATTTGCCACGATGCTTTGTCGTACTCGATCCGGATCCGGAGGGCTAAAAAAAGAAAGAGAGTCGCGCGCGTTAATACATATGTATTCACATTTCAGTAAGTTTGTATCACGAGAGGCTCTCAATGTATATAAATACCTCGCCGGAGGTGGTTGTTGCTACTTGCAATTGGAGATTGTCGGTTGTTGACGGTTGACCTCCGTCGACAATGTCCGTTCCTTCACCTTCTTGATCATCGTCACCGGCAAGGTTCAGATAAGAAGAGACTACATCATCCTCTTGTTGCTCATCTTCTGAGCCCGGCACATAAGGAATCTCGTTGTTGATGATGCCCATTAAATAACGTTCAGCCTCCGGATCCCTAAGCGGCTCGGTTCTGTCGTCCGCCATATGTCACTCCTGCATGTAGTAAAAATTCTTTAAGTGTAAAGGAATTAAAAAATAAGATTAAGGGGACATAGAGGAGGAGGAATTAAAAAATAAGATTTTTTAAGTAAAAATTCTTTTTTTCTTCTTCTTCCTTTCTTCTTCCTCTTTCTTCTTCTTCCTTTCTTCTTCTTCCTTTTTCCTTTCTTCTTCTTTCTTTCTTCTTCTTCCTTTCTCCTTCTTTCTTTCTTCTTTCCTTTCTTCTTCTTTCCTTTCTTCTTTCTTTCTTCTTCTTCCTTTTTCTTTTTTCTTTCTTTCTTCTTCTTCCTTTGTTTTTCTTCTTCCTTTGTTTTTCTTCTTCCTTTTTCTTTTTCTTTTTTTCTTCTTCCTTTGTTTTTCTTCTTCCTTTCTTTTTTCTTCTTTCTTTTTCTTTCTTGTTTTTTTGTTCTTCTTTTTTCTTCTGTTTTCTTTTATACCACCATTTTTGCACTTTTAATTATGCACTTTTATGTTTTCTTTTATGTTTTCTTTTTTCTTTTTTTCTTCTTCCTTTGTTTTTCTTTTTCCTTTCTTTTTTCTTCTTTCTTTTTCTTTCTTGTTTTTTTTCTTCTTCTTTTTTCTTCTATTTTCTTTTATACCACCATTTTTGCACTTTTAATTATGCACTTTTATGTTTTCTTTTATGTTTTCTTTTTTCTTTTTTTCTTCTTCCTTTGTTTTTCTTTTTCCTTTCTTTTTTTCTTCTTTCTTTTTCTTTCTTGTTTTTTTTCTTCTTCTTTTTTCTTCTGTTCACATCGGCGCGGCGACGGCGCGGCGACGGCGAGGCGGGGACGGCGCGGGGACGGCGCGGCGACGGCGCGGCGACGGCGAGGCGGGGACGGCGCGGGGACGGCGCGCGGGGACGGCGCGACGACGGCGAGGCGGGGCGACGGCGCCGACGACAGAGGGGGAAGGGAGGATCGGAGGAGCTCACGGCGGCGCGGGGACGCGGGGACGGCGCGGCGACGGCGAGGCGGGGGCGTCGGCGTCGGGGCGTCGGGGCGTCGTCGTCGGGGCGTCGGGGCGTCGGGGCGTCGGGTCGGAGAGAATGAGGAGGCGAACTGCCAAGTAGTATATATATAGTACGACCTTTAGTCCTGGTTGGGGAGGAGGACCGCGACTAAAGGTGGCCTTTAGTCCCGGTGCGCCTCCCCAACCGGGACTAAAGGTGTTTGGCGCCGCTTTCGTTCCCGCGTAGACCGACCCTTTAGTCCCGGTTGGGGAGGCGCACCGGGACTAAAGGGTGCCCTTTAGTCCCGGTCCGCCTCCCCAACCGGGACTAAAGGTCCGTGGTGGCATATTTTCAGTTTTAAAATCTTAAAAATACAATTATATATCAAAAAAATCAGAAAAATAAAATTAATTCATTTTAAAATCTTAAAAATACAATTATATATCAAAAAAATCAGAAAAATAAAACTAATTCATTTTAAAATCTAAAAAATACAATTATATATCAAAAAAATCAGAAAAATAAAACTAATTCATTTTAAAATCTTAAAAATACAATTATATATCAAAAAAATCCGAAAAATAAAACTAATTCATTTTAAAATCTTAAAAATACAATTATATATCAAAAAAATCAGAAAAATAAAACTAATTCATTTTAAAATCTTAAAAATACAATTATATATCAAAAAAATCAGAAAAATAAAACTAATTCATTTTAAAATCTTAAAAATACAATTATATATCAAAAAAATCAGAAAAATAAAACTAATTCATTTTAAAATCTTAAAAATACAATTATATATCAAAAAAATCAGAAAAATAAAACTAATTCATTTTAAAATCTTAAAAATACAATTATATATCAAAAAAATCAGAAAAATAAAACTAATTCATTTTAAAATCTTAAAAAAACAATTATATATCAAAAAAATCAGAAAAATAAAACTAATTCATTTTAAAAAATCTTAAAATCCCTTGAAGGTTTGACAAAAGGTTTGATACATCATTCAGTTCATCGACCAAATACAAAGTTTGGTACAATTATACATTATTACACATCAATTCTTCCCTTGGACGTCCCTGCTTGCTTACGATTGTGCCGTATCCATGGAGCATCCTCATCATTTAACTTAATGCTTGGGTCAGTGTTCACTTTGAAGGGCGGAATTTCGCCAAACATATTATAATCTTCTGACATGTCTGTCTTGTCCTCCACTCCCACGATGTTTCTTTTCCCTGAAAGAACAATGTGGCGCTTTGGATCATCGCATGATGTACTGATCGTTTTCTTATCTTTCCGTTTCCTCGGTTTGCTACTCATGTCCTTCAAATAAAAAACCTGAGCGACATCTTTGGCAAGGACGAATGGTTCGTCAAGGTAACCAAGATTGTTGAAATCCACCATTGTCATTCCGTATTGCTCGTCCACCTTTACCCCACCTCCTGTTAGCTTGAACCATTTGCACCGGAACAAAGGGACCTTAAAGGAGGGTCCATAGTCAAGTTCCCATATCTCCTCTATGTAACCATAATATGTGACCTTTTGCCCATTCTCGGTTACTGCATCAAAGCGGACACCACTGTTTTGGTTGGTGCTCTTTTTATCTTGGGCGATGGTGTAAAATGTATTCCCATTTATCTCGTACCCGTGAAAAGTCGTTATAGTCGAAGATGGTTTCTTGGCCAACATGTACAGCTGATCTCCAACATCATTGTCATTCATGAAATGTTTTCGCAACCAACTGCCGAAAGTCTCCATGTGGGCCTTTCTAATCCAGGATTCAGGCTTCCCCGGGTTGTCCGAGCGTAAAATATTCTTGTATTGCTCGAAGTACGGAGCCACCAAGCTGGAATTTTGCAGGACTGTGTGGTGTGCTTCAGTCATAGAATGACCGTCCATACATATCGTGGTATCCCTTCCGATCTTGCCTTTTCCACTTAGTCTCCCCTCGTGCCGCGATTGAGGAATACCAATCGGTTTAAGGTCAGGAACATAGTCAATACAGAACTCAATTACCTCCTCATTTCCATAGCCCTTGACGATGCTTCCTTCTGGCCTAGCACGGTTACGAACATATTTCTTTAATACTCCCATGAACCTCTCAAAGGGGAACATATTGTGTAGAAATACAGGACCGAGAATGGAAATCTCTTCGACTAGGTGGACCAGGAGGTGCGTCATAATATCGAAGAAGGATGGTGGGAACACCAACTCGAAACTGACAAGGCATTGGACCACATCGTTCTGTAACCGTGGTAGATCTTCTGGATTGATTACCTTCTGAGAGATTGCATTGAGGAATGCACATAGCTTCACAATGGCTACTCGAACATTTTCCGGTAGGAGCCCCCTCAAAGCAATCGGAAGCAATTGCGTCATAATCACGTGGCAGTCGTGAGACTTCAGGTTTTGGAACTTTTTCTCCGGCATGTTTATTATTCCCTTTATATTCGACGAGAAGCCAGACGGGACCTTCATACTGCTCAGGCATTAAAAAAAAATGACCTTCTCTTCTTTGGTAAGAGCGTAGCTGGCACGACCTTGAAACCATTCCGGATGCCGGTCATCTGGGTCTTTCAAAAGTTGCTGGTCCTGCCGTGCTTCCTTTGTATCATTTGTCTTCCCATACACGCCCAAGAAGCTTAGCAGGTTCACGCAAACATTCTTCGTAACATGCATCACGTCGATTGCAGAGCGGACCTCTAGGACTTTCCAATATTCTAGCTCCCAAAATATAGATTTCTTCTTCCACATGGGTGCGTGCCCGTCAACTCCCCGCGGAACTGATTGTCCGCCAGGACCCTTTCCAAAGATGACTTTCAAATCCTTGACCATATCAAATATCTCAGCACCAGTACGTTCCGCAGGCTTCGGCCGGTGATCTGCCTTCCCGTTGAAATGCTTGCCTTTCTTTCTTACGTTATGATTTCGGGGAAGAAATCGACGATGACCCAGGTACACGTTCTTCTTACAATTAACCAAACGTACACTTTCAGTCTCATGTAAGCAGTGCGTGCATGCATTGTATCCCTTATTTGTCTGTCCCGAAAGGTTACTGAGAGCAGGCCAATCGTTGATGGTTACAAAAAGCAACGCTCGTAGATCAAATTCCTCTCCTTTGTGCTCATCCCAGACACGTACACCAGGTTTCGCCCACAACTGTAAAAGTTCTTCAACTAATGGCCTTAGGTACACATCGATGTCGTTACCGGGTTGCTTAGGGCCTTGGATGAGAATTGGCATCATAATGAACTTCCGCTTCATGCACAACCAAGGAGGAAGGTTGTAGATGCATAGAGTCACGGGCCAGGTGCTATGGCTGGAGCTCTGCTCGCCAA
This sequence comes from Aegilops umbellulata, assembly GCA_032464435.1. Classification (NCBI taxonomy): domain Eukaryota; kingdom Viridiplantae; phylum Streptophyta; class Magnoliopsida; order Poales; family Poaceae; genus Aegilops; species Aegilops umbellulata. The sequence continues at coordinate 618,005,857 of CP136058.1, read as the reverse complement.
AAGGATTAATGCCATCAGTATTTAGACCAAATCTTAAGTTCCTTGCGTCAGCTGCAAAATCTTTGAAAACTCTGTCGATCTTTCTCCATTGCGTTCCATCAGCGGTGTGTCTCGACTGCCCGTCGGACTTACGGTCCTCTTTGTGCCATCGCAACAACTTGGCATTCTTTTTGTTCATGAACAGACGTTTCAACCGTGGTATTATAGGAGCATACCACATCACCTTGGCGGGAACCCTCTTCCTGGGTTTCTCGCCCTCAACATCGTCACCAGGGTCATCGCCTCTGATCTTATAACGCAATGCAGTGCATACAGGGCATTCATTCAAATTCTCGTATTCACCGCGGTAGAGGATGCAGTCATTAATGCATGCATGTATCTTCTGAACCTCTAAACCTAGAGGGCAGACAACCTTCTTTGCTTCGTACGTACTGGCGGGCAACTCGTTATTCTTCGGCAACATATTCTTCAACATTTTCAACAAATTTTCAAATGATGAGTCACCTACACCTTCCTGTGCCTTCCATTTTAGCAAATCCAGTGTGCAGCCCAGCTTTTTCAGACTATTATCGCATCCTGGATACAACGACTTTTTGTGATCCTCTAACATGCGATCCAAATTCTCCCTCTCCTTCTCAGTTTCGCAGCGTCTCCGTGCATCAGCAATGGTCCGACCAAGATCATCAGCGGGCTCATCATGTGCCTCTTCTTCACCTTCACCTAACCCTTCCCCACCTTCAGCATCATCCTCCATGAAAGTATCACCGAAATGATCACGATAGTTGTCATCGATATCATCCCCTTCTTCATCGTCTTCCATTCTGACCCCTCTTTCTCCATGCTTGGTCCAACAATAATAGCTTGGCATGAAACCATGCATAAGCAGGTCCATGTGAACTCTTCTTGGCGAGGAGTAACCCTTATCATTCTTACAGACAGCACATGGACAGATAATAAAACCTTGCTGCCCGTTCGCATTTGCCACTACGAGGAAATCTTTCAAACCCGTAGTGAACTCGCCGGAGAGTCGGGAACCGTACATCCATTGCCGATTCATCTGCATTATTATTATATAAAGTATATAATTAACCATCATGCATTTGTTAAACTAAGTAGCTAGAAATAATACTAATTAAACAATGAACTACACACATGCGTATTTTATCAATGACACATGAAAGGTTCGAGTTGCTAACCGCGATCGCGAAGGAAAAATAAATGAGAAAGCTCAAGTGTGGCTTGTTTCAGGCTCTCGGGCATTTCATCAAACACCTTGTGTGCATAGGAGAAACCAAAAGCAAACCATCACCACCCCACCACCACCTTCTGAAAATTGTGAAGTGTGATGAGCTGAGTGAAGTGGAGTGAGCTGAGTACATATAGGGATGGGCCTTTAGTCGCGGTTGGCCAGGCCAACCGGGACTAAAGGCCTCCCGTCCGCCAGCTGGATGGGCCTTTAGTCCCGGTTGGCCTGGCCAACCGGGACTAAAGGCCTTCGGGGACCTTTAGTCCCGGTTGGCCTGGCCAACCGGGACTAAAGACCCTCCCGTCGGCCAGCTGTCGACCGAACGCGGGGGCCCAGGTAGTTGGTCGCGGGCCTTCTCCCGAACCGCGACTAAAGAGCCCTTTGGTCGCGGTTCGGTTCTGTTGGGGACTAATGGCGGCGTATGGAAGCCCCTTTTTCTACCAGTGTAAGCTCTTACATTTGAGGAAGTGCTTTGAGGAAGCCTTGGGCGTATTACTTGCCAAGGAGGATCTGGTCTCAGCCAAAGTCAAAAGGCTGAGCATGGTGCTAAACGATACTGCTGTTCATGTACTCAAAGGTAATTGCAACAGTGGCTTGCTTCAGGAGCGTGTCCTGTTTCTGGTCCAGCTGGTCACCGATGTGTTGGAGACCCCGGTTCGTTTCTGTGATACTCGTAAGCGTAAGTATTCTGATGAGTAGACTTATCAGCCAGCTCGAGGCTGTTGTGATGAGTATTTCTTAGGGGCGTGGCAAACAGTTTAGAATCAACCCTCTATGTTTGGATGTGTTATTAATGGATTTTAAATGATATGTATCTTGGGTAGTGTTTTCTCATTCTGTGCTAGTCGGGTACAACTTGCAATTATTTTCAGTTTTTTTTTGAGAAATACAGTCACATGGAGGTATTCGCTCTTTTTGGGGAATATATGCCAAAAGAATATAGTATCTTAGAAAAGAAATCCCAAATATAAGTCTTTTAAGAGGTTTCACTAAAAGACTACATACGGATGAATATAGACATACTTTAGAACGTGCATGGATTCACTCATTTTTCTCCGTATATAGTTTTCTACTAGTGAAATTTTTTAAAAGACATATATTTAGGAACGGAGGGATCTGTGAGTGTCCATGATTAAAGCTTTGCAAATACCATAAACAAAATATCACCTTGTACATATAAAGTGATGATTATTTTTACACTAACCGGTTTGGCAAGTAGTACTTCCTCCGTAAATAAAGAAACTTAAGAGTGTTTGGATTATCATTTCTTTAGAGAGAGAGTAGTATATATATAGAATTGAATTAATAATCTCTACTCCTAAAGTATCAGCTGGTAGTCTTTGTTCATCGGTTAATTTTCGTCCCACCAACAACGTTTTTTTTTTCTGTCCTCCCTCCCACCCAACCCCCGGGTCATCGAACAAAAAAAAGGGCTGGCTTAGCTATGCCCCCACGAAGTCAAGGGACCAAACCTCTGATCGAAACAGAGAGAACCGGATGAAAAAAAATCTATGAAAAAAGACCTACGAAATTAAACCAGCGATTCCTCCTTCCTTCGAACCACTCGCACGCTCAGATCCCTTCGCTGCCGCCGCTCCATCCCTTCGCCCCCACCGCTCGATCCCTTCGCCGCCGCCCTCCCACATCAAAGCCGCCACCGATATGCCCTGCCGGATCTCGCCTCAGCCCCGCCGTCTTGTGATCCGGAGTTCACAGCCTCCGCCGCCGATATCCTCGCACGCGTTAGGGTTCCTGCGCCGCCGCCACACAAGAGCTCGTCGACCAGCCCAGCGTCCTGCTGCTCCGCGCTCGCTTCCCTCGTCGGTCTCCCTTGGACCCCTCGCTTCGGACTCCGCCCCAAGCCGCCGCCTCTTTGCCGAGAAAGAGGGCTCCCGATCTCCGCCGTGGTCGACCGTCAGCGCGACGGGCAGAGCACCCAGCCCGTAGGCTCATCCCCTTCTCCGATCCACTCTGGCAGCGGCCATCATCGGTACGTTCCGCTCATTATATATTGGTGTAGGCTCATCCCCTTCTCTTTATCTAAAAAGGCTATTCTACATACGCCGAGGAGAAGATGCTCACTTTCTCGCCCCTCCCCCTACCGTGATGTACGTGGATGAATCCGACGGCAACGAGGACGACCTCGTAGGATCCAGCCACGGTTGTGCGGAATTTCGCGGGGACGAATCTACCCGGCCTCTCGTCCTATCTGCCGCCGGTAGAGGCATCCATGTCCGATGGTGTGAATTTTGGCTGGTTCCATGAGCACTTCGTTCCCTGCCGTGTAGTCTTCGTTGATTCGGGAAGATGGTGGTTGTCTGTTTAGCCATTTCAATCTGCTATTGATCATGCTCATTCTTCTTATATTCAGTTATATTGGAAACTCCATCTGATTCAGTTATATTCTTGATCATGCTCATGCTCATCCTTATTCAAATAAGAATACTTCTGTTTGGAGAGCTCGGGTGTCAGCTGTGTGGAAGCACCAGTTGATATGTAACTGGTCGGAAGGTGAGCTTCTCATACTCGCTGCCGTCGAAGCACGGCACCTCGCCGCCACTTATGTTGCGTGTTGTTGTGCTGTAGGTCCTTGGGGTTGGGTGCGGCAACTCGCGACTCGAAGACATTTCGTGCATGTGCTCCCCTGCGCTTGGTGACCAATACATCTACTCCGTCGTGAACATGTGCTTCGTGTCATACAGGTCGCCGCCAAGGGTGAGCTCGTGCAGCGGTACAGGTATAGATGTGCATCCCATAAGGGCAGCTACAGTTTCTTTCATAAAGTTATTTGTGTGAGTGCCCTGCATATTGAAGTAAACTGGATCGGCTAATCTTGAGTTCCTCCACCAAGTTATATTACTTCGACAAGAAAAAGTGCAGAAAGACCATATAAAGTACTCTGGTGACTCTCTCAATTGAACTAGAAATTTTTTAGATGCGTGAAACATGCACAACGATTTGCTCTATTGAGTCTATGTATGTTGAACTAGCACTCGAATTATAGCTCATGCTGGTATACTAATTTTCTCTTTCTCATATCAGCTCTCCTTCTTTTTGTCCATTTTTCTTCACTACTACGTGAAGGAAACTGTACTGGATAGCAGCCTATCATATATAGTTACATGTACCGACTGATTTAGCTTCATTTTAATGATACTATCAACAACTAACTACTGCTGCAACATATTTGATGCAACCTGTAAAATATTTTTTGTTTAATTTCAGCATATCTTTTATATACTGAAGTCTCTTCTGGACATGTTGTCTAATTGCGTCATGTATGTTAGATATTTGTTCTATAATACTTGCCATTGACTATTTTCTTTTATTTAGGTTATGTGCATTATTGATCAGCCAATCTTGAGAGAGAGATGGGTTGGCGTGAATGGGAAGAAAACTACATTGAATGGACAAGAAGTATGCCCTCAACTTTTTCATGGTATGTCTTACTTATTGTTCTTGTGATTTTTCCATCAGTTTCACTTTACATTTCTTCTTTGCTTTTTCATGGCATCGGGATGCCCACTGCCGACGGCGCTGCGTTGCTACCAAAGGGGCACCCTGCCGCGGCCGGGGACTCGCTGCCGTCGAAGCACGACACATTTCCGTCACGTATGTTTGGTGTTGTGGTGCTGCAGGTCCTTGGGGTTGGGTGCGGCAACTCGAGACTTGAAGACGATCTTCTGTGGTAGGGCGTCGCTGGCGGCGGCGGCACCTGTATAGACCGTCTCGGTGTGACAGAAGAGTTCGGAGTTCACTCCGAGAAAGAATTGCTTTGCATGTACATTTGCTGAACGACTGATGTGCTGAACTTTCGATGATTTCGATTGGTCTCTAACATAACCTTTCCTCTTTTTGTTGATATGTCCAAAAGAGATCCTTATTTCATCTTTTGTTTATAGGTATTCAACTTGACGAATTTCATACTTTTGGAGTGGAGCTATCAAATATATGTGTGCTCGATGTTGGTGTTTTAATCCGGATCTCTCGCTGAAGGTGCTCGATGTTGGTGTTTGAATACTGCTACCGTACTTCAAGGTCTGTAGCAGCTCTTACAATGGATTCTTTTTAATGATAGTACAATTTATTTTTGTTTCGATTTGGTATTGTTGTTCTGTTCACTTAACCCAGTCTGTAGCAGCAGCTTTTCATGTCGTTTCCTCGCCAACAAATGTCATAATTTATCACGTACGTGTGCAAATGGTTTTTTTGCTATAGTATGAGTATATGGTTCAGAGAAGTTCGGTCAGATGCAAAGCATGCTTAGCATCTCATAGTCGTAGGCTATTCCTTTTAAAATTGAAGCCATCCAGGTTTTCAATTATGGAGATGATTTGGAAACTCAGCATAGAAAATTATTTACTCTAATGCAGATTACACATATTAAGGCCTTTATTCTTTTATATTAAGGTCTCCAGTGCAAGTATTAGCCCATCTTTAGCTGCTCATAAGCAGTATCAGTGATATATATATAAGTACACTCTTGCTAAGATTAATCTTTGATATATATAATTCATTGCCTGGATATAGTTTGCTTTGAATGTTTTTTTTGCTCTTTAGTCTATGAAGAATTACAAGGAGGAGGATAATAGAGCAGCAACCAGAGCTGACAATTGGCCTGTAAATGCAACAAAGTTCTCCTAGAGGTGTGATGTTGGTGGTGATTTTCTTATATGGGGATATGGATGTGGCGGGTCTATGGGCACCATGCTGACGCGGAGAAGGAGGTGCAGGTAGCGGGGCGCTTGAGGTGAGGTGGTTGCAGGGTTGCTCGAGAAGAACAGGCTCATCAGCACCACCTGGATGCCTTCGTCATGAGCAATGTGGACAAGGTGCAAAAGGGATATCTCCCTTACCTCTTATTCAGTCTGGAAAATTATGCAATGTTTGGTTTGGCAGATTTAACAGTCGCTGGTTTGGAAATTTGTTACCTATAGAAGTATAGGAATAACATGACTAATATTTATTGAATTTATAGAGTTATTGTTTTTTTTCTACAAAGTCAGTTGTTACATTAGGAAGAACATCGTCTAAAATCTTGACAACATAAAGGAGCATAGAGTTAATAGATTATGAAATCCTTTAGTGCATCAGATGCACCCTTCACTAATTTTTGAACACATTTATATTATCCAAGTTCCGACCTCATTCCCTGTGATGTTTGTCTTTTTTATGTGGGCGAGGAAAACATTTTTAGAAGTGATACTCCCAAACTTTGATTTCTTGGTTGTCGAATCATGGTGCTGATTAGATTTTACTTAACCTTAATTAATCTATTTATATTGCGGCTTTGTCTTTTAGCTCATCTTTTAGTTTCTCTTCTCCACTTAACACAAGATTTTATTGTAGGCTACCAAGTACAATTATACCACTTATACTCGTTCTATCTGATTATGTAAAGCTTGATCTATACTCATTGAACTTTGTTAGATAGTAGGCCCTCCTATTAGTGTGCCTAAATATAATTGTTTCTCTGTGTTTATAGTATCTTAGTCCAGTAGAATGAATGTTTTCAAGTAATTAGAGGTATTTGGATCAAGTAAATGTCTGAATACCACTAAAATCGAAATCATAATTAAAAAATACTGACCTTTTTCTTCAGGGCGTCTGTTCCTCCTCCCATGGTCAGCACCACCACCTACTCTGAATCTCCGATCAGAATAGTATGAACTATTAAATAGGGAACTTAATGCTTATCATTGTTGATGTATATATGTACAACTAACAATGTTTGTGCTGCAACCAGCTTACTTTATTCCTTGCTGAAATTTATCTTGATTTATTTCACATCAGATAGTTTTGAACCTAGATGATCTCAATTAAGGTCATTGAAATTTGTTAAATTATTTTTATCCGCTCTTCTGAACGAGCGTATACTATGATCTGATTTGTATATCATATTACTGAGGCAGCGCTGGGCCATGCTGTGGTGAGAACATACGAGAGATAATTGGGGTCTGTGGCTGATTGCTTCATATGCTGCTAATGATATATGTAGACTGCCGATTGCTCCTGATATACAGTGTTGATTGCAGCTGATAGTAGGATTGTACTCAATTTGATAGGTAAAGTGGGATGGCGGGATTGTATGGTGCTCATAAGCCAGTCCGGGCATTGTCCTTCCTCGAATGAATCTGAGACTACTCCTCATATGTTAATCAGTTGCTCCTCCCTAGCTTTGGTTTGGTCTGAACTTCAAAGTTTTCATCCACCCAATGTTGATTCAGTCAAAGATCTCTTGGAAAAATTATTTCGACAAGATTCACTCTATAATGTTGTTATCATTGTCCTCTGGAATATATGGAAGCGCAAAAACTCCAAGGTCTCCCGGGATGTTTTTGAGGAATTGCACATTACTGCTAGCAAGATTGTTGATGATTGATACCTTGGTCCAACAGGTATTCACATGAAATTAATAAATGGCACCTTATGGATTGGAGTACTCTAATGTATCACCTATCTAGGAGATTTTAATTTTTTCCTTCTATTATTTCTCTTAATCCCTGTGTACTCATTGGACTTTGTATAGTTCTCAGTTTTATGAAGTGGTTCAGGCTGGCGTAAGCCACCATAGTCCCAGTAAAAAAAAGGCTACAAGCTTCACTTCGGCCTTTCGGAACTGAATATTATGTAGTTTTATTGAGATTATTGATAGTGCTTCTCTACTATCAAAGAAGGTAATAGTCTCTTATGTGTTTCTTTTTGTCCATTTGAATGCACTCAATTTTTTAGTGTATTAATTAACATCAAACCTCCCATTCTTTCTAGAGTGCTGATGTATTATTATTTTCAGCTTAACACATTTAACTTCCTATAGATTTCCTGGTTTATGCAGATTAACCGAGCTAACAATTTTTATGAAGCTAAAGCTGGTGTTAAGATGAACGCCGCTATGTATATATTTGAAACAGTTAGATACATGCTTGACAGACTATATAGGGGTGATCAAAACCATGCAAAGCATTATGGGACAAGTTTCTCTACCTTAAATAAGTGTTCGTTCTCTCGTGTTTACTATTCGTTTAAGGGTCATCAACCCGTGTATTTATTTTCATTGACCATGTTTTACATTTTTCTTCAGTAGTGTTCATTGTGCAGTTCTAGATTGTTAAGAGAGTAGAGTTTATTGATTTATTACATTGGGAGACCAGTAGTGTCGTAGTGGTCTTGACATAATTGCTAACATTTTCTACTTGACAAAGTTTAATTGCACTAAATACAAATTAGAACATGCATAGACATTTATCTTCTTTCTACAGAATGGTTAGTGTAAACGTACTTTGAGTTGTACATGATTTTGTATCTGACCATTTTATCTCATATGTTGATGTGGTTGCAGATATGAACTTCAAATTATCCTGCAATGTATTGACTGCTCGGAGCTAACTTGACTACGCTAGTTTTCTTTTATGGCTCAAAGTAGTTAGTGTCCCCCCTTATTATGAGAGAGGTACTACTTCAAACATCTCTTCCTAATGTTTTATGTCATGGCATACAATATGAGGGAGTGTTAGTTGGCTTGACTTTCGTGGCACTCATTGATAACCTTTCATTTTAGGAGTTTTTGTGGCCTCTTAATCCATGAGAGTATGCTCATGTTGAAGAAGTTAGTCATAATGAGGGGCACCATAAATGTTTGTTATCTGGCACAAATTCCTAATGAATATCACATGTGAACCTTTTACTGTTGTGTTATTCAAATTTCATTGTACTATTCATACAGTAAAATATGAGTGCCATGTCAGAATATGGTTCTTGATCTGAAAGATCATATTCGAAATTGCAGGTTCTATGGCAGTGGAGTAATGTTCATAAATTATATATTGCTTTCAAGTTTGGAGCTGGAATAATATATGTGCTGCATTTAGTTACAGTCTTATAGATATACATGAACATCCATTATATATTTCTTGCAAGACATGGTAACTACTATTATTTTGATTGTTTCCACGAACTATTTTGACCTTGATTAAGAAGTAGAAAGTTTTTAGCCTCGTAGGTTGTTTGATCTACTATATCAAGTGGCACTTGGCTTCTCATGGCTCTCCTCGCATTTGCCAAAACAAAGTTAGTACACATTACCTAGAGCTCTGGAAATTAGAACTGAAAAATGGTCTTGTGGTTTATTAGCTGATATAAATCATGCACAATCCTCTACATTTAAAAATAAACCGGACACAGAGCAGTATACTTTTTTCCGAGTACTACCTTGAGAGAGCCAAGGGGTTCTGCATTTTATAAAGAAGAAGAAAGTTGCCCGGTTCCATACATGCTTATCTGAGAAATATATCTTATCTATTTAGTGGAAACCAGGCAAAAACCTACAGATACAAAAGGCACAAAGTCCACCACCGGTGGTGACCAAACTACTGTTTTTGGAAATATCACGTGAGCTAGATTACTAACATTGATGTAATACTTGTATGGCAACCTATTCCTTTATCAGTTCAATTACAGAGTTTTGTTATTATGTGAATGGAGTAATGGAGAGCTAAGAAAAAACAAGGTAACAGTTAGTGTTACTCTTGCGAGGTAGTTTCAATCATATCATTGTTTGCTTTCCCTTTTCTCCTGCCTAGGTATGTACAATTATTCCAACCCAGGTTTCTTTCAAGAAGGATATGGGTATGTGTTTGAGGAATGTCTACATGATAAAACACACCTTCAAGTTTGGTGATAGTTATGCTATCAAACTTACAATGGGAGTCTTAATTTGTATTTTTAATAGAGCACTGGGTTCATTGGTGAGACTTGTGAGTATGTGCCTAGGCTAAAGATGGCTGCTATGTCGGTACCAAGTGGCATGTGTTTAAATGGAGTATCCTTGTCAGGAGAGCTGATTTCTGAAATATGGTACTTTATGGGTGCAAGGATTCACCATGTTGCGGTCTTCGTCAGCGGAGTGGACTCCTAGGAATTAGTCAAGGCCGCTATGTTGTTTTAAGCTGATATTCTATCGTACTTGTATATTTTTTTGCTTATCTAGCTGTTTGCCATGCAGTTCTCGTTGTTGGTGGGAACATTTGTTGTCTAAGATCGACCTCAAATATCTGGTGGCACTATAGCATGACTTTTGATATTCTAATGTATATCTCTTACAAAATATTTCAAGAGCCCGTGGCAACACACGGATATTATACTAGTGTAAGTAAGGATGGAGATGAAGATGGTGTGGCGACAAGGATATAACAAAACGCCTGATTCCTCCAGCCAAAAGTTGGCAACGTTCCTTGTTACACACGCTCCGCCCAACAAACGCTCCAAAAGCCAACATACAATTCCTCAAACAACGGCCAAAGACTACTTCCCTACATGGAAAAGAAATACGCACATGGCGTTACAATGTTGGCTACTCATGTCTGAGTTCCTAAACCCTTGCAAAACAGAAAGAAAGGTTGTTTGCTAAACAAAAGAAAGGCCAACACAATCCTATTAAAACACTCCACATTTTTACTATGTGGCAAAAATATGCAACTTTTTTTTGTTTTTAGGTACATGCCAATTTTTTTAAAAAACACAAATTTTTTTATGTTCACACGCCAAGGTATTTTGTACACATGGCAAAATTTTCCGAAGAAGAAAAATCTCACGACCCCATGGATAATCATAACTTTTTGTCTTTCAAACAGGGCAATTTTAAGTCATTTTGTAATGCTATTGTGGCAAACGATGGGATTTTTAATCAACTTTCATGCCGAATTTGGGATTCTTTTCCCTACTTTTCCACATGGCAATTTTATTATGATTAAAATGGAGATCTTATTATTCAAAACATGGCAGCTTTACTATTAAGAGCATGGCAATTTAAGTATGATAGAATCTCCTCCCCTGCTCGGTCTACCCCACATGCATGGCGTATTACATCCTCTAGCCCCAACTGTCGCCAAACCTCTCTAGCCTTATGGCATCGAAATAGTACATGAAACACATCTTCTGCTCCTTGTTTACATGCAGGACACATCGGCCGGACTGGGATGTGTCTATTAGCAAGAACCACATTGCATGGCAGTGTTGCGTGTAAGGTTCTCCAAAGAAATTTTTTAACTTTCGCTGGACAATTCAGTTTCCAAACCTTTTCCCATGTTGGGTTAGCACTAGTGGCTCCCAAACCATATGTCCTCTGCAATTTACGGCCATGCTGAAAGTACCATAGAGCATGGTAGGCCGATTTCACTGTAAAAATTCCATGTTTATTCAAACTCCATGCTACAAAGTCACTCATATCATGTGTTGGTACTGGTAAAGCAAGGACCCGTTCCACATCAATCGGCCAGAAGGTTTGCTCCACAAGTGGCACATCCCAGTGACCTGTAGCTCGATCAATTAAATCACTCACCTTTGATAGTAACTGGTTACCTCTTGGAGTAATAATCATTCTGGATGGTGAGTTAGGAATCCACGCATCCCTCCAAATATTTATTTTTTCACCATCCCCTACTCTCCAAATGTATCAATGTTTCAGGGTATTAACCCCTTGCATAATGCTCTGCCAAGTGTAGGAGGAATTCTTTTTCAGCTTAATTAATTTACCAGCACAAGAAGCGGCCGTGCTGGGAGTGAAAAACTTCCATGACTTGATGTCCACTTGCTGCTGGTACCTTTGGTGGGAGAGGAGAAAGCTTGTGCACAATGAGCCGGTACAAGATGCAAAGAGAGTTGCGAAAGCGGTATGTGCTTTAGCTGCTAACTATGCTATTGCATGTGACCCAAAGGCCTCGTTAAAGAGGGGAGGTTGGTGCAAACCCCCTAGTGGATATGTCAAGTTAAATGTTGATGCGGCCTTTGATTGGGATTTGCTTCAGGGGGCGATGGGAGCAGTCATCCGAGATGATAGAGGACATATGGTTGTAGCTGGAAACAAGCTCATTGATTCCTGTTATGATGTACTAACTGTTGAGGCAATGGCTCTGAAGTTTGGGTTGAATATGGCGCTCACAGCTGGGTGCAATAGACTGATTGGCAACTCGGATAATCTGGAACTCATGGAAATAATGAATAAGGATGGCCAATATGCTGGAGATGCCGCGGCCATTGTTGATGATTGTTATCATCTGGCTTGCGAATTTAGCTCTATTGTCTTTGAATTTTGCCCCAGAGAGTCGAATGGGGTTGCACATGAACTAGCTAGGATTGCTAGAAGTTCGCTTTGTAATGAGTGGTTAGATAATGCTCCTTCTGAGCTTCTTCCCCTACTACTTAAAGATGTAAGTCTGATCACGAATGAATAAAGAGGAAGTAAAGTTGTCAAAAAAAAGAGCATGGCAATTTTATTTTTAATGGCATGTCATTCTTACCTTTTTTTTGAGAAAAGCATGTCTTCTTTACTATGTCCTTCTCGCCTGCTGTATGAAGTAGGCGGACCCTAGATGGGCTTTCCCAATATGGGTTCCTGGGACCGGGTTCCTGCAGAGTTTTTTTTCCTTTTCGTCTTGTGTGTTTCCTGGGCCAATATTCATCTTTTTGTTTGGTTTTCTGTCTTATGTGTTTCTGTATGGATTTTATTTCTTTCTCAATACATGTCCATTTTTCTAAATACACACTGTAAAAATTTACACATCTTGAACATTTTTTATTAATTGGCATAAACCTATTTTTGGAGTGTGTGAACATTTTTAATTGTCATGTACATTTTTCTAAAAGGCAGTATTTATTTTGTTGAATTACGTGAGCATTCTTTACACATCTTGAACATTTGTCCATATTTTTTTGAAACACATGAACATATTTTTGAATGCTATAAACATTTTTATATCATGCTGCATTTGATCTATATTAGTTTAAATTAAGTCAATGACAATTAATATGGATCATAGAAAGTACAATTTTGTACATGATGTTTATACTTTTATATTTCACTTTCAACATTTTTTATTTATTAAAATCTATTGTGTTTTTGGAATAAGTGTATTTAGAATATTTTTAAAAAAATGTAAATAAAATGGAGCGAATAAAGAAGCAGAGAAGAAAAACGAAGGCCGGCCAAATGCATGTCGTTCCCTGCCTCATACCTGCAAATCATGCTAAGCAGCGGGTGACAATTTTTTACACAATGTTTATTGTTTTCTATTTCACTTTGAACATTTCAAAATTTTAAGGAAATTATTATTTTTAAATAAATGTTTTTAGTTTTTTTAATAAAAAGGTGAAAAAAGGAAATTGAGTGAATGAAGAAGCAGAGAAGAAAAACGCCCTTTCTTTCATCAACTGAACTGCGTGCGTGCATGGAAGGGCTATCATCTGCACTTAAGAGGAGTGACTTACCTATCATTGTGGAGATGGACTCTATTCTTGCAGTCAAACTGATCCAATCGAGGGATTTGGACAAATCTATTTATGCTTGGATAGTTAAGGTGATCAAGTATGTTTTGGGGATTCGTGGTTCTTGTATTACCCATGTAAATCGCTCTCAAAATAAAGTTAGCGACTGCTTAGCTAGATTTGCTAAATTAGAAGGACAAACCATGACTTGGGTTGGTTCTGGTCCAGATGTTGCTGTTGAGCTAGCTGTTGCTCAATGTATGGACACCATGAGTTGAGTAATGCAAAAAAAAAGTTTGCGCAGTTTCGATTTTTTTTTTTGAAAATTTTAGATATGTTTTTTGTTTTTTTTCTGTTCAAAAAAATACCGCACAAATTGGCATTCGTTCCCTGCCTCATATCTCTACTCCTAATGGACGACTTGGTAAATAGTCTCCATGGTTTATTTTCGCTGGTTGTCGGTGTCAAAACCGGCGGATCTCGGGTAGGGGGTACCGAACTGTGCGTCTAGGCGGATGGTAACATGAGACAAGGGACACAGTGTTTTTACCCAGGTTCGGGCCCTCTCGATGGAGGTAAAACCCTACTCCTGCTTGATTAATATTGATGATATGGGTAGTACAAGAGTAGATCTACCACGAGATCAAGGAGGCTAAACCCTAGAAGCTAGCCTATGGTATGATTGTTGTATGATGAAGTTGTCCTACGGACTAAAACCCTCTAGTTTATATAGACACCGGAGAGGGCTAGGGTTACACAAAGTCGGTTACAATGGTAGGAGATCTGAATATCCGCATCGCCAGGCTTGCCTTCCACGCCAAGGAAAGTCCCATTCGGACACAGGACGAAGTCTTCAATCTTGTATCTTCATAGTCCAGGAGTCCGACTAAAGGTATAGTTTGGCTATCCGAACACCCCCTAATTCAGGACTCCCTCAGTAGCCCCTGAACCAGACTTCAATGACGACGAGTCCGGCACGCAGATTGTCTTCGGCATTGCAAGGCGGGTTCCTCCTCCAAGTCCTTCATAAAAGATTATAAACACTAAGGATAGTGTCCGGCTCTGCAAAATAAGTTTCCACATATTTTCTTAGAGAGAATAATATTAACACAAATCTAATCAGCTGACGTATTCCGTAGCGTGACAACACACTGCGGCCAAGTCTTTATTCGAATCGTTTTTACTTCGCACCTCAGCGTGTTTTGCGAGGTGGTTTCCTTGGCACGTCTTGTCAAAGCAGAGATCGTGTCCCCCTTTATTTACGGGATTCTCATCAATACGGATGTGGGTAACCCAACCGCGCCATTTATCACGGCGCTTGGGAGATAAGCGAGTTTTACCAGGCTGGTGGGGACGATTGGCCGCATCCGCCCATATAAGGGGATAAGGATCCACCTTTTTACCCACGCCTTCTTCCTCCTTTGCCTATCCGTCTTCTGCGCACTCGAGCTCCAGCGCCCAAGCCCGCACTTCCCACCTCAACCTTCTCCAGCAATGTCCGGAGCGGGAGGCAAGTGGATGGTCTCCTCCATCACGGAGAGCCATGTCAAAAAGCTAAGGAAGGCCGGATACCTGTCTAACGACATCGCGCACCAGCTTCCCGAAAAGGGGCAGCTCCTTCCTACCCCAAGGCCCCATGAGAGGGTCGTATTTCTTCCCCACTTCCTCCGTGGACTGGGTTTTCCTCTTCACCCATTTGTCCGGGGGCTCATGTTTTACTATGGCCTGGATTTCCATGATCTGGCCCCGAACTTCGTCCTCAACATATCGGCGTTTATCGTCGTGTGTGAGGCCTTCCTCTGCATCCGCCCCCATTTCGATCTTTGGCTCAAGACCTTTAATATCAAGCCGAAGGTTGTGCGAGGCAACCAGGCGGAATGCGGAGGTGCCATGGAGGGCAAGATGGCCAACGTCCTATGGCTCGATGGCTCCTTTGTGGAGACCCTGAAGGGGTGGCAGTCAGGGTGGTTCTACATCACCGAGCCGCGCGATCCGAAATGGGTCGCAGCCCCCGAGTTCCGGTCCGGACCCCCTATGCGGCTCACGTCCTGGAAAGAGATGGGCCTGTCATGGGGCAACAAGGGAGAGGTGACCGGACTGCAAACATGCATCCAATCCCTGGTGGACAAGCAGCTCAAGCTTGTCAATGTAGTCCAGGTTATGCTCGTCCGCCGGATCCTCCCATGTCAGCAACGGGATTTCAATTTGTGGGAATTCGACCCGGCGCAGCACCCGACCCTAAGCAGGCTCTTCAACACGACGTACGAAGATGCCTGGAAGGTGCTAACCAAAGGCGCCGAGGCTCCCGCATCCGCTTCCGGGGACCGCGGATTCAGCTTGCAGCGTCACGCTAGCAAGGTAAGCCATTTTCACCTTTTACAGGATGCTAGTTTTTCATAGTTTGACTCTATGCGGGATTCAAACTCCCTCACCTTTGACAGGCTTGGCAGGCGAAGTCCGGACAGATCAACTGTCCGGCTCCTTTGCCCGAAGACCCAGCTATTGCTCGATTGGCAAAGCTGCTGGCTCCGACACCTTACGCGGTGCGGGAGAAGAAGGTCAAGAAGAAGACCACGGGGCCTCGAACGAGTTCCCGGCGTATGGTTGTGTCGGATTCATCATCCGACGAATCCGAGACGCACTCCTCCCATAAAGACGAGGAGGAGGAAGAAGAAACCTCTCCCCCTCCAGCGGGGGAAGGAAAGAAGAGGAAGGCCGCCCCAACAGGGGAGGCCGAAGGGTCAAAGCAGGGGAAGACCCTTCCCCCGGACTGCTCCACCGACACCGACGAGGGTGAAGAGGAGCGGCCTCCAAGGGCCAGGCGCCCGGCGGGATCGTAAGTGTTCGGATACCAGAGTAACTCATGATATTCCTTTGCCGCACATCTTTCCCTAATGTCGAATGTAATCATGCAGCCCGCCCAAGGACGGGCTCGACGAGTCGTCGAGCGGCTCCCTGGATTCATCGCACATGAATTCAGTTCCTCCCGCTGCCTCTCCCAACGCCGCGGACGACACCGAAGTGGTGTCGCAACAAGCTCCGGGCCAAGAAGAGGTGGTCCTGGAGGAGCCGCGAGGCGACCTCCCGGACTCCGGGGGTAAAGGGGACAAAACCCCCCAGGGCTCCAAGTCCGGCTTTGTGCCGGACACCGCGCCGGAATCCTCAACGGTTCCGGACTGCGGAAGGCAACCTCCTTCTAAGAGGAGCAAGCCTACTGAGCCGGCGGCCTCCGTCCAACCGAAGGCGCCGGACAATCTGCTGGAGGTGCTTAAGGGCGCCTCCATCGACGAGGAGCACCGTACTATCATGAGTACGGTGGTCCAGAAGGTTCAGTCCGCCAAGAGCGGACTGACTGAAGCATGTGCTAGCCTTCTAACAGGCTTCGAGGTAAGTAAAAATAGGTAAAAATATTACCGCATAGACAGTAGCCCCTGATGCTCTGTTTGGTGTTCGGAAAGAAAAGCCGAATAGAGGATGTAATAAATTTCGCAGGAGTCTAACAAAAATGAGTCAATATGCGTATGCAGGCTTCGTTGCTTGCGACCGCCGCACTGACTGCGGAGGTAGACACCCTGAAGTAGGGTCTCGAGCGGTCCGAGCAAGATCTCGGCCTTGCCAAGCGGCGGCTCGAGGAGAAAGAAGGTAAAGAATACCTTATAGAAAAAATATATGAAAATATGCAATTGCAAAAAATGACAGGATTGTGCTGCTTATTGCAGGGGCCACAACTGAGGTGGCAACCCTCAAGCAGGCGCTGGCCGAGGGCGAGAAGAGAGCGACTTTAGAGCGCACCGAGCGTGAGAAAGTTGAGGTCCGGGTCGGCGAGGGGCAGCAAGAGCTTCAGGCTCTCATGAAAAAACATGAGAGTTTGGAGCTTGACTCGAAGACGCGAGCATCCGAGCTTGCGGCGGCCATCGAGGCTGCCAAATCTGCCAAGGCCGAATCCCAGAAGGTCCTCCAGGAATTGGCTGTGGTGAAGAAGATAGCGGCGGGTAAGGCATTCTTTATGCAAAGCAGACACACGAAAGTAAGCTACTTGTTACTTACCCGAATCCGGAGCTCTCCAGGGGCATTCGCAGATTTTCCCCGTAGCGTGTCTAATGCCGCCGCATTCTACCGAGCCGAAGAGGGCAGCTCGATGGAGAAGGTGTTCTGGTCTCAATATTCTGAGGCCGAACACTCCGTGCCCTTGAGCGACCAGCTGAAGCAGCTGGTCGAGCTCCACAAGGCGGCCGAACAGGCCATGAAGGGCTTCGTAGTTCGGCTGTGGCCTGGAGAGGCCCTGCCTGGGAGTTACTTCGGACTGGTGCGGCGGCTGGTGGAGGCCTGTCAAAGGCTTGAGGTCATCAAGCGCTCCGTCTGCATCAAAGGTGCCCGGAGGGCCCTTGCCCGTGTTAAGGTGCACCGGGGCAAGCTGGACGGCGAGAAGCTTCTAAAGGACGGGCCTCCGCCGGGGAAGGAGCATCGCAAACCCGAGAACTATTATAAGGATGTTCTTAAGGGTGCCCGCCTCATGGCGGACGAATGTACCAAGGATGTAATTTTTGAATGAACTCGCTCGTATTGTCCTGTTCGCTGAAAATTTATTCATATGCGCTAAGCAATGCCTTTTCAATTTAAAATATTACTTTTTGTGCGGCCGTTTATCAAAAATTGAGAGATAGCTAGTCCTCGGCTTCCGCCCCCATGCCACTAGTGCCGGGGTGTTCGGGATAAACCTGAGCGCTCTTTTTCCCATGTTTGGGTCCGTCGAGGGAGGCGCTCAGCACAACGACCAAGGCAATTAGACTATAATGCTTCAACACTCTCACTTAGCCATAGAACTCTATAATTTTAAATTTCCACGAAGCCCCTAGTATTCGGAACACCTAGTTCGGGGTGCTATCCACGCCTTGGCCGGACAAAAGCCGGCTCCTCGCTCTAAGCGGCATAAGTCTTTAAGGACTCGAAAAACCTCTCAAACAACGACCGGTCTCTCGCTTCATCATGACAGTCAGTTTTAGCTTTCTCTACTGAGGTGCTCAGCCCAGCTCAACTGGGGCACAATCGCAGTAGTTCTCCTAGTGCTACCTTAGCCGATATAGCGGAACGTAAGGCACCAAAAAATAGGAGCCGGGCAAACCCAACTATTGACCCAAATCATGATTCGGAGCCGATGCATATAGTGCTGTAAGTTCGGGGTGCCGCACTTGTGAAAGTGTTCAGACTTCTCACGCCATATGAAGGGGTACTGAAGCCCCTGGCGTATTCGCCGTACCACAGTGTACGGGTGCAACATGTCATTAATAAACATATATATAAGAAAGAGAGTAATGCAAAAAATAGACAAAAGCTATGCATTGTTTATAGAAAGGCTGCGAGCAAAAGCAGAACGATACAAATAGTGCGACAACACTAGTAGAAAACAGGGCTTTGGTCCAGTCCGGGTCAGCCCATTAGTCCCGGTTCAGTCTAGAACCGGGACCAATGTGGGCATTGGTCCCGGTTCGTGAGCCCAGGGGGCCGGTCGGGCCACGTGGGCCATTGGTCCCGGTTCGTCTAGACCTTTTGGTCTCGGTTGGTGGACGAACCGGGACCAATGGGCCTCGCTCCTGTCCCACCACCATTGGTCCCGGTTGGTGGCTTGAACCGGGACCAAAGGCTCCCCTTTAGTCCTGGTTCATGCCACCAACCGGGACCAAAGGCTCCCCTTTAGTCCTGGTTCATGCCACCAACCGGGACCAGTGAGGTGCCTATATATACCCCCTCGCGCAAGAGCAGAGCACAATGCTCTGTTTTTTCTGGCCGAGGGGGAGAGGGCTTTGTGGTGCTCTAGCTCACCTCCTATGCACATGAGGTGTTCGACCTCCAAGCTCCATTTTCCTCGAGATTTGTCTAGATTTAGCGGTCCGTCATGCCCCGTCCCCGTCTTCACCGCCGCCGATCACCCGCGCCGATCTCATCACCGACACCATCGTGGTGAGCCTCTTGTTCTTATCTTCTTTCTGAAAGGAAAAATATTCTTACTTGTATGTTTAGATAGATACTTGTATGATTTTCTTACATTTATTATTGCATCTTATATAGTGCGATGGTTTTGGTATCCGCCCCCGTCGGCCCTCGTCCTGTCTATGATTTGGATGTGGTATGTATATTATCTTTATAACTATTGCTTCATTTATTGTTTATGAAAATTATGCTGACCAATGTGACATAGATTTTATTTATCTAGGATGTATGTGAATCAGAAATGCCAACCGACCCTATTGTCGAGAGGTTAAATTTAGTTGAACAAGAAAACAATTTGTTGAAGGAAAAAATAAAAAAATTGAGGAGGAGAAGATGATATTGGAGTTGCATGTTGCGGATGTCGTCAATGATCACAGGATCAAGATGGATGCAATGCGCTTGAAGATTAGAAAGATTAGAAAATATGCCATTCATACTGAGGCTTGGTATCATTATGCCGTTGGATCAATTGTTACCTTGGTTGCGATTATGATCGCATTTGTTTTCGAATTGAAATGTTTTACATAGTTTCAATGTATGGTCTAATTAATTAGATGCTCTGGAGATCTATATGTTGTTAGATGAGAACTATGTATGCACTTTGGTTTTAATGTGATGATGAACTTCTATTAATTTGGACACTTAATTATATATAATGCATGCAGATGAACCGGCAATGGATGTACGGTGACAGACACACCCGCGAGTACATTAAGGGCGTGCATGAGTTTCTCGATGCGGCTGAGGCAAACAAGCAGAATGGTTTTATGTGTTGTCCATGCACTGAATGTGGGAATACGAGGTCTTACTCTAACCGGAAAATCCTTCACTCCCACCTGCTTTACAAGGGTTTCATGCCACACTATAATGTTTGGACGAGGCACGGAGAAATAGGGGTTATGATGGAAGACGACGAAGAAGAAGAGTACGATGACAACTATGTGCCCCCTGAATACGGTGATGCTGCAACGGGGGGAGCTGGTGAAGATCAAGAGGAACCAGACGATGTGCCCAATGATGCTGCCACGGGTGAAGCTGCTGAAGATCAAGAGGAACCAGACGATGTGCCCGATGATGATGATCTCCGCCGGGTCATTGTCGATGCAAGGACGCAATGCATTAGTCAAAAGGAGAAGCTGAAGTTCAATCACATGTTAGAGGATCACAAAAAAGGGATATACCCCAATTGCGAAGATGGCAACACAAAGCTCGGTACCGTAGTGGAATTGCTGCAGTGGAAGGCAGAGAATGCTGTGGCTGACAAAGGATTTGAGAAGCTACTGAAAATATTGAAGAAGAAGCTTCCAAAGGATAACGAATTGCCCGACAGTACATACGCAGCAAAGAAGGTCGTATGCCCTCTAGGATTGGAGGTGGAGAAGATACATGCATGCCCTAATGACTGCATCCTCTACCGCGGTGCATACAAGGATCTGAACGCATGCCCGGTATGCGGTGCATTGCGGTATAAGATCAGACGAGATGACCCTGGTGATGTTGACGGCAAGGCCCCCAGGAAGAGGGTTCCTGCGAAGGTGATGTGGTATGCTCCTATAATACCATGGTTGAAACGTCTGTTCAAAAACGAAGAGCATGCCAAGTTGATGCGATGGCACAGTGAGAACCGAAAAAAAGATGGGAAGTTGAGAGCACCCGCTGATGGGTCGCAGTGGAGAAATTTCGAGAGAAAGTACTGGGATGAGTTTTGCAAAGGACCCAAGGAATGTATGGTTTTCTTTAAGCACGGATGGCATTAATCCTTTCGGGGAGCAGAGCAGCAATCACAGCACCTGGCCCGTGACTCTATGTATGTATAACCTTCCTCCTTGGATGTGCATGAGGCAGAAGTTCATTATGATGCCATTTCTCAGACAAGGCCCTAAGCAACCAGGCAACGACATTGATGTGTACCTAAGGCCATTAGTTGAAGAACTTTTACAGCTTTGGAATGGAAATGGTGTACGTACGTGGGATGAGCACAGACAGGAGGAATTTAACCTTAAGGCCTTGCTGTTCGTGATCATCAACGATTGGCCCGCTCTCAGTAACCTTTTAGGACAGACAAACAAAGGATACCACGCATGCACGCACTGTTTAGATGACACTGAAAGTATATACTTGGACAAATGCAGGAAGAATGTGTACCTGGGCCATCGTCGATTTCTTCCGACCAACCATCAATGTCGAAAGAAAGGCAAGCATTTCAAAGACGAGGTAGATCACCGGAAGAAGCCCTCCATGCGCACCGGTGATCACGTGCTTGCTATGGTCAATGATTTACACTACGTAATCTTTGGAAAGGGTCCCGGTGGACAAGCTGTTCCAAATGACGCTGAGGGACACGCACCCATGTGGAAGAAGAAATCTATATTTTGAGACTTACCCTACTGGAAAGACCTAGAGGTCCGCTCCTCAATCAACGTGATCCACGTGACGGAGAACCTTTGCGTGAACCTGCTAGGCTTCTTGGGCGTGTATGGGAAGACAAAAGATACACCTGAGGCACGGGAGGACCTGCAACGTTTGCACGAAAAAGACGGCATGCCTTCGAAGCAGTATAAAGGTCCTGCCAGCTACGCTCTTACAAAAGAAGAGAAAGAAATCTTCTTTGAATGCCTGCTCAGTATGAAGGTCACGACTGGCTTCTCGTCGAATATAAAGGGAATAATAAATATGCCAGAGAAAAAGTTTCAGAACCTAAAGTCTCATGACTGCCATGTGATTATGACGCAACTGCTTCCGGTTGCATTGAGAGGTCTTCTACCGGAAAACGTCCGATTAGCCATTGTGAAGCTATGTGCATTCCTCAATGCAATCTCTCAGAAGGTGATCGATCCAGAAATTGTACCAAGGCTAAGGAGTGATGTGGCGCAATGTCTTGTCAGTTTCGAGCTGGTGTTCCCACCATCCTTCTTCAATATCATGACGCACGTCCTAGTTCATCTAGTCGACGAGATTGTCATCCTGGGGCCCGTATTTCTACACAATATGTTCCCCTTTGAGAGGTTCATGGGAGTCCTAAAGAAATATGTCCGTAACCGCGCTAGGCCAGAAGGAAGCATCTCCATGGGCCGTCAAACAGAGGATGTTATCGGTTTTGTGTTGACTTCATTCCTGGCCTTAACAAGATAGGTCTCCCTAAATCACGGTATGAGGGGAGACTGACTGGAAAAGGCACTCTTGGAAGAGACTCAATAATATGCAGGGACGGATATTCTTGGTCTCAAGCACACTACACAGTTCTACAGAACTCTACCTTGGTGACCCCGTATGTCGATGAACACAAGAACAGTCTACGCTCCAAACACCCAGAGTAGTGCGACGACTGGATTACATGTGAACACATCAGGACTTTCAGCAGTTGGTTGGAAAAACGTCTCAGAGGTGACAACACTGTTTGTGATGAGTTGTACTTGTTGTCCAGGGGACCTTCTTTGACTGTACTGACTTACAAAGGATACGAGATAAATGGGAATACATTTTACACGACCGCCCAAGATCAAAAGAGCACCAACCAAAACAGCAGTGTCCGCTTTGATGCAGCAACTGAGAGCGGAAAGGATACATATTATGGTTACATAGTGGACATATGGGAACTTGACTACGGACCTGATTTTAAGGTCCCTTGTTTTAAGTGCAAATGGGTCAATCTGTTAGGCGGCGGGGTACAGGTAGACCCACAGTACGGAATGACAACAGTGGATCTGAAAAATCTTGGGTACACTGACGAACCGTTCGTCCTAGCCAATGATGTGGCACAGGTTATCTATGTGAAGGACATGTCTACCAAACCGAGAAAAAGAAAAGATAAGGAAGCGAATACATCATACGATGAGCCAAAGCGCCACATAGTTCTTTCAGGAAAAAGGGACATCCTGGGAGTGGACGGCAAGACAGACATGTCTGAAGATTATGAAAAGTTTCATGAAATTCCTCCCTTCAATGTCAAGGCTGACCCAATCATCCTCATAAACAATGAAGATTATGCATGGTTACGGCGCAATAAGCAAATGACACAAGCGAAGAAAAAGTGAAGACTTTCTCCCGCAACTATTATGATGATACCATGCCAAATTTGTAACAGACGAACATGCTACCATTGTCCATTTTTTACATGCACATGCTATGTGGGTGAAATTATGATACCATCCCAACTTTCAACTTTTTCAGAGTTCATTTGAAATGCTTTCATGTCTTATGGTTCAAGGTTTTATGTGTTGAGGCAAATGGATCAATATGTCAGGAGGCGGGGTACAGGTAGACCCACAGTATGGTATGACAACAGGGGTTCTAAACATTCTTGGGTACACAGACGAACCATTCGTCCTTGCCAATGATGTGGCGCACTTATTGTCCGAAACTTTGATACTTCGAAAGTGATTGTCCATTTTGTACACGAAGTGCATCAAGTTTTTGTCGTAACCCTCTCTACTTTTTGGAACATGCTATGTGGGTGAAATGATGATACCATGCCAACTTTCAACCCTTTCAGAGTTCATTTTTAAATGCTTTGCAATTTCAGAGTCATTTAGCTCAAAGAATGAATTAATAGCAAACAGAATGAACTACAAAACTTTTATGAAAATAAAAACAATCAATTAAAATATTATGTTATGATCAACTAAAATAAAACTATAATATTCTTCCATAGCAAAAAGAATATAATTTTTGTGACCTAAAATCAAACTATAAGTATTTAATTGTAAGTGTAAATAAAAAATATATAGCAAAAAAGAAAAAAAATCTATTTTTATAGTAAAGTTATTCATAAACTAGTGATTCACACAAATTTTAAAAAATACAAATTTAAACTATTCAAAATTTTAAAACTAATGGCACTAACAGAAAGTTTATAATTTTTGTGACCTAAAATCAAAAAGAAATCACTAAAAAACTATAAGTATTTAGTTGTAAGTATAAATAAAAAATAAATAGAAAAAAAATTCTATTTTTATAGTAAAGTTATTCCTAAACTAGTGATTCACACAAATTTTTAAAAATTCAAATTTAAACTATTCAAAATTTAAAACTAATGGCACTAACAGAAAGTTTATAATTTTTGTGACCTAAAAGCAAAAAAAATCACTAAAAAACTGTAAGTATTTAGTTTTAAGTAGAAATCAAAAAAATAAAAAACCAAAAAAATGTAGAAATAAAAAACAAAAAACCAAAAAAAATGCCACCTGCTGGGCCTCCACGGCCTGAATACGACTATAAACCCTACATGGGCCAGGATTCAGGCCCGTAGAAGGCCCAATAGGCCCACAGGCAGTAGCATGTTTTGGACCGAAAGCCTGCATTAGAGAGGAGCTCGAATGGGGAGGCACACCAGCGCTTATAAACAAGTGCCGGCGCCCTTCAGCTAGCGATGTGGGACTATACTTTTGGGCGCGGGGCAGCACAAGGCCATTGGTCCCGGTTGGTGGCACCAACCGAGACTAAAGGGGGCATTGGTCACGGTTCGTGGCACCAACCGGGACCAATGCCCCCCTTTAGTCCCGGTTGGTGCCACTAACCGGGACCAAAGGCCGTCGCTTCCCGCCCTTTGGGCTGCTGAAAATTGGCCTTTGGTCCCGGTTCATGGCACCAACCGGGACAAAAGGGGGGCATTGGTCACGGTTCGTGCCACGAACCGGGACCATTGCTCTGGGTATATAAGGTAGCACTTGTGAAAATTTCGCCAACCGCTCCCATTCGCCCCCGACGCCCCCAGGCCGTTCGTCGTCGTCGTCGCCGCCCCGATCGAGCCCGTTGTCGCCCGCTCCCCGTCGTCGTCGCCCCGCGCTGCCGCAGGACTTGTCCCCGTCGCTTCTTGCGCCGTCACCGGCCTCCTCCTCGTCGCTGCGTGCGCCATGTCCGGCCCCCTCCCCGTCGCCCCGCGCCGCGTCGCCGGCCTCCCCCGCGCCGTCGCCCCTGCCCCGCCCGTCGCCGTCGCCCCTGCCCCGCCCGTCGTCGTCGCCCCGCCCCGCCCTGCCCGTCGCCATCGCCCCGTCCCGCCCGTCACCGTCGCCGCGTCCCGCCCATCACCGTCGCCGTCGCCCTGCATGTTGGTCCGGCCGGCGCCTCTCCCCTGTTTTTTTATATATTATATATGCTTGTGTATATTGCATCTTTGTGTATATTATGCATATATGTATTGTGTATATTGCTTCTTTTCAGATTTTTTTCATATATATGTTTGTATTTTGTATTTTTCTTTTTTATAAAAATGTATATATGTTTTTATGTTCTCTGTGTATATATGTTCATATATGCAAAAGTTAGGTTTAAATATTTAGAAAAGGATTATCTATATATGTTCTCTGATTTAGTACATTTTAGGTTACTTTCATTTTTAGAAAAGTTTTATATATTTAGGAGAGGAAAAAGGAAAATAAGAAGAGGAAAAAGGAGAAGAAGAGGAGAGGAAGAAAAGGAAGAGGAGAAGAAGAAAGGAATAGAGGAGAAGAAGAAAAAAATAGAATTTTTTTCTATTTTTTCTTCTTCTCCTCTATTCCTTTCTTCTTCTCCTCTTTTTTTTCTTCGATCTTCTCCCACTCCCGATAGGAAAGTTTTATATAGAAAGTTACAATATTAGAGAAGTTTTATATATGCAAAAGTTACAATTTTAGAAAAAGAAGGATAGGAAAGAAGAAAATAAGAAGAGGAAAGAAAGAAGAAGAGGAGAGGAAAAGAAGAGGAGAAATAAATAAGAAGAAGTAAAAAGAAGAAAAAGAAGAGGAGAAGAAGAAAGGAATAGTGGAGAAGAAGAGAAAATAGAATATATTCTATTTTCTCTTCTTCTCCACTATGCCTTTCTTCTTCTCCTCTTTTTTTTCTTCTTTTTTTGATCTTCTCCTCTAGCTATTCCTTTCTTCTTCTCCTCTATTTTCTTCTTCTTCTTCTTCTTCTTCTTAATTTTTATCGGGAACGAGGGTGTCGAGGATCGCCGAGGGGTCGAGGGTCGAGAACTAGGGTAGAGGGTCGAGGGTCGTTAAGGGGTCAAGGGTCGAGGGTTTCAGGGTCGAGGGTTCGAGGGTTCTATAGGGTCGAGGGTCGATGGTTCTAGCAGGGTCGTCTAGGGGTTGAGGGTTCCAGGGTCGTCGAGGGTTCGAGGGGTCGAGGATCGCCGAGGGGTCGAGAGAGGTTTCCTAGTGTCAAAGTACTGAAGAAATCCATGCCTTCATCATTAGCCGGAAGTAACCAGGGCATGTTGGTACGAAGTTCTGCAAAGTTGTTCTGGAATGGAGTCCCGGATAGAATAATCCGCCTTTTGGTATGAATTCAGCAAAAGCCTTCCAAATAGCGATATTCGGAAGGCTCTTGCTGAACTTTGTACCAAAAAGTGAATTATCCTATCTGGGACTCCGTTCCAGAACAACTTTGAAGAGCTTCGTACCATCAAGCACATGTTACATTCGCCTAATGATGAAGACATGGTTTTGTTGAATCCTTTGACACTAGGCAACCTCCCGACCCCTCGGCGATCCTCTCGAACATGAGAGGAAGAAGAGGGTCGTCTAGGGGTCGAGGGTTCCATGGTCGTCGAGGGTTCGAGGGGTCGAGGATCGCCGAGGGGCCGAGAGAGGTTTCCTAGTGTCAAAGTATTGGAGAAATCCATGCCTTCATCATTAGCCGGAAGTAGCCAGGTCATGTTGGTACGAAGTTCTGCAAAGTTGTTCTGGAATGGAGTCCCGGATAGAATAATCCGCCTTTTGGTATGAATTCAGCAAAGGCCTTCCAAATAGCGATATTCGGAAGGCTCTTTCTGAACTTTGTACCAAAAAGCGAATTATCCTATCTGGGACTCCATTCCAGAACAACTTTGAAGAGCTTCGTACCATCATGCACATGTTACTTTCGCCTAATGATGAAGACATGGTTTTGTTGAATCCTTTGACACTAGGCAACCTCCCGACCCCTCGGCGATCCTCTCGAACATGAGAGGAAGAAGAGGATAAAAAAAGAAGAGGAAGAAGAAAAAAAAGAGGAGAAAAAAGAATAGAGGAGTTCTACTCCTCTATTCTTTCTTCTCCTCTTTTTTTTTCTTCTTCTTCCTCTTTTTTTTATCGGAAACGAGGGTCGTCGAGGGACATAGATGTAGTGTCGTCGTTGTCGATATATACCCCCTCCCGATAGCTTACTATGATTAGGTAGCTAGTTCTACGTTTGGCACTAATATATCCATTTGTCATGTTTGAATAATAATTGCCATGTTGTAAATATTTGTAGAAACTCTGGACACCGCCCTAGACGAAGCAAAAGAAGCGTTGTTGAGGGACATAATCGCAGAAGGAAGTGATGCCATCTCGTTGTTTCTCAACGAAACCGATGGTCTGGAAGGAGAGGGTGAACAAGCTGGCTACGGTGACCTAATGCCGGTGCAAGAAGAAGACCATGAGGACGGCTCCGGTGACCCAATGCCGGTGCAAGAAGGAGACTGTGATGACGGCTCCGGTGACCGAACCGAGTCTGGCCAGGTATATATATTAGTTAAGCCTATGCTGACTAGCTGATTGATGCATTCATTGTTTTGGTATGTACACATATTAATTAATTCTTTGTTCTTTTTTCTAGCCCTCCGGATCGAGCACAACTTCGGTAAAGAGACGAGGCTCGAAGAAAAAGTTGAGCTCGGATGAAAAGTTTGAGATCGTAGCAATCGCGCCCGACGGCCAACCTATTGAACCCCTCAGGACAATGAGCGCATTTGTTGCTCAATGCGGGGTTCTGGTTAGGGACAAGATGCCGATAAGCATCCAGCAATGGTTTAAGCCGGCTACAGAAGACCCTGAGGTGTCTTATGTCAATGATATGCAGAAAAATGATCTTTGGACTGAGCTGAAGTCAAATTTCACCCTACCGCCAGAGGATAATCCAGAGAACCCAGTTAAAGAGAAAATAATCAAGTCTTTTGCTCTGAAGAGGATGGCAGAACTATTCAGGAGGTGGAAGAAAGAGCTGAATAAGTTTGTCGAAAATAATGAGACACCAGAATTCAAGGGCAAATATGAGAAGATCAGAGATCACTGGCCCGCATTTGTGGCCCACAAGACATCGGAAAAGAGTAAGAAGATGTCGGCGACAAACAAGCATTATGCTGCGAAGAAGAAGCTTCACCATCGCACGGGGTCAGGTGGCTACCTCGTAGCCCGGCCTAAGTGGTCCAAGACTGAGAATGATCTGGTTCATAAAGGGATCGAACCAGAGACAATTAACTGTCCAGACCGTTGCCGGACTTGGTTCTTCGGGGCTGGCGGAACCTTGGACCCTGTAACAGGGAAGTGCATTTGGACGAACAATAAAATGGACATACCAGTCAGTAAGCTTAAGCAGTATATCAAAGCAGCGCAGGAAGGGACGTTCTTTCCACACAGAGAGAACGACGAGCTCACAATGGCCCTCGGGAATCCTGAGCACCCTGGACGGACAAGAGGCACGCCAGGCTCCATTCCTTGGAAGGTTGGGTTTCCGGACGCAGGCGGATACAAATCCCATGAGAGGAGGAAAAAAGTGCAGCAGACCCAAATGCAGGCGCTGCAAGCAAGGGTAGACGCGATAGAGGAACGAGAAGCAAATCGTAGCAAACGTACTGCCGAAGCCTCCCCCGAAGCTACCCCGCCATCTCAGCGGAGAAGAAGCGTGGCTTCCACTGAGCTGCTTCAGCCGGAGCATGCCTTGACGGCTCCTGCCAGCTATCCCGTGGATGCTATCACAGGGTCTCAAAATTGCCACCTTATGACGCAATGGATGAATTTGAAGGTCAAGGCGGCTGTTGGCTCTGTTTATCCTACTGAACCCGGCGCAACTTTTCACTGCCGGCCGATTCTAGAAGGATATGCTAGGGTGATGGTGGATGAAATAACGGAGGGATTTGAGGACCTCCAGCTTGACCACCCTACCGGTGAAGGGGAGACTCGACTAGGGTCTGCTCTGAAGACTACATGCCTATGGTGGAAGGAGCTCATCAACCTTCCGAAATGGACGCCTCCGCCTCCTCCACCTCCTCCTCCGGCGAGTCAGGGCACTCCGCCTCCTCCACCGCCTCCTCCTCCGGCGAGTGACGATCAGGGCCCTCGGCCGGCTCCTTCTCCGGCGCGTGGCGGCACTCCGCCTCCTTCTCCGCCTGCGCCGACGCGCCCGAGCAGCCAACCTCCTCCTTCTCCGCCTCGTCAGCAAGGGCGGAAGAGACCTACCGCCGCTCCAGCTGCTCCGGCGCGTCGTAGTCCTTCTCCTCTGCCTCGTAAGCAAGTAAAGAAAACAACCGCTCCGTCTGCTCGGTCGGCGTCTAGCAGTACAACCAGAGGCGGGAGGACATACAGATTCGGTCCTTCTCTAAAGACTCCAGAGAAGTTACCATACGAGAGGACCCCGGAGGAGAACGCGAAGATCGTGCGAACCAAAGTGGATGACTGGTTTCAAGGGTTGAAAGCAAAGAGACATCCACCTCTGGAGGAGAAGGTAGATCCGGTGAAAGTGAAGCGCACTCTGGCTGCCCTGGCAAAACCACCCAAGTCTCCGCCGAAAGGCAACTATGAGCGCATTATTGCAAAGACATGGGCCGAAGCGGAGCGGTCGGGAAGTATAGTCAGTGATGAAAGGCTGAAAGAACGACGAGCAGCTGGGAAACAAATTGCCCAGCTCGGCGAACAAGCGAAGCAATCGTGCCCCCCCCTCAAGGTGCCTAGCGACATCGTCGATCCGAGGATTGTGCCCGGTTATGGCAATGTTGACGATTACCTTCCCGATGATGTACATTATGATACCATGGAGGTGCAGATACACAGATACGAGTACAGGAAGCCTCTCGTCAAAGATGAAAAATCGTTAACAATGATGATGCGAAGATTACATGATTGGTACTTGAAAATCTACAGAGAGTCTGTGGGGAGGAGTACTTTGTATGCGAGAGTTAAACCGGAGCATGACCTCGTTGGAATTGAACTGTTGCCTATTCCATTTGAGGAGTTCTATCAGTTTTTCAATCAATTGGCCCTCGATAAAACAACGATCACCTGCTACTGTCTGTAAGTACTACTACTTTTGTCATTAAGTCTCTCTATATAGCTCATCTCTTTCATTGCATGTATTTATAATTATCCTCACTATATTATGCAGAATGAAGATCGTCGAATTGAAGAAAAGACAAATCGGTGATATTGGGTTCGTTAACACATATCTCATATATGCAACTGAGGTTGAACATCGTCCCGGAGATACCGAGGCCAACTTGCTACGATCATTCAAAAAAAATGAAAACAAAGATATAATACTCTTTCCTTACAACTTCAAGTGAGTGTTACTGTCTTGTGCATATTCGGTTTCCCTTATATATTAGTCCAGGTTATAGTAATGTAATTGATGAGTTATGCATGCGTGTGCAGTTTCCACTATATTCTCCTAGAGATTAGGCTTGAGCAGGGAGTAGTAACCGTCTTGGACTCTAAACGAAAAGATCCCCAGGAGTATGCA
Organism: Aegilops umbellulata; assembly: GCA_032464435.1. Lineage (NCBI taxonomy): Eukaryota > Viridiplantae > Streptophyta > Magnoliopsida > Poales > Poaceae > Aegilops > Aegilops umbellulata. The sequence goes on along the minus strand of CP136058.1, from coordinate 617,974,914 downwards.
GACATGACTGAAATCCTCAAGAAGTAAGTTAAATCGATCATTATGCACCATATCAGCAACTTTGTTCATTTCCTGATATCAAGTAATTTTTTTCTTTGTTCGGCAGGGTTTGGAGAAAATTCACCAGAAAAGTTCCGGGACTACCGAAGGAGCTGGAATTTAGACACCCGAAAGTAAGTACTATAATACCATGTTCCGCGCATCTCCTAGTGATTCAAGCGCTAGTTTCATCAAGACCATTTAGCATTCTTGCTTATCAGTTTGATTGACCTCTATTTCTTGTAAAGTGGTTGTGGCAGGAACAAGGGAATGATTTCTGTGGATACTACGTCTGCGAGTCCATCCGCCACACGACCTATGAGCGGGGCGGGTACTCTGACGAACAATATGAAGTACGTAAATAAGAACATTCACAATTTTATTTTATTACCATCATTTGTATTGAGTTTCATTCATTCATATATATATATATGTATTGACCCCCTTCTTCAAATTAGATGTTTCGGAAGCGGGATGAACTCCTAGTACCAGCTCGCATGCGAGCAATTCAAGAGGAATTGGCGGCATTCTTTCTTGACCAAGTGATCGCTGAAGACGGAGAATACTATGTGGACCATGAGTCCGTATGATTATATTTGTAAGAGATAATTAATGTATATATGTAGCCGGTAGTGTCGGATAGATATACGAGAACTTGTTGTTCGACCAATCTCTCGGAGAAGTAGAGGTGGTCGATATCACTTCTCTCTGTATGCATATATGTTCATGACGATCTTCTGTTTCCTTCGTTTGCTTACTAGCTAACTAGCATGTCTAGTCCTCTCTATATGTATGTATAGTACGTAGCGTCGACCAAGCATGGACGTAAGAGAGGACACTTCTCTCTATTAATTATAGCTAGCTAACACAATATATGAAACACCTAAATTAACCCCCCAAAACACCCAACCCCCCCCTTAAAAAAACAAAAACCCCAGCCACAGAAATGCTGACGCGTGGATGCCTATTGGTCCTGGTTGGTGCCACCAACCGGGACCAAAGGGTCTACTGACTGGGCTCTGCGCACTGCCCACGTGGAGGCCCATCAGTCCCGGTTCTGGATTGAAGTGGGACTAAAGGGTCGGGGCATTAGTACCGACACTTTAATCCCGGTTCAGGAACTGGGACTAAAGGCCCTTACGAACCGGGACTATAGGCCCTTTTTCTACCAGTGTAAGCAAAAGGAATTGGACTATTTAACATGTCCTGGCCAGGGGCAGGCCGCGGAACTGTATTCAAAACAGGTATACTGCTCGTAATAAAGACCACCCGGGAGTTCCATAGCGCGGCATAGCTTGTCTGCTTTCTTGGATCTTGCATCGTGTGTGCGGCGGTTGAATTGCCGAACAGGTCATCCGAAGTATGGAGTCCTGAAAGTAAAAGAAAATTTAAAAAAGAATTCGGCAGCCGCTAGTATGGTTTAAGCCGTGTTTTGGGCGTGCCGTGATGGTGCCCCTCCCCCTGTGCCCATGGTATTTCGAGAGCGTAATTATGTACGCGGGGCGCTGGTCTCGCTGTTTCGCGAGGGCTGGGGTTGGGGCCGCATTGCTACGCCTGCTCAGAACGTGCTAGGCGGTCTTGTTGTAGGTTACTCCGGGCGCGCTTGACAGTGTTCGGCCTTTTAACGGCCGGACTGGATAACTGCCTATAGAGGCTGTTGGGGAACGTTGCAGAAAATTAAAATTTTTCCTACGGTTTCACCAAGATCCATCTATGAGTTCATCTAGCAACGAGTATTCAGATTAGATAGCATCTACATACCACTTTGTAGATCGCAACGGAAGCGTTCGAGTGAACGTGGATGAGGTAGTCGTACTTGCCGTGATCCAATTCACCGATGATCTAGTACCGAACGGACGGCACCTTCGCGTTCAACACACGTACGGGACGGGAGACGTCTCCTCCTTCTTGATCCAGCAAGGGGAAAGGAGAGGTTGAGGAAGATCCAGCACGACGGTGTGGTGGTGGATGCAACAGAACTCCGGCAGGGCTTCGCTAAGCAACTACGGGAGGAGGAGGAGGTGTTGCAGGGAGGAGGGAGGAGCCAGGGCACTAGGGTTGGTTTTCTCCTCCTTTTCCCCACTATATATAGGGCCAAAGGAGAGGGGGAGGCGCAGCCCTTGCCCCTTCCTCAAAGGAAGGGTGCGGCCAAGGGTGGGGAGGAGTCCATCCTCCCCAAGGCACCTCGGAGGTGCCTTCCCCTTGTAGGACTCTCCCCTTTTTTTTCTCTCTTGGCGCATGGGCCTCTTGGGGCTGGTGCCCTTGGCCCATATAGGCCAAGGCGCACCCCCTACAGCCCATGTGGCCCCCCAGGGCAGGTGGACCCCCCGGTGGACCCCCGGGACCCCTCCGGTGGTCCCGGTACAATACCGATAACACCGAAACTTGTCCCGATGGCCAAAATAGCACTTCCTATATATAATTCTTTACCTCCGGACCATTCCGGAACTCCTCGTGACGTCCGGGATCTCATCCGGGACTCCGAACAACATTCGGGTTACTGCACATACATATCTTCACAACCCTAGCGTCACCGAACCTTAAGTGTGTAGACCCTACGGGTTCGGGAGACATGCAGACATGACCGAGACGGCTCTCGGGCAATAACCAACAGCGGGATCTGGATACCCATGTTGGCTCCCACATGCTCCATGATGATCTCATCGGATGAACCACGATGTCAAGGATTCAATTAATCCCGTATACGATTCCCTTTGTCAATCGGTATTTTACTTGCCCGAGATTCGATCGTCGGTATCCCAATACCTCGTTCAATCTCGTTATCGGCAAGTCACTTTTCTCGTTCCGTAATGCATGATCCCGTGATCAAACACTTTGATCACATTGAGCTCATTGTGATGATGCATTACCGAGAGGGCCCGGTGATACCTCTCCGTCAAGCGGAGTGACAAATCCCAGTCTCGATCCATGTAACCCAACAGACACTTTCAGAGATACCCGTAGTATACCTTTATAGTCACCCAGTTACGTTGTGACGTTTGGTACACCCAAAGCACTCCTACGGTATCCGGGAGTTACACGATCTCATGGTCTAAGGAAAGGATACTTGACATTGGAAAACTCTAGCAAACGAACTATGCGATCTTATGCTATGTTTAGGATTGGGTCTTGTCCATCACATCATTCTCCTAATGATGTGATCCCGTTATCGATGACATCCAATGTCCATAGTCAGGAAACCATGACTATCTGTCGATCAACGAGCTAGTCAACTAGAGGCTCACTAGGGACATGTTGTTGTCTGTTATTCACACATGTATTACGATTTCCGGTTAACACAATTATAGCACGAATAAAGACAATTATCATGAATAAGGAAATATAATAATGCTTTTGTTATTGCCTCTAGGGCATATTTCCAACAGTCTCCCACTTGCACTAGAGTCAATAATCTAGTTACATTGTGATGAATCGAACACCCATAGAGTTCTGGTGCTGATCATGTTTTGCCTTAGGGAGAGGTTTAGTCAACGGATCTGCGACATTCAGATCCGTGTGCACTTTACAAATTTCTATGTCTCCATCTTGAACATTTTCACGAATGGAGTTGAAGCGACGCTTGATGTGCCTGGTCTTCTTGTGAAACCTGGGCTCCTTGTAGGGGAACGTTGCAGAAAATTAAAATTTTTCCTACGGTTTCACCAAGATCCATCTATGAGTTCATCTAGCAACGAGTATTCAGATTGGATAGCATCTACATACCACTTTGTAGATCGCAACGGAAGCGTTCGAGTGAACGTGGATGAGGTAGTCGTACTTGCCGTGATCCAATTCACCGATGATCTAGTACCGAACGGACGGCACCTCCGCGTTCAACACACGTACGGGACGGGAGACGTCTCCTCCTTCTTGATCCAGCAAGGGGAAAGGAGAGGTTGAGGAAGATCCAGCACGACGGTGTGGTGGTGGATGCAGCAGAACTCCGGCAGGGCTTCGCTAAGCAACTACGGGAGGAGGAGGAGGTGTTGCAGGGAGGAGGGGGCGCCAGGGCAACTGGTGCGCTGCCCCCCACCCCTGCCACCCTTTATATAGATTCATTAGAGGGGGGGAGGGCGCAGCCTTGCCCCTTCCTCCAAGGAAGGGGTGCGGCCAAGAGGGGGGGAGGAGTCCATCCTCCCCAAGGCACCTCGGAGGTGCCTTCCCCCTTCTGGACTCTCCCTCCTCCAAGTTTCCTTGGCGCATGGGCCCTTGGGGCTGGTTCCCCTTGGCCCAAGTGGGCCAAGGCGCACCCCCTATGGCCCATGTGGCCCCCCAAGGCAGGTGGCCCCACCTGGTGGACCCCGGGACCCCTCCGGTGGTCCCGGTACAATACCGATAACACCGAAACTTGTCCCGATGGCCAAAATAGCACTTCCTATATATAATTCTTTACCTCCGGACCATTCCGGAACTCCTCGTGACGTCCGGGATCTCATCCGGGACTCCGAACAACATTCGGGTTACTGCACATACATATCTTCACAACCCTAGCGTCACCGAACCTTAAGTGTGTAGACCCTACGGGTTCGGGAGGCATGCAGACATGACCGAGACGGCTCTCGGGCAATAACCAACAGCGGGATCTGGATACCCATGTTGGCTCCCACATGCTCCACGATGATCTCATCGGATGAACCACGATGTCAAGGATTCAATTAATCCCGTATACGATTCCCTTTGTCAATCGGTATTTTACTTGCCCGAGATTCGATCGTCGGTATACCAATACCTCGTTCAATCTCGTTACCGGCAAGTCACTTTTCTCGTTACCGTAATGCATGATCCCGTGATCATACACTTTGATCACATTGAGCTCATTGTGATGATGCATTACCGAGAGGGCCCGGTGATACCTCTCCGTCAAGCGGAGTGACAAATCCCAGTCTCGATCCATGTAACCCAACAGACACTTTCAGAGATACCCGTAGTATACCTTTATAGTCACCCAGTTACGTTGTGACGTTTGGCACACCCAAAGCACTCCTACGGTATCCGGGAGTTACATGATCTCATGGTCTAAGGAAAGGATACTTGACATTGGAAAACTCTAGCAAACGAACTATGCGATCTTATGCTATGTTTAGGATTGGGTCTTGTCCATCACATCATTCTCCTAATGATGTGATCCCGTTATCGATGACATCTAATGTCCATAGTCAGGAAACCATGATTATCCATCGATCAACGAGCTAGTCAACTAGAGGCTCACTAGGGACATGTTTGTTGTCTGTTATTCACACATGTATTACGATTTCCGGTTAACACAATTATAGCACGAATAAAGACAATTATCATGAATAAGGAAATATAATAATAATGCTTTTATTATTGCCTCTAGGGCATATTTCCAACAGTCTCCCACTTGCACTAGAGTCAATAATCTAGTTACATTGTGATGAATCGAACACCCATAGAGTTCTGGTGCTGATCATGTTTTGCCTTAGGGAGAGGTTTAGTCAACGGATCTGCGACATTCAGATCCGTGTGCACTTTACAAATTTCTATGTCTCCATCTTGAACATTTTCACGAATGGAGTTGAAGCGACGCTTGATGTGCCTTGTCTTCTTGTGAAACCTGGGCTCCTTTGCAAGTGCAATAGCTCCAGTGTTGTCACAGAAGAGCTTGATTGGCCCCGACGCATTGGGTATGACTCCGAGGTCGGTGATGAACTCCTTCACCCAAATTGCTTCATGTGCTGCCTCCGAGGCTGCCATGTACTCCGCTTCACATGTAGATCCCGCCACGACGCTTTGCTTGCAACTGCACCAGCTTACTGCCCCACCATTCAAAATATACACGTATCCGGTTTGTGACTTAGAGTCATCCAGATCTGTGTCGAAGCTAGCATCGACGTAACCTTTTACGACGAGCTCTTCGTCACCTCCATAAATGAGAAACATTTCCTTGGTCCTTTTCAGGTACTTCAGGATATTCTTGACCGCTGTCCAGTGTTCCTTGCCGGGATTACTTTGGTATCTTCCTACCAAACTTACGGCAAGGTTTACATCAGGTCTGGTACACAGCATGGCATACATAATAGAACCTATGGCTGAGGCATAGGGGATGACACTCATCTCTTCTATATCTTCTGCCGTGGTCGGACATTGAGCTGAGCTCAATTTCACACCTTGTAACACAGGTAAGAACCCTTTCTTAGATTGATCCATATTGAACTTCTTCAATATTTTATCAAGGTATGTGCTTTGTGAAAGACCTATGAGGCGTCTCGATCTATCTCTATAGATCTTGATGCCTAATATATAAGCAGCTTCTCCAAGGTCCATCATTGAAAAATTTTTATTCAAGTAGGCCTTAATGCTGTCCAAGAGTTCTATATCATTTCCCATCAAAAGTATGTCGTCTACATATAATATGAGAAATGCTACAGAGCTCCCACTCACTTTCTTGTAAACACAGGCTTCTCCATAAGTCTGTGTAAACCCAAACGCTTTGATCATCTCATCAAAGCGAATGTTCCAACTCCGAGATGCTTGCACCAGCCCATAAATCGAGCGTTGGAGCTTGCACACCTTGTCAGCGTTCTTAGGATCGACAAAACCTTCTGGCTGCATCATATACAATTCTTCCTTAAGGTAACCATTAAGGAATGCCGTTTTGACGTCCATTTGCCATATCTCATAATCATAGTATGCGGCAATTGCTAACATGATTCGGACGGACTTCAGCTTCGCTACCGGTGAGAAAGTCTCATCGTAGTCAATTCCTTGAACTTGTCGATAACCCTTAGCGACAAGCCGAGCTTTATAGATGGTCACATTACCATCCGCGTCTGTCTTCTTCTTAAAGATCCATTTATTTTCTATGGCTCGCCGTTCAACGGGCAAGTCAGTCAAAGTCCATACTTCGTTTTCATACATGGATCCTATCTCGGATTTCATGGCTTCTAGCCATTTGTCGGAATCCAGGCCCGCCATTGCTTCCTCATAGTTCGAAGGTTCACCGTTGTCTAACAACATGATTTCCAAGACAGGGTTGCCGTACCACTCTGGTGCGGAACGTGTCCTTGTGGACCTTCGAATTTCAGTAGCAGCTTGATCAGAAGCATCTTGATCATCATCATTAATTTCCTCTCTAGTCGGTGCAGGCACCTCAGGAACGATTTCTTGAGTTTCGCCATTTTCCGGTTCAAGAGGTAACACTTCATCAAGTTCTACTTTCCTCCCACTTACTTCTTTCGAGAGAAACTCTTTCTCTAGAAAGGATCCATTCTTGGCAACAAAGATCTTGCCTTCGGATCTGTGGTAGAAGGTATACCCAACAGTTTCTTTAGGGTATCCTATGAAGACGCATTTTTCCGACTTGGGTTCGAGCTTTTCAGGTTGAAGTTTCTTGACATAAGCATCGCATCCCCAAACTTTTAGAAACGACAGCTTAGGTTTCTTCCCAAACCATAATTCATACGGTGTCGTCTCAACGGATTTCGACGGAGCCCTATTTAAAGTGAATGCAGCAGTCTCTAAAGCATAGCCCCAAAAAGATAGCGGTAAGTCGGTAAGAGACATCATAGATCGCACCATATCTAATAGAGTGTGATTACGACGTTCAGACACACCATTACGCTGAGGTGTTCCAGGCGGCGTGAGTTGTGAAACTATTCCACATTTTCTTAAGTGTGTGCCAAATTCGTGACTCAAGTATTCTCCTCCACGATCTGATCGTAGAAACTTGATCTTTCTATCACGTTGATTTTCAACCTCACTCTGAAATTCCTTGAACTTTTCAAAGGTCTCAGACTTGTGTTTCATTAAGTAGACATACCCATATCTACTCAAGTCATCAGTGAAGGTGAGAACATAACGATAGCCACCGCGAGCCTCAACACTCATTGGACCGCACACATCGGTATGTATGATTTCCAATAAGTTGGTTGCTCGCTCCATTGTTCCTGAGAACGGAGTCTTGGTCATTTTACCCATGAGGCATGGTTCGCACGTGTCAAATGATTCATAATCAAGAGACTCTAAAAGTCCATCCGCGTGGAGCTTCTTCATGCGTTTGACACCTATGTGACCAAGGCGGCAGTGCCACAAATATGTGGGACTATTGTTATCAACTTTCACTCTTTTGGTATTCACACTATGAATATGTGTATCATCACGTACGAGATTCATTAAGAATAAACCATTAACCATCGGAGCATGACCATAAAACATATCTCTCATATAAATGGAACAACCATTATTCTCTGATTTAAATGAGTAGCCATCTCGAATTAAGCGAGATCCAGATACAATGTTCATGCTCAAACTTGGCACTAAATAACAATTATTGAGGTTTAAAACTAATCCCGTAGGCAAATGTAGAGGCAGCGTGCCGACGGCGATCACATCGACCTTGGAACCATTCCCGACGCGCATCGTCACCTCGTCCTTCGCCAGTCTCCGTTTATTCCGCAGCTCCTGATTTGAGTTACAAATGTGAGCAACTGCACCGGTATCAAATACCCAAGAGCTACTACGAGTACTGGTAAGGTACACATCAATTACATGTATATCACATATACCTTTGGTTTTGCCGGTCTTCTTGTCCGCTAAGTATTTGGGGCAGTTCCGCTTCCAGTGACCACTTCCCTTGCAATAAAAACACTCAGTCTCGGGCTTGGGTCCATTCTTTGGCTTCTTCCCGGCAACTTGCTTACCGGGAGCGGCAACTTCCTTGCCGTCCTTCTTGAAGTTCTTTTTACCCTTGCCCTTCTTGAACTTAGTGGTTTTATTCACCATCAACACTTGATGCTCCTTCTTGATTTCAACCTCTGCTGATTTCAGCATAGCATATACTTCAGGAATGGTCTTTACCATCCCCTGCATATTGTAGTTCATCACAAAGCTCTTGTAGCTAGGTGGAAGCGACTGGAGGATTCTGTCAATGACCGCTTCATCCGGGAGATTAACTTCCAGTTGAGTCATGCGGTTGTGCAACCCAGACATTTTGAGTATGTGTTCACTGACAGAACTATTTTCCTCCATCTTACAGCTAAAGAATTTATCGGAGACTTCATATCTCTCGACCCGGGCATGAGCTTGGAAAACCATTTTCATCTCTTCGAACATCTCATATTCTCCATGTCTCTCAAAACGCTTTTGGAGCCCCGGCTCTAAGCTGTAAAGCATGCCGCACTGAACGAGGGAGTAATCATCGCAGCGTGACTGCCAAGCGTTCATAACGTCTTGTTCTGCAGGGAGAATAGGTGCGTCACCCAGCGGTGCTCTTAGGACATAATCTTTCTTGGCAGCTATGAGGATAATCCTCAGGTTTCGGACCCAGTCCGTATAGTTGCTACCATCGTCTTTCAGCTTGGTTTTCTCTAGGAACGCGTTGAAGTTGAGGACTACGTTGGCCATTTGATCTACAAGACATATTGTAAATATTTAGACTAAGTTCATGATAATAAAGTTCATTTAATCCAATTATTTAATGAACTCCCACTTAGATAGACATCCCTCTATTAGTCATCTAAGTATTACATGATCCGAGTCAACTAGGCCGTGTCCGATCATCACGTGAGACGGACTAGCCAACATCGGTGAACATCTTCATGTTGATCGTATCTTCTATACGACTCATGCTCGACCTTTCGGTCTTCTGTGTTCCGAGGCCATGTCTGTACATGCTAGGCTCGTCAAGTCAACCTAAGTGTTTTGCGTGTGTAAATCTGTCTTACACCCGTTGTATGCGAACGTAAGGACCTATCACACCCGATCATCACGTGGTGCTTCGGAACGACGAACCTTAGCAACGGTGCACAGTTAGGGTGAACACTTTCTTGAAATTATTATGAGGGATCATCTTATTTACTACCGTCGTTCTAAGTAAACAAGATGCAAAACATGATAAACATCACATGCAATCAAATAATAAACGTGACATGATATGGCCAATATCACATTGCTCCTTTGATCTCCATCTTGGGGCTCCATGATCATCTTGTCACCGGCTTGACACCATGATCTTCATCATCATGATCTTCATCATCGTGTCTCCATGAAGTTGCTCGCCAACTATTACTTCTACTACTATGGCTAATGCGTTTAGCAATAAAGTAAAGTAACTTACATGGCGATTCTCAATGACACGCAGGTCATACAAAAAATAAAGACAACTCCTATGGCTCCTGCCGGTTGTCATACTCATCGACATGCAAGTCGTGATTCCTATTACAATAGCATGAACATCTCATACATCACATATAGATCATTCATCATACATCACAACTTTGGCCATATCATATCACAAAGCACTTGCTGCAAAAACAAGTTAGACGTCCTCTAATTGTTGTTGCAAGTTTTACGTGGCTGAATTAGGGTTCTAGCAAGAACGTTTTCTTACCTACGTTCAAACCACAACGTGATTTGTCAATCTCTATTTACCCTTCATAAGGACCCTGTTCATCGAATCCGATCCAACTAAAGTAGGAGAGACAGACACCCGCCAGCCACCTTATGCAACTAGTGCATGTTAGTCGGTGGAACCGGTCTCACGTAAGCGTACGTGTAAGGTTGGTCCGGGCCGCTTCATCCCACAATACCGCTGGATCAAGATTGACTAGTAACGGCAAGAAGAATTGACAACATCTACGCCCACAACAAATTGTGTTCTACTCGCACAAGAAGAACTACGCATAGACCTAGCTCATGATGCCACTGTTGGGGAACGTTGCAGAAAATTAAAATTTTTCCTACGGTTTCACCAAGATCCATCTATGAGTTCATCTAGCAACGAGTATTCAGATTGGATAGCATCTACATACCACTTTGTAGATCGCAACGGAAGCGTTCGAGTGAACGTGGATGAGGTAGTCGTACTTGCCGTGATCCAATTCACCGATGATCTAGTACCGAACGGACGGCACCTCCGCGTTCAACACACGTACGGGACGGGAGACGTCTCCTCCTTCTTGATCCAGCAAGGGGAAAGGAGAGGTTGAGGAAGATCCAGCACGACGGTGTGGTGGTGGATGCAGCAGAACTCCGGCAGGGCTTCGCTAAGCAACTACGGGAGGAGGAGGAGGTGTTGCAGGGAGGAGGGGGCGCCAGGGCAATTGGTGCGCTGCCCCCCACCCCTGCCCCCCTTTATATAGATGCATTAGAGGGGGGGAGGGCGCAGCCTTGCCCCTTCCTCCAAGGAAGGGGTGCGGCCAAGAGGGGGGGAGGAGTCCATCCTCCCCAAGGCACCTCGGAGGTGCCTTCCCCCTTCTGGACTCTCCCTCCTCCAAGTTTCCTTGGCGCATGGGCCCTTGGGGCTGGTTCCCATTGGCCCAAGTGGGCCAAGGCGCACCCCCTAAGGCCCATGTGGCCCCCCAAGGCAGGTGGCCCCACCTGGTGGACCCCGGGACCCCTCCGGTGGTCCCGGTACAATACCGATAACACCGAAACTTGTCCCGATGGCCAAAATAGCACTTCCTATATATAATTCTTTACCTCCGGACCATTCCGGAACTCCTCGTGACGTCAGGGATCTCATCCGGGACTCCGAACAACATTCGGGTTACTGCACATACATATCTTCACAACCCTAGCGTCACCGAACCTTAAGTGTGTAGACCCTACGGGTTCGGGAGGCATGCAGACATGACCGAGACGGCTCTCGGGCAATAACCAACAGCGGGATCTGGATACCCATGTTGGCTCCCACATGCTCCACGATGATCTCATCGGATGAACCACGATGTCAAGGATTCAATTAATCCCGTATACGATTCCCTTTGTCAATCGGTATTTTACTTGCCCGAGATTCGATCGTCGGTATACCAATACCTCGTTCAATCTCGTTACCGGCAAGTCACTTTTCTCGTTACCGTAATGCATGATCCCATGATCATACACTTTGATCACATTGAGCTCATTGTGATGATGCATTACCGAGAGGGCCCGGTGATACCTCTCCGTCAAGCGGAGTGACAAATCCCAGTCTCGATCCATGTAACCCAACAGACACTTTCAGAGATACCCGTAGTATACCTTTATAGTCACCCATTTACGTTGTGACGTTTGGCACACCCAAAGCACTCCTACGGTATCCGGGAGTTACATGATCTCATGGTCTAAGGAAAGGATACTTGACATTGGAAAACTCTAGCAAACGAACTATGCGATCTTATGCTATGTTTAGGATTGGGTCTTGTCCATCACATCATTCTCCTAATGATGTGATCCCGTTATCGATGACATCTAATGTCCATAGTCAGGAAACCATGACTATCCATCGATCAACGAGCTAGTCAACTAGAGGCTCACTAGGGACATGTTTGTTGTCTGTTATTCACACATGTATTACGATTTCCGGTTAACACAATTATAGCACGAATAAAGACAATTATCATGAATAAGGAAATATAATAATAATGCTTTTATTATTGCCTCTAGGGCATATTTCCAACACTCCTTTGCAAGTGCAATGGCTCCAGTGTTGTCACAGAAGAGCTTGATTGGCCCCGACGCATTGGGTATGACTCCGAGGTCGGTGATGAACTCCTTCACCCAAATTGCTTCATGTGCTGCCTCCGAGGCTGCCATGTACTCTGCTTCACATGTAGATCCCGCCACGACGCTTTGCTTGCAACTGCACCAGCTTACTGCCCCACCATTCAAAATATACACGTATCCGGTTTGTGACTTAGAGTCATCCAGATCTGTGTCGAAGCTAGCGTCGACGTAACCTTTTACGACGAGCTCTTCGTCACCTCCATAAACGAGAAACATTTCCTTAGTCCTTTTCAGGTACTTCAGGATATTCTTGACCGCTGTCCAGTGTTCCTTGCCGGGATTACTTTGGTACCTTCCTACCAAACTTACGGCAAGGTTTACATCTGGTCTGGTACACAGCATGGCATACATAATAGAACCTATGGCTGAGGCATAGGGGATGACGCTCATCTCTTCTATTTCTTCTGCCGTGGTCGGAAATTGAGCTGAGCTCAATTTCACACCTTGTAACACAGGTAAGAACCCTTTCTTAGATTGATCCATATTGAATTTCTTCAATATCTTATCAAGGTATGTGCTTTGCGAAAGACCTATGAGGCGTCTCGATCTATCTCTATAGATCTTGATGCCTAATATATAAGCAGCTTCTCCGAGGTCCTTCATTGAAAAACTTTTATTCAAATAGGCCTTAATGCTGTCCAAGAGTTCTATATCATTTCCCATCAAAAGTATGTCGTCTACATATAATATGAGAAATGCTACAGAGCTCCCACTCACTTTCTTGTAAACACAGGCTTCTCCATAAGTCTGTGTAAACCCAAACGCTTTGATCATCTCATCAAAGCGAATGTTCCAACTCCGAGATGCTTGCACCAGCCCATAAATCGAGCGTTGGAGCTTGCACACCTTGTCAGCATTCTTAGGATCGACAAAACCTTCCGGCTGCATCATATACAATTCTTCCTTAAGGAAACCATTAAGGAATGCCGTTTTGACGTCCATTTGCCATATCTCATAATCATAGTATGCGGCAATTGCTAACATGATTCGGACGGACTTCAGCTTTGCTACCGGTGAGAAAGTCTCATCGTAGTCAATTCCCTGAACTTGTCGATAACCCTTAGCGACAAGCCGAGCTTTATAGATGGTCACATTACCATCCGCGTATGTCTTCTTCTTAAAGATCCATTTATTTTCTATGGCTCGCCGTTTCAACGGGCAAGTCAGTCAAAGTCCATACTTCGTTTTCATACATGGATCCTATCTCGGATTTCATGGCCTCTAGCCATTTGTCGGAATCCGGGCCCGCCATTGCTTCCTCATAGTTCGAAGGTTCACCGTTGTCTAACAACATGATTTCCAAGACAGGGTTGCCGTACCACTCTGGTGCGGAACGTGTCCTTGTGGACCTTCGAATTTTAGTAGGAGCTTGATCAGAAGCATCTTGATCATCATCATTAATTTCCTCTCTAGTCGGTGCAGGCACCTTAGAAACGTTTTCTTGAGTTTCGCCATTTTCCGGTTCAAGAGGTAACACTTCATCAAGTTCTACTTTCCTCCCACTTACTTCTTTCGAGAGAAACTCTTTCTCTAAAAAGGATCCATTCTTGGCAACAAAGATCTTGCCTTCGGATCTGAGGTAGAAGGTATACCCAACAGTTTCTTCAGGGTATCCTATGAAGACGCATTTTCCCGACTTGGGTTCGAGCTTTTCAGGTTGAAGTTTCTTGACATAAGCATCGCATCCCCAAACTTTTAGAAACGACAGCTTAGGTTTCTTCCCAAACCATAATTCATACGGTGTCGTCTCAACGGATTTCGACGGAGCCCTATTTAAAGTGAATGCGGCAGTCTCTAAAGCATAGCCCCAAAAAGATAGCGGTAAGTCGGTAAGAGACATCATAGATCGCACCATATCTAATAGAGTGCGATTACGACGTTCGGACACACCATTACGCTGAGGTGTTCCAGGCGGCGTGAGTTGTGAAACTATTCCACATTGTCTTAAGTGTGTGCCAAATTCGTGACTCAAGTATTCTCCTCCACGATCCGATCGTAGAAACTTGATCTTTCCATCACGTTGATTTTCAACCTCACTCTGAAATTCCTTGAACTTTTCAAAGGTCTTAGATTTGTGTTTCATTAAGTAGATATACACATATCTACTCAAGTCATCAGTGAGGGTGAGAACATAACGAGAGCCACCGCGAGCCTCAACACTCATTGGACCGCACACATCAGTATGTATGATTTCCAATAAGTTGGTTGCTTGCTCCATTGTTCCTGAGAACGGAGTCTTGGTCATTTTACCCATGAGGCATGGTTCGCACGTGTCAAATGATTCATAATCAAGAGACTCTAAAAGTCCATCTGCATGGAGCTTCTTCATGCGTTTGACACCTATGTGACCAAGGCGGCAGTGCCACAAATATGTGGTACTATTGTTATCAACTTTAACTCTTTTGGTATTCACACTATGAATATGTGTATCATCACGTACGAGATTCATTAAGAATAAACCATTAACCATCGGAGCATGAACATAAAACATATCTCTCATATAAATAGAACAACCATTATTCTCGGATTTAAATGAGTAGCCATCTCGAATTAAGCGAGATCCAGATACAATGTTCATGCTCAAACTTGGCACTAAATAACAATTATTGAGGTTTAAAACTAATCCCGTAGGTAAATGTAGAGGCAGCGTGCCGACGGCGATCACATCGACCTTGGAACCATTCCCGACGCGCATCGTCACCTCGTCCTTCGCCAGTCTCCGTTTATTCCGCAGCTCCTGCTTTGAGTTACAAATGTGAGCAACTGCACCGGTATCAAATACCCAAGAGCTACTACGAATACTGGTAAGGTACACATCAATTACATGTATATCACATATACCTTTGGTTTTGCCAGCCTTCTTGTCCGCTAAGTATTTGGGGCAGTTCCGCTTCCAGTGACCACTTCCCTTGCAATAAAAGCACTCAGTTTCGGGCTTGGGTCCATTCTTTGGCTTCTTCCCGGCAACTTGCTTACCGGGCGCGGCAACTTCCTTGCCGTCCTTCTTGAAGTTC
Organism: Aegilops umbellulata; assembly: GCA_032464435.1. Lineage (NCBI taxonomy): Eukaryota > Viridiplantae > Streptophyta > Magnoliopsida > Poales > Poaceae > Aegilops > Aegilops umbellulata. Next base: position 617,959,357 of record CP136058.1, on the reverse strand, counting down.
TTTTTACCCTTGCTCTTCTTGAACTTAGTGGTTTTATTCACCATCAACACTTGATGCTCCTTCTTGATTTCTACCTCTGCTGATTTCAGCATAGCATATACTTCAGGAATGGTCTTTACCATCCCCTGCATATTGTAGTTCATCACAAAGCTCTTGTAGCTAGGTGGAAGCGACTGGAGGATTCTGTCAATGACCGCTTCATCCGGGAGATTAACTTCCAGTTGAGTCAAGCGGTTGTGCAACCCAGACATTTTGAGTATGTGCTCACTGATAGAGCCATTTTCCTCCATCTGACAGCTAAAGAATTTATCGGAGACTTCATATCTCTCGACCCGGGCATGAGCTTGGAAAACCATTTTCAGCTCTTCGAACATCTCATATGCTCCATGTCTCTCAAAACGTTTTTGGAGCCCCGGCTCTAAGCTGTAAAGCATGCCGCACTGAACGAGGGAGTAATCATCGCAGCGTGACTGCCAAGCGTTCATAACGTCTTGTTCTGCAGGGAGAATAGGTGCGTCACCCAGCGGTGCTCTTAGGACATAATCTTTCTTGGCAGCTATGAGGATAATCCTCAGGTTCCGGACCCAGTCCGTATAGTTGCTACCATCGTCTTTCAACTTGGTTTTCTCTAGGAACGCGTTGAAGTTGAGGACTACGTTGGCCATTTGATCTACAAGACATATTGTAAATATTTAGACTAAGTTCATGATAATAAAGTTCATTTAATCAAATTATTTAATGAACTCCCACTTAGATAGACATCCCTCTTCTAGTCATCTAAGTATTACATGATCCAAGTCAACTAGGCTGTGTCCGATCATCACGTGAGACGGACTAGCCAACATCGGTGAACATCTTCATGTTGATCGTATCTTCTATACGACTCATGCTCAACCTTTCGGTCTTCTGTGTTCCGAGGCCATGTCTGTACATGCTAGGCTCGTCAAGTCAACCTAAGTGTTTTGCGTGTGTAAATCTGTCTTACACCCGTTGTATGCGAACGTAAGGACCTATCACACCCGATCATCACGTGGTGCTTCGGAACGACGAACCTTAGCAACGGTGCACAGTTAGGGAGAACACTTTCTTGAAATTATTATGAGGGATCATCTTATTTACTACCGTCGTTCTAAGTAAACAAGATGCAAAACATGATAAACATCACATGCAATCAAATAATAAACGTGACATGATATGGCCAATATCACATAGCTCCTTCGATCTTCATCTTGGGGCTCCATGATCATCTTGTCACCGGCTTGACACCATGATCTTCATCATCATGATCTTCATCATCGTGTCTCCATGAAGTTGCTCGCCAACTATTACTTCTACTACTATGGCTAACGCGTTTAGCAATAAAGTAAAGTAATTTACATGGCAATTCTCAATGACACGCAGGTCATACAAAAAATAAAGACAACTCCTATGGCTCCTGCCGGTTGTCATACTCATCGACATGCAAGTGGTGATTCCTATTACAATAGCATGTACATCTCATACATCACATATAGATCATACATCATACATCACAACTTTGGCCATATCATATCACAAAGCACTTGCTGCAAAAACAAGTTAGACGTCCTCTAATTGTTGTTGCAAGTTTTACGTGGCTGAATTAGGGTTCTAGCAAGAACGTTTTCTTACCTACGTTCAAACCACAACGTGATTTGTCAATCTCTATTTACCCTTCATAAGGACCCTGTTCATCGAATCCGATTCAACTAAAGTAGGAGAGACAGACACCCGCCAGCCACCTTATGCAACTAGTGCATGTTAGTCGGTGGAACCGGTCTCACGTAAGCGTACGTGTAAGGTTGGTCCGGGCCGCTTCATCCCACAATACCGCTGAATCAAGATTGACTAGTAACGGCAAGAAGAATTGACAACATCTACGCCCACAACAAATTGTGTTCTACTCACACAAGAAGAACTACGCATAGACCTAGCTCTGATACCACTGTTGGGGAACGTTGCAGAAAATTAAAATTTTTCCTACGGTTTCACCAAGATCCATCTATGAGTTCATCTAGCAACGAGTATTCAGATTAGATAGCATCTACATACCACTTTGTAGATCGCAACGGAAGCGTTCGAGTGAACATGGATGAGGTAGTCGTACTTGCCGTGATCCAATTCACCGATGATCTAGTACCGAACGGACGGCACCTCCGCGTTCAAGACACGTACGGGACGGGAGACGTCTCCTCCTTCTTGATCCAGCAAGGGGAAAGGAGAGGTTGAGGAAGATCCAGCACGACGGTGTGGTGGTGGATGCAGCAGAACTCCGGCAGGGCTTCGCTAAGCAACTACGGGAGGAGGAGGAGGTGTTGCAGGGAGGAGGGAGGAGCCAGGGCACTAGGGTTGGTTTGCTCCTCCTTTTCCCCACTATATATAGGGCCAAAGGAGAGGGGGAGGCGCAGCCCATGCCCCTTCCTCCAAGGAAGGGTGCGTCCAAGGGTGGGGAGGAGTCCATCCTCCCCAAGGCACCTCGGAGGTGCCTTCCCCTTGTAGGACTCTCCCCTTTTTTTTCTCTCTTGGCGCATGGGCCTCTTGGGGCTGGTGCCCTTGGCCCATATAGGCCAAGGCGCACCCCCTACAGCCCATGTGCCCCCCCGGGGCAGGTGGACCCCCCGGTGGACCCCCGGGACCCCTCCGGTGGTCCCGGTACAATACCGATAACACCGAAACTTGTCCCGATGGCCAAAATAGCACTTCCTATATATAATTCTTTACCTCCGGACCATTCTGGAACTCCTCGTGACGTCCGGGATCTCATCCGAGACTCCGAACAACATTCGGGTTACTACACATACATATCTTCACAACCCTAGCATCACCGAACCTTAAGTGTGTAGACCCTACGGGTTCGGGAGACATGCAGACATGACCGAGACGGCTCTCGGGCAATAACCAACAGCGGGATCTGGATACCCATGTTGGCTCCCACATGCTCCATGATGATCTCATCGGATGAACCACGATGTCAAGGATTCAATTAATCCCGTATACGATTCCCTTTGTCAATCGGTATTTTACTTGCCCCAGATTCGATCGTCGGTATCCCAATACCTCGTTCAATCTCGTTATCGGCAAGTCACTTTTCTCGTTCCGTAATGCATGATCCCGTGATCAAACACTTTGATCACATTGAGCTCATTGTGATGATGCATTACCGAGAGGGCCCGGTGATACCTCTCCATCAAGCGGAGTGACAAATCCCAGTCTCGATCCATGTAACCCAACAGACACTTTCAGAGATACCCGTAGTATACCTTTATAGTCACCCAGTTACGTTGTGACGTTTGGTACACCCAAAGCACTCCTACGGTATCCGGGAGTTACACGATCTCATGGTCTAAGGAAAGGATACTTGACATTGGAAAACTCTAGCAAACGAACTATGCGATCTTATGCTATGTTTAGGATTGGGTCTTGTCCATCACATCATTCTCCTAATGATGTGATCCCGTTATCGATGACATCCAATGTCCATAGTCAGGAAACCATGACTATCTGTCGATCAACGAGCTAGTCAACTAGAGGCTCACTAGGGACATGTTGTTGTCTGTTATTCACACATGTATTACGATTTCCGGTTAACACAATTATAGCACGAATAAAGACAATTATCATGAATAAGGAAATATAATAATGCTTTTATTATTGCCTCTAGGGCATATTTCCAACAGAGGCTGCTTTGAACTTTCGCTGCGAGGGCCGCTTTGTGCTCCTCCGTTCGGAGGGAGCATTCGGTGTTTCCATTGACCGTGATTACTCCTCGAGGACCTGGCATCTTGAGCCTGAGGTATGCGTAGTGCGGTACCGCATTGAACTTTGCAAATGCGGTTCGCCCGAGCAGTGCGTGATAGCCGCTGCGGAATGGGACTATGTCGAAGATTAACTCCTCGCTTCGGAAATCATCCGGGGATCCGAAGACCACTTCAAGTGTGTCTGAGCCTGTACAGCTGGCCTCTACACCTGGTATGACGCCTTTAAACGTCGTTTTGGTGGGCTTAATCGTCGAGGGATCTATGCCCATTTTCCACACTTTATCCTGGTAAAGCAGGTTCAGGCCGCTACCGCCGTCCATAAGGACTCTTGTGAGATGAAATCCGTAAATAATTGGGTCTAGAACCAATGCGGCGAACCCGCCGTGATGGATGCTAGTGGGGTGGTCCCTTCGATCAAAAGTGATTGGGCAGGAGGACCATGGGTTGAACTTAGGGGCGACTGGCTCCAACGCATATACGTCCCGTAATGCACGCTTCCGCTCCCTTTTGGGGATGTGGGTTGTGTATATCATGTTCACCGTCCGCACTTGTGGGGGAAAACCCTTCTATCCACTATTGTTCGATAGCCTGGGCTCCTCCTCGTCGTCGTTACGCAGCCCCTTGTCTCTGTTTACGGCATTTAACTTGCCTGCCTGCTTGAACATCCAACAATCCCTGTTGGTGTGATTGGCTGGCTTTTCGGGGGTGCCATGTATCTGGCACAAGCGGTCGAGTATTCGGTCCAAACTGGACGGGCCCTGAGTATTTCTTTTGAATGGCTTTTTCCGCTAACCGTATTTGTAGCCTCGGAATCCCGCATTGACTGTCGTATCCTCATTTCTATCGCTGTTAACGCTGCGTTTTTGCTTATTTAGGCGGGACCTGCCACTTTTGTCCTTGGTATCCGAATTGCCAAGGTTCTTGGTTAAGTTGTTGCTGCGAGGTAGCCAGCTGTCTTCTCCCGCGCAAAAGCGGGTCATGAGTGTCGTGAGGGCTGCCATAGATTTCGGCTTTTCCTGTCCAAGGTGCTGGGCAAGCCATTCGTCGTGGATATTATGCTTGAAGGCCGCTAAGGCCTCTGCATCCGGACCATCGACTATTTGATTTTTCTTTGTTAGGAACCGCCTCCAGAATTGCCTGGCCAATTCCTCTGGCTGCTGAATTATGTGGCTTAGGTCATCGGCGTCCGGTGGCCGTACATAGGTACCCTGGAAATGTCGAGGAATGCGGCTTCCAGGTCCTCCCAAGAACCGATTGAATCTGCCGGTGAGCTGTTAAGCCAATGCCGGGCCGTTCCCTTAAGTTTGAGCCGAAGGTATTTGATGGCGTGTAGATCATCGCCGCGGGCCATGTGGATATGAAGGAGATAATCCTCGATCCATACCGCAGGATTTGTAGTGCCATCGTATGATCCGATGTTTACGGGTTTGAAACCCTCAGGGATTTTATGATCCATTACTTCATCTGTGAAGCATAGTGGGTGTGCGGCGCCTCTGTACTGGGCTATTTCACGACGCAGCTCAAGGGAGCTTTGTCTGCTGTGTTTGGCCCGGCCGGATATATCGTATCCGGAGTGACGATTATCGTCACGTGCCGTGGGGCGCCCGCGTGATCCGTAGATCGATCTTGTTTGTCTTGCCTTGTCCTCCAGTATTTCTCGCAGGTCTGGCGCGTTTTCCCGTGCCTTAGTATGTTTGGAGCGACGCCGGGGTGCGGCTTGAGTGGAGGGCCGAGAGGCCTCTCTGTCACGGCCACGAGGTGGCCGGTCGGCCATGTCATGCGCTGGTGATGTAGGTGCTTCCTCCTCTAATCGGGGTAGCAGCCTGCGCTTTGGGTAACTGTTGGAGGGGCGTTCGAGTTCATACTCTTCGGCCGCAAGGACTTTAGTCGATCTGTCAGCTAGCAAATCTTGATCAGCTCTAAGCTGTTGCTGCTTTTTCTTGAGGCTGTTTGCCATGGCCATAAGCCTGCGTTTGAAACGCTCTTGGTCGGCGAGATCCTCAGGCATGACAAATTCATCATCGTCAAGGCTTGCCTTGTCTTTGGAGGGAGGCATATAATTATCGTCCTCAACCTCTCTGTCAGCCGCTCTCTCATGAGGGCTGGCTTCCCCATCCTCCTGTGCCGAATCTTGCTGGAGGGGGTGTTCTTCGGCGCTATCCGGAGTAGTATTATCTCTAGTGCCGGAATCACAGTTTTTGCTTTGGCGGGATTTAGATCGGCGCCGCTGACGCCGGCGCTTTGTCTGTTTCTTGGATGTGTCATCCTCCGCTATTCCATCGCGATCTCCATCTTTTGGAGTGTCCACCATATATATGTCGTACGACGTGGTGGCCTTCGAGTGCCCTACGGGTGCTGGTTCTTGGTCGTCTCCTGCATCGTCGTCCATACCGTCGATGTCTTCGGAGTCGAAGTCGGGCATGTCGGTTAAGTCGTCGACAGTGGCTACGAAGCGGGTGGTGGGTGGGTTTTGAATTTCTTCATCGTCCGTATCCCAACCTTGCTGACCATAGTCCGGCCAGGGCTCTCCTGATAAAGAGAGATACTTTAGAGACTTCAGAATATCGCCAAAGGGCGAGTGCTGAAAGATGTCCGAGGCGGTGAACTTCATAATCGGTGCCCAATTGGATTCGATCGGCAAGCGCACGGAGGGCTCGGAGTCCGGAGAGGAATCCGGCTCCTCGGAGTCACGGGCTGAGCAGAGTGCGGGGCTGGCGTTCGGCTCGATCGCCTTTGGGATCGCAGTCCCCGAGGCGGTGTCCAGCCACTCATCCTTGATCGGCGCAGTAGGCTCCAAACTAAGGGCCGGGACTAGTGCGCGTGCGGCCTCCAGGATACTGTTCAGCGGCAGATCTATATCATGCCCATCGAGACAGTGCGGCACGCTTGGCTGTGGCTCGAATCCGTCAAAGATCAAGTCCCAGCGGATGTCGGCCGTGTAGTTTAAACTTCCAAATCTGACCTGATGGCCAGGGGCGGAGCTTTCGATCTGCTCAAGGTGGCCAAACGAATTGGCCCGCAGTGCGAAGCCGCCAAAGACGAAGATCTGTCCGGGGAGAAAAGTCTCACCCTGGACTTCATCGTTGTTGATGATCAAGGGAGCCATCGGTCCTAAAAGCAACGACACAGAGGAACTCTCAATGACAGCACCAATTTCGGTGTCAAAACCGGCGGATCTCGGGTAGGGGGTCCCGAACTGTGCATCTAGACGGATGGTAACAGAAGACAAGGGACACAATGTTTTTACCCAGGTTCAGGCCCTCTCGATGGAGGTAAAACCCTACTCCTGCTTGATTAATATTGATGATATGGGTAGTACAAGAGTAGATCTACCACGAGATCAAGGAGCCTAAACCCTACAAGCTAGTCTATGGTATGATTGTTGTATGATGAAGTTGTCCTATGGACTAAAACCCTCCGGTTTATATAGACACCGGAGAGGGCTAGGGTTACACAAAGTCGGTTACAATGGTAGGAGATCTGAATATCCGCATCGCCAAGCTTGCCTTCCAAGCCAAGGAAAGTCCCATCCGGACACGGGACGAAGTCTTCAATCTTGTATCTTCATAGCCCAGGAGTCCGGCTGAAGGTATAGTTCGGCTATCCGAACACCCCCTAATCCAAGACTCCCTCACTGGGTTTTTTCCTCATCCTCCCACCTCACGGTTTAAAAAAACCCAACCAAAACCAGAGGCCCGTCCCACGAAACGAAACCCAATTTGCCCCCGTACCACCACTCCTCCCTCTCCCTCGACCTCCCTATTCTAGGGTTCGCCGCCACCACTGCGGCAGCCGCCACCGAATCCTAGGTCGCCGCACACCGTCGCCGCCGCCGCAAATCCCCAGGGACGCTGTAACGCCCCATATGTAACCTTCCCCAATTGTACTCCGACTCTTGCCGTTTCCGGCATTAAGTTATATTTAATTCTCGGGTTCGGGTCTTTGCCTCCGTGTGTTGCTTTTGTTTTCGTGCATCTCATATCATGACGTCTCGTGCATTGCATTCGCATACATGTTCATCTCATGCATTCGAGCATTTTCCCCGTTGTCCGTTTTGCATTCCGGCGCTTCGTTCTCCTCCGGTGGCCATTTCTAGCTTTCTTTCATGTGTGGGGATTAAACATTTCCGGATTGGGCCGAGACTTGCCATGCGGCCATGGTTTACTACCGGTAGACCGCCTGTCAAGTTTCGGGTCATTTGGACTTCGTTTGATACTCCAACGGTTAACCGAGGGACCGAAAAGGCCTCGTGTGTGTGCAGCCCAACACCCCTCCATTTTGGCCCAAAACCCACCAAACTCAGCTCCATCATCTCGTTCGTTCGATCACGATCGTGTGGGCGAAAACCGCACCTCATTTGGACACTCCTAGCTCCCTCTATGCCTATATATAGACCCCCTCCTCCAAATTCCGGATCCCCTCCTCGTAACCCTAAAAAAAATCGTCTCCGCCACCATCGGACACGTCCGGACGGAGCCGGACACGTCCGCCCGCCGCCGCCAGCCAATCGCCGCCCGCCACATGTCGGCGCCGCCCGCCGCCGCCGCCGGCCCGCGCAGGCCCGCGCCGGGCCCCCGCGCCGCGCGCCCGGGCCAGACGCTCCTCGCCGCCGCCGCCCCGCCGCCGTGCGGATCTCCGGCCACCGCCGAGCACCGCGCCACCGCGGATCTCCGGCGAGCTCCACAGCGGCCCTCGCCCCCGGCCGCCCCGGAGCCGACCTCCCCGCCGCCCGCGCCGCCCCGAGCCTCGGCGCCCGTGCCCGCCGCCGCCTCCTCGCCGTCCGGCCGCCCTCGTCGCCGGCCCGCCTCGCCGTCGCCGGATCCGGCCGCCGCGCCATCACCGGCGCGCGCCGGGCTACAGTAAACGGCTCAGATCCGATCGGATCTACAGTAAACCCTAGCCCCCCCCCCCCCCCCCCGTTGACTTTCTCCTCTGTTTTCAGTTTTTCGTGCAATGTTTGACCAGCGATATCTCCGCATCCGTAGCTCCGATTTGGGCATATGATATGTCAAAATCTTCGCCTCGACGAGTACATCATTTCATCCCATTGCACCTTTTGCATTTGAGGTCATCTTGGTGCCCAAAATGCTGTTGGAAGGAGGCATGTTGAGTTAAATTGCAGATCCGTTAGTTCAACATGCACTTTTGTCATTTTTGCCATGTTTAATCCGTGCATGATATGCCTGTGCCCCTTTGGGATGAATTGTTAAGCATGTTGTCTTTTTTCCAGAGGTGCCTTCCATGCATTTTTAGGATGTGTGTGTTGTCTTGTGCAAGCTTGCGAAGAGGGCTACCTGAGTTTCCTGATTTCAGGGACTTAGTGATTTTCACCAAGTCTGGGCCATTTTAGTTCACGATGCTATATGTCCGGCTTGTTTCCTAGTGATCCGTGCCTCTTTTGAGGATGATCAGTAAGAATGATTTCTTATGCTTGTTGTGCTTAATCCATCCATGTCTTTACTTGTTATGTTGGAGCAACCTAGGTTGACTCAATCGAGCTCAACTTTTGGATACTTGCTGTTTTGGGCAGATCGTGAACTCTTTTGCGATTTTGCCGGAGTGATTGCTAGTGATCCATGCATGCTATGCCATTGTTCTTGCCATGTCTAGCTAGCATTTTGTGCCTTCTTAATGGATATATGCTTGCCTTGCCATGACTTGCACCGTAGTGAGAGCATCGAGCTCGTTTACACGCCTCCGTGAGTTATTATTTCAGCATGCCCCAGTTTTCACTAAGTCTGAAAACTGATTGTGTTTCATCGATGTTCGTGAGCTCGGTAGAGTATTTTGTGAACCCTTTTGGCCCCAGGTCATATTGGGTGTTTTGTTAAGCTTGTTGAGTAGCTCCATGCCATGCTCTTACTTGCCATGTTCAGGTTTTCCTTCATGTTGTTTTGCTGCTCCGAAGAGAGCATCGTGGTCTGAAATTTCAGACTAGCGTTAATTTCGCTAAGTCTGAAATCTGTTTTGCTTATTCAGTTTTGCCATGCTTGTTTGAAGCCCTTAATGGATGAATTTGCCTATGCCTCAGTCCTGATGATTTGTTAAGCTTGATGAGTACATCACTGCAATTTGTTTTCATGTTGGGTGGCTGTAGCATGTTCATTTTGTTGCATTTAGGAGCCTACTTGCTGTAAATTGCAGATCGGTTCGTTTAGTAAATCGCTTGCCATTTCTAAACCGTAGCTCCGATTGCCATGATCTTTATATCGTTTTCAGGGGATTTCTTCCCCTCTATCCAGTGGCACACTTGGTTTTCCAAGTTGAGGCCAGGTTCATGCATTTACTGTTACATCTTGCATTTTGCATCACGCATCGCATCCCGCATAGCATATCATCTTTGCATATTATTGCTTGCCCTTGCACGTGGTTGATTGTATCCTTGTTGCTTGTTTGTGTTGTTGGGTAGATCCGGGAGACGAGTTCGCTAACGAGGAGCCCGTTGAGTTTGCTTTTGAGGATCCAGTCAATTCTGACAACTGTGCAGGCAAGATGATCACACCCTTGAAATCACTACTATCTTTGCTATGCTAGTTTGCTCGCTCTTTTGCTTTGCCAATGCTACGATGCCTACCACTTGCTTGTCAGCCTCCCAATTGCCATGATTGAGCCTCTAACCCACCTATGTCCTAGCAAACCATTGATTGGCTATGTTACCGCTTTGCTCAAGCCCCTTCTTATAGCGTTGTTAGTTGCAGGTGAAGATTGGAGCCGTTCCGTGTTGGAACATTTATTTACTTGTTGGGATATCATTATATTGCTATGTTATCTTTACTCATCTATATACTTGGTAAAGGGTGGAAGGCTCGGCCTCTCGCCTAGTGTTTTGTTCCACTCTTGCCGCCCTAGTTTCCGTCATATCGGTGTTATGTTCCCGGATTGTTGCGTCCCTTATGCGGTTGGGCTATAACTGGAACCCCTCGATAGTTCGCCTTGTTTAAAGCTTTTCCAGCAATGCCCAACATTGGTTTTACCATTTGCCACCTACCCTTTTCTTTCCCTTGGGTTTCCGGAGCCCGAGGGTCATCTTATTTTAAACCCCCCTGGGCCAGTGCTCCTCTGAGTGTTGGTCGAACTGTCAGCTGCCGGTGGCCACCAGGGGTAACTCTGGGCTGGCCTACCCGTACCTAAGACAATCTGAGTGTGCCCTGAGAAAGAGATATGTGCAGCTCCTATCGGGATTTGTCGGCGCATTCGGGCGGTGTTGCTGGACTAGTTTTGGCCTGTCGAACCATCTTGTTGTACCGAGATACCGAGTCTGATCGGTGGGTCCTGGGTGGAGGTCTATTCCTTCGTTGACCATGAGAGCTTGTTATGGGCTAAGTTGGGACCCCCCTGCAGGGATTGATCTTTCGAAAGCCGTGCCCGCGGTTATGGGCAGATGGGAATTTGTTAATGTCCGGTTGTAGACAACTTGAACTTAATTAATTAAAATGAATCAACTGCGTGTGTTGCCGTGATGGCCTCTTCTCGGCGGAGTCCGGGAAGTGGACACGGCGTTGGAGTTATGACCGCGTAGTCTGCTCTATTTAGTTTCCGCTCGTGCTTTGCCTTCTCTTCTCGCTCTCTTTTGCGAATAAGTTAGCCACCATATATGCTAGTCGCTTGCTGCAGCTCCACTCACATTACCCCTTCCTTACCTATTAAGCTTAAATAGTCTTGATCGCGAGGGTGCGAGATTGCTGAGTCCTTTGTGGCTCACAGATTACTATTACACCAGATGCAGGGACCGATGATACTCCTTCGGATGGTGCGTTCGAGCTGAAGTGGGAGTACGACGAGGACTCTCAGCGATACTATGTTTATTTTCCTGATGATCAGTAGTGGTGCCTATTCGGGGTTCGATTCAGGGTTTAGTCGCTTGTTGGGGGTCTTTTCTATTTTGGCGCCGTAGTCGGGCCATGAGTGTTTGTATGATGGATGTTATTTATGTACTTTGATGTGACGTGGCGAGTGTAAGCCAACTATTATTATATTCCCCCTTTATACTATATATGTACTTGGGTTGTGTAATGATTCCCGACTTGCGACATTGCTTTCAATGCGCCTATGTCTCTAAGTCGTGCCTCGACACGTGGGAGACATAGCCGCATCGAGGGCGTTACAAGTTGGTAATCAGAGCCTTCCCCGACCTTAGGAGCCCCATTGCTTGATCGTTTTTAGAAGCCGAATTGTGTCTAGAAAAATGTTTTGAGTCCTTAGGAATTATATATCGGAGAGCTTAGGAATTCTTTTACTTCCCAGTCTCCTCATCGCTCTGGTAAGGCATCCTGACGTAGAGTTTTGACTCTTCTCTTCTCAAATTTCACTAAAAAAAAATTTTAGGATCACGCGAGTATCTTGGTTTTGTTCCGATGGCTTATGATGAGAATACTGTCTTGGTGCCTCCTGTCAGGGGTTTAGTGGAAGTGTCCCGGGGAGTTGAGCTCTGAGGTGTTGTCATCATAATTCTATCGTTGCAATTCTGGCATACTTGAGATATGTGCGCAACATCGAAAATCTCCTTTATGCAGTTCGTTGGTGAGATAACCTCGACGCCACCCAGTACTGGGGTGGGAGTTCGGGAGTATCGCCATAACTTGTATAACGGATGCTTTTCGAAGGTTGAGATAGATGGTTTCCGAAGGTTTCTTGGTTATGTGTTGAAGGATGGATGTAGCTGGATGTAGGATTTGCTAGCTTGGGTGAGATATTATGCTTCCCCTGTATCCTCAACACCTGATTGCATAACCGGAAAGTTTCGGGAATTTCATAGGTGGGAATTCAAGTAGCCTTAGGATATCTTTCCAACAGATGTGTGATATGAAATTGGGGTTCGACGTCTAGTGGTTCGCCTATTCACGGTCGATTTTACAGTGGCCTCGTTGTGTCTTAAAGAGTCCTTGGCTATGCTGACTCGGGGACGCTTCGTATGTCATGTGCACTGCCTTGTACATGATGGTGTTGTACGGCCGAGCCCGTGTAGGTCCTACCACGAACACTTCGGACGAAATTTCTGTCATGTGTTTGTTCCGGCTTATTCCGCAAGCCAACCCTTGGTTTTATTTCGAGTTGTGGTATTCGTTCTTCTTCGACGTCATATGTTGATTCCATCCCTCGTTGATATACCTATTCTACCTGATTCTTCGTGGCTTCGCAATTTAGGAATATGTGACCACTTCAAGAGAAGTGCATTCGTTCATTTTGTTCGGATGTGAAGACTTTATGTTGCAATTTTCATTCCGTTGGTTTCACCTTCAATATTTCTCTATTTGTGTGCTAATGGTGGTCAACCTCTTCAGGATGGCTCCCGCTAAGAGCACCAGTCGGAACCAGAATCAAGATCCTCTGCCACCTCCGCCTCCTCCGAAAGCATGGCAGGCTGTGATGGCTGCTACTAATGCAAATACTCAGCTGATCATGCAAATCATCCAAGAGCGGAATCAAAGCAGTCAAGCGAATCAAGGCAACAACCAGAACCAGTTTGCAACTCTGCATCAGTTCCTCGCAAATGGTCCAAAGACGTTCAGCAACTGTGTCGTGGATTTGTCACGGCAGATGTCCTTAGTGTCAGGACTTAGTCGCGAGGCCAACGCATCTATGTGGTAGCTTGAGAGGGGTTGAGTGGGACGAAAGACGCAGGGCGGATCAACACGCAAGACAAGGATTTAGACAGCTTCGGGCCCCGGGAAACATAATCCGGTAATAACCCTACATGCTGTTTGAGGCTAGGTCTCATTATCATCCCGAGGGAGACGCCGTAAACCGGCTCTTTGTGTCTAGCCCTAGAGATTATTGATTGCTTGTCGCTTCTAACTTCTAACCTCTCCCTCTTTGGGGAGCCCTGCCCCTCCTTATATATGTTGAAGGGGCGGTTTACATGTGGAGTCCTATTGGGATTAGGACTAGTCTATCTCTAATACAAACCGGATACAAGTCCTGGCTTTAACTCCTTGTAAGGCAAATATTCCTTTCCTCTTAAACCGGCCCTCATTAGTTGAACCGGCCTTCATGAACCGCCAGACGGGCCACCGGGTCTTGTCGCTCCTCTGACCCGTCCGTCGGGTTACCAGTGAGTTACAACGTCCCGACGGGTTGCTGGTAAACCGGCAGGTCTGGGCGGGTCACCAGACGAATATCGCCAAGTCCGGCCGGGTTAACTTCCGGCCGGTTTACACCGCGGGGTATATCACCGACATTAGCCCCCAAGTTTAGCTTGGATTTATCCATGGTAAACTTATGCTGCAAATAAACATAAGAACAAATTTGACAGGTTGTACTCCGGGTTAAGAATTCTTGTAAACCGGCACCTGATCATCCTTAAGTCCTTGTCATTTCCTCCTTCTAGAAAATCCAGATCAATAAGCCAGCATCATACTCAATTTGCTGACATTGGTTTCTCACAGAAAAATATTGTGCAGAAATAATCCACTTGAGTCGGCTTCCAAAACGCCGGTTTAAGAAATATTGGTCTTGAAATATTCATCTGATATTCAGCCGGTTTGAAGATGATCCCGGTCTTGAAAACTTGCCGGTTTAACATTACCAAATGGCCGGGTTATAAAAACTGATGACCCCGGATTATGATTGTTGCAGACACCGGTTCATGATTGTTGCCAACATCGGTTTATGATTATTGATGACACCGGGTTGCAGCCACAGGGTCATAATGATTGGTGACGCCGGGTCAATCTAACTTGCTCAACAGAGAATTTGAAAATCTTTCTTCGATAATAATATAATACCTGTAGCCCCCAAGTGCCGGGTTGTCATGCTTGCAGCAACCTGGGACTTGTAATTGATTGATGCCCATAAAATTTCAACCAATGTAGCCCCCAAGGGCCGGGTCATTATGTAATTATCAGCAGGGACTTTGTAAGTATAATCTTGTAAACTTTGAACAGCAATGTGTAGCCCCCAAGGGCCGGCTCAGTAAGATAATATTGAGCTGGGACTTTGATATATACTTCTATGAAAATAACATCATATGATGTAACTCCTCATCATGGGGCTTGAATCCATGTCCACAAGGTTAAGAGCCTTGTGCTTTACCAACTGAGCAGTAGACCCTTCAATATAATAGATAAAAAGCTTTGTACCTTGAATAGTTGACAGGAGCAACTGGTAGCCCCCAAGGGCCAGCTCATTACAATGTGATGAGTTGGGTCTTCAATAAGATGAGCAAAAATGACCTTGCATTAGCCCCCAAGTGTCATGGTGCATGCTTGCAGCAACATGAGACTTGCATATTTGATGTAATCTCAATTTTGAATAATGTAGCCCCCAAGTGCCGGGTTGTAAGCCTGCAGCGACTCGGGACTATTCCTTCAATTGTATAAAATGATAACCATTGCGCTAAAGCGACTTTGAAAACCTTAATCATAATATTAATAACCGTAATAAAAATCCAGCCATGTTGGCCATTCAAGATAATATAATCTCGTATGAAAACCTTTATTCATCCAATATCATAATGAAAATTCAGCCAAGTTTGGCTATTTGAATAATATAATCCAATAATTTATAAGCGCATGATTCCAATGGCGCAATCCAAATATATACTGGCGACTTATAGTCCAAAGCCAGACCAGTTTAATAAACACTGGATAATTTATCATCATACTGGCGACTTATTGTCTTAAAGCCAGGCCGGTTTAACAAACACCGGATAATTTATAATCATGCTTTATTCAACCTGTTTCTGCATACAACAAGTTTAAAGTGTCCTGGCGGTTTACCGCCGGACGGGTCATAATGCTCAACATATAACCTGGGTTTATAACCAGGGCTGCACTTAAAAATATGAAATATATCATACCTGTGACATTGAATCACATCGTTGGTTTACCAACTTTTTGTAGTAAGAGTGATAACCCCAATCTTGAGTAATGATAACTCCTTCCATATTGCGCCGATTTATGATAAAACTGTACCGGGTTGTGATAAACACCGGATTAACCATATATATACTGGTGACTTGTAGTCAAACCAGACCGGGCTGATAATCTCCGGATTATAATTTGATCATGCACTCACAACTTGTAGTTGAAAGCCGAGCCGGGTTGATAAACACCGGTTTACTCCATAATAGGATGGTAACAGAAAATCAAACCGGGCAGATAATCTCCGGTCTAAAAATGGACCGTGTTCCACCAATTTAGCTGTTTGAACCGGTACAAAATACTGTCGGTTTAAAAAACGCAAATAAAATAGCAACTTCTCAAGAAAGGCTATTAAAGCAAAAGCAATGGCAACAATTTTTTGCAAAAGAAGAGCTCTACTGAGCTTGGTCAGATGGAATTACCATGGTCAGACGCAACCAAGCCCCCCGAAGGCGTAGCAATGGTGCCAGTCAGCCAGGACCCCAAAATGACGCGTGGCGTTACGCCGGCCAAGTGGCATTGCATTGGTTCGGATTCGACCAAGCCCCCAAGTGACTCAGTGGCCTAGGGCCGATCAAGTGGCATTGCATTGGTTCGGACACGACCAAGCCCCCAAATGACTTATTGGCTGTTTAAAAGCCGATCAGAAGGCATTACCATCATCAAGACATGACCGAGCTCCCATAAGGTGTAACTACGGTTCAAGTCGATTAGGTCCCCAACTGACTTAGTGGCAAATGTGCCAGCCAGAAGGCATTACCGTCGTCAAGACATGACCAAGCTCCCAGGAGGTGTAGCTACGGTTCAAGTCGACTAGGTCCCAAACTGACTTTGTTGCTCTTCTGTGAAGCGACCTCAAGGGGTAAACCGGAGGTTGCCCTAAAGCGAATCCACTCCGTGTAACCACGCATGATATAAAGAATAGATACCCCGCTTTACAAAGCGGGAGCCCCCATGTGATAAATAATATGCCAAGCCAATAAGGCCGGATACCCATGTTTGAACCGCGCATCATGGCAGCAGGTCCTCTTCGGTAATTTTTAACTTTTTTGCAAGAGGTAAATTCTTCTTGAACCGGGATCTTGAACCGGATATTGAAAGCTTCAAAGCTGTGGGAGACATCTTCCCCTTGAACCGAATTTTAAACCGGAATCTTCATTTTTAGCCGGAAATTTTCTGACGGCCTTTAAACTAGAACTTGCGAGAAGTTAATTCCTTTTTGAACCGGACATTGTTAAACCGGATCTGAGCGCTTCAGAACTTTGTGGGAGAATAGTTTTCTCTTGAACCGGAATGTAAACCGGATATTTGAGAGCTTCAGTGATACTGACTTCCCTTCAGCCAGGTTTCAAACCGGAATCCTTTCTGATGATCCGAAACTTCTTCATTGAGTCGGGATTTTGTAACTGTCATATACTTTCTAAGCCGGAAATTTTCTGACGGCCTTTAAATTTTTATCAACATAACAGTAGCCTCCGGGATCGGGTTATCTTTCCCTCCATCGTCCTCGGGTTCTTAAACCGGCTGAAACTGGCAAGACTTGCTACGTCATATCATCGTAGCCCCCAAGTCTCAAGGTGACTCGAGGAGTTGGCTTGAGATTCTCCATATTTGACCGTGATATAAACCGGTATAACTTGTATATCATTGGTGTTGATAACACGATGTGAATACACAGAAGGTTGAGGTGACTGCGGCGGGTTGTAAATGATCCCGTATGAACCGTGTCAGCAACTCGGCCAATGGTTCCTTCCAACTGGTGATTTGAAGTTTAACCAAACTGTAGCGGCGGTGACTTGTGCGCCTGCCCATTGATCCATCCAGTGCAGACGGCGGTTGATGATAATTTGCCTCCAATTTGAAAGAAAACCGGGCTACCCAAGCTGTGACTTGTTCATACTCAATAAATGGCTCGCGCAGACAGGTGCGGCCCGGTATGTTGATGTAGACCGGACTGTGGGGGATGGCAGCCTGTGCATGCGCTATTGGGTAATTCGCATGGTTCTGATGAGTTGACGCGGATTGGATCGCGATATAAACCGGCATGGGTTATCCAATAGCTCAATGGTATAATAATCCCTTTTTGCAATAGATAATTTGTCCTGCATTGGAAAGCTTGCAAGCCAGCGTATTTGCTCTTTTTAAAGAAAGCAATATATATTATGAAAATATAGTGGATGGATTTCACCTGATATGTTAGCTAGAAAATATCCACCACGGAGTTGACGATCACCACAGTGAAACTGAAATCAATCATGGGCAAGTCAGCCATGCGAACAGACAGATGAACCGGCCGCGGCTTTGTAAACCGGTGCGGATGAGCAAGTTGTTCTCCGCGCTGTAAACCGGTGCGGACGCATGAACCGCCGGCAAGGGCGGACGGGCGAGTCGTCTGTGGCGTTGTAAGGTGGTGTGGACAGGCGAGTCAGCCGGCGCTTTGATGTAAACCGGACCGCGATATGCGTGTCCGCGAAGCTGCGCGGCACAGCCAAACATGCCTCCACGGTATAATACCACCCCTTTTTCTTTTAATAGCCGTCCTGACGTGTTAGAACGACCGGGATATACGGAAACCCAGTAGCAGCGTGGATGCGTGTACTATTACTTTGTGACAGTAGCCTCAAGATGACTTGCTTCCCATGAATTCATCTGGATGTTTTATACACAGATGAAAATACTGCCTTCACACGCTGTCCTTGATAAATGGCATACTGTATCTGTGTGCATTAGCGTCCGGCTTTAGGCGCATAGAATCTGCCTTTTCTTTAAAAAATATTGTAATTCCCTGACGTGTCTCAAATCCCTTGCAAATATACGCGTAATCATCTCTCCATGAGCAACTTGCAAATCAACCACAAGACTGACATCTGCAACAAAACCCCCATCTGACCAGCTAGATCTGATGAAGAAGCAACCATATCCCCATGGAGGAAAGTTCTTGTTATCAGGCAGAGAGCTCTGATTGTCAGCATCATCTCCATGACTTGCTTTATTGGGATTATCCCCGTCAGAACCAAACATTTTCAGTTTCATTTTACGCTTATTCTCCTCAGCATCAGAGTGATACTATATTCAGAATCATATTTTCCGGCCACTTTCATCACCAAAACACGGGCATATTTGTTTGACTTTTGAGCTGATGACATCTTCTCTGTAACCAAACACGTCTGCTACTTCTTCATTTTCACCGGCTGTTTGCCTGCTCTGAAAATCTCCTCGAGTAGGCCGGTTCAACGTGCCCCGGCGGATACAGCAAGAGCGGTTCAAAGAGTGGCAACAGGGGCGGCGGCTCTATAGTTATAGGCCGGTTCACCCGCAGAGACGGAATCGTGGTGCAACAGCGAGGCCCGGCGGCGGTTCGGAGCGAGGCCAGGAGTGGTTTGGCATTGACCGGCCATAGAGGAGGCGGCTCGTCGGCGGTTTGTTTGCTGCAGGCAACTCGGTCAGGGCGGCTCGCAGCGCTCGGAGGCCGGCGGTTTGGGAGGTTCGGCGGCTCAAAGTGCAGCGGCGGCGACGGCAAGGCCCATGGCTCAGAGATGCGAGACCGCGGCAGAAGCGGGGACCGCAGCGGCAACACCCGCGTCGGTAGCGACCTGGTGTGAAGGACGGGGGCCGCTGGCCGGCGACTTGAAACAGGGCCGTTTTGCGGCAAAACTGCGGCGGTTTCAAGGCGGAGCCAAGGCAAGAATAGAGAACCGATACGGGCGACTTGGCAGGCGAGCAGTCCGCTTTGAAGACGACCGGCAGAGACGGCGACGTTCCGTGATTCACCAGGGTGACTTGGATGGCCGTAGCAGAAGCGGAGGCAAGCGGGTTCACGGGGGTAGCTCCAGCAATTCAGAGCAACGGCAGAGCGAGGCGGGTCACAGCGTGGCGACTCGGAAGATGAACCTCAGCAGTGAAAAAAGATTGCCACGATGACTTTGACTGAGTCTTCTCATCAGGAAACGGGGTAGCTAGAACTGATGGTGTAGCAGCAATCGTCACGACCGATCAATTGTCCTTGGGAGTTGTAGCAAATCCGGATACAGAAATCCATTGACGCGTCTAATTTGGTGGAACAGTCCGCAGCGGTTCGTACATCCAACACTCGGATACGTCGAGGAATCTCCAAATTCGATCTCGGCGGCTTCCATCTTCTGTTGACCTTGGAGTAGAAAACACCGTAAATAAATTGTCTCGGACTCGTCGTATCCAAACATCGGCGGACAGATCACGTGCCAGAGCAACAGCACAACGTGTAACATGGTTGATGTGAAATTTTCCACGCCGGCGTTTTGTCCAACCGGAAAGTTGCAAATTCCTCAAACCCTAGAAAAGATCCCTTCAAGAACTCAACACCACCGTGCGCGGTCCCCACGGTGGGCACCAACTGTCGTGGATTTGTCACGGCAGATGTCCTTAGTGTCAGGACTTAGTCGCGAGGCCAACGCATCTATGTGGTAGCTTGAGAGGGGTTGAGTGGGACGAAAGACGCAGGGCGGATCAACACGCAAGACAAGGATTTAGACAGCTTCGGGCCCCGGGAAACATCATCCGGTAATAACCCTACATGCTGTTTGAGGCTAGGTCTCATTATCATCCCGAGGGAGACGCCGTAAACCGGCTCTTTGTGTCTAGCCCTAGAGATTATTGATTGCTTGTCGCTTCTAACTTCTAACCTCTCCCTCTTTGGGGAGCCCTGCCCCTCCTTATATATGTTGAAGGGGCGGTTTACATGTGGAGTCCTATTGGGATTAGGACTAGTCTATCTCTAATACAAACCGGATACAAGTCCTGGCTTTAACTCCTTGTAAGGCAAATATTCCTTTCCTCTTAAACCGGCCCACATTAGTTGAACCGGCCTTCATGAACCGCCAGACGGGCCACCGGGTCTTGTCGCTCCTCTGACCCGTCCGTCGGGTTACCAGTGAGTTACAACGTCCCGACGGGTTGCTGGTAAACCGGCAGGTCTGGGCGGGTCACCAGACGAATATCGCCAAGTCCGGCCGGGTTAACTTCCGGCCGGTTTACACCGCGGGGTATATCCCCGACATTAGCCCCCAAGTTTAGCTTGGATTTATCCATGGTAAACTTATGCTGCAAATAAACATAAGAACAAATTTGACAGGTTGTACTCCGGGTTAAGAATTCTTGTAAACCGGCACCTGATCATCCTTAAGTCCTTGTCATTTCCTCCTTCTAGAAAATCCAGATCAATAAGCCAGCGTCATACTCAATTTGCTGACATTGGTTTCTCACAGAAAAATATTGTGAAGAAATAATCCACTTGAGTCGGCTTCCAAAACGCCGGTTTAAGAAATATTGGTCTTGAAATATTCATCTGATATTCAGCCGGTTTGAAGATGATCCCGGTCTTGAAAACTTGCCGGTTTAACATTACCAAATGGCCGGGTTATAAAAACTGATGACCCCGGATTATGATTGTTGCAGACACCGGTTCATGATTGTTGCCAACATCGGTTTATGATTATTGATGACACCGGGTTGCAGCCACAGGGTCATAATGATTGGTGACGCCGGGTCAATCTAACTTGCCCGTTTTGCCTGTCTATGACTACAACAAGTTGTTCCAGAAGCTCGCCCGTTTTGCCAAGCAGGATGTTCCTGATGAGAAGAGCATGATCTATCAGTTCAGGGGTGGTCTTCGTGAAGAAATTCAGCTCGCTCTTGTCCTCTTCGAGCCGCTGAGATACGATGAGTTCTACAACATGGCACTAAAGCAAGAGGCTACTCAGCTCAGGTGTGATGCTTCCAGGAAGCGAGTCAGAGACACTATGTCTTCGTCCTCTACTCAAGTGGCCAAGCAGCAGAAGTATTGGCTTCCTCCTCCTCCGTTCCGTCAGCCGTATCAGCAGAATAGCAAAGGTGGCAGTGGTTCATCCCACCCACCCAACCCAGGCTTTCAGAACAAGACTTCGTCTCGAGCTCCAAGATCGAGTGCTCCGTACCACCGTCCGCTCTCAGAGGTCACGTGCAACAAGTGCCAACAGAAGGGTCACTACGCCAACAAGTGTTTCAACCAGAGGCGTCTTCCTCCTCCTCCTCCTGTCAGATCGACAAGTACAACTGTGGTCAAGCATAACCCCAAGTCCGCCAAGGTCAACTTGATGAACGCATCTCAGGCAGAGGATTCGTCAGATGTGATCATGGGTAACCTTCCTGTTAATGATATTCCTGCAAAAGTTCTTTTTGACACAGGTGCATCGCATTGTTTCATTTCAAGGCCTTTTACATCTAGGCATGGTTTGGCTCAGCAAATTCTGCCTAGTCCATTAGCAGTCATCTCTCCTGGTAAACGCATGCAGCCTAACTCCATTGCTCCGGATATTTCTATCAAGTTGGGTGATTTCAAGTTCTTGGCTTCTCCAACGGTTCTTGGCAATTCTGATATCGACCTCATTCTTGGGATGGACTGGCTCTCTAAACATAAAGCTCAGCTGGATTGTGCAGCCAAGCAGATTCAACTGACTCATTCGTCTGAGTAAGTAATTGTCTTTGCTGCTCGGGATAATACCATCCGGTTTTTCTCTCTCAATGAGAAGGGTGAATTGGATGCTATTTCGCAGATTCCGGTTGTTTGTGAGTATCAAGATGTCTTCCCTGAAGAACTTCCAGGCATGCCTCCAAACCGGCCCGTTGAATTCGTTATTGAACTTGAGCCCGGTACGGAACCGGTGTGCAAACGGCCTTACAAGCTCGGCCCCGAAGAGTTGAAGGAGTTGAAGAAACAGCTCGATGTGCAAGAAAGAATGGGTCTCATTCGGCCTAGTACTTCTCCGTGGGGTTGTGGTGTTCTTTTTGTGAAGAAGAAGGATGGAACGGACCGACTTTGTGTTGATTATCGTCCATTGAACAAGAAGACCATCAAGAACAAATATCCACTTCCAAACATTAATGAGCTGTTCGAACAACTCAAGGGTGCCCAAGTATTCTCCAAGCTTGATCTCCGTATGGGTTATCATCAAATTCGCATTCGTGAACAAGATATTCCAAAGACGGCGTTCAGAACAAGCTATGGGTCATATGAATACACAGTTATGTCTTTTGGCCTCGCTAATGCTCCTCCGACGTTCTCTCGCATGATGAACTTCATCTTCAACCCCTACACCAACGACTTTGTTTTGGTCTATCTCGATGATATCCTGGTTTTCTCGAAGAACAAGGAAGATCATGCCAAACACTTGCGTTTGGTTCTTGACAAGCTAAGGGAACATCAATTCTATGCCAAGTTTTCCAAGTGTGAGTTTTGGCTCGATGAAGTTCTTTATCTTGGTCATATTATCTCTGCCAAGGGCATTTCCGTGGATCCTGAGAAGGTGTCTGCAATCGTTAATTGGGAACCTCCTCAGAATGTGAAGCAACTCCGTAGCTTCCTCAGTCTTGCAAGTTATTGCCAAAGATTCGTTGAAAACTTCTCCAAGATCGCGAAGCCTCTCTCAAATCTTCTTCAGAAGCACGTCAAGTACGTTTGGTCTCCGGAGTGTGATGTTGCTTTCAACGCTTTGAAAGAGAAATTGATCACTGCTCCAGTTCTAACTCCGCCTGATGAAACAAAGCCGTACGAGGTCTTTTGTGATGCCTCTATCCAAGGTCTAGGTGTTGTACTATTGCAAGAGAAGAAAGTTGTGGCTTAACCTCTCGCCAGTTGAAGCCTAATGAGAAGAACTACCCCACTCATGATCTCGAGTTGGCGGCAGTTGTGCACGCATTGTTGACTTGGAGACATCTTCTCTTGGGAAGGAAAGTGGACATTTTCACTGATCACAAGAGTCTCAAGTACATCTTCACTCAGCCTAATCTCAACCTCAGGCAGACTCGATGGGTCGAAATGATTCAAGAGTACAATCCGAGTATCGAGTATACTCCAGGCAAGGCTAATGTGATTGCTGACGCTTTGAGCAGAAAAGCATATTGCAACAGTCTGATTCTCAAGCCTTATCAACCCGAGCTTTGTGAAGCCTTCCGCAAACTTAATCTGCAAGTTGTTCCTCAAGGTTTCCTCGCCAACCTTCAAGTTTCTCCTACCTTGGAAGACCAGATTCGCCAAGCCCAGCTTCTTGATGCTATGGTGAAAAAGGTGAAGATTGGTATCGCAAAGAGTCAGTCCAAGTACAAGTGCTACTGACTTGATGACAAGGACACTCTCTTCTTCGAGGATCGAATTGTTGTGCCCAAAGGTGAACTTCGTAAAGTGATCATGAATGAGGCTCACAACTCTCTCCTCTCCATCCACCCTGGGAGCACGAAGATGTATCAAGACCTGAAGCAAACTTATTGGTGGACTCGAATGAAGCGCGAGATCGCTCAATTCGTGAATGAATGTGATGTCTGCAGAAGAGTGAAAGCAGAACACCAAAGGCCAGCAGGTCTCCTCCAACCTCTCGCCATTCCAGAATGGAAGTTTGACCACATTGAAATGGACTTCGTGACTGGGTTTCCTAAGTCCAAGCGTGGCAATGATGCTATATTCGTTGTCATCGACAAGCTGACCAAAGTGGCTCATTTCTTGCCTATCAAATAGTCAATCACTACAGCTCAATTGGCGGAGCTCTATACCTCTCGAATTGTCTCTCTGCACGGTATTCCTCAAGTGATATCTTCAGACCGTGGCAGCATCTTTACCTCCAAGTTCTGGGATTCTTTTCAGAAGGCCATGGGCACTAGCATTCGCTTCAGCACTGCTTTCCATCCTCAAACAAGCGGTCAAGTCGAGCGTGTCAACCAGATTCTTGAAGATATGCTCAGGGCTTGTGTTATCTCCTTCGGCATGAAGTGGGAGGATTGCCTTCCTTATGCTGAATTCTCGTACAACAACAGTTTCCAAGCAAGTTCCGGCAAGGCCCCGTTTGAAATTCTGTATGGTAGGAAGTGCCGTACACCTCTCAACTGGTCTGAAACCGGTGAACGTCAGCTGTTGGGTAATGACCTGATCACAGAGGCAGAAGAAATGTGTAAGGTCATTCGTGATAACCTCAAAGCAGCCCAATCTCGTCAGAAGAGCTACTACGACAGCAAGCACCGTGATTTGGCCTTCGAGATCGGAGATCATGTCTACCTCCGCGTCTCTCCTATGAAAGGGACTCGTCGCTTCGGTATCAAAGGGAAGCTTGCCCCCAGATACGTCGGGCCTTTCAAGATCGTCAGCAAGAGAGGCGACCTCGCCTATCAACTCGAGCTTCCTGCAACCTTTGCCAATGTTCATGATGTGTTCCACGTCTCGCAACTCCGAAAGTGCTTCAAGACGCCTGAGCGCACCGTCAACTTCGAGGACATTGAGCTCCAAGAAGATCTCTCCTACCGTGAGCACCCAGTTGCAATCCTTGAAGAGACTGAACGAAAAACTCGCAACAAGTCAATCAAGTTTCTCAAAGATAAGTGGTCACACCATTCCGACCGTGAAGCTACCCGGGAACGCGAGGATCACCTCCGTTCTGAGTACCCAGAGTTCTTTCTGTCTTAGATCTCGGGAGGAGATCTTTTCGTAGTGGTGGAGTGTTGTAACGCCCCATATGTAACCTTCCCCAATTGTACTCCGACTCTTGCCGTTTCCGGCATTAAGTTATATTTAATTCTCGGGTTCGGGTCTTTGCCTCCGTGGGTTGCTTTTGTTTTCGTGCATCTCATATCATGTCGTCTCGTGCATTGCATTCGCATACATGTTCATCTCATGCATTCGAGCATTTTCCCCGTTGTCCGTTTTGCATTCCGGCGCTTCGTTCTCCTCCGGTGGCCATTTCTAGCTTTCTTTCGTGTGTGGGGATTAAACATTTCCGGATTGGGCCGAGACTTGCCATGCGGCCTTGGTTTACTACCGGTAGACCGCCTGTCAAGTTTCGGGTCATTTGGACTTCGTTTGATACTCCAACGGTAACCGAGGGACCGAAAAGGCCTCGTGTGTGTGCACCCCAACACCCCTCCATTTTGGCCCAAAACCCACCAAACTCAGCTCCATCGTCTCGGTCGTTCGATCACGATCGTGTGGGCGAAAACCGCACCTCATTTGGACACTCCTAGCTCCCTCTATGCCTATATATAGACCCCCTCCTCCAAATTCCGGATCCCCTCCTCGTAACCCTAAAAAAAAATCGTCTCCGCCGCCATCGGACACGTCCGGACGGAGCCGGACGCGTCCGCCCGCTGCCGCCAGCCAATCGCCGCCCGCCGCAGCCGCCGGCCCGCGCAGGCCCGCGCCGGGCCCCCACGCCACGCGCCCGGGCCAGACGCTCCTCGCCGCCGCCGCCTCTTCTTCCCCGCGCCGCCCCGCCGCCGTGCGGATCTCCGGCCACCGCCGACCACCGCGCCACCGCGGATCTCCGGCGAGCTCCACAGCGGCCCTCGCCCCCGGCCGCCCCGGAGCCGACCTCCCCGCCGCCCGCGCCGCCCCGGGCCTCGGCGCCCGTGCCCGCCGCCGCCTCCTCGCCGTCCGGCAGCCCTCGTCGCCGGCCCGCCTCGCCGTCGCCGGATCCGGCCGCCCCGCCATCACCGGCGCGCGCCGGGCTACAGTAAACGGCTCAGATCCGATCGGATCTACAGTAAACCCTAGCCCCCCCCCCGTTGACTTTCTCCTCCGTTTTCAGTTTTTCGTGCAACGTTTGACCAGCGATATATTGGCATCCGTAGCTCCGATTTGGGCATATGATATGTCAAAATCTTCGTCTCGATGAGTACATCATTTCATTCCATTGCATCTTTTGCATTTGAGGTCATCTTGGTGCCCAAAATGCTGTTGGAAGGAGGCATGTTGAGTTAAATTGCAGATCCGTTAGTTCAACATGCACTTTTGTCATTTTTGCCATGTTTAATCCGTGCATGATATGCCTGTGCCCCTTTGGGATGAATTGTTAAGCATGTTGTATTTTTTCCAGAGGTGCCTTCCACGCATTTTTAGGATGTGTGTGTTGTCTTGTGCAAGCTTGCGAAGAGGGCTACCTGAGTTTCCTGATTTCAGGGACTTAGTGATTTTCACCAAGTCTGGGCCGTTTTAGTTCACGATGCTATATGTCCGGCTTGTTTCCTAGTGATCCGTGCCTCTTTTGAGGACGATCAGTAAGAGTGGTTTGTTATGCTTGTTGTGCTTAATCCATCCATGTCTTTACTTGTTATGTTGGAGCACCCTAGGTTGACTCAATCAAGCTCAACTTTTGGATAGTTGCTGTCTTGGGCAGATCGTGAACTCTTTTGCGATTTTGCCGGAGTGATTGCTAGTGATCCATGCATGCTATGCCATTGTTCTTGCCATGTATAGCTAGAATTTTGTGCCTTCTTAATGGATATATGCTTGCCTTGCCATGACTTGCACCGTAGTGAGAGCATCGAGCTCGTTTACACGCCTCCGTGAGTTATTATTTCAGCATGCCCCAGTTTTCACTAAGTCTGAAAACTGATTGTGTTTCATCGATGTTCGTGAGCTCGGTAGAGTATTTTGTGAACCCTTTTGGCCCCAGGTCATATTGGGTGTTTTGTTAAGCTTGTTGAGTAGCTCCATGCCATGCTCTTACTTGACATGTTCAGGTTTTCCTTCATGTTGTTTTGCTGCTCCGAAGAGAGCATCGTGGTCTGAAATTTCAGACTAGCGTTAATTTCGCTAAGTCTGAAATCTGTTTTGCTTATTCAGTTTTGCCATGCTTGTTTGAAGCCCTTAATGGATGAATTTGCCTATGCCTCAGTCCTGATGATTTGTTAAGCTTGATGAGTACATCACTACAATTTGTTTTCATGTTGGGTGGCTGTAGCATGTTCATTTTGTTGCATTTAGGAGCCTACTTGCTGTAAATTGCAGATCGGTTCGTTTAGTAAATCGCTTGCCATTTCTAAACCGTAGCTCCGATTGCCATGATCTTTATATCGTTTTCAGGGGATTTCTTCCCCTCTATCCAGTGGCACACTTGGTTTTCCAAGTTGAGGCCAGGTTCATGCATTTCCTGTTACATCTTGCATTTTGCATCACGCATCGCATCCCGCATAGCATATCATCTTTGCATATTATTGCTTGCCCTTGCACGTGGTTGATTGTATCCTTGTTGCTTGTTTGTGTTGTTGGGTAGAGCTGGGAGACGAGTTCGCTAACGAGGAGCCCGTTGAGTTTGCTTTTGAGGATCCAGTCAATTCTGACAACTGTGCAGGCAAGATGATCACACCCTTGAAATCACTACTATCTTTGCTATGCTAGTTTTCTCGCTCTTTTGCTTTGCCAATGCTACGATGCCTACCACTTGCTTGTCAGCCTCCCAATTGCCATGATTGAGCCTCTAACCCACCTATGTCCTAGCAAACCATTGATTGGCTATGTTACCGCTTTGCTCAAGCCCCTTCTTATAGAGTTGTTAGTTGCAGGTGAAGATTGGAGCCGTTCCGTGTTGGAACATTTATTTACTTGTTGGGATATCATTATATTGCTATGTTATCTTTACTCATCTATATACTTGGTAAAGGGTGGAAGGCTCGGCCTCTCGCCTAGTGTTTTGTTCCACTCTTGCCGCCCTAGTTTCCGTCATATCGGTGTTATGTTCCCGGATTGTTGCGTCCCTTACGCGGTTGGGCTATCATGGGAACCCCTCGATAGTTCGCCTTGTTTAAAGCTTTTCCAGCAATGCCCAACATTGGTTTTACCATTTGCCACCTACCCTTTTCTTTCCCTTGGGTTTCCGGAGCCCGAGGGTCATCTTATTTTAAACCCCCCCGGGCCAGTGCTCCTCTGAGTGTTGGTCCAACTGTCAGCTGCTGGTGGCCACCAGGGGCAACTCTGGGCTGGCCTACCCGTACCTAAGACAATCTGAGTGTGCCCTGAGAAAGAGATATGTGCAGCTCCTATCGGGATTTGTCGGCGCATTCGGGCGGTGTTGCTGGACTTGTTTTGGCCTGTCGAACCATCTTGTTGTACCGGGATACCGAGTCTGATCGGTGGGTCCTGGGTGGAGGTCTATTCCTTCGTTGACCGTGAGAGCTTGTTATGGGCTAAGTTGGGACACCCCTGCAAGGATTGATCTTTCGAAAGCCGTGCCCGCGGTTATGGGCAGATGGGAATTTGTTAATGTCCGGTTGTAGACAACTTGAACTTAATTAATTAAAATGAATCAACTGCGTGTATTGCCGTGATGGCCTCTTCTCGGCGGAGTCCGGGAAGTGGACACGGCGTTGGAGTTATGACTGCGTAGTCTGCTCTATTTAGTTTCCGCTCGTGCTTTGCCTTCTCTTCTCGCTCTCTTTTGCGAATAAGTTAGCCACCATATATGCTAGTCGCTTGCTGCAGCTCCACTCACATTACCCCTTCCTTACCTATTAAGCTTAAATAGTCTTGATCGCGAGGGTGCGAGATTGCTGAGTCCTTTGTGGCTCACAGATTACTATTACACCAGATGCAGGGACCGATGATACTCCTCCGGATGGTGCGTTCGAGCTGAAGTGGGAGTACGACGAGGACTCTCAGCGATACTATGTTTCTTTTCCTGATGATCAGTAGTGGTGCCTATTCGGGGTTCGATTCAGGGTTTAGTCGCTTGTTGGGGGTCTTTTCTATTTTGGCGCCGTAGTCGGGCCATGAGTGTTTGTATGATGGATGTTATTTATGTACTTTGATGTGACGTGGCGAGTGTAAGCCAACTATTATTATATTCCCCCCTTTATACTATATATGTACTTGGGTTGTGTAATGATTCCCGACTTGCGACATTGCTTTCAATGCGCCTATGTCTCTAAGTCGTGCCTCGACACGTGGGAGACATAGCCGCATCGAGGGCGTTATAGACGCCGCACGCCACCGCCGTTGCGAATCACCAGAGACGCCGCACGCCGCCGCCGCGGATCCCAGGGATGCCACCGCCACCGCCGCGGATCCCCAAGGGCGTGGTCGCGTTGTACTAGACAAAGTGTGGTCGCCGCCGTCCTCTCCTCGTCCGACCTTGACCTCATCCCTTCGACTCCGATGACTCCTCTGTGGCCCGGTGGGTGCCAACTATCGTGGAATTGTCACAGCAGATGTCCTAGTGTGAGGCCAACACATCTACGCGGTAGCTTGAAGGGGTTGGTCGGAATCAAGAGACGTGAGGCGGATCAACACACAAGACAAGGATTTAGACAGCTTCGGGCCCCGGGAAACATCATTCGGTAATAGCCCTACATGCTATTTGTGGCTAGCTCTCATTATGCTCGCGAGGGAGTCGCCGTAAACCGGCTCTCCTAGTTATGTCTAGCCCTAGAGATTGTTTCTTCTTGCTTGTCCCTCCTTATATAAGTTAGAGGGGCAGGTTACATGTGGAGTCCTATTAGGATTAGGACTAGTCTACCTTCTAATACAAACCGGATACAAGTCCAGGTCTTAACTCCTTGTAAGACAAATATTTCTCACGCCTTCCCTCTTAAATCGGCCCACCATAACATGAGCTAGCCTTCTGGGCCTTGGGACTTGTCATCTGTCCGTCCCGCCCGCCGGGTTACCAGTGAATCATAATGTTCAGTCAGGTTGCTTGTAAACCGTCTGGTCAGTGCGGGTCGCCGGTGAATCTCCAAGTCCGGTCGGGTTATACTTCCGGCCGGGTTATGACGGGGGTATATCCCCGACATCTCCCGTGATATCTGACGATATATTTACAAGTAATGCACATGGATGGTCCGTCCGTGATTTTAGGGTGGGTTAGTCGGTTGGAAGATTTGTTAGTTAGCCTATTTAAAGGTAGCACGATGCTCTGGTGCTGTTGTTAGGGTTTGCTAGCCCAGCGGAGGAGTCCCTAGTTCTTCTCTTACCCAAAGGATTACGACCACCGTCTGTCATTGCCGCAGTCGTCTGGCACCAAATCAACCATCTCATCGTCGAGCTTGATTCGGTGCGCGCTGAGGGGCCGATCAGTTGATGTGCCCCTGATCCCTTGCCCTGACTATGGCGAAACGGTTAGATTCTATCTCTCTAGTACCGAAGAGCACGATGGTTGGGTGTTCTACAAGTGCAAACACCACGATGTACAATCCCTTTACACTTTGGGTTGACATTTACTGCATGAGTAATTTTTTCTACTGTTTCGTTAGTGCTGGTTTGATTTGTGTTCACTTGATTCATAGGATCCATGTGATTTCTGGCGCTGGGAACTAGAGTACGTGGATCATCTTGTTGGTACAAGTGTCCTTGTTGGTGCTTATGCCCTTGATGCAATGGCTGCGGCACAGGATAGAAGGGAACAACTACAACGCACAAAAAAACAGTGGGAAAAGAATTCATGTACCAAGAGTGGAAACATTGGAGGCAGGACAAATTACAGTCAGAGCAATGTGGCAACCATTACGAAGCACCAAGCTTATACGATGTTAGGACTAGGTTGACAAATTGTTTTCACGCTGAAGCTCTGTTGATGACTAGTGTAATGGTGTTGTGTGTGATGTTGATTGTGAAGAAATAATATATTTGTGATCGTATCAAGGTGATTATCATGGTTACATGTAATAATAGCTTAATAAGAAGATGTGTTCTAACATGATAACTCTTATACGCCCCCAACCCTATTTTAACATGATAGGTAAGAGTAAGAAATAAATCTTACACGATGATTCCATGAAATAGTTATTTTGATTATTTCTTACCTTCTTGACTATTATGAGAAAATAAGAGGTAAGACGGAGCATGTTAAAATTGCTAAAAAATAATGAATAAACCGAGTTGCAATGAAGGCAATCGAATAGAAAAATGTAAATGACCATTTCAATTCTTGCGCACTATGTTGTGCACGAACACAAGAGTACCATGAAATAAAAATAAAGTACGTCATTACAGCAATGACTTAAAAATCCCTTAATTTATTTTCACAGACTACGTTTTGCCAAAAGTACTCTAGAGGCACATCAGGAACATGGGAAACAAATAGATAAATCCCATGATCTCCCAGGTACAGCAACATCAGCACCTTCTGTCCTAACAACAAGAGTTTTTCCTTCTTCATGAACTCGTTCAATTTGTTGACGCATACATGACCATCAATATCAAAAATGGTGGATGTACTTGACACAGTACTGTGTGGATGATAAACAGTGGTTATGGCACCATATTCCTCCATTTCTTCGGGGACAACACGATTAGGCAGTTTCTGTTGAAAACAATATTTGTTACATCAACACGTGGCAACTAAATGTTATGTATTAAAGGAAGAACAATTAATTTGGAACAAAGCTAAAAACATACTGAAATGACACAAAGTGAATGAAGTACCGAAAGATGGTTACCGAGAAGTTCTTGTTGCAATTTGACCATGTCAACGTATGGAGGAATGCATATGCTCTCCCTGATCATAGTTTCCAGTATCATGACGCTCCACTAACTTTTCAAGGTCCATCACTTGGCGTATGACATACTCCATTATTCTCCATTTTAAGCTTGTCCCCTCAGTTACAACGACATTGTCACTTGGCGTATGACATACTCCATTATTCTCCATTTTAAGCTTGTCCCCTCAGTTACAACGACATTGTCAATAATATCTCTTTTCTCATTGGACAATTGGTAGTATGCTACAATATTATAGCACAGACAATTTAATTTATTATATATGGTATATGATAAAGTTAGAGTAATAAAACTTGCAGGAGCATAAAAGTATCTTACTCGGATGTATGATAGGCAAATTCCCAGTTGTCAATATGCTACTTGGTACTTCTGAATTGTTAGTACTGAACGTAATCTCCTGACCCACATGTAGCATGTAAACTCTAACAAATTCCTTCCAAGACTTCCCTGAAATGTATGTCAACTCATTGTCATTGGTAATCACACATGGGAATTCAAACCCCTCATTGGTACTGAAACTTGCTTCAAAGTTCCCATATTTTCCCAAGGACACTCCAAATTTCTGTGTGAAACTGTATCTGTTGTAGCAGGGATTACCTGAGTAGCATATCTACGATTGTTAATATATATGAACTGCCTGTTAATCCCAAGAATTTGTCCAATCATAGATGACTAGCACAGTATAGTTCACTACTTCTTAGCAGTATTATCATATAACCCCATAGAAGATTTAAATTAACATGCACGTACACAAAACCATTTTATCATCTAAGAAATCAAGATGCAATATAACTCTTTTTGCAGTAAACATTACGAACAACTGACTGAGTACAAAGGGTCCGAGTACAATATTCGTTCAATATTACTGCCTCCGTCCAAAATTTTGTGGACAAATTTTTGTACATACGGATGTATCTATGCAGAAAACATGACGAGATACATGCGTATCTACATGGATCTAACACATTAATTTTGGATCGGACGGAGTACTAAATTTCTCATGATATTTGCTACGGGTCATGTCAGACTGGATCTTACTGTCTTGTTTGCAAATCCCGCGCGCACAGTGACGGTACAAAACTCCCTCATACAATGCTCACCGGGGCACAAACCCTTGGTGTCCAAACAAATGCCACACTCCAAATCGAGATCAATCTCATTACTAGTACTCACAGTCTTAAAGATTAGTGCTAGCAGTTGAATTTAGATCTGACAGATTCTATAGTGCAAATACGTATCGCGCTGATCTCCTTAACCATTTTCGCTCGAGAGAGGGACGTGAGGAGGAGGGGGCGAAAAGAGCGGTCACTTCCGACCCCTAAGCCGACGATGGCGGCGGCGGCGGCCGGAGATTTCAAAAAGCGCGTACGCCCGGCGTCTCCGATCTTATATTGGAGCGGTCGTGGAGGTGGTAGGTGGCCCCGATGCCACGGGTGGTTAGGAGGAAGGCGGTGCAATCACGGGATTTCGGGACAGGTGGCGTGCGTGAGTTATGGGATCTTTTAACATATATCATCAAGATTAAAAAACATTATGTTGTGCTAAAAAATACATTTCATAAGGGTGAACTAGGTTTTTGGTTCGAAACAAGTATGAATGATATATAATTCCAAAATTGGACTTGTCCGTTTTCCAAATAAGTTTCAGAACTATACATGCCATGACCAATGCAAGCAAGCATGCAAAACTATACACTTGCAATCATTGCCAAAAATGGTTCAAACTAGGCATGGAGGCGTACAATGGCCATGAATTGTCACCGCAAAAAAGTTTTGTTGACTTAAGATAATTGAACAAATCATCGAGCATTTTCAGAGGGTGCCAGGCTAGCCCAGAAGGGCGAGTCCGGGAGCACCTCCATGTTAACACCACATACAAATGATTCCAACTTTTTTTCATGCCCTCCCATGAGCAAATCAAGCAAACATGCAAATATGGTTCTCAGTTTCGACAACTTCTCCACGTATTGGGATTTTTTTATATCGAAAATGCCCGAAAACTGGCCCCACGTGACATTAGTTGCAAACTTTACTAAGAATACTTCAAACTTGGCATGGAGGACTAACATGACCATGAGTTGTTACCCCAAATTTTTTGTGTTGATTTAAGAAAGGTCAACAAACCAGCATGTGCCTTCTCAGAGGATGCCATCTTAGCCCAAGGGAAGGGCGCGTATTGGAGCACCTCCGTCTTTACAATATCCACAAATGATGCTAACTTTTATTTCATTATCTCCCATGAAAAAATCAATAATGCATTCACAAAGATTTTTAATTTGGCCAACATTTATAATCCTTCTGCAATTTCGAAGCGAAAAAGAAACATCGCCTGCATGGTCTACCCCCTAGCCACACATCGAAAGCATGGGGCACATGATGCATTACACTTTGTTTGTCTTATGGTGGACCTAGTTGACACACCAAGCCTAGTTGGATCATTGGCCTACACCGGATTCCATGTCGTGTGAAACCTCGGGCACATCAACTGCACCCGTCTAGAACCTTCAAACTGCACTGTCCACTTTGTGAAGCAAGTACAACATGAAATTTGTGAAATTTCCCCAAGCTATTAAAGTGCATCTCATGAAAAAATCAAGTAAGCATGCAAAAATGCTATTCAGTGTACACAAAATTTTGCATGTACGGTAATTTTTTCGGCCGAAAATACTAGAAAACTGGCCACATGTGAATCATATTGCAAACTTTACAAAAAAAATGGTTCAAACATGGCATGGAGGCCTAACATGGCCTTCAATACTCACCCCAAAAAGTTGGGTCGATTTCATACAGGTCAGGATAGTACTATAGCATCTGCTCTCAAAGCGCGCCAGGCTCGGCCGGAAGGGCTTGTGTTGGGGAACCTCCATGATCACACCATCTTCATATTTGGTCAAATATATTTCATGGCCTCCCATGACCAAATGAAGCATGCATGCACAATGGTTGTAAGCTTCTACTAGATTTTCCATTTTCTTCCATTTTTCGGTCATAAATGCCCGAAAAGTGGCCGCAACTGCCAAAACTTGCAAATTTTGCTGAAACTCGTTTTAATGTTGTCCTAGAAGTCTGTAATGTAACATTTTCCTTTGCATGTCATAAGTTGGGTTCAATCCACATGAAGCATGATCTACTTGGTCTGTACATTCGACAGTGTAGTCGCGCTTGTGACCGGGAGCATCAGGAAGGTTCTCGACGGAGGCAGCACGTGTACCGCATCGACTCCATGGATGGAATCCAGTTTGAACCAATGTTCGCACTTGGTATGGTGTCAATTAGGTCCACCCTTAGGCAAAGAAGCTTGAAGGCATCATGTGCTACCACTTTCGATGGTTGTCTAGGGGGGTAGACCGTCTGGGAGGAAATGAAAAAAATCATGAAAATCATGTGTAACCTTGAACGCACTGTGGATGCATGCTTGATTTGGTTCATGGGATGGCATCAAAATAACTTGGAATCCTATGTACATGGTGTATTGAAGGAGATGGCCCGAGATGGGCCGTCCCGGGCTATCCTTGTACCCTCCGAAAGCACGTGTTGGTTTATTGACCTATATTAAATGACTGTCAAGTTTGTAGGGTTACAATCCATAGCCATGTTAGGGATACATATGCCAAGTCTGAACCATTTTCATCTAAGTTTGCAAGTTTTTTCATGTGTAAATCTTAGTCTAAACTGAGAAGCATTTCGCATGGTAGCTTGTTTTGGTCATGGGATTCCATTGGAAATAGTAGACATCATTTTGTATTGTAGATGATCTACTAACCATGGGGGTGCCCCCAAACACGTCCTTGCGGCCTTGACATGCACCCTCCGAAATCACATGTTGGTTTGTTGACCTACCTGAAATCAACCCAACTTTGCAGGGTTGCAAGCCATGGTAATTATTGGGGTACGTACAAATTTCAACCATTTTCAGCAAGGTTGCAAGTTTTGTCACGTACGGACAATTTTCGGGCATTTTCAGAACAAACAACATATTTTATACCACTTAAAAAATGCATTCCTTTCTCGACGACACATTTGTTTTTTCTTCGGAACATTACATTTGTTTTGCCCAATTACAGATGCTAATGTTTCAACCTCCCATAATTCACGCCACCCAGATCTCCCAAAATCCCACGATTACAGCTCCTCCCTTGTAACCACCCGCGGCATCCAGGTCCCGTACCACCTCCCGCGACTACTGCAAGATTAGATTTTAGCCGCCACCCACCAGGAACATCGCCTGAGGGGTTGGACGACAGTGGTGTTATCGCTGTCTCCTACGTGTGTCAACGCGCGCTGCTCCTGTTGCTGCCGTCGAGCGCCACACATCCACATCTAGTGTGGGACGCACTATCCGCGTGGAGCATTGGGCTACCACCGTCGATGACAGAAGGTTACGTGATCATAGCTCTTTTTGTAATCTTTTTCGGACACGCACGTCTACTAGTAAAGCCCTAATAGGTTTCCCACAAGTTATTCTAGTTGTCAAGATTACCTGATGATAGCTCTCATTAATAACTATCAACATCATCAATCTTGGCACACTACACGAATGTCCGAAGAGGTAATACCACAACAAAGGTATCTCTTTCATGAAATAACATGTCGTATGTTTATGCAATCCCAAAACCCTAGTTGAACTGTCCCAATGTTATGCATGACCAAAATCTGTAGTGTGCTTAAAGTTACATGTATTTCATATTATTTAATAAACTCATCCGTGCCCACGTATAAGATTCTATTTTTGTTACACATTTCTCAATGTGAAGGTCAAATAAATTGAACCGGTTTTGCTTCTGTTCCATAGGTGCAGTAAAATGGAAACTACTAATGGAGAAAAATACGTCTCCGAAATGACCGATGAGGTACATAGTTAACATTTCGTTTGAAAACTGTACTTGCAGACACTTCTTTCATACTCGATAAAATCTATTGCCACTTTTGCAGGAAATCTTGAGGAAGCACGACCATACGAAGTTAGTGTTCTCACCGTCAAGGCTCGCCAAAGTCATAAAATTGTTGTCACCAAAACACATAGAGAAAATCATAAGCGATACCGGTCTTGGGTGTCTAAACATGATTCGTGAATTTAAACTCCGACGCATTATGTTGGTAAGACTAACAAAGAGCTTCAATAGTGAGACATCGTCCATTACCAAAGGTAAAACACCCATTCCTATCACCGCAAAAGACGTGCACCATATATTTGGCCTTGCGATAGAAGGGGAGGATATTGATGAAAAACTGCAAAGCACGCCGGATCCCATTTTTTTAACACATTTCAAAACAATGGGAGCATTGATATGGATGACCTTGAGACAGCGATCTTAAGTTCCAAAACTCCGGACAATGATTTCCTGACGCGGTTCGTTCAATTCGCTATTGGCACAGTTTTAGCGCCAACAGCACAATGTTATGTCGACGTGAAATACCTTAAACTTGTTGCGGATATTAAAAGCCTTCGACAATTGAACTGGGCATGTTTCACAATGAAACACAAATTTAGCTCTCTTGATCAAGTATATCTACAGGGAAATCTACCTCTGCTTCAGATTAGTGCAACATCACTAGTTAACATTTTACAATTCTTTTCCTTTTCTATATCTCTCTATATTGACGAAGTAATTTATTGTGAAGATTTGGTACTGGGAGCACATGCGTTCCGGAAAATTGATGTATACTCCTATACCCCCACCATTGGTCGCACGATGGGACGAATGCACGTGTGTAATAAGAGCAGAAGCTTACACCTTAGGAGGTCTTCATAAAGGACTGGTGTGTTTCTAGATTTGACCCATGTATATATCCGGTTATTTATTTGCTACTACTGATTCATTGTACCTGATTCAAAGGTTGTGATGGAAATTTGTGCTCGACAACCAGAGGCCAACAATAGAAAGGATCCAGGAAGCAAAAAATTGTACGTGAGGATGAAGGTGATTCATCTCGAGCACAATCACAAGGTCAAAATATGAGTAGCCACCAAGTAAGCCCAACAAAGACAATTTTCATTTTACAAGATCAGTAAAAGGTTGCATCGAAACTCATTCATTTTTCTTTGTTCTGAACGGGGTGTTATTTCGTTTGCACAGGTGAAAATGATAGTTGCAGCCCTGAATGCACGTTGTGCTGAGCAAGAAAAGAATATAGACAGACAGTTAATGGAATTTCAACGTAGATTTAATGCGAAATTCCTCACCCTGAGCGAAGAGTTAATCGACATTAAGAGTAAATCTGGCAGTAATCCTAGGCTCTCGCCGCTCGAGGACGAAATTAAGAACTTAAGGAGGGAACTGAAGGTATGTCATGTTGTGCATTTTTTATTGTTATGAATATGTTCCTCCATATTCATTATTGTTATAATTTTTATAGGAATTTAAAAACCAAACTAAAGTCAGCCGACAATCCGAGTCACAGAAAGCAAGCGTCGAGGTAATAACTATGGCCCACCACATAAGTAGTATTACCAAACTAATTATAATTGACCATTTTTGTTGTTGTAGGAACAAGTCAATGTGTGAAGTGATCCCTTCATGGCGACTCCTGAGTCCGACGCATCCACGCCACGTACTTCGACTCCAACACCAAGTGACAGACACGTCCTGCCAAACAAGGACTATCCTCGAATCACACCGTTGAAGCCTCTATTTGATAATGATTACGTGCTCACCGCTGAGGACAAAGAGGCAGCCATTTTCATCCGGGGAACACACGGCCCTGTTGAAGTCGTTCAAATCGGAGACATTCCCCTAAGAGCGGAACAACCGAAGCCAATTTACGATTAAAAATACATCTATGGTGATGTAAGCCCCTTGTACTCCATTGTACATGAACTATTTGAACTATTGGCACATCATTATATGATTACAAATTTGGCAGGTTATTATGGCGTATGCTCACATCAGCGGAGTTGAGAATGATACTACCTCAGTCATATCCCCCAATGAAACCAAAAAGCTTTTACAAACAAAAGGGGTTATTCCAAAGGGCGTGGAAGATCGTTGCTTCAGCGTATTGCAAATAACTTTGTAGGATGCCGGAATGTACCTGTTTTCCTCACTTTCATATCTCGTAATAGATAGTGTAGATGAAATATTTCAGGGGTTCCCCGAACCATAATTGTTACCTTATATACATTATTCTGTGGAATGAGTCCTCTTTGACTTTATGGCAGGTCCACATCCCGTTTAATGTGAATGATAACCACTGGATGGCAATGGTGTTCAATTTCGACAAAGAAGAGATTCAAATCCTAAACTCCTTGAAAAATCAATTTGACGAGTCGAAGGAAACTGCTCTTGTAAGCTTTATCTTGCTGCCTCTTTACTGTCGCATGGCACATGAACTCCAAATCACCGCAACCCTTCGTAATACTCGTATTATGCTAGGTGGAGGCGATTCAGGCCTGCATGGACGGAGCAGTGAAGGATGGCTTGGTAACACCAGATAAGCCCATTAATTGACCGACTGGGAAGTAGTACACTATGACGACATACCGCAACAGAATGAAGGGTACGTACGACCTCCTAAATTATTCCTTGCTGACACGTCCAAGTTTACTAAAACCTAAACTAAACACTGCAGGCATTCATGTGTGTTTTTTACACTGAAGTACATGTTGACATGGAACAGTGAAGTATTTACCGACAAAGTGGAGCAGGTGAGCAAAACACTATATTTTCTTGTAGAATATCTTATGACTGAATGATGTGCTGACATATGTGTCGCTTATCAAATGTAGTCACAGGTAGATATATTTAGCTAGAAAATAGTTTCAAGCTTGCTGCGATCAGATTGCAACAGTTTTCGCATGGAAACATACAAGTACCCCATAACGTTTAGCGAAAAAGCACGGATATTTTATTGTATTCACATGTGTCATGACGCTACCGAATGCACTGATGTATGCTGTACAGGCGGAGACGTATGAAGCCCACGTTGCATCGGAACCTATCAATTCACAAGATGATGTCCAAGAAATTATCGGTACTGTTGAGTGCAAGATATCAGACGCGTCGAGCTCCCCAAAGGATCCCGACACCCCGAGCTCCCCAAAAAAGCGAAGAGCACGTGGACGCCCGAGGAAGCTTGTTGATGAAGTGCAAGCTAAAAAAACAAAAAACTATGGAAGAGCTCAGAGTGAAATTTGATAGCAAGACCATTGCTAAACATGTGTCTTCTTCGATATCAAGATGATCACGCAAGCCATCACATGCTATATCGAGCCCATTCAAGTTAACCAAATGGTAGTTTACGTATGTACTGGGTAGCACTGTAGTTAGCACTACTTATGATACATTTGTCATTTACGATTTGGTGATTGAAATTTATCAAACGTGCATCGACGAGCGGTGAAAGATGGCTTGCTAACAACAGCTAAGACCGTAAAAAGTAGGGTATGATAACATACCTCAATATAGAAATCTATGTTGTCGCCGTACATTCTTTTGGCAATCACGAACATTATATAATTTCGGCAATTAGGGATACATGCTCAGTTCTTTTGGTTGAACTGGCAATAGGTCATTCTGCCAATCATTTGCATGATGTACTTTTGGCAATATATTATACAACCTAAGTCCATGTCAAAAAATGGCAATAGGTACTTTTGGCAATCATGTGCATGCTACATTTCTGGCAATTACTAATGCATGCTCATTTGTTTTGCTTCAAATGGCAGTATGTACTCCTGGCGAACATTTGTGTGCTCTACTTTTGGCAGCTATTAATACAGGATCATTTAGAATGGTTTAACTGTCCATAGAAATAACTAGAATATCATTATTTCTAAACATACCAAATTCAGTGCAAGATATAGCATTAGCATCTTTAGTTAGAGTCATAACATATATGTACCACATATCACCATAGTGGAGGTATTAGGCAAGGTTGACCGCAATGCACTTATTAGTACAGGGTAGGTGCTTACAAGATAAACAATAGTTCAATGAAGCAACAACACTTATTAGTACAGGGTAAACACTTAATTAGGCGCCTATCATGTACAAATTGGCACTGCTGCTTCCGAAAACCATGTTTAATATAGTTAGCATGTACCTAAGCACGTAGCATTGGAAGTTGGCCATTACCAGAAATGAGCAATGTACTACCAAACACTTAAACATAGCATGTTAAACACTCGCAACCCAAAAGATAAACCGGCACATAAGTTCAAGCAGTACGGTGGGGCAGAAGTATCACACGACAACCATAACATAAAAACAGTCTTAACTAGGGTGGACCAGTAGTAACAACCAAGTAGCGCATCAGAACCTCGGCATCTTGGCCGGACGAGGAGGCCTCGGGAGGTAGAATGGAAGATGCCCCTTCGCATACTTCCCGAGGAAGGCACCAAAAGCGGAATGTTCAGCCCGGCCGTGGGGCTTGCGGTTCCTCCCATTACCACGGCTGATATCGGTGCCATGCATGATCAGGTTGTCGTAGTCGCTCTTGATTCTCATGCAGTAGAAGGGGCATGCTATGTTGCCGTAGAGCTTGTCGGAGCCGCTGCGGTATGGGATTTCCCCATTCCGCAGCCTCCTGAGGACGTAGCGGCTCTTGCTTTCCCTCCTCTCCTTAATATCATCCATGCCTTCGTCATCTTCATGTGTGTTAGTTGATCGACAGCTATGTCAGATTAGGAATATAGAAATGTAGCATTTCATAAGAGTATCAAGTACATTCCGAAAGTAGGAACACAAAAATATGATCAATCAGAAGATTCACACAACATGTACCTCATGTATTGCTATATATGTTTATCTATTATTTGTTATCTTTCTTGTTCTTTTTTCTTTGCTTGGAATGCGTACCTGTTATCCCCTGTAAAGAAGTACTCCTATTTGTACAATCTAAGTTGACAATTAACTAAAGGGTTCGGGTTTTAGGGTATAAACAAATCATTTTACTGCATTCAAGCACATATTTTATTTCATACTGAAAATAGATAATTCCAAAAACAGGATCATTTCTTGCCATTTCTTGCAACAATATTTTGTATGATCTTGTTTTATCATAAAGAGATACCAGACAATATCTAATTTAATTATATTCAAACTAGATGAGTACATACTACAAAGTAAAACTACCGCATCAACAAAGAAAAGATTGCCCTCACTTGATATTTTGAAGACAACAAATCATATGAATCATGTCATGAATTATGTATAAAAAGAGAATTTTTTGACTGAGGTACATTGGTTGCGAACATAAGAAATTATGGCTTTAATTACTCCTTGTTGCTAATAATTACATAGGGTGCGTACATAAGAAACTCTGCAATGAATTACTGAAGGAAATATGCCCTAGAGGCAATAATAAAGTTATTATTTATTTCCTTATATCATGATAAATGTTTATTATTCATGCTAGAATTGTATTAACCGGAAACATAATACATGTGTGAATACATAGAAAAACAGATTGTCACTAGTATGCCTCTACTTGACTAGCTCGTTGATTAAAGATGGTTATGTTTCCTAGCCATAGACATGAGTTGTCATTTGACCCATTCCGTTAGCTTAGCACACGATCGTTTAGTATGTTGCTATTGCTTTCTTCATGACTTATACATGTTCCTATGACTATGAGATTATGCTACTCCCATTTACTGGAGGAACACTTTGTGTGCTACCTAACGTCACAACGTAACTCGGTGATTATAAAGGTGCTCTACAGGTGTCTCCGAAGGTACTTGTTGGGTTGGCGTATTTCGAGATTAGGATTTGTCACTCCGATTGTTGAAGAGGTATCTCTGGGCCCACTTGGTAATGCACATCACTTAAAGCCTTGCAAGCATTGCAACTAATGAGTTAGTTACGGGATGATGTATTATGGAACGAGTAAAGAGACTTGCTGGTAACGAGATTGAACTAGGTATTGAGATACCGACGATCGAATCTCGGGCAAGTAACATACCGATGACAAAGGGAACAACGTATGTTGTTATGCGGTTTGACCGATAAAGATCTTCGTAGAATATGTGGGAGCCAATATGGGCATCCAGGTCCCGCTATTGGTTATTGATCGGAAACACGTCTCGGTCATGTCTAGATAGTTCTCGAACTCGTAGGGTCCGCACGCTTAACATTCGTTGACGATATAGTATTATATGAGTTATGTATGTTGGTGACCGAAAGTTGTTCGGAGTCCCGGATGAGATCACGGACATGACGAGGAGCTCCAGAATGGTCTGGAGGTAAAGATTCATATATTGGATGATATGATTAGGCTAAGGGGTCAGGCCCACGGGGCTATAAGTCGGTGCAAAAGGAGTTTTGCGGAGGCCAGTAGGCCAAAGGCCAGAGACCCTGGCGTCTGGCCCTGGGCCAGACGCCGAGGCCCATGGCGTCTGGGCCAGACGCCAAGGATTTTGGCGTTTGGTCCTGGAGTCCGAGTGGGACTCTTGCCTTTCGGGAAAAACCGACTTTGAGGAGGCTTTTGCTCCAAGTTTCGACCCTTGGGCTCAACATATAAATAGAGGGGCGGGGCTAGCACCAAAGACACATCAAGAAACACCAAGCCGTGTGCCGACAACCCCGTCCCCTCTAGTTTATCCTCCGTCATAGTTTCCGTAGTGCTTAGGCGAAGCCCTGCGGAGATTGTTCTTCACCAACACCATCACCACGCCGTCGTGCTGCCGGAACTCATCTACTACTTCACCCGTCTTGCTGGATCGAGAAGGCGAGGACGTCATTGAGCTGAACGTGTGCAGAACTCGGAGGTACCGTGCGTTCGGTACTTGGATCTGTCGGATCGTGAAGACGTACGACTACATCAACCGTGTTGATAAACGCTTTCACTTAGCGATCTTCAAGGGTATGAAGATACACTCCCCCTCTCGTTGTTATGCATCACCATGATCTTGCATGTGCGTAGGAATTTTTTTGAAATTACTATGTTCCCCAACAATTACTTACTGCAATCAGAAAATGTCTTCACAATATAGCTGTAAGGCTTCATGATTTTCATCAAATAAACTAGTTTTTCTGACAACTAAATAAATGTAGTGTTTAATAGGTCTCAGCAGATTTGGTAATCAGATTGAAAATAAGATGCATAGTCCACTTCATTATATGGAAATCATAAAGCAGATAGAAAAAGTTTGCACTTTTAAGGTATGAAAGATTCTATAAGAAAGGAGAAAATGTGGTATCAGCTTTGTGCATATGGAGCATTATGATTACGCTTAGTAATGAAAAATTCTATATAATAAGAATGCAATAGAAAATCTTGTTGCTAGAAATGTACTGTTGT
Source organism: Aegilops umbellulata (assembly GCA_032464435.1). Lineage (NCBI taxonomy): Eukaryota > Viridiplantae > Streptophyta > Magnoliopsida > Poales > Poaceae > Aegilops > Aegilops umbellulata. Next base: position 617,915,214 of record CP136058.1, on the reverse strand, counting down.
ATGGACTTGGCATGCATGATTACTGATGTGGCATAGTTTCATGGATTGATTTGTGCAAGAGAAGAACTAATCCATGTTTGTTGTTAATGGCAGGCAGTGGCCGTAAATTGTTACTACATGCATCAGTACTGACCAGATGCATAACTCGATGATGTGGCCCAGTTTCATGCATACCAAAACTAGATAATGGGTTGCCACTATTGAAGAACGGAGCATAGTTTCATGAATAGCAAAACCAGATAATGGGTTGCACAATTGAGGAACAGAGCATAGTTGTAACAGGGGTTGTCTGATTTAAACTCTCATCATTGATAGTATTGTTGGTTACTAGCGAGGCACACGTGCATTGGGTGTGAAAGCAACAGTTAATGTCAATTATTTTACATGCACTTTACACTGCTATGTTATTGTAGCAATGGATTTGTGTGTGTGTTTTCATTAATAAAGAGATAATGTTTGTGCATAATATGCATTTAGATTCACAAAGTTCAAAGCATTAGTAATTCATTTAGAAGAAAAGAGTTTGCGCTTTTAAAGTATCCAAGATTCTATTACAATGGAGAAACATAGTGCTATGAGGTTGTTTGTGCATAGGTAGCATTGTGCTTAAGCTTACAAATGGAATATTCTAGATAGTACGCATGCTTGGAATTTTTCTTTTATAGTAAATAAGATATCGAATGGCCAACAATGCTGGGATTTACCATCTGTCCACCGTTGGATTGGCTTCATCCAACAGAAAATATTCAAAGTTGTTTCCAAAGTACATGTTTTAAAAGTTACCATTTATAGAAGCTCAAGCACCGTTGATAAATATTTACTGTTGCATGTCAACTTTTCAAGTTCTAGATATTAATCATTGATCCTCTTGTTGACTATCATGAAATAAACAAATTTGTAGGAAATTTTTCCATCCACTCAAACCTGTCTGAAAGAATCCTACGTTTTTAGTATGCACAATCAAACACTCATACAATCCTGTAGGATTCAAGATGACATGACACTCTAATCCCACGTTTTCCCTATTCCTGTGTTTTGGAAATCGTACGAATAAAAGAGGTGATACCTAACAAATACACCATTTTCTACAGCAGAACTGGTTCATAATCAGTTTCTAAATCATATTCTTACTCATCTTCACAAAATAATTGCACGCACAGGGGGATTTTAGGCCTACATGACTACTGTTCCATGCCAGGTTTCAGATTGAAGGGGTTTCCTTCCAAATGTATGAAACAACTAGTACTAATCCTAACCCTAAGGGAGAGATCAAGAAACATAACCTATCTAGACGAAATCTAATCCGTGCTGCATGCAATTTAGGAGAAAACCCCATGGGAGAAAACCCCAAAAACAGAGTAGGAGAATAGAGCAAAACAGAGTAGTACCTCCGAGAGCTCGTCGTCGACCTCCTCGTCAAACTCGACTACCTCGTCCTGCACTTCCTTAGTGTCGAGCTCGGCCTCCTCGTAGTACTTGTCGATGAGCTCGTACTGCTCGCGCTTCTGCTTGGCCCTCTGCTCTTCTAGATCCACCACCACCTCCTCCTCCACCTGCTCCCCGACCGCAGGCTCGGACGCTGTGACGGCGGCCGGAGCAGTCACAATAGATGGTGCACCGCCTCCCGTCGCCGCGACGGCGCCGTCGGCCACGCCAACCGCGGCGGCAATTACCACAGCAGGCTTCTCCACTGCTTCTACCGCTGCATCCTTCTCCACCATCGTGTCTTCACGGCCGGCCTTCATCTTCCGACGACGAAGGGCAAGGGAGATGGTTGCTGGCTCGTAGGAGGTAGGGTTCGAGGTGAGAGGAGAGGGTTTTTGCTGATTTGGGGAAGAAAAGCAGCAGGGGTGGGGGAGTGGGGGAGACGGGGGTGGGGGAGGCGGCCTTTATTTGGCGTGTGGGTGGACGTTTGGAGTTACCGAGGCTAGACGCGTGGAGTCATGCGCTCGTGCACGCCCCAACCACTTTAAATTTTTTTGTCATGAATTTGTATATTTTTTTACCTGTGGTTTAGCGAGGAAATTACACAAACCATCTACTTTTGGTGTTACTTTTGCATAGAACACCTACTTTACAGGTTTGTTGCAAAAAAATCACATATTGGTGGGGTAATTTGTTGCAGCAAGGTCTAATCTGCCATTTTTGGTGGGTTGACATGATTTCTAACAAGTGAGTCCAGTTAGTAAGTGCACCGCGGGAAATAAAACATTCCACATCAGCACCCAACTAGAGCTATGCAAAATTTACAAATAGGTACTCTAGAAATAATTCTCATTGTTTCTGGGCCAACAGAAATGAACTATTGACAGTTTTTTTTGTTCCCACATAACATGTTGGCACACAAGAGCATGCACCAAACTTGTTCTCCTTCGACACACAGACGCTATAACGACGGACATGTACCAGTAATATTCACACTGCACGTGTCGATACCATCTTGACCAACACGCAACAACATTGGTCTCATTGGACTCACACATGCCAAAAGGGGTCCAGATTATTCACCAATTCTTCTAGTCACATTCTACTCCAAGATGCGACAATGGACCGACATGTATCAATCTTGATCTATTTGCACAAATAATTGGTATAAGGGCCAGATGCACCAATAGAGGTCACAATGTACTGACACATGTCACTTGGGCCAACACGCACCATGCCCGCATACAAGGAACAAATAAGCCTATAGGATCCACATGCACCGATAAACTATGTCTCGACATGCAACAACTTTTTGTAGTCACATTGCACGCACAGTGCATACCAAGACACGCCAACGGCCCGTCATGTAGCAATCTTCATGTGTTTTCACTAATCATGGTCTCTTTGGCCTCACGGATGCCATAAGGGCCAAATGCACCAATATTGACACGTTGCACTCAAACGTGCCACTTCGGCCAACACGGATCATGGTTTCTTTACTAGCAAGGATCACATAAGCCATTATATAGTGTTGGTACCCTAGCTAATAACAACATATATCAACATTGGTCCTAGTTGTAGCTACATAGGACCACTTATGACACACATGGATCGCAGCCTCGGTGCATGGTTTTTTTTTCCGTGCGTCTGTGTCTGGATACATGTCTTAAGGAGAGGCAAATTGGTTCTGCCGAACACACTGCATCAACCGAACTGGCTAGACCCTTTACCTCACACCCGCATGGCCCTGGTTCGAATCCCCGCGAGGCAGTTGGAAATGCCAATTTTTTTCTATGGGTACTGACACATGGGTTCCCTTGTCATCCACACAAACGCGCCACCTCATGTACCACATTTGGCTAAGTGCACCTACTACTCCACATCATTTTCAACTTTCTTCTTCCCTTCTCGACAAGCGCTGCCGCCGCCATCTCCAGACGACGCCTCTCTTCGTCGCCGGATCTGCGTGGCCGCTGCCAACTCTGGCAAGTAGGTGAGATCTCCCCTCATCCCCCTCACGAATCTTCTTTCCTTCCCCAACCGCATGCGTCTCCCTCCGGACGCGGATCTGATCCATAAATTTTAATTGGTACATGCGGTAGATGATTTGTTGATGGATATGATGGCTCTTCAATAGACTGATGGATGTCGTAGTGTAGGATCTGAGTTGTACCAGGGAAAAGTGAGGCCCTATGCAAATCAAAATGCGGCCCTATGTGTGAAAAAATAAATCAAAATAATTCATATGTTCTTCACTATAGTATGTAGTACAGACATTGGATTGGATTGGATTGTGATTTATTAGGTAGATGATACTGGCATTGCCATTGTCATTGGCATTGCTTTTTAGGTAGATGATAGTAAATAGATTTAATAGGTATTGCATTTTAGGTTATCACTATGATTTATTATATGTATGATCTTTCTATTGTACTATGGTAGCGTACAATTCAAATTAGAGTTCAACATGTTCTGTGTAAAATGGAGGAAGCACCATCTAGACGGTGCAAGTCACGGTACTGGACCAGCCTTTGTACTGCCACGCTGTTCGGCATCTACTTCCAGCCTACTTTTGTTTTGCAGTGGTAACAATTTATATGAACCTTCTGACAGTTCATTTTTTTTATTTCCACTAATGCATTGTGTTTGTTATTTGTTTTTTTCTTGCACAGATCATCCCATGCAATGTGAGATTGACATTCAATGAGCTCATCGGAGATACCGTGACCTTCGACGCTCTTGGGGGGCCGTACACTATGCAGGTCGATAAGGGGCGAACGATAACCCAGATTGGAGGATATGAATGGGATCGTTTCATCGCCCGCTTGCGTCTTAGTGGGGGTGAACGGATCCTCTTCTCCTTAAAGGGATAAAGGCCCAGGATTTCTCTTATCTATCTAAATTTGATTGCCGATAGTGAGGATGCAATTCATGAGGAGGACGATGGTGAGGATTTAGATGATGATGAGAACCCACTTGATGAAGCCCTCGATGCCCAAGGAGTGAGGCTGAGCGACGAGGAAACCAGCAACCTCTGGGACATGCTTCCGCTACGTGAAGACTACGTTGGGATGCCATTCGTGACCCGCCTCACAAAGACGAATGTTAAACAACATCTCATGGTATGTTACTTAGTGTGGTAATTACATGATATGCATCCTTAATTAGTGTAGTAGTTGATATGATATGCATGTTGTAGTACTATGATGATATGCCTAGTGTAGAATTCATTTAGTGCAGAATTTTATGGTATGCATGTGTTGTAGTAATGCGATATATGCTTATCTAGTGTAGTAATATGCGATGATATGCTTAGTGTGCGTAGTATATAATCTAATGATATGCTTAATTACTATTGTAATTTGATGATTAGCGTGTAGTGTAGTGATGTGATGTGACATATGTGTCTTGAAGTGTATGGTTTGTTGATAATTGCACGTGACATGCTCATATATCATATTAACTGTTTTCAAAAATTACCTAAGAGGTTATCTGATAGTTGTGGAATCGAGCCGGATGAAGAAGGCATGGCGGGTGGACTACGCCTTACCAGAACGGGCTCCATCACCACCTGTGCCTACACAGTGGACACGGACGATCGCACTATCTTCAACCGGGCGGGGTGGAAGAAGTTCCTTCATGGAAAGAATCTTCCGGTAGGTCAGGGCATCCTACTCACTGTTGCGAATACCCGTCGCCGTGACTTGAGGATGATGATCACCATCGACCTCATTTAGAACTGGTTGGGGCATGTTTCGATGTCAAATGAACTTGGTATGTTAGCTCTTGTTTCAGAGTACTTGCCGTGTATTACCGTACCTATATATATATATATATATATATATATATATATATATATATATATATATATATATATATATATATATATATATATAGGTTCAGTAAATGGGCCATGTATCGATGTGAAATGAACTTGTTACGTTTGGGGCTTGCTTTGCTGTTGCCCCAGCGGTTAACGCTGGATTCAAGAGCTCACGACAGAATCAGACAAAGCCGCCCCTCCAGGATAACAGGGATGATCCATCCAACTTAAACAAAATCCTGGACAGGATATGTCAAATACACAGTACTCCCGGTAAGCCTGCCAACCATACCCAAAGAGATTGTTGGGTCTTCAAACAATCCAGCAGATTCAATGCCGAACACAAGGGGCTCGACATACCAAGCGAAGACGATGACGATCCCCAAAAGCAGAACACAAGGAAACAAAAGAACTTCCCACAAGAAGTAAAAACAGTAAACTTACTTCACATAACAAAATGCGCGGCGCCCATAAAGGTACGCGCCACACGGCCTATCCCAAAGGAGTCTCGCCACTGGTTGTCAAAACCAATCATCTTCGACCATCTGGATTACTCCAGAAGTACCAGGAACGCAGGCTGGACCGCCCTGGTACTCGATCCAATAATCGGCGGACTCCAATTTGCAAATGTCCTAATGGACGGCGGCATCGGTCTAAACCTGATATATCAGGACACAATCCGCCACATGGGGATAGACCCAACAAGAATTCGTCACAGCAAAACCTCCTTTCAAGGGGTAACGCCAGGTCCGGACACCCGGTGCATGGGTTGTCTCCGGCTTGAAGTTAAATTCGGCTACCCCGATAACTTCCGCCGCGAAAAGCTAACTTTCCACATCGTCCCATTCTCAAGTCGCCATCAAGCACTGCTGGGACGCGAAGCTTTCGCCCGCTTTAACGCAATACCGCATTATGCATCTCTAACGCTTAAGATGCCCGATCCACGAGGCATCATCTCTTTGAAGGGGAAGCATTGAAGTGCGCCTCCCCCAAGTGGAAGACTGTGCGGCTGCTTTGACAGCCCCACAATAAAATGGCTTCACCGGCCAAAAACATCTGAATAGGTCATTAAAGACCACGGACGCGGATAGACAAGTTCGGTAAAAAATTATCATTGATGCAGGCTTAACGGCCACACACCCCTGTTCTAGGGGCTCCGCACCTGTAACCTAAGAGACAATTAAGCTCGGTTTAACATATTTTACCTTACACTTTGTTCATTCAATATAAATTCTGTTCGGCACGACCCTTTTTTTCAACTTAGTTACTCTCTTTTTACAGATGACCATTGTGCTACGCCCGTCCAGGATACGGCACAACGGAGACACTGGCGCAGACGTGTAGTAGGGACCCGTTCTAAGGATTCTTTTTAGATTAAGACCCTGCGTAAACCTTTTTTACTATCTCTTGTTGCTATATATCCCCTGGTTTTCTCTGATATAACCAAGGAGGAGGCTGGCGTCTTGGCATGTGGCCACGTCAGAATTTTTGCGCGTACCTGGACACTAGGGGCTTTTTAATAAAGGGTGTTGTTTCGCCCGCACTCATAAAGACCGAACACCTTAGGGAGTGGTCGGCGTCGCGAGTTTTGGCATTATATGCATCAGCTCCGAATCATGTCTTTGGTCAAATGTTGGGTTGCCCGGCTCCTGTGTTCGGCTACCTTACGTTCCGCTCTATCGGCTAAGGTAGCACCAGGAGAACTACTGCGATTGTGCCCCGGTTAGGCCGGGCGATCACCTCAGTAGAGAAAGCCGAAAAATGACTGTCATGATGTAGAGTGAGACTGGTCAGCCACTCGATGACCTACCGGAATCTATAGGATTCCTCCGCTTTAACGAAGGGTCGTTTCCCGGCTAGGCACATACGCGCCCCGAACTCGGGCGAGCGCAGTCGCCACCAGGGGCTACCTAAATAGTCCCATCATCAAGGTCCTATGGCTAAGTGAAAGTGTTAAAGCATTATAGTCCGGTTGCCTAGCCCACTGTGCTATCACCTCATTTGTAGGACCAAGACGTTGGATTAAGTGTGAAAATGCGTCTTCTACGAGCACCCCCGCACTATGTGCGCGGGGGCTGAAGCCAACGACTGCCATCTTTTAGATTTTGTATATATATATAGATATATATATCTTCAAACGGCAGCACGGGAGGTGTTCACAATACTTGAAGGCACAAGTATAAAAGGCTACTACAATTTATCAAAATATCATTACATATGCTATCATAACATAGCATCCTTCGAGCACTACGTCTCTATTATACGAGCGCCTTCAAGGACTTCCTGAAAATAGTGCTCGGAGGGTACTCGGCTTTTGTCCGAATCTCGGGACGCAACAACGGTGGTCTCCATCCCTGCCCAGTATGTCTTGACACGGGCAAGAGCCATCCGTGCGCCCTCTATGCATGCTGACCTCTTCATCGCATTGATACGCGGCACCTCGTCAAGGAATTGCTGCACCAAGCTGAAATAACTCTTTAGCTCCGATCTCCCCGGCCAAAGATGGCCCATGACATACTTCATGGCGAGTCCGGACAACCTATTCAGTTCGGCCCATTGAGCCAGACGATCGTCCACTGCCAGTGGACGCTCTGGATTGTGGAACTGCGACCAGAAAAGCTTTTCGACTTCGCGATCTTTTTGATCTCAAAAGTGTTCGGTCGCATCAGCAGCACTTGCTGCCAAATCCAGATAGGTGTCCTCCACACTCCACATCCGGTCCAACGGAGCAAACTTCGGATCGCAAAACTTCCTCCAGCATAAAGGGCTTTCCAGCCGCAATCTGTCCGGCCTGACGCAGCTCCCCCTTCGCAGCTCTCATCGTAGAGCGAGCGTCCTTGGCATCAGCAACGGCCTTCTCTATGTCCGTCTGTCTCGCCCGGTCTTCTTTCTCAAGAAGCTTGCAACGGTCAGCAGCGCTCTTTAACTTCACGGCCATCTCGGCCATCTCCTTCTTGCTTCGGCAGTGAGCAGCCTGTTCGGCTCTCAGCTCTTCAAGGGCTTTCTCGGCAGCCGCATCACTTTTCTTGGTTCGTTCCTTAGCTCGGGCATGTTCCGCCCGAAGACTCTCCACGGCGGCCGCACCATCTGCGTCAAGCACACACATTGTAAGATACTGGCATAAAGCTCCTCTTACCATATGCCGCCTGAGGAATTACATACCTTGAGCCTCATCAAGCCGCTTTTTAACAAGCGCGATGTCGGCATCTGCCACATCAAGTTGCCGCTTTAGTTCGGTAAAATCATCAATCCGGCTCGATTCCGGACAATTCGCCACCTATATACAAAGGCGACATTTAAGACATAGGATTATGATCCTCTGCACACCGTCAATTTTGGCAACGCACAGAGTCTCAGGGGCTACTATCTACACAGGGCGCATCTTACTTATGCGCAACTGACAAAAGTGTACATTATCCAACGTACCTCAAAACCCGTCAGTAAACTTCTGACGACCTCATGCAATCCGCTTTCTGCGGATGAAACCCTTTCAATCACCATGCCCATCAATGCACGGTGCTCCTCTGAGATAGAAGCTCGCCCCAGCAGAATCTTTAGCTCCTCCGGTCGAGCACCAGACGGTGCCGTACTTGTCCTATGGCCTCTTTCGAAGGCCGGACGCGGAGAACCTTGGGGGGCCACATAGCTATCTTCCGCCCCTGCCGGACTCGGAGAAACCCTCCGCGACGACACCTTAGGGTCACCCGCCTTGCTAGGCAGTATGGCAGGAGGAGGCGTCCCGCTCTCCATCATCTCCGGAAGAAGATCCCCCAAAGACGAGCTCTGCTGAGAAGGGCTGAGGTACGAGCTACAAGGTGGAAATTCGGTTAATCTTCTCAGATATAAAGCAAGGATTTCTCTCATCCCTCTAAAGGAAAATATTTCTCCACTTATGGCTCGCTGTAGGGCTGGTCCTCTTGAGGGCATAGTTCAGCCGAGTAATCCCCCGGCGTAGGACCCTCTGACGAGGATTTCCCCCCCCCCCCCCCCCCCGCTTGGAGGCTATAGCCTCCTGGTTTTCAGAAGCAGTCCTCTTTTTCCCCTTAGGGGAGGAATTATCGGTTCCTACCTTCAGAACAGCCTCCTTCGAGGAGGCCATAGTTTCCTTGTCCTCCCCCTCACTTCCCTCCAAAGGCATTATCTTCAACATCCTGACAAGCACGGGATCCGGCCTGGTTTCGGGAAGGGGAGCCGGACACCTGATCAATTTTGCCTTCGCTATCCACTCCTGTTTAAAAGGGCAGCTCTTTTAGGGGCAAGTTTATGACAATTATGCGGATAGCAGGTCTGGGCACAAGGTTATTTACTTGAGTATCCGGGCGATTGCAGCTTAGACCTGCGTCCTCGGTCAAATCCGGACACATTGCTTGTGATCCGAAGAACAGTTTATACATCTCCGTGGGCGTTGCGCCCATGAAATGCTGGAGAGCTCGCGGTCCCTCTGGATTAAACTCCCACAGGCAAAGGGAGCGACGTTTGCCAAGCAATATTCGGCGAATCAGTATGACCTGTCACCTTGACCAGGCTGAGGTCTCTTTCTAAGAGATCCCTAATGCGGCCCTGCAACAAGGGCACGTCTTTGGATAACCCCCAATCTAATCCTTTGTTAACCCATGACGCTAGCCGTGGTGGAGGACCCGAGCGAAAGGCAGGAGGCGCCACCCACTTGGTGCCCCTGGGAGCGGTGATATAGAACCACTCTCGTTGCCACAAATCGAGCTCCTCTTGAAAGGAGCCCTCCGGCCATGAAGCATCAGCATCAATATTGACACGTTGCACTCAAACGTGCCACTTGGGCCAACATGGATCATGGTTTCTTTACTAGCAAGGATCACATAAGCCATTATATAGTGTTGGTACCCTAGCTAATAACAACATATATCAACATTGGTCCTAGTTGCAGCTACATAGGACCACTTATGCCACACATGGAGCGCAGCCTCGGTGCATGGTTTTTTTCCGTGCGTCTGTGTCTGGATACATGTATTAAGGAGAGGCAAATTGGTTCTGCCGAACACACTGCATCAACCGAACCGGCTAGACCCTTTACCTCACACCCGCATGGCCCTGGTTCGAATCCCCACGAGGCAGTGGGAAATGCCAATTCTTTTCTATGGGTACTGACACGTGGGTTCCCTTGTCATCCACACAAATGTGCCACCACATGTACCACATTTGTCCAAGTGCACCTACTACTCCACATCATTTTCAACTTTCTTCTTCCCTTCTCGACAAGCGCTGCCGCCGCCATCTCTAGACGACGCCTCTCTTCGTCGCCGGATCTGTGTGGCCGCTGCCAACTCTGGCAAGTAGGTGAGATCTCCCCTCATCCCCCTCACGAATCTTCTTCCCTTCCCCAACCGCATGCGTCTCCCTCCGGACGCGGATCTGATCCATAAATTTTAATTGGTACATGCGGTAGATGATTTGTTGATGGATATGATGGCTCTTTCATAGATTGATGGATGTCATAGTGTAGGATCTGAGTTGTACCAGGGAAAAGTGAGGCCCTATGCAAATCAAAATGCGGCCCTATGTGTGAAAAAATAAATCAAAATAATTCATATGTTCTTCACTATAGTATGTAGTACTGACATTGGATTGGATTGGATTGTGATTTATTAGGTAGATGATACTGGCATTGCCATTGTCATTGGCATTGCTTTTTTAGGTAGATGATAGTAAATAGATTTAATAGGTATTGCATTTTAGGTTATCACTATGATTTATTATATGTATGATCTTTGTATTGTACTATGGTAGCGTACAATTCAACTTAGAGTTCAACATGTTCTGTGTAAAATGGAGGAAGCACCATGTGGACGGTGCAAGTCACGGTACTGGACCAGCCTTTGTACTGCCGCGCTGTTCGGCATCTACTTCCAGCCTACTTTTGTTTTGCAGTGGTAACAATTTATATGAACCTTCTGACAGTTCATTTTTTTCTATTTCCACTAATGCATTGTGTTTGTTATTTGTTTTTTTCTTGCACAGATCATCCCATGCAATGTGAGATTGACATTCAATGAGCTCATCAGAGATATCGTGACCTTCGACGCTCTTGGGGGGCCTTTCACTATGCAGGTCGATAAGGGGCGAACGATAACCCAGATTGGAGGATATGAATGGGATCGTTTCATCGCCCGCTTGCGTCTTAGTGGGGGTGAACGGATCCTCTTCTCCTTAAGGGGAGAAAGGCCCAGGATTTCTGTTATCTATCTAAATTTGATTGCCGATAGTGAGGATGCAGTTCATGAGGAGGACGATGGTGAGGATTCAGATGATGATGAGAACCCACGTGATGAAGCCCTCTATGCCCAAGGAGTGAGGCTGAGCGATGAGGAAACCAGCAACCTCTGGGACATGCTTCCGCTACGTGAAGACTACGTTGGGATGTAATTCGTGACCCGCCTCACAAAGACGAATGTTAAACAACATCTCATGGTATGTTACTTAGTGTGGTAATTACATGATATGCATGCTTAATTAGTTTAGTAGTTGATATGATATGCATGTTGTAGTACTGTGATGATATGCCTAGTGTAGAATTCATTTAGTGCAGAATTTTATTGTATGCATGTGTTGTAGTAATGCGATACATGCTTATCTAGTGTAGTAATATGCGATGATATGCTTAGTGTGCGTAGTATATAATCTAATGATATGCTTAATTACTATAGTAATTTGATGATTAGCGTGTAGTGTAGTGATGTGATGTGACATATGTGTCTTGAAGTGTATGGTTTGTTGATAATTGCATGTGACATGCTCTATCATATCAACTGTTTTCAAAAATTACCTAAGAGGTTATCTGATAGTTGTGGCATCGAGCCGGATGAAGAAGGCATGGCTGGTGGACTACGCCTTACCAGAACGGGCTCCATCACCACCTGTGCCTACACAGTGGACATGGACGGTCGCACTATCTTCAACCGGGCGGGGTGGAAGAAGTTCCTTCATGGAAAGAATCTTCCGGTAGGTCAGGGCATCCTACTCACTGTTGCGAATACCCGTCGCCGTGACTTGAGGATGATGATCACCATCGACCTCATTTAGAACTGGTTGGGCCATGTTTCGATGTGAAATGAACTTGGTATGTTAGCTCTTGTTTCAGAGTACTTGCCGTGTATTACCGTACCTATCTATCTATATATAGGTTCAGTAAATGGGCCATGTATCGATGTGAAATGAACTTGTTACGTTTGGGGCTTGCTTTGCTGTTGCCCCAACGGTTATTTGTGACTTCCTTGAACTTGAATCTGTCTTCAAATGTTATTGGATGCTTGGTGCCGTTGCTTTATAGTATAAAGCTGGGGGCGTTGAGGGACATTTTTAGTAGGTTTGGGTAATGTAGTTTAGCTCTTATTGTACTTATTGTTTACATTTCCATACAATTCTGAACCTAAACTACACATGGCACAACCGTCTGTGATTAGTTCCTTTGATAACTAGTACTCCCTCTGTAAACTAATATAAGAGCATTTAGATTACTAAAATAGTGATCTAAATGCTCTTATATTAGTTTACGGAGGGAGTATTGAAGAGCAGCCACAGAGTTCCATTCACAATTTACTTGAATTTTTGTTTTGATGAATAAACAAAATAGGAAGCTAGCAAACTTATTTAACGAGATAAGCAAACTATGTACTTGATTACATAAGCAAACTTGTCCAACCCTGACAAACTGGACATAAACAAACAGGTTCAACTATGACACACATGACATATACAAGCTGGTTTAACCCAAGAAAAGCAAACTACAAATTTCAAACAACAAGATAAAGGACAAGCACAAGCGCAAGCAACACGAAGCTAGATTTTGATGTCTCCTCATCCCGCATACTGGCAGTGGTAGTAGGGGTCCTCTTCCTGCTCTTTTGAAATTTCCAGACCTCTTTTGATTTATACACTTCGAAAGATAAGTATTTTGCGAAGCACGGCATGGGTGCGAATCTGCCAAATGAAATTGCAGATGGTGCCGGATTGAGTCCGGAATGGCAACAACTCCTACGCCAGTTGAAGGCTAGTGAGAAGGTGCTGACAAAGGTGAGGCGGGAGAAGAACGATCTCCAAGATCCCAACACCAAGCTGGGCGTCGACCTGAAAGATGTTCGTGCCCAGCTGTCAGACTCCGTTAAGGAGAATCAGCTGCTTCGGCGCGGCATATTTAGTAAGTGCTTGAACGAACCTTTGAAAAAAAGTTCGGCGGGGAAGTCGACTAAAAGAGTAATGTCTATAGGTGTGCTAACAGGTCGTCCTGCACAGGAGATGCCTGGTTCTACGGGTGACCTTCTTCCCGAGCTCTCGCAACTGCTCGAGCGAGTTCGGCAGGCGATGCAAGGTGTCGCCCAGGCCTTGTGGCCATCCATCTCCATGCCCGAAGGTCTTGGAGAGCTTGCGGAGAAGCTGAAGGAAGCACGGCGGCGCTTCCGATTGTGGAAGATATCGGCCTGCCGTCAAGGTGCTAGGGAGGCCTGGGCCATGGTGAAAACGCGGTACACAAAGGCTGACCCCAACCACATGGCCGAGGTCGGTCCTGTGGGGCCCGATGGGAAGGAGATCCCTGTAAGCTTAGTATACGGCCAAGTAGAATTGGCCGCAAAGTATTCCCAGCAGGACTGTAAATTAGACAGCCTGTTAGATGGTATTGAAGAGAAATAGAATCAGTCAGAATGACTATGTAATTTAATTGACATTTATAATGCCTTCTAGCCGGATTGTAGATCGTTTGTCATGGACGACCTTTTCGCTTCAGCCTCGGGACCTGACGGTCCGGAGTGTGTCCAAATTCCCATGAAGTTATATAAGAACCGGGGAATGCATGGAGACCAGGCGTTGGGGTCATTAGTGCATGAACAGACAAGTGCCCGACTAGTTATGTTATATTACATGGTTTGTAAGAAACATCTTCGAGGGAGAATAGTTCCATTAGGGGTACCTTTCCCTGGGAGGCATGCTCCAAAGTGCATGCCCATTCTGCAAAAAAGACGCGGGAAAAAGCATCTGGGGGCGCATAAGTAAATAAGTGAAAAGATCATCGTTTAGGTCACCGACCGAATGTTCCCTTAAGAACGCTAGCTTTTGGCTTCACCCAGTCTGAGGTACACATCTGGCTGATCCGGCAGTAACAATCGCAGAGGTGCTCCCTTTACCACCTAGCCGAATAATCGGGAACGTAGGGGTAAGCATAGGAGCCAGGCAACCCAGCTTGGCCAAAACTTAAGTCATATTGATGCATATAATGGTGAAATAAAAGGTACATGCGGAAGTATAACACATGTGTTGGGCATGAAGCCTATATAAATAAGCTTCTGTTAAAAGAAGCCCCCAGGTTTAATGAGTGCGAATAGCACGTCATTTGATGAGCCTTTAAAGGCTATAAGAGAAAGGAAGGGGAGAAGTCGAGAAATGTAAGACAGACAGTATATAAAAATGGACAGATGAAGGAGACGAACAGAGAGTCCAGTGCTAGGCATAGAATCTTCGGAGACGGGCTGCGTTCCATGGGTTCGGCTCAAGTCGGTTATCCGATGCATCTTGCAGGCGGTACGCTCCACCAGTCAGGACTTGGTCAATTATGAAGGAACCTTCCCACTTGGGCTTGAGTTTGTCCTTTTTCTTATCCGGCAGGCGTAGAACTAATTCGCCAACGTTGTAATTTTTGGCACGTACTTCTCTGCTTTGGTATCTTCGAGCCCGCTGTTGATAGAATGCGGAACGGGCTTTTGCCACGTCACGCTCCTCCTCCAATGCGTCCAAAGTGTCCTACTGATCTAGCTCGGTTTATCTTTCTTCGTACATGCGCACTCGAGGTGAGTCATGAATTATGTCGCAAGGCAAAACTGCCTCTGCGCCGTACACCATAAACAATGGTGTGTATCCGGTGGTGCGATTCGGTGTGGTCCGCAGCCCCCAGAGTATGGAGTCGAGCTCCTCTACCCAGTGCGTGTTAGATTCCTTGAGGGACCACACTAATCTGGGTTTGATGCCGCTCATGATAAGACCATTTGCACGTTCGACCTGGCCATTAGTTTGTGGGTGATAGACGGAAGCATAATCGAGCTTGATGCCCATGTTTTTGCACCAGAGTTTTACCTCGCCGGCCGTAAAGTTCGTGCCGTTATCAGTGATGATGCTATGGGGGACGCTATAATGGTGTACAACCCCGGATATAAAGTCTATCACCGGTCCGGATTCGGCCGTCTTAACAGGCTTGGCTTCTATCCATTTGGTGAACTTATCCACCATGACCAGTAAGTATTTTTGCTTGTGGGTTCCACCTTTAAGGGGTCCAACCATGTCAAGCCCCCAGACCGCGAAGGGCCAAGTGATGGGGATAGTTTGGAGGGCGGTGGGTGGCATATGGCTTTGGTTTGCAAAGAGCTGACAACCGGCGCATCGTTGGACTAAGTCCTGGGCGTCTGCCCGGGCCGTCGGCCAATAAAAGCCTGTACGGAAGGCCTTGCTTACAAGGGACCGAGCTGCAGCGTGATGACCGCCGAGTCCGACATGAATTTCAGCCAGGAGGTTCTGCCCTTCCTCTTCGGAGATGCACCTTTGAAGGACTCCGGTAGTGCTTTTCTTATAAAGCTCTCCCTCGTGGACTTTGTAGGCTTTGGATCACCACACTATGCAGCGTGCCTCATTTTGGTCCTCAGGGAGTTCCTGCCTAGTAAGGTAGGCGAGGAATGGTTCTGTCCACGGGGCGATGACGGCCATTATTACGTGGGCTGAAGGTGTTATTTCGTTGGCAGAGCCTCTGATTGTGTCAGAGTGTTCGGTGTCGGGCAGTGCGGTTGGGTCCGGGCTGTTATTGTTTGGCTCGCCTTCCCATACTATGGATGGCTTGAACAGCCTTTCCAAGAAGATGTTGGGGGGACTACATCGCATTTTGCGCCGATGCGTGCCAGGACATCTGCCGCCTGATTATTTTCCCGGGCTATATGGTGAAATTCAAGCCATTCGAACCGAGCTGACATTTTTAGGACGGTGTTGCAGTAAGCTGCCATTTTTGGATCTTTGGCATCGAAGTCTCCATTTATTTGGGATATTGCGAGGTTCGAGTCCCCGCGCATCTCTAGGCGTTGAATGCCCATGGATACTGCCATCGGAGACCATGTAAAAGGGCCTCATATTCGGCTGCATTGTTGGAGTCTGTGTACTTAATCTGGAGTACGTATTGGACTGTGTCTCCTGTGGGAGACGTCAAAACGACGCCAGCCCCTAGTCCGGCCAACATCTTGGAGCCGTCGAAATGCATGATCCAATTTGAATATGTGACGTACTCTTTAGGGAGTTCGGCCTCCGTCCATTCTGCGACGAAGTCGGCCAAAACTTGCGACTTGATGGCTCGCTGTGGCTTATAAGTTATGTCGAACGAGAGGAGCTCAATGGCCCATTTTGCAATCTGGCCCGTTGCATCACGGTTGTTTATAATATCATTAAGTGGTACTTCCGAGGCTACTGTTATTGAACACTCTTGAAAGTAGTGTCATAGCTTCCGGGATGCCATGAATACCGCGTACACAATCTTTTGATAATGAGGGTACCGTGATTTGCACAGAGTGAGGACAGTGGACACATAATAGACTGGCTTTTGAAGGGGGAATTTGTGTCCGTC
Source organism: Aegilops umbellulata (assembly GCA_032464435.1). Classification (NCBI taxonomy): domain Eukaryota; kingdom Viridiplantae; phylum Streptophyta; class Magnoliopsida; order Poales; family Poaceae; genus Aegilops; species Aegilops umbellulata. The sequence continues at coordinate 617,898,346 of CP136058.1, read as the reverse complement.
CGTTTTTCGTTCGACGACGAGCACTACGCTTACAACCTGATGTGTTGCTACAGAGTACAATAGCATTGGTTCACCAATGTTTGCCGCGGCCAGGACTGGGTTTGTTGCCAATATGGCTTTTATTTCGTCGAGTCCGGCCGTGGCTGCATCCGTCCATTTGAAGTGTTCGGTGCGCCGAAGGAGGCGGTAAAGAGGTATCCTACCCTCCAAAGCCTCACCCAATCTGAGTCTCAGAGGCCGAGGAATTTCTGAACTCGAAAATTTGGATTCCTGGATGTTATCCAATGAATCCAGCCTGTCGCCTAACTCTAAGTTCAGGTCTTGAGTGATATCCTCCCGTCCGCGGGTATCCGGCTTGGAGGGGTCGGGAATCCAGACGTAGCTAGTCCTTAAGATAGATGAAGGGTCGCCGCACTGTCCCTCTACCATGGCAACGTGATGGGTGACTTGGGGAGAGTTAATCTCTCTCAGATCGGGTTTAGGCCCAGTCTGGTCGTAATCCGTAGCGACTCCTAGGGCGGTGAAGCGATCCAAGAGCTCGTTTATGGAGGAGAGCTCCATTGGATCTAACTGCTCGGCGAGTTCTGAGCTGACATAAATATTGTTTTCAATGGCTCGAGAGGTCATCATCGGCGTAGAAGCCGAATAGGCGGTCATAAGAAAACCACCTAGCTGGAGGGTTTGGCCGACAACCAAAGATCCCTTAGCGACGGTGCCGTCTTTAAAGATGGGGCGAGGCATCCTTCCTGATGGCGACGACACAGAGGAACTCTCAATGAAAGCACCAATGCCAGTGTCAAAACCAGTGGATCTCGGGTAGGGGGTCCCGAACTGTGCGTCTAGGCCGGATGGTAACAGGAGGCAGGGGACACGATGTTTTACCCAGGTTCGGGCCCTCTTGATGGAGGTAAAACCCTACGTCCTTCTTGATTAATATTGATGATATGGGTAGTACAGGAGTAGATCTACCACGAGATCGGAGAGGCTAAACCCTAGAAGCTAGCCTATGGTATGATTTTTGTTCTGTATGTTGTGCTATGGACAAAAACCCTCCGGTTTATATAAACACCGGAGAGGGTTAGGGTTACACAAAGTCGGCTACAATGGTAGGAGATCTACATATCTGTATTGCCAAGCTTGCCTTCCACGCCAAGGAGCGTCCCTTCCGGACACGGGACGAAGTCTTCAATCTTGTATCTTCATAGTCCAGGAGTCCGGCTGAAGGTATAGTCCGGCCATTCGGACACCCCCTAATCCAGGACTCCCTCAGCAACATACTGAACTCATTAAGGTCTCTCTCCTTGTCAGGAGGATACCGGCCGAACTATGTCCGGCAGGATTGGGATGCGGACGACGAAGAAATTCGCAGCCCACCCACCACCCACTTAGTAGCCACTGTCGATGACTTAACCGACATGCTCGACTTCGACTCCGAAGACATCGACGGTATGGATGACGATGCGGGAGACGAAGAGGAACCACTGCCCACAGGGCACTGGACAGCCACCTCATCATACGATATATACATGGTGGACACACCCAAAGAAGACAATGGCGACGAGACAGTGGAGGATGACCCCTCCAAGAAGCAACCTAAGCACCGATGTCAGTGGCGCCGCTCTAAGTCCCCTGAAAGCAAAAGTGGTGATACCGACACAGGAGATAATAACACTCCGGATAGTGCCGAAGACAACAGCAATCCCCTCCAGCAAGATTTAGAGCAGGAGGATGGAGGAGCCAGCCCTCCTGAGAGAGTGGCAGATGGAGAGGCGGAGGATGATAATTGCATACCCCCCTCCAAAGACGAGGCAAGCCTCGGCGATGACGAATTCGCCATGCCAGAGGATCCCGTCGAACAAGAGCGCTTCAAGCACCGGCTTATGGCCATGGCAAATAGCCTTAAGAAAAAGCAGCAACAGCTTTAAGATCATCAAGATCTGCTAGCTGACAGATGGACTGAAGTCCTCGCGGCCAAGGAATATAAACTCGAGCGCCCCTCCAAGAGTTACCCAAAATGCAGGTTGCTACCTCGACTGGAGGAAGAAGCGTATGACGCGGCTGATCAGCCACCTCGTGGCCGCGATAGAGAGGCATTCCAGCCAAAAGCTCAGCCTGCACCCCGACGCCATTCAAATAAAAAAGCATGGGGAAACACGCCAGACCCGCGAGACGTATTGGAGGACAAAGCAAAACATGCAGGATCGATCTATGTATCACGAGGGCGCGCCAGTATGTAAGATGATAAATGTCACGCCGGATACAGTAAAAGTAAATCCGACCGGGCCGAACACAGCGGGCAAGACCCATTCAAGCTACGTCGCGATATAGCCCAATACAGAGGCGCCGCACACCCCTTATGCTTCATATACGAAGTAATGGATCATCAAATCCCAGATGGTTTCAAACCCGTAAATATTGAATCATACGACGGCACAACAGATCCTGCGGTATGGATCGAGGATTTCCTCCTCCACATCCACATGGCCCGCGGTGATGACTTACATGCCATCAAATACCTCCCACTAAAGCTCAAAGGACCAGCGCGGCATTGGCTTAACAGCTTGCTAGCAGAGTCCATTAGTTGTTGGGAAGATCTAGAAGCCGCATTCCTTGACAACTTTCAGGGCACTTATGTGCGACCACCAGATGCCGATGACTTGAGCCACATAATTCAGCAACCAGAAGAATCGGCTAGGCAATTTTGGACTCGGTTCCTAACAAAGAAAAATCAAATCATCGACTGTCCGGATGCAGAGGCCCTAGCAGCCTTCAAACACAACATCCGCGATGAGTGGCTAGCCCGGCACCTTGGTCAGGAAAAGCCGAAATCTATGGCAGCCCTCACGACACTCATGACCCGCTTTTGTGCGGGAGAAGACAGCTGGCTGGCTCGCAGTAACAATATGTCAAAGAACCATGGTACTTCGGATACCACGGACAACAATAGTAGGTCATGTCGCAACAAACATAAGCGCCACATTAATAGCGATAATACTGAAGATACAGCAGTCAATGCCGGATTCAAAGGCTCTAAACCCGGTCAGCGGAAAAAGCCATTCAAAAGAAGCACTCCGGGCCCATCCAGTTTGGACCGTATACTCGATCGCTCGTGTCAAATACATGGCACCGCCGACAAGCCAGCCAACCACACCAACAGGGTTTGTTGGGTGTTCAAGCAGGCCGGCAAGTTAATTGCGGAAGGCAAAGATAAGGGGCCAGATAGCGATGATGAGGAAGAGCCCCGACAGCCGAACACTGGAGGACAAAAGAGGTTTCCCCCACAAGTGCGGACAGTGAACATGATATACGCAACCCACATCCCCAAGAGGGAGAGGAAGCGTGTGCTCAGGGACGTATATGCACTGGAGCTAGTCGCCCCAAAGTTCAACCCATGGTCCTCCTGTCCGATCACCTTCGATCAAAGGGACCACCCCACTAGTATCTGTCATGGCGGATTCACCGCACTGGTCCTAGACCCAATCATTGACGGATTTCACCTCACTCGGGTCCTTATGGATGGCGGCAGCAGCCTGAACCTGCTTTATCAGGACGCAATGCGCAAAATGGGTATGGATCCCTCAAGGATCAAACCCACAAAAACGACCTTTAAAGGCGTCATTCCAGGCGTAGAGGCCCATTGCACAGGCTCAATTACACTGGAAGTGGTCTTCGGATCCCCGGATAACTTCTGAAGTGAAGAATTAATCTTCGATATAGTCCCGTTCCGCAATGGTTATCATGCATTGCTCGGGCGAACAGCATTTGCGAGATTCAATGCGGTACCGCATTATGCATACCTCAAGCTCAAGATGCCAGGACCTCGTGGGGTTATCACAGTTAATGGAAACATAGAGCGCTCTCTCCGAACAGAGGAGCACACGGCGACCCTCATAGCAGAAGCGCAAAGCAGCCTCTCAAGGCAATCCACCAGTTCGGCATTTCAAGACCCGGACACCTTCAAGCGCGCTTAGAGTAATCGGCAACTGGACCGCCTGGCACGATCTGAGCTCGCGTAGCAATGCGGCCCGCACCCTAGTCCCAGCCAAACGGCGAAATTTGTGCCACGCGTACATAATTACGCATTAAAAATACCATGGGCACAGGTGGGGAGGGGGGCACAACTACAGCACGCCCCAAGACGTGGCTTAAACCACACTAGGGGCTTCCCGCTTTGTTATTTTTCTCTTCTCAGGAATTTAATCTCTGGAAACCCTGTCCGGCAGCATGATTGCCGAACACATGATGCAGCAACCAAGGAGGCAGAAAGCTACGTCACACCACGGAATTCCCAGATGGATTACGATAATGAGTGAAATATTTGCTTTAATACTATTCCTCAGCTTGCCCTTGGAAGGGACATAGTCCTACTTTTTGCTTATCGCACTATCTGTATCATTCTGCTTTAATGCACCTTTTTGAATAAAAATGCATAACGTCACGACTATTATTGCATTCTTGTTATATATATGTGTTCATTAATAACGCCTTGCAACCGTACACTTTGGTACGACCAATACACCAGGGGCTTAAGTACCCCACAATATGGTGTGAGAAGCCCGAACACTTTCACAAGTGCGGCACCCCGAACTTATAGCATTATATCCATCAGCTCCGAATCATGTCTTTGGTCAAATGTTGGGTTTGCCCGGCTCCTATGTTTTGGTACCTTACGTTCCGCTCTATCGGCTAAGGTAGCGCTAGGAGAACTACTGCGATTGTGCCCCGGTTCTGCTGGGCTAAGCACCTCAGTAGAGAAAGCTAAATTTTACTGTCATGATAAGGCGGGAGACTGGTCGCTGTTCGGCGAGGTTTCGAGTCCCTAAAGACTTATGCCGCTTGGAGCGAGGGGCCGGCCCTGTCTGGCTTAAAGGCGTGTATCGCGCCCCGAATTCGGCCTTCCGAATACCAGGGGCTTCACCAAAATTTAAAATTATAGAATTCTATGGCTAAGTGAGAGTGATAAAGCATTATTACTCCGGTTGCCTTGTTCGTTGTGCTGAGCACCTCCCTCGAAGGACCCAAAAATGGGAACAAGAGTGCTCAGGTTTATCCCGAACACCCCAACACTCGTGGCATGGGGGCAGAAGCCGAGGACTAGCCATCTCTCAAATCGGATAAACAACCAAACAGAAGGTAATATTTTAAATTCAAACAAGCGTTGCATAGCGCATATGAAACAAGTTTTCATCATACATGATCACACGAGCAAGTTTACTCAAATATTACATCCTTTGAGAATTCGTCCGCTACAAGACGGGCACCCTTCTAGACACCCTCATAATAAATTTCGGGGGTGCGATGCTCCTTGCCCTACGGCGGTCCTTCCTTGATCAGCTTCACGGTGTCTAGCTTGGCCCATTGCACCTTCACACGGGCGAAAGCCCGGCGTGCACCTTCGATGCAGACAGACTGCTTGACGACTTCCAGCCGTGCGCAGGCATCCACGAGCTGCCTCACCAGGCCGAAGTAGCTATTCGGAAGGGCGTCGCCAGGCCACAGCCGGACTATAAAGCCCTTCATGGCCTGTTCGGCCGCCTTGTGTAGCTCGACCAGCTGCTTCGGTTGGTCGCTCAGAGGCACCAGGTGTTCGGCCCCAGTATACTGCGACCCGAACAGCTTCTCCGTTGAGCTCCCCTCCTCGGCCTGGTAAAACTGTGCGGCCTCTGACACGCTACGGGGAAAATCTGCGAATGCTCCTGGAGACCTCCGGATCCGGGTAAGTAATAGGTAATTTAATTTTACATGCTTGCTTTGCATATAGAATGCCTTATCCGCCGCTATTTTCTTCATGTCGATCTCCTGGAGGGCCTTTTGGGCTTCGGCCTTGGCACTCTTTGCGCTCTCGAGGGCTGCGGCAAGCTCAGACTCTTGCGTCTTCAAGTCAAGCTCCAACGCCTCGTGCTTCGTCACGAGGGCCTGGAGCTCTTGCTGCACCTCGTCCACCCGAGCCTCTTGCCTATCCCGCTCGATGCGCTCCTTAGGCGCTTGAGCTTCGGCCTCGGAGAGCACTTGCTTTAAGGTCACCACTTCGGTCGTGGCCCCTGGCAAATTCATGATGATCTTGTCATTTTGCAATCGCATTCTTTTTATACATATCCACAGACTAGGTACTACTTACCTTTGTTCTCCTTGAGCTGCCTCTTGGCAAGGCCGAGCTCGTCCTGGGACCCTTTAAGGTCCTGCTTCAGTACGGCGACCTCCGCAGTCAGTGCGGCAGATGCCAGCATCGCAGCCTGCATATGCGTATTGACATACTTATATTAGACTCCTGCGATATTGTTTGATCCTCTGTTCGGCTTTTCTTTGTGAACACCGAACAGAGCATCAGGGGCTACTGTCTATCCGGTAATATTTGTCCTATATTTTCAACACTTACCTCAAAGCCTATTAGAAGGCTGGGACAGGCTTCAGTCAGTCCGCTCTTGGCGGACTGAACCTTCTGGATCACCGCACTTATAATAGTACGGTGCTCCTCATCGATGGAAGCACTGCGAAGCGCTTCTAGCAGACTGTCCGGCGCCTCTGGATGGATAGAGGTCACCAGTGCAGGTGTCTTGCCCCTCTTGGAAGGAGGCCGCCTGCCCGAGTCCGGAACCACTGGAGGTTCCGGCGCGGTGTTCGGCTGAGGGCCGAACTCGGAGCCCTCAAGGGCCTTGTCCCCTCTACTCCCGGAGTCCAGAAGGCCGCCTTGAGGCGCCTCCGGGACTGTCTCCCCTCGACCCGGTGCCTCTTGAGACAATACCTTGGCGTCGTCCATAGGGTAAGGGGAGGTGGTGGTCGGAACTGGATTGCTATTCATATCCGACGAGCCCAGGGAGCCGTCCGACCATACATCGATACGGGCTCGCAACGGCCTGCATAACCATATTCGGTGTTAAGGGAAGCAATGTGATAAAGGAATGCTATGAGTTACTCTGGTATCCGAATACTTACGACTTCCCCAGGGGCTTAGCGCTGGGCAGCCACTCGTCTTCGCCGTCGGCGGTGGTGGTAGAACTGTCTGTAAGGAGAGTCCTTCCCTTCTTGGACCCTTCGTCCTCCCTAGTTGGGGCGGCCTTCCTCTTCTTGTCTCCCCCGTCAGAAGGGGGAGCATATTCTTCTGCCTCCTCGTCTTTGGGGGAGGAGTGCACCGTAGAGTCATCAGACGGTGAGTCCGATGACGCCTGGCGTCGGGAACTCTTCCGGGTTCCCTTGGCCTTCTTGGTCTTCTCCGACACCGTATAAGGAGTCGGAGTCAGCATCTTTGCCAGGAGGGCGTCTGCTGGGCCTTCGGGCAAAGGAGCCGGACAGTCGATCTGTCCGACCGTCTCCTGCCAGTCCTGTTAAAGGTACGGGAGCTTAGATCCCACATAGGGCCAAACTATGGAAAACAAGTATCCCGTGAAAAGTAAAACAGCTTACCGCGCTGGCTTGGCGCTTCGCGCAGAATCCGCGGTCCTCGGTAGTGGGAGGGGGAACCTCGGTGCTCTTGAATAGCACCTTCCAGGCATCTTCGTGAGTTGTGTCGAAGAGCCTGTTTAGAGTCCGCTGCTGGGCTGGGTCGAACTCCCACAAGTTGAAAGCCCGTTGTTGGCACGGGAGGATCCGGCGGATGAGCATGACCTGGACTACGTTGACGAGCTTGAGCTTCTTGTTCACCATGTTTTGAATACATGTTTGGAGTCCGGTCAGCTCTCCCGAACTACCCCAGGACCGGCCCTTCTCTTGCCAGGAGGTGAGCCACGTGGGGATGCCGGATCGGAACTCGGGGGCCGCTGCCCATTTAGGGTCGCGCGACTCGGTGATGTAGAACCACCCCGATTGCCACCCCTTAATGGTCTCCACGAAGGAGCCCTCGAGCCATGTGACGTTGGGCATCTTGCCCACCATGGCGCCTCCGCACTCCGCCTAGCGGCCGCTCACTACCTTCGGCTTGACATTGAATGTCTTCACCCATAAGCCGAAGTGGGGCTTGATGCGGAGGAAGGCCTCGCACACGACGATAAACGCCAAGATGTTGAGGATGAAGTTCGGGGCCAGATCGTGGAAATCCAGGCCGTAGTAGAACATGAGCCCTCGGACTAATGAGTGGAGAGGGAATCCCAGTCCACGAAGGAAATGGGTAAGGAACACTACCCTCTCATGGGGCCTGGGGTGGGGATGAGCTGCCCCTCTTCTGGGAGCCGGTGCGCGATGTCGTCGGGCAGATATCCGGCTCTCCTCAGCTTCTTGATGTGTCCCTCCGTGATGGAGGAGACTATCCACCTGCCTCCCGCTCCGGACATGGTTGGTGAGGGTTGAGGTGGGAAATGCGGACTTGGGCGCTGGAGTTCGAGTGTGCGAAAATGGATGAGTAAAGGAGGAAGAAGGCGTGGATGAAAAGGTAGATCCTTATCCCTTTATATGGGCGGACAAAACTATGCGTCCCCACTAGCCTGGTAAAACTCGCTTATCCCCCAAGCGCCGTAATCGATGGCGCGGTTGGGTTACCCACACTCGTATTGATGAGAATCCCGTGATAAGGGGACACGATCTCTGCTTTGACGAGACGTGTCAAAACACTGCCTCGCGTTATGTGCGAGGCTAGTTAAAGGAAACGGTTCGACTAATGACTGGGCCATGACATAATGTCGTGTTGCCAAAACAAGTCAGCAAATTAGATTTGCGGAAATATTATTTTCTCTGCGGTGGAATGTGGAACTTGTTTTGCAGGGTCAGACACTATCCTTGTATTCAAATTCTTCCGTGGTATATTCAGAGGAGGAACCCGGCTTGCAATGCCGAAGACAATACTGCGCGCCGGACTCATCGTCATTGAAGCCTGTTTCAGGGGCTACTGAGGGAGTCCTGGATTAGGGGGTCTCGGAACAGCCGGATTATATCTTTCGGCCGGACTGTTAGACTATGAAGATACAAGACGTAGGGTTTTACCTCCATCAAGAGGGCCCGAACCTGGGTAAAACATCGTGTCCCCTGCCTCCTGTTACCATCCGCCTTAGACGCACAGTTTGGGACCCCCTACCCGAGATCCGCCGGTTTTGACACCGACAATGGTGTTGTAGCCGATCATCATGGCGAACCCTTAGTAGAGTTATTCTGCCAAATTAATTATTTTGTCTTTGCAATGCTCTATGTATATCTTGTCTGTTGTATGTTGGATCTGTAATTTTCTAAATCCATTACTCTGGTATATTCTGGAACCTCCCTTAGGCCCTTAATTTTCAAGCTGGAAGTTCTAGTTATTGATATTTCACTCCGCAATCTCCCTGTCACTTTGCTACACACTTATAAATTCTTTTTTACTGTTTGGAATTCACTTGTCACCTGTAGATTATCAAGAAGATTTATGTCTGTTACTAGAGCTATAAACCTGGTTATCTCATAGAACATGCCGAAAGTCAAAGTTATAGACTGCAGAAATAAGTTTGATGTGCACTGAATAAATTGATTTGGTCACTCACCATCACTCACCCCATAAATTTTATTTACCTGGTAGTCAGATTGCCTCTACAGTGGTGGATGGACAAAAGATGTCAGAGAAATTATTAATTATGTCCATCAGAAGTATCCAAAGGCTCTGATGTTCTGTGTTGGTACAAGCATAGGTCCCGATATTGTGGTATCTTCTCTTGGTCTAAATTTTCCTTTCATTTTCTATTTCTATCACAAGTGACAATTGAATAGTTGTTAGTTCCTTATAGTCTACGAACACCACTTATAACTGCGTCTACAAATTTACTGGAACTCTCACGAATTTTGAACTTAGTTTGACACCTCCTTCCTGAGAAGAATGTATTTGTCATGAATAAAGAGATTCACTACTCATAGAACCTATGAAGAATCTTTCCTATGTTTTGATTTATTGGTAACTTAGGGTTAGGGTGGCATTTGGGGAGATTTCTGGAAGTTCTTTTACTTTTTTCTTGTTTACCGATAGCGAAAACTGTTGGAGGCTGCAACAGTAAATTTAAGTATCAAATTTTACTTTTGCTTTACTATTACTCAGTTACAAATTCTCAACCTCGTCTTTTGATTTGTAACAAAATCATTTCGATAGAATGGCAGGGCTTCTCTTCTGTACAACCAACTTTACCCAATTGCTTCCACAGAGCAACACCAAATCCGCACTTAGCATCATCGTGTCAGTGCAACACCGATTCAGCACTTAGAATCATTGTATTTTGTCATTTAACTTCAGTTTGTAGGTATGTGATAGATTTATTGCCCGTAAGCTTGTGCAACAGTTTTATGACAAAGCCCTTGCGTTTGGTCTAAAGGGCTATGCAAACTTGTAAGTATCCGGTCCTCAGTAAGCATTTTTACATGACTCTTTTTACCGAATCTCCAGTTTTGACGTTATTCTTACTGTTTTGGTTTTGGTGCTACTGCTATACTCTCCTGTAAATTCCTACTATGTGTATATATGAAACCTAATTTTAGTCTTTTTTTAATAAATTAAATTCTGACTTGTGGACAAATGATAGACCTTGTCTATCTACCCTTGTTCAGTGATGCCATTTTTTGTAGTTCTAATTCTTCTAGGTAGTACCAACAAAGAGCACACCAAATGATTTCTTCAGGAAAGAGGAAAAGCCCATTGACTTCAGAATTCATTTGTCAAGTCTGTGAACTGGCAGGTATATATGTTCAGGCTTCAGTTTGTAGTCACTATGCTCTACCAACAGTAGATTCATGGACTTTGTTATCTTTGAAAACGTGAAAGATATCAAGGTACTTAAGTGACTACTTAGAAAAATGCATAGATAGAAAATTGCCGAAAGAATTATGCCTCTAACTCCTTATGTGCTTCGTAGGTGTTGTTTCTTTTTAGGGATTCCAACACAACAGAATTGCTTCTAATCTTTTGCATTATCTCTTTTCATGGAAGTAGCTATGTGCTGCTTCAGTGTGTAGTTAAGTTGTGCGTTATGGATTAAATAAGAATCTCATGAAAAAATTGTAGCACATTGGCATTGACATGTAGCGCATTGTTTTTCCGTGTCATTCTTCTAAAGAATCTGAAGTTTCTGAATCTCTATTGGTAATGCTGCAGCCTTGTGGTGGCGACGCTATCAGTCATCGAGAGGTTCATGGACTAGATGGTGTCGTAGCTTCCGATGGATTCCTTCATCCGCTGGTGGTGAGGCATGAGCACGACATCGATCGAGGCCTGCTGGAGCTGAGGGTCAGGGCGAGGGACGTGACGCCGTCACAACTCAAGGCGGCCGCCGCCGTCTGTCAGGTGTGGCTCGCGAGGCTGCTCGGTGTGTTTCATCACAGCTGCAGGCCACGTGATCAGGCCTGGCAGGCTTCGCACCTTGACTAGGCACACAACACTATGTGATAGGAATTATACATGAGTAGCCGCTAGCTATAATGAGAAACTGTGTGATGGAATGGAATTGCTTCATTTTATTTTTTTAATTCCTCACAAGAGTTACTAGTAGCGTGGGGAGGAAACTGGGCGCTACTAGTATATAGGATACTAGTAGCTTTTGTAGTTTACCAACGCTACTACTATTTCATTACGGGTAGCGCGTGTACGTAATAGCAGTAGCGCGAGTGGAACACGCTACTAGTAACTTTTTTAGCTGTAGCATGGGGTAGAAAACGTGCTACTGCTAAAATTTAGCTGTAGCGCCGTAGCAGTAGTGTGGGTGTACATGCTACAGGTATGCAAAAAACCTACGCTACTGGTAGTGTTTTTCCTAGTAGTGATACGATCAACATGGAGATGTTCACCGTTGATGACTAGTCCGTCTCACATGATGATCGGACACGGCCTAGTCGATTCGGATCATGTATCACTTAGATGACTAGAGGGTTGTCTATCTAAGTGGGAGTTCATCAAATAATTTGATTAGATGAACTTAGTATAAATATCTTTACAATATGTCTTGTAGATCAAATGGCCCACGCTAATGTTTCCCTAAACTTCAATGCGTTCCTAGAGAAAACCAAGCTGAAAGACGATGGTCGCAACTATACGGACTGGGTCCGTAACTTGAGGATCATCCTCATAGCTGCCAAGAAATCATATGTCCTTGAAGCACCGCTTGGTGAAGCGCCCATTTTCCTAGCAACTCAATACGTTATGAAGGCCTGGCATTTGCGTAGTGATGATTACTCCCTGGTTCAGTGCGGCATGCTTTACAGCTTAGAACCGAGGCTCCAAAAGCATTTTGAGGAACACGGAGCATATGAGATGTTCCCAGAGCTGAAAATGGTTTTCCAAGCTCATGCCCGGGTCGAGAGATATGAAGTCTCCGACAAGTTCTACAGTTGTGAGATGGAGGAGAATAGTTCTGTCAGCGAGCACATACTCAAAATGTCTGGGTTGCACAACGCTTGTCTCAGTTGGGAGTTAATCTCCTAGATGACGCGGTTGTTGACAGAATCCTTCAGTCGCTCCCACCTAGCTACTAGAGGTTTGAATGAATTTCAATATGCAGGGGATGGAGAAAACCATTCCTGAGTTATATTCTATGCTGAAATCAGCGGAGGTGGACATCAAAAAGGAACATCAAGTGTTGATGGTCAATAAAAGCACTAGTTTCAAGAAAAGCAAGGGTAAGAAGAACTTCAAGAAGGACGCCCGGTAAGCTAGTTGCCAGGAAGAAGCCAAAGCATGGACCCAAGCCTGAGACTGAGTGCTTTTATTGCAAGGGAAACAGTCACTGGAAGCGGAATTGCCCCAAGTACTTAGCGGATAAGAAGGCCGGCAATACTAATGGTATATATGATATACATGTCATTGATGTGTACCTTACCAGTACTCGTAGTAGCTCCTGAGTATTTGATACCGGCGCGGTTGCTCATATTTGTAACTCAAAACAGGAGTTGCGGAATAAGAGGAGACTGGCGAAGGATGAGGTGACGATGCGCGTCGGGAATGGTTCCAAGGTCGATGTGATCGCCGTCGGGACGCTACCTCTACATTTTCCTACGAGATTAGTTTTAATCCTCAATAATTGTTATTTAGTGCCAGCTTTGAGCATGAACATTGTATCTGGATCTCGTTTAATGCGAGATGGCTACTCATTTTAATCTGGGAATAATGGTTGTTCTATTTATATGAGAGATATGTTTTATGGTCATGCCCCGCTGGTCAATGGTTTATTCTTATTGATTCTCGAACATGATGTTACACATATTCATAATGTGAATGCCAAAAGATGTAAGGTTGATAATCATAGTCCCACATACTTGTGGCACTGCCGCCTTGGTTACATTGGTGTCAAACGCATGAAGAAGCTCCATGCAGATGGACTTTTGGAGTCTCTTGATTATGAATCATTTGACACGTGCGAACCATGCCTCATGGGAAAAATGACCAAGACTCCGTTCTCCAGAACAATGGAGCGAGCAACCAACTTATTGGAAATCATACATAATGATGTGTGCGGTCCAATGAGCGTTGAGGCTCGCGGTGTCTATCGTTATGTTCTCACCCTAACTGATGACTTAAGTAGATATATGTATGTCTACTTAATGAAACACAAGTCTGAGACCTTTGAATAGTTCAAGGAATTTCAGAGTGAGGTAGAGAATCAACGTGACAGGAAAATAAAGTTCTTACGATCATATCGTGGGGGAGAATATTTGAGTCACGAATTTGGCACGCACTTAAGGAAATGTGGAATTGTTTCACAACTCACGCCGCCTGGAACACCTCAGTGTAATGGTGTGTCCGAACATTGTAATCGTACTCTGTTGGACATGGTGTGATCTATGATGTCTCTTACCGATTTACCGCTATCATTTTTGGGGTTATGCTTTAGAGACTGCCGCATTCACTTTAAATAGGGCTCCATCGAAATCCGTTGAGATGACACCATATGAATTATGGTTTGGGAAGAAACCTAAGCTGTCATTTCTAAAAGTTTGGGGATGCGATGCTTATGTCAAGAAACTTCAACCTGAAAAGCTCGAACCCAAATCAGAAAAATGCGTCTTCATAGGATACCCTAAAGAAACTATTGGGTATACCTTCTACCTCAGATCTGAAGGCAAGATCTTTGTTTCCATGAATGGATCCTTTCTAGAGAAAGAGTTTCTCTCGAAAGAAGTAAGTGGGAGGAAAGTAGAACTTGATGAAGTATTGCCTCTTGAACCGGAGAGTGGCGTAGCTCAAGAAAATATTCCTGAGGTGCCTGCACCGACTAGAGAGGAAGTTAATGATGATGATCATGAAACTTCAGATCAAGTTGCTACTGAACTTCGTAGGTCCACTAGGACACGTTCTGCACCAGAGTGGTACGACAACCCTGTCCTGGAAATCATGTTGTTAGACAATGGTGAACCTTTGAACTATGAAGAAGCCATGGTGGGCCCAGATTCAAACAGATGGTTGGAAGCCATGAAATCCGAGATAGGATCCATGTATGAAAACGAAGTATGGACTTTGACTAACTTGCCCGACGATCGACGAGCCATAGAAAATAAATGGATCTTTAAGAAGAAGACATGCGCGGATGGTAGTGTGACCATCTATAAGGCTCGGCTTGTCGCTAAGGGTTATCGACAAGTTCAAGGGGTTGACTATGATGAGACTTTCTCACTTGTAGCGAAGCTGAAGTCCGTCGGAATCATGTTAGCAACTGCCACATTCTATGATTACGAGATATGGCAAATGGACGTCAAAACGGCATTCCTTAATGGTTTCCTTAAGGAAGAATTGTATATGATGCAGCCGGAAGGTTTTGTCGATCCTAAGAATGCTGACAAGGTGTGCAAGCTCCAACGCTCAATCTATGGGCTGCTGCAAGCATCTCGGAGTTGGAACATTCGATTTGATGAGATGATCAAAGTGTTTGGGTATACGCAGACTTATGGAGAAGCCTGTGTTTACAAGAAAGTGAGTGGGAGTTGTGTAGCATTTCTCATATTATATGTGGATGACATACTATTGACGGAAAATGATATAGAATTCTTGGAAAGCATAAAGGCCTACTTGAATAAGTGTTTTTCAATGAAGGATCTTGGAGAAGCTGCTTATATATTAGGCATCAAGATCTATAGAGATAGATCGAGGCGCTTCATTGGTCTTTCACAAAGTACGTACCTTGACAAGATATTGAAGAAGTTCAATATGGATCAGTCCAAGAAGGGGTTCTTGCCTATATTGCAAGGTGTGAGATTGAGCACGGCTCAATGCCCGACCATGGCAGAAGATAGAGAAAAGATGAGTGTCGTCCCCTATGCCTCGGCCATAGGGTCTATTATGTATGCCATGCTGTGTACCAGACCTGATGTAAACCTTGCCGTGAGTTTGGTAGGAAGGTACCAAAGTAATCGCGGCATGGAACACTGGACAACAGTCAAGAATATGCTGAAGTACCCGAAGAGGACTAAGGATATGTTTCTCGTTTATGGAGGTGACAAAGAGCTCGTCGTAAAGGGTTATGTCAATGCTAGCTTCGACACAGATCTGGATGACTCTAAGTCACAAACCGGATACGTGTATATTTTGAATGATGGGGCAGTCAGCTGGTGGAGTTGCAAACAAAGCGTCGTGGTGGGATCTACATGTGAAGCGGAGTACATGGCAGCCTCGGAGGCAGCACAAGAAGGAATCTGGATGAAGGAGTTCATTACCGACCTAGGAGTTATTCCCAATGCGTCGGGCCTGATGACTCTCTTTTGTGACAACACTGGAGCTATTGCGCTTGCCAAGGAGCCCAGGTTTCACAGGAAGACCAGGCATATCAAGCGTCACTTCAACTCCATTCATGAAAATGTTAAAAATGGAGACATAGATATTTGTAAAGTGCATACAGACCTGAATGTCGCAGATCCGTTGCCTAAACCTCTTCCTCGAGCAAAACATGATCAACACTAGATCTCTATGGGTGTTCGATTCATCACAATGTAACTAGATTATTGACACTAGTGCAAGTGAGAGACAGTTGGAAATACGCCCTAGAGGCAATAATAAAATGGTTATTATATTGTTATATTTCCTTGTTCATGATAATTGTCTATTGTTCATTCTATAATTGTGTTATCCGGAAATCGTAATACATGTGTGAATACATAGACCACAACATGTCCCTAGTGATCCTCTAGTTGACTAGCTCGTTGATCAATAGATTGTTACAGTTTCCTGACCATGGACATTGGATGTCATTGATAACGGATCACATCATTAGGATAATGATGTGATGGACAAGACCCAATCCTAAGCATAGCGCAAGATCGTGTAGTTCGTCTGCTAAACCTTTTCTAATGTCAAGTATCTTTTCCTTAGACCATGAGATTGTGCAACTCCCGGATACTGTAGGAATACTTTGGGTGTGCCAAACGTCACAACATAACTGGATGACTATAAAGGTGCACTACGGGTATCTCCCAAAGTGTCTGTTGGGTTGGCACGAATCGAGACTGGGATTTGTCACTCCGTATGACGAAGAGGTATCTCTGGGCCCACTACTAATGGCGCACTGGTAGTGCACCATTAGTAGGCAAAACCGGTGCGCCATTAGTAGGCCTTTTCCTAGTAGTGTTTTCCATGTAGAAATAGAGAGCACAGTACATTAGCTCCCAATGGAAGAAAAATATGGGTCGACATATAATAGGGGTATTATAGACTAGCTACTAACTAGTACTCCCTCCGTTACTAAATATTTGTATTTGTAAGGATTTCATTATGGACCACATACAAACGTATATGGATGCATTTTAGTGTATAGATTCACTCGTACGGGCGCACCTCAGGTCTCTCGCCGCCCCTCCCTTGCTTTTTTCACCTCCCCACACACAAAAAGAAAAATCCATCCCCTCTCCTCCCCTCTCCTCTCTGGGAAGGGAAGGTCTCGCACTGCTGTCAAAAAAAAGGGAAGGTCTCGCACTCCCGACACGAGTCAACGTACCCCTCTCTCTCCCTCTCTCAGTCCAGTCTAGCCGGCGGTGATCGGGGAGGGGCGATGGTGAGGGGCGGGAGCATGCGCCGGCCCTCGCTGGCGGTGGCCGAGCCCGCGGCGCCGGAGTTCACCCTGTCGGCGGACGACTACAGGCTCATAGAGGAGGTGGGCTTCGGCACCAACGCCGTCGTCTACCGCGCCATCTTCCTCCCCGCCAACCGCACCATCGCCGTCAAGTGCCTCAATCTCATGATGATCTATCTTGTTTCGATGCAGTTTTTTTCTATTTCATTTCAAGGGATCGTTTCAAGGGATCGTGGATGCACATAGTTTCTGTAGTTGGCCCGATCACCTGGAATACCGCTCGCTCATTTCTTAAGTGCCAAACTGTATACTTACCAATGAAAATTAAAATGGTATTCATAATGAATGGATTTGTATATTTTACTCCTTTTTTAGTCCAATGTTTGGTGCTCTTCCCTCTCGGTGTTCCCTTTCTCCTCAGAATGACTCGTAGTGTATTTCACACCTCGCAATGGTACCTGATATCTATATGTCCCTTCCAGGATGATGTTCGCAAGGAGGCTCAGATTATGAAATTGATAGATCATCCTAATGTCATCAAGGCTTATTGCTCATTTGTTGTCGATCACAACCTTTGGGTCATAATGCCCTTCATGGCAGAGGGTTCATGTTTACACCTTATGAAGGTCGCACATCCTGATGGTCTGGAGGAGCCTGTTATCTGCTCTATTCTTAAAGAAACACTCAAGGCTCTGGCTTACCTCCATGGCCAAGGACATATCCACCGAGATGTTAAGGTTTGCCTTTTCCAACCTATAGGGTTTGTGTTTGCTCATTTTATCAGTGCTTTTGCTATGTAACTTTGCGCAGGCGGGCAATATCCTTGTTGATAGCCCTGGTGTAGTGAAGCATGGGGACTTTGGTGTATCTGCTTGCTTGTTTGACAGAGGCGATAGGCAAAGATCCAGGAATACGTTTGTGGGAACACCATGCTGGTAGCTGTGTTTTTCCAAATTTCTCCTTTCAGAGTCTCAATAAGTTTGATCGATTTAGGAAAATGCCCTGTTTGGTATGATATCTTCTTTTGTTTGGTGTTCAGGATGGCTCTAGAAGTTCTCCAGCCTAGAACCGGTTATAATTTCAAGTATGTTCTGAATATCATGCTCATGTTATCTTTGCTACTCTAGAATACCTTTAGATGCAGTACTTCAAGTTTGTCTGGTTATTTTTTAACTATAAATAAGCTATGTACATTGGAATCATACGTTATTAGTACGCCTGTGGTCACTAAAGTAGTCTCTCGAACTTTATGTTTATATTAAATGCTCAATCACTATCTCTAATTTGAAGAAATAAGGCTATCAATCTTCCTTACCACTAGTAGAAAAGGGGACAATGGCCCAGGCCGGTTCAGCCCATTAGTCCCGGTTCTGCCACGAACCGGGACCAATGGAGGTATTTGTCCCGGTTCATGAGCCCAGGGGGCCGGCCGGGCCACGTGGGCCATTGGTCCCGCTTGGTGGGACGAACCGGGACCAATGAGCCTGTCTCCTGGCCCACCACTATTGGTCCCGGTTGGTGGCTTGAACCGGGACCAAAGGCTTCCCATTTGTCCCGGTTCATGCCACCAACTGGGACCAATGGTGGTGCCTATATATACCCCCTCGCGCAAGAGCAGAGCACACTGCTCTATTTTTTCTGGCCGAGGGGGAAAGGGCTTGGTGAAGCTCTAGCTCACCTCCTATGCACATAAGGTGTTCGATGGAATGCCCGAGCCACACTATTTAAGGTTTCTCCTCTCCAAGGTCGACCGCCAAGCTCTATTTTCCTCAATATTTGTCTAGGTTTAGCGGTCCGTCACGCCCCGTCCCCATCTTCACCGTCGTCGATCACCCGCGCGGATCTCATCGACGGCACCACACCGTGGTGAGCCTCTTGTTCTTATCTTCTTTCTGAAAGGAAAAATATTCTTACTTGTATGTTTAGATAGATACTTGTATTATTTTCTTAATTTTATTATTGCATCTTATATAGTGCGATGGTTTTGGTATCCACCCCCGTCGGCCCTCGTCCTGTCTATGATTCGGATGTGGTATATATTATCTTTTCATAACTATTGGTTCATTTATTGTTTATGAAAACTATGCCGATCAATGTGACATATATTTTATTCATCTAGGAGGTTGTTGAACCGGAAATCCCAACCGACCCTATTGTCTGGAGGTTAAATTTAGTTGAAGAAGAAAACAATTTCTTGAAGGAAAAAATAAAAAAACTTGAAGAGGAGAAGATGATATTGGAGTTGCATGTTGTGGATGTCGTCGATGATCACAAGATCAATATGGATGCAATGCGCTTGAAGATTAGAAAGATTAGAAAATATGCCATTCATACCGAGGCTTGGTATCATTATGCCGTTGGATCAGTTGTTACCTTGGTTGCGATTATGATCGCATTTGTTTTCGCATTGAAATGTTTTACATAGTTTCAATGTATGGTTTAATTAATTTAGATGCTCTGCAGAGCTTTATGTTGTTAGGTGAGAACTATGTATGTACTTTGGTTTTTATGTGATGATGAACTTCTATTAATTTGGTCACTTAATTATCTATTCATGATGTTCTGTAATGATTTTTGACACACTTAATTATATATAATGCACGCAGATGAACCGACAATGGATGTACGGTGACAGACACACCTCTTCAATATCATGACGCACGTCCTAGTTCATCTAGTCGACGAGATTGTCATTCTGGGGCCCGTATTTCTACACAATATGTAGCCCTTTGAGAGGTTCATGGGAGTCCTAAAGAAATATGTTCATAACCGCGCTAGGCCAGAAGGAAGCATCTCCATGGGCCATCAAACAGAGGATGTCATCGGGTTTTGTGTTGACTTCATTCCTGGCCTTAAGAAGATAGGTCTACCTAAATTGCGGTATGAGGCGAGACTGACTGGAAAAGGCATGCTTGGAAGGGACTCAATAGTATGCAGGGACGGATATTCTTGGTCTCAAGCACACTACACAGTTCTGTAGAACTCTACCTTGGTGACCCCGTATGTCGATGAACACAAGAACAGTCTGCGCTCCAAACACCTGGAGCAGTGCGACGACTGGATTACATGTGAACATATCAGGACTTTCAGCAGTTGGTTGGAAACACATCTCAGAGGTGACAGCACTATTTGTGATGAGCTGTACTTGTTGTCCAGGGGACCATCTTCTACTGTAATGATTTGTAAAGGATACGAGATAAATGAGAATACATTTTACACGATTGACCAAGATCAAAAGAGCACCAACCAAAACAGCGATGTCCGCTTTGATGCAGCAACCGACAGGGGAAAGGACACATATTATGGTTACATAGTAGACATAGGGGAACTTGACTACGGAGTAGATTTTAAGGTCCCTTTGTTTAAGTGCAAGTGGGTCAATCTGTCAGGAAGCGGGGTACAAGTAGACCCACAGTACGGAATGACAACAGTGGATCTGAAAAATCTTGGGTACACTGACGAACCGTTCGTCCTAGCCAATGATGTGGCACAGGTTATCTATGTGAAGGACATGTCTACCAGACCAAGGAAAAGAAAAGATAAGGAAGCGAATACATCATACGATGAGCCAAAGCGCCACATAGTTCTTTCAGGAAAAAGGGACATCCCGGGAGTGGATGGCAAGACGGACATGTCTGAAGAGTATGAAAAGTTTCTTGAAATTCCTCCCATCAAAGTCAAGGCTGACCCAAGCATCCTGATAAACGATGAAGATTATCCATGGTTATGGCGCAATAAGCAAATGATACAAGAGAAGAAAAAGTGAAGACTTTCTCCCGCAACTATTATGATAATACCATGCCAACTTTGTAACAGACGATTATGATATCATTGTCCGTTTTGTACATGCACATGCTATGCCAACTTTTTTCAGAGTTCATTTGAAAACTATGAATTTAGGTCGAATTTTCTCTATAGGTGCATCTATGTTCATTTTTTTAGTAAAGTTAATCACAAACTTGTGATTCACACAAATTTCAAAGAATTCAAGATTTAACTATTCAAATTTTAAAACTAATGGCACAAACAGAAAGTTTATAATTTTTCTAAAAATAATGGCACTAACAGAAAGTTTATAATTTTGCTGACCTAAAAGCAAAAAGAATTAAAAAAATAAAGCAAAAAACCAAAAGAAAATAAATAATGCAGAAAACAAAACAAAAAAACTGGAAAAAAAATAAAAATAGCAACAATAAGTATTTTGTTGTAAGTAGAAACAAAATAAAATAAATAAAGCAAAAAAGAAAACAAAAAAAGTATTTTCAAATTTGAAAACTAATGGCACTAACAGAAATTTATATTTTTTTCTAAAACTAAAAGCAAAAAGAATTAAAAAAATAAAGCAAAAAACCAAAAGAAAATAAATAATGCAGAAAACAAAACAAAAAAACTGAAAAAAAAACATAAATAGCAACAATATGTATTTTGTTGTAAGTAGAAACAAAATAAAATGAATAAAGCAACAAAGAAAACAAAAAAAGTGTTTTCAAATTAGAAAACTAATGGCACTAACAGAAAGTTTATAATTTTTTTAAAACTAAAAGCAAAAAGAATTAAAAAAATAAAGCAAAAAAGAAAAGAAAATAAATAATGCAGAAAACAAAACAAATAAACTGGAAAAAATAAATATAGCAACAATAAGTATTTTGTTGTAAATAGAAACAAAATAAACTAAATAAAGCAACAAATAAAACAAAAAACCAAAAAAAATGCCACCTACTGGGCCCCCACGGCCTGAATACGACTAGAAACCCTACCATGGGCCAGGGTTCCGGCCCGCGGGAGGCCCAGTAGGCCCACAGGCACAGATTGCACGGTTAGACCCGAAAGCCTGCTTTAGAGAGGAGCTCGAGAGGGAAGGCGCACCGCACCTTATAAACAGGTGCGGCTCCCTCCCAACTAGCGAGGTGGGACTAAACATTTGGGCGCGGGGCAGCACAAGGCCTTTGGTCCCGGTTGGTTGCGCTAACCGGCACTACTAGGGAAAAACTTATACACAGAAAGTTACTAGTAGCGAGGGTTAAAAACCCTCGCTACTGCTACTTACCAGTAGCGCAGGTTTTTAAACCTCGCTACTACTAAGTTGTTAGCAGTAGCACGGGTTTTTAACCCTCGGTACTACTAAGCGATCTCTACCGTGCCCCCCGGGACATGCCATAGTAGTAGCGCGGGTTTTTAACCCTCGCTACTACTAACACTACTAGGGAAAACCTTACACACAAAAATTTAGCAACAGCGCGGGTCAAAAAAGGGCGCTAGTGCTAGATAGCAGTAGCGATTGAAGAAAAACCGCGCTACAGATACAACCTTAGCAGTAGCGCGTGTAGTAGCAAAAGCGCTACTACTAATATTCCTGTTGCTAAAATGATAGGCTACGCATAGCAGTAGCGGGCTTGGAGGAAACGCGCTACCACTAGGAAATAAGTAGCAGCGCGTTTCCTAGGAAGAGCGCTACTACTAACGGAAATAAAATAAGATAAAAAAAATAGAAAAGTAAATGAAAATGAAAGAAATAGAAAAAGGAGAAAGGAAAAAATAAAATGTAAAGCAAAATAAATGAAAAAGCGAAAAAACAGAGGAAGGCATAGCAGCAGCGTGTGTTTGTAAGAGGCGCTATAGCTAAGGTAGCTGCAGCACGTGTCCTAGACCCCCGCTATAGAAACAGAAAAGGAAATTAAAAATGGAAGAAAATTACATAGCTATAGCAGCAGCGCGTTTTGTAAAAACCACTATAGCTATCTTAGCTATAGTGCGTTTTACCAAACGCGCTACCGCTAAGTTTGACTTAACCAAAAAACCATTTCCCCCCGGCCACCACTTCTGCCCCAAATCCCTCAACCCACCCCGCGCGCCGCCGTCTCCCCGATTCGCCGTCGCCCCACTTCGCCGTCGTCTCCTGCCGACGTCGACGCCACCAAAGCCGTGCGCCGTCGACGCCATCGGAGCCGCCCCCAACGCCACGGAGCCGCGCTGCCTCGTCAACGCCACCAGAGCCGCCGTCGATGCCACCGGATCCTTCCTCACCACAACTGCCTCCCTCGTCGTCACCGGTGACGCCCCTGCCTCCCTCGCCGTCACCGAAGACGCCCCTGCCTCCCTCGCCACCACTGCCTCCGTCGCCACCACCGGAGCCATCCTCTGTAAGCCCCCACCCCTCCTCTCTCTCATGCATAGGTTAGCTAGTTTAATTAGGTTAATTATCTAGGTTAGGACAAAAGTTTAATTAGGGCTTTGACAGAGAAGTAGTTAGGTTAACTAGTTTAATTAGGTTAGTGCAAAAATTTAGTTAGCGCTTTGACAGAGAACTAGTCAGGTTAACTAGTTTAATTAGGTTAATTATCTAGGTTAATTAGTGCAAAAATTTATTTTGGGCTTTGACAGAGAACTAGATGCGTTAACTAGTTTAATTAGGTTAATTATCTAGGTTAATTAGTGCAAAAATTTATTTTGGGCTTTGACAGAGAACTAGATGCGTTAACTAGTTTAATTAGGTTAATTATCTAGGTAAACTAGATTAACTAACTAGGTTAAATAGGTAGGTTAATTAGGTTCGTTGGATTAACAAGCTAGGTTAAGTAGGTTGGCTAGGTTAGAGGAAAATTTTATTTTAGAGCATTAGGTCGGAAGTGTTAGAGAAATGGAGTTCCTTTGCAATTTAATTGGGTTCTGTCCTAGGCAGAGAAGGGTTAGAGATAATAATGTGTGTTTTTGTGAGAGAGAGGAATAGCTAGATCAACATAATTTGGGTTCTGTCCTAGGCAGAGAAGTGTTTAGTGAGGTCATTTTGAAAGGTTTTTGGTTTTTGAAAAGACCACTATTTTTCAAGGAAAAGAATTTAGGCAAATTTTATTTTTCATTGAAGTGGTCATGTTATATCTTTTCATTGATGTTGTTCGATTGTGCCCAAGTGGCTTTGTTGTTTCCAGGGAATGATGCTGAGTGGCCTATGTTTTGCCGGAATGTTGATTCATTTTTGTTCCGGCAAATTTCAGGTTCTCGATTTGTCCACTTTTTAGCAAAGGTCATGCCAAAATTTTCCGTGAATTTCGGCATGACTTGTGCTACAAACTACGACATATCGAGTGCCCGGGATTTGCCGCACCAGGATGGAGTCAACATTCCTGCAAAACAATAGTCCTTTTTTATGTCATTATTCATTTTATTAGGTCTAGAATTAATTGACTAGATTTAACCATAGGAAACATGGCTAGCAACGATGAAGGACAGGGTTCTGGTGATTGCGACGACGTCTACCGGGCGGCAGACAAATTTTTTAGCCTTACCGACGATCAACAGATGTTGTTGCTGGGCCCACCGGTGGCATCAGGGACTAAGACCGACACGTAGACCGCTGCTGAGACTCAGACCGACGCTGAGATTCAGACCGGCATCGAGACCGGCGCTGAGACCGGTGCTACCTCGGGGAGCGGAGCCGGTGTAGAACCGAAAGCAAAGAGGCAACGAGTTCCTAACAAACTCAGGACTACTAGACTAGTGGTCATGGAGGTGGACGACGACAATTTTGAGCCAAAGGCGCCCAAGGAAGCGCGTGTGTGCTACGGCAATCAAATAGGCTGCATCGTACGGACAACCGCCACCATCAACAATGAGAAACTACAGAAGTTAGAAAATATGAGGAGCTCCCTCTTAAAGAAGTTTCACCAGATATGCTTGTTCCCGGGCCGGAATGAGAAGGATTATGAAGATCCAGACGAGGACCCGGCAATGAAGAAGATAAACAAACACGCCATGACCAAGTATAGCGACGCGTTGGCCGCCTAGAAAAATCGAGTGAAAGCAAAGATCAATGACGGGGAACCCTACTCCGAGATTGTAAAGGATAATCCGACAATCACGGAAGAGCAGTTTCAAATATTCAAGGAGTCTTGCGAGGCCGAAGCTGCCAAAAAAAGTCTAAGTACATGAAGGGGCGTCAAAAGAGGAACATTGGGAGCCACCACCTCGGAAGCCGTGGTTACGGCGGAAAGAGGTCCAAATGGGCCAAGGAGGACGCGGAAGCCGCGAGTCTGGGCATCCCAGACACCTTGGCGGATTTCACCACCCCGCGGGAGCGTGACATCCTGAGGGCCCGGCACCGTTGGGACCCATTGAAGAAGGTTTACGAGATAACACCGGTCATTACGGAGTTCATGAGACTGCTGGTAATTTTAGTTTCTGATCAATTCGACTGCACACGTTAGTCATATTTGTAAATGATCCTTGTGCCTTTTGCAGAGAGAGCAGCACCGGATTGCGGCCGAAAGCGACTCACTGTCTGAGGCATTGGCGAGGCCCAAGTGGGACACTCCATTCAATCGGGTGTTGAACATATTGAAACAATAACCGGTGGATACTCGGTCATCGTATGGACGCGTGCACGGTGTCGGAGACGGCGCCACGTGGAAGAAGTACTACCGTGAGACCACGGAGGAGAGAAAGGAAAGACGGAGGTTAACTGAAGAAAACATCGACAAGAAGGTTGAGATTGCGGTTGAGAAGAAATCATCTCAGACAGTCGCAACAGCGGTAGCTGCCGCAAAACAGGCGATTGCAGATATGTCTACTTCCTTGGTGACGGGCGTTTTCACTTGGACAAGGCAAAATCCAGAAAAAAAAATGCAGAGGACTTTCCCCTTGCTGACTTCCTGGGAGCACCTGCTCCCGCACCGTCTCCCGTACCTGCTCCCGCATCGGACGTGCTCGGTGGTGCCTCCTCTTTGGCTGAGCTCGACGCCCTCACGGTATCTGTCACACCGGCCCCCTTCAATATAAATGTATAATCTCCCGTTTTCGTTGCCTTTCGGATGTCTCACGTCGCAGACTTTTCTTTGCAGGACGACGAAACCCCATGCACCATATTGTACACCATCGGCGAACAGAAGGTGGACGTGGGGAAGGCGAAGATAATGGAGCCGAAGGAACCATTGTTCCACAGCCGGCCGATCCCCCCGAACGTCTTCAAGGTTTCCGTGGCCAGTGTCAAACCGGGCCACGAGAATTTGCCTCCTCTAATACTAGTGGGGGATGACGACGAGACCCCGCGGCGGCTTGGTGATTGTTGCAATGGGTGGGTCGTGTTGTGGCCAAAGAGTCTGCTTCGTCTGGAGGCGGCCGGGAGCACACCCAAGAGCACGCAGCCTCAGCAAGGTATGAACATCAACACCCCACCTACCCAATTAGCGTTGGATGTCGGGTTGGGTGATAGCGGACGGGGTAAGGAGGAGTGTCGGTGTCAAAACCGGCGGATCTCGGGTAGGGGGTCCCGAGCTGTGCATCTAGGTGGATGGTAATAGGAGACAAGGGACACGATGTTTTTACCCAGGTTCGGGCCCTCTCGATGGAGGTAATACCCTACTCCTGCTTGATTAAAATTGATGATATGGGTAGTACAAGAGTAGATCTACCACGAGATCAGAGAGGCTAAACCCTAGAAGCTAGCCTATGGTATGCTTGTTGTTCGTCCTACGGACTAAAACCCTTCGGTTTATATAGACACCGAATAGGGTTAGGGTTACACAGAGTCGGTTACAATGGTAGGAAATCTACATATCCGTATTGCCAAGCTTGCCTTCCACGCCAAGGAAAGTCCTATCCGGACACAGGACGAAGTCTTCAATCTTGTATCTTCATAGTCTAGGAGTCCGGCCAAAGATGATAGTTCGTCTATCCGGACACCCCCTAGTCCAGGACTCCCTCAGTAGCCCCTGAACCAGGATTCAATGACGACAAGTCCGGCGCGCATATTGTCTTCGGCATTGCAAGGCGGGTTCCTCCTCCGAATACTTCATAGAAGGTTTTGAACACAAGGATAGTGTCCGGCTCTGCAAAACAAGTTCCACATTCCACCGTAGAGAGAATAATTTTTGCACAGATCTGCTGACGTATTCCACGGTGTGACATCACACAACGGCCAGGCTTTTATTCGAATCATTTTTCACTATCCCACCTCAGCACGTTTAGGGAGGCGGTTTCCTTGGCACGTCTTATCAAAGCGTAGATCGTGCCCCCTTATTCCGGGATTCTCATCAATACGGACGTGGGTAACCCAACTGCGCCATTGATTGCGGCGCTTGGGAGATAAGCGAGTTTTATCAGGCTGGTGGGGGACGCATAGCCTCGTCCGTCCATATAAGGGGATAAGGATTGTTGGTGAATGTTGCAGAAAACAAAAAATTTCCTACGGTTTCACCAAGATCCATCTATGAGTTCATCCAGCAACGAGTGATTGGATGCATCTACATACCTTTGTAGATCGCAAGCGGAAGCGTTCAAAGAACGGGGATGAGGTAGTCGAACATGACGTGATCCAAATCCCCGGAGATCCTAGCGCCGAACGGACGGCACCTCCGCGTTCAACACACATACGGTCAGCATAACGTCTCCTTCTTCTTGATCCAGCAAGAGGGAAGAAGAGGTTGAGGAAGATGGCTCCAGCAGCAGCACGACGGCGTGGTGATGGTGGAGCTGCAGAACTCCGTCAGGGCTTCGCCAAGCACTATAGAGGAAGAGGAGGTGTTGGAGAGGGAGAAGAAGGCAACCAAAGGCATGTTTCAAGAGCCCTCCTTCCCCCACTATATATAGGAGGGCCTAGGGGGACGGCCTAGGAGATCCAATCTCCTAGGGGGCGGCGGCCAAGGGAGGTTTCCCTCCCCCCCAAGGCACCTAGGGGGTGCCTTCCACTAGTAGGACTCCTCCCCCATGGAAACCCTAGGCGCATGGGCCTCTAGGGGCTGGTGCCCTTGGCCCATGTAGGCCAAGGCCCACCCCCTACAGCCCATGTGGCTCCCCGGGGTAGGTGGCCCCACCCGGTGGGCCCCCGGGACCCTTCCGGTGGTCCCGGTACAATACCGATAACCCCGAAACTTGTCCCGATGGCCGAAACAGCACTTCCTATATATAATTCTTTACCTCTGGACCATTCCGGAACTCCTCGTGACGTCCGGGATCTCATCCGGGACTCCGAACAACATTCGGGTTACTGCATATACATATCCCTACAACTCTAGTGTCACCGAACCTTAAGTGTGTAGACCCTACGGGTTCGGGAGACAGGCAGACATGACCGAGACGACTCTCCGGTCAATAACCAACAGCGGGATCTGGATACCCATGTTGGCTCCCACATGCTCCACGATGATCTCATCGGATGAACCACGATGTCGAGCATTCAAGCAACCCCGTATGCAATTCCCTTTGTCAATCGGTATGTTACTTGCCCGAGATTCGATCGTCGGTATCCCAATACCTCGTTCAATCTCGTTACCGGCAAGTCACTTTACTCGTACCGTAATGCATGATCCCGTGACCAGACACTTGGTCACCTCGAGCTCATTATGATGATGCATTACCGAGTGGGCCCAGTGATACCTCTTCGTCATACGGAGTGACAAATCCTAGTCTTGATCCGTGTCAACCCAACAGACACTTTCGGAGATACCCGTAGTCTACCTTTATAGTCACCCAGTTACGTTGTGACGTTTGGTATACCCTAAGCACTCCTACGGTATCCGGGAGTTACACGATCTCATGGTCTAAGGAAAGGATACTTGACATTGGAAAAACTCTAGCAAATGAACTACATGATCTTATGCTATGTTTAGGATTGGGTCTTGTCCATCACATCATTCTCCTAATGATGTGATCTCGTTATCAATGACATCCAATGTCCATAGTCAGGAAACCATGACTATCTGTTGATCAACGAGCTAGTTAACTAGAGGCTTACTAGGGACATGTTGGTGTCTGTTATTCACACATGTATTACGATTTCCGGATAACACAATTATAGCATGAATAAAGACAATTATCATGAACAAGGAAATATAATAATAATGCATTTATTATTGCCTCTAGGGCATATTTCCAACAGTCTCCCACTTGCACTAGAGTCAATAATCTAGTTACATTGTGATGAATCGAACACCCATGGAATTCTGGTGTTGATCATGTTTTGCCCTAGGGAGAGGTTTAGTCAACGGATCTGCTACATTCAGGTCCATATGTACTTTACAAATATCTATGTCTCCATCTTGAACATTTTCACAAATGGAGTTGAAGCAACGCTTGATGTGCCTTGTCTTCTTGTGAAACCTGGGCTCCTTGGCAAGTGCAATAGCTCCAGTGTTGTCACAGAAGAGCTTGATCGGCCCCGACGCATTGGGTATGACTCCTAGGTCGGTGATGAACTCCTTCACCCATATTGCTTCATGTGCTGCCTCCGAGGCTGCCATGTACTCCGCTTCACATGTAGATCCCGCCACGACGCTCTGCTTGCAACTGCACCAGCTTACTGCCCCACCATTCAAAATATACACGTATCCGGTTTGTGACTTAGAGTCATCCAGATCTGTGTCGAAGCTAGCATCGACGTAACCCTTTACGACGAGCTCTTCTCACCTCCATAAACGAGAAACATTTCCTTAGTCCTTTTCAGGTACTTCATGATATTCTTGACTGCTGTCCAGTGTTCCTTGCCGGGATTACTTTGGTACCTTCCTACCAAACTTAGAGCAAGGTTTACATCAGGTCTGGTACACAGCATGGCATACATAATAGAACCTATGGCTGAGGCATAGGGGACAACACTCATCTCTTCTATCTCTTCTGTCGTGGTCAGACATTGAGCTGAGCTCAATTTCATACCTTGTAACACAGGCAAGAACCCCTTCTTAGATTGATCCATATTGAACTTCTTCAATATCTTATCAAGGTATGTGCTTTGTGAAAGACCTATGAGGCGTCTTGATCTATCTCTATAGATCTTGATGCCTAATATATAAGCAGCTTCTCCAAGGTCCTTCATTGAAAAATTCTTATTCAAGTAGGCCTTGATGCTGTCCAAGAGTTCTATATCATTTCCCATCAAAAGTATGTCATCTACATATAATATGAGAAATGCTACAGAGCTCCCACTCACTTTCTTGTAAACGCAGGCTTCTCCATAAGTCTGCGTAAACCCAAACGCTTTGATCATCTCATCAAAGCGAATGTTCCAACTCCGAGATGCTTGCAGCAGCCCATAAACCGAGCTTTGGAGCTTGCACACCTTGTCAGCATTCTTAGGATCGACAAAACCTTCCGGCTGCATCATATACAATTCTTCCTTAAGGAAACCATTAAGGAATGCCATATTGACGTCCATTTGCCATATCTCATAATCATAGAATGCGGCAATTTCTAACATGATTCAGACGGACTTTAGCTTCGCTACCGGTGAGAAAGTCTCATCGTAGTCAACTCCTTGCACTTGTCAATAACCCTTAGCGACAAGCCGAGCTTTATATATGGTCACATTACCGTCCGCGTCTGTCTTCTTCTTAAAGATCCATTTATTTTCTATGGCTCGCCGTTCAACGGGCAAGTCAGTCAAAGTCCATACTTCGTTTTCATACATGGATCCTATCTCGGATTTCATGGCTTCTAGCCATTTGTCGGAATCCGGGCCCGCCATCTCTTCTTCATAGTTCGAAGGTTCACCGTTGTCTAACAACATGATTTCCAAGACAGGGTTGCCGTACCACTCTAGTGCGGAACGTGTCCTTGTGGACCTTCGAATTTCAGTAGCAACTTGATCTGATGTTTCGCGATCATCATCATTAACTTCCTCTCTAGTCAGTGCAGGCACCTCAGGAACATTTTCTTGAGTTGCGCCATTTTCCGGTTCAAGAGGTAACACTTCATCAATTTCTACTTTCCTCCCACTTACTTCTTTCGAGAGAAACTCTTTCTCTAGGAAGAATCCATTTTTGGCAACAAAGATCTTGCCTTCGGATCTGAGGTAGAAGGTATACCCAACAGTTTCTTTAGGGTATCCTATGAAGACGCATTTTTCCGACTTGGGTTCGAGCTTTTCAGGTTGAAGTTTCTTGACATAAGCATCGCATCCCCAAACATTTTGAAATGACAGCTTAGGTTTCTTGCCAAACCATAATTCATACGGTGTCATCTCAACGGATTTCGACGGAGCCCTATTTAAAGTGAATGCGGCAGTCTCTAAAGCATAGCCCCAAAAAGATAGCGGTAAATCGGTAAGAGACATCATAGATCGCACCATATCTAATAGAGTGCGGTTACGACGTTCGGACACACCATTACGCTGAGGTGTTCCAGGCGGCGTGAGTTGTGAAACTATTCCACATTTTCTTAAGTGTGTGCCAAATTCGTGACTCAAGTATTCTCCTCCACGATCTGATCGTAGAAACTTGATTTTCCTGTCACGTTGATTCTCGACCTCACTCTGAAATTCCTTGAACTTTTCAATGGTTTCAGACTTGTGTTTCATTAAGTAGATATACCCATATCTACTCAAGTCATCAGTGAGGGTGAGTACATAACGATAGCCACCGTGAGCCTCAACACTCATTGGACCGCACACATCAGTATGTATGATTTCCAATAAGTTGGTTGCTCGCTCCATTGTTCCTGAGAACGAAGTCTTGGTCATTTTACCCATGAAGCATGGTTCGCACGTGTCAAATGATTCATAATCAAGAGACTCTAAAAGTCCATCTGCATGGAGCTTCTTCATGCGTTTGACACCTATGTGACCAAGGCGGCAGTGCCACAAGTATGTGGGACTATCGTTATCAACTTTATATCTTTTGGTATTCACACTATGAATATGTGTAATATTACGTTCGAGATTCATTAAGAATAAACCATTGACTATCGGAGCATGACCATAAAACATATCACTCATATAAATAGAACAACCATTATTCTCGGATTTAAATGAGTAGCCATCTCGTATTCAACGAGATCCTGATACAATGTTCATGCTCAAACTTGGCACTAAATAACAATTATTGAGGTTTATAACTAATCCTGTAGGTAAATGTAGAGGTAGTGTGCCGACGGCGATCACATCGACCTTGGAACCATTCCCGACGCGCATCGTCACCTCGTCCTTCGCCAGTCTCCGTTTATTCCGCAGCTCCTGCTGTGAGTTACAAATATGAGCAACGGCACCGGTATCAAATACCCAGGAGTTACTACGAGTACTGGTAAGGTACACATCAATTACATGTATATCAAATATACCTTTGGTGTTGCCGGCCTTCTTGTCCGCTAAGTATTTGGGGCAGTTCCGCTTCTAGTGAGCGCTTCCCTTGCAATAAAAGCACTCAGTCTCGGGCTTGGGTCCATTCTTTGGCTTCTTCCCGGCAGCTTGCTTACCAGGCGCGGCAACTCCCTTGCCGTCCTTCTTGAAGTTCTTTTTACCCTTGCCCTTTTTGAACTTAGTGGTTTTATTGACCATCAACACTTGATGTTCCTTCTTGACTTCTACCTCTGTTGATTTCAGCATTGCAAATACCTCAGGAATGGTCTTTTGCATCCCCTGCATGTTGAAGTTCATCACGAAGCTCTTATAGCTTGGTGGAAGCGACTGGAGGATTCTGTCAATGACCGCATCATCCGGGAGATTAACTCCCAGCTGAGTCAAGCGGTTATGTAACCCAGACATAGTGAGTATGTGCTCACTGACAGAACTATTTTCCTCCATTTTACAGCTGAAGAACTTATCGGAGACTTCATATCTCTCGATCCGGGCATGAGCTTGGAAAACCATTTTCAGCTCTTCGAACATCTCATATGCTCCATGTCTCTCAAAACGCTTTCGGAGCCCCGGCTCTAAGCTGTAAAGCATGCCGCACTGAACGAGGGAGTAGTCATCAACACGTGTCTGCCAAGCGTTCATAACGTCTTGGTTCTGTGGGACGGGAGCTTCACCTAGCGGTGCTTGTAGGACATAATCTTTCTTG
This sequence comes from Aegilops umbellulata, assembly GCA_032464435.1. Lineage (NCBI taxonomy): Eukaryota > Viridiplantae > Streptophyta > Magnoliopsida > Poales > Poaceae > Aegilops > Aegilops umbellulata. The sequence goes on along the minus strand of CP136058.1, from coordinate 617,865,660 downwards.
GCAGCTATGAGGATGATCCTCAGGTTCCGGACCCAGTCTGTGTAGTTGCTGCCATCGTCTTTCAGCTTGGTTTGCTCTAGGAATGCGTTGAAGTTGAGGACTACGTTGGCCATTCGATCTACAAGACATATTTGCAAAGGATTTAGACTAAGTTCATGATAATTAAGTTCATCTAATCAAATTATTAATGAACTCCCACTCAGATTAGACATCCCTCTAGTCATCTAAGTGTTACACGATCCGAGTCGACTAGGCCGTGTCCGATCATCACGTGAAACGGACTAGCCATCGTCGGTGAACATCTTCATGTTGATCGTATCTTCCATACGACTCGTGTTCGACCTTTCGGTCTCTGTGTTCCGAGGCCATGTCTGTACATGCTAGGCTCGTCAAGTTAACCCTAAGTGTTCTGCATGTGTAAAACCGTCTTACACCCGTTGTATGTGAACGTAAGGATCTATCACACCCGATCATCACGTGGTGCTTCGAAACGACGAACTTTAGCAACGGTGCACAGTTAGGGGAGAACACTTCTTGAAATTGTTGTAAGGGATCATCTTATTTACTACCGTCGTTCTAAGTAAACAAGATGCAAAAAACATGATAAACATCACATGCAATCAAGTAATAAATGTGACATGATATGGCCAATATCACATAGCTCCTTTGATCTCCATCTTGGGGCTCCATGATCATCTTGTCACCGGCTTGACACCATGATCTCCATCATCATGATCTCCATCATCGTGTCTCCATGAAGTTGCTCGCCAACTATTACTTCTACTACTAAGGCTAATGCGTTTAGCAATAAAGTAAAGTAATTTACATGGCGTTTCTCAATGACACGCAGGTCATACAAAAAATAAAGACAACTCCTATGGCTCCTGCCGGTTGTCATACTCATCGACATGCAAGTCGTGATTCCTATTACAATAGCATGAACATCTCATACATCACGTATAGATCATTCATCATTCATCACAACTTTGTCCATATCATATCACAAAGCACTTGCTGCAAAAACAAGTTAGACGTCCTCTAATTGTTGTTGCAAGTTTTACGTGGCTGAAACAGAGTTCTAGCAAGAACGTTTTCTTACCTACGTGAAAGCCACAACGTGATTTGTCAACTTCTATTTACCCTTCATAAGGACCCTTTTCATCGAATCCGCTCCAACTAAAGTGGGAGAGACAGACACCCGCCAGCCACCTTATGCAACTAGTGCATGTTCGTCGGTGGAACCGGTCTCACGTAAGCATACGTGTAAGGTTGGTCCGGGCTGCTTCATCCCACAATACCGTTGAAGCAAGATAAGACTAGTAGCGGCAAGAAAGTTGACAACATCTACGCCCACAACCAATTGTGTTCTACTCGCGCAAGAAGAACTACGCATAGACCTAGCTCATGATGCCACTGTTGGTAAACGTTCCAGAAAACAAAAATTTTCCTACGGTTTCACCAAGATACATCTATGAGTTCATCTAGCAATGAGTGATTGGATGCATCTACATACCTCTGTAGATCGCAAGCGGAAGCGTTCAAAGAACGGGGATGAGGTAGTCGAACACGACGTGATCCAAATCACCGGAGATCCTAGCGCCGAACGGATGGCACCTCCGCGTTCAACACACGTACGGTCAGCGTAACGTCTCCTTCTTCTTGATCCAGAAAGAGGGAAGAAGAGGTTGAGGAAGATGGCTCCAGCAGCAGCACGACGGCGTGGTGATGGTGGTGCTGCAGAACTCCGTCAAGGCTTCGCCAAGCACTATAGAGGAAGAGGAGGTGTTGGAGAGGGAGAAGGAGGCAACCAAAGGCATGTTTCAAGAGCCCTCCTTCCCCCACTATATATAGGAGGGCCTAGGGGGGGCGCCGGCCTAGGAGATCCAATCTCCTTGGGGGCGGCGGCCAAGGGAGGTTTCCCTCCCCCCCCCCCCAAGGCACCTAGGGGGTGCCTTCCACTAGTAGGACTCCTTCCCTATGGAAACCCTAGGCGCATGGGCCTCTAGGGGCTGGTGACCTTGGCCCATGTAGGCCAAGGCTCACCCCCTACAGCCCATGTGGCCCACCGGGGTAGGTGGCCCCACCCGGTGGGCCCCCGGGACCCTTCCGGTGGTCCCAGTACAATACCGATAACCCCGAAACTTGTCCCGATGGCCGAAACAACACTTCCTATATATAATTCTTTACCTCCAGACCATTACGGAACTCCTCGTGACGTCCGGGATCTCATCCGAGACTCCGAACAACATTCGGGTTACTGCATATACATATACCTACAACCCTAGCGTCACCGAACCTTAAGTGTGTAGACCCTACGGGTTCGGGAGACAGGCAGACATTAACGAGACGACTCTCCGGTCAATAACCAACAGCGGGATCTGGATACCCATGTTGGCTCCCACATGATCCACGATGATCTCATCGGATGAACCACGATGTCGAGGACTCAAGCAACCCCGCATGCAATTCTCTTTGTCAATCGGTATGTTACTTGCCCGAGATTCGATCATCTGTATCCCAATACCTCGTCCAATCTCGTTACCGGCAAGTCACTTTACTCGTACCGTAATGCATGATCCCGTGAACAGACACTTGGTCACCTTGAGATCATTATGATGATACATTACCGAGTGGGCCCAGTGATACCTCTCCGTCATACGGAGTGACAAATCCCAGTCTTGATCCGTGTCAACCCAACAGACACTTTCAGAGATACCCGTAGTCTACCTTTATAGTCACCCAGTTACGTTGTGACGTTTGGTATACCCAAAGCACTCCTACGGTATCTGGGAGTTACACGATCTCATGGTCTAAGGAAAGGATACTTGACATTGGAAAAACTCTAGCAAACGAACTACATGATCTTATGCTATGTTTAGGATTGGGTCTTGTCCATCACATCATTCTCCTAATGATGTGATCTCGTTATCAATGACATCCAATGTCCATAGTCAGGAAACCATGACTATCTGTTGATCAACGAGCTAGTCAACTAGAGGCTTACTAGGGACATGTTGGTGTCTGTTATTCACACATGTATTACGATTTCCGGATAACACAATTATAGCATGAATAAAGACAATTATCATGAACAAGGAAATATAATAATAATGCTTTTATTATTGCCTCTAGGGCATATTTCCAACAAGGATCCACCCTTTTCACCTATGCCTTCCGCCGCCCTTGCTCATCCATTTTCGCGCACTCTGAGCTCCAGCGCCCAAGTCCGCACATCCTTCCTCAACCATCTCCAGCCATGTCCGGAGCGGGAGGCAGGTGGATGGTCTCCTCCGTCACGGAGGGCCAAGTAAGATTGCGGAAGGCTGGATACTTGCCGGCGACGTCGCACATCGGCTGCCCGACGAAGGGCAGCTCATCCCCACCCCTGAGCCCCATGAGCGGGTCGTATTTCTTGCCCACTTCCTCCGCAGACTGGGTTTCTCGCTTCACCCATTCGTCCAGGGGCTCATGTTCTACTACGGCCTAGATTTCCATGATCTGGCCCCGAATTTCATACTCAACATCTCGGCGTTCATCGTCGTGTGCGAGGCTTTCCTCTGCATCCAGCCCCACTTCGGCTTGTGGCTGAAGACCTTCAATGTCAAGCCGAAGGTTGTGGGCGGCCGCCAAGCGGAGTGCGGAGGCGCCATGGTTGGCAAGATCGCCAACGTCTTATGGCTCGATGGCTCCTTTGTGGAGACCGTGAAGGGGTGGCAGTCGGGGTGGTTCTACATCACCGAGCCGCGCGACCCTAAGTGGGCGGCGCCCCCTGAATTTCGGTCTGGCATTCCCACGTGGCTCACCTCTTGGAAGGAGACCGGCCTGGCATGGGGCGATTCGGAGGAGCTGACCGGACTCCAAACCTGCATGCGAACCTTGGTGAACAAAAATCTCACGCTAGTTAATGTAGTCCAGGTTATGCTCATCCGCCGGATCCCTCCCATGCCAACAACGGGCCTTCAAATTGTGGGAGTTCGATCCAGCACAGCACCCGACCCTGAAGAGGCTCTTTGACACTACGTACGAAGATGCCTGGAAGGTGTTGTTCAAGGGCGCCGAGGCTTCCTCATCCGCTGCAGAAGATCACAGATTCAGCTCGCAGCGTCAAGCTACCGAGGTGAGCTATTTTGCCCTTTACGGGAATCTTGCTTTTCATAGTTTGACTCTATGCGGGATCTAAACTCCCTTGTCTTTGATAGGACTGGCGGAGCACGTCCAGGCAGGTTAACTGTCCGGCTCCTTTGCCAGAAGACCCAGTAGACGCCCGCTTGGTTAACTGTCCGAACCAAAGTATGACATGCTGGTAAGTAGTATGACTTATATCGCCCACAACTCACTTGTGTTCTACTCATGCAAATAACATCAAAACATAAAACCTAGGCTCGGATGCCACTATTGGGTAACGTAGTAATTTCAAAATTTTCCTACGCACACGCAAGATCATGGTGGTGCATAGCAACGAGAGGGGAGAGTATGATCTACATACCCTTGTAGATCACAATGGAAGCGTTGACACAAAGTAGAGGAAGTAGTCGTACGTCTTCCCGATCCGACCGATCCAAGCACCGTTACTCTGGCACCTCCGAGTTCTTAGCACACGTACAGCTCGATGACGCTCCCCGGGCTCCAATCCAGCAAAGCTTCGGGGATGAGTTCCGTCAGCACAACGGCGTGGTGACGATGATGATGTTCTACCGACACAGGGCTTCGCATAAGCACTACAACGATATGATCGAGGTGGAATATGGTGGCAGGGGGCACCGCACACGGCTAAGGAACGATCACGAGGATCAACTTCTGTGTTCTAGGGTGCCCCCTTGCCTCCGTATATAAAGGATCCAAGGGGGGGTGCGGCCGGCCCTAGAGGAGGCGCGCAGGAGGAGTCCTACTCCTACCGGGAGTAGGACTCCTCTCCCCGTTCCTTGTCCAACTAGGAGAGGTGGAGGAAGAGAAGGAAAGGGGGGGGCGCCGCCCCTCCCACCTTGTCCAATTTAGACTAGGGGGAGAGGGGGCACGCGGCCTGCCCTGGCAGCCCCTTCCTCTTCTCCACATTAGGCCCATAAGGCCCATTAACCCCCCGGGGGGTTCCGGTAACCCCCCGGTGCTCCGGTTTTATCCGAAACTTCCCCGGAATGCTTCCGGTGTCCGAATATAGTGATCCAATATATCAATCTTTATGTCTCGACCATTTCGAGACTCCTCGTCATGTCCGTGATCACATCCGAGGCTCCGAACAAACTTCGGTACATCAACATGCATAAAACTCATAACAACTGTCATTATAACTTTAAGCGTGTGGACCCTACGGTTCGAGAACAATGTAGACATGACTGAGACACATCTCCAGTCAATAACCAATAGCGGGACCTGGATGCCCATATTGGCTCCTACATATTCTACGAAGATCTTTATCGGTCAGACCGCATAACAACATACGTTGTTCCCTTTGTCATCGGTATGTTACTTGCCCGAGATTCGATCGTCAGTATCCAATACCTAGTTCAATCTCGTTACCGGCAAGTCTCTTTACTTGTTCCGTAATACATCATCTCACAACTAACATATTAGTTGTAATGCTTGCAAGGCTTATGTTATGTGCATTACCGAGAGGGCCCGGAGATACCTCTCCGACAATCGGAGTGACAAATCCTAATCTCGAAATACGCCAACCCAACATTTACCTTTGGAGACACCTGTAGAGCTCCTTTATAATCACCCATTTACGTTGTGACGTTTGGTATCACACAAAGTGTTCCTCCGGCAAACGGGAGTTGCATAATCTCATAGTCATAGGAACATGTATAAGTCATGAAGAAAGCAATAGCAACATACTAAACGATTGGGTGCTAAGCTAATGGAATGGGTCATGTCAATCACATCATTCTCCTAATGATGTGATCCCGTTAATCAAATGACAAATCATGTCTATGGCTAGGAAACATAACCATCTTTGATTAACGAGCTAGTCAAGTAGAGGCATACTAGTGACACTCTGTTTGTCTATGTATTCACACATGTATTATGTTTCCGGTTAATACAATTCTAGCATGAATAATAAACATTTATCATGATATAAGGAAATAATAATAACTTTATTATTGCCTCTAGGGCATATTTCCTTCAGTCTCCCACTTGCACTAGAGTCAATAATCTAGATTACACAGTAATGATTCTAACACCCATGGAGTCTTGGTGCTGATCATGTTTTGCTCGTGGAAGAGGCTTAGTCAACGGGTCTGCCACATTCAGATCCGTATGTATCTTGCAAATCTCTATGTCTCCTACCTGGACTAGATCCCGGATGAAATTGAAGCGTCTCTTGATGTGCTTGGTTCTCTTATGAAATCTGGATTCCTTTGCCATGGCAATTGCACCAGTATTGTCACACAAGATTTCCATTGGACCCGATGCACTAGGTATGACACCTAGATCGGATATGAACTCCTTCATCTAGACTCCTTCATTTGCTGCTTCCGAAGCAGCTATGTACTCTGCTTCATATGTAGATCCCACTACGACGCTTTGTTTAGAACTGCACCAACTGACAGCTCCACCGTTTAATGTAAACACGTATCCGGTTTGCGATTTAGAATCGTCCGGATCAGTGTCAAAGCTTGCATCAACGTAACCTTTTACGATGAGCACTTTGTCACCTACATATATGAGAAACATATCCTTAGTCCTTTTCAGGTATTTCAGGATGTTCTTGACCGCTATCCAGTGATCCACTCCTGGATTACTTTGGTACCTCTCGGCCAGATTTATAGCAAGGCATACATCAGGTCTGGTACACAGCATTGCATACATGATAGAGCCTATGGCTGGAGCATAGGGAACATCTTTCATTTTCTCTCTATCTTCTGCAGTGGTCGGGCTTTGAGTCTTACTCAATTTCATACCTTGTAACACAGGCAAGAACCCTTTCTTTGCTTGATCCATTTTGAACTTTTTCAAAACTTTGTCAAGGTATGTGCTTTGTGAAAGTCCAATTAAGCGTCTTGATCTATCTCTATAGATCTTAATGCCTAATATGTAAGCAGCTTCACCGAGGTCTTTCATTGAAAAACTCTTATTCAAGTATCCCTTTATGCTATCTAGAAATTCTATATCATTTACAATCAGTAATATGGCATCCACATATAATATCAGAAATGCTACAGAGCTCCCACTCACTTTCTTGTAAATACAGGCTTCTCCAAAAGTCTGTATAAAACCAAATGCTTTGATCACACTATCAAAGCATTTATTCCAACTCCGAGAAGCTTGCACCAGTCCATAAATGGATCGCTGGAGCTTGCACACTTTGTTAGCTCCCTTTGGATTGACAAAACCTTCTGGTTGCATCATATACAACTCTTCTTCCAGAAATCCATTCAGGAATGCAGTTTTGACATCCATCTGCCAAATTTCATAATCATAAAATGCGGCAATTGCTAACATGATTCGGACAGACTTAAGCATCGCTATGGGTGAGAAGGTCTCATCGTAGTCAATCCCTTGAACTTGTCGAAAACCTTTTGCGACAAGTCGAGCTTTGTAGACAGTAATATTACCGTCAGCGTCAGTCTTCTTCTTGAAGATCCATTTATTCTCAATTTCTTGCCGACCATCGGGCAAGTTAACCAAAGTCCATACTTTGTTCTCCTACATGGATCCCATCTCAGATTTCATGGCTTCAAGCCATTTTGCGGAATCTGGGCTCACCATCGCTTCTTCATAGTTCATAGGTTCATCATGATCTAGTAGCATGACTTCCAGAACAGGATTACCGTACCGCTCTGGCGCGGATCTCACTCTAGTTGATCTACGAGGTTCAGTAGTATCTTGATCTAAAGTTTCATGATCATCATCATTAGCTTCCTCACTAACTGGTGTAGGTGTCACTGAAACAGTTTTCTGTGATGTACTACTTTCCAATAAGGGAGTAGGTACAATTACCTCGTCAAGTTCTACTTACCTCCCACTCACTTCTTTCGAGAGAAACTCCTTCTCCAGAAAGTTTCTGAATTTAGCAACAAAAGTCTTGCCTTCGGATCTGTGATAGAAGGTGTATCCAATAGTTTCCTTTGGATATCCTATGAAGACACATTTCTCCGATTTGGGTTCAAGCTTATCAGGTTGAAGCTTTTTCACATAAGCATCGCAGCCCCAAACTTTCAGAAACGACAACTTTGGTTTCTTGACAAACCACAGTTCATAAGGGGTCGTCTCAACGGATTTTGATGGTGCCCTATTTAATGTGAATGCGGCCGTCTCTAGAGCGTATCCCCAAAATGATAGCGGTAAATCAGTAAGAGACATCATAGATCACAACATATCATGTAAAGTACGATTACGACGTTCGGACACACCATTACGCTGTGGTGTTCCGGGTGGCGTGAGTTGTGAAACTATTCCGCATTATTTCAAATGTACACCAAACTCGTAACTCAAATATTCTCCTCCACTATCAGATCGTAGAAACTTTATTTTCTTGTTACGATGATTTTCAACTTCACTCTAAAATTCTTTGAACTTTTCAAATGTCTCAGACTTATGTTTCATTAAGTAGATATACCCATATCTGCTTAAATCATCTGTGAAGGTGAGAAAATAACGATATCTGCCACGAGCCTCAATATTCATCGGACTACATACATCTGTATGTATGATTTCCAACAAATCTGTTGCTCTCTCCATAGTACCGGTGAACGGTGTTTTAGTCATCTTGCCCATGAGGCACGGTTCGCAAGTACCAAGTGATTCATAATCAAGTGGTTCCAAAAGTCCATCAGTATGGAGTTTCTTCATGCGCTTTACACCGATATGACCTAAACGGCAGTGCCACAAATAATTTGCACCATCATTATCAACTCTGCATCTTTTGGCTTCAACATTATGAATATGTGTATCACTACTCTCGAGATTCAATAAGAACAGACCACTCTTCAAGGGTGCATGACCATAAAAGATATTACTCATATAAATAGAACAACCATTATTCTCTGATTTAAATGAATAACCGTCTCGCATTAAACAAGATCCAGATATAATGTTCATGCTCAACGCTGGCACCAAATAACAATTATTTAGGTCTAATACTAATCCTGAAGGTAGATGTAGAGGTAGCGTGCCGACCGCGATCACATCGACTTTGGAACCGTTTCCCACGTGCATCGTCACCTCGTCCTTAGCCAATCTTCGCTTAATCCTTAGTCCCTGTTTCGAGTTGCAAATATTAGCAACAGAACCAGTATCAAATACCCAGGTGCTACTGCGAGCATTAGTAAGATACACATCAATAACATGTATATCACATATACCTTTGTTCACCTTGCCATCCTTCTTATCCGCCAAATACATGGGGCAGTTCCGCTTCCAATGACCAGTCTGCTTGCAGTAGAAGCACTCAGTTTCAGGCTTAGGTCCAGACTTGGGTTACTTCTCTTGAGTAGCAACGTGCTTGCCGTTCTTCTTGAAGTTCCCCTTCTTCTTCCCCTTTCCCATTTTCTTGAAACTAGTGGTCTTGTTGACCATCAACACTTGATGCTCCTTCTTGATTCCTACCTCCGCAGCTTTCAGCATTGCGAAGAGCTCGGGAATAGTCTTGTTCATCCCTTGCATATTATAGTTCATCACGAAGCTCTTGTAGCTTGGTGGCAGTGATTGGAGAATTCTGTCAATGACGCAATCATCTGGAAGATTAACTCCCAATTGAATCAAGTGATTATTATACCCAGACATTTTGAGTATATGCTCACTGACAGAACTGTTCTCCTCCATCTTGCAGCTGTAGAACTTATTGGAGACTTCATATCTCTCAATTCGGGCATTTGCTTGAAATATTAACTTCAACTCCTGGAACATCTCATATGCTCCATGACGTTCAAAACGTCGTTGAAGTCCCGATTCTAAGCCATAAAGCATGGCACACTGAACTATCGAGTAGTCATCAACTTTGCTCTGCCAGACGTTCATAACATCTGGTGTTGCTCCAGCAGCAGGCCTGGCGCCCAGCGGTGCTTCCAGGACGTAATTCTTCTGTGCAGCAATGAGGATAATCCTCAAGTTACGGACCCAGTCCGTGTAAATGCTACCATCATCTTTCAACTTTGCTTTCTCAAGGAACGCATTAAAATTCAACGGAACAACAACATGAGCCATCTATCTACAATCAAACATAAACAAGCAAGATACTATCAGGTACTAAGTTCATGATAAATTGAAGTTCAATTAATCATATTACTTAAGAACTCCCACTTAGATAGACATCCCTCTAATCAACTAAACCATGTCCGATCATCACGTGAGATGGAGTAGTTTCATTGGTGAACATCACTATGTTGATCATATCTACTATATGATTCACGCTCGACCTTTCGGTCTCCGTGTTCCGAGGCCATATCTGTATATGCTTGGCTCTTCAAGTATAACCCGAGTATTCTGCGTGTGCAACTGTTTTGCACCCGTTGTATTTGAACATAGAGCCTATCACACCCGATCATCACGTGGTGTCTCAGCACGAAGAACTTTCACAACGGTGCATACTCAGGGAGAACACTTCTTGATAATTAGTGAGAGATCATCTTATAATGCTACCGTCAATCAAAGCAAGATAAGATGCATAAAAGATAAACATCACATGCAATCAATAAAAGTGATATGATATGGCCATCATCATCTTGTGCTTGTGATCTCCATCTCCGAAGCACCGTCGTGATCACCATCGTCACCGGCGCGACACCTTGATCTCCATCGTAGCATCGTTGTCGTCTCGCCAATCTTATGCTTCCACGACTATCGCTACCGCTTAGTGATAAAGTAAAGCATTACATCGCGATTGCATTACATACAATAAAGCGACAACCATATGGCTCCTGCCAGTTGCCGATAACTCGGTTACAAAACATGATCATCTCATACAATAAAATTTAGCATCATGTCTTGACCATATCACATCACAACATGTCCTGCAAAAACAAGTTAGACGTCCTCTACTTTGTTGTTGCAAGTTTTACGTGGCTGCTACGGGCTTAAGCAAGAACTAATCTTACCTACGCGTCAAAACCACAATGATAGTTTGTCATGTTGGTGCTGTTTTAACCTGCGCAAGGACCGGGCATAGCCACACTCGGTTCAACTAAAGTTGGAGAGACTGTCGCCCGCAAGCCACCTATGTGCAAAGCACGTCGGGAGAACCGGTCTCGCGTAAGCGTACGGGTAATGTTGGTCCGGGTCGCCTCGTCCAACAATACAGCCGAACCAAAGTATGACATGCCGGTAAGTAGTATGACTTATATCGCCCACAACTCACTTGTGTTCTACTCGTGCAAATAACATCAAAACATAAAACCTAGGCTCGGATGCCACTGTTGGGTAACGTAGTAATTTCAAAATTTTCCTACGCACACGCAAGATCATGGTGATGCATAGCAACGAGAGGGGAGAGTATGATCTACGTACCCTTGTAGATCACAATGGAAGCGTTGACACAAAGTAGAGGAAGTAGTCATACGTCTTCCCGATCCGACCGATCCAAGCACCGTTACTCCGGCACCTCCGAGTTCTTAGCACACGTACAGCTCGATGACGCTCCCCGGGCTCCGATCCAGCAAAGCTTCGGGGATGAGTTCCGTCAGCACAACGGCGTGGTGATGATGATTATGTTCTACCGACGCAGGGCTTCGCCTAAGCACTACAACGATATGATCGAGGTGGAATATGGTGGCAGGGGGCACCGCACACGGCTAAGGAACGATCACGAGGATCAACTTCTGTGTTCTAGGGTGCCCCCTTGCCTCCGTATATAAAGGATCCAAGGGGGGGTGCGGCCGGCCCTAGAGGAGGCGTGCAGGAGGAGTCCTACTCCTACCGGGAGTAGGACCCCTCTCCGCGTTCCTTGTCCAACTAGGAGAGGTGGAGGGAGAGAAGGAAAGGGGGGGCGCCGCCCCTCCCACCTTGTCCAATTCGGACTAGGGGGAGAGGGGGCACGCGGCCTGCCCTGGCAGCCCCTTCCTCTTCTCCACATTAGGCCCATAAGGCCCATTAACCCCCCGGGGGGTTTCGGTAACCCCCCAGTGCTCCGGTTTTATCCGAAACTTCCCCGGAACGCTTCCGGTGTCTGAATATAGTCATCCAATATATCAATCTTTATGTCTCGACCATTTCGAGACTCCTCGTCATGTCCGTGATCACATCCGGGACTCCGAACAAACTTCGGTACATCAACATGCATAAAACTCATAACAACTGTCATCGTAACTTTAAGCGTGCGGACCCTACGGTTCAAGAACAATGTAGACATGACCGAGACACGTCTCCAGTCAATAACCAATAGCGGGACCTGGATGCCCATATTGGCTCCTACATATTCTATGAAGATCTTTATCGGTTAGACCGCATAACAACATACGTTGTTCCCTTTGTCATCGGTATGTTATTTGCCCGAGATTCGATCGTCGGTATCCAATACCTAGTTCAATCTCGTTACCGGCAAGTCTCTTTACTCGTTCCGTAATACATCATCTCACAACTAACATATTAGTTGTAATGCTTGCAAGGCTTATGTGATGTGCATTACCGAGAGGGCTCAGAGATACCTCTCCGACAATCGGAGTGACGAATCCTAATCTCGAAATACGCCAACCCAACATTTACCTTTGGAGACACCTGTAGAGCTCCTTTATAATCACCCATTTATGTTGTGATGTTTGGTAGCACACAAAGTGTTCCTCCGGCAAACGGGAGTTGCATAATCTCATAGTCATAGGAACATGTATAAGTCATGAAGAAAGCAATAGCAACATACTAAACGATCGGGTGCTAAGCTAATGGAATGGGTCATGTCAATCAGATCATTCAACTAATGATGTGATCGCGTTAATCAAATGACAACTCCTTTGTCTATGGTTAGGAAACATAACCATCTTTGATTAAGGAGCTATTCAAGTAGAGGCATACTAGTGACACTCTGTTTGTCTATGTATTCACACATGTATTATGTTTCCGGTTAATACAATTCTAGCATGAATAATAAACATTTATCATGATATAAGGAAATAAATAATAACTTTATTATTGCCTCTGGGGCATATTTCCTTCAGTGGACGCCTGTCCATGGATCGAAGTCATCAACCGCTCCGTCTGTATTGAAGGTGCCCGTAGAGCCCTTGCCCGTGCCAAGGTGCACTGGGGCAAGCTGGACGCAGAGAAGCTGGTGACGGACAGGCCACCGCCGGGCAAAGAACATCGCAAGCCCGAGAAGTATTATGAGGGCGTCCTGAAGGGTGCCCGTCTTATAGCGGGTGAATGCTCAAAAGATGTAATATTTGAGTAGACTCGCATTTGTTATCCTGTACGATGAAAACTTGTTCATATGCGCTAAGCAACGCTTTTGAATTTAAAATATTACCTTCTGTGCGGCCATTTATCAAATTTGAGAGATGGCGAGTCGTTGGCTTCAGCCCCCATGCCACGAGTGCTGGGGTCTTCGGGATAAACTTGAGCACTCTTGTTCCCATTCTTGGGTCCTTCGAGGGAGGCGCTCAACGCAACGAACCAGGCAACCGGACTATAATGCTTGAACACTCTCACTTAGCCATAGAATTCTATAATTTTAAATTTCGGCGAAGCCCCTAGAATTCGGAAGACCGAGTTCAGGGCGCTATCCACGCCTTGGCCGGACAATGCCGGTTCCTCGCTCTAAGCGGCACAAGTCTTTAGGGACTTGAAGAAACCTCTCGAACAGCGACCGTCTCTCGCCTTATCATGACGGTCAGTTTTAGCTTTCTCCACTGAGGTGCTCAACCCAGCTCACCCGGGGCACAATCGCAGTGGTTCTCCCAGCGCTACCTTAGCCGATATAACGGAACATAAGGTACCAAAACATGGGAGCCGGGCAAACCCAACTATTGACCCAAGACATGATTCGGAGCCGATGCATATAATGCTATAAGTTCGGGGTGCCGCACTTGTGAAAGTGTTCGGACTTGTCACACCATGTGTTTGGGGGTACATAAGCCCCTGGTGTATTGGCCGTACCAAATTGTGTGGTTGCGCAATTCATAGATGAACATATATAATGGGGAAGAATGTAATAATAGGCAAGAGCTATATATTGTTTATTCAAAAGAAACTGCAAATAAACGCAGAACGATACAAATTGTGCGGTAAGCAAGGTACGGGACTTTTGACATGTCCCCATTCCAGGGGTAAGTTTGCGGTGTGATATGTAAAACAGGTATACTGCTCATAATAGAGACCACCTGGACACTCGACACAGTTTTCTGCTTCCCTGGCTGTTGCATCGTGTGTTCGGCGCGAATGCCGGACAGGGCTTCTAGAGAACAGAGTCCTGAAAGTAAAAAGAAAACTAGAAAAAGGGATGACACAAACGGGAGCCCCTAGTGCGGTCTAGCCGCATTCTAGGCATGCCGTGGTCCTGGCCCGTCCCCTGTGCCCATGGTACTTCCAGAGCGCAATTACGTACACGTAGTATTGGCTTCGCGAGTTCGCGAGGGCTGGGGTTGGGGCCGCATTACTACGCTTGTTCGGAACGTGCCGGGCGGTCTTGCTGTAGGTTACTCCGGGCGCGCTTGACAGTGTCCGATTGTTTATTGGCCGGACTGGAGAATTGCCTTAAGAGGCTGCTCTGCACTTCTGCCGCAAGGGCGGCCGTATGCTCCTCCGTTCGGAGAGAGTGTTCGGTGCTTCCATTGACCATGATTACGCCTCGAGGGCCTGGCATCTTGAGCTTGAGCTACGCGTAGTGCGGTACCGCATTGAATTTTGTGAATGCGGTTCGTCCGAGCAGTGCGTGATAGCCGCTGCGGAACGGGACTATATCGAAGATTAACTCCTCACTCCGGAAGTTATCCGGGGATCCGAAGACCACTTCAAGTGTAACGGAGCCTGTACAGTTGGCCTCTACACCCGGGATGACGCCTTTAAAGGTCGTCTTTGTGGGTTTGATCCTTGATGGGTCTATGCCCATTTTGCATACTGTATCCTGATAAATCAGGTTCAGGCTGCTGCCGCCGTCCATTAGGACTCTGGTGAGGTGAAATCCGTCAATAATGCGGCAAAACCGCCATGAAGGATGCTAGTGGGGTGGTCCCTTCGATCGATGGTGATCGGGCAGGAAGACCATGGGTTGAACTTCGGGGCGACTGGTTCCATCGCGTATACATCCCTTAGTGCACGCTTCCACTCCCTTTTGGGTATGTGGGTTGCGTATATCATCTTCACCGTCCGCACTTGTGTGGGAAAGCCCTTCTGTCCTCTATTGTTTGGCGGCCGGGGCTCTTCCTCGTCATCGCTATGCAGCCCCTTGTCGTTGTTTTTGGCGTTTAGCTTGCCTGCTTGCTTGAACACCCAACAATCCATGTTGGTGTGGTTGGCTGGTTTTTCGGGGGTGTCATGTATCTGGCACAAGCGATCGAGTATTCGGTCCAAGTCGGACGGGCCCTTGGTATTTCTTTTGAATGGCTTCTTCCGCTAACCGGGTTTAGAGCCTCTGAATCCGGCATTTACTGTCGTATCTTCAGCATTATCACTGTTAATGCGGCGTTTATGCTTGTTGTGACATGACCTGCCATTGCTGTCCTTGGTATCCGAACTACCAGGGTGTTTGGCCAAGTTGTCGCTTCGAGTTAGCCAGCTGTCCTCTCTCGCGCAAAAGCGGGTCATGAGTGTGGTGAGGGCTGCCATGGATTTCGGCTTTTCCTGTCCTAGGTGCCGGGCTAGCCACTCGTCGCGGATGTTGTGTTTGAAGGCTTCTAGCGCCTCTGCATCCGAACAGTCGACGATCTGATTTTTCTTTGTTAGGAACCGCGTCTAGAATTGTCTGGCCGATTCTTCTGGCTACTGAATTATATGGCTAAGGTCATCGGCGTCTGGTGGTCGCACATATGTGCCCTGGAAGTTATCAAGGAATGCGGCTTCCAGGTCCTCCAAACAACTGATTGACTCTACTGGCAAGCTATTGAGCCAATGCCGAGCTGGTCCTTTAAGCTTGAGTGGGAGGTATTTGATGGCATGTCGATCATCACCGCGGGCCATGTGGATATGGAGGAGATAGTCCTCGATTCAGACCGCAGGATCTGTGGTACCATCGTATGATTCGATGTTTACGGGTTTGAAGCCCTCAGGGATTTGATGATCCATTACTTCATCTGCGAAGCATAGTGGGTGTGCGGCGCCTCTGTATTGGGCTATATCACGACGTAGCTCATATGAGATTTGTCTACTGTGTTCGGCCCGGCCGGGGTTGCTGTATCCGGCATGACGGTAATCATCCCGAGTCGTTGGGCGCCCACGCAATCTGTAGATCGATCTTGTTTGCTTTGCCTTATCCTCCAATATATCTCGCAAGTCCGGCGCGTTTTCCCGTGCCTTGGTACTTTTTGAGCCGCATCGGGGCATGGTTTGAGCGAAGGGCTGAGAGGCTTCTCTGTCGCGGCCACGGGGTGGCCGGTCTACCATGTCGTGCGCTGGTGACGCGGGTACTTCCTCCTCTGATCGAGGCAACGGCATGCGTTTGGGGTAGCTTTTGGAGGGGCGTTCGAGTTCATACTCTTCGGCTGCAAGGACTTCAGTACATCAGTCATCTAGCAGGTCTTGGTCAGCTCTAAGCTATTGCTGCTTTTTCTTGAGGCTGCTTGCCGTGGCCATGAGCTTGCGTTTAAAACGCTCTTGTTCGACGGGATCCTCTGGCACGAGGAATTCGTCGTCGTTGAGGCTTGCCTCATCTTCGGAGGGGGCGCATAATTATCGTCCTCTACCTCTCTTTCTGCCGCACTGTCGTGCGGACTTGCTTCTCCCTCCTCCTGTGCTGAGTCCTGCTGGAGGGGGTCGTCTTCGGCACTGTCCGGGGTATTATTGTCTCCCGTGCCGGAATCACCGTTTTTACTATGGAAGGATTTAGAGCGGCGCCGCTGACGTCGGCGCTTGGGTTGTTTCTTGGATGGGTCATCCTCCGTTGTTCCGTCGCCATTCCCATCTTCTGGGATGTCCACCATGTATATGTCATATGACGAGGTGACCTTCCAGTGCCCCGTGGGTGCTGGCTCTTGATCGTCTCCGGCACCGTCGTCCAAACCGTCGATGTCTTCGGAGTCGAAGTCGAGCATGTCGGTTAAATCATCAGCAGTGACTACAAAGTGGGTGGTGGGTGGGCATTGAATTTCTTCGTCATCCGAATCCCAACCTTCCTGACCGTAATTCGGCCAGGGATCCCCTGACAAAGAGAGATACTTTAATGAGTTCAGGATATCGCCAAAGGGCGAGTGGTGAAAGATGTCCGCAGCGGTGAACTCCATAACCGGCGCCCAGTCGGATTCGATTGGCATGGGCGCGGGAGGTTCGGAGCCCGGAAAGGAGTCCGGCACCTGGGAGTCATGAGCTTCGCAAAGGATAGGGATGGTGCTCGGCTCAATCAACGTAAAGATTTCGGCCCCCGAGGCGGTGTCCAACCAACCATCCTCGATCGGCAAAACCGGCTCCGGATTAAGGGTCGGAGCAGGCACTGGTGCAGCCTCCAGGGCACTGTTCGGCGGCAGAGCTAAATCGTACCCGTCGAGACAGTGCGGCACGCTCGGCTGTGGCTCGAATCCGTCGAAGATCAAGTCTCCGCGGACATCGGCCGTATAGTTCAAGCTTCCAAATATGACCTGATGGCCAGGGGCGTAGCTTTCGATCTGCTCCAGATGGCCTAGCAAATTGGCCCGCAGTGCAAAGCCGCCGAATACGAAGATCTGTCCGGGGAGAAAACTCTCACCCTGGGCTGCGTCGTTGCTGATGATTGAAGGAGCCATCGGGCCTATAGGTGATGACATAGTGGAACTCTCAATGAAAGCACCAATGTCGGTGTCAAAACCGGCGGATCTCGGGTAGGGGGTCCCGAACTGTGCGTCTAGGCGGATGGTAACAGGAGACAAGGGACACGATGTTTTTACCCAGGTTCGGGCCCTCTCGATGGAGGTAATACCCTACTCCTGCTTGATTAATATTGATTATATGTGTAGTACAAGAGTAGATCTACCACGAGATCAGAGAGGCTAAACCCTAGAAGCTAGCCTATGGTATGATTGTTGTTCGTCCTACGGACTAAAACCCTTCGGTTTATATAGACACCGAATAGGGTTAGGGTTACACAGAGTCGGCTACAATGGTAGGAAATCTACATATCCGTATCGCCAAGCTTGCCTTCCACGCCAAGGAAAGTCCTATCCGGACACGGGACGAAGTCTTGAATCTTGTATCTTCATAGTCTAGGAGTCTGGCCAAGGATGATAGTTCGGCTATCCGGACACCCCCTAGTCCAGGACTCCCTCAAGGAGGCTCCATTAGTCGCTGATGACGTCGCCATGGATGAGGATGAGGATGACGATGGCGCTGAACAGTATGTCTATACTGGCGCCTCCTCGGGGTTTGAGCGCCATGAGTCGGTGCCTGAATTACTGTCTCAACGTATTATTGATGACCTTCCAGTAGTAAAGAAGTCTAGGAGGAGAGCGAGGAAAGGCAAAAAAGTTGATTCTATGATCCAGCTGCCTCAGCAGCCTCGGCTTCAGGACCGTATAGATATCCCCGATGCGGATAAATGGCATATCCCTAGTCAACCAATCCTACCTGCAACAGCGCTACGGGCCAGATTCGGCGATCTATGGAGACTTCATGATGATGTGCTGTGGGTAGAGAAAGGTCTCATCGCCTCGAAAGATCCAGGATACCCACTCTATGTGGTTAATGTTCTGTGGCAAATGTCGTACGTCGACAGCTTCCCCGCGGATAAGTTCTTCCTCCGATTCGATTACATATTGGACATGTTTCACGTGAAGAAGCTGGATTTTACGTTTGTCCGCCTTTATGCCTTGCACATGAACTATATCATTGGGGTTGAGCAGATATGTCATATCTGTGTCGCTGACCCGTACTACATGCACGAGGGCTTCTTGGGAGTCTGTGCAGAGCAGCGTGAATACACGAGGGATTACATCGTCAGTTTCATGCTCGCCAATAAGGACAAGGAGGCGATTCTCGTGCCTTATCATCCCGTGTAAGTCATCCGCGCTGCTATTCTTCCTTCGATTTCAATAATTCATTTGCACGGTGGAGGCTAATTAATTTGAGGTGTACTTATTTTGCGCAGCGGCGGGCGCGCCGTCCTCATCATCCTCTACCCCCGATTCTCCCACGCTCTTTACTCGGACTCGTCGAAGAACATTCACAAAAAGGATTATACCCACATCAAAGATGTTCTCGATAGTGCTATGTTTTACTACCAAGCAAGGGGTGGAGAGGTTAGGGACAAGAAGAGAAGGGGCGGTAGGGCCGCCTTCAGCCATAAGACGGACTTCTGCTACATCCAGCAACCGAACGATTCTCTTAATGATGGATTCTATGTCCTACACCACATGCTGGAGTACAGACGGGATCACCAGAACCTTAACATGTCACCTAGATCTGGCGATGCCCATATTCTACAATGGGCAAAGGGCATAGGAGATATCGAGGATCATCGACTTTGAGTTGAGTTCTATAACATCCAGCGCGAACTTGCCCAAATCATCATGAAGGAGGTCATCGGAAAAACAGGGATGTTCTACGAAGAAAGACAAATGTCGTGGGAAGACGTCCGAACATTGGTAGCCGCTCAGCGTCTCGACCTGAAGCCTTTCACTAGGCTAGGGGACTATCTCCCTGACATTGATGGATGGCACGACATGTTGGAGTGATTGTCGATATATGACAATGTGTCCGTTTAGTCCATACTTTCTGTATGACAAAACTTTGAGTTATGCACGGTGAAACTTTATTTGTGATGTAATTAAACTGTCCTCCTCCTCGACTAGCGAAAATCACTCTAGTTAGGGCATTTTGGGTACGATGAACTTTGTTATTTATGCTTACGATATGATGTTTCTATTTTTGCCAAGTCTGTCTCTTTCTGTTGCTCAACTATATATGTTGCATATCATCGACTCATGTGACGATGCAGGCGAAGAAGTGCTACGCCAGGAGTATATATACGACAAGTGGCCGGAGTGTCAGGCCCAGGTGTACCGGTTTCCGGTTTCCAAGCGACAGGCAGTAGTTAGTTTAGGTTCACGCTAATGCGAGAGAGGGATACAAACTCATGTACTCAAAGTGATAGCTCTTCTCGCGTATATCATTGTTTAGATGGATGACGATGTATTTGCAAGTAATCGAGACTTGTATCGCTATTTTCGAGATTGATGACGAGAGACCACTTTGTGTTGAATGACGATTATGATGATGACATGATTTGATGAGACTAATTGTATGTATATGCTATGATTACATTTGTATGTGTATGATATGCTAAATATTATTGTATAAATCCTTTTCAAATACAAAACAAATATGCATGAAAAAAACTAATAAAACTAGTAGTAGCGAGGGGGGAAATTTAGCAGTAGCGCCGCCTTATCAGTAGCGCTTTCCCGTAAACAGCGCTGCAGATAATATCAGTAGCGCCCTTACCTAAAGCGCGCTACAGCTATTCATGTATAGCAGTAGCGTGGGACAACAGGCGCTACTGCTATACGTTAGCTGTAGCGCCTTATTAGTAGCGCCGGCACCCACGCTACTGAGAGGCCCAAAACCCGCGCTGCTGCTAGGCTTTTCCCTATTAGTGTAAGTTTGATAGCAGTAGCGTTGGTTTTTAGCCCTCGCTACTACTAAGTGGTGCCATAGTAGCAGCGAGGGGTAAAAACCCGCGCTAATACTAAAGGTCCCATTTTCAAACTCTACCCCCCCTATGGATCGCTTTTTCAGTTTTTAAAAAAATAAAAGAAAATAATGAAAATGTCAAAAAAATAAAAGAAAATAAGTTTCCCATGTTATATGTGGTGTAGTTGTTGGGAAAATTTGCAAATATGAATTTCGACTTTATTTGCAAAATCTCTCGAGAATTTGTAAAAATGGGCATAACTTTTGCATACTAACGCGGATGAAAAAGTTTTTTATATGAAAAATCATCTACTCAAAAAGTTACATCCAAATTTAACCTTTAACCATTTTCAAAATCCTCAAAAACCTACCAGAAAAAAGTTACGGGGCTTTTAAGATCTGGAGGCAAAAAAATCATCAAATTTCAGTTTTTTTAATTTTTGTTAAATCTGGTCTAACTATGGTCAAACTAATTATTCAAGAATATTAGTGTTACTAAATAATTATTTTAGTTTTTTTGAATTTTGGTCAAATCTAGTCAAACTGTGGTCAAACTAATTATTCAAGAAATATTAGTGTTACTAATTTTTTAGAACAATAGTTTCAAACTCAAACAGTTAAATGTGTGACTTCATATTCAAGCTAAATTCCTGAGGTTAATAGGATTGACATCTTACTATTGTCAGGAAAACAACAAGTGTAGACTTGGAAACAAGGGAGAATAGAATCTGGAAGTTAAGCGTGCTCAGGCTGGAGTAGTGAGAGGATGGGTGACCGTCCGGGAAGTTTTATGATTTGGAATGATGAGGGGTGATTAGAGATTAAATTGAGTAGCGATGAGGGGTGATTAGAGATTTGAGGTTAAAATAATTCAGAAATTTGAAAATTAGGGATAAAAATCAAAAAAATTCAAAAAAATTCAAAAAAATCAGAGATTAGAGATTAGTAGTAGTGCGGATTTTTACCCACACTACTACTAACGGACGTAGTAGTAGCGCGGGTGGCACCCGCACTACTGCTATATGTTAGCTGTGTAGCACCTTATTAGTAGCGCCGGCCCCCACGCTACTAATAGGCCCAAAACCTGCGCTGCTGCTAGGCTTTTCCCTAGTAGTGCGGGAATAAAGGGGGCATTGGTCCCGGTTCATGGCACTAACCGGGACTAATGCCCCCCTTTAGTCCCGGTTGGTGCCACCAACCGGGACCAAAGGCCGCCGCTTCCCGCCCTTTGCGCTGCTAAAAAGAGGCCTTTGCTCCCGGTTGATGGCACCAACCGGGACTAAAGGGGTGCATTAGTCCTGGTTTGTGCCCCGAACCGGGACCAATGGCCTTGCTATATAAGCCAGGACTTAGGAAATTTCAGATTTCCCTCGCCAGTTTCCCCCCCAACGACGCCGAGCAAATCGACGCCGCCAGGCTGCCCCGACGCCGCCCGTCGCTCCCGTCGTCGCCTCGCCCGTGCCCATCGTCGTCGTCGCCCTCGCCGTCGCCCGCGCCCCTGCCCCGACGCGCGCCGCCCCGGCCTGCCCCTGCCCCGACGCGTTCCGCCCCGGCCCACCCCCGTCGCCGTTGCCCGCGCCCCTGCCCCGACGCGCGCCGCCCCGGCCCGCCCTCACCGTCGCCTGCACCCCTGCCCCGACGCCATCCTCGCCGCCGACCCCGCCATCCTCTCCTCAGCTTGGTCCGGCCGCCGGCGCCCTCCCCCTTTGCATTTTTTTCATATATATGCTTGTTATATATATATATATATATATATATATATATATATATATATATATATATATATATATATATATATATATATATATATATATATATATATGTGCTTGTTTTATATATATATGCTTGTTTTATATATATATATATATATATATATATATATATATATATATATATATATATATATATATATATATATATATATATATATGCTTGTTTTTTTATATATGTAATGATTTTTTTATATAATATGATGTTTTTTCATAGATGATCACATATATGATGTATGCACAAATGTGGATGAAATATAATGTTTATTTGTTCATAGAACATGATTTTTTTAATTCATAGATTTTTTTTTGTTCATGAGAAAGGCGGGGACGTTGAGGGATCATAGATGTACTTTTTTGGGAATTTTGTATCGTGCATAGACGGATTTTAGACCACGGGAGCACCCCCTCCCTATCGTTGCAAAATTTGCTAAGTGATATTAAGAAAGCAAGGAAAAGAAGGATAGGAAAGAAGAAAATAAGAAGAGGAAAGAAAGAACAAGAGGAGAGGAAGAAAAGGAGAAATAAATAAGAAGAAGAAAAAATAAGAAAAAGAAGAGGAGAAGAAGAAAGGAATAGTGGAGAAGAAGAGAAAATAGAATATTCTATTTTCTCTTCTTCTCCACTATTCCTTTCTTCTTCTCCTCTCTTTTTCTTCTTTTTTTTTCTTCGATCTTCTCCTCTAGCTATTCCTTTCTTCTTCTCCTATTTCTTCTTCTTCTTCTTATGCTTAATTTTTATCGGGAACGAGGGTGTCGAGGATTGCCGAGGGGTCGAGGGTCGGGAACTAGGGTAGAGGGTCGAGGGTCGTTAAGGGGTCAAGGGTCGAGGGTGTCAGGGTCGAGGGTTCTATAGGGTCGAGCGATCGAGGGTCGAGGGTTCCAGGGTCGTCTAGGGGTCGATGATTCCAGGGTCGTCGAGGGTTCGAGGGGTAGAGGATCGTCGAGGGGTCGAGAGAGGTTTCCTAGTGTCAAAGTATTGAAGAAATCCATGGCTTCATCATAAGCTGGAAGTAACCAGGGCATGATGGTACGAAGTCCTCCAAAGTTATTCTGGAATGGAGTCCCGGATAGGATAATTTGCCTTTTTGTACGAATTTCAGCAAAGGCCTTCCAAATAACGATATTTGGAAGGTTCTTGCTGCACTTTGTACCAAAAAGAGAATTATCCTATCTGGGACTCCGTTCCAAAATAACTTTGGAGAGCTTCGTACCATCATGCACCTATTACTTTCGCCTAATGATGAAGACATGGTTTTGTTGAATCCTTTGACACTAGGCAACCTCCCGACCCCTCGGCGATCCTCGACCCCTTGACCCTCGACCACTCGGAGATCCACGACCCTCTACCCTACCGCGGGCGTCGATGCCCACGTCACTTGTGGGACATAGATGTTTGTTCATATATAATGTAGATGTCTATGTATGTATGGAATGATATCGATGGATGTATGTTATCGGGGTCGAGGGTCGTCGAACATGAGAGGAAGAAGAGGATAAAAAAAGAAGAGGAAGAAAAAAAAGAGGAGAAGAAAGAATAGAGGAGTTCTTCTCCTCTATTCTTTCTTCTCTTTTTTTTCTTCTTCTTCCTCTTTTTTTATCAGGAACGAGGGTCGTCGAGGGTCGCCGAGCGGTAGAGAGGAAACCCTAATTAAATAGCAAGTATCGTCGGTGTGAGATACATGTGGCCGTCGGTGTCGGACACTACATCCACGTCCCACAAGTGACGCGGGCATCAATGCCCATGTCACTTGTGGGACATAGATGTAGTGTCGTCATTGTTCTTGTCGATATACCCCCTCCCGATAGCTTCAACACGTGGGAGGGGGATCGATATACCCCCTCCTTGAAGCGTTCTCGAGGCCACCCCTAACCCTTGAAGCATTGTCGAGGCCACCCGAAACCATAGAGAAGCAGCGTCGAGGCCACTAATTAATATGATTCCTTATTGTGATTAGCTAGCTAGTTCTAGTTTGCCACTAATATATCCATATCTGTCATGTTTGAATAATAATTGACATGTTGTAAATATTTGGAGAAACTATGGACACCCCGCCCCGAGACGAAGCACAAGAAGCGTTGTTGAGGGACATAATCGCAGAAGGAAGTGATGCCGTCTGCTCGTTGATGTTTCTCAACGACATCAATGGTCTGCAAGGAGAGGGTGAAGAAGCAGCTGGCTATGATTATGATGGCTCCGATGACCCAATGCTGGTGCAAGAAGGAGAGGGTGAAGAAGTAGACCGTGAGGACGGCTCCGGTGATCACCGAACTGACTCCGTCCAGGTATATATATTAGTTAAGCCTGTGCTGACTAGCTAATTGATGCATTCTGTTGACACCTAATTTTGGCAAGATACAGAGTGAAAGGATTTTCAGCACGAGAAAGTTTCATATCGTCGAGTGGAACAACTTTGATGTTTAGGCTATAGCCATTCGACCTCATCTCAGTGGCCGAAGTTGTACTCCGAGTGACAAAATTTAATGTTCTGAGTGCTTTTCGGCCGATTACGCCCTCAATATGACCTCAGATGAAGGAGTGCTCTAAATGAATTGTCTTTGCCTCGTCGAGACGATCGATTTTCATATATAAATCATCTCAATCCGAGTTCATATGCAAAAGTTATAGTCAATACGGTCTGGACAGGCCAGAGACCAAAATATTACGCTTGATACCAGACACATGTTGATGAGTATCTGATGCAATGCGTGAGCAATTCGGCCTTCAAGATGGCCTTGAATTGAAAAAACCTTCAACATGGAAAAGTTTCGTCTCGTCGAGCCGATCGATTTTCATATATAATTCGTCTCAATCCGAGGTCGTATGAGGCCTGGAGAGACAAATCAAGATCAGGCTATGTTTTCAGTCGGAAAATCCGAGTGAAAAGTTTACCATCCGAGTGAAAGTTTACCGGTCGAGTGGAAATTTACCGGTCGAGTGAAAGTTTGCTGACCGGATGAACTTATTATTATCCGAATGGAAATATGGTCATCCGAGTGAAATTGTCCTCCAGGTAAAAATATTCCGAGTGAAAAGATTACCATCGGGACGAGAACTTGCCGATCGAATAACATAATGCCTTCTGAGTGGAAATATTGCCTTCCGAATGGAAATATAGTCATCCGAGTGGAAATATTGCCTTCCGAGTGAAAATATGGTCATCCGAGTGAAAATTGTATTCCGAGTGAAAATATGGTCATCCGAGTGAAAGATTGTCTTCCCAGTGAAATGTCCAGTCGGACGATCCAAGCGAATGACTCTAATCCGAGTGGATGAGCTCGAATCCGAGTGAAACTGAACATATGCCTGAAAGTTTATCAAGATGACCTCGGATGAAGAAGTGTTCAATACAGAAGTTGTGCGTATCATCAAGACGGTAAACTTTGATTTTGGAGTCATCATCATCAGAGATAGTATATAGCCTACAAATTCACTATGAGACTCCGATAATCCAATCTACTAGAAGACCGAGTCCGACTGGGAGATAAAGATGACCTCAAAAAATATTCAAGATGGCCTTATTTGAAAAAGTGATCAACATGAGAGTTGTTCGTATCGTCGAGGCGCATAAGTTTGGTATTTGGGCCATCTTGATCGGAGATCATATGCAAGCCCGGCGGCCCGCGCAAGAAGGAAGACAGAGTTTGGGCCAGATTCAGACTGAATCCGAGTTGGAATAGAATTAGGACTCTAGGACGTGAATTGATGTAATTTTTCTTGTAAGGAAAGCCTAGATGAATCCTTTACTTGTACGGGAAGTCTAGCTGCCTCTTATATATGTTGGGGGTGACGGCCGATTGAAACAACACACAATCGAACAAATCAATATACTACTTTTTCATCTACGTTTAACTCTCCACCGTTTTTCTCTCTCGTTCTTTGCTGTTCTTCGTGTTTGAGAGCTGCGAATCCCGAGGCTCTAGGGGCGAGCGAATCGACCTAGGGAAGCCCATAGCCGCCGCACTCCCTGACGGGGTCCCTCCCGGGGGTGTGGGGTTTTCGGGTCTGCAAAAGCGCCCGTCGACTGTCTTGCGTATCGCGCTGTCGGTCGGGTCTTCTTCGACGTGAGCTGCGGTGCATCACCCCCGGCGTCGAGGGTACATGTGACGTGTTCGTGTGTCAACACATTCATTGTTTTGGTATGTACACATATTAATTAACTCTTGTCTTTGTTTCTTTTTTCTAGCCCTCCGGATCGAGCACAACTTTGGTAAAGAGACGAGGCCCGAAGAAAAAGTTGAGCTCGGATGAAAGGTTTGAGATCATAGAAATCGCGCGCGACGGCCAACCGATTGAACCCATCCGGACAAAGAAGGCATTTGTTGCTTAGTGCGGGGTTCTGGTTAGGGACAAGATCCCGATCAGCATCCAGCAATGGTATAAGCCTAAGAACGAAGACCCTGAGGTGTCTTATGTCAATGATCTGCAGAAAAATGATCTTTGGACTGAGCTGAAGTCAAATTTCACCCTACCGCCCGAGGATGATCCGGAGAAGCCAGTTATAGAGCCATTAATCAAGTCTTTTGCTCTTAATAAGATGGCAGACCTATTCAGGAATTGGAAGAAAGACCTGAATAAGTTTGTCGATAAAAAAGAGACACCAGAATTCAAGGGCAAATATGAGAAGATCAAAGATGACTGGCCCGCATTTGTGGCCCACAAGACATTAGAAAAGAGTAAAAAGATGTCGGCAACAAACAAGCAAAATGCTGCGAAGAAGAAGCTTCACCGTCGCACGGGGTCAGGTGGCTACCTCATAGCCCGGCCTAAGTGGGCCAAGCCTGAGAATGATCTACTTGATAAAGGGATCGATCTAGAGACAATGAACTGGCCAGACCATTGCCGGACTTGGTTCTTCAGGGCTGGCGGAACCTTGAACCCTGTATCAGGGAAGTGCATTTGGACGGACGATCAATTGGACATACCAGTCAAGAGGCTTCAGCAATATATCGAAGCAGCGCAGCAAGGGACGTTCGTTCCAGACAGGGAGAAGGACGAGCTCACAATGGCCCTCGGGAATCCTAAGCACCCTGGACGGACAGGAGGCACGCCAGGCTCCGTTTCGTGGAAGGCCGGATTTCCGGACGCAGGGGATTACAAAACCCACGAGAGGAGGAAGAAACTGGAGCAGAGCCAACTGCAGGCGCTGCACGAAAGGGTAATGGGGCTAGAGGAACGAGAAGCAGAACGGAGCAAGCGACCTGCCGAAGCTTCCCCCGAAGCTACCCCGCCATCTCAGCGGAGAAGCAGCGTGGCTTCCACCAGCTGCTTCAGCCGGAGCATGCCTTGACGGCTCCTGCCAGCTATCCCGTGGATGCTATCATGGAGTCTCAAAATTGCCACCTTATGGCGGAATGGAGCAATTTTAAGGTCAAGGCGGCTGTTGGCTCTGTTTATCCAACTAAACCCGACTCAACTTTTCACTGCCGGCCGATTCCGGAAGGATATGCTAAGGTGATGGTGGATGAAATAACGGAGGGATTTGAGGACCTCCGGCTTGACCACCCTACCGATGAAGGGGGGTATCGGCTGGGTTCTGCTCTGAAGACTCCATGCCTATGGCGGAAGGATCTCATCAACCTTCCGAACTGGACGCCTCTGCCTCCTCCTCCTCCTCCGGCGAGTCAGGGTACTCCGCCTCCTCCACCGCTTCCTCCTCCGGCGAGTGACGATCAGGGCACTCGGTCGGCTCCTTTTCCAGCGCGTGGCGGCACTCCGCCTCCTTCTCCGCCTGCGCAGGTGCGCCCGAGCAGCCAGCCTCCTCCTTCTCCGCCTCGTCAGCAAGGGCGGAAGAGAACCGCCACCGCTCCGGCTGCTCCGGCGCGTCGTAGTCCTTCTCCTCCACCTCGTAAGCAAGGAAAGAAGACATCCGCTCCGTCTGCGCTGCCGGCGTCTAGCAGTACAGCCAAAGGCGGGAGGACATACAGATTCGGTCCTTCTCTGAAGACTCCAGAGAAGTTACCGTATGAGAGGACCAAGGAGGAAAACGCGAAGATCGCGCGGACCGAAGTGAAGGACTTCTTTGAAGGGTTGAAAGCAAAGAGACATCCAGCTCCGGATGAGAAAGTAGATCTGGTGAAAGCGAAACACACTTTGGCTGCCCTGACAAAACCACCCAAGTCTCCGCCGAAAGGCAACTACGAGTGCATTATTGGAAAGGCATTTGCCGAAGCGGAGAGGTCGGGAAGTACTAAAAGTGATCAAAGGATGAAAGAACGACGAGCTGGGAAACAAATTGCCCAACTCGGCAAACAAGCGAAGCAATCGTGCCCTCCGCTCAAGGTGCCTGCTAGCGACATCGTCGATCCGAGGATGGTGCCCGGTTATGGCAATCCTGGAGATTACCTGCCCGACGATGTACATTATGATTTCTTGGAGGTGCAGATACAAAGATACGATTACTGGAAGCCTCTCATCAAAGATGAAAGATCTCTATCAACGATGATGCGAAGATTGCATGATTGGTACATGAAAACCTGCAGAGAGTATGAGGGGAGGAGTACTTTGTATATGAGAGTTAAAAAGGAGCATGACCTCGTTGGAATTGAACTGTTGCCTATTCCATTTGAGGAGTTCTATCAGTTTTTTAATCAATTGGCCCTCGATAAAGCAACGGTCACCTGCTACTGTCTGTAAGTAGTACTACTTTTGTCATTAAGTCTCTCTATATAACTCAGCTCTTTGATTGCATGTATTTATAATTATCCTCACTATATTATGCAGATTGAAGATCGCCGAATTGAAGAAAAGATAAGTGGGTGATATTGGATTCATTAACACATATCTCATAGATGCAACTGAGGTTGAATTTCATGCCGAAAATACTGAGGCCAACTTGCTACAATCGTTGGTAATAAATGAACACAAAGATATAATACTCTTTCCTTACAACTTCAAGTGAGTGTTACTGTCTTGTGGCATATTCGGTTTCCCTTTATTAGTCTAGGTTATAGTAATGTAATATTGATGAGTTATGTATGCGTGCGCAGCTTCCACTATATTCTCCTAGAGATTAAGGTTGAGCAGGGAGTAGTAACTGTCTTAGACTCGAGACGAAAAGATCCCAAGGAGTATGCGGACATGACTGAAATGCTCGAGAAGTTAAATCGATCATTATCCACCATATCAGCAACTTTGTTCATTTCTGATATCAAGTAATTGTTTTCTTTGTATGGCAGGGTTTGGAGAAAATTCACCAAAAAAGCTCCGGGACTGCCGAAGAAGCTGCAATTTAGACACCCGAAAGTAAGTACTATAGTAGTATATTCCACGCATCTCCTAGTGATTCAAGCGCTAGTTTCATCAATACCATTTAGCATGCTTGCTAATTATCAGTTTGATTGACCTCTATTACTTGTAAAGTGGTTGTGGCAGGAACAAGGGAATGATTTCTGTGGATACTATATTTGCGAGTCCATCCGCCACATGACAAACAATATGAAGTGCGTAAATAACAATATTCACAATTTTATTTTATTACCATCATTTGTGTTGAGTTTCGTTCATATATATATATATATATATATATATATATATATATATATATATATATATATATATATATATATATATATATATATATATATATATATAGGGTGAGGAATAGTTATTCTTGACCCCCTCTATTTTACCATCAATGGACTGTAATTTTACGTTCCATAAATTTTGCTTATTTCCGAAGTAAAAAGAGACCGTAAGAAAATATATAATCATCGAAAAAAATATTTTATGTTATGTAAAATTACAAATATAAAAACATAGTGTAAAATACACATAAACTGTAAATTATCTTGTCTTATGACCTATATTTTTATTTTGTTATGTGAAATTTTACGTTGTGAATCGATAGGAATGTAACTATTTGAATTCCAAACGTAATTTAATTATGAAATGATCGTAAAATTACCTCGGGTGAAGAATAACTTATTCTGCACCCTGGGTGATGAATAGTAACACTATATATATATATATATATATATATATATATATATATATATATATATATATATATATATATATATATATATATATATATATATATATATATATATATAGGGTCGCGCTATTCGTCACCCTGGGTGAGGAATAGTTATTCCTCACCCCAGCCAGCCTTTGCACCTCCTTCCCAACCAGTTCGCACGCTTTCATTCTGGCCGATGTAAGAATCTTTGCATGCAGAAGTAATCTTACAGTGTGAAATGGACGGACATCAAAGACATGCACCACGCACCTACCCTGCATGTCCGTAACTTTATGGCCAAAAGACTAGGTAAGTTACCACTATGTACTACACTGCTCTACGGCTCTACCCGTAACTTTATGTCTCTCTATCGTCGATCTTTTTTAGTTTTTTCAAAGACATCGATCAATTTTGAACAGGCTCTACTGGATATTTCTATATAACCAGTCAACTTTTTGGACATAGGAAATCTTGCAGTTAAATTCCTAGGCCAGTAAGAAATTTCGAATCCAACACAAACGAGATACACATTCTACTAATTCAGCTGAAAGTAGGAATATGCCAGCGTAGGAAATTTGAGAGCAGACGTAAACAAGAGTATCACCAACGCATGGTTCACCGATTGAATGTACTGTCAGCGTAGGAATTAAGATGTGTAACGGTGGCCAAATGTATTAAATTACACGGCATATTCGAAATTCTGTTGTTACATTATTACCATTAAACGATCCTGAAGGTCATCTCGTCAGCTCCATGGTGGCTGACTGACTCTGATATCAAGATTCTACATTATTAGAGGGTAAAGGACAAAGTAAATAGTTGACTTTGGATGAACGGCGGCCAAATGTTGCTTCGTTTCTTCATATCCAATCGCATCTGGGGGGGGGGGTAGTCAATGAGGCATTTATCCATGGTAAGCATTGTGGAAACATTCATCTCAGAGTCACAACTGCAGGGACAACCATAGTCTTCAAGCTCTTCCATTTATCACAAGATAAATTCCTTCTCTATGACATAATTAATGGAGGCAATATCTGAGAATAATCCCATACGTAATCAAGATGCACATGTGACGATTTACAAAAATGGATTCTATAAACCTCCGAGTTCTTCAGTTTTGACGATGGCAGAAGATGCTCGACCAAGTACTCTTAGTCCCGTCACCTCGCCTTGGTCGCTGCTGGTAGATTTTGACTGTAGACGGTGCTACATGCCAAAAATGCTAAAGTTACCTTTTCATGATTTATAAAAGGAACGCCGAAGCCGGTTGCTTACATGAAGTCCATGCTCGCACTTGAAGAAACTTAGTTTCCATTCTGAACCCTTCTGTTCAACACGACATCATGTGGTGAATATACTGAGAGAATTGGCTATATAATATTTAGAAAATAGTTGGGACGTTCAAGGACAATGCGAATGTTCAA
The DNA here is from genome assembly GCA_032464435.1 of Aegilops umbellulata. NCBI lineage: Eukaryota > Viridiplantae > Streptophyta > Magnoliopsida > Poales > Poaceae > Aegilops > Aegilops umbellulata. The sequence continues at coordinate 617,833,834 of CP136058.1, read as the reverse complement.
TAATAAAATTCAGATGGACAGAAGATGAGATTCAGCTTCCGAGAAACAGGGTGTACTGTCATCCAAAAACAAAATAAAGATAATGAATAACACTGCAACATAAAACATAATAACAGCGCCGTGTTCCAAGGAAGCAACCTCAGAAAACCACAAAACAGACGTGATGTGAACAAATATTCTTATAGGCAAGCAGATGGGCATATTAACTGATTTTGAGAACTCTCCCGTGATACAATGCACACAAATAGGACTCACTTTTACTCCCTCCGTCCCATAATATAAGAACGTTTTTGACACTAGTGTCAAAAACGTTCTTATATTATGGGACGGAGGGAGTACGCAATAACATAAAGTTGAAGGAGGGAGCTTCCACCTTTAACCTTGTTTCTTATTCATATTTACTGGTTTTTAAGCAAGACTGCGATTTTTTCTGAATACAAAGCCTGTAAGATTATGATACATTTTCTGGTTGACATTGCAACTGACAATTATTAAGTTTTTATTGAAAATAGATGTTTATTCATTCATGTACCAGTAACAGTCATGAAGAAAACCACGCAACATAGTGAAGGTCCTTTCCACACTTGTGTAGACAACTTTTGCTTGAAAAGCTACAGTGCACAGATGTGAATAGGTTGCGTCAGTAAGCTTTCAACAGATGCACATTACTACTCCCTCCGTCCGGAAATAGTTGTCATCAAAATGAATAAAAGAGGATGTATCTAGATGTATATTAGTTCTAGATACATCCTTTTCTATCTATTTTGAGGACAAGTATTTTCGGACGGAGGGAGTACTACATAGTGAAGGTCCTTTCCTCAATTTTACGATCACCTAACATAACATAGCACAACACAAGAACTGAGAGGTGGAGGGTCTGGGAGAGATGGAAATGAAATTTCGTAAACCTAGATTTCCGTACAAGGAAGAGGATGCATGTATTCTTACAAGAGAACAAAGCATCCACCGTCATAGTCAACGGTGTCATTGATGGTCGCGTATGGAAAGGGATAGGTGGGCAACACCGTACGTCTCGGCTCGAAACAAGTACTAAGCTTGTAGCATAGATATGGCCAAAACAAATAAATTTGGGACTGAGATCAAAATCGAAAACACAATGATTCGCCTCTGCATATATGGGGACGTAATATATCTAAATTCAGACAACTAAATTCCGTACTAAATGTAACCAAATTGGAGCAAGTACTTGCCATGGAAGAATAAATTGACACACACTCATCTAAATCGATGGAGAGGGGCTCCGGCGGTGAAGACATGGTTGCCGACCGTCGTGGTGGGAGGAGATGCAGACTACATCAAGAAGCATGCCAATGGCCACCGTAACCTGACGCCGATGAACACCGACGGCACTACACAGCGAACCCCCATCATAGTGCAAAAATTAGAGTGGTCCTAAGAAAAACACATACTAATATCCACAGAAAAGCTAACTCAAATCAATTCCTCATAGGTGCATATCTTGAAACAATGAGGCTAAAATCCAAACCCATTCAAACAAATATTGTTAATTAAATTCAAAACATGTAAAAAGTTGAATGGTTTCCCCTAGGCCTAGCTGACTAAAACAAAACTGCAAATCTTCATCATGGACCCAGACCTTAAGCACTTTAAACAACAAACCAAATAATCTCCCTACATCACCTTACTTCTACCTGACAAAATCTTAGCCATTACGGAGCATTTGATGCTTCCAATCACAGAGCACAAAAATTCTACACAAGCGCTGCTCCATCTCAATGATTGATCTCAACATGGACTGATGGACTGGAACAGACAGCAGATAGAAAATTCCCAGTCTAAAAATACATTCGCCCAAACTATCTAGAGATAGAAAACAAACAAGAATCTGAAATTTTTCCTAAGAAGACAAACAAGAATCAGATTACCTCTTCGGGTAGGACGTACAGTCGTGATCTGTCCAGTCTGCAGCCTCTGCAAAAACTGAACACCAATTTAACAATCCGGGAAGAACACGGCGAAGCAAAACAAAGTGAAAATTGACTAGCAGAAAGGATTAGGATCGGGGCTGCTCACCTCCACCAGTGCTCTCCTCACCTGGACACATCCAACCAAATTAAAGCCAAACCTAGCGAAAATGCTGTCGCTATTGGCAAAGGGAGGCACACAAGCCACAGTCACCCACCACAGCGCCGCCGCCCGCCGCCCCCTCGAATCGGCAGCGCCGCCAACATCGATGCCAGGCGCCGCTCACCACATAGCCCGCGCCCGCCTGCCCGTCGACCACCGCACCCTCGAGCCCAGCAGCCGCCGCTCACCCCGAAGTATTCACCGTCGAATCTCGAACGGCTCGCATCGCCTGATTGAGGAGGTGAGCAGGTTTTTTTTCCAGCAGGTTAGTCCCACGATCAGCAAACCGTGTTGGTTTCTCTGGAGAGGTCGCGTCTGCTTCCTAGGAAAAAAGGTATTGTAAAAGAAAGTAAGGGAAAATGTAAAATTACCTGTCTGACGGGCAAAAGTTACGGTGAGGCAAGTGGAAATGGATTAGTCACTGCCGGAGGTGCCATCCGGCGAATAAAATGACTCGGTCGAACGACTGGGGTGAGGAATAAACTATTCTTCACCCAGGGTCATTAATAGAGTTTCTATATATATATATATATATATATATATATATATATATATATATATATATATATTGACCTCCTTCTTAAAATTAGATATTTCGGATGCGGGATGAACTTCTAGCACTAGATCGCATGCGAGCAATTCAAGAGGAATTGGCGGCATTCTTTCTTGACCATGTGATCGCTGAAGACGGAGAATACTATGTGGACCACGCATCCGTATGTTAACTTTCTGTTTAACTGCAGTTTACCTTGTATAAGGTTCTTCTCATGACCCTTCAGAATGCACCACCAGGTCTTGACTATGACCGCGATAGAAAATTCTCAAAGGTAGTAGTGGCCCAGTTCTTGGCTTGTGTCTTGTGGTTATGTTTAACAGCAATACCTACTTGTCTTAGGAAGCCGCTTCAGTTGTTATTACAGATTGGATATATTAGATTACTATGTTTACCTTTCTAATGAAGGCTTTTCAGCTGTAATCAGTCTTTCAAGGAAATGGTTGCAATGTGCTTGGTAAAAGATCAAACTAAGCAGCCAACAGCTGAGAAGTTACTAAAGCATTCGTTTTTCAAGAACGCCCCACAGCTGACAGTTAAGAGCATCTTAACCGATTTGCCCCCTCTGTGGGATCGTGTGAAGGCACTCCAGGTTTTGCTCTTGTGCTATCTGCTTCTTTTACTTGACACTGGAAACAATATCTCGGTAAATTACTGTGCTTTTTCAGCAAAAAGATGCAGCACACCTGGCCTCATCTGAACAGGAAGCACTTTCCATGGTTTGTGATATTAACACTCTTATGTTATTTTTTTTGCTTTTGGTGCAGTTCTTTCCATTTGAGGCCATGAAATTCTGCTTATTTTATCTACTCTATGCAAAGTGAACTAGCAATCTTGATGATTTTTGGAATCATAGAACAAAATAAGACTCACTAGCCAACCAATTTTAGTAATTGGGTATAATACGACCATTGTTTTGACGATGAAGACGATAGCTATAACATGTTTGAGAGACATTGGTTTTGTATAATTAACCAAGTTAAGCTAGAAATCACTGAAAGATGCTTACCTGGATATGAGTTGTTTCGTTTCGCATACAAACAATTAATAACATTTTATTCAGTTTGCATAGAGATATCATGCCTACTTGCAAATTAAGGTGCTTCTGTTTGCTGTAGAGCTTTCCCTGCAAAGTGAACTTGTACATTACACTGTGTTGTAAACTTCTTTGTGGTGTTTTTTTTTGGGGGGGGGGGGGGGGGGAGGGGGGGGAGGATAGAAAACAGTGCAACTTGTATTATTTATCTGTTTTAGAAATGCATGTATGCAATTCCGTCCTTCAATCCGCTTAGGTGACTTTCTTGTGGTTTGATGGTTTGTTCAACAGAGTGAGTATCAACGAGGTGTCAGAGCATCTCCAGCCGTTCGGCCCCCCAAAGCACCCCTGGCGCTTTTTTGTCCCTTCCTCCGGCGCGAATTTGGTGCTGGGGGCGTTCTCGGCCCAGCCACAGCCCCCGGCCCCAAGACGCACTGTATTTTTGAATCAGCAGTTCCCGCTACAAAAAAACGCCATAGTTTGGCGACCACTCGCCACAGCTCGGCGATCATCTCAGTTCGTCACATAGTTCGGCGTAGCAAAAAAAAGACGGAAGGACGAGTGCATGAAATGACGGCAGCGGCGATGTGCTCGGTGGTGCCGTCCCATGTTTCTGCATCGGCTTTGGCGTCGGCGTCGTCGTCCGTAGTTGGAGTCCGCGGGCTGCCGGGCATCGAGGTAGGCGACACATCGTAGCTGGGGCTCGCCGGCCGAGTCGATGTGTTGGTCGTGGCAGTTGGCGTGTCCGTCGACAGGCCGTCCAGGATGAGGCCGCGCTCCCGCATGTACCACTCCTTGATCGGCCCGTCCATCGCCGACACCGCCGTCGCGTCCACTGCCATTAGGAAGGCCAAGTCGGTGTTCCTCTTCTTGGCGGCTACATTTGTTCGGAGTAGGTCGAGCTTGATCTGGCCGGTCGAAAAAATCGCTGACCAGCACGCGTCTGATTTCGCCTCCCTCTCGACGGCGTGGTTCTTGGCGTCGGTGATGCACTGCTCGATGGACGCCTGCAGACGCTCGGCGTTAGGCGCGGCATCCCTTGCCGACTTGGCCTTCTTGTTGCCATCCGGGCGGCGAACTTGTACCACTGCAGTAAATCCAGGTGGAAATGGCCCTGAAACAAGTGATGAATTCGCTTGTGACCTTGGCAATGCTGATAGTCCAAGGATGGTTGATGGACACATAAAGCAAGGGACAGAAAATGATTCATTGTCCTCTACATCGAAGCAAGGTTCTGAGGGTGGAAACCGCAGGAGTGAAGTTAGACAAAGACAAAGGACATTCTCTGGTCCGGTTATGTATTCTGGTACCCGCAGTAGTTCACTGATTGAAAGAGGTTATATTATTGATAAGTATGTTCGACAATTTCTTCTAACTTATCACATTCTGTTTGATCTGTTACATATAAAAAACATAAGAAAGAAAACGAAGCCCACTTTAATCTGTTTACGCTCTTACTATAGAACTGCTGTTCAGTTCTTCCTGATCAACCTTCAAGTTTTAAGAGGTTCTGTTTATAAGTCATGACCAAATTTGTTTTTGAAGAAGCATGTTGATAGATACATGAAAGTTTTCATATCCGAGTATTCAGACACAGAGCACAGTTCTCCTTTATATGTGGATTGTGGATAGAGTACGAGTGAAATCTAACTGTATATAAAGGTCATTATGGACTTCTTTGTTTAAACTTGCATGCCGTTGACATCCTTGATATTTTTTTGTAGCCCTAAAGTAATTATAAAAATAGTTTTTTTATTATAATGATATATGTCCAATACTTGACAGTGGAGTAAACGCAATCCTAATTATTCTGATACTTTTTTATTAGGATGGATAGTCTATAATAACTAATGATGATTACTCTAAAAGAGCTCTTCCTTGAATCCAGTGTTCTACTCTGTTAGAAGTTTGCATTAGCATACCAGTTTAAATTGCATTCGATTTTTGTTCCTCTTCACAGGGATGCAGGAGTTCCATCACCTAATAAACAAAAGAGTGACACGGGAAGAATCGATGATCTTAGTGGTCCGCTTTCACTTTCAACTCGTGCTTCTGCAAATAGTCTGTCTGCCCCTATTCGGTCTTCTGGAGGTAGGATAAAAGCATCCACTGTTCTAACGCAACTGTGCACCACTTGTGTCAGTGTAGACTATAGACCTCCAGTCATGTTTAACATCAACGTAGCACATCAGCACAGCACACAGCATGCTTCAGCAAATACATAGCCTGCTTGTATCCAGTCTTTTTGAGATAGGGGTACAACATTTATCATTCTTACACAAATGTTCACCACTTCTGTAAATGTATATAAAAAGACTTGGGAGTCGCATGTAATTTTCTATGTTTATTTCGCAGGATATGTGGGCTCCTTGGGAGACAAACCTAGGGTGGAAATAAAAGGCCGATTTTCCGTAACATCTGAAAATGTGGATCTGGCGAAGGTACGTTACCTGTTGAGCAACGCATACACTTGAATAGGTAGTGCTTATGAGCAAAACAAGACTTCAGTGAGAACTTAATAAAGTCTACTGACAGGTTCAGGAAATTCCAGTGGTCAAAATTTCACCTAAACCACAGGAGGTAAGAACTCAGGTCTCTACAATGAAAAGATCAGCCAGTGTTGGTGCTTGGCCAGTGAAGGCTAAGTCAATGGTATGCTTTCATGTTGCCTGAAGTACCATTTGTGGAAAGAAAAAAACTTTCAACTAATTAAGATAATGTATTGTTGCACTAAATTGTTTTCTTTTCTTTCTGTGGGGTGATTTTTCCCCAAGCTCTCAAACTAAACAAAACAAGATTAGAGCAACTGAAATATTTTAAGTTTTGGGCAGTTATTTTTATGAAAGAGATGAAGGAGCGTGTTCTCTTTCTGATGTTCTTTACTGTGTACCTTTGTACCCCTCGTTTAAGAATTTCCATAGTGCTGTTAAATTATTTCTGGATATGATTTGTCATATTTTCTTTTAGAAACATCAACCGCATGGCATGATATCAAGCTAACGTTTACTATAATCATGGATAAGTTGCATGCTAGAACTGAATTCTAAAGCATGCACGTTGAAATTGGCAGTCTTGACATGTTGGATTATGTATGTTATTACTATTATTATAACAAAGATGTTTAGTAGATTTGTGGTGCATATCATTTCAGTTAATTGATTTATGTCTGAATGCATTGGTTTTGCAGTCTAATAATAGTCATCATCGGAAGGAATTCCGTGACAGCTCAGTATCTGCATCAATTCTGATTCCCCATCTTGAAAACCTTGTACAGCAGACCACATTTCAGCAAGTATGGAAGAAACTCTATATAATGCCCCCCCCCCCAACGCATGTGCATTACAAATATATTTACTGCTGTACAGTTGACCATTTTCCATTTCCTTTTCACAGGATATCATCATGAACCTAATGAGTAACTTGCAACAGAATGAGAAACCCAATGGTAATTAATTTCTACTGTAGCTGCTCAAAGTTTCAATTTCCCCTTTCTATGATTAAAATAAAATATTTTATTTTCTCCAGGGCCGCACACTAGAGTTCAGACTATGGAGGGTGATACAGGGGTAAGCTTCTCTTTAGCTTAATATATATATATAAAAAAAATCAAATGCAGAGTTCATCATTTTTATTTAATGAACATAATTGCTTTACAAGATGAGTTTGTTTATGTTCATTACAGTAGTATTGATACTTGCATGCTTTTGGCAGGTTGAAACGGGCAGTGCTGAGAGAGAACGGAAACTACTTGCAAAAGTATTCGAATTACAGTCAAGGTAGGTTGATTTTCTTGGCATGCAGTTGATATTTGGAAGGGATAATCACATAGATAATTGCATATTGAAAATGTTTGAGGATCCAAGTTGTAATTTATGTTTGTCCCTTGCAGGATGATTTGTTTAACCGACGAGTTGATTGCATCAAAGCTGAAGCATGTTGAGGTCAGTATCGAGCAATATCTATATGTAACAGGTGATGGAGGGTGGTAAATGGACTTGTATTCAACAAAATATGACTTAGGGATGTCGAATTAGAGCATTTAATAACATAACAAATAACAAAAAGAAAAAGCGAAAATGAACACCATAATAAAATGATGATGATGATGCATTACTTGTTGCAGCTGCAAGAAGAGCTAAATACACTCTACTGCCAAGAAGAAACAGGAGAGGATGACGACAGCGGAGAGGCATGAGACCTTTGAGTGGTGGTACAAGGAGGGAGTATTCAGAATAATATAATAATCTAGGTGCCCTGGGTCGTGCATTGAGGCTTGGGCTTCCTGAACAAGGCAGGCAGGCGTTTTGTGGTGGAGTGTTGGTGAGAGGAAGCAATATAATGTCTTGGAAACCCTAGATGATTCAGAAGCAGAGTGAGAGAGGCTGTTGGAGGCATAGCAGGAGAATATGAATATACTACATGCTGGTTGATGGTCTGGTTGGAGGGAGTCAGTGATTTTATCTTGTTGCTATCTATTATCTCTCTCTGTGTGTGTGTGTCTGTACATAGGAGTATCTATATATCAACAGTAGTAGTAGTTAGCATCATGTGTAGCTAGCTAGCTAGCTAGTATGGGTATGGTTTGGTTTTGTTTAACTGAATTGACTTGCGGTATCCATTCATTTTGGCCGGGCCGGGCCGCGCCGCGCTTATCAGTGGGCAATGCTGCCAATTTGGTTGCAGAAAAGTAATAATTGGAAGACTGGAATGTATGTATTTATACATATAAAGGACAAGTTGGTTGATTACCTGCAACTGTTATCTCTATGTATGTATGTTTATTTGATTTGAAGCAAGTGAATTGATCCCTCTGTTAATGGGTTCAGTAAGGAGTATGTTGTGGTTCATGATGTTGCCGGCCTTGATGACTACACTACACTAGAAGTACTAGTTGAATGCTCGTGCGTTGCCACGGGACTTAAAAAATGTATACATCGATCATTATTCTAATTCAGAAGTGCATGTCAAACATAATGGAGATTGATCGATATAACAGCAACTACCAATTCTTTCTCCCGTTGCTTTCTCTATCATGTCTCTTTTTTTAACGTGAAATAGTAAGATAGACCCCTAATGTATATTTTACAAATTAGAAGTGTGCCCTTAACTTCCTATGCCATCGTCTTCTTTCTCCCAGTCGTCCCTCCTCTCCACATCCATAGAATTCATCCATCTTTGCTCTATCATTGTCGTCAATTCAAATGTTGGTCATTTTGCCCTAACTGTCCCTTGGCCACTTCTTCAAAACATTAGAAGATATATGAAATGGTGCATATGTGTCGAGAGAAATAGTGGGTTGCGACGACAACATACAAACAAAGGGACATACAATCACCAACTCCCCTTGTATATCTTGAGTGGGGCTGGGGTAGCCCCACCTGTATAACCAATGTAACTTGGAACATGTATTGAACTAATATGTCTTCATCAAATATGAAGATATTTTCATGATTACGAATGCTCCAACGCCCTAGTATGATCACTTTGTTGAAGCAAGGTGAGTGTTGCCTTTGATATGCATGAACAAGTATGTCCATGAGTGACAGGCCCAGGTGCTTCTCCTGGTCGAGCCTCTATGAAAAAAGAGTGAGCACAACACTGGATGAATACGTGCACACAGAATAGAATAGATTCCAAGCTCTCCACCATCATACTTGTATCCTTTCTCTAATAAAAAAAATAGTAAGGATACACAAATATGATAAGAGCACGTTTGTTGGCCTACTAAACAGGAGTAGTAAATATGGTGTTCGAGATTGACCTAATTCACAACGGGCATCATCTCTTCAGGGAGAAGGCAAGGGTACATATCTTGCTCCGTTATTCAAATGTTCACAACTAATTTTTTTATGGACATCGTAATTAAAAATATTTTTTCTATCTTGCTATGCATGATCGATTTCCAAACGTGTAGAGAGAGGGACTGAACATGATTCAAGCCGCTATACACATGATGGCCCCAAAATTGGAGCATACTACTCAGAGAAAGAGGCATATAGGAGTTTATCAACTTCATGATGACCACAAAAATAGACTTATGTTTCTCAACTCTTCATGGAATTCTGTAATGTGTGGATCACTTGAAAATCGTAAATAACACGAAATAACTTTCAAACTATGAAGATAAATAAACATGACAATGTTCAGTTCTCTTTTGTGCTGATCCACATCCAATCTAGCTCCCAATACAATCTAAACAAGGGTGAAAGCAGACACTAAAAATTCAGCATTCACACCGATCAAAATTCAAAATGGCCTCTTGAGCCCCTTGAAGTCCACCATCTCGATGCACTCTACGTTGCCCCTGAAACCATTGAGCAGATCGTTGGCCCGATCTTTGGTCACACAGCCGCAGCCCACCTGGAGCAACTTCTCGGAGGTGCCCACACGCAGCGCCTTGTCGCAGCACGCGCCGACACGACAGAGGCGGCAGAGCGCAGAGACGGCGGACCACGTGGCCATGTCGGACATGCACGCACGGACTCGAGGCCGGTGTGTTGGCAGGCACAGGACGCCATCCAGCACGGCCAGTGCCTTCTCGCTCGTCCTCTTGTCAGCGTCCAGGACTCGCTCCACAACGACGAGCACTGCCCCTAGCTCGGCGAAGCGGGCGGCCGCGTGGTTGCTGCCGGAGACGAGGTAGTAGGCCGTGACGAGCGCGGCCTTGGTGGCCTGCGGGGACATGGGTTTCCTGACGAGGCCGACTTGTGAACTGACACTTGAAAAGAAGGTGAGCCGCCGATTTCTGCACTTGTTTGCAAGGAGGGTAACCCCATTTGAATTGCAAAGAAGCCCACCAATGATTATAATTATAGATACTAGAAGTGTCCGCACGCTTTACCACGCTGTGGATACTCATGATAATTTTATTAGTGACATGTTTCACTAGCTAAACTACAATGAGTCTATTGTTTTGACATGTTCAATATCCAACCATAACATGGACAGTATTGTCCATAACACAACCCATAATTTCATTATTGATGAAACAACATCTTTATAACCCCAATTTTGTTTCAAACTAAAGAGGAGATGGAAAACTTTGAAAGAGAAGGACATACCGTCGAAGGACGAGAGTTGTCGAATGTGCATCTCGTTCCCCATATGATGACCACGACGGATGATTCACTAGGAGCATTGAGGAGGGTTAGATGGGACATGGGTGAGAGAAGAGGCCAATGGATCTCGTTCCCATCATCGCAGAGGATGCAAAGGCTGGAGGCGGCATACATGCGACCCAGTTGTTGACGGCAAGACAAACTCGAGAAGTATGTGGGCAAGGCCATGCCCTTTCTGTCGAGTTGAAGTGGCAATAGTTTTGAAATGGTCACCGGGCCACCTGAATATATTTCAAAGGTTTGGAGTCACAAAAACAGGGATCACGCGTAGCGTGAGGAGATGAAGTCACGCCATAGACCGGCGTGCTCCATATGTTGTTGGCATTTGAGCCTAAGCGCCCATACAGTTAGATCACTTGGATCCCAGGGAGTGCTACTGGTTGTCTTGTTGCGCCGAGAGGGGGGACACTCTTATGAATGGTGGCTGATCTCATTGATCCAACGCCGGGGGTTATGGAATCAATTTTTAATCTGTTGTTATGTCTTTTGGGTTGTTGACACGGAAAGGATTTTGTCGATCCCAGCCCCAAATGCAATGATGGATGATTACGTCGCACGGAGATCCACAAAAAACTATATGTTGTCGGTGAAGTTGGGGTATCACGTAAAATGAGACCATCCATTTGACCTTTGGTACGAAAGCAGTGTCAATGGCACCCTGTATCGAGGAAGCTTTGGAGTATCCAAGTTGTAGGAAAAATAAAAATACATATGGTTGAGAAATTAGTAAGGAAATGGGTAGATTTTTGGGGCGCTCAAAGAATGTGGTAGCAAATCCGGAATTGACTTAGAATGTGGTGGTTATTTGCAATTCACTCATTCATGTAACCTGAAAAAAAAAGAGTATGTAATCCATGTTGAAATAATGTATTGTTGCACTAAATTGTTTTCTTTTCTTTCTGTGGGGTGATTTTTCCCCAAGCTCTCAAACAAAACAAAACAAGATTAGAGCAACTGAAATATTTTAAGTTTTGTGCAGTTATTTTTATGAAAGAGATGAAGGAGCGTGTTCTCTTTCTGATGTTCTTTACTGTGTACCTTTGTACCCCTCGTTTAAGAATTTCAATAGTGCTGTTAAATTATTTCTGGATAAGATTTGTTATATTTTCTTTTAGAAACATCAGCCGCATGGCATGATATCAAGCTAATGTTTACTATAATCTTGGATAAGTTGCACGCTAGAACTGAATTCTAAAGCATGCACGTTGAAATTGGCAGTTTTGACATGTTCGATTATGTATGTTATTACTATTATTATATCAAAGATGTTTTCTAGATTTGTGGTGCATATCATTTCAGTTAATTGACCTGAATGCATCGGTTTTGCAGTCTAATAGTCATCATCGGAAGGAATTCCGTGACAGCTCAGTATCTGCATCAATTCTGATTCCCCATCTTGAAAACCTTGTACAGCAGACCACGTTTCAGCAAGTATGGAAGAAGCTCTATATAATGCCCCTCAACACATGTGCATTACAAATATATTTACTGCTGTACAGTTGACCATTTTCCATTTCCTTTTCACAGGATATCATCACTAACCTAATGAGTAACTTGCAACAGAATGAGAAACCCAATGGTAATTAACTTCTACTATAGCTGCTCAAAGTTTCAATTTCCCCTTTCTATGATTAATTTTTTTTACTTTATCCAGGGCCGCAGACTAGAGTTCAGACTATGGTGGGTGATACAGGGGTAAGCTTCTCTTTAGCTTAATATAATATAAAAAAAATTCAAATACAGAGTTCATCATTTTTATTTAATGAACATAGTTTCTTTACAAGATGAGTTTGTTTATGTTCATTACAGTAGTATTGATACTATAGAGAATTCTTTGACTCCTAAGCTTGTGTACATGCTTTTGGCAGGTTGAAACGGGCAGTGCTGAGAGAGAACGGAAACTACTTGCTAAAGTATTCGAATTACAGTCAAGGTAGGTTGATTTCTTGGCGGTTGATATTTGGAAGGGATAATCACATACTTCCATGTTCGATATGTTGAGGATCCAAGTTGTAATTTATGTTTGTCCCTTGCAAGATGATTTCTTTAACCGACGAGTTGATTGCATCAAAGCTGAAGCTGTTAGGTTGATCTCATACCGATCGAGCCCAACGGCTCGACGGGCCCCTTGGCCTGCACCCAACCCTCTTATGGGTGGTGGGCCCCTGTCGCAGCGCTATATAAAGAGGTGGGGGAGCCGGCTGCACGCGGTACGAGGTTCACCGTGCGCCGCAAACCCCACCGATATCCCTGCCGATCTAGGGTTAGCGCACAAGCGACGGGAAGCTCCACCACAGCCACTGCCTGCTCAGCGCCGCCACCCACGCACACTCGCGCTCCACCATGGCCACTGGCGGCAGCTCATCGCACCTATCGTAAAGGTAAACCACTGCAAACCACCGATCAAATCTAGCCTAGTGATCCACGGCATCTGTCAATGGTATCAGACAAGGCTAGGATCTAGATTATTTTTGGTACAAAGAAATAACAGGAAAAAGATCCCCCCAAGAACCCTAGCTCTAACAGAGAAAGAGGGAAAAGAACTCCTCGTCAAAAAAGTTGCGCCGCCGCAAGAACGCGCAGTTCCTCTCGATCCGGACGGGCATCGGCAAGCCGAGCCGTTCGGACGAAGAACACACCCTCACCGGGGCAAAGGGCACCACCAACGAGCCATTTAACGGCGCCGCGTTCACCCTAGAGGTGCTCGCGCACGCCCGCAAAGGGGTCAGCGGGGGCGCCGCATGTGGAAACCGCCGTCGCTAGCGCAAAGGGGAGCAGAGGAGGCTCTGCTCGCGCTGCTCGCGTCTCTCTCGCGCTGTGGCGGTGGTGGATGGAAAGAAGAGAGGGAAGGGGAACGGCTCGCGCGGCGCAGTGGCCCTCGCCGCCGTCCACGGCGGCCGGAGTGGCCCATAAGGGCGCTGCCCTTTTTTCCTCGACGGAGACGGAAAAGAAGAGGAAGAAGGGAAAGGGGAAAGGAAGAGAAGGTGGCCGGGCTCGCCCTGCGCGGTGGTGGACTCCATCGCCGGCGACCGGCATGGAGGCTCGCGCGGTGGCCGGACCAGCCAGAGAGAGCGCTGCGAGCGAGAGGATGAGCGGCGCGCGGGAGGAGAAAATGGACTAGGGTTCAGCCCCAGTCGACTAGCGCAGCTGGTTTTGATCCAGCGAACGGCGCGCTGGACCGTCGGATCGGATCCGATGGCCACGACGCCAACCCTAGCTGGCTGCAGGCCTCTGGGCCGCAAGGGGAGAAGGCCAGCCGCAGGCCATGGGCCGCGTCCGGGTCAGCCTCAACAACAGGTCGCGCGCTGGGTGGCTGGGCCGGTTTCGGCCTGAAGAGGTGCGCACGACGCGCAGTACGCAGGCCGTGGGCCATTCTTTTTCCACTGCCGCGTGCGCTAGGCTACGCTTCTTCTTTGTCAGAAACGGGTAGAGCCAACTTCTCGCCACAATTTCTTAATATTCTGTCGGGGGGTATTGATTTTGATTGGCATTGTCTACCTCCGCGAGGAAGATCGGGTGGGATTTTACTCGGAGTTAGATGCGATTCGTTAGAAGTCCGAAGCGTGGTCATGGGAGATTTTGCTGTTAAGTTTAGGGTGAGGTCGAAGACAGATGGGTTTAACTGGGCTTTGGTAGCGGTATATGGTGCCGCAAAGCCCGAGCTCAAACCGGATTTCTTGGCTGATCTGGTTAGGATTTTTGGTTCTGAACAATTACCTATCCTGGTGGGGGGTGATTTTTATATCATCAGGAGGAGTGATGAGAAGAATAATGACAATTTTGATGGCCGATGGTCATTCATGTTTAATACAATCATTGAAAGCCTTGACCTGCGTGAGATAGAGCTTTCGGGCCGAAAGTTTACCTGGGCTAATGCCTTGCCAAATCCGACGTTTGGGAAGCTGGATCGAGTCCTGGCTAGCGTCGAGTGGGAGCAGAAATTCCCATATGTTACAGTCCAGGCGCTTACTCGTGGTATTTCTGACCACACGCCTTTATTTCTCGATTCTGGGGAGGCCACCCACTTGGGAAATAAAAATGTTTTTTCGTTCGAGCTTGCTTGGTTTGAGAGAGAAGGTTTCTTGGATCTCGTAGCCAGAGAATGGGCTAAGGATGCAGGAGGTCGGTCTGCGCTCGAACGCTGGCAGAATAAAATTAGGCATTTGAGAAGCTTCCTACGTGGATGGGCTAAGCATCTCAGCGGGATTTATAAGGTTGAAAAGGAACAACTCCTTGCGCTTATTCAGTCCCTTAATGTAAAGGCCGAAACCATGATCCTGCCAGCCTCGGAGCTTCATGCCAAGCTTGAGGTGGAAATGAGGCTGAAAGAGCTCCTTCGCGAGGAAGAACTAAAGTGGGCGCTTCGGGCTAAGGTCAGTAGAGTCGTTCAGGGGGACGCGAACACTCAATTTTTTCACTTGATCACCAATGGTAAGCATAGAAAGAAGAGGGTCTTTCAGCTTGAACAAGACGAGGGAACGATTCTTGGTCAGGAAAACTTAAAGAAATATATTACTGAGTATTACAAGCAGTTGTTTGGGCCTCCAGAGGACAACTGTGTGTCGCTGGATGAGTCTAGGATTGAGGATGTGCCTCAACTTACGGCTGTTGAGAATGATATTTTAGTAGCTCCTTTCTCTGAGAAAGAGGTGTTTGAGGCCATTTCCCAGATGAAGAATAGTAAGGATCCTGGCCCGGATGGTTTCCCGGCAGAGTTCTACAAGAAGTGTTGGCACATTATTAAAGGAGATCTCTTGCCTTTGTTCAATGATTTATTCTGCGGCCAGCTTCACCTTTTTCAGCTGAATTTTGGAATGATAACCTTACTTCCCAAAAAGACAGAGGCAGTGCGGATTGAGCAATTCCGGCCTATCTATCTTCTCAATGTTAGTTTTAAAATTTTTACCAAGGTCGGGATGAATAGGCTCACACAGATTGCGCATACTGTGGTGCAGCCTACTTAGTCTGCTTTCATGCTGGACAGAAACATCCTTGAAGGGGTTGTGGTCTTGCATGAAACGCTCCATGAGATTCACACGAAAAAACTTGATGGCATTGTTTTCAAGGTGGATTTCGAGAAAGCGTACGACAAAGTCAAATGGCCTTTCCTTCAACAGGCACTACGCATGAAGGGTTTCGATGAAGTTTGGAGACGACAAGTCGAATCCTTCACGCAAAAAGGGAGTGTTGGAATTAAAGTGAATGACGATATCGGTCATTATTTCCAGACACATAAGGGCCTGAGACAAGGTGATCCAATGTCTCCTATTTTGTTCAACATCGTCGTTGACATGTTGGCAATTTTGATAGGTAGGGCAAAGGAGGCCGGCCAGGTAGGTGGCTTGGTGCCTCATCTAGTTGATGATGGTGTGTCCATCCTACAGTACGCGGATGATACGATCATCTTTATGGAGCATGGCTTGGCAAAAGCGAGAAATATGAAGCTGGTGTTGTGCCTGTTTGAGCAATTGACCGGTTTGAAGATTAACTTCCATAAAAGCGAGTTGTTTGTTTTGGTAGAGCCAAAGAGGAACATGATGCATATAAGCAATTTTTTGGTTGTGAATTGGGAGCACTCCCGTTCACTTACCTAGGTATCCCCATTCATCATCGTAAGCTGAGAAACAGTAAATGGAAGTGTATCGAGGATCGGTTTGAGAAGAAACTGAGTTGCTGGAAAGGCAAACTCATGTCGTATGGAGGCCGGTTGATTCTTATTAATTCGGTGCTCACGAGTCTGCCTATGTTCCTTTTGTCCTTTTTCGAAGTATCAGTTGGAGTTAGGAAAAGGCTGGACTTTTATCGGTCCCGTTTCTTCTGGCAAAGTGATGAACTTAAGAGAAAGTACCGTTTAGCCAATGGGACGTCATCTGCCGACCGAAGGACCAAGGAGGTCTTGGAATTGAAAATCTTGAGGTCAAGAACAGATGTCTTCTCAGCAAGTGGCTATATAAGTTAGCAGCTGAGACTGAAGCTACTTGGGCACAAATTCTGCGTAACAAGTACCTCCACTCTAAGACTTTGTCGCAGGTGACAGTCAGACCGACTGATTCGCCATTCTGGAAAGGGCTAATGAGAGTCAAAGCTACTTTCTTTAATAGAACAAAGTTTATTGTTGGTGATGGCAACAATACTCGCTTCTAGGAGGATACTTGGCTAGGGGAAGCGTCGTTGGCGCTTCAGTATCCTTCGCTTTATCGTATTGTGCAGCGTCGTGATGCTCTGGTTGCAACGAGTTTGCAGACCACTCCCCTGAATATTCAGTTTAGGAGGGTGCTTGTTGCGGACCGGTGGGAATACTGGCTTCATCTGGTGCTTAGACTGATGGAGGTTCAGCTTACGCATCAGCCCGATCAGTTGTGTTGGAAGCTTACTAGATCTGGGGAATTCACAGTCAAGTCGATGTATATTGATGTCATCAATTCTAGTGTGATTCGTAGTTCCAAACATGTTTGGAAAGTTAAGGTTCCTCTGAAAATCAAAGTGTTTATGTGGTTTGTACATAAACAAGTTATCTTAACGAAAGATAATCTGGTTAAGCGAAACTGGACAGGATCTACTAGGTGTAGTTTCTGTGATCGGGATGAAACTATCAAGCACTCTTCTTTGATTGCCCGTTGGCGAAGGTCTTGTGGCGCTCGGTGCAAGTTGCCTTTAACATTCCTCCTCCGCATTCGGTCAGGTCGTTATTTGGAACGTGGCTGGTTGGGATAGAGTCCGAAACAACTAGACAAATTCGCGTAGGAGCGTGTGCGTTGTTATGGGCAATTTGGAACTGCACAAATGATTTGGCTTTGAACAGAACAACAACTATTCACTTTTTGCAGGTTTTATTCCGGGCTACTGCGCTAATCCGTATGTGGTCCTTACTCACTCCGACGGAGGCCAGGGAGCGTTTGGTTACTGGATCTCTCTGGTGGGAGATGGTACCGCGGGATATGTTCAACCGGTTTGGATGGCGGTCATGTAATAGGATAGGCGACTAGTTTACCTATTCATCTTATGCCAGCCGGTTGTGGCTTTTGGGCCTTATTTGCTTTTGTTGCTCTTTGTGAGCCAGCTCCTTTTGGAGCAGACCGCTAGACTCTGTTGAACTTATTTATTTTTATATAAATGTGGCCGTATGCATCTTTCTGATGCAGAGGTTGGGGAGTCCCCTCTTTTCGAAAAAAAGCTAATGATGTGCGCAAGACCCAAGTTAGGCACATCGCTCTCCATGAAAAGGGGTTGCGGCGCATTCAAAAACTTGAGCGCATCTCCAGGGCCCTTAACACAATTAATGGAGGACACCAAGTCCGAAAATGAGGCCTGGACGGATTCTTTGCTGTCCCTAACTAGGAATCTGTCCCCTTCACAAGTCAATTCTGCCGCAACGCACTTTGTATTATTTTTGTGATTGCCCAGCATGGCTTTGGTTTAATCACAGCAGGTGCAGGAAGAGAAAGCGATAGGAGCATTGCCAGCTGGTTTGCTGATTCTTTGCTTGACACGGTTCTTGATGACATGTGTTTCAGAGCTAGCAAACTGTCGTTAGTTAGCCCGAGGTTTAGTTTCCTTCTGTGGGAACTAGATGCCCAAGCAAATCCACACCTCAGGGCATATTTTCCATCAGAAATGGCTGCTTGAAGCGGTCGGTGTGTGTGTGTGTGGGGGGGGGGGGGTCCGGAAGGTGAACTTTGTGTTGGAGCCCCAAGTGTGGGTCATGTCACCACAATTCCTAGTTAGGGACAGCATTGTCAAAAAACTTGATCTTGAGAAAGAATTCATTCAAGCCTCATTTAGAAAACTCTATTCCGTCTCCAGCCACTTCCTCCGCGGCAGCAAGTCAGGTCTCGAGCACAGCTGGCAAGCATCTCTCTCTATATATATATATCTCACGTACATACACATATACTCCTGTTAGTAGTTAGTTTTCTAATGCACTATGTTGATTGTTTTGCAGAATCAGAGCATATGTATATGTGACCCTGCTACACACCGGTTAGCAGTTCATAAGTTAGGCAAAATATGTTTGTTTCATTGATTTTTCATACTACAACATTTGATGGTGTATGCCACAGGCACCAGTATTTAGCACTTCCCCTCCCACTACTTTTCTATTTCTAACAGGTGGTCGAAGTCGAACCCTGTTCACATGGAATTGGTGTGTCCCCAAAACTCATGATGTTTTTACATGTATCTTCTCAGATTCTTTTGCACATAGCAATTAGCAAGTATGACTCTCACTCAACACGTCGTCTTCTAGGGCTAATTTTGCACCCGTTATGTTTCAGAGAAGATATTTAATCTTCTTCCTTCACATTTAGCTAGAATTTGGTGTGTATCCATTGTGAATTCCATTTTCTTATTCATGTTTGCCACTATATCCATGTCTATTAAATCATGGATGCTTATGTCACTCATACATACCTCTACTATTTAATGCAGAGATGAATACTTGGATTTTCTTTTGCTTTGGGCTCATCATTTGTGCGGATTTTTTTATATCTGGTGATTATTGCACCTGATGGTTATGGTTAATATGATATTATGAAAAGCAAATTGTATTTGTCAAGAATTTAGCACACTTTGTGTTCCAAGAATTTTAGTGCAGTTTGTGTTTTGAGAATTTTAGTAAAGTTTGTGTTTTTCAGAGAATGTTAACTAGATTAAGAAAAGGCAAATTCTATCATTCTAAGAAGATTCAGTTAACTAGATGTTTTTGAGCTAGGAGTTCCTTCGTGGACGACGTTATTTACTGTTCGGTCTTGGGATAGTTGAAAAATAATGAGAAGTCTTTTGTGAGCTAATTTGAGCTTAGGAACAATTGATCTCTTTCTTCCTTGATGCCATTTTACTTCATGCTCCACATTTTATTCTAGACTTCAGTTAGTTGAATGAATAATGCGGTGAGTGATCTTCTGTTACATGATTGAGGTAAATGAATATTATTTAGGTGGAACCTTTTATCAGGTTGTTTTAGTTTACGTGCAGATTGTTCTTTTGTTAAGGCTTGAAGCTGCTCGAATCTCTTGAACATTTACTTTGTAATGCTTGAATGTATTGCAAAATCATACTTAACCATGCATTCAAAAGTAAATAATGTAATAAAAAATACTTGGAATAAAAAAATACTTAAACATGAACATTTTCTTAGTGGGAAAATAAAAACCCAAGTAAAGAGCCAACATTTCCAAACCCTGGGATTTAATGGATCTGTTTGGGCGGCAAACCAAAGAATATTTTTTTAAATGCATGATCATTTTTTGAATCAGTGAACATGTATGAATCAATAAACTATTTGTATGTCACAAACAGTTTTTAAAATTTTAGGATATTTTTCAATTCATGAACATATTTTAAATTGGCATTTTTTTCAATACCTTATTTTATTTTCCACACATTTGTTTTCAAAATTTCGGACATTTTTTGAATATGCGAACATTTTTTTAAAAAAATTAACATTTTCTCAATCCAAATAAATTTATGAATTATTAGAAATTTACTTTACAATTATCATTTTATTAATTTTAGAACTTTTTTGAAGTCCCAAATTATTTAAATTAGAAAAAACAAATCCGAAAAGGAAAGCAAAAAATAGAAAATAATTTTTTATAAACTGGCCACTCGGACATGGGCCGGCCCAAGTAGGCGCACTGTGCATTCTAACGGCGCATAGAACAGTATAGAAGGTTCCTATATGGCCGGCCCAACGGGGATTCCTCTTTGTGAAACATTTTTTATTACTTATAGGACCAATCGAAGCGAGTGCTTGTCAAAAAGCTTTTGTAACTAACTAGCAGAAAATGCACGTGCGCTGCCACGGGAGAGAAACGAATCGCCTGTGTGTGTTCCAAAAAGTATGACTCAAGGCCTCCATAGGTCCGCACCCTCGTTTTTAACACGTTGCCCACCTATGCCACCTCTTAACCTCCTTTCCGCTCTCATCGATAGTGGTCGCCGTGTTCAAGACAATGCACGCGAGCAACACAAATATTCATAGAAATGAGTAGACTTTGTTTTTCCACATAACTCTATTCAAAAAATAATAAATAGCACATAGAATTCATAGTGCAACCTGTAATATTGTGTAACTGTTTTGTCTTGCTAACAATATCAATTTGATATTATTTAAAAAAATACATCCGGTCTATGGATGTGTACAATTGAAAACCGTTGAGAAATCCCATAAAAAACCTTAAGAAATTATCAACATTTGTCAACGTTAATACTTTTTCTGAATGAAGAATCGAATATTGCATGATTGACAAATTTTATTTATATAATATATAATTGAATTAATGTTTTATTAGTCGTACCATTATTATTTACTATTAAATATTAAATTAAGTTGTTAAATTTTTACCCACTAATTTTTTTAGATTTTTAGTATCCATTTGAGCAACCACATTTTCTGTTTCTTTTCTCGCCTCCTCAACACCATTGGTTAACTCTTTCATATCACAGACTGCATCAGGTCCCTCCCGGATGACATCCCAAGGTACCTGATATTACTTCTGCCTTCGCACAGCGCGGTGCAGACCTGTGTCCTCGCCAAGATGGCCTGAGGGAGAGCTTGCCTCAAGCTTGGATCTGAGCAAACATGTCCTAGGCATGGAGGTCTAGGGTTTACATGGAAGTAGATGCAATCTGGGGGCGTTGTTGCCCTATGTCGTGGAGGACATGAATATCTCTGGCGCTCCCTCGGGATTCTCTCTCATTCTGGGCCAAACGGGGCCCTTGTAGACACCAAGGCCGGGCCCCCTTGAGAGAGCCACCAGGCATGGACCGTGGCCTCCTAAACGTTGCTGCTACCTACCCTATTGCGGATTAGGTGCGTAAACAAATGAAGATCGAGTCCCCTACGGCGGCGGCCTAGGGTTTTCCAGTCCTCCGGCGATCCTCGCCGCGAGTTTGTTGTTTCTACCGGAATTCTGAGCCGCGTCCTCTCCCTATACCCTTCCCCGCAACCGGACTGGCCCCGTGAGCAGTCAGACTGTTCTATTGCGGCCGCATCGAGAGGGAGGCTTCGATCTAGGGTTTCCTATGGAAACCTTTGGTGTGGTGATCGCGCCGGCATGGCGAGTAGGGGAGATGGCAGTACTGCACAAGGAGGGGGTGTGGACGGCGCTGGCGACATGCTGGATCGCCTCACCCTCCATGATGATGAACTAGATGACATCTAAATCCTTTAGCCAGAGCGCTCTGATCGGAGATATGAAGGCTGCTTGGAACCCGGCTCAGCCGGTGGTATGGCGGAGGATTAATTCAAACTTGTTTTCCATACAGTTCAACTGTCTTGGTGACTGGAATAAGGCTATGCACAAGGGTCCTTGGGATTTTAATGGCTATGCACAAGTTTTTTTAAAAAAAAAATTCAATTTTTTCCCTTTATTTTCTTAATCTCATTTCACTGTGGCTTAATCTCAAGTCAAATCGCACTCCGTGGTCAAACTTCCCGAAAGGTCACCCATCCGCTCACTTCACATGCACTTGTTGATATATCTAGCATATCAATCTTATTATACCTTGTTGATGTCTAGGACTTTGTTCATGTTCATGACTATGATGCAATTTTGAAAAATATTTCAAACTTCCCGGTCATATTACGTATCATTTTTTGAAAAAAAAATTAAAAAAATCAAAACCAATTTTTTTTCTGTTATTAGTGGCGCACCACATCCACGGTGCGCCACTAGTAAGTTTGAAAATTTTTAAATTTTTTTGCCTCTAGATCTTGAAAGCCCCGTAACTTTTTTCTGTTAGGCTTTTGGGGATTTTGAAAATGTTTAACGGGGCTTCCCCGTTAAATTTGGATGTAACTTTTCGAGTAGATGATTTTTCATATAAAAAACTTTTTCATCCGAGTTCGTATGCAAAAGTTATGCCCATTTTACAAATTTTCAGAGAGATTTTGCAAATAAAGTCAAAATTCATATTTGTAAATTTTCCCAATAACTAGACCACATATCATATGGGAAACTTATTTTCTTTTATTTTTTTGACATTTGCATCATTTTCTTTTATTTTTTTAAAAACTGAAAAGGCGATCCACAGGGGGGGTTGGTGCATTCGGTGTTGGGACAAGTTAGTAATGGCGCACCGTGGAATGGTGCGCCATTACTAGTTTAACTGGTAATGGCGCACCACACCCACGGTGCGCCATTACTAGTTTTGAAACAAAATAAAAAATTGATATTTTTTTGAATTTTTTTTGAAAAAAACTTAGTAATGGCGCACCAGTGGACAGTGCGCCATTACTAGTTAAAACTAGTAATGGCGCACCGAGACATGGTGCACCATTAGTAACAAATTTTTTTTTGATTTTTTTAATTTTTTTTTCAAACTACTAATGGCGCACGGCGGATGTGGTGCGCTATTACTATGTCAACTAGTAATGGCGCACTATACAACGGTGCGCCATTAGTAACAAAACTTTTTTATGTTTATTTTCAAAACTACTAATGGTGCACCACACACCAGGTGCGTCATTAGTAATATATTACTAATGGCGCACCGAGACATAGTGCGCCATTAAAATATAGTAATGACGCACCACATGACAGATGCGCCATTAGTGGCCATTCCATCTATAGCCTTTTTTGTAGTAGTGGTAGGATACTGGAATGTGATGGGTCAAAAAGCAACAATGGAGAAGCAGTTAGAAGATGTTGCCAATGATCATAACGAGGACCCTATGGTTGTGGGAAAACGAGCAGCGGATGATTCCAGCACAGGGCAGCTTCATAAGCTGGATCAGGTTGATCCAAGCACAGCGATTGTCCCGTCAGGTAACACGACGGCGATTGCTAGTCAGTTTGAGCATTCAGCTGGGAATTCCTCGGGTGGTGGAGGTACACCACAGAAAAATGCCAACAGGAAGAAGTTGAAGGGTATTGATGGCGAAGCTATGGATGTTAATACATCGACTGTATCGGCGGCCTCCATGGGTGAGGACCGCCGGGGACAATGAGTATCATGTGCTGGAATTGCCGTGGGGCAGGCAACCCTGCGACAATTCGTGAGCTTCATGTTTGGACGAAGCTTTTTGCCCCCACCATCCTTTGTATTCTCGAAACTCAGGTGGAGAGACAAAGGGTGGAGTTTTTATCAAATTCTTTAGGTTATAATAAAAGTTTTCTGTTAGTAGTTCTGGTAGAAGTGGTGGCTTGTGTGTTTTTTGAAATGATTCAATAGAATTGGAAGTTGCTGGTTACTCAAAGTATCACATTGATGCGGAACTAGAGGGGGTTGGCAACTCTCCCTTTAGAGTGACTTTCGTTTACGGGGAAGCTCAGGTCCAGAATAGATACAAAACTTGGGACACTTTGAGGGGTATAGCTTCGACCAGTACATTACCATGGATGGCAATCGGAGATTTTAATGAGGTTCTACACCTCCACGAGCATGATGGAGTTGGAAACCGGAGCCAGGCTCAAGTGGATGGATTTCGAGATGCTTTGGACACTGCCGGATTATCAGATATTGGCTTCAGAGGGAATTCTTGGACGTTTGAGAAGAGGGTGGCCGGCGGTTCGTACACACGAGTACATCTGGACAGGTGCGTGGTGACTGCTACGTGGTCACTGATGTTCCCTCAAGCAGAGCTTGTGCATGAAAACGTTGCATGTTCGGATCACGTCCCCTTGTTGCTGAACCTTGGATTGCATCCCCACAAGGCGGGACCAAAAACTTTCAGATACGACTGCGCCTGGGAGTCACATGAGGAACTGCCCACGGTTGTGGGAACTACTTGGGGTCAGGGCTGCGACGGGACTGTTGAGGGAGTGAAACAGCGCCTGGACTCCCTTTCTTCTGATCTGTCTATCTGGGACAAAGAGGTTTTTGGGAATGTCAAGAGGGAAATCAGCAAGCTACAGAGAGACCTTGCTCTGTTACGTGCAATTCCAGGACGATCGGGGCCATCTCATGTAGAGGCGAAGATTTGTGATAGGCTGGTGGAGTTGTTTCACCGAGAGGAAATATTATGGCGCCAACGTGCCCGCATAGAGTGGTTAGCTAGTGGAGACAAAAACACTTACTATTTTCACATGCGGGCAAGCCAGCAACGCCGTAAGAATCAGGTTAAAGCACTCCAACTTTCAGATGGGAGACTAACAGAGAATCCAGAGGAGATGGAGGAACTGGCTACTAATTTTTATAAGGACTTGTACACCTCTGAACAAGTTCTCAACATGGACCGGGTATTGGATACGGTCCCCTCCAAGGTGACAAACGAGATGAATGATTTACTCAACGCACCATATACAGAGGAGGTAAAGACAACGTTATTTAGATGTTTCCTACCAAGGCGCCGGGGCCAGACGGGTTCCCTGCCCATTTTTTTCAGAGACATTGGGAGGTGTGTGGTGCAGATGTGACTAAGGCAGTTCTGAGGATAGTGAAGGGGGAGGAAACAACAGATAGCATCAATGAAACAATCTTGGTACTTATTCCAAAGGTAAAGAACCCAACTTTATTGTCACAATTCAGACCCATCTCTTTATGTAATGTCTTGTACAAGATTGCTTCCAAAGTTATCTCCAACAGGCTGAAGTTGGTATTGCCTGACATAATATTAGAAGAACAGTCTGCTTTCGTTCCAGGTAGACTCATATCTGACAATATCATAACTGCCTATGAATTCCTTGTCATGAAAGGTTTTTCAATAAAATACTTATTGAGAAATCGATCTTTTGATTCCAGTACAGGAAGAATTGTCCTTACTGGTAGACAAATACTTGATAGAGAAGCCCAGTAGCATTAAATATATTACAGGGTTGAGCTGAGGTAGCTCAACAATTATTACAAACACGCCAATATTGTACATAAGGGCGGTTATGACACAGGGGTGTGGTGGCATGCTACTGACTCGAGATAAAAGTGGTGGTGGATATGTTACAGTGGAGTGGTTGACATGACTCCTAAACTGGCAGCTCATCGAGCGTCGAGGTGAGGCTCGATGCATTTATTTGGGTAGCGGAAGCGGATATAATACAGTGACCAAATCCAGGATCGCACACTGGGACTCCTCTAAGCGTCGGACTCGCTATCGAACTCTTCATCCATGAGGTCGCCTTCGTCAAAATCTGGCCAAATCAACAAGCCAGGTGAGTACTTTGAAAGTACTCGCAAGACAGTTCAGACATAAGATATAACCAATGCAAGCATGACTGCGTCATGAGCAAATAGCAATGCACGACAAGATAAGTAAAAAGGAAGTCAGGCGGTAGTCCTCCCGAAATCCCAACAAAACAACTGAAAACCGATCGGGTGTCTGGAGCGACGCCTCGAAGGGGTAAACAAATAAATTATCATGCCACAGTCGGGCGTATAAGCGACACCACATAAAGGGCTTATATTGAAAGTAAATAACATGTGTGCCACAGTCGGACGTCGGAGCGACGTCACATAAAGGGCTTATATTGAAAGTAAATAACATGTGTGCCACAGTTGGACGTCGGAGCGACGTCACATAAAGGGCTTATATTGAAAATAAATAACAAGCGTACCACAGTCGGACGTCTGAGCGACATCGCAGAAAGGGCTTATATCGAAGGTAAATAACAATCATGCCACAGTCGGACGTCTGAGCGACATCGCAGAAAGGGCTTATATCAAAAGTAAATAACAAGCGTGCCACAGTCGGACGTCTGAGCGACATTGTAGAACGGGCTTATATCAAAAGTAAATAACAAGCGTGCCATAGTCGGACATCTGAGCGACATCACAGAAAAGGCTTAAATTTCATTATTCATATCTGATAAATTCATCTTTGCATGTAATATAACACTTATCGAAATGCTCATAAACATGCCATGAAACTACTTAATGCAGACATGCAACGAACACTCATCATATCAAAAGTTCAAACATGCTTGCCTGGTTCGGAGTAGTCGGAGTCTAGCTTGGTGATGTTCGCGGTTCCGTCACCTCCTCCGGTATCTATGGTATAAGAAAATACGTACTAACGTAAATACCGTGAGTGCACAAAAAAAGTGTTCCAAATATTTTTCAGATAAATATGACAAAAAACTAGACAGAAAAATAAAGATGACAGAAAAAGAATCAATCAAAAATCATTTTCTGTTTAAAAGTTATAAAGGTTTTAGTCCAGGGACTCATCTGTAATGAAACAGACAGTTTCCAGGGGCCAACTTATAAAAACAGAAAACGCTTCGGCTAAAAAGCCGTCAACTGACAAGGGAAACGTATTCTGCCCGAAGGCGTTTTCAGAAAATGGTTCAAAAAAAAGAAAAGACTGACGAGGGGTCCCACCCGTCAGGTTTGAAATTTCAAACGGGGGGAGAAACAGAGCGCGTCGGCGCCAGAGAGCTGCGGGGGTTGCCGGCGGCGATCCACGGTGGGTTAGGAGGATCGAAGTGTACCTACGTGCTCAGTGTGTCCGTCCGCGTCGGTGGGTGGTGGTGGTCGTCGGCGAGCACCACGTCGACGGCGGTCCTTGCTCCGGCGGACGGCGGCTCGGGTGAAGTTGGATCTCGTCGGGGAGAGCTGCAGAGGTTAAATTGGAGCTTGGGTTAGATCACTGGGTGCACGAGAAGACTACTGACGAGGTTTGGGAGGCGAGGATGGCCTCACCGGAGTGGATCGAGCTGGTGGCCGAGGCGGATCGGGGCGGCCGGAGTTGGGGGAGGAGACCTCCTCGAGGTCCTCCTAGTGGCTTGGCGGGGTTCTGGTGAGGTGTAGAGGTGCTGCGTGCTTGAGAAAGAGCTCGGGACCTCCTTTTATAGGTGATCCGAGGCGGTGGCCGCGAACGGGGATCTCCGGTGATGGTTACGGCGGCGCAGTGCTTGGTCGGGTAGTTTAGGAGGTTGGGCGCCAACGTGGAGGTCCATGGGTTCCATTTAGGTGCTAACCTAGTTTGGATTAGGCGCTCTGGGTGGTCTCGACAGAACGGGGCGGCGCGGGCCCGTCGGCGGCAGAGGGCACGCCCTGTGCTTGCCGGGCCACGGCGACGGTGCTGCGGTGTGCGCTAGCATGCAGGAGGCCACGCGGAGGCCCTGGGTGCGTTGGGCGGCGCCGGACGGCGTAGCGTGCTGGCGCTAGCTCCCGTTGGCCGCCACAGGTGGCTCTGCCACCGCAGAAGCTGCCGGCGTCGGCGAGGCTCGCCACCACCGACACCTGCGCTCGTCCAAGAGAGTGTCCGGTGCTCTGGTTAAGGAGGAGAGGCCGTGCGCAACGCGCCAGGGCGCACTGGTGATCGATGACAAGCCACTCACGAAAAATGACACTGACTAAACTCTGAATCTCTGAATTTTCTGAATATGCACAGAAGCAGCCGGCCAAGTGTTTGATAAAATGATTTAGGCAAGAGAAAAATTTATCTGGGCTGATATTTGGTGTGGTGGCCTCTCAAAGCACCTGGGGGCTGCCTGAATTTTGGTGGAATTTTTGGGGAAATGAAAATATGAATTTCACCAAAAATGATGAATCTGGTCCAAACTTGCAGAGGTTGAAACTTGAAAATTTTGAAAAGAGGAAGAGTGGATCTTGATGGATCTAGGTTGGGGTGCTAGGGACTATCTAGAGGAGTTGGTTTGAGATCAAAACTCAAAGGAAATCAGGTACTTCCTTTGTAAATCATCTAGGCTTAAAATAATTAAAAGAATTGTTTTTGGGGAAAAAATAAATGAAATAAAATTCAAAAATGGGTTGAACCTGTTGGAACAGAATGTTTGGGTTGCCCCAAAGTGGAGGGAGGGATTTTGGGAGAATTTACCACATGAGGCATGGTAAAACAATGGATGGTTTCAAAACAAAAGAATAGCCCCAAAACCCATCGGGTTTCTTTTTAATAGAAAATAAATTCCAAAAATTTATTTGAGGTGGTAAAAGTCAGAAGGAAGGTTTTTAAATAACCAAACACCAAGGTTGAGGAAGATACAAAAATAAAATCCTTGCCATGAGGAAAATTTGAGAGAGAGGGGTTTTTGGAAGGATTTTAAATGACCTCCTTCAAATCAAACAAAGTTTTTGTTGAACACCAAATTAAAATTTTTGGAGTGTCACAACACCTACCCCCTTAGGAAAAATCTCGTCCCCGAGATTTCAGCTGATCCTCAAATAGGTGTGGGTGCTCTGTCCGAAGAAAATCCTCTCTTTCCCAAGTTGCTTCATTCTCGGTGTGATTGCTCCACTGAACTCTGAAAAACTTGATGGTTTTCTATCGGGTCCTCCTTTCAGATTCCTCTAATATTTTTATTGGACGCTCCCGGTAGGTGAGGTCTGGTTGCACGTCAATGTATTCATGGGATACTTGCTTCTCTGGGTTGCTCACGCACTTCCTCAACTGCGAGACGTGGAACACGTCGTGGACATCGGATAATTCTTCGGGTAAGTCTAGCTGGTAGGCTACCGTGCCTCTTCGTGCCACTATACAGAATGGTCCGATGAATCTTGGTGCTAGCTTTCCCTTAACCTTGAATCGTTGCAGGCCCCTCATAGGAGATACTCGTAGGTACACATACTCACCGGGTTCAAAATTGACTCTCCGGTGTTTTCGATCGTAATAACTCTTCTGTCGACTTTGAGTTGTCTTGAGTTGGTCCCTGATTAGCTTAACCTTTTCCTCGGCTTCTTTGAGCATGTCTGGACCAAAGATTCGGCTGTCTCCTGTCTCTGACCAATTTAGTGGGGTACGACATGTCCGCCCGTACAATGCTTCAAAGGGTGCCATTTGTAGGCTGGCTTGGTATCTGTTGTTGTATGCGAACTCTGCGTATGGCAAGCTTTCTTCCCAACTGGTTCCATAGGTGAGGACACATGCTCTCAGCATGTCTTCTAGAATTTGGTTTACCCGTTCAGTTTGACCATCCGTCTGAGGGTGGTATGCTGTACTGAATGCTAGTTGAGTTCCCAGTGCCTGTTGTAGGTGATCCCAAAATCTAGAGACGAATTGTGTGCCTCTGTCAGATATTATAGTCTTTGGGACTCCATGCAGGCAGATGATACGGGCAAGATAAAGCCTGGCAAGCTTCTGAGTGGTGTGAGTTGTCTTCACCGGGATAAAATGTGCCACCTTAGTTAATCTGTCGGTGATGACCCATATGGCATCATCTCTGTGTCGTGACCGAGGTAGTCCAACAATAAAATCCATTCCAATCTCGTCCCATTTCTACTCGGGTATCTTGTTTGGCTGTAATAGTCTGGCTGGTTTCTGGTGCTCGGCCTTGATGCGTTGACATGAATCACAACATGTAATGAATGTGGCTATGTCCCTTTTCATACCGTGCCACCAAAATTTTTCCTGAAGGTCCTTGTACATTTTTGTTCCTCCAGGATGGATTGAATACGAGGCGGTGTGGCCTTCAGCTAGAATTTGTTGTTTGAGGTCCTCGATATGTGGTACGCAAAGCCTATCTCCGTACCACAATATTCCCTGCTCATCTATGACGAATTCCGAGGCCTTGCCCAAACTCGCTTTTCTTTTTATGCCTTCAATGCTGGGGTGTCCATGCTGAGCCTCCTTAATCGTTTCTATCAGGGTAGGCTGTATTTCCAAATTCGACACACTGCCTTCGGTGACCATTATTAAGTTGAGTTTGGCAAATTCCTGCTAAAATTCTGGTCTCAAATTTGGTATACTGTCGTTGCCCGAGCTGGGGTTCCGACTAAGAGCATCTGCCACTACATTTGCTTTTCCTGGATGATAGTGGATTCCAACATCATAATCCTTCACTAATTCCAACCAGCGTCATTGCCGTAAATTGAGTTCCGGCTGTGTGAAAATATACTTGAGGCTCTTATGGTCTGTGTATATTTCACAACGATTTCCAAGTAGAAAGTGTCTCCACTCTTTGAGTGCATGGATGACTGCTGCCAACTCCAGGTCATGAGTAGGATAATTTTCTTCATGCTTGCAAAGTTGCCTGGAAACATACGCGACTACCTTGCCTTCTTGCATTAATACGCATCCGAGGCCCTTCTGGGATGCGTCACAATACACCTCAAAATTCTTGTGTATGTCTGGCACAATTAATACTGGTGCTGCCGTCAATTTCCTTTTTAGTTCTTGGAAACTTTTCTCGCAAGCTTCAGTCCATTCAAACTTATCCTTCTTGAGTAACTGCGTCATTGGCTTTGCTATGGTGGAGAATCCTTCAATAAATCTTCGGTAGTATCCTGCCATTCCCAAGAAACTCCGTACATTCGTTACGCTGGCTGGTGGTTTCCAGCCAAGTACGGCCTTGACCTTTTCCGGGTCTACGGCAATACCTTCTTGGGTTAGCACGTGGCCTAGAAAACCGACCTGTCTTAACCAAAACTCACATTTGCTGAATTTGGCGTACAATTGATGTTTCCTTAGTTCTCCCAGTACAATCCTGAGATGTTCACCGTGCTCTTCTGGTGTCTTGGAGTATACCAGAATATCATCAATGAATACCACAACAAATTTGTCCATGAATTTCATAAATACTTTGTTCATGAGATGGACAAAATATGCAGGGGCGTTCATCAGTCCAAACAGCATTACTGTAAACTCGTATAATCCGTATCTTGAGGTAAATGCTGTCTTGGGAATATCCTCTATCCATACTTTTAATTGATGATATCCCGACCTCAAATCAATTTTCAAGAATACTTTGGCTTGTGCGAGCTGGTCAAATAAGTCATTTATCCTTGGCATAGGATACTTGTTTTTGATGGTGACCATGTTGAGCGCTCGATAGTCTATGCACAATCTTAGTGTCCCATCCTTTTTCTTGGCAAATAATACTGGTGAACCCCAAGGTGAGGAGCTGGCTCGTATATATCCTTTGTCCAGTAATTCTTTTATTTGCTTTTTCAATTCTACCAACTCGGATGGTGCCATTCTGTATGGTTTCTTGTAAATGGGGGCGGTTCCGGTGCTAGTTCAATGCTGAATTCTATCTCTCGGTCTGGTGGCATGCCTGGTAGTTCTTCGGGAAATACGTTTGGAAACTCACACACTACTGGAACTTTGCTTAACTCAGAAACATCCACCTTGTTCAACCTTGGTTGCCGAGATATCTGTCTCTCTTTGGCTGAAACTTTTATTGTCTTCCCGTGATGGTGGGTGAGAATTACAGTCCGGTTGAAGCAGTCAATAAATCCCTTGTTGGTGGTTAACCAATCCATCCCTAGGATGACATCTAGTCCTTTATTCTCCAATACAATAAGGTTGGCGTGAAACTTCAGTCCTTCAAACTCAATAACCACACCTTGGCAGTAACTCTGAGTAACTTGCTTAATCCCAGGGGACTTGATGATCATGGATTTTTCCAAGGGAAGCATCGAAAAATCATTTTGCAAAGCAAATATCTTCGAAATGAACGAGTGAGAAGCTCCAGAATCAAACAAAACCATGGCAGGTATTGTGTTGACAGGGAACGTACCGAGTACAATATCCGGGGCATTTTGTGCTTCCTCTCTGGTCACGTGGTTCAGTTGACCCTTCCTGTGGTTTTTATTGGGGTTGAAGTTGTTTCGCTTGGGCGCTGAATTATTGCCACCGTTGTTCGGCTTTGGGGTCGAGTTCCTTGGCTTGGGGCACTGCTTGGCATAGTGTCCTTCTTCTCCACAAGCGTAGCAAGTAACGCCTGGGCGATATGTGAACTCCTTGTCCCTTGAATGAAAATTCTTGATTGGGTGTGAAACATTTGTCGTGGGTCTGTGTGTCCCACCTTTCTGAAAATCCGTCTTGCTCCGGTGGTTGCGAGCAAGAGTAGTCTGGTCCCTTTTGCGCTTGCGGAAATCCTCCAAGCTGCGTCGCTCATTTTCCAAGTTAATAGCCTTATCCACCAGTGTTTTGAAATCTGGGAAAGTGTGCATGACCAGATGGCATTTAAAGCGGGTGCCAGACCGTCCAGGAATTTTTCCATCTTCTTGCTTTCAGTCATGCGCTCTTCGTTGGCGTAGCGTGACAATAGAGTAAACTGACTGTTGTATTCCGTTACCGTCATGGTCCTCTGCTTGAGGTCATCAAACTCCCTCTTCTTGATCTTCATAACAATTTTAGGAATGTGCGCCCCACGAAAACCTTCTTTGAACTCCTCCCAGGTTATATCATTTTCGTTGCGGTGCATGTGTAGAAAATTTTCCCACCATGATGCAGATGCTCCAGTGATATAGTGCGGTGCATATAGTACTTTCTCATGGTCTGAACATTGTGCAATAATTAATTTCCTTTCCATGTCTCGAAGCCAATCATCGGCCTCAAGAGGTTTGTCAGTATGAGAAATGTTGGGGGACGCGTCTTCTGTAGCTCAGACAATTTGGATTGCTCCTGATATGGTCCACGGTGGTTTCCCATATTGATGACTTGGTTCATCATTTCCTGATGTTGTTGCTGACTCTGTTCATAAAGGCGGCATACTTGGGAAAATGCTGTTTCACTGCCCTGTTGACTTGACTGCCCCTGTGTGAAATTGTTGCTTGTTTGGGTGCCATGATTTTCCTCTGGCGGATTTGGCATGGAGCGCGTCCAAGGACGAGACATTTTTCACTCTGGGGATATATTTTGTAAAACTCATAAGAAAATAAATTGAGTCGCAAAAACCAATAAATTTATAAAGACGGGAAATTTTTAAATGCTCCAAGATTTTTCAAGAAAAAAATTGATTGTGCACGGAGAAGGACTGCTCAGTACATATCTTACACGCAGGTAGTAATTATACAATACACCACTCAGGATATGCGTACACCTCCTGACATGTTATTTAGGCTAGTGCACTTCTCCCAGTTCCTACATGATGCGCAAACAAGCTACTTCTCACAACCTATGTACATATAAACATATCGTACAGGACGGTACATCGCATGGCAGCAAAGCGCACTCAGTCGGAGATGGTAAGGATCTCCCTTGGCCTGCCGAGGGTGAGGCGCAGTGAGGCTGGGGACTCAACCTCCTCCTTGCTAATAGGCTCCAGACGTGAAGTGCTGCGCTGAGTTGATGGAGCGGGCGCCATAGGCGGAGCAACACGGACTGGAGTGGGCGCAATAGGTGGTGCAGTGTGGACTGAAGTGGGCGCAATGACTTGGTTGAACTCCTCAGTGGTAGGCAGGCGACGAGCAGTGGCGAGAATGGTAGGTGAATAAGATGTCGAGGATGAGACGAAAGTCAGTGGTGGTGCGGTGTGCTGGAGCTCCCTCCTGTTGGCGGCACAGCCATGGACTGAGTCCATGCAGGCAGCCACAAGGTCGTCCACCAGGTTGTCGAAGGCTGCCTCCAGAGCCTGGAGGTACTCCACAAGCATCTCGATAGCTTCATCTCGCTCTCCTCTGGGGCAAGCGAATGCATAGTGACATGTGTATGGCACGTGGCATGGAAGGTAGCGGTAGTGACGAGTCTTCATCGAAGGAAGAACATCTCGGAGACGAGCTATCGCCTCACGGGCAGCCATCTGCATAGCATGCCTCTCCGTAGGCATGGCTCTCCCCAAGAACCGGAAGCGGCGTAACTCAACACGCCCCCCCTTGAATTGCACCGCGGCCTGGTGCATGGATAGACTGTCATTGATCTTGTGCTGGTAGAGTGTGGATACTGGGCGCACTGATGGCCCCATCGCGATCTGGACGATGAAGGGGAGGAGCTTGACGAACCCCTCAGGCATGTTGGCGAACACCTGTGACTCACAGTCATTGCCAGCCATCTACAAAAGTAGGCAAAAATTTTGAATAGTCAGATCATAAATTTACGCTGACTGTCAGAAAATGACTACATTTGCAACAATATAAATTAACTCTATTATGCTAATAACCGATTAGCGATCGCACCTACTGGCTTCCTACAGTCAGCCTGGCTCTGATACCAAGTTTGTCACGACCGGTTTTTCAATAAAATACTTATTGAGAAATCGACCTTTTGATTCTAGTACATGAAGAATTCTCCTTACTGGTAGACAAATACTTGATACAGAAGTCTAGTAGCATTAAATGTATTACAGGGTTGAGCTGAGGTAGCTCAACAATTATTACAAACACGCCAATATTGTACATAAGGGCGGTTATGACACAGGGGTGTGGTGGCATGCTACTGACTCGAGATAAAAGTGGTGGTGGATATGTTACAGTGGAGTGGTTGACATGACTCCTAAACTGGCAGCTCATCGAGCGTCGAGGTGAGGCTCGATGCATTTATTTGGGTAGCGGAAGCGGATATAATACAGTGACCAAATCCAGGATCGCACGGGACTGACTGGGACTCCTCTAGGCGTCGGACTCGCTATCGAACTCTTCATCCATGAGGTCGCCTTCGTCAACATCTGGCCAAATCAACAAGCCAGGTGAGTACTTTGAAAGTACTCGCAAGACAGTTCAGACATAAGATATAACCAATGCAAGCATGACTGCGTCATGAGCAAATAGCAATGCACACTCAATTAAATATTTGCACGACAAGATAAGTAAAAAGGAAGTCAGGCGGTAGTCCTCCCGAAATCCCAACAAAACAACTGAAAACCGACCGGGTGTCTGGAGCGACGCCTCGAAGGCTAAACAAATAAATTATCATGCCGCAGTCGGGCGTCTAAGCGACACCACATAAAGGGCTTATATTGAAAGTAAATAACATGTGTGCCACAGTCAGACGTCGGAGCGATGTCACATAAAGGGTTTATATTGAAAGTAAATAACATGTGTGCCACAGTCGGACGTCGGAGCGACGTCACATAAAGGGCTTATATTGAAAATAAATAACAAGCGTGCCACAGTCGGACGTCTGAGCGACATCACAGAAAGGGCTTATATCAAAGGTAAATAACAAGCGTGCCACAGTCGGACGTCTGAGCGACATCGCAGAAAGGGCTTATATCAAAAGTAAATAACAAGCGTGCCACAGTCGGACGTCGGAGCGACATCGCAGAACGGGCTTATATCAAAAGTAAATAACAAGCGTGCCACAGTCGGACGCCTGAGCGACATCGCAGAAAGGGCTTAAATTTCATTATTCATATCTGATAAATTCATGAAGATATAACACTCATAGGAAATATTCAACACATAATAATAAACGGGTTAGTCCATCCACAGGAATAAACATTTAGCCGAACTTAACAATCATGTGGTTCACCGGAGTTTTGTCACCGAGACTGACACTGACAAGATAAGATGAACATAGTACTTGAACATGGAGAAGATGATTCAGAGGATTTTTGACTCTGCAGAGTTTGTACTAATTACCCAGAGCCAACGGATTCCCGTAGTCACGAAGGACTAGTTCCGTTTACATTATTTCGGTAGAAACACATCTAACCAGTACACACCCATCCCACCTCACGATGCCAGGAATCACCCTAGACAACGTTCAAGAAAAACTTTGAGACGGGGAGATTACAACCTCGAATAGCATGGGATCAAATTTATATACGCGCGCTCTAAGGGGTGCCCCCCTCTCGGTCCCAACCGAAAACACCCATGCCCCCTGACCGGATGACTGGCTTTAATCCAGGGCCATGAAACCCTCATCGAGGCCTCTCTATTTGGTGTGTACCAGGAAAGAGGTTTGCAACCTACTAAGCCATATCCCTTGCGGAAAACATGTGGTAGTACAGGAAGGGAAAACGGATGGAAACGTGACTTGATTCACGTTGACACTGGAGTCAAATAGTCTGGCATAAGACTGGCATGCTACAACACTGTCATCTTACCCATTCTCATGCCATCACATGGCCATGCAAACTCACATCCAACAACATATGGATTTTCGAAACTCACTTGCCTCATCTTTGCATGTAATATAACACTTATCGAAATGCTCATAAACATGCCATGAAACTACTTAATGCAGACATGCAACGAACACTCATCATATGAAAAGTTCAAACATGCTTGCCTGGTTCGGAGTAGTCGGAGTCTAGCTTGGTGAAGTTCGCGGTTCCGTCAGCTCCTCCGGTATCTATGGTATAAGAAAATACGTACTAACGTAAATACCGTGAGTGCACAAAAAACGTGTTCCAAATATTTTTCAAATAAATATGACAAAAAACTAGACAGAAAAATAAAGATGACAGAAAAAGAATCAATCAAAAATCATTTTCTTCTTAAAAGTTATAAAGGTTTTAGTCTAGGGACTCATCTGTAATGAAACAGAAAGTTTCCAGGGGCCAACTTATAAAAACAGAAAACGCTTCGGCTAAAAAGCCGTCAACTGCCAAGGGAGACGTATTCTGGCCGAAGGCGTTTTCAGAAAACGGTTCAAAAAAAGAAAAGACTGACGAGGGATCCCATCCGTCAGGTTTGAAATTTCAAACGGGGGGAGAAACAGAGCGCGTCGGCGCCCGAGAGCTGCGGTGGTTGCCGGCGGCGATCCATGGCGAGTTAGGAGGATCGGAGGGTACCTACGTGCTTAGTGTGTCCTTCCACGTCGGTGGGTGGTGGTGGTCGTCGGCGAGCACCACGTCGACGGCGGTCCTTGCTCCGGCGGACGGCTGCTCGGGTGAAGTTGGATCTCGTCGGGGAGAGCTGCGGAGGTTAAATTGGAGCTTGGGTTAGATCACTAGGTGCACGAGAAGACTACTGACGAGGTTTGGGAGACGGGGATGGCCTCACCGGAGTGGATCGAGCTGGTGGCCGAGGCGGATCGGGGCGGCTGGAGTTGGGGGAGGAGACCTCCTTGAGGTCCTCCTAGTGGCTTGGCGGGGTTCTGGTGAGGTGTAGAGGTGGTGCGTGCTTGAGAACGAGCTCGGGACCTCCTTTTATAGGTGATCCGAGGCGGTGGCCGCGAACGGGGATCTCCGGTGATGGTTACGGCGGCGCAGTGCTTGGTCGGGTAGTTTAGGAGGTTGGGCGCCAACGTGGAGGTCCACGGGTTCCATTTAGGTGCTAACCTAGTTTGGATTAGGCGCTCTGGGTGGTCTCGACAGAACGGGGCGGCGCGGGCCCGTCGGCGGCAGAGGGCGCGCCCTGTGCTTGCCGGGCCACGGCGACGGTGCTGCGGTGTGCGCTAGCATGCAGGAGGCCACGCGGAGGCCCTGGGTGCGTTGGGCGGCGCCGGACGGCGTAGCGAGCTGACGCTAGCTCCCGTTGGCCGCCACGGGTGGCTCTGCCACCGCAGAAGCTGCCGGCGTCGGCGAGGCTCGCCGCCACCGACACCTGCGCCCGTCTAAGAGAGCATGCGGTGCTCTGGTTAAGGAGGAGAGGCCGTGCACAACGCGCCAGGGCGCACTGGTGATCGATGACAAGACACTCACGAAAAACAACACTGACTAAACTCTGAATCTCTGAATTTTTTGAATATGCACAGAAGCAGTGCCGACCAAGTGTTTGATGAAATGATTTAGGCAAGAGAAGAAATTATCTGGGGCTGATCTTTGGTGTGGTGGCCTCTCAAAGCACCTGGGGGCTGCCTGAATTTTGGTGGAATTTTTGGGGAAATGAAAATATGAATTTCACCAAAAATGATGAATCTGGTCCAAACTTGCAGAGGTTGAAACTTGAAAAATTTGAAAAGAGGAAGAGTGGATCTTGATGGATCTAGGTTAGGGGTGCTAGGGACTATCCAGAGGAGTTGGTTTGAGATCAAAACTCAAAGGAAATCAGGTACTTCCTTTGTAAATAATCTAGGCTTAAAATAATTGTCAGAATTGTTTTTGGGGAAAAAATAAATGAAATAAAATTCAAAAATGGGTTGAACCTGTTGGAACAGAATGTTTGGGTTGCCCCAAAGTGGAGGGAGGGGTTTTGGGAGAATTTACCACATGAGGCATGGTAAAACAATGGAGCTTTCAAAACAAAAGAATAGCCCCAAAACCCATAGGGTTTCTTTTTAATAGAAAATAAATTCCAAAAATTTATTTGAGGTGGTAAAAGTCAGAAGGAAGGTTTTTAAATAACCAAACACCAAGGTTGAGGAAGATACAAAAAAAAGCCTTGCCATGAGGAATATTTGAGAGAGAGGGGCTTTTGGAAGGATTTCAAATGACCTCCTTCAAATCAAACAAAGTTTTTGTTGAAAACCAAATTAAATTTTTTGGAGTGTCACATGCCTGCATTACATGAAGAGAAATACTGCGGTGAGAAATAGAAGTGGTGCTCTGAAGCTAGGTATGATGAAAGCTTATGACAGGGTGGAATGGGAGTATCTACAGGCAATTATGTTGAAACTGGGCTTCTCTGAACAGTGGGTAACGATTGTTATGGGCTTGGTGAAGTCAGTAAAATTTTCAGTTCTGTTTAGTGGCAAGAAGTTACAGGGGTTCCAACCTACGCGTGGAATACGACAGGGCGATCCAATTTCCCCGTACCTTTTCTTGATAGCAGCAGAGGGCCTTTCGTGCCTCCTAAAATCTGTTGACGAGTCATCTAACATGAGTGGTCTAAAAGTGGCTCCCTCGGCGCCATAGGTGAACCATTTATTATTTGCAGATGACAGCCTGCTGTTTTTCAAGGCGAGTGCTGATGGGGCACAGGAGATTAACCAATTGTTGTCCATATATTGTCAAGCGTCGGGACAACGAATAAACCATGAGAAATCTGCCATTTTCTTCAGTAAAGGGTGCCCTGAGAGCACTAAGGAGGAAGTAAAGATGCTGCTGAATGTGCCAAATGAAACTCTTAATGCTAAATATCTCGGTATGCCCACTTCAGTGGGAAGCTCAAAAAATGGAGCTTTCAAATACCTTAAGGCCTATTTGTGGAGCAAGGTCCAAGGATGGATTGAACAAACCATATCAAGTGCTGGGAAAGAAGTTTTGATCAAGGCGGTAGCCCAAGCGGTACCAATATATTCTATGTCATGCTTCAAGTTACTAAGGGGCTTGTGTGAGCACTTAGATATGTTGATAAGGAAATTCTGGTGGGGGAGCAAGGATGGAAAGAGAAAGCCCAATTGGGTTTCTTGGGAGACGATGACTAAACCCAAGGTTATGGGCGGTCTGGGTTTTAAGGACTTTGAATTATTCAATCTTGCTCTACTAGCGAAACAAGCCTGGCGTATTTTACAAACGCCGGAATCCCTGAGTGCAAGAATTCTGAAGAGTGTTTACTTTCCCAATGGATGTATTTTATCAGCTGAACTTGGAAGTCACCCTAGCCAAATCTGGCGCTCTACTATTGAGGGACAAGATATACTAAAACTTGGCCTGATCAGACGCATAGGAAATGGTATAACAACCAAAATTTGGGAGGACAACTAGATTCCCAGGGATGTGATGATGAGGCCGTATGGGAGGAGGTCTGCCAACCCCCCTGAATTGGTCTCATATCTGATCGATAACACAACAGCTACTTGGGATCGAACGAGGCTGGAAGAGGTATGCCTCCCGATCGATATTCAGGCAATTGTCCAAATACCAATCTATACATCAAATATACCGGACAGTTGGGCTTGGAATTTTGAGAGAAGTGGAATTTTTTCAATAAGGTCGGCATATAGAATGATGATAAAAACCAAATATAGAAGAGGCATCTGGATAGATGGGAGATCCGGTTCCTCAAGTTCTGAAAGAGACGAGCAATCTTGGAAACTTCTGTGGGGCACTAAAATTCTTGGGAAAATACATATGTTTATGTGGAGATTAGCTTGTCACTCCATTCCAACTGAAGACGTCAGGGCAAAGAGAAATATGGCTACTACAAGCTTGTGCAGTCTGTGTGGGGAGGAGGACTCCTGGCGCCACTCGCTACTCGAGTGCTCGATGGCAAGATGCGTTTGGGCATTGGTTGATGGGGAACTGGCGGAACACCTGTGCGAAATGACGGAGCCGAGTGCTAAGTAGTAGATATTCTCCATGATAGATACTTTATCGCATGCAGCCTTCGTGAAGCTATCAGTCACCCTTTGGGCAATCTGGTGGGCGAGGAGGAAAGCAATACACGACGAAGTATTCCAGAGTCCTGCTACTACTCATCAATTCATATGTAGCTTCATCAGAGAACTTGAAGTCCTGTCTGTTAAGAAGGTCAATCCGCAGAGAGTCATTACGGCTAATGATCCTCGGCCAAAAGCCCCGCCACCGGGTTTTGTGAAAATTCACGTCGATGCCAGTATTGCAAGAAACCAAAGTAGAGGGGCGGCCTCGGCTGTATGCAGAGATGCGCATGGCAATTATGTGGGAAGCTCGTCATTGGTCATTGAGGGAGTAAGTAGCGCGGCAACGATGGAAGCTGTTGCTTGTAGGGAGGCTCTCTCCCTAGCGGATGATCTGATGTTACATAGCTTCATTGTGGCATCCGACTCGAAGCAGGTTGTGAGTGAGATCAACAATGGATCTAATGGAGTGTACGGAGCGATTTTATCAGAGATAAGGAATAGGTCTCTTTTGTTTAACTGCAGTTTTACTTTCGAAGGCAGAGCGGTTAACCGTGACGCCGATAGTTTAGCCAAGTTTTCAAACTCTTTAGATCAGGGTAGACATGTGTGGTTGATGCAACCTCACGACCCAATTGTAATGCCAATTCATGTGGAGTTTGATCAATAAATCTTGGTGATACCCCTAGAAAAACCTACCCTATTGCAGCTCTTATTATTCTTATTTCTCCGAGGCTTCCTGTTTTGTCACACACTTCGAAGGTACCTGGAGCCGCCATTAACTGAGGCTTTTCCTGGCTGAGCTCTCTAGCGAGCCATCCATTGTGGACACTGTGCTTAAAAGAAGTGATTGCCTCAGCATCCGGGCAGTCCACTCTCTGGTTTCTTGGTTATGAACCGATTCCAAAATTTTCTGGCTGATTTCCCTGGCTTCTATAAGATATGGCCGAGGTCATCAGCATTCCGAGGTCAGCACAAGAGTTGTTGCGGCCTTGTCCTCCAACCTCACTAGTGCACCGCCACAACGAACCACTGTTGATGAACTTGCCTAGTTGATTCTTGTTCCCATAAATTGTTTGCTCACAAAATCCCTATGTATAGGAAGTATGTTAGGCTTAAATGTTCTTGCCATGTGATTCATGATGCTCTCCTTGTGTTTCAATTCTTTACTTTTATGTGAGCATCATTGAAATCATCATGCCTAGCTACAAAGGCATTAAAGAAAATCGCTGGTTGGGAGACAACCCAACATTGACCCCTACTATTTTTCTGTGTTCACATGATTAAGCTACTATAGTAATTGTTGGGAAACATAGTAGAAAACAAAAAGTTTCACACCAACGATCACCCAAGAACAATATGAAGATGCATAATGGGTTGGGATCAACGATCGTTACTGACTCTGGAGTGCAACGGAAGTTGACGATTCGGTGTAGATCCTACTTGAAGTCCCACGATCGTCCATGACTATCCCGTGAACCGCCCTCGAACGATCCCTCAAACAGAAGACTGAAAGCACGACCTCTATACTTGGTTGCAAGCGTACGGTCTTTATGATCTGGCAGCGCTTCGTCGTCCAGAGCTAATCGTTGCTGAAGAATTAGAGGGAGGAGATTAGAACCACGCTAGGCTTCTAATTATGGGGATTAGAGGTGGTTAGGGCTAGCTCTAATTATTCAACAAGGACCAACTAGAACTAGAACTAGATCAACTAGAGGAGGGCGATGCCCTTGTCAGCGGCCCCGGAGAGGACGTTAGTGGTGGCGCCATCGTCGTTCCCGAAGGAGGAGTAGAACGGGGAGAAGGTTGAGGTGGTGGTGGCGGTGCACTCTCTCCCATCCAAGCGTCAAACCCTATGCTCCTCAACCCTATTGGATTCATGCTTAGGTTCATTAAGAGGGTCACAGGGTCCGGTGACTCGCTGCGTGAGCAGAGTAGGAGAGGATGGGAGGTTTGACCTAAGATGTAACGAGGCACTATTTATTAAAACAAATCAAAAAATGTAAAACATTCAAGTCTCTCTATGTTTGTATAAGAGATCATGTGTTTAAAATTTGAGTTGATTTGGAGGAGGTTGAAAAAATCATTTGCTTACCAAAACTAGCTTAAGTGACCAAACGGCCCGTCTTGGAGG
Source organism: Aegilops umbellulata (assembly GCA_032464435.1). Lineage (NCBI taxonomy): Eukaryota > Viridiplantae > Streptophyta > Magnoliopsida > Poales > Poaceae > Aegilops > Aegilops umbellulata. The sequence continues at coordinate 617,791,177 of CP136058.1, read as the reverse complement.
AGGTCGGAAATATGTCATTGATTTGGAGGACACAACTTGGCCTTTAACCGAATTTACAAAAAAAAACAAATTAGCTAAACAGAAAAGTTTGTCATTTTTAGGTAGGCCGAGCTCCAGGGTGTGCAAGGCGAGGCGGATGAAGGGCCTCGGGTCGTTCGCGCGTCATGGTGGGGTGATGCACGCGTACACGGCACGCCATGCATAGTGCACCCCTTGGTTTTTCGGGTCGCCATTGAAATAGAGCTTGATGACTAATAACCCACAAGTATAGGGGATCGCAACAGTTTTCGAGGGTAAAGTATTCAACCCAAATTTATTGATTCGACACAAGGGGAGCCAAAGAATATCCTCATGTATTAGCAGTTGAGTTGTCAATTCAACCACACCTGAAAGACTTAATATCTGCAGCAAAGTTTTAGTAGCAAAGTAATATGGAAGTAACGGTAACAGTAGTAGTAGTAGTGATTTGTGTAGCAAGAGTAACAGTAGCAGCGAAAAAGTAACTTAGCAGAGATCAATGTATGAAAAGATCGTAGGCACCGGATCAGCGATGGATAATTATGTTGGATGTCATTCATCATGTAGCAGTTATAACACAGGGTGATATAGAACTAGCTCCAATTCATTAATGTAATGTAGGCATGTATTCCATATATAGTCATACGTGCTTATGGAAAAGAACTTGCATGACATCTTTTGTCCTACCCTCCCATGGCAGCGGGGTCCTAATGGAAACTAAGGGATATTAAGGCCTCCTTTTAGTAGAGTACCGGACCAAAGCATTAGCACTTAGTGAATTCATCGACAACTCTCGAAACAACAGTTGCAGCCGAAGATGAACACTCAGAATCTCCAATGGATGGTGTCGTGGTTTTGTCACGGCAGATGCCCTAGTGTGAGGACTTAGTCGTGGAGCCATCGCAACGAGGTTAATTTAAAGGGGTTAATCGGGTCAAAGGACACAGGGGGGTCGTCCCTTTATATACACAGGTTGACGCCCGTTGGTTCACAGAGTTCCGGCCGGCTCATAAACGTGTCCGGCTCGGTATCCACTCTTTCCTATCTTACAATACAAGTCATATACCTATGGCGGTTTACATCTATGGGCCCTAACCCGCCTTTGGGCTTTGGGCCTTCTTATTAAGTCTCCTTCGTAAATCTCCATCTTTTATGTCTTCATGGGCTTCAATATTGGTAAATCACCATGAGCATAATCCGACCCCTCCTGGGCGGTTTATACTCAATAGTTATATCACCAACATTAGGCCCTAGGTTGATTTGAACTTGTTCATGTAAATCTTCAACACTTAGGAAAACTCCTTCTTCATTACCTTCGCGAAAACTTGCAACTCACAGTGACATTATCTTCCAATACCATGATAACCCGCCATGACGCCACCTATCATTAATTTTAAACAAATCCAAAATCATATATGCAGCTCCTTTTTAATGAACCTCCAAAAATCGAGGCGTCAGCCCTATCACATATCCAATTTGGAGCTCCTCGATTCCCGTACATGCCACTTATCCATTCGCCTTATAAATAAACACTGGATATTATCTTATCTCATACTGGCGACTTATAGTCGAAAGCCAGACCGGGTTAGTAAACACCGGATATTATCTTATCTCATACTAGCGACTTATAATCAAAAGCCAGTCCGGGTTAATAAACACCGGGTAGTTTCATGTATAAACCATAAGGCATCACAGCCCTCATCGGCTTTTAACCATGTATTACTATGTAACAGTAGAAAAAACCTCAAAAAGTGTTCAAATCAAACAACAAAAAATCAAGGCTTTCATAGGCGGCCAGGCCTAAAACTCAAGTGCTTTCACGGGCCGCACAGCCTAAACCTTTATACAAACCTTATAAGACGAACCTCACACAACCAATCGTCGTTTTAACTTTGACAAGTTCAGGGTCCGTATAAGATTGACTTGTCAAAAGTATGGCGGGTCGTTCCAGGATTGCCTGGGCGGAGTGGCAGACTTAAAAAGGCAAGATAACCCGGGGTTTTAGGTGAATACACCTAGCTTCCAAGCCTGGCTTTTAAGCCTATTACAAGGGTCATAAAAACTCTTGTTCTTTAGAACAAAGAGCCCCCAAGCAATATTTTTGAGCTGTGCTCAAGGGGCACCTATGTTTGAGTTGTGCTTTTGCAACAGACTCTCTTTGGCCCCTTTAACCTGGGTAGCAAGCCCCCAAGTTTTTTTTTTCAATTGGCTTTTAAGCCGTTTCAAAGGGTAATCATAGCTTCGCCCATAAGCCGAAAGCCCCCAAGTAACCAAAGACTCATTATTTAAAAAGAAAAACGACAGAGGCCCTGCTTTAGCAGGGATGCTGGTTTATTATATTGATCATAATATATACATTGTCAAAAAATATGTACATCAGAAGAGCCAGCGGCTCAAGTGTAGTAAGGCCGAAGATGAGCAATATTCCACGGTCGGCGGGTCTCTTACTCCGACGTGCGTGAGTCCTTATGGTCTCGAACATCGATAAGGTAGTATGAACCGTTGTTCAAATTCTTGCTGACCACAAAGGGTCCTTCCCAAGGTGGGGATAACTTGTGCATATCAGTCCGATCCTGGATAAGCCGGAGCACCAGATCGTCTTCTTGGAAAGTTCTGGTTTTAACCCGGCGGCTGTGGTAACGGCGCAGATCTTGTTGGTACATCGCCGAACAAGCCGTCGTGATGTCATGTTCCTCATCCAACAGGTCAAGTGATTTTTCAAGTGCTTTTTCATTGTCAGCTTCAACATAAGCCGCCACACCAGATGAGTCATGACGGATGTCACTAGGGAGAACCGCCTCTGCTCCGTAAACCATGAAGAAAGGCGTGTAACCCGTAGATCTGTTGGGGGTGGTATTAATGCTCCATAACACGGAAGATAACTCCTCCACCCAATAACCCGGCATCCTCTGTAAGGGAACCATAAGTCGGGGCTTGATGCCTCTTAGGATCTCTTGATTGGCTCTCCCAACTTGACCATTAGATTGGGGGTGAGCCACTGACGATACATCAAGCCTGATATGCTCATGTTGAGAAAATTCTTTCATAGCACCCTTGGAGAGATTAGTGCCATTGTCTGTTATAATGTTGTGTGGAAAGCCAAAACGGAACATCACCTTCTTCATGAATTAAACCATCGTTGCTGCATCACACTTACTGACCGGCTCTGCCTCTACCCATTTAGTGAACTTATTAACCGCCACCAAAAGGTGGGTCTTCTTATCCTTGGACCTCTTAAAAGGTCTAACCATATCAAGCCCCCAACCTGCAAACGGCCAAGTAATTGGAATCATCCTGAATTCTTGAGCCGGCACGTGGGCTTGTCATGAAAATTTCTGACATCCGTCGCATTTACTGACCAGATCCTCAGCATCACCATGAGCCGTCAGCCAATAAAATCTATGACAAAAAGCCTTGGCCACAATAGACTTAGAGCCAGCATGGTGGCCACAATCTCCTTCATGAATCTCGCGCAGAATCTCACAGCCTTCTTTAGGTGAAACACAACATTGAAACGCCCCTGTTTTCTGGGAGCTCTGCCTGAAGGATTGGAAGATGCAGAAAAATGTATTGAGCTGGATGCTAGCTATCTGATGGGTTATGTGTGTAAAGCCAAGGTTGCATGTGATGAACTTATAAATGTGAATCATTTTTTGTTTGAGTTAGTTCACTAAAATTATTTGGATAGAACTATCTGAAATCCTGCATAAAGCTGTTGGTACTAGCCTTCAAAACAGATCTCCACCTTTTGTCTGAGTAACATGTTTGGTTACATGGACGCACACCCTCGTCGCCTCCTTTGTCAGGTCACTGATGGTCTTAGATGTGGCTGTAAGGTTCTGAGAAATGGGATGTAAATGGACCATCAGTTTTTTGTCTAGTATATGTAACTTGGAACATCCATAGGTAACCTGGAAAGTCTTCTATAGCTAACCTGGAATGTCCGCCATAACCTCGAAATGTTTTATATAACCTGAAAGTAGTATAGGTAACCTGGAATGTCTGCCATAAGGACCAAAAGTGCAACTTCTGGACCGGCGAACTTTGCGTGGTAGGTGCTTGATAGACGGACACGATGCAGGTTGTGCCGTCCTCCATGTCCCCTAGGGCGTAAGATCATGAATGTACTAAAATCTAGAAGTAGCATCTAGCATGCAGACATTCTTCTGTTGAAGAATAAATTTACTTTGTCTTTTGGCACTATTCCGTCAAATGTTGCCTCAAATGAACCAGAAGATGTGGCAGGTTCTGAGAAATGGGATGTAAATGGACCATCAGCTTTTGTCTAATATATGTAACCTGGAACGTGGTGTTTTAACCTGTACGTGTATATTTTTCCCCAGCGGGGCGTTGCCTCCTCTTTTATATGTGGTGGAAAGGGAACAGCGACCAAAACCGATAACGTTGGTTGTGCACCTCCGATCATAGTGCATCTTCACGTTGAGATGTGGTGGTGGGCCACATCTCTTTGACTTTCTCTCCAAATAATCCACAAACCAAGAAACTAGTAGTGCACCGAAGTGGTTTCTTAAAGTCAATAACCTTCAATCATGGATAACAAATCAGAATAAAACTTATGTCTACAATACTGTATCGCTTCGGCCTCAAAGCCAGTGGCGCACCTGGTCATCTAGTAGGTTCCAAAACACGGGTTTCTTGGTATAGTCTCGGGGCTGTTAACTACTTGCATCCTCAAGCACGTAAGATACCCGAAAAGCATCCCTGCTGATATATTTGCTAAATACAGTACATGTTAAACTAAATGCACATTACATGTATTCCCCAATCAGGACCATGTTTCATGGGTTGTTAAGTTCTCATAACAGCATAAAGCGAGGACTTTTAACATGCACAAGAGGACAGGAACCAAATATAGGGGGGGGGGGGGAGTTCTCTCCCTTAACTGGTCTTTGTTATGTCACATACACATCAGTGAACTTTTGTTTGGGCACAACAAATATGTTACGAGTTGATCCTCTTTTTTAGGCCTCCCCGTGTTGGCCGTTTCTTGCGACCACATCCCTTGTTGCCATTGTCTGGTGGGTGAAATGCGGGGCTCCAACCAGAATGATGTTCTAAAAGATGCTCCGCACGGTTAAGTTTCACACTGGGGATCTTTAACCTATGCCCTCTCCCTTTTGGCGACGGGTCTTCATGTGCTGCTGCCAAAGATGGGAGGACATGCAGATATCAGAAGTCACGAGTCATATAAGGCTCTTAACGAGAATTTTTGTCTTTTTTACTCAGCCCAGATAAATCATTGGTAGCTGTCATTACCTGGGGCCACCACATGTGCATTGTCCACTAGGGGTTGTGCTGCTGCCAAAGATGCATATATTAGTAATGACTAGGAAACAAGCCCATGCGTTGTAACAGGATAGAAAAATAACTTCTAAATTTAAAAAAAAAAGCCAATGTGTGGCGATCGACATGGGGTAGGTGTCATCACCTGGGCCGACCACATTTCCTGCATCGACGGATGCATTGTTACCACCTGGGTCAGCACTAACTTCTTGATCTTCCTCCATTCTGTCCACTGGTGTCTCTGCTGCTGCCAAAGACACGAGGACATGCATATATTAGTAATGATATTAGAAGCTTGCGAATGAAATATACCATGCAGAAGTTCAGAAATAAATAATATTAGGCTCATATAAGGCTCTTCACGAGAAATTATTTTCTTCTTTTTACTCAGCCCAGATAAAGCATTGGTAGCTGTCATTACCTGGGGCCACCACATGTCCTGCATCCAGGGGTGCATTGTTAGCACCTTCTTGATCTAGGCGCTGTGCTGCTGCCAAAGACGCGAGGCATGCATATATTAGTAATGACTAGGAAACAAGCCCATGCGTTAAAATAGGATAGAAAAATAACTTCTAAATTTTAAGAAAATCAGCCCATGTGTGGCGATCGACATGGGGTAGGTGTCATCACCTGGGCCGACCACATTTCCTGCATCGACGGATGCATTGTTACCACCTGGGTCAGCACTAACTTCTTGATCTTCCTCCATTCTGTCCACTGGTGGCTCCGCTGCCGCCAAAGACACGAGGATATGCATATATTAGTAATGATATTAGAAGCTTGCGAATGAAATATACCATGCAGAAGTTCAGAAATAAATAAAACCATGCAGAACTTCAGTAATAAATAACATGTGTAGATGGCGACATCACCGTCGTCTCCATCATGTCGTGCATCCTCGTTAGGGAGTGCAATGTCAGTGTGTTGGTACCCCTCATTCTCACTGTGATGGACACCGCGTGCCTCATATCCTGACATGCACATACCAAAAGTTATAATATTTATAGTTTGATGAAATGAAATACACCGTACAGAACTTCAGAAAGAATAATATTTCGTATGGTCCACAAATTTCTTTTTCCATGGTAGACAGAGATAGCTGTGCACCTTCTTGATTTTCCTCCACTATGTCCACTAGGGTCTGTGCTACTGCCAAAGTCGCGTGACATGCATATAAGGCTCATGCGTTGTAACGGAATAGAAAATAACTTCTAAATTTGTAAAAAAAACAGCCCATGTGTGGCGATCGACATGGGTTAGGTGTCATCACCTGGGACGACAACATTTCCTACATCGATGGATGCATTGTCACCACCTTGGTGAGCACTAACTTCTTGATCTTCCTCCATTGTGTCCCCTGGTGGCTGTGCTGCTGCCAAAGACACGAGGACATGCATATATTAGTAATGATATTAGAAGCTTGCGAATGAAATATACCATGCAGAAGTTCAGAAATAAATAATATTAGGCTCATATAAGGCTCTTCACAAGAATTTTTTTGTCCTTTTTACTCAGCCCAGATAAAGCATTGGTAGCTGTCATTACCTGGGGCCACCACATGTCCTGCATCTAGGGGTGCATTGTTAGCACCTTCTTGATCTAGGGGCTGTGCTGCTGCCAAAGACGCGAGACATGCATATATTAGTAATGACTAGGAAACAAGCCCATGCGTTGCAACAGGATAGAAAAATAACTTCTAAGTTTTTTTAAAAAAATCACAAGCCCATGCGTTGCAACGGAATAGAAAATAACTTCTAAATTTGTAAAAAAATCAGCCCATGTGTGGCGATCGACATGGGGTAGGTGTCATCACCTGGGACGACGCCATTTCCTGCATCGATGGATGCGTCCACTGGTGGGTCTGCTGCTGCCAAAGACACGAGGATATGCATATATTAGTAATGATATTAGAAGCTTGCGAATGAAATATACCATGCAGAAGATCAGAAATAAATAAAACCATGCAGAACTTCAGTAATAAATAACATGTGTAGATGGCGATCTGAATGGGGATCTGAATGAACAAATCAAGTATGTAAATGATCTATACAAATTTAAGCCATTCAACTCCATACCAGTACTACTCCAAATAGAAACTGGAATGTTTTGTTATGAATTTTACAAGTTCTGCAGGTTGAGCATTTTTCTGAAACTTTTATGTACAGGGAAGACTAGCCTTAGTCTGACAATGTGACGAGCAAGTAAATTAAACGGTACTAAAACATGGCCATCTCCCTGTACAGAGGTGAATTTAAATATGGTACTAAATCAATCCATTCATCCGTCTATCCAACTGCACATCGATTCATCCATCTATGCAACAAAGTATTTGCATTTATCCAATTTATATAGCTAAAAAAGAAGAACAGAGAGTTGGGACAGAGAGGATGGCTCACCGTGGAGGAGTGGATGACTGGATGAGTGGTAGGCACTTCGGCTGCGGCTTCGGGACGGAGGCGCCGTGGGCAGCCGGTGCAGAGCGGCGCGGCGGCGGCTTCCTATTGTCCCGGCTGCGGCAAAGGGCAGAGGGGCAGCCGGTGCAGAGGGCCGCGGAGGACGGCTGGGCTGCGGCGGGAGTAGGTACCGGCGGCGGCGAGGACCAATCCGGCAGCGCGAGTACTGGGACGGCGGCGCCGAGGCGGGGCCGGCGGCAGCGCTGGAACCCTTAGCGCGCGGCCCTGCTCGAGGTAAGCGGGGAGGTAAGCGAAAGTATTTCACAAACACAAACTAAACTGTTTTTGAAAATATTTCACACCGCTGATCCTTTTCTGCAACGCCCAACAGCAAGGCGCTGCACTCTATTGTGCAACTCCTTACAGCTAGTCGCTGCACAGGTGTGGCGCCTGAGTGTTAGGCGCTGTACTGTCAGGCGCTGCATATTAGGAGTCAGTTCGCTGAAATATTTTAAAAAATAGTTTAGTTTGTGAAATAGTTTTGATCTAAGATCAAATTTGTGCTTTTTGCCTCGATCGTGGCTGGCTCAGTGGCAGTTTTTTTTAGGAGAGACTCGGTCGCAGTTTGCCCGTAATAACCAGCTGCAATAGGGGTACTTTATTAAGTCCAAACGTTTTCTTTGGTGAGACTTGCCAAAATCATAGGATTCTGGAAAAATTCAACTATATTGGAGATTTTGGATTGCACTAGGATTCTGTAGAATACGATGAAACCCTTCGGCCATGTAGCCCTGTTCAAGACATTGAGGAGTGCGTGGACCCCAGCGCAGGGTGTGACATTCAAAACTGTGAACCATAATCTTTTCTTGGTGCAGCAGTGCCGATCGAGGAGCATGACAGTATCACGAACGTCAACGATTATAGACTGGATAGGATTCCGGTCTCATCAAGGATTGTCGGGATCCCAGATGGGCTGATGAAGAAGAGAGATGTAGCTGAAAAATAGCTAAAAAGGTCGGAGTCTGTTGGGAATATAACTATTTGTGTAAGCCGCCCACGAGGGGCCGGGTTACGCAAAGAAGACTCATCAGAAGAAGCCCAAGACCAAGCATGAAGATGGAGGTTCAATAAAGGGTCTAAGGCCACACAGACGGCTTAAGGCCCATAGTGGTAAACCGCCATGATGATATGACTTGTAGCATAAGGTAGACTTAACTAGTCACCGAGCCGGACACTGTCTATGAGCCGGCCGGGACTCTGTAGGCCGCAGGGCGTCCACCCGTGTATATAAGGGGACGACCCGCCGGCGACTTAGGGCAGGAAACAACTCATCGAGAATCGGACATAGCATATCTTGCTCCCTGGTCATCGAAACATCAAGCAATACCAACCCAACTAGACGTAGGCCTTACTTCTCCGTAAGGGGCCTAACTAGTATAACTCTCTCGTGTCCTTTGTCCCAATTAACCCTTCAAGCTTCCTAGTTGCGATGGCCCTACGACTAAGTCCTTGCAAGAGGACATCTGCCGTGACAATTCCACGACAGTTGGCGCCCACCGTGGGGCGGTCGCACGGTGGATTTGAGTTCTTGAAGGGCAACTTCGAGGGGCTCAAGGGATATGCAGTGGGCCGGATGACCAAGAGTCGTCGCGGCAAGATCTACATCGACGACGAAGGCTGGGGCCCCGACGCCGGTTCAATTGAGTACGGGTACCGGGTCCCCTTCGGCGGAATCCACGTCTTCATCGGCCGAATTGGTGAGCCGGGCCCTGAGCCGAACAACTGCACCGACCTCGTTAAGACGGCTCAGCGTGCGAGACCCGCCCGAGTTCAACCCGGCATGAAGCGTGTCTTCGTGGGCTGCGTCCACGAAAAAGAACTTTCTGAAGGATCTAAAGATTGTGGTGAGACGGCCGTCCTCTCCGACGGTGATTGGTCCGCTGGTTCAACAGATTCACTGTATCAAGTGCAAGACGGCGTGCTTGGGGGCTGTTCCGATGGCTCCAGTATTCCGGACCCCTATGAGCCGCAAAGCTGGGCAGGAGTCTTCATGGCTGGGACTCAACCCGACCAAAATTCGGCAGCCGCTGCTGCAATAACGTCCGGGTCAGGAGCGGCCGGGGTAGGAGGCCCTATGCGCCCGCTGGCTCAGGTGATGATAGATCTCATGGATAAGCTTGCAGCCCTGTTAACCGCCATGGTTATTCCAGCCAATAAAGATGAGCATGACGCGGAGGTGGCACGGGTGCGCGAGGAAATAGCTCAGGCCAAGGAGGCCTTAGCAGCTAAGGACACCAGGTTGGCCACAGAACGAGCGGCTTTGGATGCACGGGCGCAGCAGCTCCAGTCAAAGGCTTTCCAGCTTACGATGAGCCTGAACGCATCTAATGAGGTGATGAGAAGGAGGCACCAGAAAACTCAATCCCGTTTGCCTCCGATTTATGATCCTCGGAATCTTTTCGCTACACCCGGAGCCGGCCCAAGTAACCCGCCAGATGCAAATCAGTTTATGACAGCCGGAACAGGAGGACCGGCTCAGCCTCGGGAGATGGCACCTCTTCACGGGAACATGGCACCGCCCCGTTACGTGCCGATACCGCCGGGTCACTTTTCCAACCCCATGGAGAACTTAATCACATCATCGGCGCGTTTGGCGGCTCTCCTAGTGGACGGTGATGATCCGACAGTGGTGGAGACCCGGAGGATCAGAGAACTTGTCCAGATGGCCTTGGCTCAGCAAGAGACTTATTCTTATAGCCGGGACAGGACTCACTCAACTCCTCCGCCTTGGTTAGCATCGCCTCGCCAAAACCGGAGTCCAAGTTACAGCAGGCACATGGAGTCAGAAGCTTTGTCAAGCAACGCCCAGCGCCAGTACCAGCCCGGTGGCTATAACCCAGCACAAGATTGGATACGTCAGGAGAATGAGCGGGCGGCTCAGCTAGCGGCTCAATCGACGGCTCATCAAGATTTCCCAGAATATCCGATGACTTCTGTTGAGATGGGAGTAGCTACTAGAACCGACGTTGTTCCTTGTTTGGTGCTGGCTCTGCGTGATGTACGCCTACCCAAGGACTTTAAAGGACTTCGAAAGGTGCCGAATTACACGGCCGACTTACAGCCCGGAGCGTGGATCGAGAGTTCTGAGACGGCCATGGAACTGTTGAAGGTCAGTGACGCAGCAATGGCTAAGTACTTCACCATGATGTTAGACGGAACGGCCCGGTCTTGGTTAAAGGGTTTGCCGCCTAATTCCATTGGTTCATGGGCAGAGCTAAAGGCCTGTTTCATCCAAAACTTCAAGGACACCTGCAAGCAATCTATGTCGATTGTGGATTTGACAAATTGTAAGCAGGAGGAGGGTGAATCTACAACTCATTGGGTGCGCCGGGTCAAGGAGATAATACATTCGTCTGAGAAGATGGATGCCGGCTCTGCAGTCCTCATGTTGGAGAAGAACTACCGCTTTGATCCGCTGAGACAGAAACTGGGGCGCCTTAAGCGTGATTGCAACGACATGGGTACGCTGATGGCAGCTTTAGTCAAATACGCCGACTCTGATAGTACCAAGGATCCCGCGTCTGATGAGGAAAAGACAGGGAAGGGAAAGAAGAACGGAAATGGAAAGGGTCAGCAGCATAACCCGGTGAATCAAGTGAGCAATAAGCGTAAGGCGGAGGGCAACCCGGAGTTTGTAGCCAATGCACAGGGTAACAATCAGAGACGTAAGGGCAAACCGCCCCATCGATCTAGCGGGTCAGGCCCATCTCTTGAGCAGCTACTCAATGAACCTTGCCCGAGGCACGGCACCCGGGAGCGACCTGCCACTCACTTATGGAAAGATTGCGCAATCATGAAGGCTTTTAAGAATTCCAACACGTTTGATGGCAATCATGGGCCGGGCCGCGGCTCAGGAGATGGCAGATTCCATGGCCCGGGTGGCGGTTCAGGTTCCGGTGGAAATCAAAGTGGTTATAATCAACAACAGCCTGGTCAGGAGGGATAGCAGCAGCAGCAGTCAGGCTACCAAACCCATCTGAAGCAGCTGAATGGTGGGCAATATCATGTGTTCACCACTAGCTTGTGCAAACGTGACCAAAAGGTTCATAAGAGGGCCATGAACTCTGTTGAGCCGGCGGTTCCCCGTTTCTTGAGATGGTCAGAGCAGCCTATGGAGCAGGGAAGATCACCCGCCCCGGGTTGATAATCCGGGTCAGTTAGCCTTGGTGGTGGCACCTCAGGTCGGTGGGTATAAATTTACCAAGGTACTCATGGACGGAGGTAGCAGTATCAACATCATCTATTATGAGACCTTTCAGCGCATGGGCTTAACTGATAAAAATTTAAGGACATCCAACACCGTTTTCCATGGGGTGGTGCCTGGTAAGTCGGCATACCCGGTCGGTAAGATTGAATTGGAAGTGGCCTTTGGAGATGAATATGATTCCAGGGCCGAGAAATTGACGTTTGAGGTGGTCAAAATCAGGAGTCCATATCATGCTCTATTTGGGCGGCCGGCTTATGCCAAATTCATGGCGCGGCCGTGTTATGTTTATCTGTAGCTCAAGATGTCGGGTCACAAGGGCACCATCACCATGCACGGGAATCGGAAGGTAGCTTTGGAGTGTGAAGAAGGCGACGCGGCTTATGCTGAGTCTGTCTGTGCAGCAGAAGAGCTGAAGTTTTATCAAGATAACATTGACCCGGCAGATATGACCCCTTTGAAGAAGCCAACTATAGAGCATGACCCGGCATTGAAGTTTAAATCGGCTGCTGAAACGAAGCTTGTTGACTTTACTCCAGGTGACGCTTCGAAGTAGTTCAGTATCAGTGCCAACTTGGATCCTAAATAGGAAAGCGCGCTCATCGAGTTCATCCATGAGAACCGGGACATCTTTGCATGGAAACCTTCTGACATGCCGGGTGTCCCGAGAGAACTCGCTGAGCACACCCTTAATATTGATCCAAAGTATAAGTCGGTCAGGCAATTTCTTCGGCGGTTTAATGAGGAAAGGCGGAAAGCTATTGGAGAAGAGGTCGCTCGGCTCTTAGCGGCTGGGTTCATTGTTGAAGTTTTTCACCCTGGAGTGGTTAGCTAACCCGGTGCTCGTGCTCAAGAAGAAGGGCACCTGGCGGATCTGTGTGGATTACACGGACTTAAACAAGGCTTGTCAGGCTGATCCCTTTGCTCTCCCCCGTATTGATCAAATCATTGATGCTACGGCGGGTTGCGAGCGTTTGAGCTTTTTGGATGCTTATTCTGGTTATCATCAGATCAAAATGGCAGATAAGGACCAGGAGAGGACGGCTTTCATAACTCCGTTTGGAGCCTTCTGTTATGTATCTATGCCATTTGGGCTCAAGAGTGCTCAGGCGACTTATCAACGATGTGTACAGAACTGTCTCCACGATCAAATTGGGCGCAATGTTCATGCCTATGTGGATGACATCATGGTGAAAACCAGAGAGAAGGAAACCTTGATATCTGACTTAAAAGAGACCTTTGATAATCTCTGGGTTTATAAGATGATGCTTAACCCGGCCAAGTGTGTGTTTGGTGTACCTGCAGGCAAACTCTTGGGTTTTCTGGTTTCGAACAGAGGCATTGAAGCTAATCCGGAGAAGATCAAGGCAATTACCTCTTTGGCTAAACCGGCGTGCATCAATGATGTTCAACGACTGGCAGGTCGTGTTGCCGCTCTGAGCCGGTTCATAAGCCTGTTAGGTGAGAAGGCCCTACCACTGTATCAGATGATGAAGAAAACATAGACTTTTGTCTGGAGTGATGCTGCTAATATGGCCTTTGAAGATTTAAAGAGACAGTTGTCTGTGCCGCTAGTCCTTGCGGCTCCCATTGATAGGGAGCCTTTACTGTTATATGTGGATGCTAACACACGAGACATCAGTGTTGCCATTGTGGTGCAGCGCAAAGAGGCTGGCAAGGAGCATCCGGTTCAACGTCCGTTTTACTACATCAGTGAGGTGCTCATTGAGTCTAAACAAAGATATCCACATTGGCAGAAACTTGTTTATGGGGTGTTCATGGCAAACCGGAGCCGAAGCAGTACTTCCAAAGTCATCCTATAACGGTGGTAAGTTCCGCCCCCTTGGGAGATATCATTCAGAACAGGGAGGTCATAGGGCGAATCGCCAAGTGGGCTATTGAGCTTGGGCCCTATGGTTTGAAGTATATGCCACGTACTGCTATTAAATCTCAAGCCTTGGTGGACTTCATCAATGATTGGATAGAGCTGCAGGCACCTGAGGGGAAGCCAGATAACACATATTGGATTATTCACTTTGATGGATCCACGCAGTTAGAAGGCTCAGGGGCTGGAGTTGTTTTAACTTCCCCTTGAGGTGACAAATTTTGTTATGTGCTCCGGCTTATGTTTCCCTATACTAACAATGCAGCTGAGTACGAGGCCTTGCTCCATGGTCTCCGGATGGCCAAAGAGATGAATTTGAGCCGGGTGAGATGCTTGGGCGACTCAGATCTCGTAGCTCAACAGGTGTCAGGAAAGTGGGACTCCAAGGATCCCCTTATGGCGGATTAGCATCTGGAAGTAGATGTTGTGGCTGGGCATTTCAGAGGTTATCAAGTGGAGCACATTGATCGAAGGAAGAATGAGGCGGCTGATGCGTTAAGCTGGTTGGGATCTCAGCATAAGCCGGTGCCGCCTAACACCTTTCTTGATGTTTTGCATAACCCTTCTGTCAAGGTGCCTACAAAGGAAGAACTAGCAGTGCCAGACCCGGAGGCACAGCTGGTGGCTGCCCTTCACGTCATCCCGGATTGGACAGTGCCATATTTGGCCTATATGACCCCGGGAGAGTTGCCTGAGGATGAGACCTTGGCGAGACAAATCATCAGGCGGTCCAAGTCTATGACGATTGTTAATGGCGAGTTACATCACCTCAGTGTCATGGGGGCTTTTCAACGTTGTGTGTCGCCTGCGGAGGGTCAAGAGATACTTTGTGAGATCCATGAAGGAGATTGTGGTCATCATGCCGGCTTAAAATCTCTTGTGGCCAAGGCTTTCCGTCATGGTTTCTATTGGCTGACGGCTCACGCTGACGCAGAGGATCTAGTCAATAAATGTGACAGGTGTCAAAAATTCTCACGACGAGCTCATGTGCTGGCTCAAGAGTTGAGGATGATTCCAATTACTTGGCCATTCGCAGTCTGGGGGCTTGACATGGTTGGACCTTTCAAGAGGTCTAAGGATAAAAAGACACACCTCCTGGTGGCAGTGGATAAGTTTACAAAGTGGGTTGAGGCAGAGCCGGTCAGTAAGTGTGATGCAGCAACAACGGTTCAGTTCATCAAAAAGGTGATCTTTCGTTTTGGTTTTCCACACAGCATCATAACTGATAATGGCACTAATCTCTCCAAGGGTGCTATGGAAGAGTTCTGTCAACGAGAACATATCCGGCTTGATGTTTCGGCTGTTGCTCATCCTCAATCCAATGGTCAAGCAGAAAGAGCTAATCAAGAGATCCTGAAGGGTATCAAACCCCGGCTCTTGGTCCCTTTGCAGTGAACTCCGGGTTGTTGGGTGGAGGAGTTACCCTCTGTACTATGGAGCATCAACACTACACCTAACAGATCTACAAGTTACACCCCTTTCTTCATGGTGTATGGTGGAGAGGCAGTCCTGCCAAGTGACATCCGGCACGATTCACCCCGCGTGGCGGCTTACGTTGAGGCTGATAACGAAAAAGCTCGTCAGGATGCACTTGACCTGTTGGATGAGGAGCGAGACTTGGCAATAGCCCGCTCGACGATTTACCAGCAAGATCTATGCCGCTATCACTGCCGCCGGGTTAGAAGTAGAACCTTTCAGGAAGGCGACTTAGTGCTCCGGCTCATCCAGTATCAGTTTGATATGCACAAGCTATCCCCTCCTTGGGAAGGACCCTTTGTGGTCAGCAAGAATCTGAACAACGGGTCATACTACCTCATCGATGTTCGAGAGCACAAAGACTCACGTAAGTCAGAGGAGGAGACCCGCCGGCCGTGGAATATCGCCCATCTTCGGCCTTACTATACTTGAGCCACCGGCTCTCGAGATGTATATATTTTGACAATGTATATATTATATAAAGTAATAAAGCAGGGCCTCTGTCCTTTTTACCCTCAAAAATGTCTATATGTCTTCTTTATCAGGTGGTGGAAACTACCAACATGGAGCGGATCATATCTGAATCCGGCTTTCCCTTTGGTCCGGCTTATGATCATATCTGAATCTAGCCATGATCACTTGGGGGCTTCCTGTTCAAACATAGGTCGTATTCGAACCAAAGAGAACATAGCTGCCGATACCCACTTGGTCGGCATATTGCCAAACCCACTTGGGGGCTTCTTGATCATATTTGAATCATAGCTTAACCCCTTTGGGTCTGACATGGATCGTATTCGAATCAGCGTCATTAAACAACTCTTATGGTCACCTGGGAGCTTCCTGTTCAAACATAGATCGTATTTGAACCAAAGAGAATATAGCTGTCGATACCCACTTGATAGGCATCGCTAAAGCCACTGGGGGCTATATGATTGTATCCGAATCTTAGCTTAACCCCTTTGGAACGGTTTACCGATCGTATTCGAATCAACAGCCTTTATTTATTATCCATCATATTTTATAAGCAAAGTTATTTGACTATCTTAAGATCTTCTTGAAAGCACTCTGAGATGATCTTTTGATTCTTCCGGCTTAATATTGATCACCCCAGGTTGTTAAGTCCCAGTTTTGCTTGTTTCATATGCAGGATAAGACAAGTAAAATTCAACATCAAGGAAATAAAAGATCAACATAAGCTGGAAATATATGGTGATGGAGGCTTACGAAAGTATTAAGCGCCATAAACATGCGCGAAGGCATGACAAAATTAAGAGGTTTTTTCTACCCTATTACAAGACTCCCCGAGTCTGAATAATGCAGCATTGTTTTACAAAGATATAAAACGCCCGGCGGTTTACTCCTTTGGAGGGCTTGAAGACTCCGGGTTATTCTTCTCCGCTTCTCCTTCGGCTGCTTTGTCCTGGAAAGTTGACGAGGCCCAGTCAATGCCACTCAAGGCTTCAAACTCGGCTTCATCATCTATTAAACTGGTTGGGTCCACTTCAGGGGCAAAGGTATGCTTACGAGTTGGAGGGATCAGGCTGACTTGATCATAAGGAGGTGTTGGAATTCTCCAGTTTTCACTGTCATAGCCCGGCTGACACTTGGTAAGGTCAGTGTCGTTCCCAATGAGAGTGGCCACGGGGTGTATGTCTTCGACGCAGGCAGTGAAATCATGTTCATCAAATATGGTCCCATCCTCTTTCAGACTCGGGTATCCAAGGGCGAGGTCGGCCGGGTCTTGCTCTGGAATCCATGCTTTCGCCCGGCTCAACGCGGATATGGCTCCAGCTCTTACGGACGCCCGCCTTAGATCTTGGACCCGTTGAGGTAGTGAAGCAAGCCGTTTCAACACATCTTGCAGGAGGTGAGGAACGTCATTTTATAAACATACAACGGCCAAAGCACGTTGTGACCCGGTGTATAGTTGCTCCACTAGGGTGTAAACCGCTTTCAGTTTGATCAACATGTTCTGCTTGAGGTTGGTGCTCCTGGGGCCTGCGTTCACAAGCATAAGGTGAGTTGGAGACAACGATTAAAATCAGTCATCAAAGGAGTTGTTACAATATTGGAGGTTATATACAGTTACTTACTGAAGATAGCTGAGACCATTTGCGAAATCTGGCGCTTTAAGTCGGACAGCTCGGCCGTTGCTTCCGCAAGTGATGCTTCTGCTGTCTCGGCCCGGGTTACAAGTGAAGCCTTTTCATCAGCCCAGATTTTCTTCTCCGCCTCAAAATTCTTCTTCAAGTTCTCTTGTTCAGAGGCGCTAAATTCAATTTTGGAGTTGGCCTTTTGAATTTCAAGTTCTTGAGCTATCAGACGGCTCTTCAGGTCAGTAATCTCCTACTCAAATTTACTTATGGTGGCCTGCATTGATGCTAGGTTATAATCAGAATCATGGTAAGATAACATTAAGTCCCAAGCACTTTGCAAACAAAGATACTTGACACTTGGGGGCTATGTATGCTGAAGAATTTTTAACTTACAATGCTGGTTCATGCAAATTAAAGTCCCAAGCACTTTGCAAGCGAAGATACTTGACACTTGGGGGCTAATGTGTATCGCAAGTTCAAGGTATTATGTTACAGCCGGGTTAAATATCTTCTCTCTAAACCGGACAAAGCAGTGATAAGAAGTTTTCTAAGTCTACATCATATTTATTCATAAGCAATAGACTTGGGGGCTGATACAGTAAGTATGGTTCAGGAAGGTAGCATGAGTCATACCTCAGATTTGTGCTGTATTTGTTTCACCATGTCAATTTCCAGGTCACGACTGCTATGTACTTGACTGAGATAGGAGAGACTATATCTCCAATACTTAAATGAGTATAGTCAACAATGTCTAGCTTGGTCTTTCGGTGTTTCAGAAGTTCCTCCTTAGCAGAGCACTTGGCAAGGACAGTGGGTTGCCCTGGCTCAACAAAATGAGTCTTCAGAATCTCAACTTCCGGATCAATTGTCTTGGCCGGACTAGGAACTTCCGGATTATCAGAGCTGTTGAGAATATCTTCGGTGGGTGGATCAGAGTTTGGTGCTGGAATATCATAGGCTGGTTCAGGCGGCGGCTGATGGGTAGAACTATCAGGAGCAGCTGTGCCAAGCTCCGGTTCAGTCACGACCGGGTCTTGGGGCGGCTTACTCCTTTTTACCCTCTTACTGGATTTCACTTGCATGCTGTGAACGAAGGCAGAATGATGAGTACAAAGGCATGGGTAAAATAAAACATAAGGTAAACAAGATTACATTACCCGGGGCAGTTTTGAAAGCCGGCATGTTGGATTGCATGGACTTGCCGGAGGAAGGAGAGGTATCCTGATAATTGGAGTCAGATGAATTGAGAGGTTGGCGAATTAAACCCGCCAAAGGTAAAAAAAACGTACATCAGAGATAACCTCAGTCCGACGCTTCCTGGTTACGTCAGATAAGCCGGAGGAGAGTCCAATGTCCTTGCTGGTCTGCCTCCGGCTTTCCAATTGCTGTTGCTTCAAAAGAAATTGAGGATCTTGGTAAGACAAAGGATGTGAAAATCTTAATTTCTGGGTTACTCTTCGAATTTTCTGACGCGGCAGGGGCTCGGAGTCGGAGGAAATTATAGTTACCTCTTCCTCGGCGGCTCGGCTGTTTCCTGTGTCTTCTTGGAAAAGTTTAAAGTCAGTAAAGTACTGATAAATAGTCAAGGGAGTTAAGAAATTACCTCTTCTTCATCATCAGAGGTGTCTTCCAATTTGAATAAGTATGAAGCGCTTGGCTTTTTCTTCCTTGAAGTTCCTGTTCTGGCGGCTTTTCTCTCGGTTCTCTTGGCCGCTCTGGCTTGCTTGGCAGCCTCATGGTCATACTTGACCTTCCAGAAGTTGTCATCGGCCTATGAAAAAGATAAAGAGGTTATGAGTAAAAGTAAGGTATAAAACATTAAAAGAATATTCATTGAGGATTGACGACTCACTGCGGGGGCCGGGTTCTTCTTGCAGAAAGGAAGTAAGCCAAAGGCGTTACTAGTCACTGTGCCACCTTTCAGCAATGTTTGGGTCGTAGCCTCCACCACATCATCTGGCAAGTCGTCAGAACTATGACGCAGTGGGTCATCCTTCTCGCCAGAGTAAGTGCACATTAAGCCGGGGCGACGGCTTAACAGAAGCACTCGCCAAGTGACCCAGACTCGGACCAAGTCAATACCATTCAAGCCATTACCTAAGAGGGCTTTGATCTTCTTGATGGTAGGGGCAAGTGGTAGACGTTCAACAACAGTTAATCCGACAGCGGGTGATTTGATTCAAGGCGCAGAGCGCGGAAGCCGGGCAGAGGGTTCTCATTAGCCGGAGAAGTGTCCTGGCAATAGAACCACGTCTGATTCCAATCCTTCGGATGACTCAGCAGTTCAGCATAAGGAAAAAGGCAGTCTCTCCGCCGATGAATCGAGATGCCACCAAGTTCTAGACTGGGCCCGTTGGCACGTTCATTCTGCCGATTTAAGTAGAATAGCTCTTTGAACAAAAGCAGATTGGGCTCTTCTCCCAGGTACACCTCGCAGAAGACTTGGAAGTTGCAAATATTTGACACGGAATTGGGCCCGATATCTTGAGGTCTAAGGTCAAAGAAATGCAAAACATCCTTGAAGAATTTTGAACCGGGTGGAGCAAATCCCCGGCTCATATGACCCGTAAAAACTATTACCTCCCCTTCTTTGGGTTGAGGCTTCTCCTTGGATGGGTCAGGAGCACGATAAGACATGACCTCCTTCTTGGGCAGATGGCCAGACTTCACAAAATCGGACAATTTACTTCTTGTGACTGTGGATGGGACCCAATTACAGGTCACAGGAGCCTTGGTTGCTTTAGGAGCCATGACGTAAATTGAAGCCTATGACAAAATAAGAGGTTCCGGTTCAAATTTAACCCGGAGGAAAACATTTTAAATCTATTCAAGATGGCGGCTTACGATGGGGCCTAATGACATATGGCTCATTATATCTGGTTATCTAAGCCGTTACGGGAATCAGTAACAGTTAAAGTTATTTTAAGCCGCCAGGAGCTGGCAAGGCCATCGATTAACATTGTCCATTTTAAGCCGGCGATGAGGGTCACACAAGCAAGTTTCACATGTTGCGATTATTATTTTGGATCAAACAACTGTTCTGAAAAGAAATATTTCTAGACCTAGGACTGGCACAGATGAAGCTCAAGGGCTCGAACGGGGCCTCTGTGCGACGGAAAGGGATCTAGTTGCATTCGAAATGGGTGCGAAATAACTATTGCATCAGTTTTTATACCTCTTAAAGATCAAAAAACGGCGGTGGAGATGAAATCTATGAGGGGTTCTTCACGAACAGTGGAGAACACCGAGGAACTCGAAGGTCCTAATGCGGATCTGAGGAACAAGGAAGAGGATACTCACAGGTGCAGAGTTGCTGCGGAGGTTCGTCACGGTTTTCTGGTCAAATCAGGTTGATGCAGCGGCCTGAGTTGACGAGGACGAGGAGATCTGCGACGACGGCGGCGGCGGAGCTCGAGCGGCAGAGAAACATTGAAAGGAAGAAGACGACCGAAGGGGGAGAAGGGAAAAGACCTAGGTCGTGCCTATTTATAAGGAAGGGCTGACTGAGACGGCGCGAGAAACGAGGAGATAAACATTAATATCCAGCGGCCCCGATGCCTCGGTTTTTGGAACGGTCAGTAAAAGCAAAGATCCGTTGGAGGATACGGTAGAATAAATAGTGAATTTAAGTAAAGATGACGTCACGGCAGGTTAACATGGATTCAGAAGATGACGTCATGACGGGTTAAACCCTTTGCACAGACAGAAGACTGAAGGCTTATTTTTTAAGGTATTTTAAGATTGATATGAACCGGTTCATGACAATCTGGGGCCTAATGTTGGGAATATAACTATTTGTGTAAGCCGCCCAGGAGGGGTCGGGTTACGCAAAGAAGACTCATCAGAAGAAGCCCAAGACCAAGCATGAAGATGGTGGTTCAATAAAGGGTCTAAGGCCCACAGATGGCTTAAGGCCCATAGTTGTAAACCGTCATGATGATATGACTTGTAGCATAAGGTAGACTTAACCAGTCACCGAGCCGGACACTGTCTATGAGCCGGCCGAGACTCTGTAGGCCACAGGGCGTCCACCCGTGTATATAAGGGGATGACCCGCCGGCGACTTAGGGCAGGAAACAACTCATCAAGAACCGGGCATAGCATATCTTGCTCCCTGGTCATCGAAACATCAAGCAATACCAACCCAACTAGACGTAGGCCTTCCTTCTCCATAAGGGGCCGAACTAGTATAACTCTCTCGTGTCCTTTGTCCCAATTAACCCCTTCAAGCTTCCTAGTTGCGATGGCCCTACGACTAAGTCCTTGCAAGAGGACATCTGCCGTGACAATTCCACGACAGAGTCCCACCGATCAAAGTGGTAGTTAATGAAGGACGCCTAAATCCCACTAAATACCTACGGGCGCGGGTGTTTGTGATGCTCATTACACCACTGGTTCGCTTTGTGCCTCGGACTCTTAAGGCTCTGACTCTTAAGGAATCGAAGAAATATCCAGTCGAATACGAAAAGTTACCTGATTTTTGTTATTTCTGTGGTATGACGGGACATGTGGTGACAGAATGCGGAGATGGAATACATGCAGAGGAAGACTCGCCAAACCCAGAAGAAGAGCGAGAAATGAACCTGGGCGGAGGTATGGGGCAGGGTGTGCCAATGCCAATAGTAAGGAAAAGACTAGTTGGGTCGGACAGAAGGTGCATGACCCAAAGAGACAAAGAACCGAGGAAGGGGCAGTTGTGACTGCAACAGAGGAAAATAATGATACTGAAATGAGATCGGCGACCCCTCGCGAAGGGGATCGCCGGGCACAATGAAAAACCTTTGTTGGAACTGTCGTGGGATGGCCAGCACCACGGCGGTTAGAGCACTTCTGGACATTCAGAAGCAATGGGGCTCGGATGTGATCTTCCTGTCTGAGACACATCTGAATAAAGCGAAGGCAGAAAAACTGATGAGGAAACTCCATATGGATAGGATTGAAGTTTATGAAAGTGAAGGTGCTAGTGGGGGGGGGGGGGTATTCTTAACTTGGCGCAACCCGGTTGTGATACAAGCTCTATGTGCCCCCTTAGTGGGCTGGTGTGCCCCCTCCCCTTTGCCCATAAGGCCCCCCAACGCTTGTCGGGGCCTCCGAAACTCCTTTCAATCACACTGGTTGTCACCCAGTACCCCCGGAACAATTTCGGACTCCAATACCCTTCGTCCAATATGTCGATCTTCACCTCCGGACCATTCTGGAGTTCCTCGTCACGCCCGGGATCTCATACGGGACTCCGAACAACCTTCGGTAACCACATACTATTCCCGTTACAACTCTAGCGTCACCGAACCTTAAGTGTGTAGACCCTACGGGTTCGGGAACCATGTAGACATGACCGAGACACCTCTCCGACCAATAACCAATAGCGGGATCTGGAAACCCATATTGGATCCTGCATGTTCCACGATGATCTCGTCGAATGAACCACGATGTCGGGGATTCAATCAATCCCGTATACAATTCCATTTGTCCATCGGTATGTTACTTGCCCGAGATTCGATCGTCGGTATCCCCATACCTCGTTCAATCTCATTACCGGCAAGTCTCTTTACTCGTTCTGTAACACATGATCCTGTGACTAACTCCTTAGTCATATTGAGCTCATTATGACGATGCATTACCGAGTGAGCCCAGAGATACCTCACCGTCATACGAAGTGACAAATCCCAGTCCCGATTCGTACCAACCCAATAGACACTTTCGGAGATACCTGTAGTGCACCTTTATAGCCACCCAGTTACGTTGTGACGTTTCATACACCCAAAGCACTCCTACGGCATCCGCGAGTTTCACAATCTCATGGTCCAAGGAAATGATACTTGAGATTAGAAAAGCTCTAGCAAACGAACTACACTATCTTGTGCTATGCTTAGGATTGGTCTTTTCCATCACATCATTCTCCTAATGATGTGATCCCGTTATCAACGGCATCCAATGTCCATGGTCAGGAAACCTGTTAGGGCTTTATTTGCCCTAGTTTGTTTTGGTGATTGATGATAATACTTTTGCGGACTAATCATGTGCTTTAAGCTTTTCAGGTTATCTAATATAAGGGCACTTTGCGATTGTTTCCCTCGAGGACTTCATGTTAGATGGATTATTTTCCCTCCTTTTTTGGTGGAATTGAGTCATAGGGATAACCGTACTATCAAGAGGGGATCTGTTTCAGAAGAGTATGGGTGGAATCATTGTTCACACTTTCCTTGCACCCTCACCTTCTTCCTGCTTCTTTGGAGTTTCCGCGCGGTGCAAAACAAGGGGTGTTGTGTGCTAAGCGGTAGTACCGCGGCCAGTGCGGTAGTACCGCTTGCTAGTGCCGCTGGTACTACCGCCCCAGCTGTGGTCTCGATTTTTTCGTGTCAGGTCTCATAAAAGACCATGCAGGGGGGCGGTAGTAGGGATGGCAGTAGGGTGCGGTAGTACCGCTTATAGAGGTAGTACCGCTCCTATGTCCGCTCATGCTGCCGCTCTGCTCATTGCCCTCCTTTGTTTTCCAGCGGCTGTAGGGAGCGACAATACTGCTTATTGGCGGTAGTACCGCCCTAGTGCGTGCACTTCTCCTTCCTCAGCCCTGGTTGCCCTGTGCCTGCTTGTGGCAGCGGTAGTACCGCCCAGATGAGGGATGCAGGAAGCATAACGGTTGGATGTGTTCCCCACTATAAAAAAGGGTCTTCTTCTCCAAGAAGACTCACCTCTTCTCCCCAAAAACTCCATTGTTGGTCCACAAGTTCATTTCTGCCATATCTCTCTCCTTAGCCAATCAAACTTGTTGATTTTCTATGGATTGGTTGAGAAGGCCCAGATCTATGATGGGGAACATAGTATTTAATTTTTTTTCCTATGATCACGCAAGATCTATCTACCAGATGCATAGCAACGAGAGGGGAGAGTGTGTCTACGTACCCTTGTAGACCAAAAGCGGAAGCTTCAAGTGACGCGGTTGATGTAGTCGAGCTTCTTCGCGATTCAACCGATCAAGCACCGAACGTACGGCACCTCCGCGTTCAGCACACGTTCAGCTTGATCACGTCCCATGAGCTCTTGATTCAGTTGAGCTTCACGGGAGAATTTCGTCAGCACGACAGCGTGGTGACGGACATGATGAAGCTACCGGCGCAGGGCTTCGCCTAAGCACTGCAACGGTATGACCGAGGTGTGTTTCTGTGGAGGGGGGCACCGCACACGGCTGGAGAGATCAACTTGTGTGTTCTAGGGTGCCCCCTGCTCCCGGTATATAAAGGAGCAAGGGGGAGGCCGGTCGGCCCCTCTATGGCGCGCCAAGGGGTGCAACCCTACTAGGAATAGGATTGCAATCCTATTCCTAGTAGGAATCACCAAGAGGGAGAAGGGGGAAGGAAAGAGAGGGAGAGAAGGAGACGGAACGAAGGGGCCGCGCCTCCCTCCCCTAGTCCAATTCGGAGTTCTCCTTGGGAGGGGGCGCGCCACCTCCTAGCTACTGCCCTCTTTCCTCCCTAAGGCCCACTAGGGCCCAACTTTCCCCCGGGGGGTTCCGGTAACCCCCCCGGCACTCCGGTAAATTCCGAAACTTTCCAGAACACTTCCTGTGTCCGAATATAGTCGTCCAATAAAGCAATCTTTACATCTCGGACATTCCGAGACTCCTCGTCATGTCTGTGATCTCATCTGGGACTCCGAACTACCTTCGGTACATCAAAACTCATAAACTCATAATACCGATCGTCATCAAATGTTAAGCGTGCGGACCCTACGGGTTCGAGAACTATGTAGACATGACCGAGACTCATCTCTGGTCAATAACCAATAGCGGAACCTGGATGCTCATATTGGCTCCTACATATTCTACAAAGATCTTTATCGGTCAAACCGCATAACAACATACGTTGTTCCCTTTGTCAATGGTATGTTACTTGCCCGAGATTCGATCGTCGGTATCTCAATACCTAGTTCAATCTCATTACCAGCAGGTCTCTTTACTTGTTCCGTAATACATCATATCGTGACTAACTCATTAGTCATTTGCTTGCAAGGCTTATTATGATGTGCATTACCGAGAGGGCCCAGAGATACCTCTCCGACACTAGGAGTGACAAATCCTATTCTTGATCTATGCCAACACCATGAACACTTTTGGAGACACCTGTAGAGCATATTTATGATCACCCAGTTACGTTGTGACGTTTGATAGCACACAAGGTGTTCCTCCGGTATCCGGGAGTTGCATAATCTCATAGTCATAGGAACATGTATAAGTCATGAAGAAAGCAATAGCAGTAAAAACTAAACGATCATAGTGCTAAGCTAACGGATGGGTCTTGTCCATCACATCATTCTCCTAATGATGTGTTCCCGTTGATTAAATGACAACTCATGTCTATCGCTAGGAAACATAACCATCTTTGATCAATGAGCTAGTCTAGTAGAGGCATACTAGGGACATACTGTTTTGTCTATGCATTCACACATGTACTAAGTTTCCGGTTAATACAATTCTAGCATGAATAAAAGACATTTATCATGATATAAGGAAATACAAATAACATCTTTATTATTGCCTATAGGGCATATTTCCTTCAGTCTCCCACTTGAACTAGAGTCAATAATCTAGATTACAAAGTAATGATCCTAACACCCATGGAGTCCCGGTGCTGATCATGTTTTGCCCGTGGAAGAGGCTTAGTCAAAGGGTCTGCAACATTCAGATCCGTATGTATCTTGCAAATCTCTATGTCTCCCTCCTTGACTAGATCGCGGATGGAATTGAAGCATCTTTTGATGTGCTTTGTTCTCTTGTGAAACTTGGATTCCTTTGCCAAGGCTATTGCTCCAGTGTTGTCACAAAAGATTTTCATTGGACCTGATGCACTAGGTATTACACCTAGATCGGATATGAACTCCTTCATCCAGACTCCTTCATTTGCTGCTTTCGAAGCAGCTATGTATTCCGCTTCACACGTAGATCCCGCCACGACGCTCTGCTTGGAACTTCACCAACTGACAGCTCCACCGTTCAATAAAAATACATATCCAGTTTGTAACTTAGAGTCATCCGGATCAGTGTCAAAGCTGGAATCGACGTAACCGTTTATGACGAGCTCTTTGTCACCTCCATACACGAGAAACATATCCTTTGTCCTTTTCAGGTATTTCAGGATGTTCTTGACCGCTGTCCAGTGATCCACTCCTGGATTACTTTGGTACCTCCCTGCTAGACTTATAGCAAGGCACACATCAGGTCTTGTACACAGCATTGCATACATGATAGATCCTATGGCTGAGGCATAGGGAACATCTTTCATTTTCTCTCTATCTTCTGCAGTGGTCGGGCATTGAGTCTCACTCAACTTCATACCTTGTAACACAGGCAAGAACCCTTTCTTTGACTGATCCATTTTGAACTTCTTCAAAACTTTATCAAGGTATGTGCTTTGTGAAAGTCCAATTAAGCATCTTGATCTATCTCTATAGATCTTGATGCCTAATATGTAAGCATCTTCACTGAGGTCTTTCATTGAAAAATTCTTATTCAAGTATCCTTTTATACTATCCAGAAATTCTATATCATTTCCAATCAACAATATGTCATCCACATATAATATCAGAAATGCTACAGAGCTCCCACTCACTTTCTTGTAAATACAGGCTTCTCCAAAAGTCTGTATAAAACCATATAATTTGATCACTTCATCAAAGCGTATATTCCAACTCCGAGATGCTTGCACCAGTCCATAGATGGATCTCTGGAGTTTGCACACTTTGTTAGCACATTTAGGATCGACAAAACCTTCTGGTTGCATCAGATACAACTCTTCCTTGAGATATCCATTCAGGAATGCAGTTTTGACATCCATTTGCCAGATTTCATAATCATAAAATGCGGCAATAGCTAACATGATTCAGACATACTTAAGCATCGTTACGGGTGAGAAAGTCTCATTGTAGTCAACTCCTTGAACTTGTCGAAACCCTTTTGCAACAAGTCGAGCTTTGCAAACAGTAACATTACCGACTGTGTCGGTCTTCCTCTTGAAGATCCATTTATTTTCGATGGCTTACCGATCATCAGGCAAGTCAACCAAAGTCCACACTTTGTTCTCATACATGGATCCCATCTCAGATTTCATGGCCTCAAGCCATTTTGCAGAATCTGGGCTCATCATCGCTTCCTCATAGTTTGTAGGTTCATCATGGTCTAGTAACATGACTTCCAGAACTGGGTTACCGTACCACTCAGGTGCGGAATGTACTTTGGTTGATCTACAAAGTTCAGCAGAAGTTTGATCTGAAGTTTCATGATCATCATCGTTAGCTTCCTCACTAATTGGTGCAGGAATCACTGGAACTAGTTTCTGTGATGTACTACTTTCCAATTCGGGAGAAGGTACAATTACCTCATCAAGTTCTACTTTCCTCCCACTCACTTCTTTCGAGAGAAACTCCTTCTCTAGAAAGGATCCATTTTTAGCAACGAATATCTTGCCTTCGGATCTGTGATAGAAGGTGTACCCAACAGTCTCCTTTGGGTATCCTACGAAGACACATTTCTCCGACTTGGGTTCGAGCTTATCAGGTTGAAGCTTTTTCACATAAGCATCGCAGCCCCAAACTTTAAGAAACGACAACTTTGATTTCTTGCCAAACCACAGTTCACAAGGCGTCATCTCAACGGATTTAGATGGTGCCCTATTTAATGTGAATGCAGCTGTCTCTAAAGCATAACCCCAAAACGATAGTGGTAAATCGGTAAGAGACATCATAGACCGCACCATATCCAATAAAGTACGGTTACGACGTTCGGACACACCGTTACGCTGTGGTGTTCTGGGTGGCGTGAGTTGTGAAACTATTCCACATTGTTTCAAATGAAGACCAAACTCATAACTCAAATATTCACCTCCACGATCAGATCGTAGAAACTTTATTTTCTTGTTACGATGATTCTCTACTTCACTCTGAAATTCTTTGAACTTTTCAAGTGTTTCAGACTTGTGTTTCATTAAGTAGATATACCCATATCTGCTCAAATCATCAGGGAAGGTTAGAAAATAATGATACTCGTCGCGAGCTTCAACACTCATTGGTCCACATACATCAGTATGTATGATTTCCAACAAATCTGTTGCTCGCTCCATAGTTCCAGAGGACGGAGTTTTAGTCATCTTGCCCATAAGGCACGGTTCGCAAGCACCAAATGATTCATAATCAAGTGATTCCAAAAGTCCATCACTATGGAGTTTCTTCATGCGTTTTACACCAATATGACCTAAACGGCAGTGCCACAAATAAGTTATGAGATCCAACAAGAATAGACCACTCTTCAAGGGTGCATGACCATAAAAGATATTATTCATAAAAATAGAACAACCATTATTCTCTGATTTAAATGAATAACCGTCACGCAACAAACAAGATCCAGATATAATGTTCATGCTTAACGCTTGCACCAAATAACAATTATTTAGGTCTAAAACTAATCCCGAAGGTAGATGTAGAGGTAGCGTGCCGACGGCAATCACATCGACTTTGGAACCATTTCCCACGCGCATTGTCACCTCGTTCTTAGCCAATCTTCGTTTAATCCGTAGTCCCAATTTCGAGTTGCAAATATTAGCAACTAAACCGGTATCTAATACCCAGGTACTACTACGAGAATTATTAAGGTACACATCAATAACATGTATATCACATATACCTTTGTTCACATTGCCATCCTTCTTATCCGCCAAATACTTGGGGCAGTTCTGCTTCTAGTGTCCAGTCCCTTTGCAGTAGAAGCACTCAGTTTCAGGCTTGGCTCCAGACTTGGGTTTCTTCGAAGGAGTAGCAACAATTTTGCTATTCTTCTTGAAGTTCCCCTTCTTTCCGTTGCCCTTTTTCTTGAAACTAGTGGTCTTGTTAACCATCAACACTTGATGCTCCTTTTTGATTTCTACCTCCGCAACTTTTAGCATAGTGTAGAGCTCAGGAATTGTCTTCTGCATCCCTTGCATATTATAGTTCATCACGAAGCCTTTATAACTTGGTGGCAGTGATTGAAGAACTCTATCAATAACACTATCCTCGTCAACTTTGCAACTAAGTTGAGTCATATGATTGTAGTACCCAGACAATCTAAGCAAGTGTTCACTGATAGGACTATTCTCCTCCATCTTGCAGCTATAGAACTTACTGGAAATCTCATATTTCTCAATCCGGGCATTTGCTTGAAATATTAACTTCAACTCCTGGAACATCTCATATGGTCCATGATGTTCAAAACATCGTTGAAGTCCCGGTTCTAAGCCGTAAAGCATGGCACACTGAACTATCATGTAGTCATCAGGCCGCGTCTACCAGACGTTCAAAGAGTCTCCATTAGCGGGAGGGGGCTTGTCACCTAGCGGTGCTTCAAGGACATAATTCTTCTGTGCAGCAATGAGGATAATCCTCAAGTTACGGACCCAGTCCGTGTAATTGCTACCATGATCTTTCAACTTAGCTTTCTCTAGGAATGCATTAAAATTCAAAGGAACGGTAGCATGGGCCATTGATCTACAACAACATAGATATGCAAAGACTATCAGGACTAAGTTCATGATAAATTAAAGTTCAATTAATCATATTACTTAAAGAACTCCCACTTAGATAGACATCCCTCCAGTCATCTAAATGATCATGTGATCTAAATTAACTAAACCATGTCCGATAATCACGTGAGATGGAGTAGTTTCAATGGTGAACATCTTATGTTGATCATATCTACTATATGATTCACGCTCGACCTTTCGGTCTCCAGTGTTCCGAGGCCATATCTGCATATGCTAGGCTCGTCAAGTTTAACCCGAGTATTCTGCGTGTGCAAAACTGGCTTACACCCGTTGTATTTGAACGTAGAGCTTATCACACCTGATCATCACGTGGTGTCTCGGCACGACGAACTTTCACAACGGTGCATACTCAGGGAGAACACTTATACCTTGAAATTTTGTAAGGGATCATCTTATAATGCTATCATCGTACTAAGCAAAATAAGAAGCATAATAAGATAACATCACACACAATCAAAATGTGACATGATATGGCCATCATCATCTTGTGCTTTTGATCTCCATCTCCAAAGCACCGTCAAGATCACCTACGTCACCGGCGCGACACCTTGATCTCCATCGTAGCATCGTTGTCATCATGCCAACTATTGCTTCCACGACAATCGCTACCGCTTAGTGATAAAGTAAAGCAATTACATGGCGATTGCATTTCATATGGCTCCTGCCAGTTGCCGATAACTTTACAAAACATTATCATCTCATACAAAACCGTATAACTCATCATGTCTTGATCATATCAAATCACAACATGCCCTGCAAAAACAAGTTAGACGTCATCTACTTTTTTGTTGCAAGTTTTATGTGGCTGCTACGGGCTTAGCAAGAACCATTCTTACCTACGCATACAAAACCACAATGATGTTTCGTCAAGTATGTGCTGTTTTAACCTTCACAAGGACTGGGCGTAGTCACACTCGATCCAGGTAAAGTGAGAGAGACAGACACCCACCAGTCACCTTTAAGCAACGAGTGCTCATAACGGTGAAACCAGTCTCACCTAAGCGTACACGTAATGTCGGTCCGGGCCGTCTCACAATACCGCTGAAGCAAAGTATGACATGTTGGTAAGTAGTATGACTAGTATCGTCCACAACTCACTTGTGATCTACTCGTGCATATCATCTACGCATAGACCTGGCTCATGATGCCACTGTTGGGGAACGTAGTATTTAAAAAAAATTCCTACGATCACACAAGATCTATCTACCAGATGCATAGAACAAGAGGGGAGAGTGTGTCTACGTACCCTTGTAGACCGAAAGCGGAAGCGTCAAGTGACACGGTTGATGTAGTCGAACTTCTTCATGATTCAACCAAACAAGCACCGAACATACGTCACCTCCGCGTTCAGCACACGTTCTTCTTGATGATGTCCCATGGGCTCTTGATCTAGCTGAGCTTCACGGGAGAGTTTCGTTAGCACAACGGCGTGGTGACGGATATGATGAAGCTACCAGTGCAGGGCTTCGCCTAAGCACTACAACGGTATGACCAAGGTGTGTTTCTGTGGAGGGGGGCACCGCACACGGCTGGAGAGATCAACTTGTGTGTTCTAGGGTGCCCCCCTTCCCCCGTATATAAAGGAGCAAGGGGGGAGGCTGGCCGGCCCCTCTATGGCGCGCCAAGGGGTGCAATCCTACTAGGAATAGGATTGCAATCATATTCCTAGTAGGAATCACCAAGAGGGAGAAGGGGGAAGGAAAGAGAGGGAGAGAAGGAGAGGGAAAGAGGGGGCCGCGCCCCCCCCTAGTCCAATTCGTACTACCCCTTGGGAGGGGGCGCGCCACCTCCTGGATGCTGCCCTCTTTCTTCCCTAAGGCCCACTAGGGCCCAACTTTCCCCCGGGGGGTTCCGGTAACCCCCCCGGAACTCCGATAAATTCCGAAACTTTCCAGAACACTTCCGGTGTTCGAATATAGTCGTCCAATATATCAATCTTTACGTCTCGGACATTCCGACACTCCTCATCATGTCCATGATCTCATCCGGGACTTCAAACTACCTTCGGTACATCAAAACACATAAACTCATAATACCGATCATCATCAAACGTTAAGCGTGCGGACCCTACGGGTTCGAGACTATGTAGACATGACCGAGACTCATCTCCGGTCAATAACCAATAGCGGAACCTGGATGCTCATATTGGCTCCTACATATTCTACGAAGATCTTTATCGGTCAAACCACATGACAACATACGTTGTTCCCTTTGTCAACGGTATGTTACTTGCCCAAGATTTGATCGTCGGTATCTCAATACCTAGTTCAATCTCGTTACCGGCAGGTCTCTTTACTCGTTCCGTAATACATCATCTCGTGACTAACTCATTAGTCATTTGCTTGCAAGGCTTATTATGTTGTGCATTACCGAGAGGGCCCAGAGATACCTCTCCGACACTCAGAGTGACAAATCCTATTCTTGATCTATGACAACACTACGAACACTTTTGAAGACACCTATAGAGCATCTTTATGATCACCCAGTTACGTTGTGATGTTTGATAGCACACAAGGTGTTCCTCCGGTATCCAGGAGTTGCATAATCTCGTAGTCATAGGAACATGTATAAGTCATGAAGAAAGCAATAGCAGTAAAAACTAAACGATCATAGTGCTAAGCTAACGGATGGGCCTTGTCCATCACATCATTCTCCTAATGATGTGATCCCATTGATCAAATGACAACTCATGTCTATGGCTAGGAAACATAACCATCTTTGATCAATGAGCTAGTCTAGTAGAGGCATACTAGGGACATACTGTTTTGTCTATGTATTCACACATGTATTAAGTTTCCGGTTAATACAATTCTACCATGAATAAAAGACATTTATCATGATATAAGGAAATACAAATAACATCTTTATTATTGCCTCTAGGGTATATTTCCTTCAATCTACACTTCCGCCAAGAGAAATTTGATTCCCCCCACTCATCCCTTGCGGATCTTGTTACTCTGGGGTGTTTGAGCACCCTAGACGGTTGAGGTCACCTCGGAGCCATATTCCATTGGGGCGAAGCTCCATGGTTTCGTTGGGAGCCTCCAATTCGGTTGTGGAGAGAGCCCCAACCTTGTTTGTAAAGGTCCGGTCGCCGCCTACAAGGGCACCAATAGTGGAATCACGACATCTCGCATCGTGTGAGGGCGTGAGGAGAATACGGTGGCTGTCGGTGTCAAAACCGGCAGATCTCGGGTAGGGGGTCCCGAACTGTGCGTCTAGGTGGATGGTAACAGGAGACAAGGGCCCAGGTTCGGGCCCTCCTGATGGAGGTAAAACCCTACTCCTGCTTGATTGATATTGATGATATGGGTAGTACAAGAGTAGATCTACCACGAGATCAAAGAGGCTAAACCCTAGAAGCTAGCCTATGGTATGATTGTTGTTCGTCCTACGGACTAAAACCCTCCGGTTTATATAGACACCGGAGAGGGTTAGGGTTACACAGAGTCGGTTACAATGGTAGGAGATCTACATATCCGTATTGCCAAGCTTGCCTTCCACGCCAAGGAAAGTCCAATCCGGACACGGGACGAAGTCTTCAATCTTGTATCTTCATAGTCCGGGAGTCCGGCCAACGGTGATAGTTCGGCTATCCGGACACCCCCTAATTCGGGACTCCCTCGGTAGCCCCCGAACCAGGCTTCAATGATGACGAGTCTGGCACGTAGATTGTCTTCGGCATTACAAGGCGGGTTCTTCTCCAAATTCCATATACTTGTCGAATAGTGTCCGGCTTCTGATAAATGCCGCGCTCCTTGGCTTCCACGCCCAATAATGGCCATCTTCCACGTGTCGAACGAATGCGAAAAGCCAGGGTATTTTTACACTTTCCCCCCTAGCTGCGCAAATGAGCCGCCTATAAAAAGAGACGAGGATCTAGATCCGAATCACACCATCCCCCCTCCGCAAGATTTCATTGGAGCGCCTCTGACAAAAAATCCATTCCATCATGGACAGTCGACGCGACTCCTCCACTCGCGCTCCCAGCCCCCAGCCTGGGGATTGGGAGAGATGCTCAGTCCCGCATAGCAGAGCTAGTGATGCTCGAAACCAAGGGATTTCTTCCCCCAACCTTCAGGGTTCCGGTTCGAGCCGGACTCGCCAGCTATAAGGGCGGAAAGCAAGCGGAGAGCGTCCCTGATCCTTCCAAAGGAGAGCGGGTATGCTTTGTCTCTTATCTGATAAGAGGACTTGGATTTCCAATACATCCGTTTCTCTGGGGGCTCCTGTAGTTCTACGGCCTCCAGCTGCACCACCTTACGCCTGCCTCCATTCTGCACATCGCGGGCTTCGTGGCCCTTTGTGAACTGTTGTTGGGCGTCGAGGCTCATTTTGCGCCGTGGAAGAGATTATTCTGCCTCGTACCCCGTTCTCATGAGGGGTCAATATATCAAGTGGGCGGAGCCGAGCTATGGCGCATCGCCGGGACCGGATATCTATCCGGAACCCCGAAGAAGGCGTCCGAAGACTGGCCTTCGGAATGGTTTTATATAGAAGATGCCCCACTACCGGATCCCGTTCGGATCGGCCTCCCGGAGTTCAGTAATGCTCCCTTGAAGAAACGCCTAAGTTGGCGTGGAGCCCCCAGAGGGAAAACGACAGGGACGTCCTTTACCTGATGAGCCGAATAAGGTTGCTAGCTCATTCCGGACTGACCATGATTGGTGTCATGGCCACCTGCATTATGCGGGGGGGGGGGGGGTGTGCAGCCGCTCCAGTATAGGGGACACCCCATGTGGGATTTCAATAGGGAGGACGATGCCACCCGTCACGGCCGTACAGGGCCGGGATCGGTCGCCGATCTGGTGAAGATCTTGTCCGCGCTGTACAAGGGGGAAGAGGAGGATTTTCTCCGCGTCAGTCCATTGAATGGATTTTCTATGAACAATCCTCGAAGCTGGGTAAGCGGACATTTCCTTTTTTGCACATCCGATCCGTACTCCCATGGTTAGATATCTAATTTTGTGATTCTGACGCAAGAACTGTGCCATGACGTAAAAGATATAAACAACCCGCCTCCACAACCCGAGGATCCGGAACGGTTCATCGATCCGGCCTCCCAAGTGGATCCGGACATATTGGTGGAGCTGATTGATGGGGTATTTCACCAACTAAGCATCAATAATGCCTTGGTTGCCATTACGGCTGATTACCCCGGAATTGTCACAGCCCCAGTTCAGCCCTAGCATTAGCCTTACTTGTCTTTGCATCATCATCTTGCACCATGTTTAAATTCCAAAAGAAATTTGAAATGGGGATTGTTTAAACCCTAGCATTAAGGAATCCAACTAGATTCAACTAAAACATTTTCAGTAAATCCAAATGGCCTTCAAAAATATTCATCATTTATGGAAAATGCTTTAAACAGTAACCATAGGTGATGCACATTTTTCCATGACCATTTGGGCTCTGAATTAAATCATATTCTATTTGAATTTGGGCACTTTAATACTATAAAATATTTAAATTGCCCAAATAGTCATAAACTAAAATGTTTTCTGTTGGTTATATTCCAAACAGTAGCATTGAGAAGCTTTATGATTTTTGGATCTGTCTAGGTATTTTTAATAAAGCCCAAACAATTACAGATAATAGAAAACTGAAATGAATAGAAAAAGGAGAGAGAGAAAGGACCCAGCCACTTACCTGGCTGCAACCAACCCCCCAGCCCACCTGGCGGCCCAGCACTGTGCTGGCCCGTGCCAGCCAGCTGCTTCTTCCCCGCCAGGCAGGCAGGGAGGTGACGCCGGCGCGCTGAGCTCGCCACGGCGCCACCTGCTTGCCGCTTCGCCCCTGGACGCGCTGGTCGACCTCCACGTCGTCCCCTCGACCGCCTGGACACGCTCTCCCTCACCCGCGGCCTCTCCCCTCCCCTCTGCTCTCTCTCTCTCGCGCGATCGACCACGAGCACCGAGAGCGCCGACGAGCACCACCATGGCAACCGGCCCTCCCTCGCCCCGTAGATGCTTTCAGAAGAACCGTCGTGTTCCTCTCGTCCTCTCCACCAAGCTATACGACGTCGGAAGCCCTACTTCGTCGTCACCGCGTCGTCTTCAACCTCGGGTCGCCGGAGATCTGCCTCGCCGCCTCGCTCGCTCCGGCACCTCCCCGGCCTCGCTGTTGCCTCTACTGGGTCCGCTGTGAGCTCCCCTTCCTTCTCCCCCTAGCCATGTCGCTCGAGCTGCCCCCTAACCCCGTTGGCCATCATGGCCGAGAGCTCGGCTCCGCCGGCCATGTCGCCGCCGTGGCCACAAACGCTTAAGCTCGAAAACAAGCGCGTCACTGTGCTCAGCACATCACCAAGAGGCCGTAGCACCCACCAGTTCGCTCCGCCGTGCCCCACAGCACCATTTCCAACCTCGCCCGAACTCCGGCCGCCGCTCCGCCTGTCACCGCCACCGCTACACTGCACCCCGGCGACTCCCGCTGCCTCCTTTGGATGCGCGCGAGCCTGGGCGTCTCGTAGAGCCCCTCTGCTGCTCTTTTGGTCGCCTGAGGGTGAATCCCGACGCCCTCCGCCGTCTCTGGCGTCACCGGCGACGAGCCGCGGTCAACTCCGACGAGTTGACCCGGGTTTGATCCAGCTGACGTGGCAACGCCATTAGCGATTAACACTTCTACTAATTAACCCCTAGTGACACTGACAGCTGAGCCCCACTGACTAATTAAACATAGTTTATGTTCTGTTTAGATTAGTTATTAACCCAGCTGGCCCCACACGTCAGTTTGACTTGCTGACGTGGCCTTTGACCGGCCCCACACGTCAGTGACTCATGCCAGCCGTGTGTCACTGACCAGTGGACCCCACTGGTCAGGTTTGACCTGGACCGCGCTCTGTTGACCTGCTGAGGTCAGCATGACGTAGTGCTGACGCCATAACTCATTTTCTGGATTAATTTTAATTCAGGAAATTCCAGAAAATGTCCTAAACTTCAGAAATTCATAGTAATTCAACCGTAACTCCAAATCAAACAATTTATATATGAAATTTGATCAGAAAAATATGAAGAATCTGTTTATGGCACTTTCATGCATGATTGAACAAGTTAACCTCACTGAATAGGATGAATCATGATTAGGACAATTTATGAAATAGCATTTGGAGTTGGAGTTTAACCTTGTTTGAATTCCAATCCAATTAACTTGGCTTACTACTGCATTAGGTCAATTCAGTACCTTAACATGACATATCGTTCATATGAATGTGCATTACATTGATTGTGGTTCCTCTTGTGTTTGCCGGTGTTTGTCCCCTCTCGATAGACGTGGTTCCGACGATGTGATCGTTGACACTGATGAAGACTCAATGTTATCTTCAGAAGTGCCAGGCAAGCAAAACCCCCTTGTTCATTCCGATAAAATCCCACTCTCTCGCTCCTGCTCTCTTTTACTGCATTAGGACAACAACGATTCATGTGTTACTTGTTGCGGTAGCTGAACCCCTTTATCCTTTGCATGACCTGTCATTCCACAGTAAATAGATGAAACCCACTAGCATGAGTAGGAGTTGTTTGAGCCCTGATGTGCCTACTCATTCATGCTTGTTTGTCATGCCTGCTACTGCTTAGAGTTGAGTCGGGTCTGATTCATCGGGAATGAATTGGAATGGTGATGAACATGTCCTACTGTGTGTGAGCTAAGTGTGTGAATACGATTTGGTAAAGGTATTGGTGAGAGGCCATGTAGGAGTACATGGTGGGTTGTCTCATTGAAGCCGTCCTCAGGAACTGAGTTCTGTGTTTGTGATCCATGAAACAGCTACTACCATACATTGGGCCCTGAAATATGACCCCGCTCGACTTCTTAATCACCCTTGTCCTCTGTCCAGGAGTTGCAAGTAGTTTCTGGTGTTTGTAGTATGCTGGGGGCCGCACGCAGCGCTGACCATCGGGGTGGGCTGTGTTGCGGTAGGCACGTGGCACGGTGTACCGACTTGCCCGTTTGGTGTCTCGGGAACCCTGTACACATCGTTCGGGGCCGTTAGTGGAAACCTCGGCCCGACTCCCTGCGGATGGAACCCGAATAGGCGATAAACCTGGACTAGAGACTTGAGTGTTTAGGTAGGTCGTGGTCTACACCCACGTCGGCTTTCGCTTGAAGTCTGCCGAGCACATGTCGTGTGCAGACGCTAAGTGGTGGAAACATGTATGAAGAAGTACACCCCTGCAGGGTTAACATCATCTATTCGAATAGCCGTGTCCGCGGTAATGGACTTCTGGGTTGCCTATAACAGTTCATAGACAAGTGAAAGTGGATACTCTAAAATACGCAAGATAAGCGTGAGTGCTATGGATGGCCTTCTCGTAGGGAGACGGAAGTGGATCCATAGTGGTGTATTGATATGGTGAATATGTGGACTCGTGTGCGCCACCTCAAAAGAGTTACTTGCAGTCGTAGTTCAGGATAGCCACTGAGTCAAAGCTGGCTTGCTGCAGTCAAACTCCACCACCCCCTTTATTGAAACTGATGCATATGTAGTTAGTTCTGATGTAAGTCTTGCTGAGTACGTTTGTACTCACGTTTGCCTATTTTATGTTTTTGCAGAGAGACGTCAGTCTCACTAGTAGTACCGCTTGGACTTCGACGTTTAGCTTGATACCTCAGCTACGATCTTGTGCCCTCGGCAGGATCTGGTAGATAGTCAGGCTTCTCAGCCTTTTTCATTTGTAGATGTCTGTACTCAGACATGTTAAGATTCCGCTTGTGCTTTGACTTGTATGCTCTGAGTGTTGGGTCATGAGACCCATGTTTGTAATATCTCGCTCCTCGGAGCCTAATGAATAAATACTTTGAGTCGTAGAGTTATGTTGTGATGCCATGTTGTATTTACTCATATCGGGCATATTGTGTGTATGAATGAAATGCTTGGTATGAGTGGGATCCGACTATCTAGTTGTTTATCCTTGGCAGCCTATCATATGGGGAAATGTAGTCTAGTGCTTCTGAGCGATAGTAGTCCGCTACAGCCCGGTTCACCGGAGTCCTGCTAGCCCAGCACTACTGCTCGGAACACTTGACTGGCCGGCATGTGTTTCACGTCGTTCCTGTGTCTGTCCCTTCGGGGAAATGTCACGCGGTGTTATCCGGAGTCCTGTCTAGCCTGCTATAGCCCGGGTTACCGGAGTCCTGTTAGCCCAGTGCTACAGCCCAAATATATACGTTGTTGACCGACATGCTCGATGTGATTCATGTATGCCTGTCCTCATGGGTTAGTGCCGCCTTGGGTTCACGACTAGCCATGCCGGCCCGGGTTCTTTGTCATATGGTTGCTAGCGACACTATCATATACGTGAGCCAAAAGGCGCAAACGGTCCCGGGCCAGGTAAGGTGGCACCCGTGGGAATACCGTGCGTGAGGCCGCAAAGTGATATGATGTGTTACATGCTAGATCGATGTGACTTGGAATCGGGGTCCTGACAGCGTTGGTATCAGAGCCTGACTGCCTGTAGGATTACCAAGCCAACTAGTCGAAGTTGAGTCTAGAACTGTTTTAGTTATATAAGGGAATTGATTGGGGAAGGGAACGTAAGGCTCTTTTTACTTCTTATACCTCATGGCCTTCTGATCTGAGTCAACCTCTTCTCTTCTACGGGGGTTAAGAACTAGGCTTCTCTTCTATCTCTCAGGATGACGTGTTACTAAACCGTAGTTGCCTAGGATTGTTGAGTTCAAGCCTCAATTCAGTTCCTACTACTTCCATGTGTTCTCAGTTGATCTCAGAACATTGATATTGTGATGTTGAGTGGTTATGCCACCATTTTGCAGGATGTCTCAAATATTTTTGAGCATTTACAGCTGTTATGCTGTCCGAGTCATCCCAGGTTTCTAAATAGTCTGAAGCATTTGCAAATCCTTTCTTTCCGTTCCCGATGTCCTTTTGGGCCAGATTAAGCACACTACCGGTCTGTGAGGTACTCCGTTGCCTCGACATATATGTTGGAGCTACTATTATGACCTTAGGTGTCTTATTAAACCATCTAGTAATCTGTCCATGTCTTGTGTTTCCGGTGTGATGATTCTGGCCACCATTCTCGAAAGCATCCCGTGATGCCGCTTAGTAGTAGGTATTCTACTCCTGGGTTTTCGAACCCGAGGTTCACCCTACTTACCTCATGTCGATAGTGTTTGCTAGTGCCTTTAGGATATTAGCAACCTTTGCATTAGCCCTCGAGGTCCGTGGTATTTCCTTCTTCCAAATACTATGAACCATTTATGGCAGAAGTTTGTTGGATCAAAGATCACAACGGGAGTGCCTCGATGAGTACTCCATTCATACTGTGAATCTGCCAATCCTACCTCTCCGCATGGATTATCCGGAAGAAATGTTGAACTTTGCTCGACATACTAATTTATGCATCCACAACTCAGAAAATCATATGTTCCTTGAGTTGTCCCTCTTTAGTTATTTCCTGGCCCTCGTCTGTCAATTGATAGTCAAGAATATGTGTGCAATCGTTTAACGATGCCTATTATTCTTGTGGCCCGTCAAGTCGTTCTGTTCCGGAATGACTAGGAGAAACAAACTCCAGTACCTTGTCCATTTCGAGGATTGGGCCAAAGTAATTGTATTCCACAGATCAAAATGCCAATCCAGCTCTTGTTTGTGCTACCTCGGAGTGTTACCATCTTTATGTCAAGAGAGTCATGAGAATTGCACCATCTCTCATGAATTTTTTACGCAGTGATACTTCTTGCCATCATTTTTCTTTCCTCGGTCCCGTGTTGTCACAACCGGGATGCCGTCGAGTGAACCATGATGTGTGAAATCAATACTCCTAGCAACCGTGTTGCCTGGTAGTTAATGGACAATATTCTCATTCTTAGCGTGCTGGTTATTAAATCATCATCCTAAGATTGAACGTGCTACCTAGTCCTTATTCTGATGCACTCTTCGATCAATGAGTGAGGATTATTCAATCCCTTGCTTATTTGATCATATCATCTTGCTCTGAAAAGCAAGATTGTTCTCGAGCTTAGCAACATATCGGTGGTTCGTGATTTTCCGAATATCTTCTCGGAAGTATTACCAGGTTGTCCTCAGACTGTTATGTTGAGCTCGTGATCAAGTTGGTTCCTTGTGAACCACCCTTTCTCCAAGAATCTGTGTTAGATATCCCTGAGCTAGTTGGTTGAGCTAGACAACAACTTGGAGAGTTGGAAGATAAAAGCTTGTCTGACTTAGTTCATGTTAAGGGATATCTTTTGTGGTGTGTGTTGAAGGAAGATGATATCTTCACCAATTGGTCCACGTGATCAGTTGTTGGATGTATTGTCTTGTCAAAACTTTGACTTGAGTATGGGCTATCGTCAAGTCAAATCAGAACCAACGATGTTCGTAATGTTGTCTTACTCGTGGTTGATCCCTCGAGCATACACCATTACATCTTTTGGTCTGACCAATGCTATCACCGTGTTCACATGATGGTGGAAGTCCAGTGATATGGTAATTCCGATGAGCTGTTGTTGAGCCCATCAGCAGCATGTTGTCTCCCCCATGATTCATGATGAACGCTACACTTGTATTGGAAAATTGGTAAGCAATGCCTTCGTGTTCCGTTCATGAAGCTTATGCCTGGATGAAAGAAGTGACTTCCTCTAGTTCATGTGCATTTGAGGCAAGTTGCCGCCGTGGATTCGAGAAAGCTTGTTTTTGCTTCCTCTGGTACCATCCCAAGTCAGTCATGCATGTGCGAAGTATGCGATGGGTTGACAGGCTCGCAACCTTCCTTCCATATGTATCCCTAGCACACCAAGCCACTGATTGAATCGTTCAAGGAGAAGAAGTTCCTTCTTAAGAGCATGCCTTATGCAGGG
Source organism: Aegilops umbellulata (assembly GCA_032464435.1). Classification (NCBI taxonomy): domain Eukaryota; kingdom Viridiplantae; phylum Streptophyta; class Magnoliopsida; order Poales; family Poaceae; genus Aegilops; species Aegilops umbellulata. Next base: position 617,749,358 of record CP136058.1, on the reverse strand, counting down.
ACTTTGATATCCTCGACGATGGTTCCCAACCAGAACTTGGTAGTGTTTTATTATAAGACTACCATGTGGTCATGCTTGTCTAGGACAACGTGTTCACATGTGTTTAGCAGAACCAGCTCATGTTTTGGAGCTCGCTATCGTAGTTCATCTCCCGAGAGTCTCGCAACGTTATCTCGTCGACTTGTGTTGCAACCTTTTCTTTTCTAGACATGTTGTCTGAAAAATCCTGTTACCAGCCAGATCTCAATCTCAGGCAGATATGATGGCTGGAACTTTTCCAAGATCTACTATGTAGGTCCCGACATGGTTGATGGTCTGACCGACACACCTAGCCAGAAGATCTATCATTGTAGCATCTTGACCGGTCAATTTCACCATCTTCTCCGTGAGGATCTTGTGCGACTTATTTTAGAAGTTGTTCCTTAGGGACTCTTGTGCTATTAGTATTCCCCGATTATGCTATAACCACTCAAACAGGGGAATCACTCTCGACTGTTGAGTTTTCTTCCCCAGTTACCAGAATCATTCCCAACATTTGCATTTTGTTCCCAGCTTGCACCACTGTTGTGCCATTCTACCTTGGGTCCCATCCATTTCCGGTGATAAGCAAAATCCTTCATTGCATTGTCTTCAACAAGGTAGTCCACATCATCCAACCTAGTCCGAGTATGTCACCTTTCCGAGCTCCTTCAAACGATCGTTTGTGATTGCCTTAGGCTGGAATAAAGAGTTCCAATGATCTCAGTATCAAAAGTAATTCTTTTTGCCACTTAAGGGGATAGTTCTTCGAGTCACCTTCCGTGAGGTGCCCCGTTATGGAATCATGGCAATTTTCCTCGCTACCGTGACACCCTCCACCATCTTTCTAAGTGTGGAATTTTTGGCCATCAAATCAAACCTCGTTGTTTGTTCTTCTGTCCCTCTCGATGTGTTTTGTATCTCAACTCGAGATGTTCCAACATCTTATTCCACGAGTTGATCTTGAATGCTCGATCTTCGAGGAGATCGTTTCCTATAGAGTTTCTTTCCGTCATCATCGCGTGGATGAAGATCTCAAAAGCGAGGATATCAAAATCGAAGTATGCAACGAATCAACAACCTTGAGGTGCAACCTGGATCATGAAGATCATGTTAGCGTGTACCCCTCTGTCTTCTTACCTCACGTCTTGAATCTCGGGGCGAGATTCTTGTTTAGTGGGGGTGAGTTGTCACAGCCCCAGTTCAGCCCTAGCATTAGCCTTGCTTGTCTTTGCATCATCATCTTGCATCATGTTTAAATTCCAAAAGAAATTTGAAATGGGGATTGTTTAAACCCTAGCATTAAGGAATCCAACTAGGTTCAACTAAAACATTTTCAGTAAATCCAAATGGCCTTCAAAAATGTTCATCATTTATGGAAAATGCTTTAAACAGTAACCAGAGGTGATGCACATTTTTCCATGACCATTTGGGCTCTGAATTAAATCATATTCTATTTGAATTTGGGCACTTTAATACTATAAAATATTTAAATTGCCCAAATAGTCATAAACTAAAATGTTTTCTGTTGGTTATATTCCAAACAGTAGCATTGAGAAGCTTTATGATTTTTGGATCTGTCTAGGTATTTTTAATAAAGCCCAAACAATTACAGATAATAGAAAACTGAAATGAATAGAAAAAGGAGAGAGAGAAAGGACCCAGCCACTTACCTGGCTGCAACCAACCCCCCAGCCCACCTGGCGGCCCAGCACTGTGCTGGCCCGTGCCAGCCAGCTGCTTCTTCCCCGCCAGGCAGGCAGGGAGGTGACGCCGGCGCGCTGAGCTCGCCACGGCGCCACCTGCTTGCCGCTTCGCCCCTGGACGCGCTGGTCGACCTCCACGTCGCCCCCTCGACCGCCTGGACACGCTCTCCCTCACCCGCGGCCTCTCCCCTACCCTCTGCTCTCTCTCTCTCGCGCGATCGACCACGAGCACCGAGAGCGCCGACGAGCACCACCACGGCAACCGGCCCTCCCTCGCCCCGTCGATGCTTTCAGAAGACCCGTCGTGTTCCTCTCGTCCTCTCCACCAAGCTATACGACGTCGGAAGCCCTACTTCGTCGTCACCGCGTCGTCTTCAACCTCGGGTCGCCGGAGATCTGCCTCGCCGCCTCGCTCGCTCCGGCACCTCCCCGGCCTCGCTGTTGCCTCTACTGGGTCCGCTGTGAGCTCCTCTTCCTTCTCCCCCTAGGCATGTCGCTCGAGCTGCCCCCTAACCCCGTTGGCCATCATGGCCGAGAGCTCGGCTCCGCCGGCCATGTCGTCGTCGTGGCCACAAACGCTTAAGCTCGAAAACAAGCGCGTCATTGTGCTCAGCACATCACCAAGAGGCCGTAGCACCCACCAGTTCGCTCCGCCGTGCCCCACAGCACCATTTCCAACCTCGCCCGAACTCCGGCCGCCGCTCCGCCCGTCGCCGCCACCGCTACACTACACCCCGACGACTCCCGCTGCCTCCTTTGGATGCGCGCGAGCCTGGGCGTCTCGTAGAGCCCCTCCGCCGCTCTTTTGGTCGCCTGAGGGTGAATCCTGACGCCCTCCGCCGTCTCTGGCGTCACCGGCGACGAGCCGCGGTCAACTCCGACGAGTTGACCCGGGTTTGACCCAGCTGACGTGGCAACGCCATTAGCGATTAACACTTCTACTAATTAACCCCTAGTGACACTGACAGCTGAGCCCCACTGACTAATTAAACATAGTTTATGTTCTGTTTAGATTAGTTATTAACCCAGCTGGCCCCACACATCAGTTTGACTTGCTGACGTGGTCTTTGACCGGCCCCACACGTCAGTGACTCATGCCAGTCGTGTGTCACTGACCAGTGGACCCCACTGGTCAGGTTTGACCTGGACCGTGCTCTGTTGACCTGCTGAGGTCAGCATGACGTAGTGCTGACGCCATAACTCATTTTCTGGATTAATTTTAATTCAGGAAATTCCAGAAAATGTCCTAAACTTCAGAAATTCATAGTAATTCAACCGTAACTCCAAATCAAACAATTTATATATGAAATTTGATCAGAAAAATATGAAGAATCTGTTTATGGCACTTTCATGCATGATTGAACAAGTTAACCTCACTGAATAGGATGAATCATGATTAGGACAATTTATGAAATAGCATTTGGAGTTGGAGTTTAACCTTGTTTGAATTCCAATCCAATTAACTTGGCTTACTACTGCATTAGGTCAATTCAGTACCTTAACATGACATATCGTTCATATGAATGTGCATTACATTGATTGTGGTTCCTCTTGTGTTTGCCGGTGTTTGTCCCCTCTCGATAGACGTGGTTCCGACGATGTGATCGTTGACACTGATGAAGACTCAATGTTATCTTCAGAAGTGCCAGGCAAGCAAAACCCCCTTGTTCATTCCGATAAAATCCCACTCTCTCGCTCCTGCTCTCTTTTACTGCATTAGGACAACAACGATTCATGTGTTACTTGCTGCGGTAGCTGAACCCCTTTATCCTTTGCATGACCTGTCATTCCACAGTAAATAGATGAAACCCACTAGCATGAGTAGGAGTTGTTTGAGCCCTGATGTGCCTACTCATTCATGCTTGTTTGTCATGCCTGCTACTGCTTAGAGTTGAGTCGGGTCTGATTCATCGGGAATGAATTGGAATGGTGATGAACATGTCCTACTGTGTGTGAGCTAAGTGTGTGAATACGATTTGGTAAAGGTATTGGTGAGAGGCCATGTAGGAGTACATGGTGGGTTGTCTCATTGAAGCCGTCCTCAGGAACTGAGTTCTGTGTTTGTGATCCATGAAACAGCTACTACCATACATTGGGCCCTGAAATATGACCCCGCTCGACTTCTTAATCACCCTTGTCCTCTGTCCAGGAGTTGCAAGTAGTTTCTGGTGTTTGTAGTATGCTCGGGGCCGCACGCAGCGCTGACCATCGGGGTGGGCTGTGTTGCGGTAGGCACGTGGCATGGTGTACCGACTCGCCCGTTTGGTGTCTCGGGAACCCTGTACACATCGTTCGGGGCCGTTAGTGGAAACCTCGGCCGGACTCCCTGCGGATGGAACCCGAATAGGCGATAAACCTGGACTAGAGACTTGAGTGTTTAGGTAGGTCGTGGTCTACACCCACGTCGGCTTTCGCTTGAAGTCTGCCGAGCACATGTCGTGTGCAGACGCTAAGTGGTGGAAACATGTATGAAGAAGTACACCCCTGCAGGGTTAACATCATCTATTCGAATAGCCGTGTCCGCGGTAATGGACTTCTGGGTTGCCTATAACAGTTCATAGACAAGTGAAAGTGGATACTCTAAAATACGCAAGATAAGCGTGAGTGCTATGGATGGCCTTCTCGTAGGGAGACGGAAGTGGATCCATAGTGGTGTATTGATATGGTGAATATGTGGACTCGTGTGCGCCACCTCAAAAGAGTTACTTGCAGTCGTAGTTCAGGATAGCCACTGAGTCAAAGCTGGCTTGCTGCAGTCAAACTCCACCACCCACTTTATTGAAACTGATGCATATGTAGTTAGTTCTGATGTAAGTCTTGCTGAGTACGTTTGTACTCACGTTTGCCTATTTTATGTTTTTGCAGAGAGACGTCAGTCTCACTAGTAGTACCGCTTGGACTTCGACGTTTAGCTTGATACCTCAGCTACGATCTTGTGCCCTCGGCAGGATCTGGTAGATAGTCAGGCTTCTCAGCCTTTTTCATTTGTAGATGTCTGTACTCAGACATGTTAAGCTTCCGCTTGTGCTTTGACTTGTATGCTCTGAGTGTTGGGTCATGAGACCTATGTTTGTAATATCTCGCTCCTCGGAGCCTAATGAATAAATACTTTGAGTCGTAGAGTTATGTTGTGATGCCATGTTGTATTTACTCATATCGGGCATATTGTGTGTATGAATGAAATGCTTGGTATGAGTGGGATCCGACTATCTAGTTGTTTATCCTTGGCAGCCTATCATATGGGGAAATGTAGTCTAGTGCTTCTGAGCGATAGTAGTCCGCTACAGCCCGGTTCACCGGAGTCCTGCTAGCCCAGCACTACTGCTCGGAACACTTGACTGGCCGGCATGTGTTTCACGTCGTTCCTGTGTCTGTCCCTTCGGGGAAATGTCACGCGGTGTTATCCGGAGTCCTGTCTAGCCTGCTACAGCCCGGGTTACCGGAGTCCTGTTAGCCCAGTGCTACAGCCCAAATATATACGTTGTTGACCGACATGCTCGATGTGATTCATGTATGCCTGTCCTCATGGGTTAGTGCCGCCTTGGGTTCACGACTAGCCATGTCGGCCCGGGTTCTTTGTCATATGGTTGCTAGCGACACTATCATATACGTGAGCCAAAAGGCGCAAACGGTCCCGGGCCAGGTAAGGTGGCACCCGTGGGAATACCGTGCGTGAGGCCGCAAAGTGATATGATGTGTTACATGCTAGATCGGTGTGACTTAGGATCGGGGTCCTGACAGGAATACTTCCAGCCTCATAGGTAACTGAGACCGAAGCCCCAGTACTTTGATAATGACCCATCCGTGCTTATTTTTTATCACCGTATATCAATGATGTTTCATAGGGGGTGCCTTCGAGGCGGGAGGCCGAGCCTGCGGCGGCTAGCCAACAAGGGGTAGCACGACCACGCAGGCTAAAAAGAAGTGCGGTCCGGATTGAAACGCCGCCGCAATGGTAAGGCGTGTCACCATATTCCCGGGATTGATTCTGGGAAGGTATATTAACGCTGGTGCCCCTTTCAGGAAAAAGAGCGCTCGCCGGACTATGTCCGGAGAGATGGCCAATTGAGCCTCCGCCAGCCAGGCTCCAACGCCGGGTCCGGAAGCGGAGGTGAACACGAGGCATGCGTCGGATGCTCCTCCGACAAAGGATGCTGACATATTGTCCGCCACCAACTCCGAGGTGGCGAGTGCCATGAATCACAGGCACCGCCGGGCAGTTCTTCGTGACGCATGTTTCTCCCAAGAGGCATTGAACGCCTTCAATTCTAGAGATGCGCACCTCCATGCCGCTCAACATGGTCTAGCCAGAGCCACGGAGCAGTATGTAAAGGACATACGGGTGAGGAGATTTGACAGTTATATATGCCAGTAGCCCCCGAGACTTAAAATAGTTAGGAGAACTGATTTAAGGGTCATTTGTTATGCAGGATCTTACGGAAAAGAATACCCGACTATCTCAGGAGCTTGATGCCGCACTAGCCACCACAGGGGGAGCCACAGAGACCCCCTCCGGTAATATATACTTCGAAAGATAAGTAGTTTGTGAAGTGCGGCGTGTGTATAAGTCTGACAATAATATTGCAGATGGCGCCGGAATAGATCCGGACAAGCAACAGCTCCTGCGCCAGTTAAAGGCCGGCGAGAATGTGCTTACAAGGGTGAGGCAAGAGAAAAATAATCTCCAAGATGCCAACACCCAGCTGGGTGAGGAACTAAAGGATGTTCGAGCCCAGCTTTCTGACTCCGTTAAGGAGAATCGGCGGCTTCGTCGCGGCATTTATAGTAAGTGCTTGAGCGAACTTTTGAAAAGAAGAGTTCGGCGAGGAAGTCGACTAACAGAAATATGTCTGTACGTATGCTCACAGGTCGTCCTGCACAGGAAATGCCCGGTTCCACGGGTGACTTACTTCCCGAGCTGCTGCAACTGCACAAACGAGTTCGGCAGGTGATGAGAGGCGTCGCCCAGGCCTTGTGGCCATCCATCTCCCTACCCGAAGGCCTTCGAGAGCTTGTAGAGAGGCTTCAGGGAGCACGGCGGCGCTTCTGGCTATGGAAGATATCAGCCTGTCGTCAAGGCGCCAGGGAGGCCTGGGCCATGGTGAAGACGCGGTACACCAAGGCTGACCCAAACCACATGGCCGAGGTCGGACCTGTGGGGCCCGATGGGAAGGAGATCCCTGTGAGCTTAGTGTACGGCCAAGTAGAGTTGGCCGCAAAGTATTCCCAGCGGGACTGTAAACTAGACAGCCTATTAGATGGTATTGAAGAGGAATACAATCAGTCAATTTGATTATGTAATTTAAAATGACATGTAAAATGCCTTCTAGCCGGATTGTAGATCATTTGTCGTAGCGGACCTTTTCGCTTCAACCTCGGGACCCGATAGTCCGCAGTGTGTCCGAATACCCTCGCGGTTATGTAAGAACCGGGGCATGCGTGGAGACCAGGCGTAGGGGTCATGAGTGCTTTATCAGACAAGTGGCCAACTAGTTATGTTATATTACATGGTTAGTAAGAAACATCTTCCAGGGAGAATAGTTCGTTAGGGGTTCCTTTCCCTGGGAGGCATGCCCTAAAGTGCATGTTCGGACTGCGAAAAAAGCAGAAAAACATTTGGGGGCAGATAAATGAATAAGTAAGAAATCGTCTTTTAGTTCACCGACCGAATATTCCCTTAAGAACGCTAGATTTCGGCTTGACCCAGTCTGAGGTACACGTCCGGCTGACCCGGCGGTAACAATCACAGAGGTGTTCCATTTACCACCTAGCCGAACAATCGGAAAGGTAGGGGTAAGCACAGGAGCCAGGCAACCCAGCTTGGCCAAAACTTAAGTCATATCGATGCATATAATGGTGAATAAAAGGTACATGCGGAAGTGTGACACAGGTGTTGGGCATAAACCCCGTATAAATAAGCTTCTGTTAAAGAAGCCCCCAGGTATACTGAGCGCGGATAACGCGTCAAGTGTGTGCGAACAGTGCGCAAACGAGCCTCCGACGGCTTCAGAAAAAAGGAGGGAGAAGGAGAGAAATAAAAGACAGTTAAAGTATAAAATATAGACGGAGGAAGGAGACGAACTTAGAGTCCGGCGCTAGGCGTAGAATCTTCGGAGACGGGCTGCGTTCCATGGGTTCGGCTCAAGTCGGTTATCAGATGCGTTCCGTAGACGGTACGCTCTGCCGATCAGGACTTGGTCGATGATGAAGGGACCCTCCCATTTGGGCTTGAGTTTGTCATTTTTCTTGTCCGGTAGACGTAGAACTAATTCGCCAACATTATAACCTTTGTCCCGTACTTCTCTGCTTTGGTATCTTCGAGCCTACTGTTGATAAAATGCGGAACGGGCTTTTGCCACGTTGCGCTCCTCCTCCAAGGCATCCAAACCGTCCTGCCGATTGAGCTCCGCTTCTCTTTCTTCTTACATGCGCACGCGAGGTGAGTCATGAATTATGTCGCAGGGCAAAACTGCCTCTGCGCCGTACACCATAGAAAATGGTGTGAATCCGGTAGTGCGATTCGGCGTGGTCCGCAGCCCCCAGAGTACGGAGTCGAGCTCCTCTACCCAGTGCGTATTAGATTCCTTGAGGGACCGCACTAGTCTGGGTTTAATGCCGCTCATGATTAGACCATTTGCTCGCTCGACTTCACCGTTAGTTTGAGGGTGATAGACTGAAGCGTAGTCGAGCTTGATGCCCATGTTTTTGCACCAGAGTTTGACCTCGTCGACCATGAAGTTCGTGCCATTATCAGTGATGATGCTACGGGGGACGCCGTAACGGTGTACTACCCCTGATATGAAGTCTATCACCGGTCCTAATTCGGCCGTCTTAACAGGCTTTGCCTCTATCCATTTGGTGAATTTATCCACCATGACCAATAGGTATTTTTGCTTGTGGGTTCCTCCTTTAAGGGGTCCAACCATATCAAGCCCCCAAACCGCGAACGGCCAGGTGATGGGTATAGTTTTGAGGGCGGTAGGTGGCATGTGGCTTTGATTAGCAAAGAGCTGGCATCCGACGCATCGTTGAACCAAGTCCTGAGCATCTGCCCGGGCCGTCGACCAATAAAATCCTGTACAGATGGCCTTGCCTACAAGGGCCCGGGCTGCGGCGTGGTGCCCGCCGAGTCCGGCATGAATTTCAGCCAGAAGATTCCGCCCTTCCTCTTCGGAGTTACACCTTTGAAGGACTTTGGTTGTGCTTTTCTTATAAAGCTCTCCCTCATGGACCTTATAGGCTTTAGATCGCCGCACTATGCAGCAGGCCTCGTTTTGGTCCTCGGGAAGTTCCTGCCTAGTTAGGTAGGCTAGGAATGGTTCTGTCCATGGGGCAATGACTGCCATTATTGTGTGGGCTGACGGTGTTATTTCGTTGGCAGAGCCACCAACTATGTCAGAATGTTCGGTGTGGGGTAGTGTGGTTGGGTCCGGGATGTTATTTCCGGACTCTCCCTCCCATAATACGGATGGCTTGAAAAGCCTCTCTAGGAAGATGTTGGGAGGGACGGCATCGCGCTTTGCGCCAATGCGTGCCAACACGTCTGCTACCTGGTTGTTCTCCCGGGCTATATGGTGAAATTCGAGCCCCTCAAACCGAGCTGACATTTTTAGGATGGCGTTGCGATAAGCTGCCATTTTCGGATCCTTGGCATCAAAGTCTCCATTTATTTGGGATATCGCGAGGTTTGAATCCCCGCGGACCTCTAGGCGCTGAATGCCCATGGAGACTGCCATCCGGAGACCATGTATAAGGGCCTCGTATTCAGCTGCGTTGTTGGACTCCGTGTACATTATCTGAAGTACGTATTGGACTGTATCTCCCGTTGGGGACGTCAGGACAACGCCAGCCCCCAGGCCAACCAACATTTTGGAGCCGTCGAAGTGCATGATCCAGTTGGAATATGCGCCATACTCTTTAGGGAGTTCGGCTTCAGTCCATTCAGCGACGAAGTCGGCCAAAACTTGCGACTTAATAGCTCGCCGTGGCTTGTAAGTTATGTCGAACGGAGGAGCTCGATGGCCCATTTGGCAATCCGGCCCGTTGCATCGCGGTTGTTTATAATGTCATTAAGAGGTACTTCGGAGGCTACTGTTATCGAACACTCTTGGAAGTAGTGTCGCAGCTTCCGGGATGCCATGAACACCGCGTATGCTATCTTTTGATAATGCGGGTACCGTGACTTGCATGGAGTTAGGACAGTGGACACGTAGTAAACTGGTTTTTGGAGAGGGAACTTGTGTCCGTCCGTTTCTCATTCAACGACGAGCACCGCGCTTACAACTTGATGGGTTGCCGTGATGTATAATAGCATTGGTTCGCCCATGTTGGGCGCGGCCAGGACCGGATTTGTTGCCAATATGGCTTTGATTTCTTTGAGTCCAGCCGTGGCGGCATCTGTCCACTCGAAGTGTTCGGTGCGCCGCGGGAGGCGATAAAGGGGTAATGCCTTTTCTCCTAAGCGGGAGATAAAGCGGCTTAGAGCCGCCACGCATCCAGTCAATTTTTGTATTTGTTTGAGGTCATTTGGGATACCCAATTGTGACAGAGCTCGGATCTTGGCTGGGTTTGCTTCAATTCCTCTACCGGATACAATGAAGCCCAAGAGCTTTCAGGCTGGTACGCCGAAAACGCATTTTTCCGGGTTGAGCTTAATGGCATATGCTCGGAGATTGTCGAATGTTAGCCTCAAGTCATCTACTAGAGTTTCAACATGCTTGGATTTGACGACCACATCATCTACGTATGCCTCCACTGTTTTGCCGATCTGGTTTGCCAGACATGTCTGAATCATGCGCTGATATGTTGCGCCGGCGTTTTTGAGCCCGAAGGGCATTGTGTTGAAGCAGAATGGGCCGTATGGAGTGATCAATGCCATTGCGGCTTGGTCTGGCTCTGCCATCTTAATTTGGTGGTAGTCGGAGTATGCGTCGAGGAAGCACAATGAATCATGTCCTGCGGTAGCGTCGATAATTTGATCGATGCGGGGAAGGGGGAAGGGATACTTTGGGAAAGCCTTGTTAAGGTCCTTGAAATCGACACACGGGCGCCAGGATTTGTCCTTCTTTGGTACCATTACCAGGTTTGCTAGCCAGTCCGGATGTTTTATATCTCTAATGAATCCGGCCTCCAATAGTTTGGCTAACTCCTCTCCCATGGCATGCCTCTTAGGTTCGGAGAAACGCCTAAGAGCTTGTTTGACTGGCTTGAATCTTTTTGGATATTTAGGCTGTGCTCGGCCAGCCGGCGTGGGATTCCTGGCATGTCTGAAGGGTGCCAGGCAAAGATGTCCCAGTTTTCGCGTAGGAATTCTCGTAGTGTGGCGTCTACATCAGGTATTAATTGTGCCCCGATGGAGGCCGTTTTTGTAGGGTCTGTTGGATGGACTTGGAATTTGACTATTTCGTCCGCCGATTTAAAAGAGGTGGACTCTGATCTCTTATCGAGTATCACATCATCCCTGTTCACTGTGGAGCGCAGCGCAGTGACTTCCTCGGCCGCTAGGGCTTCGTATAGTGCCTCAAGGGCAAGTGCGGCTGTTTTATTTTCGGTGCGGAGTGCTATGTCCGGGTCACTAGCGAGAGTGATGATTCCGTTGGGTCCGGGCATTTTGAGCTTCATGTACCCGTAATGGGGTATAGCTTGAAAAATAGTGAATGCCTATCGCCCTAATAGAGCGTGGTATCCGCTGCTGAACGGGGCCACTTGGAATGTGACCTCCTTGGACTTGTAATTATCCGCGTGCCGAACACCACATCCAGTGTGATTTTTCCTGTACAGCATGCTTCCTGACTGGGGATTATTCCTCTAAAGGTTATGCTGCTTTGCTCAATGCGGATCCAGTCTATTTCCATTTTTCGAAGGGTTTCCTCGTAAATGAGGTTTAATCCGCTGCCGCCATCCATGAGTACCTTGGTAAGGCGAAAGCCGTCCACTATTGGACTGAGGAGCAATGCGGCTGGTGCTCGGACTGTTCGGAATTTAGGTTCGTCACTGGCGTTAAAGGTAATAGCCGTGTCACTCCATGGATTTATTGTTGCTACCTGGTGGGCTTTGGCAAGGCTGCAGAGTGTTCGTTTCTGCATACTACTTGATGCGAAAGTTTCGAAGACTGTTAATACCGTACTGGTATTGCTGGGCTGGTGCTCTGGAGCTAGGAGCTCTTCGCCACTTTTGGCCACCTGCCGTAGTATCCAACATGCTCTAAGGCTATGAGTTAGCATGGCGCCCTCTGTACTATGAATTTTACAGGGTCCATTGAGCCATCCCTCCAGTATGGTTCCATGCCCTTTAGAGGGTTTCTGCTTTTTGGTATTTAACCCAGGTGCCTGGTAATGATGCACCCTTTTACTTTGGACTAGGGTTGTGTTCAAGGCCGGATTATCCCAAAATTTGATTTCTGTTTTCCAGGCGCTCTCCATCGCACAGTACTTTCATACTATGGACTCCAAGTCAGCAAAGCGTGTAATTTTGCGACAACTTACGGCGTTGAGGATTCCTTCGTCCGTGCAATTAATGCAGAAGAATGAAATTGCGTCCTCTTCATGGTAGTCCTTTATCCTGTTCATGACCAGGAGGAATCTGGCCCAGTAATGATGTACTGTTTCAGCGGTCTCTTGCCGGATTTGGGATAGATCGCTTATGTTTGGGTGGGCGGGTGGAGTTAAATTCCGAACTCCGTCCGATCTAAGACTCAGGGGCCAAGAAGTTTCCGAAGTTGGAAGCTTGGGTTCTTGGACATTGTCCGATGAATCTAGCCCGCTGCCTGACTTTAAGTTCAGGGCTTGAGTGGTGTTCTCCCCTCCGCGGGAATCTGGCATGGAGGTGTCAGGAATCCAGACATAGCTGGTCCTTAAGATAGAAGAAGGGTCGCCATATTGTTCCTCTACCACAACAACGTGGTGGGTAGCCTGGGGAGAGTTAATCTCTCTCAGATCGGTTTTAGGCCCAATCTGGTCGTAGTCTGTAGCGACTCCCAGGGCGGCGATGTGATCCAAGAGCTCGTTTAAGGAAGAGAGATCCATCGGATCTAACTGCTCGGCGAGTTCCGAGTTTACGTGAAGATTGCTTTTGATTACCCGAGAAGTCATCGTCGGCGCGGCGGCCGAATAGGCGGTCATAAGAAAACCGCCTAGACGAAGAGTTTGGCCGATGGACAAAGCTCCTTTAGCAACGGTGCCATCTTTAAAGACGGGACGAGGCATCCTTCCTGATGGCGACGGCACAGAGGAACTCTCAATGAAAGCACCAATGTCGGTGTCAAAACCGGTGGATCTCGGGTAGGGGGTCCCGAACTGTGCGTCTAGGCGGATGGTAACAGGAGACAAGGGACACGATGTTTTTACCCAGGTTCGGGCCCTCTCGATGGAGGTAAAACCCTACTCATGCTTGATTGATATTGATGATATGGGTAGTACAAGAGTAGATCTACCACGAGATCAAAGAGGCTAAACCCTAGAAGCTAGCCTATGGTATGATTGTTGTTCGTCCTACGGACTAAAACCCTCTGGTTTATATAGAGACCAGAGAGGGTTAGGGTTACACAGAGTCGGTTACAATGGTAGGAGATCTACATATCCGTATCGCCAAGCTTGCGTTCCACGCCAAGGAAAGTCCCATCCGGACACGGGACAAAGTCTTCAATCTTGTATCTTCATAGTCCGGGAGTCGAGCCAACGGTGATAGTTCGGCTATCCGGACACCCCCTAATCCGGGACTCCCTCAGTGGCCCTAGTGGCTTCTTGGGGAGCATTGTGCCTCCACACCGCTCCAACGGAGACGTACTTCCCGTCAAAAGGAAGGAACTTCAGTAACACATCCTCGTCTTCACCCACTCCACTCTTGGTTATCTCGTGCCTTTACTTGCACAAGCTTATTTGTTTTATATCCCTTGCTTGCTTGTGTGCTTGTTGTTGTTGCATCATATAGGTTGCTCACCTAGTTGCATATCTAGACAACCTACTTTGATGCATAGTTTAATTTTGTAAAGAAAAGCTAAAAGTTGTTAGTTGCCTATTCACCCCCCCTCTAGTCAACTATATCAATCCTTTCAATTAGTATCAGAGCATCATCTCTTTATTACGGACTTTGTCGTCCGAAGAGTATGGTTGACACCGTAGATGGTGTGGAGGAGCACTCTGGTGTGAATCCGATCACGTCTACGGCCGATGGGGGAACCGCGGTCTCTCGTGAGGAATTCATTGTGGCTTTGGACACATTGAAAACCGCCATGACAACCGAGGTTGAAAGCATGTTTAATAAATTCATAGAAGGGCTTAAATTATCAACCGCACCGTGAAAGTGGGTGATCCCACCAACAAGGTGACTGATGTCTACTACACAACCTTCTTCTTGTAGACGTTGTTGGGCCTCCAACTACAGAGGTTTGTAGGACAGTAGCAAATTTCCCTCAAGTGGATGACCTAAGGTTTATCAATCCGCGGGAGGCGTAAGATGAAGATGGTCTCTCTCAAGCAACCTGCAACCAAATAACAAAGAGTCTCTTGTGTCCCCAACACACCCAATACAATGATAAATTGTATAGGTGCACTAGTTCGGCGAACAGATGGTGATACAAGTGCAATATGGATGGTAGATAAAGGTATTTGTAATCTGAAAATAAAAAAACAGCAACAAATGGTAAAAGTTAGCGTAAACGGTATTGCAATGCTAGGAAACAAGGCCTTAAGGTTCATACTTTCACTAGTGCAAGTTCTCTCAACAATATTAACATAGTTGGATCATATAACTATCCCTCAACATGCAACAAAGAGTCACTCCAAAGTCACTAATAGCGGAGAACAAATGAAGAGATTATTGTAGGGTACGAAACCACCTCAAAGTTATTCTTTTGGATCGATCTATTCAAGAGTCCGTAGTAAAATAACATGAAGCTATTCTTTCCGTTCAATCTATCCCAGAGTTCGTACTAGAAACACCTTAAGACACAAATCAACCAAAACCCTAATGTCACCTAGATACTCCCATGTCACCTCAAGTATCCGTGGGTATGATTATTGCCAGGACCCCGATCCTAAGCCACATCGATCCAGCGTGTAACACATCATATCACTTTGCGGCCTCACGCACGGTACTCCCACGGGTGCCACCTTACCTGGCCCGGGACCGTTTGCGCCTTTTGGCTCACGTATATGATAGTGTCGCTAGCATCCATATGACAGAGAACCCGGGCCGACATGGCTAGTCGTGAACCCAAAGCGGCGCTAGCCTATGAGGATAGGCATACATGAATCACATCGAGCATGTCGGTCATCAACGTATTTATTCGGGCTGTAGCACTGGGCTAACAGGACTGCGGTAACCCGGGCTGTAGCAGGCTAGGCAGGACTCCGAATAACAGCGCGTGACATTTCCCCGAAGGGACAGACATAGGAACGACGTGAAGCACATGCCAGCCAGTCAAGTGTCCAAGCAGTAGTGCTGGGCTAGCAGGACTCCGGTGAACCGGGCTGTAGCGGACTACTATCGCTCAGAAGCACAAAACTTACATTTCCCCATATGAAAGGCTGCCAAGGATAAACAACTAGATAGTCGGATCCCACTCATACCAAGCATTTCAATCATACACACAATATGCCCGATATGAGTAAATACAACATGGCATCACAACAGTACTCTACGACTCAAGTACTTTATTTAGAAGGCTCCGAGGAGCCATACATATCATCCATACAGATAGGGGTCACATGACCCAACACTCAAGTCATACAAGCATACAAGCACATGCGGAAGCAAAGTAGTCTAAGTACAGACACTAGAAAGAAAGAAGGCTTGACGGAGCCTGTCTATCTACAACGACCCTTCACAAGTCTTGGATCACCACCTGGGTGATAAATCACTCGGCAACGTCGAGGTCTACATAGAACCCATCAGAGGGGTTGGTGCAGTCGTCTGAAAAACATGATTAAAGCAACATGAGTACGGAGGTACTCAGCAAGTCTTACAACAGGAACCTACTATACATGCACATTCTCAAGAAGGTAGTGGGGTTATTGCAGCAAGCCAGCTTTGACTCCTGGCTAAGCTATCCTACGATAGACACCACCTGTAAATCATTTGTCGCACACGAGTCCACTACCACCATCACAATACTCCACCGTGGAACCTCTCTCGCCATCCTACGAGAGGGCCATCCGCGGTACTCACACTTATCTTGAGATTTTTAGTAGTATCCATTTAACTTGTCTATGAACTGATATAGGCAACCCAGAAGTCCATTACCGCGGACACGGCTATTCGAATAGATCATTTGTAACCCTGCAAGGGTGTACTTCTTCACACATGTTTCCACCACTTAGCGTCTGCACACGACATGTGCTCGGCAGACTTCAAGCGAAAGCCGACGTGGGTGTAGACCACGACCTACCTAAACAGTCAAGTATCTAGTCCAGGTTTATCGCCTATTCGGGTTCCATCCGCAGGGAGTCCGGCCGAGGTTTCCACTAACGGCCCCGAACGATGTGAACAGGGTTCCCGAGACACCAAACGGGCGAGTCGGTACACCGTGCCACGTGCCTACCGCAACACAGCCCACCCCGATGGTCAGCGCCGCGTGCGGCCCCCAGCATACTACAAACACCAGAAACTACTTGCAACTCCTGGACAGAGGACAAGGGTAGATAAGAAGTCGAGCGGGGTCATATTTCAGGGCCCAATGTGTGGTAGTAACTGTATCATGGATCACAAACACAGATCTCAGTTCTTAAGGACGGCCTCAATGAAACAACCCACCATGTACTCCTACATGGCCTCTCATCGATTCCTTTACCAAATCGTATTCAACACTTCACTCTTGTCACCGACACAACCTTTCACTCCAGTTCATCATCCCGATGAGCCAGACCTGACACAACTCTAAGCATAGCAAGCACAGCATGGTAGGAACACACACACATGTATTGGCTCAATCAACTCCTACACAAGCTAGTGGGTTTCATCTAGTTACTGTGGCAATGACAGGTCATGCAAAGGAAGTGGGTTCTACTACCGCGACACACAGCAGTTTTGAAACGCGTTGTCTTAATGCAGTAAACGAGAGCAGAAGCGAGAACATGGGTTTGTATCGGAATGATCAATGGGTTGCTTGCCTGATGGAGTGGTCGTGGGATACTGCCCTTCAGTTGGATACTCGGAGATATCCTCGGAGGCAGAACCTACCACGATGAACACATCGGAACACAATCAATACATGGCGATATGCAACAATATGATGCATGCTATGACATGGCAATATGAATGTGTCCTGACCTAGTGCAAGTTAAATCAGAAGGGAATGAACCCATTTGAACCAAAGATTCAAATGGAAACTCATTTATTAGGATCATATTAGTGTATCATCTTGTAATGCCTAAACAGTGGGTTTAACTTGTTCTGACATGCATGAAACCAGCACCAATGGATAGCTTGGATTTTTCTGATCATTTTTCATATATAGAACTTTGCATTTGGAGTTACAGATAATTTTCTATGAATTTTTGAAGTTTGAACTATTTTCTGGATTTTCCTGTATAAGAATAAATCCAGTAATTAGATAATTGCGTCAGCATGATATCATGCTGACCTCAGCAAGTCAACAGCCGGTCCAGGTCAACTGACCAGTGGGCCCAGGGGGTTAGTGATTAATTAAACTTGTTTAATTAGTTTTAAACTAATCCGGTGATTAACAGAAGGGGCCCCACCTGTCATTGACTCATCAGAGTCAACCAGGGCCCACCAGTCAACGGTCAGGGTCAACTCGCCGGCGTCTAGCCGCCGGCGAGGCCAGACGCGGCGGAGCAGAGTGGATTTGGCCGTTCCGGCCACCAAATGGGGCGCGGAAGGCATCTACGCGCTCCTGGGAGCGAGCCGCGGCTACTGGTGGAGTTAGTTGGGGTCGGGGTGGCCGGAGTTGGCGCCGGCGACGAGTTTGGCGGCGTCGGGGCTCGGGTGAAGATGAAACCGGGGCTACGGGGCACGGCGAGGCGCGTGGAGTGATGCGTTGGGCCCCTGGGTGTGCGGTGAGGCTAGTGGACAAGGTGGTGCGGCCGTTGGGTGGCCGGAGCCTCGTCGGCGACGAGCTCCACGGCGGCGCGTGCGGGCGAGCTTCGTGCGCTCGTTGTAGGGCACGGGAAGAGGAACGGGGAGGATGGAGAAGTGGCCAGACTCACGGTGAAAGCAGCGAGCGTCGAGGCGGGCTCGGGGAAGGTCGCAGCTGAGCGGGGCGATGATGGCGATCTCGGCGGCCGGAGTTGGGGAAGACGGGGTCGGGGGCGATTCTAGAGCGGGCGAGCGCTCGGGGCTCGTCCTGCTCGAAGAAGAAGAGGGTTGCGGAGCTCGTGGACACGATCGGGTGGCGCGGGGACGACGGAGAGCGCGCCTATGGCGTAGGTGTGGCGGCGGTGGCATCGGCCATGGCGAAGGGGAGCGAGGGAGGCGAGGCAGAGGTGAATGGCGTGTCCAGGGGCTCGGGGCGACGACGTGGAGCGCGTCCAGGGCAGCAGGGCGGCGAGGAGGTGAAGCAGGGCGGCGGGGAGCTGCGTGGCGCTCGCTGGTGCCGGCGTCGAGCACCTGCGTGCCTGCCTGGCCGAGCCAAGCAGCTCGCTGGCGCGGCAGCTGGGCTGGGCCGGCAGGTGGGCCGGTTGGCAGGTGCCAGGTAAGTATTTCCTTTTTATTTTCCTTTTCTATTTTTCTGTAACTTTGTGGACTTATTAAAAATTCTTAGACACTTCCAAAATTCACCAAACTGCATCTGGTCCTTAGTTAGAATATTTCCAGCCAGGAACATTTTAGTTTGGAGATATTTGAGCATTTGAAAAAATTTATAAATTTAAAATGCCCAAATTCAAATACTTATGCATTAACTCAATGACCTTCTGTTGACCTAGAAAAATATGCACCATTTTTGCCAGAGGTTTCAACCCAAGACAAAGAGGGTGAACATTTTAGAAGGGCATTTCAGGTTCATTGAAAATATTTTTAGTAAACCCTAGTTGATTTCAGGAGGGGTGCTGGGGGTTTCTGCCTTCCCCATTTCAAATTTCTGGCAAAAGTAAACATGATGCACACTCTAATGCATGAGCTAGGTGGGATGTGACAATTATATGATATGCGTCACACAATCTCAGATTCATCTGTTCAACCAACACAAAGTACTTCAAAGAGTGCCCCAAAGTTTCTACCGGAGAGTCAAGATGAAAATGTGTGCCAACCCCTATGCATAAGTTCACAAGGTCACTGAACCCGCAAGTTGATCACCAAAACATAAACCACAGATAAGCACATGCAAGACATACATCAAGTGTTCTCAAATCCTTAAAGACTCAATCTGATAAGATCACTTCAAAGGGAAAACTCAATCCATTACAAGAGAATAGAGGGGGAGAAACATCATATGATCCAACAATAATAGCAAAGCTCGCGATACATCAAGATCGTGCTGAATCAAGAACAGGAGAGAGAGAGAGAGATCAAACACATAGTTACTGGTACATACCCTCAGCCCCGAGGGTGAACTACTCCCTCATCATCATGGAGATCGCCGGGATGATGAAGATGGCCACCGGTGAGGGTTCCCCCCTCCGACAGGGTGCCAAAACAGGGTCTCGATTGGTTTTTGGTGGCTACAAAGGCTTGCGGCAGCGGAACTCCCAATCTATTGTGTTCCTCGATGTTTTTAGGGTATGTCGACATATATAGGCGAAAGAAGTCGGTCAGGGGAGCCACGAGGGGCCCACGAGGGTGGGGAGCGCGTCCAGGGGGGTAGGGTGCGCCTTCCTGCCTCGTGGCTTCCTCGAAGCTCCCCTGACGTCTACTCCAAGTCTCCTGGATTGCTTTCGTTCCAAAAATAACTCTCCCGAAGGATTCATTCCATTTGGACTCCGTTTGATATCACACCCGACGTTTTCCTTCCGCTTCATTGGAGCTGCCTTTTTCCCCTGTGTCTGCCTTGTCCTGCCCCAGCGGTAGTACTGCAGTCTACAGCAGTAGTACCGCCGAAGCACTCAAGCGGTAGTACCGCTTGTGGTCTTCGGCCGTAGAACTGCAGTGGTTCTGGGTTACTACCGCCTCGATTCGAGACCGATGTTTTTCGTGTCCGGTCTTACGGTACTAAGTGCGGTAGTAGTGGCGGTAGTACCGCTCCAAGCGGTAGTACCGCGCCTACTCCCACGGTAGTACCGCTCTGGGGACAGGACCCTGACCTCTTCGTCAGCGCGGAAGTATCGCTGGGTAAGAGCGGTAGTACCACCCTCAGCGGTAGTACCGCCCTGCCCAAGCGGTAGTACCGCTCTGTGCGTGGCTGTTCAGTGGGGAAACGGTTGGATTGGTTCCCCCACTATATAAAGGTGTCTTCTTCCCCAAAGTTGACCTACCTCTTTCCCCCAAAGCTCCATTGTTGCTCCAAGCTCCATTTTCGCCCGATCTCTCTCCCTAGCGAATCAAACTTGTTGATTTGCTCGGGATTGGTTGAGAAGGCCCGGATCTACACTTCCACCGAGAGAGATTTGATTCCCCCCACTTATCCCTAGCGGATCTTGTTACTCTTGGGTGTTGAGCACCCTAGACGGTTGAGGTCACCTCGAAGCCATACTCCATTGTGGTGAAGCTTCGTGGTGTTGTTGGGAGCCTCCAAGTGTTGTGGAGATAGCCCCAATCTTGTTTGTAAAGGTTCGGTCGCCGCCTTCAAGGGCACCAATAGTGGATTCACGACATCTCGCATTGTGTGAGGGCGTGAGGAGATTACGGTGGCCCTAGTTGCTTCTTGGGGAGCATTGTGCCTGCACACCGCTCTAACGGAGATGTACTTCCCTTTAAAAGTAAGGAACTTCGGTAACACATCCTCGTTTCCACCGGCTCCACTCTTGGTTATCTCGTGCCTTTACTTTTGCAAGCTTACTTGTGTTGTATCTATTGCTTGCTTGTGTGCTAGTTGTATTTGCATCATATAGGTTGTCCACATAGTTGCACATCTAGACAACCTATTTCATTGCAAGGTTTAAATTGTTAAAGAAAAGTCTAAAAATTGTTAGTTGCCTATTCACCCCCCCTCTAGTCAACCATATCGATCCTTTCAATTGGTATCAGAGCCTCGTCTCTTTATTAAGGACTTTGTCGTCCGAAGAGTATGGTTGACACCAACGACGGTGCGGAGGAGCACTTCGGCCGAAGGGGGAACCTCGGTCTCACGTGAGGAATTCAATGTGGCTTTAGACACATTGAAAACCTCCATGACGGCCGAGGTTAAAAGCATGTTTTTTGAATTCCTAGAAAGACTTAAACTATCCACCTCGCCAATGAAAGTGGGTGATCCCACTAACAAGGTGACGGATGCCACCTCCGACAAAGGGGAAGCTAATAGTGAAAAAGGTCCTTCTACTAGTGGTACAAATGGCTCGGGCATCTTTGCCCATGTGGAACCTCCTACTTATGGTGGACCTATTCCTACAACTCATTTAAATCATGCCGGTCCTCCTCCTAAGATTGTGAAAAATGAGGATTTTGATGCTTGGGTTTATCGTTTCAAGCGTCATTTAAAGCATGTGAATACTAATCTTTGGATAATTATAGAAGAAGGTTTCCTTCTAAGTGTTAGCATTCAACGCTCCAACTATGAAGTGGTGCAAGATGAAGCCGATGAGTTTGCAATGAAAGAAGATGAAGAACCTCGTGAGCTCTTTCGAAGAGTGACCAAACTCGCGGTCGCACTCCGAGATCATGGGAGCAAGGACACAGATGACAACTGGATCAAGCGCAAGTTCCTCAAGGCCATGATGCCCTGCAACAAGGCCATGTCCTCCGTCATTCGTCAAAGACCGGACTTCCACTCCATGACCTCAGGTGAAGTGTTGGATGAGTTCATTGCAATGAGCATCTTGGACAAGACCGCCGACAAGGCGGTGCTCCGTTCTCAAAGGGCAAAGAAGCCCAATCTTGCCTTGAAGGCCAAGGTTAGTGTGGAAGAAGAAGAAGAAGAGGAAGATGAGGAGAGCAACCCCGAAGACACGAAGTACGATTATCATGTGCACATGGATCTTGCCTCAAGACAATTTTGGAGTAAGAAGAATACAAGACCCAACTTCAACAAGAACAACTCAAGTGGCCTCAAGGGCAAGCAACGAGTTAGAACTTGTTTCAACTGTGGCAATGTGAGCCATTTCGTTGCGGATTGTCCTTACGAGAAGCGGGAAGACAATGGTGGAAAGTTCATCCGAAAAGACAAAGCCAAGTCCTTCCCCAACAAGAACAACTTCACCAAGAAGACTCCTACTCACGGGTTGGTGGTTCAAGAAGAATACCGTGAGGATGACGATGATGATGAAGATAGTGAAACAATGGCCATGGCATCCGTTGCCATTGTCACAACTCCCCGGGTGTCTCTTTTCGATTCACCTAACGAGAACATCACCGCCAAGTGCCTCATGGCTAAGGCCACCAACAAGGTAACCCCCAACATCAAAACCACCATTATTCCTAATCCTCCTTCAACGGATGACTTTGATAATGGTAAGGGGCCTAATGAGGAGGTAAATGAATTTGAGTCCTTCATGAGTAAGCTCAAGGGCAAATCCAAGAAGCACTTCGTTGTTCTCTTGGAACAACTTGGTGAAGCCAATGACATGATAGAGACTCACGAAGAAACCATCTCTAAGATGGAAGGTCATAGTCGTGACTATGCCGATGAGATATCGGATCTATCTAATGCTCTTGAGGAAGAGCGTGGGCATCGTCTGGCTCTTGAGGAGTCACACAACGATGACCATGCCAAATTAAAGAAAGATCTTGATCATGCTCTTGTTGTGTCTCGTGTTCTAACTTCCGAGAAGGCTAAACATGGGGTTGATTATGCTAGACTCAAGGAGGAGTTTGATGTACTTGACAAGGCCCATAAGGTCTTGAAAGGTGCTCATGCAAACCTCAAGGAGTCTCATGCTCAACTCCAAGTTAAGCTAACCAAGGAAAAGGCCACATTTCCTCACATGGTCTTAATTGATAATGCAAATGCTACTAACCCATGTTGTGAGCATGTGCATCTTGTGGAGGAGAATGCCAAGTTGAAGGAACAACTCAAGAAAGGTCTTGTGTCATGCATACAAGGCGAGAAGAACCTAAATGACCTTTTGAGCAATCAAAATGAAGTTGTAGGCAAGGAGGGAGTTGGGTTCTCACCCAAGTCCAAGAACAAGAAGAATAACAAGGAGAAGAATAACAAGACCAATCGTCCTCCCCCGCTCAAGAAAACCTTTGTGAAGGAGGGAGAGGGTGCTCCTAAGGATAAGAAGAACAATGCAAAGAGTGGTGATGCCAAAGAGCGCAAAGCCATCTCTCCCAACAAAGCCAGCGACTTTAACCCCTCTTATGTGTTGTGTCGTGCTAGTGATGGGCATGTTTATGCTTAATTTGTTGGTTCTTCTTATGATTACATTGAATGGTCTATTTGGGTTCCTAAGACCCTTGTTACTAACATCAAAGGACCCATTACTCAATGGGTACCTAAAACCAAGCTCTGATCTCGTGTAGGTGTTTGCTTCCGGTGGGCGATCATGGTTTCTCGATAGTGGAGCAACAAATCATATGACCGGGAGCAAGGATTTGGTGGTGGACGTGCACAAGATCCCATCTATGCCCACCAATGTCGAATGGGGTGATGCCTCTCATTCTAAGGTATTGGGTCTTGGCAAGGTTGTCATTTCTCATGATCTAACGATTGAGAAAGTCATGCTTGTTGTGTCCCTTGCGTTCAATTTACTTTCCGTTCGTCAACTCGCACTCATGGGCTTTGCCACCTTCTTTGACATTGATACCGTGGCCCTCTTGTGGATCAAGACTCTTAAAGTAGCCTTTGTTGGGCATGTCGAGAACAGTCTCTATGTGATTAACTTTTCGGAGCAACCCACTAAGACCGTGACATACCTAATGGCTAAAGTTGATGTGGGATGTCTTTGGCATCGCCATTTAGCCCACGTCAATATGAGATCTTTGCAAAGTCTTCTCAAGGGGGACCATGTCCGTGGACTAACGAATGTTAGTTTTGCCAAAGATCGTGCTTATAGTGCTTGTATCGAAGGAAAGCTTCATGAGACGGCTCACCCTCCCACGACTATCATCTACTCGAAGAGACCCTTGGAGCTCCTGCACATGGACCTTTTTGGGCCTCCATCCTTTGATAGTCTTGGGGGTAGAAAGTATTGCTTGGTGACTGTGGATGATTATTCAAGATACACTTGGGTATACTTCTTCAAGAGGAAGAGTGAGACTCAACAAACCTTCATCGACTTTGCAAATGAAGCTCAACGTCAACGTAATGCAAAGATATTGACAATAAGAAGTGACAACGGCACCGAGTTCAAGAACTACACCTTGGATGAGTTTCTTAGTGATGAGGGGATCAAGCATCAATATTCAGCACCATATACCCCTCAACAAAATGGTGTTGCGGAGAGGAAGAACCGGACGTTGATGGATGCGGCAAGGACCATGATGGCGGAGTTCAAATCTCCATACAACTTTTGGGTCGAAGCCATCAACACTACATGTCATGCATCCAATCGGCTCTACCTCCGCAAAGGCTTGAACATGACTCCTTATGAGATACTCACCGGGAACAAGCCCAATCTCAAGTACTTCTGGGTGTTCGGTTGTAAGTGTTTCATTCTTAAGAAAGGTGTTCGTTTGTCTAATTTTGAGGCTAGAGCTTATGAGGGCATATTTGTTGGTTATGCTACAAACTCTCATGCTTACCATGTTCTCAACAAGTCCAACGGACTCATTGAGGAGACGTGTAACGTGGAGTTTGACGAAAATAACGGCTCCCAAGTGGAGCAAAGTGGTACTTGTGATGTAGGTGATGAAATTCCTCCCCAAGCCATAAGAAGAATGGGTATTGGTCATATTCTACCCATTGAGGAACCCCTTGTGGCCGAAGGAGAAGGACAATGCTCCACTTCACTAGAGCCTTCACCTACTCAAGACCCACACGCTAAGTGTAGGCCCTCAACCTCGGGAACAAGAACAAGGGCAAGATCAATCTCAAGATGGTGGTGAACCTCCAATTGATGCCCAAGGTCAAGTTCTCCCCCTCGAGCAAGTTCAAGATCATGAGCAAGCTCAAGATCAAGAACAATCTCACGACGAAGCTCAAGATGATCAAGTGAACCCTCCTCCTTCGACATCTGAGGAGGAATTAGAGCGTCGTGCCGTGAAGATTGCTTCCAAACTCACCACCGAAGGTCATCTCATGGAGAATGTGGTTGGAAGCCTAAGAAAGGGGGTAAGCACTCATAGACAATTAGCAAACTATTGTGAACATCACATGTTTGTCTCTTGTGTTGAACCCCATAAGGTCTATGAGGCGCTCGAAGACCCGGATTGGCTCAATGCCATGCATGAAGAACTCAACAACTTCGAGTACATCAAGGTGTGGAGGTTGGTGCCAAGGCCTTTCGGGAACCATAACATCATTGGAACCAAGTGGATCTTCAAGAACAAGCAAGATGCTCATGGGAACATCATTCGCAGCAAGGCAAGATTGGTAGCACAAGGCTACTCGCAAGTCGAGGGTATCGACTATGGTGAAACCTTTGCTCCCATTGCTCGCCTTGAATCCATTTGTTTGTTGATTGCTTATGCTTCCCATCACAACTTTAAGTTGCAACAAATGGATGTGAAAGGTGCTTTTCTTAATGGTCCTATTAATGAGTTGGTCTATGTCAAACAACCCCCGGGGTTCGAGGATCCCTACTTCCCGGATCATGTGTATCAACTCGATAAGTCACTCTATGGCCTTAAACAAGCCCCACGTGCGTGGTATGACCACCTTACCGAGTTATTACTGAAGGAAATATGCCCTAGAGGCAATAATAAAGTTATTATTTATTTCCTTATTTCATGATAAATGTTTATTATTCATGCTAGAATTGTATTAACCGGAAACATAATACATGTGTGAACACATAGACAAACAGAGTGTCACTAGTATGCCTCTACTTGACTAGCTCATTAATCAAAGATGGTTATGTTTCCTGACCATAGACAAAGAAGTTGTTATTTGATTAACGAGATCACATCATTAGTTGAATGATCTAATTGACATGACCCATTCCATTAGCTTAGCACCCGATCGTTTAGTATGTTGCTATTGCTTTCTTCATGACTTATACATGTTCCTATGACTATGAGATTATGTAACTCCCGTGTGCCGGAGGAACACTTTGTGTGGTACCAAACGTCATGACGTAACTGGGTGATTATAAAGGTGCTCTACAGGTGTCTCCAAAGGTACATGTTGGGTTGACATATTTCGAGATTAGGATTTGTCACTCCGATCGTCGGAGAGGTATCTCTGGGCCCTCTCGGTAATGCACATCACATAAGCCTTGCAAGCATTACAACTAATATGTTAGTTGTGAGATGATGTATTACGGAATGAGTAAAGAGACTTGCCAGTAACGAGATTGAACTAGGTATTGGATACCGACGATCGAATCTCGGGCAAGTAACATACCGATGACAAAGGGAACAACGTATGTTATTATGCGGTCTGACCGATAAAGATCTTCGTAGAATATGTAGGAGCCAATATGGGCATCCAGGTCCCGCTATTGGTTATTGACCGGAGACGTGTCTCGGTCATGTCTACATTGTTTTCGAACCGTAGGGTCCGCACGCTTAAAGTTACGATGACAATTATTATGAGTTTATGCATTTTGATGTACCAAATCTTGTTCGGAGTCCCGGATGTGATCACGGACATGACGAGGAGTCTCGAAATGGTCGAGACATAAAGATTGATATATTGGACGGCTATATTCGGACACCGGAAGTGTTCCGGGTGATTTCGGAGAAAACCGGAGTGCCGGAGGGGTTACCGGAACCCCCCGAGGAAGTATTGGGCCTTAGTGGGCCTGAGGTGAGAGAGAAGGCTGCAGCCTAGGAGGTGGCGCGCCCCCCATGGGGAGTCCGAATTGGACTAGGGGGGGAGGACGCGGCCCCCCTTTCCTTCTCCCTCTCCCTCTCTTTCCTTCCCCCTCTCTCTTCCTAGTTGGACTAGGAAAGGGGAGTCCTACTCCCACTAGGAGGAGGACTCCCCCTCCCTTTCGCACGCCCCATAGGGCCGGCCGGCCTCCCCCCTTGCTCCTTTATATACGGGGGTAGGGGGCACCCCTAGACACACAAGTTGATCTTTGTGATCGTTCCTTAGCCGTGTGCGGTGCCCCCTCCACCATATTCCACCTCGGTCATATCGTTGCAGTGCTTAGGCGAAGCCCTGCGCCGGTAGAACATCATCATCATCGCCACGCCGTCGTGCTGACGGAACTTCTCCCCGAAGCTTTGCTGGATCGGAGCTCGGGGTGCGTCATCGAGCTGAACGTGTGCTAAGAACTCGGAGGTGCCGGAGTAACGGTGCTTGGATCAGTCGGATCGGGAAGACGTACGACTACTTCCTCTATGTTGCGTCAACGCTTCCGGTTCGGTCTACGATGGTACGTAGACAACACTCTCCCCTCTCGTTGCTATGCATCACCATGATCTTGCGTGTGCGTAGGATTTTTTTTGAAATTACTGCATTCCCCAACAGTTACAAGATCGTGGATTTGAAGTGGGGCTAATCGATCCCACTCTTTTTACTAAGAAGGTCAAAGGGGAGTTGTTTGTATGCCAACTATATGTTGATGACATTATCTTTGGTTCCCCTAACAAAGCTTTCAATGAGGAATTTACCGCTCTCATGACCTCCAAGTTCAAGATGTCTTCGATGGGAGAGTTGAAGTTCTTCCTTGGTTTTGACATCAAACAAAGAAGAGAAGGAACCTTCATCAACCCAGCCAAATACACTCAAGACATGCTAAAAAGATTCAAGCTAAGTGATGTCAAGCCGGCTACTACTCCAATGCCCACCAAGTGCCAACTTGACATTGATCCCCATGGTAAAGCGGTGGATCAAAATGTATATCGCTCCATGATTGGCTCCTTGCTTTACCTTTGTGCATCTAGACCGGATATCATGTTGAGCATGGGGATGTGTGCACGGTTTCAAGCCGCACCGAAGGAAAGTCACTATGTGGCGGTCAAGCGAATCTTTTGATATTTGGCTCATACCCCAAACTTTGGCTTATGGTACCCAAGAGGGGCAAACTCCAAGCTTGAAGGATTTACAGATTCCGATTGGGCGGGAGACAAAGTGGATAGGAAGTCCACTTCCGGAGGGTGCCAGTTTCTTGGGTGCTCTTTGGTGAGTTGGTCTTCCAAAAAGCAAAGTTGTGTGTCTCTCTCATCCACCGAAGCGGAATATGTGGCAGCCGGTAGTTGTTGTGCACAACTTTTATGGATGAGGCAAACTTTAAAGGAATACGGTGTCATTTGTGACAAAGTGCCTCTTTGCTGTGACAACGAAAGTACCATCAAGATTTCTCTCAACCCGGTGCAACACTTCAAGATGAAGCATATTGAGATTCGGTATCATTTCATCCGGGATCACATTAGGCGAGGGGAGATCGAGCTCAAGTATGTCAACACTCATGATAACCTTGCAGATATTTTCACGAAGCCCTTGGATGAAGCAAGATTTCGCGAGTTAAGGAATGAGCTAAATATCATTGATTCGAGCAATGTGACTTGAACCCTTGCACATCCCACCTCACTACTTGGTGTCTAGTTTAGATGTAGGCATGGACATAGGGGGAGTGTTGTTCTCTCAATGAACTTTCCCTCCCCCCATTATGCTTAAAAGGATCAACTCTTTCACATTAACCATTTTTGATGGTACGAGTGCTTCAAAGACGAGTTTTGGTCATGGGCCCAAGGATAATTCTTTGCGGTGCCATAAAAATTGACTCAAACATAGGTGGCTCCGGCCACCGCCCTCTCTTGAGAGAGGCCAGAGCTCGCTCTGTTTTGTGTGGTTGTTTTGAAAGAGTGGGTTCTGGACCGTTGTTAGTGTGTGTGTTGCCATGTTGGTTTTTGTTTCTTTCTCTTGGCCTTGCTTTCTCGTCTCTTTGGTGCTGTAGCCGTTTGTCTAGAAGCCGTTTGGTTGCTGAGCGGTACTACCGCTGGTGGCGAGCGATACTACCGCTCCGAGCAGTACTACCACCCTCCAGCGTGGTACTACCGCTGTGAGGCGCGGGCAGGGGGTTATATCGGGGGCAGGGGAGTTTCTTCTCCCCCATACCCATTCGCACGCCCCCTTGCTTTGTTCCTTTCTCTCCAGCAACCGACGTCGCGGGAGGGCTCCGGCGGATCTCCCTCTCCGGGGCGTTCCTCTCCATTTCCTTCGGTGGAGACGATCCCCACCTTGTCCTCTTGCCATGGATGCCGGTATTTCCCCCGCTCCCTATTTCTTCTTGTCTAGATTTCCAATCTAGCTTCTTAGGGGCAATAGCAGTTGCATCTCTAGATTTTTGGCCAGATCTAGGCTTGAGTAGGATGGAGAATGCTTCTAGATAGTTTGGATTGGTGTTTGGTTGGAGTATTTTTGAATTTGGTAGGACGGTAGTACCGGATCTGACCACGACAGTTGGAAACTGCTGTTTCCCCGTCTCGAGCGGTACTACTGCTCTCTCCAGAGCAGTACTACCGCTCGCGGGTCACGGTACTACCGCCGTCTACCAGTTTCCACCATGATCTTACCTCTCAGTGATCTTTTGCTCGTGTTTTGTGGCTCTTACTCATTCTTTCTGGTTGTTTGTGTGTTCTTGTGTGTGGTTCCAGGTGATGAGGTCCTTGAGCCTCAGGCTCATCGTGTCAACCCTGGTTGTGCCACGTCCAAGCGCTACCGCACCTCTGAGTCTGCCGAAGGTTCTTCAAGTGCTCCACCTCCAAATCCACCTCAACTCCAGAAGAAGCCTGGTGTCAAGCCAAAGCCAGGCAAAACTGTGCCAGAAATGCCGCCCAAGGAGTTCTGGGCAAGGCGTCGCCGCAACCCGTATGATGCAGACCAAGATCCCACTTTGGTCAACCGTCCGTTCTGGAACAGGTTCCAGTTTGCCATCTTCTTTGATGTTCTGAAAGCCAAGAAGAACCTCTTTGTCAACGTGCACTCCATCGACATCGACCATATGGCGAAGGATCCTGAATACTTTGGTGAAGCTCTTCAGATGTGCACTCAACTGAACATTCTTGGGATCATGCAATTCAACAAAGATTATGATGCTGATATTGTGGCCCAATTCTATGCCACGATTCATCTCGGGACTGATGAGGACAGGACACTGACTTGGATGACAAATGGCAAGTTGCTTTCAGTCAAGTGGAAAGCTTTCATGGAGTTGATTGGGGTGCAAGATCTAGCTCTTGAGTCTCCTGTCGGTTTTCGTCCACACCGCCACACCAGCGCCACTCACAAGCAAGATCTATGGCCCTTCTGCACTTTGAGGATCAACCCTGAGACGAAGAAGGAATCTTATGAGCTGCCTGCCTATATGGATATTCTTCACTGTATCTTCAGAGAGACTCTTTTCCCTCGTATCGGGAATCTGGATATGATTCACTCCTATCTCGTGGACATGCTTCCCTTCTGCCAGCGTCAGAAGGGACAGAACACCAGAGAGTCCCTGGATATCTCTCATGTTATGTGGTCTGAGCTGTTATCTTCTATCTCCGAGCGCAAGTGCCCTATTTATGGTCCGTTCATCATGCTGCTTATTGAGAAGGCATGGGCTCGTGTCTATCCCCAGGTGATGCTGGAGACTAGAGAGTTGGTCTCTCACGACATCAAGCGTCTGAGGAAGAAGGATAACTGGGGCACTCAGGCCCCTAAGACTGGAGTTCCTTCGTCTGCTACTGCCATGGAGACCGAGGAGGAGACTAGGGCTGAGGCTGAGGATGATGATGATGACTACATGCCTTCTGAGGCAGAGCCCTCTTGGGCAAAGAAGCTCAAGCTCAAAATGAAGAAGTTGTTCTGCATGGAGTCTCACGGTCAGTACATGACTCATGTGGCTGAGAAGAAGGCCTGAGGTCGCCACAAGGAGCTCATGCGACAGTTGGGTGCTACAGTGATCAGTGGATCTGAGGACCAGCTTACTGAGGAGGAGGAGTGGATTCTGCAGCACTGCCCGTGGACCGATTCTGATGCCGAGCACTTCCCGACTGACGACGGTGGCGCAGATGATCCCGCTGAGATCTGATATGTGTGTCCCTCGTTTGCTATCACCTGGAGCCGTAGCAACACCCCCTCTCCTTTTTGGTGTCTCGATGCCAAAGGGGGAGAGAGTTTAGGGATTTGTGCTTTGTGTCTTCCGTCTTCTGTGTTTGTTTTTTCCTCGCTTTTGCTTCGTTTGGTTTGTGTCAGTGAGACCTAAGTTCTAGTCATATGGTGTGAGACATATGCTACCTTACCTTTTGAATATCGTTATCTAGGTCTATCTTGCTTATCTATCTAGCTTATGAGTTGCATGCTTATCCTGTTATCTATGTTGCTCTCATATATCATGCTTAGGTAGTTGGTCTCTAAAATGTAGGGGGAGCATTGATCCTGGCATCTGTGCCGTGCATTCCAAAGCACTTATCTAGACAGCACACATCCAGGGGGAGCCCTTCTACATTTTAGGATGGTTGGGCTTTGCGCCGATCCTATATCTTTCATATTTGTGCAAATACCATATTGTCATCAATCCACCAAAAAGGGGGAGATTGTAAGGGCATATTTATCCTCAAGATGTTTCGTGATTGATGACAATGCTTTTGCGGACTAATCGTGTGCATTAAGTTCTTTCATAGATTCATCCTTTGGCACGAGACGATTACTTCCCCTCGGTGTTTTATTCAAGACAGTGTTAGCTCCTTCGTTTCGTTGTTGGTGGACTAGTTTCGTAGGAGGCACCGTACTATCAAGAGGGGATCCGCTTTGGTAAGGCTAGGGTGGAATCAACACGTACACATCCATATCACACCCGATGTTTTCCTTCCGCTTCATTGGAGCTGCCTTTTTCCCCTGTGTCTGCCTTGTCCTGCCCCAGCAGTAGTACCGCGGTCCACAGCGGTAGTACCGCCGAAGCACTCAAGCGGTAGTACCGCTCCCCAAGCGGTAGTACCGCTCTATGAGCGGTAGTACCGCTTGTGGTCTTCGGCCGTAGTACCGAAGTGGTTCCGGGTTACTACCGCCTCGATTCGAGACCGATGGTTTTCGTGTCGGGTTTTACGGTACTAAGTGCGGTAGTAGTGGCGGTAGTGCCGCTCCAAGCGGTAGTACCGCGCCTACTCCCATGGTAGTACCGCTATGGGGCCAGGACCCTGACCTCTTCGTCAGCGCGGCAGTACCGCTGGGTAAGAGCGGTAGTACCGAGCTTCCCAAGCGGTAGTACCGCTCTGTGCGTGGCTGTTCAATGGGGCAACGGTTGGATTGGTTCCCCCACTATATAAAGGTGTCTTCTTCCCCAAAGTTGGCCTACCTCTTTCCCCCAAAGCTCCATTGTTGCTCCAAGCTCCATTTTCACCCGATCTCTCTCCCTAGCCAATCAAACTTGTTGATTTGCTCGGGATTGGTTGAGAAGGCCCGGATCTACACTTCCACCAAGAGAAATTTGATTCCCCCCACTTATCCCTAGCGGATCTTGTTACTCTTGGGTGTTGAGCACCCTAGACAGTTGAGGTCACCTCGAAGCCATACTCCATTGTGGTGAAGCTTCATGGTGTTGTTGGGAGCCTCTAAGTGTTGTGGAGATAGCCCCAATCTTGTTTGTAAAGGTTCGGTCGCCGCCTTCAAGGGCACCAATAGTGGATTCACGGCATCTCGCATTGTGTGAGGGCGTGAGGAGATTACGGTGGCCCTAGTGGCTTCTTGGGGAGCATTGTGCCTCCACACCGCTCTAACAGAGACGTACTTCCCTTTAAAAGTAAGGAACTTCGGTAACACATCCTCGTCTCCACCGGCTCCACTCTGGGTTATCTCATGCATTTACTTTTGCAAGCTAACTTGTGTTGTATCTATTGCTTGCTTGTGTGCTAGTTGTATTTGCATCATATAGGTTGTCCACATAGTTGCACATCTAGACAACCTATTTCGTTGCAAGGTTTAAATTGTTAAAGAAAAGTCTAAAAATTGTTAGTTACCTATTCACCCCCCCTTCTAGTCAACCATATCGATCCTTTCAGCATGCTGGATAGCGGTTGAGGTGTGGAGTAATAGTAGTAGATGCACACAGTATCGGTCTACTTGTCTCGGACGTGATGCCTATATGTATGATCATTGCCTTAGATATCGTCATGACTTTGTGCAATTCTATCAATTGCTCGACAGTAATTCGTTCACCCACCGTAATACTTGCTATAATGAGAGAAGCCTCTAGTGAACACTATGGCCCCCGGGTCTATTTGCCATCATTATATTTGCTATCTTAAATATAAAAATACCAAAAATACCTTGCTGCATATTTACTTTATTTATTTTATCTTACCATTTATCTATCACATCTTATATTTGCTCTTTTCCGAGAAGGGATTGACAACCCCTTATCGCGTTGGGTGCAAGTCGTTTGTGTTTTGTGCATGTGCCTTGGCGCTTTATCTTGGTACTCCTACTGGATTGATAACCTTGGTTCTTAACTGAGGGAAATACTTACCTCTACTTTGCTGCATCACCCTTTCCTCGTCAAGGGAAAAACCAACGCAAGCTCACGAAGTAGCATTATACAAAATATATATGACAGATGGATATATATATATTATCAATGGTGATTCAACATTAGACCCTCGCCGCTTCTCGGGTTTGGGGTGGCCTCGACAACGCTTCTAGGGTTTGGGGTGTGTACTCGGCAACGCCTCTCTCATGAATGTCTACTACACAAACTTCTTCTTGTAGACGTTGTTGGGCCTGCAAGTGCACAGGTTTGTAGGACAGTAGCAAATTTCCCTCAAGTGGATGACCTAAGGTTTATCAATCCATAGGAGGCGTAGGATGAAGATGGTCTCTCTCAAACAACCCTGCAACCAAATAACAAAGAGTCTCTTGTGTCCCCAACACACCCAATACAATGGTAATTTGTATAGGTGCACTACTTCGGCGAAGAGATGGTGATACAAGTGCAAAATAGATAGTAGATATAGGTTTTTGTAATCTGAAATTATAAAAACAGCAAGGTAACAAGTGGTAAAAGTGAGCGTAAACGGTATTGCAATGTTAGGAAACAAGGCCTAGGGTTCATACTTTCACTAGTGCAAGTTCTCTCAACAATAATAACATAGATAGATCATATAACAAGCCCTCAACATGCAACAAAGAGTCACTCCAAAGCCACTAATAGCAGAGAACAAACGTACAGATTATGGTAGGGTACGAAACCACCTCAAAGTTATTCTTTCAGATCGATCTATTAAAGAGTTCGTACTCGAATAACACCTTAAGACACAAATCAACCAAAACCCTAATGTCACCTAGATACTCCATTGTCATCTCAAGTATCCGTGGGCATGATTATACGATATGCATCACACAATCTCAGATTCATCCAACCAACACAAAGTACTTCAAAGAGTGCCCCAAAGTTTCTACCGGAGAGTCAGGAGCGTGTGCCAACCCCTATGCATAGGTTCATGGGCGGAACCCGCAAGTTGGTCACAAAAACATACATCAAGAGGCACATGATATCCCATTGTCACCATAGATAAGGACGGCAAGACATACATCAAGTGTTCTCATAAAAGACTCAATCCGATAAGATAACTTCAAAGTGGAAACTCAATTCATCACAAGAGAGTAGAGGGGGAGAAACATCATAAAATCCAACTACAATAGCAAAGCTCGGGATACATCAAGATCGTGCCATAGAGGGAACACGAGAGAGAACACGAGAGAGAGAGATCAAACACATAGCTACTGGTACATACCCTCAGCCTCGAGGGTGAACTACTCCCTCCTCGTCATGGAGAGCGTCGGGATGATGTAGATGGCCACCGGTGAAGGATCCCCCCTCCGGCAGGGTGCCGGGAAGGGCTCCCGAGAGGTTTTTGGTGGCTACAGAGGCTTGCAGCAGCGGAACTCCCGATCTATCTTGATATTCGATGGTTTTAGGGTATGTAGGCTTATATAGGCGAAAGAAGTCGGTCGGGGGGTGCTTGAGGGGTCCACGAGACAGGGGGGCGCGCCCTATAGGGGGGCGCCCCCCTATCTCCTGGGCTCCTCGAGGATCTTCTGACTTGATCTCCAAGCCTCTGGGATGCTATTCTTCCAAAAAATCATGATGCTGAAGGTTTCATTCCGTTTGGACTCTGTTTGATATTCCTTTTCTTCGAAATACTGAAACAGGCAATAAAATAGCAATAGGGGCTGGGCCTCCGGTTAATAGGTTAGTCCCAAAAGTAATATAAAAGTGTATAATAAAGCCCATAATCATCCAAAACAAATAGTAATATAGCATGAATGCTTCATAAATTATAGATACGTTGGAGACGTATCACTCTCTCATGAATGTCAAACAAGGGATTCTCTTAACTTTTAACGGATTTAACAAAATGGCGCCATTCTGGATGTGTAGAAAATGGTCCATATTTTTCTTGATCTCATCTACCCTTCTATACGTCACGTTGTCAAAGATTCAAGAAAACCATGTCTTCATCATTAGACGGAAGTAACAGACGCATAATGTTACGAAGCTCTCCAAAAATTGTTTTGGAACGGAGTCCGAGATAGGATAATTCGATTTTTGGTACGAACTTCAGCAAGATCCTTCCGAATATCGCTATTTGGAAGGTCTTTGCTGAAGTTCGAACCAAGAAGAGAATTATTCTATCCGAAACTCCATTCGAAAACTACTTTGAAGAGCTTCGGAACATCATACGCTTATTACTTCCGGCTAACGATGAGGCCATGAATTTCTTCAATACTTTGACATACAACGTGACATATAGAAGAATATATATATGAGATCAGAAAAAAAAATTAGATCAACTTGTGCACATCCATAATGGGGGCATTCTTGATATATGTATCAACGGTGATTGAACACTAGACCCTCGCAGCGACAAGCAGGTTAGCTAGGGGGTTCCTCGGCGTCGATGGGAACCCTAAATAGCAATAAGTATGAACGGTGTGAGATACATGTGGCGGTCGGCGTTGAACACTACATCCACGTCCCCCAAGTGACTTGGGCGTCCACAAGTGACGCCCACGTCACTTGTGGGACGTGGATTTAGTGTCCGACACTGACGGCCACATGTATCTCGCACCGATGATACTTGCTATTTAGGCTTCCATCGACCCCTCGGCGACCCTCGACGACCCTCGTTCCCGATAAAAAAATAAGTGGAAGAAAAAAAGAGAGGAGAAGAAAGAATAGAGGAGAAGAACTTCTTCTCCTCTATTCTTTCTTCTCCTCTTCTTCCTGGAGAAGAATGAATAGAGGAGAAGAAGTTCTTCTCCTCTATTCTTTCTTCTCCTTTTTTTTCTTCTTCTTCCTCTTATTTTTTCCTCTTCTTCCTCTCCTCTTCTTCTCCTTCTTCAGGTAAGTCCTAGTTTCCTGACCCTCGACCGCTCGATGACACTCTCGACACGCCCTTGTTCCTGATAGAAAAAGAGATGGAACCCTAAATAGCAATAAGTATCAACTGTGCGAGATACATATGGCGGTCGGCGTTGAACACTACATCCACATCCCACAAGTGACGTGGGCATCCACAAGTGACGCCCACGTCGCTTGTGGGACATGGATGTAGTATTCGACACCGACGGCCATATGTATCTTGCATCGACGATACTTGCTATTTAGGGTTCCATCGACCCCTTAGCGACCCTCGACCAGCTAACCTAGTTCTCGACCCTCGACCGCTCGGCGATCATCGACACTCTCGTTCCCGATAAAAAAAGAAGAGGAGGAAGAAGAAGAAAAAAAAGTGGAGAAGAAGAAGGAATAGAGAAGAGGAGGAAGAAGAAGAAAAAAAAGTGGAGAAGAAGAAGGAATAGAGACTCTATTCCTTCTTCTTCTCCACTTTTTTTCTTCTTCTTCCTCTTTTTTTTTCTCCTCTTCCTCCTCTCCTCTTCTTATTTATGCAACAAAAAACTTTCTATGAACAAAAAACTTTCTTCTATGAACAAAAAACTCATATATATATATACCGGTCTATTCTGCTAATATTAGCAGAATAACTATTCTGACAACACTTCCGAACAGCACGCTCAACGCAAGTGCACGTCATTGTTCGAACCAAGTGTGCTGCAGTACTGACACGAGTGAACTTTCTGTCGAAAAAAAACTACATGCAGTGTTTTTCCGGTACTGTTTTCGCTCTAATTTTTTAACCATTTATCGGAACGAGGCATATAATATACCGTTAGAAAACTATTGATTAGGCGCAACTACGCCATGTTAATATTTTTTGAGATTCCTCTCGGTTTAAGAGCAGTTTCAAAAATGGTGCGGCGGATGACGAGTGGCAGCGAGCCTATTTTCGTGATTTTTTCTAAACTGCTCATCGAAATAAAGCAAATGATACGCCTTTAGAAAGATATAGCCGAGGTGCATCTATTTCATATCTATTGTTTTCTCTAATTCATTATGGTTTAAGAGCAGTTTTAAATTTACTAAACCGCGGAATTACGTTTTTTTGAAATTTTTATAATTTTTGGTACTGTTTTTGCTCTAGTTTTTGACCCGTTTGTCGAAATGAGGCGTGTAATATGTTGTTGGAAAGCTATGGACAAGGCGCAACTTTCATATGTAGAAATGGTTTTGAGATTCCTTACAGCTTTAAGTTAATTTTGAAAATCATGCGGCGGACCACAAGTGGCAGCGGCCATTTTTCATGAAATTTTTACAAACCGGTCGTTGAAATGATTCAAACGATATGTTGTTGGAAAGATATTGACGAGACCTAACTTTTTCATGTAGAACACTCTCTCTAATTCCTTACGGTTTAAGAGCAGTTTTAAATTTACCGAAATGCGGACACTCGGTTTTTCGCGACACCCAAATCAAGCGTGAGTACTTCATCCGACTAAAAACCACACTGCATCGGACGAAAAACCGCACTGCATCGGACGTGTTAGAGAACTACATGATTTATTTTATTCAAACTTAATTTTTTCAAGGACGAGAAAGTAGAGTGCACTTCACATCGGGTGTAAATGAACCACAACACTATCAAGAAGTGAACCGCATTACTTTTTTTCGCTTTTGTAACAATTTTTTGCACTTACGGGATGAACAACATCATACGGCTGACCGCACTGCTTCAGAATGAAAACCGCACTGCATCGGATGGGCAAGCGAGCTGCATAATTTCTTTTGTCGGACGTTATTTTTCTCATACGAGTTTTTGTTGTTTCTTTTAACTTTTTTTATGAACAAGAGTGGACCGCAGAGACTAGGGCAAGTGAACCACATCATATATCGAAGTGAACCTCATTACTATATTTGTTGTTGCGCTAAATTTTCACACTTTCATGTTGGGCGCAAGTGAACGGCATCATTCTCAAAATTGAACCACATCCGAGGACGAAACGCACTGCAATTGTTACTGTAGTCGACTTAAATGTAAACCGCACCATGTATCACCATGCGAGCCATGGGCATGTCATGAGAGCACCATGGGAGCTCCACGAAGTACTTTTCCTGCTCATAGCAACAAGTGAACCGACAAAACTTAAACGAGTACATGTAGCATCCACGCAAAAAAAGAAAAGGATTGCACTTGTGCAGCGACTGAGCCACACTGGGCAAGGCCCAGGACTGGATCTAGCCCGAGCGAGGTCTACACGCTTGCAGGCCTCAGTGTCGCAGCGTTGGCGAGCAAAGGCTATGTCCAGCGGATGTGGCGGATGATCCAGGCTTAGGTGTACCGCACTGCACACAAACTACTCATCATTTTTTCTCTGAAAACACAAAAGTTGCCTCTGAACAGCAACGACTATGGAAGGGATGCACACAACGAACTGCACGGCATCACCGCCCGCACTACATGCCTCACGCATCACGGAAGGGGAGGGGAAGGAGCGCCATGGCCGTGGTTTTTGCATGAGGCGTTGGCTGTCCGGGAAGGCAGCCACTTGTGAAGTCAACTACAACGCACTTGCAGCAAACAAATTTCTTGAAGAAAAAAGTCAAGTACAACACACTTGCAGCCGAACTGATTTTCACGCACAGCACTGCATGCCCCCGAATCTGGACTGCATGCGGGGAGGTCGTCGGCCATGGCCAACCCCCACCCTGGTCAACCCCAACCTCACCGATTCTGGTGACGATCGACGGCGGTAGAGCTGGCCTGACCCAGCGTGGTCACCCCCAGCCCTCCCCTTGGATGGATCTGATGGCATGCTCGTGGCAGAAGGCTGGAGTGGATCTCGGCGGCGACGGCGCGGGGGAAGGAGGCATCATGGCGGCACGGGGAAGGAGGCGGGATGGCGGCGCGGGGTAGGAGGCGGGGCGGCAACGCGAGGGTAGGAGGAGGCGTGGCACGCTGGGGAAGGAGGCGGGGCGGAGGCACGGGGGTAGTCTAAACTCAGCTGCAGTCATGATTTCTTCCTCTCCCTAGCGATGGCCCACCTGGCATGGTCTCTGTATATAGACATTCTGATGCAAAACTGGATGTGTATATGAGGGAATCTTTTTATACCATTGTCTATATGAATATATAGACATCCAAATATACAAATGCTATTGGAGATGCTCTAAGGGGTATTATCATAATAGACCCACCCTATATATATATATATATATATATATATATATGAATGCATACATCCATGGACACACACACACACACACACACACACACACACACACATATATATATATATATATATATATATAATCCATCCTACCACCTGGGGGTAGTTACCCCACATGTCTCATATACTACCATGTGATGGTATATATACTACTTTATCATTTTGAGTATGTTCACATACTACATATAAGATACTTTAAAGTGAGTTACATGAAAAAATTGCAAGTTGACCCATAATTTTTACCATATTTGTACGTAAAAAAATAGCACACTCAAAATATGATACATACTACCTAAAAATTAGTATATATACTACCTGAACATCACTATATACAGCATACTACGCGTACATACTTTCGGTTTTGATAGATACTACATACAGCATACAAACTCAAGTGGTGGTAACTACCATGGATGGTAGGAAACATTTGTGTGTGTGTGTGTGTGTGTGTGTGTGTATATATATATATATACAACTCATATATCTGCTCATATATAAAAACTTTCTATGAACAAAAATATATCTGCTCATATATATATACAACAAAAGACACACATATATACTACACATACATACACATATACACTGGACATACATATATGTCCAAAGCGCGGCGGGCGGCGGCGTGGCAAGCAGAGCGCGGCCAGGCAGCGGCGTCGGGGCAACCAGAGCGCGGCGGGCGGCGGCGGGCGGGGCGCGGCAAGCAGAGCACGACTGGCGGCGGTGGCGGGCGCGGGGTGGGGGAAGAGGAGGAGAGGAGGCAGGGGCTCACCGAGGGACGACGGCGACGGGCTCGGGGCAGCGGCGAGGGGCTCGGGGAGGGCGGCGGCCGCTCATAGCGAGGGTGGCGAGCGCTCGGCTCAGGGAGGAGGGCGGCGAGAGGGGACGGCGACGAGGACAGCGGGGGTGGCCGGCGACGACAAGGCGACGGCGAAATCGGGCAGCCTGGTGGCCTCGAGGGCGATGTCTTCGGAATCGGTGGGAACTGCAGATGGCTTTTGCAATTTTTGCCAAGTCCTGCTTATATAGACACACCTTTGGTCTAGGTTTGTGGCACGAACCGGAACGATTACCTACCTTTGGTCCCTGTTCGTGCCACCAACCGGGACCAAAGGTCTCTTTTCGGCAGCCCAAAGGGCTGGAAACAGAGGCCTTTGGTCCCCGTTGGTGGCACGAACCAGGACCATACACTAGTATAAAAGGGGGCATTGGTCCAGGACGGGTCAGCCCATTAGTCCCTGTTCAGTCCAGAACCGGGACCAATGGTGGCATTGGACCCGGTTCGTGAGCCCGGGGGGCCGGCCGGGCCACGTGGGCCATTGGTCCCGGTTCGTCTGGACCTTTTGGTCCCGGTTGGTGGGACGAACCGGGACCAATGGGCCTCGCTCCTGGCCCACCACCATTGGTCCCGGTTGGTGGGACGAACCGGGACCAAAGGCAGCCCATTAGTCCCGGTTGGTGGCACGAACCGGGACTAAAGGGTTGGTCCTTGTTGCGGTCAGAGTTTAGTCCCCACCTCGCCAACCGAAGGGCGCTCAGACCCGTTTATAAGCCCCTCCCTCTCTGCCTTGTTTAGCTCCTCTCAAAGTGAAAATAGATGCCCTTATACAAGGAATTTGACCTAAACTCATATTGAATTTCTCTGAAGTTAGTAGAAATTTATTATGAATTTAGGTCTAATTTTCTCTATAAGCGCATCTATGCTCATTTTTTTAGTAAAGTTAATCACAACTATTTTTTCTTCTATTTATTTCTGAGTAGTTTTTTATATAGTTTTTTTTTCTTTTCTGCAATATTTATTTTTATCTATTTTTTTTGAGTTGTAATAAGTCATTAAAAATAAAAAAGAGGCGCAATGCTCGTTAATTAGCTTCAAGCCTTTCGGAATAGTGTAACCTGCACTGTACATAGTTCCGTGCAGTCTACCCTATTCCTCAAGGCTTAAAGCTAAGCAACGTGCAGGTTAGCATTAAGCCTCTTCTGCATCGTCTCTGCACTCGGGGCTTATAAACCGCTGCGAGTGCCTCTCGCTTGGCGAGGTGGGACTAAAAAACAGCTGCAGAAAGAATCAACTAAAAAACTCTTTTACCGGTTCATGCCACGAACCGGTACTAAAAGGTGCTCGTGGGGCACCAGCCTTAAAACTTGTATCAAATAAAATGCCTTTGTAACAACCTTAGAACTGGTACTGAAGGAATCAACTAAAAAGCTTTTATAAACCTCTAGTATTATTGAAACTAAAATCATATAGAATTTTGTTACAAAGTATAATAGAAAAAAGAATTATCATAAAAGAAAATTAATAAGTAATTAGAATTCTCTTCAAAACATTAAAAACAAAAAGAATTATCATAAAAGAACATAAATAAGTAATTAGAATTTTTTTTACAAACTTTAATAGCAAAAAGAATTATCATAAAAGAAAATAAATAAGTAATTAGACGGGTGCATTGGTACCGGTTGGTGGGAATTAATTATTCAAATTTGGAAACTAATGGAGTAACAGAAAGATTATAATTAATCTGAGCTAAAAGAAAAAAAAGCAAAAATCAAAAGAAAATAAATAATTCAAAGCAAAAAATAAAATAAATAATGATGATACCCATAAGCCTGCATTTGAGAGGAGCTCGAGAGGGCAGCGGGACTGGGGCTTATAAACCACTCTCGTAGTTCATTTGAAATCCTGAAATGCCTCTTGTACATGAAATAAGTAGAAAGAATTATCAAAGTATTTTCGGTGAAAAACATTAAAAGCAAAAAGAATTTTCATAAAATAAGTACAAACAACCAAAAAGAAAATAAAATAAATAAGTATAAACAAAATAAACTTTTATAAATAAGTAGAAAAAAATAAAATAAAATAAAATAAATAAGTAGAAACAGAATAAAATAAAATAAAATAAACTTTTATAAAATAAATATGTAGAAACAAAATAAAACAAAACAAAATAAACTATTACAAAATAAATAAATAAAACAACAAAGAAAACAAAAAAATTGGAAAAAAAAATTAAAAAAAAATGCCACCTACTAGGCCACCACGGCCTGAATACGACTAGAACCCCACCTAGTTGGGCCAGGATTCAGGCCAACAGAAGGCCCAGCAGGCCCACAGGCAGATACAATGTGTTTAGGCCCAAAAGCCTACATTTGAGAGGAGCTCGAGAGGGCAGCGGGAGTGGGGCTTATAAACCACTCTCGAGCTCCCTCAGCTAGCGAGGTGGGACTAAACTTTCATGCCGCGACGCGGGCAGCACAGGGCCTTTGGTCCCGGTTGGTGGCACTAACCGGGACTAAAGGGGTAGCATTGGTACCGGGCCACGAACCGGTACCAATGCACCCCTTTAGTCCCGGTTGGTGCCTCCAACCGGGACCATAGCCCCCTGCTTCCCGCCCTCTGGGCTACTGAAAAGAGGCCTTTGGTCCCGGTTGGTGGCTCCAACCGGGACTAAAGGGGTGCATTAGTCCCGGTTTGTGCCACGAACCGGGACCAATGCCTTTGCTATATAAGTAGCACTTAGGAAAATTTTAGAACCGCCCATCCCCACTTCAATATCTTCTCCTGCTCTCCCCCGACGGCGGCGAATCCATCCCTGGCCCGCGCCGCCCGGGCCCGCGCAGCCCCGTCCCGGCGCAAGCAGCCCCATCCCGCGCCGCCCCGACGCCGTCTCCGCGCCGCCCCGTCCCGCGCCGCCCCGATGACGTCTCCGCGCCGCCCCGGCCCCCGCCGCCCCGACGCCGTCGCCGCCCCGCCCGCCCCAACGCCGTCTCCGCGCCGCCCTGACGCCGTCGCCGCCCCGCCCGCCCCGACGTCGTCTCCGCGCCGCCCCGGCCCGTGCCGCACCGACGCCGTCGCCGCCCCGCGCCGCACCTCGCCATCGCCGTCGCCGCGAGCAACTAATTTAATTTGACGTTAGTAGTAGTTAATTTAGATGTGTAGTTAATTTTGTAAGATTTTTTTAGATTTATTTGTAGTTCATAGATTGTTTTGTTATATGTGTACGTAGTAATTTAGATGTAGTTCATAGATGTGTAGTAATTTAGATGTAGTTAATTTTGTTAGATTTTTTTGTAGTTCATAGATTTTTTTTGTTAATATTGTGTAACTAATTTGTTCATATAATTGTGTTAGATTTTTTTTCTATTAATAGATTTTTTGGTGATATTATTGTTGAATATGCATGTTTGTATGTTCATATATATGCAAAGATCGAATATGTCAAATTTTTATGATTTTTTTTCTGTTCATAGAATTTGTATGATTTTTTTATGTTGTAATTTTGTTCATAGAATTTTAATGATTTTTTTGTTCATAGTATTTTCTTTGTCAACTTATTGTGTATGTGTAGGAAAATTGTGAATGATATAAGTCATTTATGAATATGTTCATAGAATTTTTCTTTGTAAACTACTTTATTTTACTATATATAGAAGTAGTTTGTTTTTAGTAAGTACTACTTTATTTATTTATAGTAAGTGCTTAGTAATTGAACTAGTTAATTTAATTAATAAAACTACTTTATTTAACTATATATAGA
Organism: Aegilops umbellulata; assembly: GCA_032464435.1. Taxonomy (NCBI): domain Eukaryota; kingdom Viridiplantae; phylum Streptophyta; class Magnoliopsida; order Poales; family Poaceae; genus Aegilops; species Aegilops umbellulata. The sequence continues at coordinate 617,705,448 of CP136058.1, read as the reverse complement.
AGTAGTTCCCGCATCGACGTCGACGATGCCTATCCCGCATCCTCGTCATCGTCGACTCGGCGGTGGAGGCCTGCTTGATCAGGGCCATGTTCGGGACTGGGCTTCGCCGGGCTGGTATTGGGAGGTGCTACCTTCCGGGGGACGTAGGTTGGTGAGGAGGCAGCCCGTTGTTGACCCGATCCTTGTTTGGTGGCGGTCGCGTGGGCCAGTGACGGTGTCGAGGCTTCCGAACACTGCGGAGGTGGTACGTCACCGTGTCAGCGAGGAGGACGAGCATGTCCGTCGCTACATGGTTGCGTTGGAGGGCAGGTTCGACAATACCTGGTAGGTTCTTCAGGGATCTCACTGGAGCTATGATCCTGTGATCGTTCCTTATCTTTGGGTGTCCACCGCCCGCGACGATACCCGTCGGGTGCTACGGTTCTAGCTATATTAATTAGCGATGCTATATGTATGCTAGTATTCACGGAGTATTCGACGATGTACGGACACAAGAGATGATGTACTTTTGGTTATAATTGAATGCATGCTAATTTGAATACTACTTTATTTTACGATTTGGTTTTGCTTATTGAATACTCATATTGGAAAAGTACTCCTACTTTGAATGCTAAAATTGAAGAGCTAGGAGCCCCCTCCATCATACACGCCATCGTGGGGTAGCTTCTCCTTCATTCTCGTGTGCTAGACAATTTGTTGTAATAATGCACTCGGGAATGAAAGGACGAGCTACGTACCATCACCGATAGTCAACCCGTGATTAATAATAATGATCTAATTTAGGTTTTTAGTACATATATTTAATATTTGAATTATGAACTTAGGCCGGAAATGTCGTACTCGGACAACGAAAACCGCCCGGGGGAGTGCGACTGGTGCCACGACGACCGAGGTATGTGCGACAGGTTCATTGAGCTGGACGAAGATCGGCGCTTCAGCATTAAGCTCGAGGAGACCTTCGATGTTCATACGGTACACAACAATGACAATAGTTTTTTTTTGTAATTAAGCACGACTTCAACTATTTTAACGTGTATTTTTCATATTTTCCAATTCGACTAGCTTATCCCATGCTATGCAAGACGCTATGTCTTGGAGAGGATGGGTTTTGAAGACCATAAAAGTATGGAAACAAAAAAAATTCTCCTAAGGACCCATCATGGTGTGGATTTTCATGTAAAGTTGTACAATGCTAAGAGTGTAACCCATTTTGGTTGCAAAAATTGGAAAGCACTTTGCAAGATGTATGGTTTTGATGAGGGTATGCTTGTCACCATGGATCTTGATGATCCTACAATCCAGCAAGACAATATGGGCATTTGGGTCCTTGTGGATACACCTCCAATTCTTCCCCCATGTGAGCTTAACATAGTTATTAAGTAATTTATATTGTTTATTTCAAAATAGTTGACAGCTTGTTTCCATTGACAGCTTATTTTCATTCTTCAAAGAATGTGCGGAAAATGGTAGACAAAACCCACTACACCGATGGCTCCGAATTAACTTATAAGGAGAAAAATCATCTGATCGCATTTTGTACTGATCTTGAGAATTACAATGTCTACAATCGAACTCCTCAACATTATGGTCAATACGTGCCACTAGTGCACGTGTTGAACTACGGTAACTACCATGGAGATACCCTGGTAAGATTTTTTACTATTACGACATCCCTGCATCTTTTTAAATACTTCTAAAACTAGTACATCATTGCTAACTACGAAGTTATTACTATGTTTTTCAACAGATAATCCGAATGATTGTGTGCCTCATCTGATGTATACGCACGATCGCCTTGATGTTTTGAACATACAACTAGGCCGTCCTACGAATCTCAATTGTCCATACCGGATTTCTAAAACAAGTGGAGACATGACAATCAAAGAATGGAAAAAATGTATGGACAGTCGTAAGGAGCTTCTTGCAAGCAAAAGGAGGCGAAGCGCAAGAGATGGAGACAGGATGATCTCCATTCATCATAATGGAGAGTCAGGGACTATATATTTTTATGCTATTTTACCTTAAGGGTATTTAGGTCCTACCTGATACTGATGATCATGTGCCAATAGTAGAAAAAGGACCTAATATGAGACACATTAGTGCCAGTTTGATTTTGAGCTGGCACTAATGTGTCCAATAGTGCCGGTTCCAACGGCTAGCCGGCCGTTCTCATTAGTACCAGTTCGTGGCGAACCTTTAGTACCGGTTCGTGCCACGAACCGGTACTAAAGAGAGTGGTGGCAGGGTGTTGTCAGTCTGGGGCCCCTCCAGCACCTTTAGTACCGGTTCGTGCCACGAACCGGTACTAAAGGTCGACCTACATAAACCCTTCATCCACCCGAGCCACTCAGTTCTTCCCCTTTCCCCTCACTTCCTCTGTTCTTCCCCTCTCTTCCTCGAGCTCCTCACAAATTTTGCCCAAAATTTGTCAAGATTTGAAGGCCCCCATCCATTCAAATGATCACAAAGGTTAGCAACTTTGTCCTTTCAACTCTCATTGCTAGATTAGCTCTTGAAATGCTTTGTATAGTGATTAATTTGGGGGGAATTATATTTGCTAGTATTTGATTTATATACAATTTGAGGTCAAAAATAACACTTAGTTTGCATATGTAGGTGTGGTTTACTTAGTGCCTTCTAAATCTCCGTCATAACCACCGTCGATCGCCCGCACAGTCCCGTCGCCGGCACCACCTTGTGGTGAGGCTCTTGTTCATGAATGTTTTACATTACCAAATTGATGTTTGTGTGATTTGGATATATAGTTACTCGTATAATTATCTTCCCCATACGTTGTTTGTTATACATAGTGCCATGGTTTTGATATCCGTCCCCGTTGGCCCTCGTCCTTGTTATGATTCGGCTGTGGTACATTCTCATTTAAAACTAGTTGTTGCATTTCGTGTTTATGACAAATTATGCCCATCAAGTTGACATAGATATTTTTATCTAGGAGGTATGTGAACCGGAAATTCCAACCGACCCTATTGTCGAGAGGTTAAATTTAGTTGAAAGAGAAAATGAGTATTTGAAAGAAAAATTGAAAAGAATTGAGGGGGAGAAGATGGAATTGGAGTTGCATGTTGCTGATGTCGTCGATGATCACAAGATCAAGATGGAGAAAATGAGGTTGAAGATTAGAAAGATTAGAAAATATGCCATTGATAGTGTGGCTTGGTATCATTATGCTGTTGGATCAATTGTTACCTTCGTTGTGATCTTCATCGCATTTGTTGTTGCATTTAAATTCTTTAGCTAGAGAGTTATTTGTTTGTTGCATTTAATTAAGTGCTGTATATGAACTTTATGTATGAACTTGTATTAATTTGGTCTATTCGGTGTTGTGTAATGAAGATGAGCCGACAATGGATGTATGATGACCGATGCTCTCCCGAGTTCATTAATGGCGTGCATACTTTTCTACTTGCCGCTGAGGCAAACAAGCGGGCGGATGGTTTTATGCCTTGTCCATGTGCTGGCTGTAAGAATGGTCACAGTTACTCTACGTCAAGAACCATTCACGTCCACCTATTTGAGTCCGGTTTCATGCCCCACTATAATGTTTGGACCAAGCACGGAGAAATAGGGGTTATGATGGAAGACAATGAAGAAGAAGAGGACGACGACGGCTATCCTGGCCATGGGTTCCCTGAATACGATGATACAAAAATGGGGGAAGAAGCTGAGCCGGCAATGCAGGAAGAAGCTGAAGAAGAGGCATCAGATGAGCCCACTGATGATCTAGGTCGAGCCATTGCCGATGCAAAGAGAAACTGCGCAAGTGATCTGGAGAGGACGAAGTTGCAGCGCATGTTAGAGGATCACAAGAAATTGTTGTACCCGAATTGCGAAGATGACAAAAAAAAGTTGGGCACCACACTTGAATTGCTGCAATGGAAGGCAGAGAATGGTGTATCTGACAAGGGATTTGGAAAGTTGCTGGTAATGATAAAGAATATGCTTCCAAAGGACAATGAATTGCCCGAGAGTACGTATGAAGAAAAGAAGGTTGTCTGCCCTCTAGGGTTAGAGGTGCAAAAGATACATGCATGCCCTAATGACTGCATCCTCTATCGCGATGAGTACGAGGATTTGGACACTTTCCCGGTATGCGGTGCATTGCGTTATAAGATCAGTCGCGATGACCCTGGTGATGTCGAGGGTGAGCGCCCCAGGAAGAAGATTCCTGCCAAGGTGATGTGGTATGCTCCTATAATACCACGGTTGAAATGTTTGTTCCAAAACAAACAGCATGCGAAGGCGATGCAGTGGCACGCAGAAGACCGTAAGAAAGACAGAAAGTTGAGAGTACCCGCTGACGGTTCGCAGTGGAGAAAAATCGAGAGAAAGTACTGGGAGGAGTTTGCAGGTGACCCAAGGAACGTATGGTTTGGTCTAAGCACAGATGGCATTAATCCTTTTGGGGAGCAGAGCAGCAACCATAGCACGTGGCCTATGACTCTATGTTTGTATAACCTTCCTCCTTGGTTGTGCATGAAGCGGAAGTTCATTATGATGCCAGTGCTCATCCAAGGCCCTAAGAAACCCGGTAACGACATTGATGTGTACCTAAGGCCATTAGTTGAAGAACTCTTACAACTATGGAATGGAACATGTGTACGTGTGTGGGATGAGCACATGGGGGAATAATTTGACCCAAAGGCGTTGTTGTTCGTGACCATCAATGATTGGCCTGCTCTCAGTAACCTTTCAGGACAGACAAACAAGGGATATCGCAGATGCACGCACCGTTTGGATGATACCGACAGTATATATTTGAATAGTTGTAAGAAGAATGTGTACCTGGGACATCGTCGATTTCTTCCGAGCAGGCATCCCGTAAGAAAGAAAGGCAAGCATTTCAAAGGTGAGGCGGATCACCGGACGAAGCCTCGCCATTGTACAGGTGCTGATGTACATGATATGGTCAAGGATTTGAAGGTAATCTTTGGAAAGGGTCCTGGCGGACAACCTATTCCGAAGGACGCTGACGGACGCGCACCCATGTGGAAGAAGAAATCTATATTTTGGGACCTGCCATATTGGAAAGAGCTAGAGGTCCGCTCCGCAATCGACGTGATGCACGTGATGAAGAATCTTTGCATGACCCTTCTTGGCTTTTTGGGCGTGTATGGGAAGACAAAAGATAAACCAGAGGCACGGGAGGACCAGCAACGTATGCATGGAAAAGACGGCATACATCAGGGTCAGGCCAGCTACGCTCTTACCAAAGAAGAGAAGGAAATCTTCTTCGAATGCCTGCTCAGCATGAAGGTACCGTCTGGTTTCTCGTCGAATATAAAGGGAATAATAAATATGGCAGAGAAAAAGTTCCAGAACCTAAAGTCTCATGACTGGCACGTGATTATGACGCAACTCCTTCCGGTTGCATTGAGGGGGCTTCTACCGGAAAATGTTCGATTAGCCATTGTGAAGCTATGTGCATTCCTCAATCCAATCTCTCAGCAGGTAATCGATCCAGAAATCATACCAAGGTTACAGAATGATTTGGTGCAATGTCTTGTCAGTTTCGAGTTGGTGTTCCCACCATCCTTCTTCAACATCATGACGCACGTCCTAGTTCACCTTTGCGAAGAGATTAACGTTTTGGGTCTTGTATTTCTACACAATATGTTCCCCTTTGAAAGGTTCATGGGAGTCTTGAAGAAATATGTTCATAACCGTCCTAGGCCAGAAGGAAGCATCTCGAAGGGCCATGAAAATGAGGAGGTCGTTGAGTTTTGTATTGACTTTATTCCTGACCTTAAGCGGATTGGTGTTCCTGAATCGCGGCATAAGGGCAGACTGGAAGGAAAAGGCACACTAGGGGGCATCAAATAATATGTATGGACGGGCATTCTCTCACTGAAGCACACTACACAGTTCTACAGAAATCCGCCTTGGTGGCTCCGTATATGGAGGAACACAAGAATTTTCTACAGTCCAAACACCCGGAGAAGTCTGACGACTGGATTACACGCGAACAAACGTGGACTTTCGCCGGTTGGTTGCAGAAACGTGCCCTGAATGATGGCGATATTCAAAATGACATGTACTCGCTGTCCCAATTACCATCTTCAACTGTATTGACTTACAAAGGATACGAGATAAATGGGAATACATTTTACACGATCGCCCAAGATAAGAAGAGCACCAACCAAAACAGTGGTGTCCGCTTTGATGCAACAACCAACACGGGAAAGGAAACATATTATGGTTACATATAGGACTTATGGGAACTTAACTATGGATCAGGTGATTTGAAGGTCCCTTTGTTTCGGTGCAAATGGGTCAATATGACACGAGACGGGGTAACGGCAAATGAACTCAGAAAAGGTTGAAAATTGGCATGGTATCATAATTTCATACAAATAGCATGTGCAAAAAAGTAGAGAGGGTTACGGAAAAAACTGGATACACTTCGTGTACAAAATGGACAATCTCTTTCGAAGTATCAGGGTTTCCGACGAAAACTGAACTTATACAAAGGCATTTCATTTTTTAAATAACCTAAGCATTACCAAATTGAATATAATAATAAAACACACTAATTTTAAACAAAAGAAAAAAGAATCACTGATTTTTTTTCAAAGTTAAGTTATTCACAAACTAGTGATTAACACAAATTTCAAAATAATTCAAAATTTAAACTATTCAAATTTGAAAACTACCGGCACTAACAGAAAGTTTGTAATTTTTTGTACCTAAAGCAAAAATATTCACAAAGAAACTCTAAATACAGCAAAAAAACAACTCAAAAATAAATAAAACAAAAATAAATAAAGCGAAAAAAATTAAGAAAATAAAAAAGCCCGCCTACTGGGCCAAAGCGGCCTGCATACGACTAGGAACCCAACCTTTAGTTGGGCCAGAATGCAGGCCCGCAAAGGCCCATTTGGCCCACAGGGCAGAAGAGGATAGGTAGGCCCAGTAGGCCTGGTTAGGAGAGGAGCTCGAGAGAGCTTCCACACTGGGGCTTATAAACCAGTGCGGTAGCCCCTCGGGTAGCGAGGTGGGACTAAACTTGCGCACGGCCTGGAGCCAGCGCACCCCCTTTAGTACCGGATCGTGGCTCCAACCGGTACTAAAGACCCCCCCTTAGTACCGGTTGGAGCCACCACCCGGTACTAAAGGGGGTGCGCTTCCCGCCGCTTGGCCTGGCCAAAACAGACCTTTAGTACCGGTTGGTGGCCAACCGGTACTAAAGGTCCATCCTATATATACAACACTTGAAAAAAATTCAGTTTCCCTCTGTTTCTTCCCTCTGTTTCCTCCCTCCGTCGCGCCGCCCTGCCCCGATCGACGTCGTCCCCGTCGACATCGCCGCCCCCGCCCCTCGTCGCCGACCCCGGCCGTCCCTGCACCTCGTCGCCACCCCCGTCGACATCGCCGCCCCGGCCATCCCCGTCCCGTCGCTGCGCCCCGCCCCGCCCAGTCGTCGCCGCCCCGTCCCGTCGCCCAGGCCGACCCGCCCCGTCATCGTCGCCGCCCCATCCCGTCGCCCCGTCGTCGCCGCCCCGTCCCGTCACCCCGTCGTTGCCGCCCCGTCCCGTCGCCCCGTCGTCGCCTCGCCGGTGAGCTCGCCCCGGCCGCCATGTACATGTCCACACACACACACACTACACACACACATTATTAGTTTGTTTGTTATAAATTTTTCTATTTTTTAGTTATAGATGTTTGGTAACGTAGTAATTTCAAAAAAATTCCTACGCACACGCAAGATCATGGTGATGCATAGCAACAAGAGGGGAGAGTGTTGTCTACGTACCCTCGTAGACCGAAGCGGAAGCGTTGACGCAACGTAGAGGAAGTAGTCGTACGTCTTCTCGGTCCAACCGATCCAAGCACCGTTACTCCGGCACCTCCGAGTTCTTGACACACGTATAGCTCGATGATGCACCCCGGGCTCCGATAAAGCAAAGCTTCGGGGAGGAGTTTCGTCAGCACGACGGCGTGGTGACGATCTTGATGTTTAACCATCGCAGGGCTTCGCCTAAGCACCACTACAATATGATCGAGGTGTAATATCGTGGAGGGGGGCACCGCACACGGCTAAGGAACGATCACGAAGATCAACTTGTGTGTCCTAGGGTGCCCCCCTGCCCCCGTATATAAAGGAGCCAAGGGGGGGTGCGGCCGACCCTAGTAGGACGCGCGCAGGAGGAGTCCTACTCCTACCGGGAGTAGGACTCCCCTCCCTTTCCTTGTCCAAGTAGGAGAGGGGGAAGGAAGGGAGAGAGGAGAGGAAGGAAAGGGGGGGCGCCGCCCCTCCCTCCTTGTCCAATTCGGACTAGGGGGAGAGGGGGCGCGCGGCCTGCCCTGGCTGCCTTTCCTCTTCTCCACTTTAGGCCCATGAGGCCCATTAACCCCCCGGGGGTTCCGGTAACCCCCCGGTTCTCCGGTTTTATCCGAAACTACCCCGGAACACTTCCGGTGTCCGAATATAGCCGTCCAATATATCAATCTTTATGTCTCGACCATTTTGAGACTCCTCGTCATGTCCGTCATCACATCCGGGACTCCGAACAACCTTAGGTACATCAAAATACATAAACTCATAATAAAACTGTCATCGTAACTTTAAGCGTGCGGACCCTACGGTTCGAGAACAATGTAGACATGACCGAGACACATCTCCGGTCAATAACCAATAGCGGGACCTGGATGCCCATATTGGCTCCTACATATTCTACGAAGATCTTTATCGGTCAGACCGCATAACTACATACGTTGTTCCCTTTGTCATCGGTATGTTACTTGCCCGAGATTTGATCGTCGGTATCCAATACCTAGTTCAATCTCGTTACCGGCAAGTCTCTTTACTCGTTCTGTAATACATCATCTCACAACTAACAGATTAGCTGCAATGCTTGCAAGGCTTATGTGATGTGCATTACCGAGAGGGCCCAGAGATACCTCTCCGACAAACGGAGTGACAAATCCTAATCTCGAAATACGCCAACCGAACATGTACCTTTGGAGACACCTGTAGAGCTCCTTTATAATCACCCATTTACGTTGTGACGTTTGGTAGCACACAAAGTGTTCCTCCGGTAAACGGGAGTTGCATAATCTCATAGTCATAGGAACATGTATAAGTCATGAAGAAAGCAATAGCAACATACTAAACGATCAGGTGCTAAGCTAATGGAATGGGTCATGTCAATCAGATCATTCAACTAATGATGTGATCCCGTTAATCAAATAACAACTCTTTGTCTATGGTTAGGAAACACAAACATCTTTGATTAACGAGCTAGTCAAGTAGAGGCATACAAGTGACACTTTGTTTGTCTATGTATTCACACATGTATTATGTTTCCGGTTAATATAATTCTAGCATGAATAATAAACATTTATCATGATAAAAGGAAATAAATAATAACTTTATTATTGCCTCTAGGGCATATTTCCTTCAATAGAAATGTTAGAAATTATTCTGTTTTTTAGTAATATAAATATTAGAAATGTTAGTTGTATAGAAATTGTTATAAATGTTTTCTGTTTTTTAGTTATAGAAATGTTAGCAATTTTTCTGTTTTTTAGTTATATAAATATTAGAATTGTTATAGAAATGTTAGTTATATAATCAGGAAATTTTAGAATTAGTTTTAGTTAGATGAATTAGATTAATGTCAAATTGTTAGAATTTGCATATATATAGAATTTTAGTTATCACAATCCAATCATTTAAAAAATGTTACTTTTTGCGGGCATATAGTATTTGTTCTCGATGATATGCCCGGCCCGCATCCTCGCCGTCGACCCGTTCGCAACGACGTCCTGCTTCAGAGGACCCATGTCCGGGACTGGGCTCCGTCGGGCTGGCACTGGGAGGTGCTACCTGGAGGGGCGCGCCGCCTGGTGAGGAACCCGACCTCGGGTCCCGTCGTCGACCCTGATCTTCTTTGGTGGCATTCGCGTGGGCCACATTCGGTGCAGAGGCAGCCGACCCCGCCGGAGGTGGTGCGTCGCCGTTTCAGGGAGGAAGATGAGCACGTCCATCGCTACATGGCTGCTATGGACGACGTGAGGTTCTCCACTACTTGGCAGGTTCTTTGGGCAGATGACTGGAGATATGATACTGTGATGGTTCCTTCTCTTTGGGTGTGCACCGCCCGCGCCCCAGGAACCGCGAGTGGTGCCCTATATTCTTCTATAGTACTCGATCTTTATTAGGTACCTAGCCAGTGATGTATTCGATATATAATATTCGAGACGATGTATTCGAGATTATATATATTAAGACGATGATGTATTCGAGATTATCTACTCGAGACGATGTATTTGAGATTCAGTTTTTCCTTATTGATTAATCGCATCCATGCATTGTAATTTGAATACTAAATTGTTTTATATTTCTTCTGTATTAGATAGTAAAGTAAAAGCTATGGCGGACAATACCAGCAATACCGGCAGAGAGAGGGAAGAGGAATTGTTCGACATCATACGCAGCCCTCATAGGCTAGATGATCTGAATGAAGATGACGGCTCCCAATATCTGAACAATACTGGAGAGGGTGATGAAAAGATATTCGATCTCGACGACCGAGCTGATGAAGTCATGAACTATGATTATGATGACACAGACAATGTTAGTGATGACACAGACAATGCTGATCTTCAAATAACAAAGACTTCTGGTGAGGTATATTTAATTATATAAGCATGCATCCTGGTGATCATCACATGTTTTTTTATTGAATATATATTAACAAATCGATCTTTCTTCTTTCAGCCCTTCGGATCGAGCAAATCTGCTTCTACAGACAGCAAGACAAAGCGAGGGCCGGGCAGATTGTTGAAGGATGGTGTAAAGTACCACATCGAATCCACCAAACTTAGTGGCGAACCCCTCACGCCTAAGAACGTTGCGAACAAGTGGACTCGTCAGTGCGGAGTTCTTGTGAAGGACAAACTCCCGATCTCCATTCAAGAATGGAAAGAGCCAAAGACTAAGCATCCAGGTGTTACTTGGGTCGATGACAGAGCCAAAAAAGACTTGGTGAAATCTCTGATGGAACATTTCACCCTACCGGATCATTTCACTAAAGCAGATGTGGAGAAAGTAAAGGCCGCTGCTCTTAAGAAGATGGCAATTGCATTCAACACCTACAAGAAAACTGTATGGGCCAACTACCTCGCTAATGAAAGGAAGACTCCAGAGTTCAAGGGAACACTGGAGAAGCAAAGAGAACATTGGGACGATTTTGTGACCTTCAAGGATTCAGAATTATCTAAGGAACGGTCGATGAAAAACAAGGCGAATGCCGCAAGAAAGACACAGTTCCATAGGCTGGGTCCAGGTGGCTACGCGGTGGCATTGCCTAAGTGGGATAAGTCTGAGCAAGAGATGGAGGGTGCAGGGGTCACTCCGATTACTAGGAGATGGCCCCCCCAGGTGCAGAACTTGGTTCTATGCGCATGGGGGGCGTTGGACCCGAAGACAGGCCTGGTTTCGAAGAAGGCAAGTCTAAAAGGAGCCAAACAAAAGATAACTGATGCAATAGAAGAAGCTCGAGCGGGGGTGTTCACGCCCAACAGAGAGAACGACGAGCTTACGCGCGTCCTGGGAAATCCTGAACACCTGGGAAGAACACGAGGCATGGGCGTTATTCCCTAGTATGAGGGCTTTTCGGACTGGAATGACGACTACAGGTCCCGTGCAAGAAAGAAGACGGAGGAGGAGAAGAAGAGGAAGCTGGAGGAGGAGCAGAGGAAGCAGGACGCAGAATGTCTTCAAGGCCTAGAAGCAAGGCACGCGGACCTAGCACTCAAATTCCAGCAGCAGCAGCAGCAGATCGACTCACTTAGCCAGGAAAGGGGGTCTCAGCAGCGGCAGCAGCAAGCGGATGATCGTCCAGCATTGGATAGCACGGTCCCATCCATGCCGAGAAGCAGCGTTGGTTCTGCCCCGGGCAACACACTGCTGGATACATACCCTGTGGATGACATCATAGAGAACACTAATTGTGAGCTACACTCCAAAATGAAGAACATATCCATGAAGGTGGCGGATGGCGTTGCTTTTCCAGTGACCCCCGAAGCAACCTACCATTGCATCCCGATTACATAGGGCTATGCTCGTGTCATGGTTGATGAAGTGGTGGAGCCATATTCGGGGCTAACGCTTGACATTCCTGGAGGTGAAGACAAGCGCACACTGGGACAGGCCATACATCGTATCATCCTATGGAGAAAGGATTGCATCATCTTTCGAAGTCCACCGACACCGCGTCGTCTGCCGACTCCTCGAAGTCCACCGCCGAGTCAGCAGACTCCCGCTCCTCCAAGTCCACGAACGCGTGAGACGACTCCTCCTCGAAGTCTGCCACCTCCTCCCAGGCCCCAAACGCGTGAGCTGACTCCTCCGGTTTCAAGTCCGGCACAGCGTCATGCCACTTCTCCGGTTTCAAGTCTGGCACCGTGTCAGGCCACACCTCCTGCTTCAAGTCCGGCAGATCGTCAGGCCACTTCTCCTGGTCCAACTCCACGTCAGCCGTCTCCACCGTCTCAGCAATCGCAGAAGAGACATGCCGCAGCTTTGGTGCGTAGCGGTATGAGTCGAGGTAGTTCAGGAAGTACAGGCGGAGACAAGCGATATAAATATGGTCCAAGCCTCGCTCCTCTTCCTCAGAGGCCTTACGACATGACCGAGGAGCAAAACGCAGCCATAGTGCAGGCCCAAGTGGACGCCCATTTTGGACCGAAACCGGCACTGCCGCCAAAGGAGGAAGTGCCTGAGAAAACGATTGACCACTTCATTCATATGGCTAGAGCACTAGCTCCCAAGCCTGTTGACTCAGACTATGAGCGTCAAAACAGGAAGCTACATCAAGCACGGCTACGGAAGGAAGCGAGCTCGAGCTCGAGCCAACAAGCAGCTGGCAAAAAATGCGGGAAAACCATTCCCCAGCTGGGAGAACAGGCGGCGCAAGAGATCCCCCCACTTGTTGTGCCAACAACACATGAGAGGAGTACGCGCGCCAAATATTATTGTGGGCAAACCGTTAGCGTTCCCCAGCAGGGCGATGTGGTAATAACGGAGGAGCATATAATGCAGGCTGAAATGCTCAAGATCTCTGTTGGACAACTCCTCGAAATCGAGCCCATGTCTCCGCTTAAAGAATCGGAAATAAAATGGAAATATGTCTGGGGCCAACCTTTGGTCCATCCAGACAAGGTCAAGGACCTCCCAACGAGAATGTATGAATTGCATCAATGGTACATGAACATGACCAAGATTTCCAATCGAGTGTCCCTCATGGTGAATGTCAAGAAGGAGCATTATTACCATGAGAAAGCTCTGTCCATTGAGTATTCAGAACTATATCAGTTATTCAATCAAGACTCACTCGACAAGTCTATCGTCAGTTGCTATTGTCTGTAAGTGATTTCTTTCTATAATTTAAGACTCAAGCTAATTATGTAGTGATAATTTTGATCAATCATTACATGTAATTATCCTCACTATATTCTTTTTTGTGGTATTATATGCAGGATGAAGATGTATGAAATGAAAAAAATCTAGACGCTATGGCATTGAGTTCATTGACCCAAATACCATTAATGAGGACATATGGAAGTATCCATTTTATCAAGCAGGTGTAGAGGAAAGCATGGTAGAGTTCTTGAAGCGCCTCAATAGCAATGAAGATATACTACTTCCTTACAACTTCCCGTGAGTCACACTGTCTTGTACTACAAATTCTGTTTTTGCTTACTAGCTAGCTAGATGTTAATAATTAAGTGTATATGGTTTATGGTAGTTGATTAATTTTATGCACATGCCCGCTTATTTAACACATGCAAACGTGTGCGCATGCAGTTGGCACTAGGTCTTGATAGACATTAAAGTTGAGGAAGGAAAAGTTGAATTACTGGACTCGCTAACTAAAGAAGAAAGTGACTTCACCATCGTGAAGGGGATAGTCAACAGGTAATTTCAATCATTATTAACTATATATATCTCGGCCTATTATTAGTTTGTCATTTCCTGATATGAACTATTTCATAACCCCTTTATTAATTTTCTTTGCTGGCGGGCAGGGCATAGGCAAAGTTCATCGCGGTGACTCCAGGCGAATGGAAACAAAAGTTGTTTTAGCATCGACCAAAGGTAAGTAATTAATTAGTACTAGCTAGCTACCATCTCTTTAATTCTTGGTTCAATATCATTAATTAATTATCATGCTTGATTAATCATTATCTGATTCAATTCCATTCTCGTAAAGGCCCTGAAGCAGGCGTTGGGGAATAATCTGTGTGCATTCTACGTTTGCGAGAACATTCGCATGATGACGTCCGAAAGGAGCAGATCTGATAGACAGGACTGGGTACGTTTGTCAGAACACTATTCACACCATTATTGATATCTAGTCACACAACTAGCTAACACACATGCATATTGATCTCCTTCTTAATAGTTTAGAGAGGTGCGGGATAAGCTCCTACCATCGGACCGCATACTAGCACTTCAAGAGGAAATAGACGGATTTTTGCTCGACCAGGTCATAAATCCCGAAGGAGAATACTATTACCCGCCACCGCCCCAATGAACCACTTGTCATCGTGCTCCGGAGGCACCAAGGCAACATATGTAGGAGAAATTGTATATGTATATACATGTGTATGTGTGAATAATGGTGTTGGTTGTGAGACATTCGATGATATATATATATATATATATATATATATATATATATATATATATATATATATATATATATATATATATATGCGGTTCTATACGTACGATAAAATCTATTTATATATATGCATAACGTGTACAATTTGTAGTATCGTGAAATACCAGAAAACAAAAAAATGTAATGGAAAATTAAAAAAACACCCAAACATTTAGTACCGGTTGGTGTTACCAACTGGTACTAAATCCCGACGCGCACCCGGGCCTAGCTCATGCCACGTGTTCGCACTTTAGCGCCGGTTCGTGACGAACCGGTACTAAAGGGGGGGCCTTTAGTCCCCACTCTTTAGTGCCGGTTGTAGAACCGGCACTAAAGGCCGTTACGATCCGGCACTAAAGGCTAGTTCTGCACTAATGTGCTAAGAACAATTATGTAGGGTTGGGTTCGATGACTATGAGGATGATGATCGTATGACTTGTTATTAATAACGAGTAGAAGTTGTATGATGATGCATGATTAGTAGGACTTGTTATTATATATGATGATGTATGATGCGAGCATGCATGAGTTATTATATATCAGCGGATGAAATGAACATAGCAGTATAAGAGAGGACACTTCTCTCTATTAGCTAGCTAATAACAACCTAAAATTAACCCCCAAAACCCCTAAACCAGCCACTTTTAAAAAAAACCTTAGTTGTAGACACGTGGAAGCCTTTTGGTCCCGGTTCATGTCACCAACTGGGACCAAAGGCCCCCTTGCCTGGGCTGCTCGCAGTGGCCACGTGGAGGCCCTTCTATCCCGGTTCGTGTTAGAACCGGGACTAAAGGGTGGAGGCATTAGTAACGACCCTTTAGTCCCGGTTCAAGAACCGGGACTAAAGGCCCTTACGAACAGGGACAAATGCCCCCTTTTCTACTAGTGATAGGTGGGCATTGGTACCGGTTGGTGCCACGAACCGAGACCAATGCCACCCTATGGTCCCGGTTCGTGCGATCAACCGGGACCATTAGCCTAGTGCTGGCGCAGTGCGGTGGGAAGTTTAGTCCCACCTCGCTAGTTGAGAGGGGCTCGGAGAGGTTTATAAGCGCTGCCGCGCCCTCCCTCTCGAGCTCCTCTCAACTCTAGGCTTACAAGCCTAAATTGTTCACTGCTCTGCCTGTTGGGCTTGCTGGGCCTTCCTCGGGCCTATATCCTGGCCCATGGAAGGGTTTCTAATCGTATTCAGGCCGTGGAGGCCTAGTAGGTGGCATTTCTTATGTTTTCTTTTTATGTTTTATTTTTTGCTTTTTATTTTTTATTTCTACTAAATAATTATAGTTTTTTAGTGATTTCTTCTTGCTTTTAGGTCACAAAAATTATAAACTTTCTGTTAGTACCATTAGTTTTAAAATTTGAATAGTTTAAATTTGAATTTTTTTTAAATGTACGTGAATCACTAGTTTATGAATAAATTTACTATAAAGTTAGATTTTTGAGTGATTCTTTTTCCTGCTACTTAATATTACTGTTTTTTATCATTATACTCTATTTGGTAATTTTAGGTCATTTTTAATATCTGTTTTAATCAAAAACAAATTTTGTTATTTTTTTTGCTATTAAATACTTTTTGCTATTAATGTGTTGAACAAAAAAGACTTTCTGAATTTAAGTTGCATAAATTTTATATAAGTTTAGTTTCAAAACTACTAGAGGTTTATAAAAGCTTTTTAGGTGATTCCTTTTGCTATTATAGTTTTATAAAAGATTTTTAGTTGTTTTTTTGCTGTTGAAGAATATTATAGTTTTGTTTTAGTTGATCATAACAGAATATTTTAATCTATTTTAGTTTTTTTGTTGATCATAACAAATATTATAGTTTTATGCATTTTGTTATTTTTCATGCATTTACTGCTTTTTTGAGCTATAAGACCCTGAAATTGAAAAGCATTTCAAATGAAAAACTCCGAAAAGGTTGAAAATTGGCATGGTATCACCATTTCACCCACATAACATGTGCAAGAAAGTTTAGAGGGTTACGGCACAAAATGGATGAACTTCGTGTACAAAACGGACAATCTCTTTCGAAGTATCAGGGTTTCGGACAAAAGCTCATCTGTTACAAAGGGATTTCATTTTTTTGAACTGATTTGACCTCCAGACTTCTTGTGTGTTCAAAATGCACCATTCAAAGCAAAATCACCAATTTTCAACCCTTTCTGACTTCATTTGTTATTTTTCATGCATTTACTGCTTTTTCTAAGCTATAAGACCCTGAAATTGAAAAGCATTTCAAATGAACTCCAAAAAGGTTGAAAATTGGCATGGTATCATCATTTCACCCACATAGCATGTGCAACAAAATTGAGATGGTTATGGCAAAAACTGGATGCACTTCGTGTACATAACGGACAATCTCTTTCGAAACTTCAAGGTTTCGACGAAAGATCATCTGTTACAAAGGGATTTCATTTCAGGAGAAAGTCTTCACTTTTTCTTCGCTTTTGTCCTTGGCTTATTGCGCCGTAACCATGGATAATCTTCATCGTTTAATAGGTTGCTTGGGTCAGCCTTGACTTTGAAGGGAGGAATTTCATGAACTTTTCATAATCTTCGGAAAAGTCTGTCTTGCCCTCCACTCCATCGATGTCTCTTTTTCCTGAAAGAATTATGTGGCGCTTTGTCTGATTGTATGATGTGTTCTCTTCCTTATCTTTTCTTTTTCTCGGTTTGGTAGACATGTCCTTCACATAGAAAACCTGCGCCCATCATTGGCTAGGACGAACAGTTCGTCTCTGTACCCAATATTGTTCAGATCCACTGTTGCCATTCCGTACTGTGGGTCTACCTGGACCCCGCCTCCTGACAGATTAACCCATTTGCACTTAAACAAAGGGACCTTAAAATCATGTCTGTAGTCAAGTACCCATATATCCACCATGTAACCATAATATGTGTCCTTTCCCCTCTTGGTTACTGCATCGGTTACTGCATCAAAACGGACACCGCTGTTTTGGTTGGTGCTCTTTTGATCTTGGGCGATCGTGTAAAATGTATTCCCATTTATCTTGTATCCTTTGTAAGTCAATACAGTCGAAGATGGTCCCCTGGACAATGAGTACAGCTCATCACAAACAGTGTTTTCACCTCTGAGACGTTTTTCCAACCAACTGCCGAAATTCCTGATGTGTTCACATGTAATCCAGTCGTCACACTGCTCCAGGTGTTTGGAGGTTAGAGTGTTCTTGTGTTCATCAACATACGGGGTCACCAAGGTATACTTCTGTAGAACTGTTAGTGTGCTTGAGACCAAGAATGCCCGTCGCTGCATATTATTGAGTCCCCTCCAAGCGTGCCTTTTCCAGTCAGTCTCCCCTCATACTGCGATTTAGGGAGACCAATCTTATTAAGGCCAGGAATGAAGTCAACACAAAATCCAATGACATCCTCTGTTTGATGGCCCATGGAGATGCTTCCTTCTGGCCTAGCGTGGTTACAAACATATTTCTTCAGGACTCCCATGAACCTCTCAAAGGGAAACATATTGTGTAGAAATACAGGCCCCAGAATGACAATCTCGTCGACTAGATGAACTAGGACGTGCGCCATGATATTGAAGAAGGATGGTGGGAACACCAGCTCGAAACTGACAAGACATTGCGCCACATCACTCCTCAGCCTTGTTATCATTTCTGGATCGATCACCTTCTAAGAGATTGCATTGAGGAATGCACATAGCTTCACAATGGCTAACCATACGTTTTTCGGTAGAAGCCCCCTCAATGCAACCGGAAGCAGTTGCGTCATAATCACGTGGCAGTCATGAGACTTTAGGTTCTGAAACTTTTTCTCTGGCATATTTATTATTCCCCTTATATTCGACGAGAATCCAGTCGGGACCTTCATACTAAGCAGGCATTCAAAGAACATTTCCTTCTCTTCTTTGGTAAGAGCGTAGCTCGCAGGACCTTCATACTGCTTTGGAGGCATGCCGTCTTTTACGTGCAAACGTTGCAGGTCGTCTCGTGCCTCCGGTGTATCTTTTGTCTTCCCATACACGCCCAAGAAGCCTAGCAGGTTCACGCAAAGGTTCTTCGTCACGTGCATCACGTCGATTGAAGAGCGGACCTCTAGGTCTTTCCAGTAGGGTAGGTCCCAAAATATAGATTTCTTCTTCCACATGGGTGCACGTCCCTCAGCGTCATTCGGAACAGATAGTCCGCCGGGACCCTTTCCAAAGATTACATGTAAATCATTGACCATAGCAAGTATGTGATCACTGGTACGCATGGCGGGCTTCTTCCGGTGATCTGCCTCGCATTTCAAATTGTTGCCTTTCTTTCGACATTGATGGTTGGTTGGAAGAAATCGACGATGGCCCAGGTACACATTCTTCCTGCATTTGTCCAGGTATATACTTTCGGTGTCATCTAAACAGTGCATGCATGCATGGTATCCCTTGTTTGTCTGTCCTGAAAGGTTACTGAGAGCGGGCCAATCGTTGATGGTTACGAACAGCAACGCATGGAGGTCAAATTCCTCTTGTTTGTGCTCATCCCACACACGTACACCTTTTCCAGTCCACAGCTGTAAAAGTTCTTCAACTAATGGCCTTAGATACACATCAATGTCGTTGCCGGGTTGCTTAGGGCCTTGGATGAGCACTGGCATCATAATGAACTTCCGCTTCATGCAAAGCTAAGGAGGAAGGTTATAGATAGATAGAGTGACGGGCCAGGTGCTGTGATTGTTGTTCTGCTCCCCGAAAGGATTAATGCCATCCGCGCTTGCACCAAACCATACGTTCCTTGGGTCACCTCCAAACTCAGCCCGGTACTTTCTCTCGATTTTTCTCCACTGCGACCCGTCAGCGGGTGCTCTCAACTTCCCGTCTTTCTTACAGTCCTCTCTGTGCCATCGCATCAACTTGGCATGCTCATCGTTTCTAAACAGACGTTTCAACTATGGTATTATAGGAGCATACGAAATCACCTTCGCAGGAACCCTCTTCCCGGGGTGCTCACCATCAACATCACCAGGGTCATCTCGTCTGATCTTATACCACAATGCATGGCATACCTCCAATCCTAGAGGGCATATGACCTTCTTTGCTGCGTACGTACTGTCGGGCAATTCGTTATCCTTTGGAAGCTTCTTCTTCAATATTTTCAGTAGCTTCTCAAAACCTTTGTCAGGCACAGCATTCTCTGCCTTCCACTGCAGCAATTTCAGTACGGTACCGAGCTTTGTGTTGCCATCTTCGCAATTGGGGTACAACCATTTTTTGTGATCCTCTAACATGCCATCGAACTTCAGCTTCTCCTTTTCAGTTTCGCAATGAGTCCTTGCATCAACAATGACCCGGCGTAGATCATCATCGGGCACATATCGTCTGGTTCCTCTTGATCTTCAGCACCTTCCCCCGTTGCAGCATCACCATATTCCGGGGGCACATAGTTGTCATCGTCCTCTTCTTCTTCACTGTCTTCCATCATAACCCCTATTTCTCCGTGCTTGGTCCAAACATTATAGTGTGGCATGAAACCCTTATAAAGCAGGTGGGTGTGAAGGATTTTCGATGGAGTGTAAGACTTCGTATTCCCACATACAGGCAATGGACAGGACATAAAACCATTCTGCTTGTTTGCCTCAGCCACTTCGAGAAAATTATGCACGCCCTTAACGTATTCGGAGGTGTGTCTGTCACCGTACATCCATTGTCGGTTCATCTGCGTGCATTATATATAATTAAGTGTGTCAAAGACCATTACAGAAGATCATGGATAGATAAGTGACCAAATTAATTAATAGAATTTCATCATCACATTAATAAAGCCAAAGCACTTTAGTTATCAAATGTTATTACTTCAAAAATAAATACATAAAGTTCATACATAGTTCTCATAGAACAACATATAGCTCTCTAGCTAGAGCATCAAATTAAAACATACATTGAAATTATAGCATCTAAGGTAACAATTGATCCAAGAGCATAACGATACCAAGCCTCATTATCAATGGCATATTTTCTAATCTTTCTAATCTTCAAGCGCATTACATCCATCTTGATCTTGTGATCATCGACGACATCGGCAACATACAACTCCAGTTTCATCTTCTCGTCTTCATTTCTTTTCAGTTTTTCTTTCAAATACTCGTTTTCTTTTTCAACCAAATTTAACTTCTCGACAAGAAGTTCTATGTCGGTTCGGATTTCCGGTTCACATACCTCCTAGATAAAAACATCTATGTCATGTTGCTGGGCATAATTGGCATAAACACTAAATAAAACAAATAGTATATAGAAGATAATATACCACATCTGAATCATAGATACGAGGAAGGCCGACGGGGGCGGATACGAAACCCATCGCACTATATAATAACAAATAATAATAAAAGTAAGAAAATTATACGAGTATCTATCTAAACCATACAAGGAAGATTGCTTTTTTATTTTAGAAAGAAGATAAGATCAAGAGGCTCACCATGGTGGTGCCGGCGATGAGATCGGCGCAGGCGATCGACGGCGGTGAAGACGGAGACGGGACGTGACAGACCGCTAAACCTAGACAAATATCAGGGAAAATGGAGTTTGGAGGTCGAGCTTCGAGAGGAGAAAGCTAAACTAGTGTGGCTCGGGCATTTCATCGAACACCTCATGTGCATAGGAGGTGAGCTAGAGTACCACACACCTCTCCCACACCTCTCTCAAAAAAATGAGCACACTAAGTGAGCTGGGGGCGTGGGTATATATATAGGGAACTCATTGGTCCCGGTTCGTGGCAGGAACCGGGACTAAAGGTCGCCACATGGTCCCGGATCATGCCACCAACTGGGACAATTGGCTGTGGGCCACATTGGTCCCGGTTCGTGCCAAGAACCGGGGCAAATGGTTCCACACAAACCGGGACAAATGCCTCCCGAGGCCCGGCCGACCACGTGGGCGCACGAACCGGGACATATGCCTCCATTAGTCCCGGTTCGTGGCTGAACCGGGACAAATGGGCTGGCCAGGCCCGAACGAAAGCCCTGTTTTCTACTAGTGCATATAAGAGATTCTTTAGTTAATTACAACATTATTAAACAGCAAAGAGCAGGAATAATACTTGGAAGGCATAGAAGATCACAAGTGAAGAATTAAGTTTTATATTTAAGAAGAAATAAATACAACCTTGTAGCGAGCATTCCTAGCCTTTTGTCTTGCTTCTTCCATAGAAACATTAAAACCCTCCATGTCAACAGATAGCCCGAAGTCAACTGCCATGACCTATGAGATAGGAAACAACAACGATACCAGAAAAACAGACAATAAAAGCTTTAACAACAGCATAAACAAGAAAATATAGCATTGTCAAGCTAATTTGAATAGATTTACTGATGAAAACATGAACAAACCTCAGTCAAATCAATTGGATAGCCATATGTGTCCCACAGAACAAATGCATCCTGAAATTAAAAATAACGGTTGCAATACATGAAAGATAGCAATATAAACTTGAAAAGTTCAGCAGGATGTAACAGAACATTGATAAACATAACCGAAGTACGATTAAGAGACATGTTTCTATGCAGTAAACTCCCATTCTTAAAATAAGGACGATGAAAAGAATTATTCCACATTACTGTAGAGAATATGATCAAGTTTACCAAATAGTCAAATTCCTTAGTTTTTGACACGTTTCTCGAATACATAGAATTAGAACGACAAAATAGAGAATATGATCAAGTTAACCAGATAGTGCCTATACAATATTTAAAATGGCATCCGAGAATAACTACCGACAACGATATCCAAGTTCTGGTTCCTAATGCCATTTTTAAGGGGTTCGGTCAGTTTGTAGTTATCTGAACCATTATCACCCCTGCCAGCAAACCATTTTCATGACAGTATAGATAGATTCTCAGGCATTGTTCTTAAGGCGGTAAGGCAACCTAAGGTGAGCACCCACTACCCTGACGCCTAAGCGCCTTAGGTGGGCAAAACTGCAAAGCACTGTCAAGACGCCTTGCCACCTAAGCGTCCAAGGTGAGAAGTCCTAAAAAACAATGCTCTGAGGCCTACTGGAGAGGAGAAAAGGCTATAGATATTCAGATTAATCTTCACTTCAAGAAACTGGATGACAATGCAACCAATCTAGCAAGGATAAGAACTTATTTCAACTATTTTAATATGAAATGTATGCATCTTATTAATCACGATACCTTGTCTCTAACTTCACAATTTATATCATCTCCTAACTATTTTCACTTGCCAATGGACATCAATGAGATAACACATCAGACAACAAACAAACTACAAGTCTGCTTATTAGGTGCAAACATCTTCTAGTCAAAACAAAATAAATCAAGTATAATTCAAAACCAAAGCACTTGCCTAGCCACTAAGTACTGTCCTGCCATTCTCCTTGACAGCATCTGCAGCTTTCTTAAATCTCTCATATCCCTAAAAATTACAACAACAGCACAATCAGTTAAGTGCCTGAACAGCCACAAGAATGGACAATACATATTATGATGGTTCTAAGAAAAGAAGGGTCGACTAAACTTCAACTGTAAGCTTTCTTAGTCTCTAATGCTATATATGAAACACAATAGCAAGGCACCTAGTAGGAACCACCCTTAAAATATAAGCATGATAAACAGAATCATGCCCATGTGCAAACCAAATAAATTGGATTACTAATGGTCATTTCATAGAAAAGATGAGACAATTTATCATGTATGCTAATTATGGTGATTGAACTAAGCTGATGTAAACCAAGATTGAAACTATCACCCTGGATGTGTTGCCTCAAAACAAGAAACTATCTGGTTACTCAGCACAACACGTTAATATATATTATATATATAAAGTAAGCCTTTAGCAGTATCTCACGAGCAAAACAGCAGTACATTAGATACAAGGTATAAACTGGCCCAGAGGCTCCGGCAACAACAGAAATTTAGGTTATCTGATAACAAACAAGCTAAATTACTTTGAGACTAACACATGTTTACAAGGATAAAACAATTTAGGTTATCTGATAACAAACAAGCTAAATTACTTTGAGACTAAAACATGTTTACAAGGATAAAACACTGCCTAAGAGTGTGCAAACACTCGGATTTGATTGCAATGAAATTACTTCAACAAACATCACTTGGGCCAAATTGATGTCACTGATATGCAAATACTCCTGGCAACCAATATTACCATCGCTAGACCGTTCTCAAAGCTTGGATCTTCTTCTTTAATTATATCTTTAATCTTCTTTTCATTGTCCTTCAGCTCAGGAAACACATCACCCATCACTCGGACAAAAACATCTACAAGGCTGTAAAAGAAAGATACAAAATAATGGCATATCAAATACCAGCTTCAAGAACATAGTTTAAATTAGCTAGAATCCTGTGTGACATAGTTTCTTTTCTTGTTGTCATATGACATCTCTACAGTCATCCTCATAAGCCGTACAATGCATGCTTAGCATCCCGAGTAAACAAAAGGCTATGCGAAGTATACCATTAATGAAAAAGTACAGAATACAACAGATGCAGGTTACAGTTCTTACGAGCTAAAAAATCCTTGCTTTGCCATCATTTTTTTATGACCAAAGTGAACAGCACGTCTAAGTATACGCCTTAGAAAATACTCTCTTCCCTCATTTCCTACAGCAAAACTCCTATTAGAATAAAGAAACATCATTGTATAACACAAAACAAATCTCTGAAACATTGTAAAAATACTGCTAAACAACATTCCTCGGTAGGGGCCCATCTGAAATCTAAAAAAAATGGTTCGCAATGAACTAAACCCACACAAATTTAGCATCTATGACTTCATATTTACAGGAAGGGCATTAATGCATTTCGTCCTAAAACAGGAAATGCAACTCAGGTCCCCAAACTAGTGATTTTGACAGATGGATGCCTGACCTAAAATTAATCAGTCAGGTTCAAAACAACTAGCCTCCGTAGAGTTGACTAGCCATTTTGGTTGACAATGGGTGGTA
This sequence comes from Aegilops umbellulata, assembly GCA_032464435.1. Classification (NCBI taxonomy): domain Eukaryota; kingdom Viridiplantae; phylum Streptophyta; class Magnoliopsida; order Poales; family Poaceae; genus Aegilops; species Aegilops umbellulata. The sequence goes on along the minus strand of CP136058.1, from coordinate 617,680,820 downwards.
TAGTGATCTATCTTTTTTCATTCAAATTCTTCAAAATTGGAAATGTCAAACAATTGGTGACTTTATTATGCCCATAAACTTCATTTTATTCCAGTGCCACATCCATATCTTGAATAAAAATTATCTTACATATGTAACAGAAAATTTGGGAGCATGATAAATTTCAAATGAACTTATATTTGAGGAACCAAAATAACACAAGCGCACAATCTTATTATGCTCACTTGTGGACATATATGAGATGGAGCTACATAAACAGCCTATTGTGTAGGATGTAAAAAGCAGCAAGCAACTTAACAAGGCATTTAGATGTATCATACAACTAAATAATACTTATACGGATGGCAATCGTTTTAAATAATGCGTCCCCAACCAAAACGGTATGAGCTCACCAGGTTGAGAACCATCAGCAATAGCAAAAGAAAGGGTTCTTATGTGATCTGCAACAACCCTATATGCCATATCAACTTTCCCAACATCATCGGATCCTACTTTACCAGAGTATGGTTGAATTCCAGTGCCTGCCAGCTGCATTCATAATGCACAACGAATTGGCAATGAATATCATTTACTTTAGGCAACAATTTGTTGCTTCAGCAAAATACTATAGTCACAACTCACAAGGACAAAAGAAGCTGCAAGTGCGCATCTGGGAAAAATACCTTGTGGATGGCATCGAATAATGGCATGAATACATCTGTGTCGTAATTGCTCATTTTATTCTGAAGGATAGAAGTTAAACGCTCAAAGCCCATTCCGGTGTCAACGTGTTTTGCTGGCAAGGATCTCAAAGTAGCGTCTGGCTCCCTATTGAACTGGGTATTAATAAAATAGCCAAATGTCAGTGCATAGTAGAAGAGATAAAAAGCAAATAGGTGTGCACACGTACACATGAAACAGAGTAACTGGCATGTTAACCTGAATAAACACAAGATTCCATATCTCAATACATGTAGGGTCATCATTATTGACCAATGAAGCTGCGTCACGGTTGCCAATACGATCAAAATGAATCTCTGTGCATGGGCCACAAGGACCTGTGTCGCCCATCTCCCAAAAGTTATCCTGCTCAAAGAATGCATTGTCATACTGTTCTTTAATAGGGACATTCAGACAACAGTATAGGCCCAACAGAAACAAAGATACAACACAAAATACCTTGCAACTGAAAGGCAGAACTCTTTCATTCGGTAAATACTTCAACCATATGTCCTTGGACTCGGTATCAGGAGCGAGACCAGCCTTGTCATCACCACCGAAGTATGTTGCATAAATCCTATCAGTGGGCAATTTGTAGAACTGCACATACATACATACATACATACATATGAAATAGCAATTCCTATCACTCTTTCATCATTCTTATTTCTGCTTGTGGGTTCAGGGAAGAAGATTGATTGATTGATTGATTGATAGGTAACCTGTGTGTGAAGTTGCCATGCGTATGCGATGGCCCCATCCTTGAAGTAGTCCCTGAATGACCAGTTGCCGAGCATCTCGAAGAAGGTGTGGTGGTAGGTGTCCTTGCCGATGTCGTCGAGGTCGTTGTGCTTGCCGCCGGCGCGGATGCACTTCTAGGTGTTGCAGGTGCGGCGCAGACGGCCGAGCGGCGTGTCCGGGGCGGCCGTGCCCAGGAAGACCGGCTTGAACCGGTTCATCCCGGCGTTGGCGAAGAGGAGCGTGGGGTCGTCCACGGGCACCACGGGGCTGGACGGCCACGCGTGTGCGCCTTGGACTCGAAGAAGCCGATGAAGGACTCCCTTACCCGGGCGGAGGGCCAATTCGGCGGTGCCTCCATCGGAGGGCCGGCCGTGGATGCTCGTCGGAAGGAGAAGAGGTGGGCGGCGGCGGCGGCGGCGGGCAGAACCCTATCCCTAGCGCTTGGCTTGGGGTTGGGGTTAAGGAGCGCTGCAAGGAAAACTAGTAGAATGCCCGTGCGTTGTCACGAGCATTTGAAATATTTTAGCTAGAGTTATGTATAAACATAATACATGTGAAAGTTCACATGTATAGAAAAAAATAGCAGTAAGAATTGAGTAATAATTAAATCCACTTGACCTGAAATGAAGTTGGTAAAAAAATAAGTACATAGAGAGCAATGATCCAACTAATCAATAATTTGTAACAAATTAATATCTACTTGATGCACTTAAGATATTATCGGACATTATCAGAGATCTTGTTTTTAGCTTCATTCGTATGATATTTGAGCAAGTACAATAATAACTTCTTCATCATCTTATAACCATTTTGCATAAGCAATATATGTAATTAGCATGAATATTTAACATGAAAGTCTAAAAATGTGCAAGGAGGATACTCATCGTGCAAACCCGACGAACCAAATCTTTATCGTTCCACGAGAGCATAAAATTAAAAATAAAATAGCCAAACACATCCCTGCAATTGAATATATTAGTATTATCTTGATTATAGTGATAACAATAGTATATGCTTGTACCTTGAAAGTTATGATATTGAAATATATGAATTTACCGATCCGTGCTCGTTGGAATACCAGCCGAAAATATACGTTGCCATCTAGAGATATCAGAATTCCAGCCAGATTGCGCTATTTCGAGTGCATCGTTGAATTCCCTTCCATTTTTTTGCAATTCCTCTAAATGTCTCAAAGTTTTAATCGTCCAGAATGTATACACGACGTGCATGTTTGTCGATGGCGTATAAGATGTATGGGTCCATGAATGCAATTGGATGATAAATCTACAAGTCGACGTGCATGTTTCTTCACGCTGAACTTTAGATCTCGTCTTGAATTTAACGTCGTCGACTTAGTAAATGCATAATGTATATTAATATTGAAAAGGAAATTAATTGCACGTTGATATTAGATAGGATATGTTAATATTGAAAAGGAAATTAATTGCAAGTAGAGAATTTCTTATGTGACTTCTTCTCTTGCAACCTCTTCTCTGCATGGTTCTGCCCTCAATAGTAACTTCATCATCTTTTTAGTTACATAACAAGACGCTTTAGCCACACAAAAAACTCCATCTGATCAAACTATAAAGGGCAACTGGTCAAAAATATCAAAATAATATGTAGAGGCCTAAAATCTTGGTTGCCTTGCCAGTAGGCACTCACAGTTTAATGTTTAAGCATACATCATTGATCCTAGAAGTCCCATGAGTGAACGGAAGGTTGTTAAGCTGCCAGCAGCATTAGTGTACCAATGAGTGATGAGATTTTTGCATCTATATTCATGCAAGTTTTATTACCTGATTGTGGATCAATGAAAAAAGTAGACGAAAGAGGAAAGGCAAAAATAGTATCACGGAGACATAAACAAAACATGAAGTCTATAGTAGGAAATCGTATAAGTGCATGTTGGATATAGGGATTTGTTAGCTCAGGGCAACAATCTTCTCATTCTGGTCTACACATTCAAAGGTTGCCGACTTGTTAATTTAAGTTGCTCTTATCAGCCTATGAAGCAAAATCCATAGCTCTAATGAAAACTCAATGCATGGAAAATTAGCATATCCACATTCGACAATAAGAACTGCACTCTACCATATCTACAGTAGATGAGGAACAATGGCTAACATGTGCAATCCGTTGTGGCTGCACAGATGGAGTGGTGGTGCCGACCAGAATGAAGTCTTCCCATAGAGGTTTCTATGGGTAGGACAACCTTCTGGATTTTTTTTAGGAAAGGAGGATTACCCCCGGCCTCTGCATCTAGGCGATGCATGCAGCCAGTTTATTAATTATTCAAGGACAACCTTCTGGATGGAGTAAACACCAAGTGCTCGAATACCTTGACCGTCTGCCCATCTCCGTTGGATATATCTCCCTTCCAACTGTGGTGCCACTGCTGCAGGAGAATAGTCATAGCTGCAATAGTGGTGGTGGTGAGGGTCCTTGGATATACAGGACCCACAAATTTGTTTCTGCTTCGCATACCTGATGCGAAACAACTTGGTGATGCTCCATGAGGGAGACATAAACCCCACAAGAAGTTGTAAACTATCACCATAAAAACTGTTCCAACCTAAAAACCAGATGGCAATATAAGGGTCATTAATTATAAAGATGTAGACATTGATCAGTAACCGAACGACCATAATTTTTGTTTAAAGAATGTTCAGCAAAGTCGACACTTCATATAATACCCACATCTTAATTGTCAATAAAAACAAAGAGGTAACAAACTCCTATAAATGATAAAATGTCGATAAAACTACAGTAAAGTGTAGTCAAAATGTATTATCTCAATTTGAGAATATCTACCCACCCCTTTCAGAGAAAGGGGCCACCATGAGTGCTGGCAAAATATGCAACACAGTAGGTGCAAATCCAGAACAATGGTTCTTTGATCATTGGCAAAAGTAAATCAGAGATATGAAAGATCATTGTTTAATTTTATTTATATGCATAGTCCTGACAATCTCTTATGTCTCAACATCACTACCGTCCAGAATGGACCAACAAAATAAATATTTAACCATCTATTTCATACAATCAACAGCTGAATAGAGACGAGAGGCCAATGATCACCGGCTGCTGGAAGATTTAGGGAAGACATCTTACCAGCCATAGAAAGTTCAGGTTTAGGTTCAGACATTTTTGGAAATTCGCCACAGGATCGATCACATAATAACAACGCGAACACACGCGCATAGAAACTTTTAGCCAAGGGCCCCTGTCGTGCCCTTATTTTCCTCTTTATTGATTTTCTCCTTTTCTCTCATAATACAAAAGCTATGGCCTGCCCGTGTGCTTCATCGGTTGTTTTTGTTTTTCTATTTATAAGATGCAGATTACATGACCTTGACTCACACGGACACATACCGACTAACCTGCAACCTGACTCCAACTAGGACTCCTTGTAGTACTAACTCACGTAAAAAGTCTAGGACTCAACTCTAAACATTATACGTGTCACGTGGGGAGTTTGGAATATCCAACAATCTCCCCCTAATCCAAACTCGTTGTCTCGTCGACTCGACTTAACACATGATCCGGACTACCAGTCCATGCTGCCACATCTAGCGTGCTACGTGCAAGACTAGACACATCATTAGTCTCACATAGGAACTCAACTAACCTGGTCACTATCCCACTATACGCTAAGCTCGACCCATCGACGCACGCAGGCAACGCTAACTCAACTAACATGTGCACACACGGTGGTCACATCTCACATGTTGTGCCATGCAAATTCAAATACTCAACCGACAAAAAAAACTAAGACACGACTCTCTTTTTTGTTCGCAACTTCTTCATCAAAGCAACCTCGGGTCATCATCCATGCCCACTTCAGCTAGTTGAAGAATCCCATGCTGCTTCTTTGCCTCCTTATGCGGATTAGGACACTCTCGAGCAAAGTGCCCATATTCCTGACAGTTATAGCATCTAACTTTGGATTTATCACGACGGCGCCCACGCTCCCTTGCTATCCACTCAGATCTTGTCAGCAAAAGTTGATCACCATCTTGATCATCTTGGACATAGGCACGCAGTCGTTCCTCATGAACATTCAACCTCCCTATGACTTCCTCCATGGTCATTGTCTTGAAATCGCCAAACTGCTCTATGGTAGATGCAATCTGAAGAAACTTTGACGGAATCGCTCGAAGGATTTTCTTGACGGCAGTTGTCTCATCGAACTTTTCTCCAAGCCCTCGTATGCCATTGGCGATAGTTGTCATCCGGAGAGCGAAATCATCGATTGTTTTCGTGTCCTTCATCTTGAGCCTCTCGAACTCGGATTTGAGGGTTTGCAACCTTGCCTCCTTGATGCGATCATCTCCAAGACGATTCGTCTTTATTGCCTCCCAAGCTTCATATGACTTCTCTTTCTCGGTGATGAAGGCAAACACATCATCCGGGATACTTTGATAGATAGCCGTCAACGCCTTTTGATCCATCGCATCGCCCACCTTGCCGGGGTCGACTGGCTCCACCGCATCCCAAACTCCTTGTGCCCGCATCAACGCCTTCATCTTGATCGCCCAAATCGAGTAGTTGCTCTTCGTCAGCATCGGGTACTGCGCAAACACAGTTCCTCCTTTTTCAGCCATGATCTTGATCGTCGCTCCATGGAACCACCGTGCTCACCGGACGATCTTGAACCTAGCTCACCATTCAGACATGACCTCGGCGACAGCAGCTCCTACTCTATGGCCTCGGCGATGGATTCGGCTCTGGGGCGACCATGACATCGACTCCATGGGCCGCTCCGGCTCTGGAAGAGGCCACAATTGTTGCCCTCGGCGGAGTTCTACTACCTCCTGTGCAAAAGGAGGCTCTATGGCGGTGGGGTCCACTCCAAATTGTCGGTGCTCTTTAACTGGGACGGTGGTGGTTCCGGGGCCTTGTCGGAGAGGTTTGCCTAATCTCGCCTCCATCCTTACGGGGTACATCCAGTTCCGCTCATGACCACGTGATCATCCTTATATTTTGGCAGGCCTAAGAGTTGTGGTGTAGTATTCAAGTTTCCTATGTCCATATGGAATTGAAGAAATTGAATCAAAGAGCTATAAGCCTATAACAATGTAGCTCTTTCACCATTGTACAGAAAAATATAGTTGTTTCACAAATCCAAGCATTTGTCTTTTTATGTGCAAGAAGTTAAGCAAATTACAATCAGTAAGCGAATCTAGGTAGCAAATGGATAAACGGTTAGGATCTTGTAAGAAAAAAAACTACGTCAGTAAAGCTTACACATACACAACTGCAGATCTTCTCCTACCTTTCTCCTTATATACAAAAATAATTCGTAACACATCAGACTCCAAAATTTCAGAGATATCTTTAAGATAAACCGATGTTCTTCAGTGCCAATGATACTTTTGCTTAGCCTAAAACATATTACAGTTACGTTCTAAGAAACATAAAATCAAGTTGTGATGGCTTAAATCTAGCAAATGCTTTGGGATTTAATAGAATTGAAGCAGAATCTGATTCTTTGAGTGTTGTTAACAATTGCGAGGGACAAACACAGTGGTGGGATGCAGAAGCGGCAATCTTTGCAGAATGTATTGATACGGCAACATCGATAGGGAAGGTCATCTTTTCACACTGTTTTCGTGATGCTAATTCAGTAGCTCATGAGCTAGCAAAGTTTAGTTTTTGTAATAAATGTAATGAAAATTGGACCGATGAACAGGCGGGTGACCGACGACAGGGCAGCTGATAGCGGCGGCCCCCAATGGCGGCTCCAGTCCGGTGCAGTTCTGGCCATAAGATGGAAAAGGAGGGGAAGGGACCAGAAAATCCAAAGGAATGGGGTGGAAGCGGTAGATTGCTCATGTCTATGAAAATTTGTAGCATAACAGCAGCTTGAAACCAATCAGAATTTAGTTACAAATTGATGTTATGGATTGCATATTTGACAAAGTATTTTGAAGTAATGGTAGTAGCAGCAGCTCGAAATCGAATCCAAGCACCCGCTAAAGTGTCAATGTTTGGGCACATGTCACTCATGAAGATCATGTGACTTGATGGTTTGTTATATTGAGCGAGAGATCTTCAAAAGTATTGATAGTAAAATTAAGGAAGATTTTCAGAAGGAGGGTAGGGCATTGCCATTACCTAGGTCTTCTAGACGCCATTGAAAACTTCATTATTGGTATGTTTTAGGTTGTTTTTCTATTGAAACATGTCTACATTTTCATTGTATTTGGTTTTTCGTTTGTACTTTGTATTGACTATTTCAATTTGCATCAAAAAATATATTTTCCTAAGATTTTGCCACACCTAAATTTTTTTTCGCCCTATGCCTCTGAGTACAGTGACATTCTAAGAACCATAAAATCAAGTTGTGTGTTCACTTTACCTTTGCTACTGTACTGTAACTTGTTGAGGAAAGAAATAACCCCCCATTGAGACGCATATCTGTAGCTCATATTACTTCCAGTGTCCATTGAAGGATATCAACCATTGTGGTCAAGTGACTGACTATAAGAACTCAGTGACCCTTATTTGCTGAAGAAGGTTCAAGCTCTGCTAGGGCCTGCACACAAAGCAGAAATTAAGGTAAAGCATAAATTGTTAACAGAATACATTTCAGTTCAAACATGCGTCGGCAGTAGACATTTTAGTAAAATAAAAATAGTCTATGTGTTTTACCGCTATTCTTCTTTGTTAGATTAAAAGGGGGGGTCACTAGCCTCGTGTACATCAGACACGTCTTGGACCGGAGTAGGACGGCATAACTACATGGACTGTCATGCTGGCGTCCATCTGATAGCTTAACATGACGATTAATTTTTGCTAAAAGAAGAGCGCATGCCTTCGTTCATCTCATAGCTTAACTTCTAGCTCTCATAGCACAAGATATGTGCACGTTCATTAGCTTCCCTTCCAACGTAAACCAGCTGGAAGCTATGAAAACCTATACCAATTTCATCAACTTCATGAAGGATGCTAGTATTTTTTTTTATCTCCCCCTCCTTTTTGTTTCCAGATATTGACAACTTCTTAGGCGTCGGTTTCAATAGTTATGTTTCAGAGTATCATGGTCGTATCACATGCTAACCCACTACCATCCCTCACAATAAAAGCTTCCATCATCAAAGGATTTGATGCATGCTCATAACAAAAGGCTTAAGCCCAAACCAACACTTCGTCGTGTCCTCGAACCCCCAGCTCTTGTGGCTTTGTGATATGTATACTGCTCAAAACTTGATCAACATAAACCTCCATAAAACCCTCAGTCGGCGAAGACCAATGAGCAAGTGGTTTGGTCAGAAGCAACTGATGGGGATCGTAGCAGAAATTTAAAATTTTCTACGCATCACCAAGATCAATCTATGGAGTACTCTAGCAATGAGGGGAAGGGGAGTGCATCTACATACCCTTGTAGATCGCTAAGCGGAAGCGTTCAAGTGAAAGGGGTTGATGGAGTCATACTCGTCGTGATCCAAATCACCGATGATCCTAGCGCCGAATGGACGGCACATCCGCGTTCAACACATGTACGGAACGGAGACGTCTCCCACGCCTTGATCCAGCAAGGAGGAGGGAGAGGTTGAGGAAGAGAGTCCAACAGCAGCACGACGCCGTGGTGGTGATGGAGTGGCAGTTCTTCGGCAGGGCTTCGCCAAGCTCACGCGGAGGAGGAGAGGTATTGGAGGGGAGGGACTGCGCCAGGTTCAAGGGTGTGGCCGCCCTCCCACCCCTCCACTATTTATAGGTGGGGAGAGTGTTGGAAATATGCCCTAGAGGCAATAATAAAATGGTTATTATTATATTTCTTTGTTCATGATAATTGTCTATTGTTCATGCTATAATTATGTTATCCGGAACTCGTAATACATGTGTGAATACATAGACCACAACACGTCCCTAGTGAGCCTCTAGTTGACTAGCTCGTTGATCAAAAGATAGTCATGGTTTCCTGACTATGGACACTGGATGTCATTGATAACGGGATCACATCATTAGGAGAATGATGTGATGGACAAGACCCAATCCTAAGCTTAGCTCAAAGATCGTGTAGTTCGTTTGCTGTAGCTTTCCTGAATGTCAAGTATCATTTCCTTAGACCATGAGATTGTGCAACTCCCGGATATCGTAGGAGTGCCTTGGGTGTGCCAAACGTCCCAGCGTAACTGGGTGACTATAAAGGTACATTACAGGTATCTCCGAAAGTGTCTGTTGGGTTGGCACGAATCGAGACTGGGATTTGTCACTCCGTATGACGGAGAGGTATCTCTGGGCCCACTCAGTAATGCATCATCATAATGAGCTCAATGTGATCAAGTGGTTGATCACGGGATCATGCATTATGGTATGAGTAAAGTGACTTGCCGGTAACGAGACTGAACAAGGTATTGGGATACCGACGATCGAGTCTCGGGAAAGTAACGTACCGATTAACAAAGGGAATTGTATATGGATTGATTGAATCCTCGACATCGTGGTTCATCCGATGAGATCATCGTGGAGCATGTGGGAGCCAACATGGGTATCCAGATCCCGCTGTAGGTTATTGACTGGAGAGGCTTCTCGGTCATGTCTGCATGTCTCCAGAACCCGTAGGGTCTACACACTTAAGGTTCGGTGACGCTAGGGTTGTTAGGAAGACTTGTATGTGATTACCGAATGTTGTTTGGAGTCCCGGATGTGATCTCGGACGTCACGAGGAGTTCCGAAATGGTCCGCAGGTAAAGATTTATATATGGGAAGTTGTCATACGGTCGCCGGAAAGGTTCAGGGGCATATCGATATTATACCGGGGCCACCGGAGGGGTTCCGGGGGTTCACTGGGAGGGTCCACCTCTTCCGGAGGGCCTTATGGGCTGTATGGAGAAGGGAACCAGCCGAAGTGGGCTGGGGCGCCACACCCCCCTAGGGCCCATGCGCCTAGGGTTGGGGGAAACCCTAAGGGGGGGCGCCCTCTTGCTTGGGGGCAAGCCCCCCTCCCCTTGGCCGCCCCCCTCTAGATCTCATCAAGAGGGGGCCGGCCCCCTTCCCCCTTCCCCTATAAATAGAGGGGTGAGGGGAGGGCTGCACACAACATCCAAGGCGCAGCCCCTCCCCTCCCCAACACCTCTCCTCCTCCATAAGAGCTTGGCGAAGCCCTGCCGGAGTACTGCAGCTTCATCACCACCACGCCGTCGTGCTTCTGTTGGAGCCCTCTTCCTCAACCTCTCCCTCCTCCTTGCTGGATCAAGGCGCGGGAGACGTCCTCGCTCCGTACGTGTGTTAAACGCGGAGGTGCCGTCCGTTCGGCGCTAGGATCTTCGGTGATTTGAATCACGTCGAGTACGACTCCATCATGCCCGTTCTCTTGAACGCTTCCGCTCATGATCTACAAGGGTATGTAGATGCACTCCTCTCTCCCTCATTGCTAGATGACTACATAGATTGATCTTGGTGATGCGTAGAAAATTTTAAAATTCTGCTACGTTCCCCAACAGTGGCATCATGAGCTAGGTCTATGCGTAGTTACTATGCACGAGTAGAACACAAAGTAGTTGTGGGCGTCGATATTGTCAATTTGCTTGCCGTTACTAGTATTATCTTTGATTCGGCGGCATTGTGGGATGAAGCGGCCCGGACCAACCTTACACGTACGCTTACGTGAGATCGGTTCCACCGACTGACATGCACTGGTTGCATAAGGTGGCTGGCGGGTGTCTGTCTCTCCCACTTTAGTCGGATCGGATCCGATGAATAGGGTCCTTATGAAGGGTAAATAGAAATTGGCAATTCACATTGTGGTTTTGGCGTAGGTAAGAAACATTCTTGATAGAAACCTATAGCAGCCACATAAAAACTTGCAACAACAATTAGAGGACGTCTAACTTGTTTAGCAGCAAGTTTTTTGTGATATGATATGGCCAAAGGATGTGATGAATGATATATGTGATGTATGAGATGATCATGTTCTTGTAATAGGAATCACGGCTTGCATGTCGATGAGTATGACAACCGGAAGGAGCCATAGGAGTTGACTTTATTTATTTATGACCTGCGTGTCAACATAAACGTCATGTAATTACTTTACTTTATTGCTAAAGCGTTAGCCATAGTAGTAGAAGTAATAGTTGATGTGACAACTTCAAGAAGACACGATGATGGAGATCATGGTGTATGCCGGTGACAACGATGATCATAGAGCCCCGAAGATGGAGATCAAAGGAGCAAATGATATTGGCCATATCATGTCACTATTTGATTGCATGTGATGTTTATCATGTTTTACATCTTATTTGCTTAGAACGACGGTAGCTTAAATAAGATGATCCCTCGTAAAATTTCAAGAAAGTGTTCCCCCTAACTGTGCACCATTGCGAAGGTTCGTTGTTTTGAAGCACCACGTGATGATCGGGTGTGGTAGATTCTAACGTTCGAATACAATGGGTGTAAGACAAATTTACACACGCAATACACTTAGGTTGACTTGATGAGCCTAGCATGTACAGACATGGCCTCGGAACACAGAAGACCGAAAGGTCGAGCATGAGTCGTATAGAAGATACGATCAACATGAAGATGTTCACCGATGTTGACTAGTCCGTCTCACGGGATGATCGGACACGGCCTAGTTAACTCGGATCATGTTATACTTAGATGACTGGAGGGATGTCTATCTGAGTGGGAGTTCATTGAATAATTTGATTAGATGAACTTAATTATCATGAACTTAGTCTAAAATCTTTACAATATGTCTTGTAGATCAAATGGCCAACGTTGTCCTCAACTTCAACTTGTTCCTAGAGAAAACCAAGATTAAAGACGATGGCAGCAACTATACGGACTGGGTCCGGAACCTAAGGATCATCCTCATAGCTGCCAAGAAAGATTATGTCCTAGAAGCACCGCTAGGTGACGCACCCGTCCCACAGAACCAAGACGTTACAAACGCTTGGCAGACACGTGCTGATGATTACTCCCTCGTTCAGTGCGGCATGCTTTATAGCTTAGAACTGGGGCTCCAAAAGCGTTTTGAGAGACACGGAGCATATGAGATGTTCGAAGAGCTAAAAATGGTTTTTCAAGCTCATGCTCGGGTCGAGAGATATGAGGTCTCCAACAAGTTCTTTAGCTGTAAGATGGAGGAAAATAGTTCTGTCAGCGAGCACATACTCAAAATGTCTGGTTTGCATAACCGCTTGACTCAGCTGGGAGTTAATCTCCCGGATGACGCGGTCATCGACAGAATCCTTCAGTCGCTTCCACCGAGCTACAAGAGCTTTGTGATGAACTTCAATATGCAGGGGATGGAAAAGACCATTCCTGAAGTATTTGCAATGCTGAAATCAGCAGAGGTAGAAGTCAAAAAGGAACATCAAGTGTTGATGGTGAATAAAACCACTAAGTTCAAGAAAGGCAAGGGTAAGAAGAACTTCAAGAAGGACGGCAAGGGAGGTGCCGCGCCCGGTAAGCAAGCTGCCAGGAAGAAGCCAAAGAATGGACCCAAGCTCGAGACTGAGTGTTTTTATTGCAAGGGAAGTGGTCACTGGAAGCGGAACTGCCCCAAATACTTAGCGGACAAGAAGGCCGGCATCACGAAAGGTATATGTGATATACATGTAATTGATGTGTACCTTAGCAGTACTCGTAGTAGCTCCTGGGTATTTGATACCGGTGCGGTTGCTCACATTTGTAACTCAAAGCAGGAGTTGCAGAATAAGCGGAGATTGGCGAAGGACGAGGTGACGATGCGCGTCGGGAATGGTTCCAAGGTCGATGTGATCGCCGTCGGCACGCTACCTCTACAATTACCTACGGGATTAGTCTTAAACCTCAATAATTGTTATTTAGTGCCAGCTTTGAGCATGAACATTGTATCAGGATCTCGTTTAATTCGAGATGGATACTCATTTAAATCCGAGAATAATGGTTGTTCTATTTATATGAGAGATATGTTTTATGTTCATGCTCCGATGGTGAATGGTTTATTCTTAATGAATCTCGAGCGTAGTGCTACACATATTCATAGTGTGAATACCAAAAGATGTAAGGTTGATAATGATAGTCCCACATACTTGTGGCACTGCCGCCTTGGTCACATAGGTGTCAAACGCATGAAGAAGCTCCATGCGGATGGACTTTTAGAGTCTCTTGATTACGAATCATTTGACACGTGCGAACCGTGCCTCATGGGTAAAATGACCAAGACTCCGTTCTCAGGAACAATGGAGTGAGCAACCAACTTATTGGAAATCATACATACTGATGTGTGCGGTCCAATGAGTGTTGAGGCTCGCGGTGGCTATCGTTATGTTCTCACCCTCACTGATGACTTGAGTAGATATGGGTATGTCTACCTAATGAAACATAAGTCTGAGACCTTTGAAAAGTTCAAGGAATTTCAGAGTGAGGTTGAGAATCAACGTGATAGGAAAATCAAGTTCTTGCGATCAGATCGTGGGGGAGAATACTTGAGTCACGAATTTGGCACACACTTAAGAAAATGTGGAATAGTTTCACAACTAACGCCGCCTGGAACACCTCAGTGTAATGGTGTGTCCGAACGTCGTAATCGCACTCTATTAGATATGGTGCGATCTATGATGTCTCTTACCGATTTACCGCTATCATTTTGGGTCTATGCTTTAAAGACTGCCGCATTCACTTTAAATAGGGCTCCGTCGAAATCCGTTGAGACTACACCGTATGAATTATTGTTTGGTAAGAAACCTAAGCTGTCGTTCTAAAAGTTTGGGGATGCGATGCTTATGTCAAGAAACTTCAACCTGAAAAGCTCGAACCCAAGTCGGAAAAATGCGTCTTCATAGGATACCCTAAAGAAACTGTTGGGTATACCTTCTACCTCAGATCCGAAGGCAAGATCTTTGTTGCCAAGAATGGGTCCTTTCTAGAGAAAGAGTTTCTCTCGAAAGAAATAAGTGGGAGGAAGGTAGAACTTGATGAAGTATTACCTCTTGAACCGGTAAGTGGCGCAGCTCAAGAAAATGTTCCTGAGGTGCCTGCACCGACTAGAGAGGTAGTTGATGATGATGATCATGAAACTTCAGATCAAGTTGCTACTGAACTTCATAGGTCCACAAGGACACGTTCCGCACCAGAGTGGTACGGCAACCCTGTCTTGGAAATCATGTTGTTAGACAATGGTGAACCTTCGAACTATGAAGAAGAGATGGCGGGCCCGGATTCCGACAAATGGCTGGAAGCCATGAAATCCGAGGTAGGATCCATGTATGAAAACGAAGTATGGACTTTGACTGACTTGCCCGTTGATCGGCGAGCCATAGAAAATAAATGGATCTTTAAGAAGAAGACAGACGCGGATGGTAATGTGACCATCTATAAAGCTCGGCTTGTCGCTAAGGGTTATCGACAAGTTGAAGGGGTTGACTACGATGAGACTTTCTCACCCATAGCGAAGCTGAAGTCCGTCCGAATCATGTTAGCAATTGCCGCATTCTATGATTATGAGATATGGCAAATGGACGTCAAAACGGCATTCCATAATGGTTTCCTTAAGGAAGAATTGTATATGATGCAGCCGGAAGGTTTTGTCGATCCTAAGAATGCTGACAAGGTGTGCAAGCTCGAACGCTCGATTTATGGGCTGGTGCAAGCATCTCAGAGTTGGAACATTCACTTTGATGAGATGATCAAAGCGTTTGGGTTTATGCAGACTTATGGAGAAGCCTGCATTTACAAGAAAGTGAGTGGGAGTTATGTAGCATTTCTCATATTGTATGTGGATGACATACTGTTGATGGGAAATGATATAGAATTCTTGGAAAGCATAAAGGCCTACTTGAACAAGTGTTTTTAATGAAGGACCTTGGAGAAGCTGCTTATATATTAGGCATCAAGATCTATAGAGATAGATCGAGACGCCTCAATGGTCTTTCACAGAGTACGTACCTTGACAAGATATTGAAGAAGTTCAAAATGGATCAGTTAAAGAAGGGGTTCTTGCCTGTATTGCAAGGTACGAGATTGAGCACGGCTCAATGCCCAACCACGGCAGAAGATAGAGAAAAGATGAGTGTCGTCTCCTATGCCTCGGCCATAGGGTCTATCATGTATGCTATGCTGTGTACCAGACCTGATGTAAACCTTGCCGTAAGTTTGGTAGGAAGGTACCAAAGTAATCCCGGCATGGAACACTAGACAGCGGTCAAGAATATCCTGAAGTACCTGAAAAGGACCAAGGAAATGTTTCTCATTTATGGAGGTGACGAAGAGCTTGTCGTAAAGGGTTACGTCGATGCTAGCTTCGACACAGATCTGGATGACTTTAAGTCACAAACCGGATACGTGTATATTTTGAATGGTGGGGCAGTAAGCAGGTGCAGTTGCAAGCAAAGCGTTGTGGCGGGATCTACATGTGAAGCGGAGTACATGGCAGCCTCGGAGGCAGCACAAGAAGCAGTCTGGGTGAAGGAGTTCATTACCGACCTAGGAGTCATACCCAATGCGTCAGGCCCGATGACTCTCGTCTGTGACAACACTGGAGCTATTGCCCTTGCCAAGGAGCCAAGGTTTCACAGGAAGACCAGGCATATCAAGCGTCGCTTCAACTCCATTCATGAAAGTGTTCAAAGTGGAGACATAGAGATTTGTAAAGCACATACGGACCTGAATGTAGCAGATCCGTTGACTAAACCTCTACCTAGAGCAAAACATGATCAACACCAGAACTGCATGGGTGTTCGATTCATCACAATGTAACTAGAATATTGACTCTAGCGCAAATGGGAGACTGTTGGAAATATGCCCTATAGGCAATAATAAAATGGTTATTATTATATTTCTTTGTTCATGTTAATTGTCTATTCTTCATGCTATAATTGTGTTATCCGAAAATCGTAATACATGTGTGAATACATAGACCACAACACGTCCCTAGTGAGCCTCTAGTTGACTAGCTCATTGATCAAAAGATAGTCATGGTTTCCTGACTATGGACATTGGATGTCATTGATAACGGGATCACATCATTAGGAGAATGATGTGATGGACAAGACCCAATCCTAAGCTTAGCTCAATGATCGTGTAGTTCGTTTGCTGTAGCTTTTCTGAATGTCAAGTATCATTTCCTTAGACCATGAGATTGTGTAGCTCCCGGATACCGTAGGAGTGCCTTGGGTGTGCCAAACGTCACAACGTAACTGGGTGACTATAAAGGTAGATTACAGGTATCTCCGAAAGTGTCTGTTGGGTTGGCACGAATCGAGACTGGGATTTGTCACTCCGTATGATGGAGAGGTATCTCTGGGCCAACTCGGTAATGCATCATCATAATGAGCTCAATGTGATCAAGTGGTTGATCACGGGATCATGCATTACGGTACGAGTAAAGTGACTTGCCGGTAACGAGACTGAACAAGGTATTGGGATACCGACGATCGAGTCTCGGGAAAGTAACATACCGATTGACAAAGGGAATTGTATACGGATTGATTGAATCCTTGACATCGTGGTTCATCTGATGAGATCATCATGGAACAGGTGGGAACCAACATGGGTATCCAGATCCCGCTGTTGGTTATTGACCGGAGAGGCTTCTCGGTCATGTCTGCATGTCTCCCGAACCCGTAGGGTCTACACACTTAAGGTTCGGTGACGCTAGGGTTGTTAGGAAGACTTGTATGTGATTACCAAATGTTGTTCGGAGCCCCGGAGGTGATCCCGGATGTCACGAGGAGTTCCGAAATGGTCTGGAGGTAAAGATTTATATATGGGAAGTTGTCATACGGTCGCCGGAAAGGTTCGGGGGCATATCGGTATTGTACCGGGGCCACCGGAGGGGTTCCGGGGGTTTACCGGGAGGGTCCACCTCTTCCGGAGGGCCTTATGGGCTGTATGGAGAAGGGAACCAGCCCAAGTGGGCTGGGGTGCCACACCCCCCTAGGGCCCATGCGCCTAGGGTTGGGGGAAACCCTAATGGGGGGCGCCCCTTGCTTGGGGGGCAAGCCCCCTCCCCTTGGCTGCCCCCCCTCTAGATCTCATCTAGAGGGGGTCGGCCCCCTTCCCCCTTCCCCTATAAATAGAGGGGTGAGGGGAGGGCTGCACACAACATCCTGAAGGAAATATGCCCTAGAGGCAATAATAATGTTATTATTTTATTTCCTTATATCATGATAAATGTTTATTATTCATGCTAAAATTGTATTATCCGGAAACATAATACTTGTGTGAATACATAGACAAACCAAACGTCACTAGTATACCTCTACTTCACTAGCTCATTAATCGAAGATGGTTATGTTTCCTAACCATAGACATGTGTTGTCATTTGATTAATGGGATCACATCATTAGGAGAATGATGTGATTGACATGACCCATTTCATTAGCTTAGCACCCGATCGTTTAGTATGTTGCTATTGCTTTCTTCATGACTTACACATGTTCCTATGATTATGAGATTATGCAACTCCCGTTTACCGGAGGAACACCTTGTGTGCTACCAAACGTCACAACGTAACTGGGTGATTATAAAGGAGCTCTACAGGTGTCTCCAAAGGTAAATGTTGGGTTGGCGCATTTCGAGATTAGGATTTGTCACTCCGATTGTCGGAGAGGTATCTCTGGGCCCTCTCGGTAATGCACATGACATAAGCCTTGCAAGCATTACAACTATTGAGTTAGTTGCGAAATGATGTATTACGAAACGAGTAAAGAGACTTGCCGGTAACGAGATTGAACTAGGTATTGAGATACCGACGATCGAATCTCGGGCAAGTAACGTACCGATGACAAAGGGAACAACGTATGTTGTTATGCGGTCTGACCGATAAAGATATTCGTAGAATATGTAGGAGCCAATATGAGCATCCAGGTTCCGCTATTGGTTATTGACCGGAGACGTGTCTCGGTCATGTCTACATTGTTCTCGAACCCGTAGGGTCCGCACGCTTAAGGTTTCGATGACAGTTATATTATGAGTTTATGCATTTTGATGTACCGAAGTTTGTTCGGAGTCCCGGATGTGATCACGGACATGACGAGGAGTCTCAAAATGGTCGAGACATAAAGATTGTATATTGGAAGCCTATATTTGGATATCGGAAGTGTTCCGGGTGAAATCGGGATTTTACCGGAGTACCGGGAGGTTACCGGAACCCCCCGGGAGGTATATGGGCCTTAGTGGGCTTTAGTGGAAGAGAGGAGAGGTGGCCAGGGCTGGGCCGCGCGCCCCTCCCCCCTAGTCCGAATAGGACAAAGAGAGGGGGGCGCCCCCCTTCCTTCTCTCTCTCCTCTTTCCCCCTTCCCGAATCCTATTCCAACTAGGAAAGGGGGGAATCCTACTCCCGGTGGGAGTAGGACTCCTCCTGGCGCGCCCTCCTCCTGACCGGCCGCACCTCCCGTTGCTCCTTTATATACAGGGGCAGGGGGCACCCCTAGACACACAAGTTGATCCATGTGATCATATTCTTAGCCGTGTGCGGTGCCCCCTTCCACCATAATCCTCGATAATATTGTAGCGGTGCTTAGGCGAAGCCCTGCGACGGTAGAACATCAAGATCATCACCATGCCGTCGTGCTGACGGAACTCTTCCCCGACACTTTGCTGGATCGGAGTCCGGGGATCGTCATCGAGCTCAACGTGTGCTAGAACTCGGAGGTGCCGTAGTTTCGGTGCTTGATCGGTTGGGCCGTGAAGACGTACGACTACATCAACCGTGTTGTGCTAACGCTTCCGCTATTGGTCTACAAGGGTACGTAGATCACACTCTCCCCTCTCGTTGCTATGCATCACCATGATCTTGCGTGTGCGTAGGATTTTTTTTGAAATTACTACGTTCCCCAACAGTGGTATTAGAGCCAGGTTTTATGTGTTGATGTTATATGCACGAGTAGAACACAAGTGAGTTGTGGGCGATATAAGTCATACTGCTTACCAGCATGTCATACTTTGGTTCGGCGGTATTGTTGGACGAAGCGGCCCGGACCGACATTACGCGTACGCTTATGCGAGACCGGTTCTCCTGACGTGCTTTGCACAAAGGTGGCTAGCGGGTGACAGTTTCTCCAACTTTAGTTGAACCGAGTGTGGCTACGCCCAGTCCTTGCGAAGGTTAAAACAGCACCAACTTGACAAACTATCGTTGTGGTTTTGATGCGTAGGTAAGATTCGTTCTTGCTTAAGCCCGTAGCAGCCACGTAAAACTTGCAACAACAAAGTAGAGGACGTCTAACTTGTTTTTGCAGGGCATGTTGTGATGTGATATGGTCAAGACATGATGCTAAATTTTATTGTATGAGACGATCATGTTTTGTAACCGAGTTATCGGCAACTGGCAGGAGCCATATGGTTGTCGCTTTATTGTATGCAATGCAATCGCGTTGTAATGCTTTACTTTATCACTAAGCAGTAGCGATAGTCATGGAAGCATAAGAATGGCGAGACGACAACGATGCTACGATGGAGATCAAGGTGTCGTGCCGGTGATGATGGTGATCACGACGGTGCTTCAAAGATGGAGATCACAAGCACAAGATGATGATGGCCATATCATATCACTTATATTGATTGCATGTGATGTTTATCTTTTATGCATCTTATCTTGCTTTGATTGACGGTAGCATTATAAGATGATCTCTCACTAATAATCAAGAAGTGTTCTCCCTGAGTATGCACCGTTGCGAAAGTTCTTTGTGCCGAGACACCACGTGATGATCGGGTGTGATAGGCTCTACGTTCAAATACAACGGGTGCAAAACAGTTGCACACGCGGAATACTCAGGTTATACTTGACGAGCCAAGCATATACAGATATGGCCTCGGAACACGGAGACCGAAAGGTCGAGCGTGAATCATATAGTAGATATGATCAACATAGTGATGTTCACCAATGAAACTACTCCATCTCACGTGATGATCGGACATGGTTTAGTTGATTTGGATCACGTAATCACTTAGAGGATTAGAGGGATGTCTATCTAAGTGGGAGTTCTTTTAGTAATATGATTAATTGAACCTAAATTTATCATGAACTTAGTACCTAATAGTATCTTGCTTGTTTATGTTTGATTGTAGATAGATGGCCCGTGTTGTTGTTCCATTGAATTTTAATGCGTTCCTTGAGAAAGCAAAGTTGAAAGATGATGGTAGCAATTACATGGACTGGGTCCGTAACTTGAGGATTATCCTCATTGCTGCACAGAAGAATTACGTCCTGGAAGCACCACTGGGTGCCAGGCCTGCTGCTGGAGCAACACCAGATATTATGAACGTCTGGCAGAGCAATGCTGATGACTACTCGATAGTTCAGTGTGCCATGCTTTACAGCTTCGAATCGGGACTTCAACGACGTTTTGAACGTCATGGAGCATATGAGATGTTCCAGGAGTTGAAATTAATATTTCAAGCAAATGCCCGGATTGAGAGATCTGAAGTCTCCTATAAGTTCTATAGCTGCAAGATGGAGGAGAACAGTTCTGTCAGTGAGCATATACTCAAAATGTCCGGGTATAATAATCACTTGATTCAATTGGGAGTTAATCTTCCAGATGATTGCGTCATTGACAGAATTCTCCAATCACTGCCACCAAGCTACAAGAGCTTCGTGATGAACTATAATATGCAAGGGATGAATAAAACTATTCCCGAGCTCTTCGCAATGCTGAAAGCTGCGGAGGTAGAAATCAAGAAGGAGCATCAAGTGTTGATGGTCAACAAGACCACTAGTTTCAAAAAAAGGGCAAAGGGAAGAAGAAGGGGAACTTCAAAAAGAACAGCAAGCAAGTTGCTACTCAAGAGAAGAAACCCAGACCTGGACCTAAGCCTGAAACTGAGTGCTTCTACTGCAAGCAGACTGGTCACTGGAAGCGGAACTGCACCAAGTATTTGGCGGATAAGAAGGATGGTGTCGGTGTCAAAACCGGCGGATCTCGGGTAGAAGGTCCTGAACTGTGCGTCTAGGCTGGATGGTAACAGGAGGCAGGGAACACGATGTTTTACCCAGGTTCGGGCCCTCTTGATGGAGGTAAAACCCTACGTCCTGCTTGATTAATATTGATGATATGGGTAGTACAAGAGTAGATCTATCATGAGATCAAGGAGGCTAAACCCTAGAAGCTAGCCTATGGTATGATTGTTGTATATGGAGTTGATGAAGCTGTCCTACGGACTAAAACCCTCCGGTTTATATAGACACCGGATAGGGTTAGGGTTACATAGAGTCGGTTACAATGGTAGGAGATCTTGAATATCCGCTTCGCCAAGCTTGCCTTCCACGCCAAGGAAAGTCCCATCCGGACACGGGACGAAGTCTTCAATCTTGTATCTTCATAGTCCTGGAGTCCGGCTGAAGGTATAATCCGGCTACCCAAACACCCCCTAATCCAGGACTCCCTTAGTAGCCCCTGAACCAGGTTTCAATGACGACGAGTCCGGTGCGCAAATTGTCTTCGGCATTGCAAGGCGGGTTCGTCCTCCAAGTCCTTCATAGAAGATTGTAAACACCAAGAGTAGTGTCCGGCTCTGCAAAATAAGCTTCCACATATTTCCGTAGAGAGAATAGTATTAACACAAATCAAATCTGTTGACGTATTCCGCAGTGCGTCATCACACCACAGCCAAGTCCTTTACTCAAATCGTTTTTACTTTTCCACCTCAGCGTGTTTTGCGAGGCAGTTTCCTTGGCACGTCTTGTCAAAGCAGAGATCGTGTGCCCCCTTTCACGGGATTCTCATCAATATGGACGTGGGTAACCCAATCGTGCCCGTTAGCATGTTTTCTCGATTAGGGGCGAGTCCCAAACGGTTACGGGGAGGGCTCCTGGTATTCAACCTCTTATAAAGAGACCAGGGCCTTACTCCTTTTTTCAATCTCAAGCGAGTTCGCCTGTCGCCTCGAGTTCCAACACCCTAGGCTCCAGATTCTAGGCGCTTCGGACCTTAACAATGTCCGGTTCTGACCTTCAAGGCCGATGGATGCCCTCCTCCGTCACGGAGGATGACATGCTAAACTTGAGAGAGGCTAAGTTCTTGACCGCCGAAATTTCGCACTGGTTGCCTGCTCAAAGGCAGGCTATGCCCAGTCCCCAGCCCGGTGAGAGCGTAGTGTTCGTGTCTCACTTCCTTCGGGGGTTGGGCTTCCCGATGGACCCCTTTGTGAGGGGACTGCAATTTTATTATGGGCTGGAATTCCACGACTTAGCTCCGGAGTCCATCCTCCATATCTCCTTGTTTATCATTGTATGCGAAGCGTTCCTCCGTGTTACCCCTTACTTTGGATTATGGCTCAAGACTTTCAAAGTGGACCCGAAGATGATCAAGGGACGGCACGCAGAGTGCGGAGGCGCTGTTATAAGCAAAAATGTTGATGCTCCGTGGCCTGAGGGCTCTTTTCAAGAGGAGCTAGGCTTGTGGCAACGAGAGTGGTTTTATATCACCGCTCCCCGGAGCGCCAAGTGGGTGGCGGTTCCTGCCTTTCGCTCGGGCCCCCCACCACGGCTAGCGTCATGGGTTAACAGAGGGTTAAATTGGGGTTTGCCCAAAGACGTGCCCTTGTTACAGGGCCGCATTAAGGATCTCTTGGAAGGAGACCTCAGCCTGGTCAAGGTGATGCAGGTCATGCAGATTCGCCGAATATTGCCAGACAAATGTCGCCCCCTTCGCCTGTGGGAGTTTAATCCGGAGGGACCGCGAGCTCTCCAGAACTTTATGGGCGCAACGCCCATGGAGATGTATAAACTGTTCTTCGGATCGCAAGAGATGTGTCCGGATTTAACCGAGGACGCAGGCCTAAGCTGCAATCGCCCGGATACTGAAGTAAGCAACCTTGCGCCCGGACCTTCTATCCGTATAATTGTCATAAACTTGCCCCTAAAAGAACCGTCCTTTTAAACAGGAGTGGATAGCGAAGGCAAAGCTGATCAGGTGTCCGGCTCCCCTTCCCGAAACTAGGCCGGATCCTGTGCTAGTCAGGATGCTGGAGATAATGCCTTTGGAGGGAAGCAAGGGGGAGGACAAGGAAACTATGGCCTCCTCGAAGGAGGCTGCTCCGAAGGGAGGAACCGACAATTCCTCTCCTAAGGGGAAGAAGAGAGCCGCCTCTGACGACCCGGAATCCATGGCCTCGAAGCGGGGGAGAAAATCCTCGTCAAAGGGTCCGACGCCGGGGAGTTCTTCGGCCGGACTACGCCCTCAAGGGGATCAGCCCTCCAGCGAGCCGTAAGTAGAGAAAGATTTTCCTTTTGAGGGATGAGGGAAATCCTTAATTTATATCTGAGAAGACTAACCAAACCTTTACCTTGTAGCTCGGACCTTAGCCCTTCTCAGCAGAGCTCGTCTTCGGGGGATCTCCTTCCGGAGATGATGGAGAGCGGGACGCCTCCCCTTGCCGTGCCGCCTAGCGAGGCGGGCGACCCTGAGGTGTCGTCGCGGAGGGTTTCTCCGAATCCGGCAGGGGCGGAAGGTAGATACGCGGCCCCCCGAGGTTCTCCGCGTCCGGCCTTCAAAAGAGGTCATGGGACGAGCCCGGCACCGTCTGGTGCTCGGCCGGAGGAGCTAAGGATTCTGCTGGGGCGAGCTTCTATCTCGGAGGAGCACCGCGCATTGATGGGCACGGTGATTGAAAGGATCTCATCCGCAGAGAGTGGATTGCATGAGGTCGCCAAAAGTTTACTGACGGGTTTCGAGGTACATTAGATAATGTATACTTTTGTCAGTTGCGCATGAATAAGATGCGCCCTGTGTAGATAGTAGCCCCGGAGACTCTGCGCGTCGTCAAGAAATGACGGCACGCGGAGGATCATAATCCCAGGTCTAAGATGTCGCCTTTGAATGTAGGCGGCAAGGTGCCCGGAATCAAGTCGAACTGACGATTTTGCCGAACTAAAGCGGCAACTGGACGTGGAAGATGCCGACATCACGCTTGTCAACAAGCGGCTTGATGAGGGTCAAGGTATGTAATTCCTCGGGCTGCATCAGGTAGGAACAGTTTTATGCATGTGTCTTACGATGTGTGTGCTTGACGCAGATGGTGCGGTCGCCGTGGAGAGTCTTAGGCAGAACTTGCCCGAGCTAAAGAACAAGCCAGAGAAAGTGATGCGGCTGCCAAGAAAGTCCTTGAAGAGCTGAGAGCCGAACAGGCTGCTCATTGCCGAAGCAAGGAAGAGATGGCCAAGATGGCCGAAAAGTTAAAAAGCACTGACTTCTTGAGAAAGAAGACCAGGTGAAACAGACGGTCTTAGAGAAGGCCGTTGCCAATGCCAAGGACGCATGCTCTGCAATGAGAACTGCGAAGGAGGAGCTGCGTCAGGCCGAACAGATTGCGGCTGGAAAGCCTTTTATGCTGCGAAGGAAATATTGCGACCCGAAGTTTGCTCCGTTAGACCAGATGTGGAGCGTGGAGGATACCTATCTGGATTTGGCAGCGACTGCTGCTGATGCGGCCGAACACTTTCGAGATCAGAAAGATCGCGAAGTGGAAAAGCTTTTCTGGTCGCAGTTTCACAATCCAGAGCGTCCACTGGCAGTGGACGATCGTTTGGCTCAATGGGCCGAACTGAATAGGTTGTCCGGACTCACCATGAAGTACGTCATGGGTCATCTGTGGCCGGGGAGATCGGAGCCGAAGAGTTATTTCAGCTTGGTGCAGCAATTCCTTGACGCGGTGCCGCGTATTAATGCAATGAAGAGGTCAGCATGCATGGAGGGCGCACGGATGGCTCTTGCCCGTGTCAAGACATGCTGGGCAGAGATGGAGACCACCGTTGTTGCGTCCCGAGATTCGGACAAAAGCCGAGTACCCTCCAAGCACTATTTTCAGGAAGTCCTTGAAGGCGCTTGTGTAATCGAGACGCAGTGCTCGAAAGATGCTATGTTATGATAGCATATGTAATTATAAAGTAATATTTTGATAAACAGTAGTGGCCTTTTTATACTTGTGCCTTCAAGTATTGGGAACACCTCCTGTGCGGCCGTTTTAATATATATATATATATATATATATATATATATATATATATATATATATATATATATATATATATATATATATATATATATATATAATAATCTGAAAGATGGCAGTCGTTGGCTTCAGCCCCCACGCACATAGTGCGGGGGTGCTCGCAGAAGACGCATTTTCACACTTAACCCAACGTCTTGGTCCTACAAAGGAGGTGATAGCGCAGCGGGCCAGGCAACCGGACTATAATGCTTTAACACTTTCACTTAGCCATAGGAGCTTGACAGTGAGACTATTTAAGTAGCTCCTTGGTGGCGACTGCGCTCATCCGAGTTCGGGGCGCGTATGTGCCTGACCGGGAAGGGGCCCTTCGTTAAAGCGGAGGAATCCGATAGATTCCGATAGGTCATCGAGCGGCTGACCAGTCTCATGCTACATCATGACAGTCAGTTTTCGGCTTTCTCTACTGAGGTGCTCGCTCGGCCGAACCAGGGCACAATCGCAGTAGTTCTCCTGGTGCTACCTTAGCCGATAGAGCGGAACGTAAGTTAGCCGAACTCAGGAGCCGGGCAACCCAACATTTGACCAAAGACATGATTCAGAGCTGATGCATATAATGCCAAAACTCGCGACGCCGAACACTCCCTAAGGTGTTCGGTCTTTATGAGTGTGGGCAAAACAGCACTCTTTATTAAAAAAGCCCCTAGTGTCCAGGTACGTGCAAAAATTCTGACGTGGCCACATGCCAAGACGCCAGCCTCCTCCTTTGGTTATATCAAAAAAAACCAGGGGATGTGTATCAACAAGAGATAGTAAGAAAGGTTTATGCAGGGTCTTAATCTAAAAAGAATCCTTTAGGACGGGTCCCTACTGCACGTTTGCGCCTGTGTCTTCGTTGTGCCGTATCCTGGACGGGCGCCGCACGACGTTCATCTGTAAAAGAGAGGAACTGAGTTGAAAATGGGTCGTGCCGAACAAAAGTTTAAAATAAACAAAGTATAAAGTAAAAATTGAGCTTTATTGTCCCTTATTGTATATGCATGGAGCCCCTAGTGGGGGTATATGGCCACTAAGCCTGCATCAATGATGATTTTGTCCCGAACTCGTCTATCCGCGTTCGCGGTCTTTAATGACCTATTTTGAAGTTTTTTGGCCGCTGAGGCCATTTTACTGTGGGGCTGTTAAAGCGGTCGCACAGTCCTCCGCTTGGGGAGGCGCACTTTAGTGCTTCCCATTCAAAGAGATGATGCCTCGTGGACCGGGCATCTTAAGCGTGAGAGATGCATAATGCGGTATTGCGTTAAAGCGGGCGAAAGCTTTGCGTCCCAGTAGTGTTTGATAGCGACTTGAGAACGGGACGATATGGAAGGTCAGCTTTTCGTGGCGGAAGTTGTCGGCAGAGCCGAATATGACTTCAAGCCGGAGAAAACCCATACAATGGGTGTCCGGACCAGGTGTTACCCCTTGAAAGGAGGTTTTGCTGCGGCGGATTCTTGCTGAGTTTATCCCCGTGTGATGGATTGTATCCTGATATATCAGGTTTAGTCCACTGTCACCGTCCATAAGGACATGTGAAAACCGGAGTCCGCCAATTATTGGATCGAGTATCAAGGCAGTCCGGCCTGCATTCTTGATATTTCTAGAATAATCTAGCTGGTCGAAGATGATTGGTTTTGACAACCAGTGGCGGGACCCTTTGGGGATAGGTCGTGTGGTGCGTACCTTTATGGGCGCCGCATGTTTTGTTATGTGAAGTAAGTTCACTATTTTTACTTCTTGTGGGGAGTTCTTTTGTTTCCTGGTGCTCTGCTTTTGGGGTTCGTCCTCGTCTTCGCTTGGTGTGTCGAGCCCCTTGTGTTCGGCATTGAGTCTGCCGGATTGTTTGAAAACCCAACAATCTCTGTGGGTATGGTTAGCAGGCTTCCCGGGAGTACTGTGTATTTGACATATCTTGTCCAGGATTTTATTTAAGTTGGATGGATCGTCCCTGTTATCTTGGGGGGGCGATTTCGCCTGATTTTGTCGTGAGCCTTTGAATCCGGCATTGACTGCCGTGCTCTTCGGACTATTGTCCTTAGTCCAGCGACGGTCCTTGTTGCGTCGCGGTTTTCCGTTTCCATCCCTAGTTTCGGATGTACTTGGGTCGCTGGGGCTGCACCTTGCCAACCAGATGTCCTCCCCTGCACAAAAGCGGGTCATGAGGCTTGTTAGTGCGGCCATTGTTCTTGGCTTTTCTTGGCCGAGGTGTCTAGCGAGCCATTCGTCTCGGACGTTATGCCTGAAAGCTGCTAAGGCTTCGGCGTCCGGACAGTCGACTATCTGATTCTTTTTAGTGAGGAATATATTCCAGATCTGCCGAGCTGATTCTTCGGGTTGTTGAGTTATGTGACTAAGATCGTCTACATCCGGAGGGCAGACATAGGTCCCTTGAAAGTTTGCTCGAAAAGCATCCTCGAGCTCTTCCCAGCTTCCAATTGTGTTTTCGAGAAGGCTTTTAAGCCAATGCCGGGCTGGCCCTTTAAGCTTAAGGTGTAAATATTTTATGGCGTGGAGATCATCTCCTCTAGCCATATGTATGTGGAGGATATAATCCTCGATCCAGACTGCAGGGTCTGTTGTTCCATCATATGCATCTATGTTTACGGGTTTGAATCCCTCTGGAAATTCATAGTCCAAGACCTCATCGGTGAAACATAGGGGGTGTGCGGCGCCCCTGTATTTGGGTCTGCCGGATTCTGATGATGGCTTCATAGCATTTGCTTACGAGAGCTTGCTTTCTTGGCCCATAAATGGACCTGACTGGGCCATGGTGCGAATCCTTAAGTGGGTCGCATGCCGATTTGAGTGCAGCGCCGCTTGCCGCTTTATGGGGTCGTCTATTCGACCGTGTGGCTTTCTCATTTTTTAAATGCGAGGGCTCTAGAGCCACTTTGTCGAATTCAGGCAATAACTTTCTTTTCGGATAGCTTTTAGTGCGGCGACTGTCGCCATATTTATCTGCGGTATTGATTACTTTGCTCCATCTAATCCGGAGTGCATCTTCCGCTGTTTTTAGCTTTCGTTTATGCTTTTTTAGGCTGCGTGCAGTTGCAACGAGCCTCTCGTGGAGATTCTTCTGCTCCATAGGTTTATCCGGCGTGAGGTCGTCTGGAATGCCGTTTTCGCCGGAGGAGGGATGTTTGGTTTCTCTATCCATATTTCCCTGTTCGGACGGTTGCTCTAAGGCCTGGTCGTCATCTATCGGCTCGTCGTGCTCTATGGCTGGGTTTTTGTCGAGGCGGGTGACGGTGTCCTGGACTAGGGGGGTACTCACCACGTCGTCTCCCGATCTATTAGATTGGGCCGAGGACCACCATGGCCGTATACTCATGGGCCAGTTCGAACGGCTGCCGCATACAAGGAAGATTCCACAAGACTTGGCGATCAAGACAAGGACTTCTCCCCACCGGCGTATTCGGCTAGGACTCTTGTTATCCTAGGCCTCCGGTGCATTATATAAACCGAGGCCACGGTAGTCGATAGACATACAATATATACAACAATCTACCATAGGCTAGCTTCTAGGGTTTAGCCTCCTTGATCTCGTGGTAGATCTACTCTTGTACTACCCATATCATCAATATCAATCAAGCAGGACGTAGGGTTTTACCTCCATCAAGAGGGCCCAAACCTGGGTAAAACATCGTGTCCCCTGCCTCCTGTTACCATACGCCTTAGACGCACAGTTCGGGACCCCCTACCCGAGATCCGCCGGTTTTGACACCGACATTGGTACTTTCATTGAGAGTTCCGCTGTGTGATCGACAAAAGGATCGATGGCTCGCCTGCAGATCAACTGCGACTTTGGCATCTTCGTCACCAGCTCGACTGGTCACCTTGGTTCGACCAAGAATTGAGCCCTGTGTTCGGATCACCATATTCGGACGAGGGCCTTCATCAAACATCAACTCCGATCTCTAGCAAGATCACGGAGGAATCATCTATGGAGCTCGGGGGCTCAACGTCAACATTGCCCTCAAGCGACCGTGCTGTTTTTTTTTTGGACAGCGAACTCGTATCTGCCGCCACCACCTTCTCGAGTATCGCTTTGACGACCGCTTTGCTGGAATTATGCGGAATTGAGTCTATAAAAACCCTGGAAAATTTCGTCGAGTTCCGATGGAGGAATCTCTGGCAATCAACGATATACCGGAGCCCTGTCAAATCTGGACGGGAATTTGGATGAGTTCAGGGCGTGGTTTCCAGCTTCTAGCTCGCACGTCCTTTGGAAGATCCAACCGTTGATCGTCTGCGGAATTCCTATATCTACCACCTCTCAAAATTGCAGCTCGATCCGACCGTCCAAACTCCGGGAACCTTCCGATTAGTGCATCACTTTTCGGATCTGTTTTCTGCGCGAAAACGAATCCGACCCGAGTTCATCTTTTTTATGAACGGGGTTTCGGACATCCCTTTTGAAGGAAGTTTTGTATGGGGTATTGTGTTTTGTTCCCGAACACGTCCCACTAACTATAAGTTCTTTTGAACATGATCTTCAACATCATGCTGGTGTCAAATCAGTCCGGCAATATTACTCCACGGCTGCCGACCTGCGCTAGACACGGCGTCACTTTGTTGAGCCGAACTCAACTTCTTCGGATCATCATCTCGGCAAGCCGAACAAGAGCCCGGCATCGCGAAGGATAAATCATCACCAACACCGCCGCCCCATGGATTACACGGAGCGGGCATACCGGCATCGCCGCACGGTCGCTTCATCAAGCCGGCATCGACCATGTCACGACCTGCATCGACAGGGCCGCACTATTGCTTCTTCAAGCCGGTGTCCATCATGCCGACCTACTTCGACTCATCGGCTAACATCGAGGCTTCGACATCTCAGCTGGACCGGGGGCTTCGCCATCTTTTCATCAACCTACTCCGGACACTTCGGCGTCACTAGCCGACCAGCTCCGTCACGTTAGCTGGGCCGAGGGCTTTGCCTCGGCGAGTCAACCTTTACCAGCATTGCCATGCCGTCGTTTTATCGCCCATCAGGCATTGGGTGTGCGGAGCGGGTCCTAATTTTAGGAATCACCTTCCTTCGGATTGCTACAACAAATAAACCAGGTGCTATTAATCCCAGTATTTTTTTTTGCTTGTTTGGGTTCATTTTTACAAGGAATTATTACTCTGGTTTGTCCGTCATATGTACACAGGTCTATCAAATAATGGCCGCATTAACGACAGTCGCATGGTGGTTCGATCAGTTTCCGTACATAGTCCGGCGAACGCCGCATCCAGAGCTTGGACCGACCTGTGAATTCAGGCTTTGCCATGCCTGTACTGTTGGGGAACATAGCAGAAATTCAAAATTTTCCTACGTGTCACCAAGATCTATCTATGGAGAGACTAGCAACGAGGGGAAGGAGAGTGCATCTACATACCCTTGTAGATCGCTAAGCGGAAGCGTTCAAGTGAACGGGGTTGATGGAGTCGTACTCGTCGTGATTCAAATCACCGATGACCAAGTGCCGAACGCACGGCACCTCCGCGTTCAACACACGTACAGCCCGGTGACGTCTCCCACGCCTTGATCCAGAAAGGAGAGAGGGAGAGGTTGAGGAAGACTCCATCCAGCAGCAGCACAACGGCGTGGTGGTGATGGAGGAGCGTGGCTATCCTGCAGGGCTTCGCCAAGCACCACAGAAGAGGAGGAAGAAGAGACGCAGGGTTGCACCAACGAAAGATTGAATCGCGTGTGTTATGGGCAGCCCCCTAGGCCTCATATATATAGGGGAAGGGGAGGGGCTGCGCCCCCTCTAGGGTTCCCACCCCTAGGGGGCGGCAGCCCTAGATGGCCAAGGGGTGGCGGCCAAGAGGGGAGGGGAGAGGGAGGCGCACCAATATGGGCCCTAAGGCCCATACCCCCTTTAGGGTTTGCCCCCTTTCCACCTCTTAGGCGCCATGGGCCCTTGTGGGAGGCGCACCAGCCCACTAAGGGGCTGGTCCCTCACCACTCTTAGCCCATGCAAGCCTCCGGGGTTGGTGGCCCCACTTGGTGGACCCCCGGGACCCTCCCGGTGGTCCCGGTACGTTACCGATAAACCTTGAAACTTTTCTGGTGACCGAAACAGGACTTCCCATATATAAATCTTTACCTCCGGACCATTCCGGAACTCCTCGTGATGTCCGGGATCTCATCCGGGACTCCGAACAACATTCGGTAACCACATACAAACTTCCTTTATAACTCTAGCGTCATCAAACCTTAAGTGTGTAGACCCTATGGGTTCGGGAGACATGCAGACATGACCGAGACATTCTCCGGTCAATAACCAACAGCGGGATCTGGATACCCATGTTTGCTCCTACATGTTCCACGATGATCTCATTGGATGAACCACGATGTCAAGGACTTAATCAATCCCGTATACAATTCCCTTTGTCTATCGGTACGATACTTGCCCGAGATTCGATCGTCGGTATCCCGATACCTTGTTCAATCTCGTTACCGGCAAGTCTCTTTACTCGTTCCGTAAAACATCATCCCGTGGTCAACTCCTTGATCACATTGTGCACATTATGATGATGTCCTACCGAGTGGGCCCAGAGATACCTCTCCGCTTACACGGAGTGACAAATCTCAGTCTCGATTCGTGCCAACCCAACAGACACTTTCGGAGATACCCGTAGTGTACCTTTATAGCCACCCAGTTATGTTGTGACGTTTGGCACACCCAAAGCACTCCGACGGTATCCGGGAGTTGCACAATCTCATGGTCTAAGGAAATGATATGTGACATTAGAAAAGCTTTAGCATACGAACTACACGATCTTGTGCTAGGCTTAGGATTGGGTCTTGTCCATCACATCATTCTCCAAATGATGTGATCCCGTTATCAACGACATCCAATGTCCATGGTTAGGAAACCGTAACCATCTATTGATCAACGAGCTAGTCAACTAGAGGCTTACTAGGGACATGGTGTTGTCTATGTATCCACACATGTATCTGAGTTTCCTATCAATACAATTATAGCATGGATAATAAACGATTATCATGAACAAGGAAATATAATAATAACTTATCTATTATTGCCTCTAGGGCATATTTCCAACAGTCTCCCACTTGCACTAGAGTCAATAATCTAGTTCACATCGCCATGTGATTAACACTCACAGGTCACATCGCCATGTGACTAACACCCAAGAGTTTACTAGAGTCAGTAGTCTAGTTCACATCACTATGTGATTAACACTCAATGAGTTCTAGGTTTGATCATGTTGCTTGTGAGAGAGGTTTCAGTCAACGGGTCTGAACCTTTTAGATCCGTGTGTGCTTTACAAATCTCTATGTCATCTCCTAGATGTAGCTACCACGTTCTATTTGGAGCTATTCCAAATAACTGTTCTACTTGGAGCTATTCTAAATTGTTGCTCCATTATACGTATCCGGTATCTCTACTCAGAGCTATCCGGATAGGTGTTAAGCTTGCATCGATGTAACCCTTTACGACGAACTCTTTTACCACCTCCATAATCGAGAAAAATTCCTTAGTCCACTAGTTACTAAGGATAACTTTGACCGCTATCCTGTGATCCATTCTTGGATCACTCTTGTACCCCTTGACTGACTCATGGCAAGGCACACTTTTAGGTGCGGTACACAGCATAGCATACTGTAGAGCCTACGTCTTAAGCATAGGGGACGACCTTCGTCCTTTCTCTCTATTCTGCCATGGTCGAGCTTTAAGTCTTAACTTCATACCTTACAACTCAGGTAAGAACTCCTTCTTTGACTGATCCATCTTGAACACCTTCAAGATCATGTCAAGGTATGTGCTCATTTGAAAGTACCATTAAGCGTTTTGATCTATCCTTATAGATCTTGATGCTCAATGCTCAAGCAGCTTAATCTAGGCTTTCCATTCAAAAACACTTTCCAAATAACCCTATATGCTTTCTAGAAATTCTACATCATTTCTGATCCATAATATGTCAACAACATATACTCATCAGAAATTCTATAGTGCTTCCACTCACTTCTTTGGAAATACAAGTTTCTCATAAACTTTGTATAAACCCAAAATCTTTGATCATCTCATCAAAGCGTGCATTCCAACTCCGAGATGCTTACTCCAGTCCTCAGAAGGATTGCTGGAGCTTTGCATACTTATTAGCATCTTTCAGGATTGACAAAACCTTCCAGTTGTATCACATACCACCTTTCCTCAAAATCGTCGAGGAAACAATGTTTTGACATCCTATCTGCAAGATTTCATAAATAATGCAGTAATTGCTAATATAATTCCAACATACTTTTAGCATCGCTACGAGTGAGAAAGTCTCATCGTAGTCAACTCCTTGAACTTGTCGGGAAACTTCTTAACGACAAGTCGAGCTTTCTTAATGGTGACATTTAACATCATTGTCCGTCTTCCTTTTAAAATCCATATGTACCTAACAGCCTTACAACCATCAAGTAGTTCTTCCAAAGTCTACACTTTGTTTTCATATATGGATCCTCTCTCGGATAATATGGCCTCGAGCCATTTATCGGAATCCAGGCCCACCATCGCTTCTCCATAGCTCGTAGGTTCATTGTTGTCTAGCAACATGACTTCCAAGACAGGATTACTGTACCACTCTGAAGTAGTACGCATCCTTGTCACCCTACGAAGTACGGTAGTGACTTGATCTGAAGTTTCATGATCACTATCATAAGCTTCTACTTCAATTGGTGTAGGTGCCACAGGAATAACTTCCTGTGCCCTGCCACACACTAGTTGAAGTGACGGTTCAATAACCTCATCAAGTCTCCACCATCCTCCCACTTTTCGAGAGAAACTTTTCCTCGAGAAAGGACATATTTCTAGAAACAATCCCTTATTGCTTTCAGATCTGAGACTGGAGGTATACCCAACTATTTTGGGTGTCCTATGAAGATGCATTTATCCGCTTTGGGTTTGAGCTTATTAGCCTGAAACTTTTTCACATAAGCGTCGCAGCCCCAAACTTTTAAGTAATGACAGCTTAGGTTTCTATAAACCATAGTTCATACGGTGTCATCTCATCGGAATTACGTGGTGCCCCCTTTTAAAGTGAATGTGGTTGTCTCTAATGCCTAATCCATAAACTATTGTGGTAATTCGATAAGAGACATCATGGTATGCATCATATCCAATAGGGTGCAGTTATGATGTTCGGACACAGCATCACACTATGGTGTTCCAGGCTGTATCAGTTGTGAAACAATTTCCACAATGTCTTAATTCTGTGCCAAACTCGTAATTCAGATATTCATCTCTATGATCATATCATAGATATTTTATCCTCTTGTCATGACGATCTTTCAACTTCACCTTGAAATTACTTGAACCTTTCAATAATTCAGACTCGTGATTCACCAAGTAAATATACTCAACATCTACTCAAATCATCTGTGAAGTAAGACCATAACGATATCCACTACACGCCTCAGCACTCATTGGACTGCACACATCAAAAAATGTATTACTTCCAACAAGTTACTTTCTAGTTCCATTTTACTGAAACCGAGGCTTTCAGTCAACTTGCCCATGTGGTATGATTTGCATGTCTCAAGTGATTCAAAATCAAGTGAGTCCAAACGGTCCATTTGCATGGCGTTTCTTCATGCATATACACCAATAGACATGGTTCGCATGCCTCAAACTTTTCAAAAATGAGTGAGCCCAAAGATCCATCAACATGGAGCTTCCTCATGCGTTTTATACCGATATGACTTACGTGGCAGTGCCACAAGTAGGTGGTACTATCATTACTATCTTTTGGCATGAACATGTGTATCACTACGATCGAGATTCAATAAACCATTCATTTTAGGTGTAAGACCATTGAAGGTTTTATTCAAATAAATAGAGTAACCATTATTCTCCTTAAATGAATAACCGTATTGCGATAGACATAATCCAATCATGTCTATGCTCAACGCAAATACCAATCTCGATGGTAGAGGGAGCGTACGATATTTGATCAACCTTGGAAATACTTCCAACACATATCGTTATCTCACCTTTAGCTAGTCTTCGTTTATTCCGCAGCTTTTATTTCGAGTTACTAACACTTAGCAACCGAACCAGTATCTAATACCCTGGTGCTACTAGGAGTACTAGTAAAGTACACATTAACATAATGTATAACCAATATACTTCTATCGACCTTGCCAGCCTTCTTATCTACCAAGTATCTAGGGTAATTCTGCTCCAGTGGTTGTTCCTCTTATTACAGAAGCACTTAGTCTCGGGTTTGGGTTCAACCTTGGGTTTCTTCACTAGAGCAGCAGCTGAATTGCCGTTTCATGAAGTATCCCTTCTTGCCCTTGCCCTTCTTGAAACTAGTGGTTTCACCAACCATCAACAATTGATGCTCCTTCTTGATTTCTACTTTTGTGGTGTCAAACATCGTGAATATCTCAAGGATCATCATATATGTCCCTGGTATATTATAGTTCATCATAAAGCTCTAGCAGCTTGGTGTTAATGACTTCGGAGAAACATCACTATCTCATCTGGAAGATCAACTCCCACTCGATTCAAATGATTGTTGTACTCAGACAATCTGAGCACAAGCTCAACAATTGAGCTTTTCTCCTTAGTTTGTAGGCTAAGAAAATCGTCGGAGGTCTTATACCTCTTGACGTGGGCACGAGCCTGAAATCCCAATTTCAGCCCTCAAAACATCTCATATGTTTCGCGACATTTCAAAACTGTCTTTGGTGCCTCAACTCTAAACCGTTTAACTGAACTATCATGTAGTTATCAAAATGTGTATGTCAGATGTTCGCAACATCCACAGACGACGTTCGAGGTTCAGCACACTGAGCGGTGCATTAAGGACATAAGCCTTCTAAGAAGCAATGAGAACAATCCTCAGTTTACGGACCTAGTCCGCATAATTGCTACTATCAACTTTCAACTAATTTTTCTCCAGGAACATATCTAAACAGTAGAACTAAAGCGCGAGCTACGACATAATTTGCGAAGGCCTTTTGACTATGTTCAGGATAATTAAGTTCATCTTATGAACTCCCACTCAGATAGACATCCCTCTAGTCATCTAAGTGATTACATGATCCGAGTCAACTAGGCCGTGTCCGATCATCACGTGAGACGGACTAGTCCACATCGGTGAACATCTTCATGTTGATCGTATCTTCTATACGACTCATGCTCGACCTTTCGGTCTTCTGTGTTCCGAGGCCATGTCTGTACATGCTAGGCTCGTCAAGTCAACCTAAGTGTTTGCATGTGTTCCAAGGCCATGTCTGTACATCCTAGGCTCGTTAACACCCGTTGTATGTGAACGTAAGGATCTATCACACCCGATCATCACGTGGTGCTTCGAAACGACGAACTGTAGCAATGGTACACAGTTAGGGGAGAACACTTCTTGAAATTTTTAATGAGGGATCATCTTATTTACTACCGTCGTTCTAAGAAAATAAGATGTATAAACATGATAAACATCTCATGCAATCAAATAGTGGCATGATATGGCCAGTATCATATTGCTCCTTTTGATCTCCATCTTCGGGGCTCCATGATCATCATCGTCACCGGCATGACACCATGATCTCCATCATCGTGTCTTCATGAAGTTGTCTCGCCAACTATTACTTCTACTACTACAGCTAACGGTTAGCAATAAAGTAAAGTAATTACATGACGTTTATGTTGACTCGTAGGTCATAAATAAATAAAGACAACTCCTATGGCTCCTGCCGGTTGTCATACTTATCGACATGCAAGTCGTGATTCCTATTACAAGAACATGATCATCTCACACATCACATATATCATTCATCACATCCTTTGGCCATATCACATCACATAGCATACCCTGCAAAAACAAGTTAGACGTCCTCTAATTGTTGTTTGCATGTTTTACGTGGCTGCTATGGGTTTCTAGCAAGAACGTTTCTTACCTACGCAAAGAGCACAACGTGATATGCCAATTGCTATTTACCCTTCATAAGGACCCTTTTCATCGAATCCGATCCGACTAAAGTGGGAGAGACAGACACCCGCTAGCCACCTTATGCAACTAGTGCATGTTTGTCGGTGGAACCGGTCTCACGTAAGCGTATGCGTAAGGTTGGTCCGCGCCGCTTCATCCCACGATGCCACCGAATCAAGATAAGACTAGTAACGGCAAGCATATTGAACAAAATCAACACCCACAACTACTTTGTGTTCTACTCGTGCATAGAATCTACGCAATAGACCTAGCTCATGATGCCACTGTTGGGGAACGTAGCAGAAATTCAAAATTTTCCTACGTGTCACCAAGATCTATCTATGGAGAGACTAGCAACGAGGGGAAGGAGAGTGCATCTACATACCCTTGTAGATCGCTAAGCGGAAGCGTTCAAGTGAACGGGGTTGATGGAGTCGTACTCGTCGTGATTCAAATCACCGATGACCAAGTGTCGAACGCACGACACCTCCGCGTTCAACACACGTACAGCCCGGTGACGTCTCCACGCCTTGATCCAGCAAGAAGAGAGGGAGAGGTTGAGGAAGACTCCATCCAGCAGCAGCACAACGGCGTGGTGGTGATGGAGGAGCGTGGCTATCCTGCAGGGCTTCGCCAAGCACCACAGAAGAGGAGGAAGAAGAGACGCAGGGCTGCACCAACGAGAGATTGAATCGCGTGTGTTATGGGCAGCCCCCTAGGCCTCATATATATAGGGGAAGGGGAGGGGATGCGCCCCCTCTAGGGTTCCCACCCCTAGGGGGCGGCAGCCCTAGATGGCCAAGGGGTGGTGGCCGAGAGGGGAGGGGAGAGGGAGGCGCACCAATATGGGCCCTAAGGCCCATATCCCCTTTAGGGTTTGCCCCCTATCCACCTCTTAGGCGCCATGGGCCCTTGTGGGAGGCGCACCAGCCCACTAAGGGGCTGGTCCCTCACCACTCTTAGCCCATGCAAGCCTCCGGGGTTGGTGGCCCCACTTGGTGGACCCCCGGGACCCTCCCGGTGGTCCCGGTACGTTACCGATAAACCCCAAAACTTTTCCGGTGACCAAAACAGGACTTCCCATATATAAATCTGTACCTCCGGACCATTCCGGAACTCCTCGTGACGTCCGGGATCTCATCCGGGACTCCGAACAACATTCGGTAACCACATACAAACTTCCTTTATAACCCTAGCGTCATCAAACCTTAAGTGTGTAGACCCTACGGGTTCGGGAACATGCAGACATGATCGAGACGTTCTCCGGTCAATAACCAACAGCGGGATCTGGATACCCATGTTGGCTCATACATGTTCCACGATGATCTCATCGGATGAACCACGATGTCAAGGACTTAATCAATCCCGTATACAATTCCCTTTGTCTATCGGTACGATACTTGCCCGAGATTCGATCGTCGGTATCCCGATACCTTGTTCAATCTCGTTACCGGCAAGTCTCTTTACTCATTCCGTAACACATCATCCCGTGGTCAACTCCTTGATCACATTGTGCACATTATGATGATGTCCTACCGAGTGGGCCCAGAGATACCTCTCCGCTTACACGGAGTGACAAATCTCAGTCTCGATTCGTGCCAACCCAACAGACACTTTCGGAGATACCCGTAGTGTACCTTTATAGCCACCCAGTTACGTTGTGACGTTTGGCACACCCAAAGCACTCCTACGGTATCCGGGAGTTGCACAATCTCATGGTCTAAGGAAATGATACTTGACATTAGAAAAGCTTTAGCATACGAACTACACGATCTTGTGCTAGGCTTAGGATTGGGTCTTGTCCATCACATCATTCTCCCAATGATGTGATCCCGTTATCAACGACATCCAATGTCCATGGTTAGGAAACCGTAATCATCTATTGATCAACGAGCTAGTCAACTAGAGGCTTACTAGGGACATGGTGTTGTCTATGTATCCACACATGTATCTGAGTTTCCTATCAATACAATTATAGCATGGATAATAAACGATTATCATGAACAAGGAAATATAATAATAACTTATTTATTATTGCCTCTAGGGCATATTTCCAACATGTACTACATCACGCCGACGCCCTGCATCGACATTGACTTCGGCGCCAGGCCATATTTCTTCTATTCCTCACTTTGCATAAATTATTTATTATGCAACAATTTTTTTTAATTATCATTATTACTATTATCTCCGGTTTGCACTATTTTTTGTGCATAGGAAAATGATCCGGGAACTTCGGCGTCACTCTGTCGGTCTGCATTGATCGTGCTATGTCACCACTTCGGCGTGTCAAGGTCTCCGCTCCGCCACCTCGGGACCGGCTTGAGGGATGGAACCTTGCCCCGCATCAATCTCGGACCGCGTCAGCAATACCGAACACATTAACCAGCTAAGTCGCTTCCATGCTCAAAGCTTTAATTTCTAACTTGCATTCGGTCCAACCAAGCATTATACTTTTTTGGGAAAAAGTTGCTTCTAAAAAATTTCCTTGTCCAAACTTTGTTTGTGACGCATAAATTCAAATACCCCGTTTACTTGGGGGCTTCCTTTATGAAGCTTTTCCTGTTGCATATGATTATACTTGTACAGCTTCGTTCCTTGTTCGTGTATTACGCCACAATATGCACCATATTGACTTAAGCGATTTGCAAGCTGGGTTGCCTCGCTCCTGTGTTTACCCCTACGTTCCCGATTGTTCGGCTAGGGAGTACAGGGAGCACCTCTGTGATTGTCATGATCGAGTCACCCGAGCCGGACCTCAGACTGGGTGAAGCTGAAAGCTAGCGCTCTTATAGTTATTCAATGATGGTCGGCACACAACGGAACTCATGAGTACAAAAAATCTATTGCACAAGTCTCATAATAACAATGAGTACCGAAGAAAGGTATCGGTGGGGGTACTATTTTCTTCGAAGATGCTTCTTACTCTTCGCAGTAATATAGCATAAGTTCCCTGAGCGTGCTTTGTCCGTTACAGCCTTATGGCATGATTTCTTGGTTATTGGAAACACCGTCGATATTCTCGACCGATGGAGTACATAAAAGTTTTCGGTCCTTAACCGAAGAGGGAGAAGCCGACGGTCAGTTAAGACGCGTTTAAAGTTCGGTTGAACATAGATATGATATAAGTACTTCGGTACATGCAATCATTCTTCTACCCAAGTCACTTGGGGGCTCTTAAGTTTATTTGAGCTGTTTTATAATAAGTGTTCTTCTTCTCAGTCGTTGCAAAGTTCTATTATTATTATTTATCATTCCTTTTTTCGACGCGAGTGTGTGGTCACTAGCCGGGGAGCCTAATTTCTCTCTCAAAGCCGCTAGAGTTTAGTTTGCTAAACTGGCCTAATGAGAAGTACTCCACCCTCGGGATAGGAGGTTGAAGCCGTAGGCTGACCCGCTCGAAGTCTTGAGATAGGATGTGTCATGTTAAAGGACGACAGAAGCACTTCTTTTTTCTAAGACCAATTTTCGGATTGGCACCGAACACTTGATCTTGTTTGGACGTCATGTTTTTACTGACATTTCTTGGTTTTCCAAGCTTTTTGGCACTTTTAAACTATTTGTGCTTTTCCAGCATTAGTCTCGCAGTGCAACGCCGGACACCTTTAGGGATTCAGCAAAAACATTCTCAGATATTGCTATATATGCATCAGTTTCGAATTGTGTCTTCGGTTAATAGTTGGGTTACCCGGCTACTGCACTTGCTTCCTACGTTCCGTTTTGTTCGGCTAGGCGTGCATAGGGAGAACCACTGCGATTGTGCTTCCAGCTCACATGATTAAGCACCTTAGTGGAGAAAGCCGAAAACTGACTGTCACAATAAGCGTAAACTGGTCAGCGATCTGATGACTATGACGGGCCATTCATAACATTGGCCGAAGTGTTTACGGCTTGACCTCGACTATCGCCGAACACTACCGGGGGCTATTAACTGGCCTCCCAAACTAAATCCTCGATATTTTGCTCTTACATTCGAGCTGAGGTTTCATGATCATGCTTAGCATGACAACCCAAAGAAAGGAACCGATAGCGGGACTATTTTCTTTGGAATACATTTCTTCTGTTAGACAGTAATATAACATATCTCTCTGCGTACCTTTGTTTATAAAACTGTGTGGCCAGATTGCCTTGTTTGTCGTAAATCTTTGCCCTCATAAAGGCTTTATAAAGTAGGACAAACACTCCTCGGCTACTGGCCAAGGAGGTGGAAGCCGATGGTCGGTCAATAAAGTTTTGTACAATGCGGATCTGAGCATTAATGACATAAAGTACTTGGATACATAGAGTCATTACACATAATTTGTGATTTTACTATGGATATTGATCCTTAATTCGGCCACCCGTGCCTGCATTAAGGCTCGGTGGCTACTGGGCTTCGGGCTTATTATTAACAAATATTAAAGGGCACATCGATCGCCTGATCTGGTGTTGCCACCCGACCAGTGTCTCGGGGGCTACTGCATTGCTTGTCCAATGCAGAAAATTTTATGTGCAATATAGTTTCCGAGGAGATTTTGATCCTCAGGTTGGTCGGCCGCACCCAACCTGAGTCTTGAGGACTGAGCACGCCGCTTTTGTGTCCCAAAGTATTCTGCCGAGCTAGGACTTGATCCTCAGGCCGATTTTGCAAATCAACCTGAGTCTCAACGGCTACTGGGATCATCGGTCTTATGTCATCCTTCATGTGCATCTCGGGTTTTAGACCGATACACACCTTGAGGGCTACTGGCTATATATCTCAGCAGAGAATAAATTGCACCAATAAAAAATATTGACAAAAAATCGGCCCATAGTCGGGGTGGTGCACCACCTCGGAAGCAGTCCGGCATAAAGCTCGAGCGCTAGTGGTTGGCTCCATAGAGGGCATTTCCGGCATTAAGCTTGGCTAAACTCCTTCAACTTTTTTTGAACCAAGGTGATATCACACCTCGGATATAGTCCGGCATTGGAGCCTGGGCATAGTCCGGCGTTGGAGCTCGGATATATTTCGACGTTGGAGCTCGGATATACAGTCCGGCGTTGGAGCTCAGATACATAGTCCGGCGTTGGAGCTCGGATACATTCCGACGCTAGAGCTGGGAAGCGGTCCAGCATTGGTGCTCGGCTGCAAAAGATACCTCGAATGCAGTCTGGCGTTGGAGCTCGG
Organism: Aegilops umbellulata; assembly: GCA_032464435.1. NCBI lineage: Eukaryota > Viridiplantae > Streptophyta > Magnoliopsida > Poales > Poaceae > Aegilops > Aegilops umbellulata. The sequence continues at coordinate 617,638,369 of CP136058.1, read as the reverse complement.
ACGCAAGAGGACCCTGCCTCCCGGGAACAACTTCAAACCCGAGGTGTGGCATAAAAATAAACAAGGCATTGATAAAGGCCGGAAACTTAAAGGGGCTCCTCGGATACCCGACGTGTAAACTCGTCGAATGCATTTTTGGCGATCCTCAAGATCGAAGATAACGAAGATTTGTTGAACCAGTTTTCAAGACCGGCAACCGAAGATGAAGAACAGTTCAAAGAATCAAGGAGCGTCCCTAACTTGAAGACCGGTTCAGGGGGCTACTGACGGTGTCCTGGACTAGGGGGTACTCACCACGTCGTCTCCCGATCTATTAGATTGGGCCGAGGACCCCCGTGGCCGTATACTCATGGGCCAGTTCGGACGGCTGCCGCATACAAGGAAGATTCCACAAGACTTGGCGATCAAGACAAGGACTTCTCCCCACCGGCGTATTCGGCTAGGACTCTTGTTATCCTAGGCCTCCGGTGCATTATATAAACCGAGGCCAGGCTAGTCGATAGACATACAATATATACAACAATCATACCATAGGCTAGCTTCTAGGGTTTAGCCTCCTTGATCTCGTGGTAGATCTACTCTTGTACTACCCATATCATCAATATCAATCAAGCAGGACGTAGGGTTTTACCTCCATCAAGAGGGCCCGAACCTGGGTAAAACATCATGTCCCCTGCCTCCTGTTACCATCCGCCTTAGACGCACAGTTCGGGACCCCCTACCCGAGATCCGCCGGTTTTGACACCGACAGCGGGGCTTGGGTCGCCGTTTACGCTGATGCTTTGATTGCTTTTCGAGGGGTCGATCTCCCGTCCCTTCCCCTTTTTCCTCGTTGTCGCTTCCTTTAGGGGTATCCACCATGTACACATCGTGAGATGGGGTGGCTATCCAATGCCCTATGGGCGTTGGTTCGTCGGTATCTCCTGCATCGTCATCCATGCTGTTGATGTCTCCGGAGTCGAAGTTGAGCACGTCGTTTAAATTGTCGACGGTGGCTACCAAGTGGGATAGTTTCGCAACTCACGCCACCCGGAACACCACAGCATAATGGTGTGTCCGAACGTCGTAATCGTACTTTACTAGATATGGTGCGATCTATGATGTCTATTACTGATTTACCGCTATCGTTTTGGGGATATGCTCTACAGACGGTCGCATTCACGTTAAATAGGGCACCATCAAAATCCGTTGAGACGACGCCTTATGAACTGTGGTTTGGCAAGAAACCAAATTTGTCGTTTCTGAAAGTTTGGGGCTGCGATGCTTATGTGAAAAAGCTTCAACCTGATAAGCTCGAACCCAAATCGGAGAAATGTGTCTTCATAGGATATCCAAAGGAAACTATTGGATACACCTTCTATCACAGATCCGAAGGCAAGACTTTTGTTGCTAAATTCTGAAACTTTCTGGAGAAGGAGTTTCTCTCGAAAGAAGTGAGTGGGAGGAAAGTAGAACTTGATGAGGTAACAGTACCTGCTCCCTTATTGGAAAGTAGTACATCACAGAAACTTGTTTCTGTGACACCTACACCAATTAGTGAGGAAGCTAATGATAATGATCATGAAACTTCAGAACAAGATACTACTGAACCTCGTAGATCAACCAGAGTAAGATCCGCGCCAGAGTGGTACGGTAATCCTGTTCTGGAAGTCATGCTACTAGATCATGATGAACCTACGAACTATGAAGAAGCGATGGTGAGCCCAGATTCCGCAAAATGGCTTGAAGCCATGAAATCTTAGATGGGATCCATGTATGAGAACAAAGTATCACTACTAGAAAAAGGGCTATAGATGGGATTGACACTAATGGCGGACCAGACAAGCGGTGCGCCATTAGTATATACTAAGGCGCACCACCTTCTGATACGCCATTAGAGTTGAAACTACTAATGGCGCACCTGGCCCAGGGTGCGCCATTAGTATCAAAAAAAAATTTGAACTAGTGCGCCTGTCCAAACATACTAATGGTGCATCCAGACACAGTGCGCCATTACTAGTTGTAACTAGTAATGGCGCACCTGTCGGAAAGTGCGCCACTAATGTTGTTTTTTTAATTATATTTTTTATTCCTTTTTTTACAAAACTACTAATGGCGCACTGTTCCACCATGCGCCATTACTAGTTTAAACTAGTAATGGCGCACTGTGGGACAGTGCGCCATTAGTATGTTTTTTTTTGCAAAACTACTAATGGTGCATCACCAGAAGGTGTGCCATTAGTAACCTGGATTACTAATGGCGCATTTAGAGTTGGTGCGCCATTAGTAATCCCTCCCCTGCCTCGTCTCACCCGCGCCTGACCACCACCGTCCACCACTTCCCCGGCCGTGCTCGCTTCCCCCGCCGCACCCGACCACCTCCCTCACCGTCCCCCCTCCGCCCGCGCCCTCGCCGTCCCCCTCCCCCCGCGGCCCCGCATGCGACAACCTCCCTCCCGAGCGCGACAGCTAGGGTTCCTAGCTGCCGCCACCGCTGCCGGCGCCCCCACGGCCCCCACCACCGCAGCTCCTCCATCGCCGACGCCTCCGTGACCTCGCCGTGGCCGCCGGCCTCCCCACGACCAACCGAGGCATCCCTTCGACGCCGCCGCCGCCGACGACCCCGACACCAACCCCAACCCCGACCCCTCCGGCGATCGGCCGCACCCGCCCAGGTACCTCTCCTCCTTCCTCCTTCCTCCCTCTCCACCCTTCCTCCTCCTTGTCGCCTCCAAAATTGGCCATGACCCAGTGCACTTTAATTTGTTAGAAAGATAAATATTTTGTTGGACAAAGTAGTTCAAAATATGCTACACATGACATTTTTACAAATCTACATTAGAGCAAACACACAGCAATTTCCATCTATTGAAACCCCTAATTATCTAAGACATGGCAGTTGCCATCTATTGAAACTCCATTGATAGAAATAACTAGAATTAATGCCACACTTTTTTAGTCAAATACCACACTGCTTACATTTTGGACCTGTACTCTGGGTGGCACATTTGTGGACCGATTGAGTTATTTTCCACCCATTCTGTGTACTTCTCCATCCCGGTGGTTATTATTTGTGAGAATCGCACCTGCAAACATTTTTCTGTGACTTCTAATGAGTTTGCTATGTGTTCATAAAGATTATGTAAAAGAAATGCGAAATGCATCTGCTTGTGCATATATATATAGATGATTATGGTTTCTGCCATTTATATATCTAAGTAACCAAACATCTAGAGTTGACGATTCTCTCTCGAGTAACAAACATCATTGTTTGCATAGGCTCCACCAGAGCCTGATTTTGCTTTACCATTCTATAATCTTCACCAACTGCAGGAAAATTGGCCCATAGTTACAAATCCCAATCATTTCACTGAAAACACATGGGGCAAAAAAATGTTTCACTGCATCCAACCAAAACTTGTTGTAGTGCATTCAGATGCTTCTTGGCTTGACAGAGTTATACTTGATAGATGAAGTATGTGTGTATTCAGATGCTTTGTGTAATTGTACCTGTTATATCTGACCACCGTTTATTGTGGTTTTGATTTTGTTACAGTGTTCTCAAGTATAACAACATAGTGGGATCATTTGTCAACATAGTGGGATCATTTTGCAGATTCCAGCAAACAACATAGTGGGATCATTTGTCAAGGCCAGCATCAGAGTGCTAATTTACAGGTATAAATAGATAAAAGATTCAGAGAGTAGCTCTTTTCTTACCAGCATCATGGCCAAGCTGCTAGTTCAACTACTGGCCAACTAGTGGCCCTTGTTATCAAAGTAGTCTTGCCACATGTTCATAGTAATCTCCAATCATATTAGCAGTACTGAATCAAACTTGTCTTGTTTTATGGGAATGGTTGATTACCTTGATTATACTTACTGGATGTTGACTCTATAAATCATATTGATACTGATGTTAAAGGTATTTCTAGCAAAACCTGAAATGCTAGATGGATTGATTTTTCTGAGTTGTTTGTGCTCTCCCTGCATCTTTCAGCTCTCATTTTCAGTGGAGTTGTTGAATTATATGCTCTCATTGGACATGTTTTACATGTTAGTTTGCTGGGTTTTGTCTCCGACCATCGTGTCGTGATGAATTTGCAGGTACCCCGAGAGGCCCTTGAGTTTGCCGGAATGTCGATTAACTTCCGTTCCGGCAAATTTGGGTACTCCATATGTCCTATTTTCAGCAAAGGTCATGCTGAAATTTTCTGTGAATTTTAGCATGACTTTGCTAAAAATCGGACATATGAGGTACTTGCTACTAATGCATGGGCCGGGGTATCTTAGTACTTAATTAAGTAGGATCAACTGCCCCTTTTTCTTGCTGTATTAAACCATAGGTGGCAATAGAGCCAAGTGATTAGTGCCAAGTGATTAGGCCCAACCTAGGGTGCCTCGGCATCGATAAACCCTACATGATGAAAACTTAACTTAGCATTTAGGGTGCCTCGGCATCGATAAACCCTACAGGATATGCCGTCATCATCATCGGACGATGAAAGTCTCCCGGCGGAGTGCGACTGGTGCCACGACAATCGAGGTCTGTGCGACATGCCTCACCTAGACGATGATCGGCGCTTCAGCATTAAGCTCGAGGAGACCTTCGAAGTCGAAACGGTACACAATGACGACAAGTGTTATTTTCATAATTAAGCATTACTTCAACTATTTCAACGTGTAATTTTCATCTTTTTGATTCGAGTATAGCTTATCCCATGCCATGCAAGACGCTATGTCTTGGAGAGGATGGATTTTGAAGACCATGAAATTTTTGAACAAAGAAAATTCACCTAAGGACTCATCATGATGTGGACTTTGAAGTAAATCTATATAATTCTGAGAGCGTAACCCATTTTGGTTGCAAAAATTGGGAAGCATTTTGCAAGATGTATGGTTTTGATGAGGGTATGCTTATCACCATGGATCTTGGTAATCCTGACATCAACCAAGACAATATGGACATTTGGGTCCTTGTTGATACGCCTCCAGTTCTACCGCTATGTGAGTTTCTCAAACATAGTTATTAGCTAATTTATATTGTTTATTTCAAAATAGTTGACAGCTTATTTCCATTGACAGCTTATTTTTATTGTTCAAAGAATGTGCGGGAGATGGTAGACAAAACCCACTACACCGATGGCTCCGAATTAACAACTTACAAGGAGAAAAATCATCTGGTCGGATTTTGTACTGACATTGAAAATTACATTATCCACAAACAAATTCCTCAACATTATGGTAAATACGTGCCACTAGTGCATGTGTTCAACTACGGTAACTACCATGGAGATACCCTGGTAAGATTTTTACTATTACACATCCGTGCATCTTTTGCATACTTCTAAAACTAGTACATCATTGCTAACTATGAAGTTATTACTATGTTTTTCAACAGATAATCCCGGAGAATTGTGTGCCTCATATGATGTATCTGAAAGGTAGTGTTAATGTTTTGAACATACAGCCAGGTCATCCTACGAATCTCAATTGTCCATACCAGATTTCTAAAAGAAGTGGAGACATGAAAATCAAAGGATGGAAAAAATGTATGGACAGTCGTAAGGAGCTTCTTGGAAGCAAAAGGAAGCGAAGCGCAAGAATTGGAGACAGGATGTTCACCATTCTCCATAATGGAGAGTCAGGGTCTATATTGTTTTATGCTATTTTAGCTTAAATAGGGTATTTAGGTCCTGCCTAATACTGATGATCATGTGCTGATGAACAATTAAGTAGGGTTGGTTCGAAGACTATCAAGATGATGATCGTATGACTTGTTATGAATAACGAGTAGAAGTTGTATGATGATGATTAGTAGGACTTGTTAGGATTAGTATTACTTCCGACAAACTCGATACTCGCGGTCTTGAGACTTGTAATGTTTTATCTTTGTTCGGTCTTTTCAATTCGGAGACTAATATGATGAATTGTATTCGGAGACTAATATGATGAATTGTATTCAGAGACTAATCTTCTATTGTATTCGATGAATCTGTTGTTGATGTGTGTTGTCTATATTTTGTCCAATTATACATTTTGTAACCTGTGCAAAAAACAGAAAATAAAAAAATAAAAAAACCTAATATTCATACTAATGGCGCATCACATCACAGTGCGCCATTAGTATGCCGAAGTTACTAATGGCGCATCTTGTTGTTGTGCGCCATTAGTATGCCAAAGCACCTGGGTATACATGGCCCCCTGGGAGGCATACTAATGGCGCACTATTGTATATACTAATGGCGCATCCTGGATGCGCCATTAGTATACCATATACTAATGGCGCACCAGTGGTGCGCCATTAGTAAAATATACTAATGGCGTGCTACTAATGGCGCACCACTAATGCGCCATTAATGGCCAAATTAGGTGCGCCATTAGTAGGCCATTTCCTAGTAGTGTATGGACTTTAGTTGACTTGCCCAATGATCGACAAGCAATTGAGAATAAATGGATCTTCAAGAAGAAGACTGATGCTAACGGTAATATTACTGTCTACAAAGCTTGACTTGTCGCAAAAGGTTTTCGGCAAGTTCAAGGGATTGACTACGATGAGACCTTCTCACCCGTAGCGATGCTTAAGTCTGTCCGAATCATGTTAGCAATTGTCGCATTTTATGATTATGAAATTTGGCAAATGGATGTCAAAACTGCATTCCTGAATGGATTTCTGCAAGAAGAGTTGTATATGATGTAGCCGGAAGGTTTTGTCGATCCAAAGGGAGCTAACATAGTGTGCAAGCTCCAGCGATCCATTTATGGACTGGTGCAAGCCTCTCGGAGTTGGAATAAACGCTTTGATAGTGTGATCAAAGCATTTGGTTTTGTACGGACTTTTGGAGAAGCCTGTATTTACAAGAAAGTGAGTGGGAGCTCTGTAGCATTTCTGATATTATATGTAGATGACATATTGCTAATCGGAAATGATATAGAATTTTTGGAAAGCATAAAAGGATACTTGAATAAGAGTTTTTCAATGAAAGACCTCTGTGAAGCTGCTTACATACTGGGCATTAAGATCTATAGAGATAGATCAAGACGCTTAATTGGACTTTCACAAAGCACATACCTTGACAAAATTTTGAAGAAGTTCAAAATGGATCAAGCAAAGAAAGGATTCTTGCATGTGTTACAAGGTGTGAAATTGAGTAAGACTCAATCCCCGACCAATGCAGAAGATAGAGAGAAAATGAAAGATGTTCCCTATGCTTCAGCCATAGGCTCTATCATGTATGCAATGCTGTGTACCAGACCTGATGTGTGCCTTGCTATAAGTTTAGCAGGGAGGTACCAAAGTAATCCAGGAGTGGATCACTGGACAGCAGTCAAGAACATCCTGAAATACCTGAAAAGGACTAAGGATATGTTTCTCATATATGGAGGTGGCAAAGAGCTCATCGTAAATGGTTATGTTGATGCAAGCTTTGACACTGATCCGGACGATTCTAAATCGCAAACCGGATACGTGTTTACATTAAACAGTGGAGCTGCCAGTTGGTGCAGTTCTAAACAAAGCGTTGTGGCGGGATCTACATGTGAAGAGGAGTACATAGCTGCTTCAGAAGCAGCAAATGAAGGAGTCTGGATGAAGGAGTTCATATCCGATCTAGGTGTCATACCTAGTGCATCGGGTCCAATGAAAATCTTTTGTGACAATACTGGTGCAATTGCCTTGGCAAAGGAATCCAGATTTCACAAGAGAACCAAGCACATCAAGAGACGCTTCAATTCCATCCGGGATCTAGTCTAGGTGGGAGACATAGAGATTTGGAAGATACATACGGATCTGAATATAGCAGACCCGTTGACTAAGCCTCTTCCACGAGCAAAACATGATCAGCACCAAAGCTCCATGGGTGTTAGAATCATTACTGTGTAATCTAGATTATTGACTCTAGTGCAAGTGGGAGACTGAAGGAAATATGCCCTAGAGGCAATAATCATGTTATTATTTTATTTCCTTATATCATGATAAATGTTTATTATTCATGCTAGAATTGTATTATCCGGAAACATAATACTTGTGTAAATACATAGACAAACCAAACGTCACTAGTATGCCTCTACTTGACTAGCTCGTTAATCGAAGATGGTTATGTTTCCTAACCATACACATGTGTTGTCATTTGATTAATGGGATCACATCATTAGGAGAATGATGTGATTGACATGACCCATTCCATTAGCTTAGCACCCGATCGTTTAGTATGTTTCTATTGCTTTCTTCATGACTTATACATGTTCCTATGACTATTAGATTATGCAACTCCCGTTTACTGGAGGAACACTTTGTGTGCTACCAAACGTCAGAACGTAACTGGGTGATTATAAAGGATATCTACAGGTGTCTCCAAAGGTAAATGTTGGGTTGGCGTATTTCGAGATTAGGATTTGTCACTCCGATTGTGGGAGAGGTATCTCTGGGCCCTCTCTGTAATGCACATCACATAAGCCTTGCAAGCATTACAACTAATGAGTTAGTTGCGAGATGATGTATTATGAAACGAGTAAAGAGACTTGCCGGTAACGAGATTGAACTAGGTATTGAGATACCGACGATCGAATCTCGGGCAAGTAACATACCGATGACAAAGGGAAAAACGTATGTTGTTATGTTGTCTGACCGATAAAGATCTTCGTAGAATATGTAGGAGCCAATATGAGCATCCAGGTTCCGCTATTGGTTATTGACCGGAGACGTGTCTCGGTCATGTCTACATTGTTCTTGAAGCCGTAGGGTCCGCACGCTTAAGGTTTCGATGACAGTTATATTATGAGTTTATGCACTTTGATGTACCGAAGTTTGTTTGGAGTCTCGGATGTGATCACGGACATGACGAGGAGTCTCGAAATGGTTGAGACATAAAGATTGATATATTGCAAGCCTATATTTGGATATCGGAAGTGTTCCGGATAAAATCGGGATTTTACCGGAGTACTGGGAGGTTACCGGAACACCCCGGGAGGTATATGGGCATTAGTGGGCTTTAGTGGAAGAGAGGAGAGGTGGCCAGGGCTGGGCCGCGTGCCCCTCCCCCCTAGTCCGAATAGGATAAGGAGAGGGGGGCGGCGCCCCCCCCCTTCCTTCTCTCTCTCCTCTTTCCCCCTTCCCGAATCCTATTCCAACTAGGAAAGGGGGGGAATCCTACTCCCGGTGGGAGTAGGACTCCTCCTGGCGCGCCCTCCTCCTGACCGGCCGCACCTCCCCTTGCTCCTTTATATACGGGGGCAGGGGGCACCCCTAGACACACAAGTTGATCCACATGATCATATTCTTAGCCGTGTGCGATGCCCCCTTCCACCATAATCCTCGATAATATTGTAGCGGTGCTTAGGCGAAGCCCTGCGACGGTAGAGCATCAAGATCGTCACCACGTCGTCGTGCTGACGGAACTCTTCCCCGACACTTTGCTGGATCGGAGTCCGGGGATCGTCATCGAGTTGAACGTGTGCTAGAACTCGGAGGTGTCGTAGTTTCGGTGCTTGATTGGTCAGGCCGTGAAGACATACGACTACATAAACCGGGTTGTGCTAACGCTTCCGCTGTCGGTCTACAAGGGTACATAGATCACACTCTCCCCTCTCGTTGCTATGCATCACCATGATCTTGCGTGTGCGTAGGAATTTTTTTGAAATTACTACGTTCCCCAACACATCCAAGGCGCAGCCCCTCTCCTCCCCAACACCTCTCCTCCTCCATAAGAGCTTGGCGAAGCCCTGCCGGAGTACTACAGCTTCATCACCACCACGCCGTCGTGCTGCTGTTGGAGCCCTCTTCCTCAACCTCTCCCTCCTCCTTGCTGGATCAAGGCGCGGGAGACGTCCTCGCTCCGTACGTGTGTTGAATGCGGAGGTGCCGTCCGTTCGGCGCTAGGATCTTCGGTGATTTGAATCACGTCGAGTACGACTCCATCATCCCCGTTCTCTTGAACGCTTCTGCTCGTGATCTACAAGGGTATGTAGATGCACTCCTCTCTCCCTCGTTGCTAGATGACTACATAGATTGATCTTGGTGATGCATAGAAAATTTTAAAATTCTGCTACATTCCCCAATAGAGAGAGGGGGCCGCCCCCCTAGATCCCATCTAGGGTTGGGGGCGGCGGCCAAGGGGGGAGGAGTGCCTCCCAAGTCAAGTGGAGGCCCTCCCCCTAGGGTTTCCCCTCTCCCATGCGCATGGGCCTTGGGGGGCTGGTGCCCTTGGCCCATTAAGGTTAGGGCGCCCCCCCTACAGCCCATGCTGCTGTATTAGACATGGTGGAACATTTTTCGGACCTCGGGACCCCTCCGGAATCCTCCGGAACCTTCCGGAAGCTTCCCGGTACAATACCGGAAAAAACCGAACTTTTCCCGGAACCCGAACAACAACTTTCCATATATAAATATTTACCTCCGGACCATTTCAGAACTCCTCGTGACATCCGGGATCTCATCCGGGACTCTGAACAACATTCGGTAATCACATACAAGTCTTCCTAATAACCCTAGCGTCGTCGAACCTTAAGTGTGTAGACCCTACTGATTCGGAACCATGCAGACATGACCGAGACAACTCTCCGGCCAATAACCAACAGCGGGATCTGGATACCCATGTTGGCTCCCACATGTTCCACGATGATCTCATCGGATGAACCACGATGTCGAGGATTCAATCAATCCCGTATTCAATTCCCTTTGTCTAGCGGTATAGTACTTGCCCGAGATTCGTGTTGGGGAACGTAGCAGAATTTTAAAATTTTCTATGCATCACCAAGATCAATCTATGGAGTCATCTAGCAACGAGGGAGAGAGGAGTGCATCTACATACCCTTGTAGATCACGAGCGGAAGCGTTCAAGAGAACGGGGTTGATGGAGTCGTACTCGACGTGATTCAAATCATCGATGACCAAGTGCCGAACGGACAGCACCTCCACGTTCAACACACGTACGGTGGGGAAGACGTCTCCTCCAACTTGATCCAGCAAGGGGGAAGGAGAGGTTGATGAAGATCCAGCAGCACGATGGCGTGGTGGTGGAAGCAACGGTGATCTCGGCAGGGCTTCGCCAAGCGCAAGGGAGATGGAGGAGTGTCACGGGAGGGAGAGGGAGAGGCCAGGGGATTGGGTGCGCAGCCCTCCCTCCCCCCACTATATATAGGGTGCCTAGGGGGGGCGCCGGCCCTATGAGATCCAATCTCCTAGGGGGGGCGGCGGCCAAGGGGGTGCCTTGCCCCCCAAGTCAAGGGTGGCGCCCCCACCCCTAGGGTTTCTAACCCTAGGCGCAGGGGAGGCCTATGGGGGGCGCACCAGCCCTCTAGGGGCTGGTTCCCCTCCCACTTCAGCCCACGGGGCCCTCCGGGATAGGTGGCCCCACCCGGTGGACCCCCGGGACCCTTCCGGTGGTCCCGGTACAATACCGGTGACCCCCGAAACCTTCCCGATGGCCGAAACTGGACTTCCTATATATGAATATTTACCTCCGGACCATTCCGGAACTCCTCGTGACATCCGGGATCTCATCCGGGACTCCGAACAACTTTCGGGTTACCGTGTTCTAATATCTCTACAACCCTAGCGTCACCGAACCTTAAGTGTGTAGACCCTACGGGTTCGGGAGACATGTAGACATGACCGAGAAGCTTCTCCGGTCAATAACCAACAGCAGGATCTGGATACCCATGTTGGATCCCACATGCTCCATGATGATCTCATCGGATGAACCACGATGTCAACGATTCAATCAACCCGTATACAATTCCCTTTGTCAATCGGTACGTTACTTGCCCGAGACTCGATCATCGGTATCCCAATACCTTGTTCAGTCTCGTTACCGGCAAGTCACTTTACTCGTACCGTAATGCATGATCCCGTGATCAACCACTCGATCACATTGAGCTCATTATGATGATGCATTACTGAGTGGGCCCAGAGATACCTCTCCGTCATACGAAGTGACAAATCCCAGTCTCGATTCGTGCCAACCCAACAGACACTTTCGGAGACACCTGTAATGTACCATTATAGTCACCTAGTTACGTTGTAATGTTTGGCACACCCAAAGCACTCCTACGGTATCCGGGAGTTGCACAATCTCATGGTCTAAGGAAATGATACTTGACATTCAGAAAAGCTACAGCAAACGAACTACACGATCTTTGAGCTAAGCTTAGGATTGGGTCTTGTCCATCACATCATTCTCCTAATGATGTGATCCTGTTATCAATGACATCCCCATGTCCATAGCTAGGAAACCATGACTATCTGTTGATCAACGAGCTAGTCAACTAGAGGCTCACTAGGGACACATTGTGGTCTATGTATTCACACATGTATTACGATTTTCGGATAATACAATTATAGCATGAATAATAGACAATTATCATGAACAAGGAAATATAATAATCATTTTATTATTGCCTCTAGGGCATATTTCCAACAGTCTCCCACTTGCACTAGAGTCAATCATCTAGTTACATTGTGATGAATCGAACACCCATGGAATTCTGGTGTTGATCATGTTTTGCTCTAGGGAGAGGTTTAGTCAACGGATCTGCTACATTCAGGTCCATATGTACTTTACAAATCTCTATGTCTCCATTTTGAACACTTTCACAAATGGAGTTGAAGCGACGCTTGATATGCCTGGTCTTCTTGTGAAACCTGGGCTCCTTGGCAAGGGCAATAGCTCCAGTGTTGTCACAGAAGAGAGTCATCGGGCCCGACGCATTGGGTATGACTCCTAGGTCGGTAATGAACTCCTTCACCCAGACTGCTTGGTGTGCTGCCTCCGAGGCTGCCATGTACTCCGCTTCACATGTAGATCCTGCCACAACGCTTTGCTTGCAACTGCACCAGCTTACTGCCCCACCATTCAAAATATACACGTATCCGGTTTGTGACTTAGAGTCATCCAGATCTGTGTCAAAGCTAGCATCCACGTAACCCTTTACGATGAGTTCTTCGTCACCTCCATAAACGAGAAACATTTCCTTAGTCCTTTTCAGGTACTTCAGGATATTTTTGACCACTGTCTAGTGTTCCATGCCGGGATTACTTTGGTACCTTCCTACCAAACTCACGACAAGGTTTACATCAGGTCTGGTACATAGCATAGCATACATGAATGACCCTATGGCCGAGGCATAGGGGGCGACACTCATCTTTTCTCTATCTTCTGTCGTGGTCGGGCATTGAGCCAAGATCAATCTCGTACCTTGCAATACAGGCAAGAACCCCTTCTTTGACTGATCCATTTTGAACTTCTTCAAAATCTTATCAAGGTACGTACTCTGTGAAAGACCAATGAGGCGTCTCGATCTATCTCTATAGATCTTGATGCCTAATATATAAGCAGCTACTCCAAGGTCCTTCATTGAAAAACACTTGTTCAAATAGGCCTTTATGCTTTCCAAGAATTCTATATCATTTCCCATCAACAGTATGTCATCCACATACAGTATGAGAAATGCTACAGAGCTCCCACTCACTTTCTTGTAAATGCAGGCTTCTCCATACGTCTGCATAAACCCAAACGCTTTGATCATCTCATCAAAGCGAATGTTCCAACTCCCAGATGCTTGCACCAGCCCATAAATCGAGCGTTGGAGCTTGCACACCTTGTCAGCATTCTTAGGATCGACAAAACCTTCCGGCTGCATCATATACAATTCTTCCTTCAGGAAACCATTAAGGAATGCCGTTTTGACGTCCATTTGCCATATCTCATAATCATAGAATGCGGCAATTGCTAACATGATTCGGACGGACTTCAGCTTCGCTACAGGTGAGAAAGTCTCATCGTAGTCAACCCCTTGTACTTGTCGATAACCCTTAGCGACAAGCCGAGCTTTATAGATGGTCACATTACCTTCCGCGTCTGTCTTCTTCTTAAAGATCCATTTATTTTCTATGGCTCGCCACTCAACGGGCAAGTCAGTCAAAGTCCATACTTCATTTTCATACATGGATCCTATCTCGGATTTCATGGCTTCTAGCCATTTGTCGGAATCCGGGCCCGCCATCGCTTCTTCATAGTTCGAAGGTTCACCGTTGTCTAACAACATGATTTCCAAGACAGGGTTGCCGTACCACTCTGGTGCGGAACGTGTCCTTGTGGACCTACGAAGTTCAGTAGCAACTTGATCTGAAGTTTCATGATCATCATCATTAACTTCCTCTCTAGTCGGTGCGGGCACCTCAGGAACATTTTCTTGAGTTGCGCCACTTTCCGGTTCAAGAGGTAATACTTCATCGAGTTCTACTTTCCTCCCACTTATTTCTTTCGAGAGAAACTCCTTCTCTAGAAAGGACCCATTCTTGGCAACAAAGATCTTGCCTTCGGATCTGAGGTAGAAGGTATACCCAATAGTTTCTTTAGGGTATCCTATGAAGACGCATTTTTCCAAGTTGGATTGGAGCTTTTCAGGTTGAAGTTTCTTGACATAAGCATCGCATCCCCAAACTTTTATAAACGACAGCTTAGGTTTCTTCCCAAACCATAATTCATATGGTGTCGTCTCAACGGATTTCAACGGAGCCCTATTTAAAGTGAATGCGGCAGTCTCTAAAGCATAGCCCCAAAATGATAGCGGTAAATCGGTAAGAGACATCATAGATCGCACCATATCTAATAGAGTGCGATTACGATGTTCGGACACACCATTACGCTGAGGTGTTCCAGGCGGCGTGAGTTGTTAAACTATTCCACATTTTCTTAAGTGTGTGCCAAATTCGTGACTCAAGTATTCTCCCCCATGATCTGATCGCAAGAACTTGATTTTCCTGTTACGTTGATTCTCAACCTCACTTTGAAATTCCTTGAACTTTTCAAAGGTCTCAGACTTGTGTTTCATTAAGTAGACATACCCATATCTACTCAAGTCATCAGTGAGGGTGAGAACATAATGATAGCCACCGCAAGCCTCAACACTCATTGGACCGCACACATCAGTATGTATGATTTCCAATAAGTTGGTTGCTCGCTCCATTGTTCCTGAGAACGGAGTCTTGGTCATTTTACCCATGAGGCACGGTTCGCACGTGTCAAATGATTCGTAATCAAGAGACTCTAAAAGTCCATCTGCATGGACCTTCTTCATGCGTTTGACACCTATGTGACCAAGGCGGCAGTGCCACAAGTATGTGGGACTATCATTATCAACCTTACATCTTTTGGTATTCACACTATGAATATGTGTAGCACTACGCTCGAGATTCATTAAGAATAAACCATTCACCATCGGAGCATGACCATAAAACATATCTCTCATATAAATAGAACAACCATTATTCTCGGATTTAAATGAGTAGCCATCTCGAATTAAACGAGATCCTGATACAATGTTCATGCTCAAAGCTGGCACTAAATAACAATTATTGAGGTTTAAGACTAATCTCGTAGGTAAATATAGAGGTAGCATGCCGACGGCGATCACATCGACCTTGGAACCATTCCCGACGCGCATCGTCACCTCGTCCTTCGCCAGTCTCCGCTTATTCTGTAGCTCCTGCTTTGAGTTACAAATGTGAGCAACCGCACCGGTATCAAATACCCAGGAGCTACTACGAGTACTGCTAAGGTACACATCAATTACATGTATATCACATATACCTTTCGTGATGCCGGCCTTCTTGACCGCTAAGTATTTGGGGCAGTTCCGCTTCCAGTGACCACTTCCCTTGCAATAAAAACACTCAGTCTCGAGCTTGGGTCCATTCTTTGGCTTCTTCCCGGCAGCTTGCTTACCGGGCGCGGCAACTCCCTTGCCGTCCTTCTTGAAGTTCTTCTTACCCTTGCGTTTCTTGAACTTAGTGGTTTTATTCACCATCAACATTTGATGTTCCTTTTTGACTTCTACCTCTGCCGATTTCAGCATTGCAAATACTTCGGGAATGGTCTTTTCCATCCCCTGCATATTGAAGTTCATCACAAAGCTCTTGTAGCTCGGTGGAAGCGACTGAAGGATTCTGTCAATGACCGCGTCATCCGGGAGATTAACTCCCAGCTGAGTCAAGCGGTTATGCAACCCAGACATTTTGAGTATGTGCTCGCTGACAGAACTATTTTGCTCCATCTTACAGCTGAAGAACTTGTCGGAGACCTCATATCTCTCGACCCGGGCATGAGCTTGAAAAACCATTTTCAGCTCTTCGAACATCTCATATGCTCCGTGTCTCTCAAAATGCTTTTGGAGCCCCAGTTCTAAGCTATAAAGCATGCCGCACTGAACGAGGGAGTAATCATCAGCACGTGTGTGCCAAGCGTTCATAACGTCTTGTTCTGCAGGGAGGGCAGGTGCTTCACCTAGCGGTGCTTGTAGGACATAATCTTTCTTGGCAGCTATGAGGATGATCCTCAGGTTCCGGACCCAGTCCGTATAGTTGCTGCCATCGTCTTTCAGCTTGGTTTTCTCTAGGAACGCGTTGAAGTTGAGGACAACGTTGGCCATTTGATCTATAAGACATATTGTAAAGATTTTAGACTAAGTTCATGATAATTAAGTTCATCTAATCAAATTATTCAATGAAATCCCACTTAGATAGACATCCCTCCAGTCATCTAAGTATAACATGATCCGAGTTAACTAGGCCGTGTCCGATCATCACGTGAGACAGACTAGTCAACATCGGTGAACATCTTCATGTTGATCGTATCTTCTATACGACTCATGCTCGACCTTTCGGTCTTCTGTGTTCCGAGGCCATGTCTGTACATGCTAGGCTCGTCAAGTCTACCTAAGTGTATTGCGTGTGTAAATTTGTCTTACACCCGTTGTATGTGAACGTTGGAATCTATCACACCCGATCATCACGTGGTGCTTCGAAACAACGAACTGTCGCAACGGCGCACAGTTAGGGGGAACTCTTTCTTGAAATTATTATGAGGGATCATCTTATTTACTACCGTCGTTCTAAGTAAACAAGATGCAAAAACATGATAAACATCACATGCAATCAAATAATAGTGACATGATATGGCCAATATCATATAACTCCTTTGATCTCCATCTTCGTGCTCCATGATCATCTTGTCACCGGCATGACACCATGATCTCCATCATCGTGTCTTCTTGAAGTTGTCTCGTCATCTATTACTTCTACTACTATGGCTAACGCTTTAGCAATAAAGTAAAGTACTTACATGACGTTTATGTTGACACGCAGGTCATAAATAAATAAAGACAACTCCTATGTGAAAGTGCAACTATCCCTAGGTGGTTTTGGTAATTCATAACAACATATAGCTCATTGAGCTAATGCTATTCCAAGATGATTATTTCAGGAAAGCTCAATGATTGGCATGGCATGGATGTGAAAGTGGAACCCTCAAAATGCTAAGGACAAAGGATTGGCTCAAGCTCAAAAGCTCAAGACTCTTCATTTTATATTTTAGTGATCCAAGATCACATTGAGTCTTTAGGAAAAGCCAATACTATCAAGGAGGGATGAGGTGTTGCTTAATGAGCCTCTTGCTTCATGTGATTAATGATATGCTCCAAAATCCTCAGCTACTTTCCCATATCCACAAATGACCTAAACCCTAAGCCAAACTCGGTCATACCGATTCTATCTATCCGGCGCCACCGAGTTTCACTTGTCATAAGCCACTGCCAAACCCTAGCAATTCGGTCCTACCGATACGGATCTCGGTCTCACCGAGATGGGGTTGCAAACTCTCTGTTTCCCTTTTGTAACTTTTCGGTCTCACCGAAAGAGCGAATCGGTCCCACCGAGATTGCAATGTAAACTCTGTGTTTCCCTTTTGTAACTTTTCGGTCTCACCGAAAGAGCAAATCGGTCCCACCGAGTTTGCCTAACCAACTCTCTGGTTAGCTTATTACCAAACTCGGTCTCACCGAGTTTGTGTAATCGGTCTCATCGAGATTACGTTATGCCCAAACCCTAACAGAATCGGTCCTACCGAGTTGCATGTCAGTCCCACCGAAAATCTCTAACAGTCACTAGGTTTACCTTTTTGGTCTGACCGAGTTTATTGATTCGGTCCCACCGAGATTGGTAGATTGTGTGTAACGGTTGGATTTTGTGTGTAGGCTATATATACCCCTCCACCTCCTCTTCATTCAGAGAGAGAGCCATCAGAACACATACACCATTCCAACTCATATGTTCTGAGAGAGAACCACCTACTCATGTGTTGTGACCAAGACATTCCATTCCTACCATATGAATCTTGATCTCTAGCCTTTCCCAAGTTGCTTTCCACTCAAATCTTCTTTCCACTAGATCCAAATCCTATGAGAGAGAGTTGAGTGTTGGGGAGACTATCATTTGAAGCACAAGAGAAAGGAGTTCATCATCAACACACCGTTTGTTACTTCTTGGAGAGTGGTGTCTCCTAGATTGGCTAGGTGTCACTTGGGAGCCTCCGACAAGATTGTGGAGTTGAACCAAGGAGTTTTTAAGGGCAAGGAGATCGCCTACTTCGTGAAGATCTACTGCTAGTGAGGCAAGTCCTCCGTGGGCGATGGCCATGGTGGGATAGACAAGGTTGCTACTTCGTGGACCCTTCGTGGGTGGAGCCCTCCATGGACTCGCGCAACCGTTACCCTTCGTGGGTTGAAGTCTCCATCAACGTGGATGTAGGATAGCACCACCTATCCGAACCACGGGAAAAACATCCGTGTCTCCAATTGCGTTTGAATTCTCCAAACCCTTCCCTTTACATTCTTGCAAGTTGCATGCTTTACTTTCCGCTGCCAATATACTCTTTGCATGCTTGCTTGAATTGTGTGATGATTGCTTGACTTGTCCTAAAATAGCTAAAATCTGCCAAGAACTAAAATTGGGAAAAGGTCAAGTTTTTATTTGGTCAAGTAGTCTAATCACCCCCCCCCTCTAGACATACTTTCGATCCTACAAGTGGTATCAGAGCTTTGGTCTCCATTTGCCTTGATCTCCATAGCTTTTGGTGGTCATAGCCTTGGTTTCACAACCTAGGAGAGTATGGTCTAGCGAGGGAAATTATCACCATCGTGGTCCTTACTTTGATGGTACTAATTTTGCTAGTTGGAAGCATAAAATGAAAATGCATATTCTTGGACATAACCCCGCCGTTTGGGCTATTGTGTGTGTTGGTTTGCAAGATGACTTCTTTGATGGGAGAGAACCAAACCGTGAAGCTACCGCGGATGAGTTGAAGATGTTGCAATACAATGCTCAAGCTTGTGATATTCTCTTCAACGGATTATGCCCCGAAGAATTCAACAAAATCAGCCGTCTTGAGAATGCAAAGGAAATTTGGGACACTTTGATTGATATGCACGAAGGTACCGACTCCGTCAAGGAATCCAAGTTGGATGTGCTTCAAAGTCAACTTGACAAGTTCAAAATGAAGGATGGTGAAGGTGTCGCTGAAATGTACTCTAGGCTTGCTCTCATCACAAATGAGATTGCCGGCTTAGGAAGTGAAGAGATGACCGATAGATTCATCATCAAGAAGATTCTAAGAGCCTTGGATGGAAAATATGATACCGTGTGCACATTGATCCAAATGATGCCCAATTACAAAGATCTCAAGCCAACGGAAGTGATTGGAAGAATTGTTGCTCATGAGATGTCACTCAAGGATAAAGAGGAACTTCACAACAAATCAAGTGGTGCCTACAAAGCCTCATGTGAAGCCCCTACATCATCAAGTGAGAAACAAAACTTCAACGAAGAATTGAGCTTAATGGTGAAGAACTTCAATGATTTCTACAAGAGTAGAAGCAAAGATAGAAGCTTCAAGTCAAGGTCCTACAATGACAAAAGATCTTCTAGTCGAGAGCGAAACTGCTACAATTGTGGAAGACCCGGACACTATTCCAATGAGCGTACGGCTCCCTACAAGAGAAGAGAAGATTCTCCAAAAAGAAGAAGCAAAGATTCACCACCAAGAGAGAGAAGGAGTAGAGATGATCGTTATGAACGAAGATACTCACGGAGAAGCAAGGATTCGGAAAGGAAGGAAAAATCATCAAGGAGCTACACAAAACGAAGACATCAAGCTCATGTTGGTGAATGGGTATCCGGCTCCAACTCCGACAGCCACTCTGAGAGAAGTTATCACTCCGACTCCGAAGATACTCAAGATGAAGGTGTTGCCGGTCTAGCACTTGTGTCATCCAACTCCTACGACATATTTGATTCACCAAATGAAGGAATTGGAAGATGCTTCATGGCCAAAGGTCCTAAGGTAACACACCCCGAGTATGTTGATTTTAATAGTGATGAAGATGACTTGTTAGGTGATGATGATTTACTTGTTGACAACTCTAGTGATGAATACTATGATGGAACATCAATTAATCATGCTAATCAAGATAAAACGAATGACAATGATAAGGTGAAGATGAGGCTCTAACTAAAGAACTAAACACTCTTAAGTTAGCTCATGAAACTATCTTCGAAGATCATCGAGAACTTTTAAGAGCTCATGAGAAATTACGCTTTGAAAATCTCAATCTTGAGCAAGAGCATGAGTTTTTAAAGGCAATCAATGATGATCTCCGCAAGAAAAGTTCTTCTTACATTGCCAAGCGTTTACTCTTATCCACTTACATGCCTCAAGTCAAGTCTAGTAACAAGAAAAAGAAAGATTCTTCCTCTAGTAGTAACAATGAGCATGCTAAATCCAATATTGTTGCTTCTAGTAGTTCTCTTGATTCCACTAATGATTCTCTTAGCCAAGTTACACTTGAGCAAGAAAACAGCTTATTGAAGGGAATTATAGAGAAAGGAGTGTACAAAAGCCTTGCCCGGAGTAAGCAATTCGAGGAAATTGTGCGCAAGCAAGGAATGCACCGGAAGAATCAAGGTGTTGGTTTTGAACGAAAGTTCAATGCCAATGGAGTTGAGTGGGAAGAAGATCAATACCCCAAGACAAAATTTGTTCCTCAAGAAGAGAAGTATGATGCTTCCTTCAAGAGGATACTAGCTCAAGATGATCTTCCACCACAAGACTACAAGCAAAAAGGCAAGGACAAGCTTCAAGAGGAAATTGATGCATTTGAAGAAGCTCCTAAGACCTTAGTCAAGTGGATTCCCAAGACCACGTCAAGTTCCACTTCATCAAGTATGACTACAACTCCAAGGATTCCCATCAAGATCATGTGGATCCAAAAGAAGAAGAACTAGAGAGTTCTTGAGGGTGACTCCGCCAACATACTTCACTCTTATCATTTTGGCAAGAACAAGTGCAATCAACTTCCACATCTTGCACTAGTTCAAGGAGTCACAAAACCCTCTTGTTGGTAAGACAAGGGACAAGGTAACCTAAAAGTTTTCATGGACATCATCTTGTGTGTGCATCACTCTATGTCTATGGATATCCTTGTTTGTTCCTTGTGGGACTAACCCATGTAGGTATTGAAAGTGCAATTCACTCAAATGGATAGCTCCAAGTGATCTTCATCAACATTGAGCATCCACATCTTCAACATCTACATGAAGTCATCATCGACAAAACCCAAGGTTAGTTCATCCCTCTTAGGGGGGATATCACATCTAGGGGGAGCTTTACTCTAAGACTTGAGCTAAAGCAACTCTAAAGATGTGAACACAACAATGCTTTATGTAAAAGTGGTAACCCCACTTGAGCTTAAACGATGAGTATGACCTATGATCAAGTGATCTCACTTGACTCCTAAGTCAATATACTCATATATAGATGACCTAGTCATCGCAAATTGCTTGATAGATGCTAGAATTGGTTGTGCATGCTTTGTCACATATTTCATTTGCCATCTTATTGTGTGAGCATGTTGGTTGCATATTTTACTCATTCGAGGACATCCACTTGTTGTTTTGATTGTTTGGCTTTATTTTCTTTTGCCAAGTGGATGGACAAGAATGCCTAAGAACCTCCTCTAGCTATCTATGATTTTCTCATCTCAAACTCTATTCATGCTACATCACAAAATTTGATCAAGTCAGATTCGAACCACTCTGTGTGAGGAGCGCTCGGAGTCCCCGATTCGTCATAGACTTAAACTTCCAAAACCTCTTTGTGATTCTCGGTCTGACCGATTCCTCACTTTCGGTCCTACTGAGATCATTAAGTTGATCTAGGTTTTCGATCTCGGTGCAACCGATTTGAACCTTTCGGTCACACCGAGTTGCAGTAACTGCTCGCAGTTATGCATCTCGGTGCCACCGAGTTGTTCCACTCGGTCACACCGACAGGGTCAGGCTATATATAGTCACGGGAAATTTTTTGGAAATTTCTCCGAACCCCTTCACCCGCGCGATAGCCTGCTCTGCCAACTTGGTCTCCGGATCGTCTCCTCGCCGCCAGCAGCCTCATGTCGCTGGTCTCCGTCGCCGTCAACGGGATTCTACCCGCTGTTGCCGCCGTTGCGAGTCTCCGCCACACTAGGGTATGGACTTGATCTTTGTGCTATTCTCCATCCGATTCCTAGCACATTGTGATCATCATGATTCTTGCCACGTTTGATAAACTCCTATCCAGTCAATGAACTCGTAGATTAGGTTTAATTCGAAAATTTTAGGGTTAGGTTTCCGTCGAAACCATCTCGGACCCACCGAGTTGAAAAACTCAGTCCCACCGATTTGTCTTATGCCATTGCACAAGTGAGACTCGGTCTGACCGAGAATTACTTATCGGTGTGACCGATTTTGGAATTCTGTGAAACCCTAGCAGTCTCGGTGCCACCGAACTGTGTGTTGGGGAACGTAGTAATTTCAAAAAAATTCCTACGCACACGCAAGATCATGGTGATGCATAGCAACGAGGGGGAGAGTCTGATCTACGTACCCTTGTAGATCGCAACGGAAGCGTTGACACAACGTAGAGGAAGTAGTCGTACGTCTTCTTCCCGATCCGACCGATCCAAGCACCGTTACTCCAGCACCTCCGAGTACTTAGCACACGTACAGCTCGATGACGATCCCCGGGCTCCGATCCAGCAAAGCTTTGGGGAGGAGTTCTGTCAGCACGACGGCGTGATGACGATCTTGATGTTCTACCGACGCAGGGCTTCGCCTGAGCACTACAACGATATGATCGAGGTGGAATATGGTGGCAGGGGGCACCGCACACGGCTAAGGAATGACCACGTGGATCAACTTGTGTGTCTAGAGGTGCCCCCTGCCTCCGTATATAAATGAGCCAAGGGGCAGGGTGCGGCCGGCCAGGAGGAGGGCGCGGGAGGAGTCCTACTCCTACCGGGAGTAGGACTCCCCCCCCCCAATCCTAGTTGGACTAGGATTCCCCGAGGGCGAAAGAGAGAGAGGGGGGCCGGCCACCTCTCCTAGTCCTAATAGGACTAGGGGAGGGGGAGGCGCGGCCGCCACCTTGGGCTGCCCCTTTCTCCTTTCCACTAAAGCCCATTAAGGCCCATATGGCTCCCGGGGGGTTCCGGTAACCTCCCGGTACTCCGGTAAAATCCCGATTTCACCCGGAACACTTCCGATATCCAAATCTATGCTTCCAATATATCAATCTTTATGTCTCGACCATTTCGAGACACCTCGTCATGTCCATGATCACATCCAGGACTCCGAACCAACTTCGGTACATCAAAATGCATAAACTCATAATAACTGTCATCGTAACATTAAGCGTGCGGACCCTACGGTTCGAGAACAATGTAGACATGACTGAGACACATCTCCGGTCAATAACCAATAGCGGGACCTGGATGCCCATATTGGCTCCTACATATTCTACGAAGATCTTTATCGGTCAGACCGCATAACAACATACGTTGTTCCCTTTGTCATCGGTATGTTACTTGCCCGGGATTCGATCATCGGTATCCAATACCTAGTTCAATCTCGTTACCAGCAAGTCTCTTTACTCGTTTCGTAATACATCATCTCGCAACTAACTCATTAGTCACAATGCTTGCAAGGCTTATGTGATGTGCATTACCGAGAGAGCCCAGAGATACCTCTCCGACAATCGGAGTGACAAATCCTAATCTCGAAATACGCCAACCCAACATCTACCTTTGGAGACACCTGTAGAGTTCCTTTATAATCACCCAGTTACGTTGTGACGTTTGGTAGCACACAAATTGTTCCTCCGGTAAACGGGAGTTGCATAATCTCATAGTCATAGGAACATGTATAAGTCATGAAGAAAGCAATAGCAACATACTAAACGATCGGGTGCTAAGCTAATGAAATCGGTCATGTCAATCAGATCATTCAACTAATGATGTGACCTTGTTAATCAAATAACAATGCTTTGTTCATGGTTAGGAAACATAACCATCTTTGATTAACGAGCTAGTCAAGTAGAGGCATACTAGTGACACTAAGTTTGTCTATGTATTCACACATGTATTATGTTTCCGGTTAATACAATTCTAGCATGAATAATAAACATTTATCATGATATAAGGAAATAAATAATAACTTTATTATTGCCTCTAGGGCATATTTCCTTCAGTCTCCCACTTGCACTAGAGTCAATAATCTAGATTACACAGTAATGATTCTAACACCCATGGAGCAATATTTAGATCCGTATGTACCTTGCAAATTTCTATGTCTCCCACCTGGACTAGATCCCGGATGGAATTGAAGCATCTCTCGATGTGCTTGGTCCTCTTGTGAAATCTGGATTCCTTTGCCAAGGCAATTGCACCAGTATTGTCACAAAAGATTTTCATTGGACCCGATGCACTAGGTATGACACCTAGATCGGATATGAACTCCTTCATCCAGACTCCTTCGTTCGCTGCTTCCGAAGCAGCTATGTATTCCGCTTCACATGTAGATCCCGCTACGACGCTTTGTTTAGAACTGCACCAACTGACAGCTCCACCGTTTAATGTAAACACGTATCCGGTTTGCGATTTAGAATCGTCCGGATCAGTGTCAAAGCTTGCATCAACGTAACCTTTTACGGTGAGCTCTTTGTCACCTCCATATACGAGAAACATATCCTTAGTCCTTTTCAGGTATTTCAGGATGTTCTTGACCGCTGTCCAGTGATCCACTCCTGGATTACTTTGGTACCTCCCTGCTAAACTTATAGCAAGGCACACATCAGGTCTGGTACACAGCATTGCATACATGATAGAGCCTATGGCTGAAGCATAGGGAACATCTTTCATTTTCTCTCTATCTTCTGCAGTGGTTGGGCATTGAGTCTGACTCAACTTCACACCTTGTAACACAGGCAAGAATCCTTTCTTTGCTTGATCCATTTTGAACTTCTTCAAAATTTTGTCAAGGTATGTGCTTTGTGAAAGTCCAATTAAGCGTCTCGATCTATCTCTATAGATCTTAATGCCCAATATGTAAGCAGCTTCACCGAGGTCTTTCATTGAAAAACTCTTATTCAAGTATCCCTTTATGCTATCCAGAAATTCTATATCATTTCCAATCAGCAATATGTCATCCACATATAATATCAGAAATGCTACAGTGCTCCCACTCACTTTCTTGTAAATGCAGGCTTCTCCAAAAGTCTGTATAAAACCAAATGCTTTGATCACACTATCAAAGCGTTTATTCCAACTCCGAGAGGCTTGCACCAGTCCATAAATGGATCGCTGGAGCTTGCACACTTTGTTAGCTCCCTTTGGATCGACAAAACCTTCCGGTTGCATCATATACAACTCTTCTTCTAGAAATCCATTCAGGAATGCAGTTTGGACATCCATCTGCCAAATTTCATAATTATGAAACGCGGCAATTGCTAACATGATTCGGACAGACTTAAGCATCGCTACGGGTGAGAAGGTCTCATCGTAGTCAACCCCTTGAACTTGTCGAAAACCTTTTGCGACAAGTTGAGCTTTATAGACAGTAACATTACCGTCAGCGTCAGTCTTTTTCTTGAAGATCCATTTATTCTCAATTGCTTGCCGATCATCGGGCAAGTCAACCAAAGTCCATACTTTGTTCTCATACATGGATCCCATCTCAGATTTCATGGCTTCAAGCCACTTTGCGGAAT
Source organism: Aegilops umbellulata (assembly GCA_032464435.1). Lineage (NCBI taxonomy): Eukaryota > Viridiplantae > Streptophyta > Magnoliopsida > Poales > Poaceae > Aegilops > Aegilops umbellulata. Next base: position 617,612,477 of record CP136058.1, on the reverse strand, counting down.
CTGGGCTCACCATCGCTTCTTCATAGTTTGTAGGTTCATCATGATCTGGTAGCATGACTTCCAGAACTGGATTACCGTACCACTCTGGCGTGGATCTTACTCTGGTTGATCTACGAAGTTCAGTAGTATCTTGTTCTGAAGTTTCATGATCATTATCATTAACTTCCTCACTTATTGGTGTAGGTGTTGCAGAAACAGTTTTCTGTGATGTACTACTTTCCAACAAGGGAGCAGGTACAGTTACCTCGTCAAGTTCTACTTTCCTCCCACTCACTTCTTTCGAGAGAAACTCCTTCTCAAGAAAGTTTCCGAATTTAGCAACAAAAGTCTTGCCTTCGGATCTGTGATAGAAGGTGTATCCAATAGTTTCCTTTGGATATCCTATGAAGACACATTTCTCCGATTTGGGTTCGAGCTTATCAGGTTGAGGCTTTTTCACATAAGCATCGCAGCCCCAAACTTTCAGAAACGACAACTTTGGTTTCTTGCCAAACCATAGTTCATAAGGCGTCGTCTCAACGGATTTTGATGGTGCCCTATTTAACGTGAATGCGGCCGTCTCTAGAGCGTATCCCCAAAACGATAGCGGTAAATCAGTAAGAGTCATCATAGATCGCACCATATCTAGTAAAGTACGATTACGACGTTCGGACACACCATTATGCTGTGGTGTTCCGGGTGGCGTGAGTTGCGAAACTATTCCACAATTTTTCAAATGTACACCAAACTCGTAACTCAAATATTCTCCTCCATGATCAGATCGTAGAAACTTTATTTTCTTGTTACGATGATTTTCCACTTCACTCTGAAATTCTTTGAACTTTTCAAATGTTTCAGACTTATGTTTCATTAAGTAGATATACCCATATCTGCTTAAATCATCTGTGAAGGTGAGAAAATAACGATATCCGCCACGAGCCTCAATATTCATCAGACCACATACATCTGTATGTATGATTTCCAACAAATCTGTTGCTCTCTCCATAGTACTGGAGAACGGTGTTTTAGTCATCTTGCCCATGAGGCACGGTTCGCAAGTACCAAGTGATTCATAATCAAGTGGTTCCAAAAGTCCATCAGTATGGAGTTTCTTCATGCGCTTTACACCGATATGACCTAAACGGCAGTGCCACAAATAAGTGGCACTATCATTATCAACTCTGCATCTTTTGGCTTCTACATTATGAACATGTGTATCACTACTATCGAGATTCAACAAGAATAGACCACTCTTCAAGGGTGCATGACCATAAAAGATATTACTCATATAAATAGAACAACCATTATTCTCTGATTTAAATGAATAATCGTCTCGCATTAAACAAGATCCAGATATAATGTTCATGCTCAACGCTGGCACCAAATAACAATTATTTAGGTCTAATATTAATCCTGAAGGTAGATGTAGAGGTAGCGTGCCGACCGCGATCACATCGACTTTGGAACCGTTTCCCACGCGCATCGTCACCTCGTCCTTAGCCAATCTTCCCTTAATCCGTAGTCCCTGTTTCGAGTTGCAAATATTAGCAACAGAACCAGTATCAAATACCCAGGTGCTACTGCGAGCATTAGTAAGGTACACATCAATAACATGTATATCACATATACCTTTGTTCACCTTGCCATCCTTCTTATCCGCCAAATACTTGGGGCAGTTCCGCTTCCAGTGACCAGTCTGCTTGCAGTAGAAGCACTCAGTTTCAGGCTTAGGTCCAGACTTGGGTTTCTTCTCTTGAGCAGCAACTTGCTTGTCGTTCTTCTTGAAGTTCCCCTTCTTCTTCCCTTTGCCCTTTTTCTTGAAACTAGTGGTTTTGTTAACCATCAACACTTGATGCTCCTTTTTGATTTCTACCTCCGCAGCTTTCAGCATTATGAAGAGCTCGGGAATAGTCTTGTTCATCACTTGCATATTATAGTTCATCACGAAGCTCTTGTAGATTGGTGGCAGTGATTGGAGAATTCTGTCAATGACGCAATCATCTAGAAGATTAACTCCCAATTGAATCAAGTGATTATTATACCCAGACATTTTGAGTATATGCTCACTGACAAAACTATTCTCTTCCATCTTGCAGCTATAGAACTTATCGGAGACTTCATATCTCTCAATCCGGGCATTTGCTTGAAATATTAACTTCAACTCCTGGAACATCTCATATGCTCCATGACGTTCAAAACGTCGTTGAAGTCCCAATTCTAAGCCGTAAAGCATGGCACACTGAACTATCGAGTAGTCATCAGCTTTGCTCTGCCAGACGTTCATAACATCTGGTGTTGCTCCAGCAGCAGGCCTGGCACCCAGCGGTGCTTCCAGGACGTAATTCTTCTATGCAGCAATGAAGATAATCCTCAAGTTACGGACCCAGTCCGTGTAATTGCTACCATCATCTTTCAACTTTGCTTTCTCAAGGAACGCATTAAAATTCAACGGAACAACAGCACGAGCCATCTATCTACAATCAACATAAACAAGCAAGATACTATCAGGTACTAAGTTTCATGATAAATTTAAGTTCAATTAATCATATTACTTAAGAACTCCCACTTAGATAGACATCCCTCTAATCCTCTAAGTGATTATGTGATCCAAATCAACTAAACCATGTCCGATCATCACGTGAGATGGAGTAGTTTCATCGGTGAACATCATTATGTTGATCATATCTACTATATGATTCACGCTCGACCTTTCGGTCTCCGTGTTCCGAGGCCATATCTGTATATGCTTGGCTCGTCAAGTATAACCTGAGTATTCCGCGTGTGCAACTGTTTTGCACCCGTTGTATTTGAACGTAGAGCCTATCACACCCGATCATCACATGGTGTCTCAGCACGAAGAACTTTCGCAACGGTGCATACTCAGGGAGAACACTTCTTGATAATTTAGTGAGAGATCATCTTATAATGCTACCGTCAATCAAAGCAAGATAAGATGCATAAAAGATAAACATCACATGCAATCAATATAAGTGATATGATATGGCCATCATCATCTTGTGCTTGTGATCTCCATCTCCGAAGCACCATCATGATCACCATCGTCACCGGCGCGACACCTTGATCTCCATCGTAGCATCGTTGTCGTCTCGCCAATCTTATGCTTCCACGACTATCGCTATCGCTTAGTGATAAAGTAAAGCATTACATCGCGATTGCATTGCATACAATAAAGCGACAACCATATGGCTCCTGCCAGTTGCCGATAACTCGGTTACAAAACATGATCATCTCATACAATAAAATTTAGCATCATGTCTTGACCATATCACATCACAACATGCCCTGCAAAAACAAGTTAGACGTCCTCTACTTTGTTGTTGCATGTTTTACGTGGCTGCTACGGGCTTAAGCAAGAACCAATCTCACCTACGCATCAAAACCACAACGATAGTTTGTCAAATAGACTCCGTTTTAACCTTCGCAAGGACCGGGCGTAGCCACACTCGGTTCAACTAAAGTTGGAGAGACAGTCGCCCGCAAGCCACCTGTGTGCAAAGCACGTCGGGGGAACCGGTCTCGCGTAAGCGTACGCGTAATGTTGGTCCGGGTCGTCTCGTCCAACAATACCGCTGAACCAAAGTATGACATGCTGGTAGGTAGTATGACTTATATCGCCCACAACTCACTTGTATTCTACTCGTGCAAATAACATCAAACTATAAAACCTAGGCTCGGATGCCACTGTTGGGGAACGTAGTAATTTCAAAAAAATTCCTACGCACACGCAAGATCATGGTGATGCATAGCAACGAGGGGGAGAGTCTGATCTACGTACCCTTGTAGATCGCAACGGAAGCGTTGACACAACATAGAGGAAGTAGTCGTATGTATTCTTCCCTATCCGACCGATCCAAGCACCGTTACTACGGCACCTCCGAGTTCTTAGCACACGTACAGCTCGATGATGATCCCCGGGCTCCGATCTAGCAAAGCTTCAGGGAGGAGTTTTGTCAGCATGACGGCGTGATGACGATCTTGATGTTCTACCGACGCAGGGCTACGCCTAAGCACTACAACGATATGATCGACGTGGAATATGGTGGCAGGGGGCACCGCACACGGCTAAGGAACGATCACGTGGATCAACTTGTGTGTCTAGAGGTGCCCCCTGCCTCCGTATATAAAGGAGCCAAGGGGGAGGGTGCGGCCGGCCAGGAGGAGGGCGCAGGAGGAGTCCTACTCCTACCGGGAGTAGGACTCCCCCCCCCCCAATCCTAGTTGGACTAGGATTCCCCGAGGGGGAAAGAGAGAGAGAGGGGGGCCGGCCACCTCTCCTAGTCCTAATAGGACTAGGGGAGGGGGGAGGTGCGCAGCCACCTTGAGCTGCCCCTTTCTCCTTTCCACTAAAGCCCATTAAGGCCCATATGGATCCCGGGGGGTTCTGGTAACCTCCCGGTACTCCGGTAAAATCCCGATTTCACCCGGAACACTTCCGATATCCAAATATAGGCTTCCAATATATCAATCTTTATGTATCGACCATTTCGAGACTCCTCGTCATGTCCGTGATCACATCCGGGACTCCGAACTAACTTCGGTACATCAAAATGCATAAACTCATAATAACTGTCATCGTAACGTTAAGCGTGCGGACCCTACGGTTCGAGAACAATGTAGACATGACTGAGACACATCTCCGGTCAATAACCAATAGCGGGACCTGGATGCCCATATTGGCTCCTACATATTCTACGAAGATCTTTATCGGTCAGACCGCATAACAACATACGTTGTTCCCTTTGTCATCGGTATGTTACTTGCCCAAGATTCGATCGTCGGTATCCAATACCTAGTTCAATCTCGTTACCGGCAAGTCTCTTTACTCGTTTCGTAATACATCATCTCGCAACTAACTCATTAGTCACAATGCTTGCAAGGCTTATGTGATGTGCATTACCGAGAGGGCCCAGAGATACCTCTCCGACAATCGGAGTGACAAATCCTAATCTCGAAATACGCCAACCCAACATCTACCTTTGGAGACACCTGTAGAGCTCCTTTATAATCACCCAGTTACGTTGTGACGTTTGGTAGCACACAAAGTGTTCCTCCGGTAAACGGGAGTTGCATAATCTCATAGTCATAGGAACATGTATAAGTCATGAAGAAAGCAATAGCAACATACTAAACGATCGGGTGCTAAGCTAATGAAATGGGTCATGTCAATCAGATCATTCAACTAATGATGTGACCTCGTTAATCAAATAACAACACTTTGTTCATGGTTAGGAAACATAACCATCTTTGATTAACGAGCTAGTCAAGTAGAGGCATACTAGTGACACTAAGTTTGTCTATGTATTCACACATGTATTATGTTTCCGGTTAATACAATTCTAGCATGAATAATAAACATTTATCATGATATAAGGAAATAAATAATAACTTTATTATTGCCTCTAGGGCATATTTCCTTCACTGTGACTCGGTCTGACCGAGTTCACTAGTTCAGGTTCCAAAACTGCTTCGGTATCACCGAGTTTAGAAATCGGTAGATCCGAGATGCTTTAAGTGGGAAACTAAAACTAAGTTTTTGGATTATTCTTTTGCAAAAATCTCTGCATTTTGTGATGCTCATCTACTCTATCTCATCTATAACCCATTCACAGGGTCAGCAGTCAGAGCTTGCATCATGTCAAACCAAAGTGATAGCCAGAACCTGTCAGAACAGCAAGTGCAGCTGAGTGAGGGCACTAGTCCCTCAAGTTCCTCAGATGATGGAAGCAGGAGCACCCCTAGCAATCTGCCTAAAGCTGCCACAAGACAGAGAAAGAAGAGAACCTCAGAGTCAGAAGATGAGGATTATGTGGCAGAAGAGGAAGCAACCTCCAAGAGAGTTGAGCCAGCACAAGGTACAAAGCCAGGGTTGAAGTTCAAAAGGCCAGCAGGCAGGCAGCCTATGTCAAAGGCAAGAGCTTCAACTGAGAAGCCCACTCCCATTGAGCCAGTTGCTGCTGAGGGCAAGAAGAGGAAAGAAAGGGTGAAGAAAACTGTAGCCAGAGTGCTTGGCAAAGCTTCCATCATGGAAGATGAGGAGGAAGAAGAAGAGGTGGCTGCACCAGCACCAAAGGCACCCAAGCTGATGGGTGATGCCATAAGATCAGGGGCAGCTGCTTCCAAGGCCAAGCCAGCTCCAAAGCCCAAGCCAAAGAGGAATACAAGAAGCATCCCAGCTGTTGAGAAGAACAAGGCCCCAGTGCCTGAAGCTGTAGAAGAAGAGGAAGAGAATGTCCTCAGGAAGCTCAAGCCCAAGATCCCAGACCACAAGGATGCTCATCCTGTGGCTGAGGATATGAAACTCAGGAGAGATTCTGGGCTCCGGAAGTGGAGAGAAGCAGACCCGTATGCTTCAAGGAGAAGGACTGCAGTGGACTACAGGTTTCACACCAAGGAGCAGCAAGATTTCTATGAGACAGTGCTGCTAGACAAGAAGCCCATTGTCTGTGACATGAGATGGGTCGATTGGCAATATATCAAGGATAACGAGGAGTACTTCCCTGGAGTGCAGGACAGCTTTAAGCCGTGTGGAGTAGAGGACTTTGTTGGGCAGAAGCTCACAAAGTGGAACGAGGAACTCATCATGCAGTTCTACTCCACAGCCCATTTTTATCCAGATGGTAGGATAATTTGGATGTCAGAGGGTACGAGGTACCAGTCCACAGTTGCTGAATGGGCTCAGCTGATAAATGCCCCAGAGGAGCAAGCAGATGACTTGGACGTTTATGCCAAGAAGAAGATGGACCACAACTCCATGTCCAACATGTACAAGGAGATTCCAAATGAAGCACTTGACACTTTCAAGTTTGGCTTAGTACATTATCTTCTATCAGGGCTGCCCACTATCAATTGGATATTGAGGCACACCTTATTGCCCAAGTCTGGAGATCACAAGATGATCAGAGGCCACGCGATCAACTTGCTTCATATCTTTGACGTGCCTCAGAAATTCAAGGTGATGAGCCTAATGGTAGAGACCATTAAGAGGATAGCAGCAGACCAGAAGAGGAGTTGTGGATATGCCCCACAGATTCAGGAGCTCATCAACTCCAAGATGGGCACGGGCATATACCTGTTGGACAAGGAACACCTGCCTATCCGTCCGGACTTTGAAGATAATCAAGTGGCCATGACTGAGAATGAGCCTTCATCTGCCCAAGCACAAGCCAAGAAGGAGAAGGATAGGAAGGAGAAAGCTGCCAAGATGCCTACTCAAGCGGAGGCATCTGAATATTTTCTGAAAACCAAACAAGAGCAGCTTGGTTACTTGATTGCATCCGCCCTGCGGATTGAGCAAGGACTAGCCACCCTAACTCAAAACTAGGCAAGCTTAGAGAGGATCATGGAACAAAAGTTCTATGACTTGGATGTCAAAGTGACAGAGATTCAGTCTGCAGTGGAGCAGCTCCAGGATGACATGCAGGAGAGGAGAGGCAAGACTACAACTGATGCCTTTGCCAGAGTGCCCCGAGCTCCGAGGTCATCTGCAGTGCCAGTTCCTGACACAAGGGCAACCGCCTCAGCTCCAGCCGCAGCATCAGCTCCAACTCCAGCATCTACTTCAGCTCCAGCGTCTACTTCAGCATCTACGGAAGCCTTCGTACTTGGAGTGATCCAGACTCCACCACCACCTGAAGATCAAGCCTGAGTGTCGACTTAGCACTATGCATTTTCTAGGAACTTTTTGGTAACTTGTTGCCAAAGGGGGAGAAAATGTATAGATCATAGGCTTCGAGAGAGAGTGTTGCTTTTATTCTCTCTTGTTTTATTTGGTGGTTTTTCGAACTTCGTTTGCTTTTGTGTGAGATACTACGTCATTATCTGTGAGACATCGATGATCATGTGTTTGATCATAAGCTACACTTAATGTTTGCTTAATATTTTTATCCTAACTATCTTATGTGATTGGTGATAAGTGCATGTATTTCATACTTATCATTTTAAGAGCTCCACCAAGATGTATGTGACATGGAAGAGTAACCCATGACTCTAACTCTTTGTGCATTTGCAGTCCAAAGAAAATTTTAAATATGCACAAATTTAGGGGGAGCTCTTACTTATCACATACTTCTCAAAGCGACGATATATTTCATGCCTATTATTATTTGTCGAAGCTTTGATCTATATGTTGTCATCAATTACCAAAAAGGGGGAGATTGAAAGTGCAACTATCCCTAGGTGGTTTTGCTAATTCATAACAACATATAGCTCATTGAGCTAATGCTATTCCAAGATGATTATTTCAAGAAAGCTCAATGATTGGCATGGCATGGATGTGAAAGTGGAACCCTCAAAATGCTAAGGACAAAGGATTGGCTCAAGCTCAAAAGCTCAAGACTCTTCATTTTATATTTTAGTGATCCAAGATCACATTGAGTCTTTAGGAAAAGCCAATACTATCAAGGAGGGATGAGGTGTTGCTTAATGAGCCTCTTGCTTCATGTGCTTAATGATATGCTCCAAAATCCTCAGCTACGTTCCCATATCCACAAATGACCTAAACCCTAAGCCAAACTCGGTCATACCGATTCTATCTATCCGGCGCCACCGAGTTTCACTTGTCATAAGCCACTGCCAAACCCTAGCAATTCGGTCCTACCGATAGGGATCTCGGTCTCACCAAGATGGGGTTGCAAACTCTTTGTTTCCCTTTCGTAACTTTTCGGTCTCACTGAAAGAGCGAATCGGTCCCACCGAGATTGCAATGTAAACTCTGTGTTTCCCTTTTGTAACTTTTCGGTCTCACCGAAAGAGCAAATCGGTCCCACCGAGTTTGCCTGACCAACTCTCTGGTAAGCTTATTACCAAACTCGGTCTCACCAAGTTTGTGTAATCGGTCTCACCGAGATTACGTTATGCCCAAACCCTAACAGAATCGGTCCTACCGAGTTGCATGTCAGTCCCACCGAAAATCTCTAACGGTCACTAGGTTTACCTTTTCGGTCTGACCGAGTTTATTGATTCGGTCCCACCGAGATTGGTAGATTGTGTGTAACGGTTGGATTTTGTGTGGAGGCTATATATACCCCTCCACCTCCTCTTCATTCGGAGAGAGAGCCATCAGAACACATACACCATTCCAACTCATATGTTCTGAGAGAGAACCACCTACTCATGTGTTGAGACCAAGACATTCCATTCCTACCATATGAATCTTGATCTCTAGCCTTCCCCAAGTTGCTTTCCACTCAAATCTTCTTTCCACCAGATCCAAATCCTATGAGAGAGAGTTGAGTGTTGGGGAGACTATCATTTGAAGCACAAGAGCAAGGAGTTCATCATCAACACACCATTTGTTACTTCTTGGAGAGTGGTGTCTCCTAGATTGGCTAGGTGTCACTTGGGAGCCTCCGACAAGATTGTGGAGTTGAACCAAGGAGTTTGTAAGGGCAAGGAGATCGCCTACTTCGTGAAGATCTACCGCTAGTGAGGCAAGTCCTTCGTGGGCAATGGCCATGGTGGGATAGACAAGGTTGCTACTTCGTGGACCCTTCGTGGGTGGAGCCCTCCATGGACTCGCGCAACCGTTACCCTTCATGGGTTGAAGTCTCCATCAACGTGGATGTAGGATAGCACCACCTATCCGAACCACGGGAAAAACATCCGTGTCTCCAATTGCGTTTGAATTCTCCAAACCCTTCCCTTTACATTCTTGCAAGTTGCATGCTTTACTTTCCGCTGCCAATATACTCTTTGCATGCTTGCTTGAATTGCGTGATGATTGCTTGACTTGTCCTAAAATAGCTAAAATCTGCCAAGAATTAAAATTGGGAAAAGGTCAAGTTTTTATTTGGTCAAGTAGTCTAATCACCCCCCCCCCCCCTCTAGACATACTTTCGATCCTACACTATGGCTCCTGCCGGTTGTCATACTCATTGACATGCAAGTCGTGATTCCTATTACAAGAACATGATCAATCTCATACATCACATATATCATTCATCATTCATCACAACCTTTGGCCATATCACATCACAAAACACTTGCTGCAAAAACAAGTTAGACGTCCTCTAATTGTTGTTGCAAGTTTTTTACGTGGCTGCTATAGGGTTCTAGCAAGAACGTTCTTACCTACGCCAAAACCACAACGTGAATTGCCAATTTCTATTTACTCTTCATAAGGACCCTGTTCATCGAATCCGACCCGACTAAAGTGGGAGAGACAGACACCCGCCAGCCACCTTATGCAACTAGTGCATGTCAGTCGGTGGAACCGGTCTCACGTAAGCGTATGTGTAAGGTTGCTCCGGGCCGCTTCATCCCACGATGCCGCCGAATCAAGATAAGACTAGTAACGGCAAGCAAATTGACAATATCGATGCCCACAACTACTTTGTGTTCTACTCGTGCATAGTAACTACGCATAGACCTAGCTCTGATACCACTGTTGGGGAACGTAGCAAAATTTTTAAATTTTCTACGCATCACCAAGATCAATCTATGGAGTCATCTAGCAACGAGGGAGAGAGGAGTGCATCTACATACCCTTGTAGATCACGAGCGGAAGCGTTCAAGAGAACGGGGTTGATGGAGTCATACTCGACGTGATTCAAATCACCGATGACCAAGTGCCGAACGGACAGCACCTCCGCATTCAACACACGTACGATTGGGAAGACATCTCCTCCAACTTGATCCAGCAAGGGGGAAGGAGAGGTTGATGAAGATCCAGCAGCACGACGGCGTGGTGGTGGAAGCAACGGTGATCTCGGCAGGGCTTCGCCAAGCGCAAGGGAGATGGAGGAGTGTCACTGGAGGGAGAGGGAGAGGCCAGGGGCTTGGGTGCGCAGCCCTCCCTCCCCCCACTATATATAGGGTGCCTAGGGGGGCGGCGGCCCTAGGAGATCCAATCTCCTAGGGGGGCGGCGGCCAAGGGGGTGCCTTGCCCCCCAAGGCAAGGGTGGCGCCCCCCACTGAAGGAAATATGCCCTAGAGGCAATAATAAAGTTATTATTTATTTCCTTATTTCATGTTAAATGTTTATTATTCATGCTAGAATTGTATTAACCGGAAACATAATACATGTGTGAATACATAGACAAACAGAGTGTCACTAGTATGCCTCTACTTGACTAGCTCGTTAATCAAAGATGGTTATGTTTCCTAACCATGGACAAAGAGTTGTCATTTGATTAACAAGGTCACATCATTAGTTGAATGATCTGATTGACATGACCCATTTCATTAGCTTAGCACCCGATCATTTAGTATGTTGCTATTGCTTTCTTCATGACTTATACATGTTCCTATGACTATGAGATTATGCAACTCCCGTTTACCAGAGGAACACTTTGTGTGCTACCAAACGTCACAACATAACTGGGTGATTATAAAGGAGCTCTACAGGTGTCTCCAAAGGTAGATGTTGGGTTGGCGTATTTCGAGATGAGGATTTGTCACTCCGATTGTCGGAGAGGTATCTCTGGGCCCTCTCGGTAATGCACATCACATAAGCCTTGCAAGCATTGCGACTAACGAGTTAGTTGCGAGATGATGTATTACAGAACGAGTAAAGAGACTTGCCAGTAACGAGATTGAACTAGGTATTGGATACCGACGATCGAATCTCGGGCAAGTAACATACCGATGACAAAGGGAACAACGTATGTTGTTATGCGGTCTGACTGATAAAGATCTTCGTAGAATATGTAGGAGCCAATATGGGCATCCAGGTCCCGCTATTGGTTATTGACCGGAGACGTGTCTCGGTCATGTCTACATTGTTCTCAAACCCGTAGGGTCCGCACGCTTAAGGTTTCGATGACAGTTATATTATGAGTTTATGAGTTTTAATGTACCGAAGGAGTTCGGAATCCCAGATGAGATCGGGGACATGACGAGGAGTCTCGAAATGGTCGAGACGTAAAAATCGATATATTGGACGACTATATTCGGACATCGGAAAGGTTCCGAGTGATTCGGGTATTTTTCGGAGTACTGGAGAGTTACGGGAATTCGCCGGGAGAAATATTGGGCCTTGATGGGCTTTAGTGGGAAGAGGAGAAAGGGCCTGCTGCGCCCCCCCTCCCCTCTAGTCCGAATTGGACTAGGGAAAAGGGGGGCGGCCACCTTTCCTTCTCCTCCACTTCCTTCTCCCTTCCTCCCCTCTTGGTGGACTCCTACTAGGACTTGGAGTCCTAGTAGGACTCCACATCCTGGCCGCGCCTAGCCTTGGCCGGCCTCCTCCTCCTCCATCCTTTATATACAGGGGCAGGGGGCACCCCATAGACACACAAGTTGATCCATGTGATCATATTCTTAGCCGTGTGCGGCGCCCCCTGCCACCATAATCCTCGATAATATTGTAGCAGTGCTTAGGCGAAGCCCTGCGACAGTAGTACATCAAGATCGTCACCACGCCGTCGTGCTGACGGAACTCTTCCCCGACACTTTGCTGGATCGGAGTCCGGGGATCGTCATCGAGCTGAACGTGTGCTAGAACTCGGAGGTGCCGTAGTTTCGGTGCTTGATCGGTCGGGCCGTGAAGACGTACGACTACATCAACCAAATGCTTCTGTTGTCGATCTACAAGGGTACGTAGATCACACTCTCCCCTCGTTGCTATGCATCACCATGATCTTGCGTGTGCGTAGGAAAATTTTGAAATTACTACGTTCCCCAATAGTGGCATCCGAGCCTAGGTTTTATGGTTTGATGTTATGTGCACGAGTAGAACACAAGTGAGTTGTGGCGATATAAGTCATACTGCCTACCAGCATGTCATACTTTGGTTCAGCGGTATTGTTGGACGAGACGACCCGGACCAACATTACGCGTACGCTTACGCGAGACCGGTTCCTTCGACGTTCTTTGCACATAGGTGGCTTGCGGGCGACTGTCTCTCCAACTTTAGTTGAACCGAGTGTGGCTACGCCCGGTCCTTGTGAAGGTTAAAACGGAGTCTATTTGACAAAACTATCGTTGTGGTTTTGATGCGTAGGTAAGATTGGTTCTTGCTTAAGCCCGTAGCAGCCACATAAAACTTGCAACAAACAAAGTAGAGGACGTCTAACTTGTTTTTGCAGGGCATGTTGTAATGTGATATGGTCAAGACATGATGCTAATTTTATTGTATGAGATGATCATGTTTTGTAACCGAGTTATCGGCAACTGGCAGGAGCCACATGGTTGTCGCTTTATTGTATGCAATGCAATCGCGCTGTAATGCTTTACTTTATCACTAAGCGGTAGCGATAGTCGTGGAAGCATAAGATTGGCAAGACGACAACGATGCTACGATGGAGATCAAGGTGTCGTGCCGGTGACGATGGTGATCATGACGGTGCTTCGGAGATGGAGATCACAGGCACAAGATGATGATGGCCATATCATATCACTTATATTGATTGCATGTGATGTTTATCTTTTATGCATCTTATCTTGCTTTGATTGACGATAGCATTATAAGATGATCTCTCACTAAATTATCAAGAAGTGTTCTCCCTGAGTATGCACTGTTGCGAAAGTTCTTCGTGCTGAGACACCACGTGATGATCGGGTGTGATAGGCTCTACGTTCAAATACAACGGGTGCAAAACAGTTGCACACGCGGAATACTTAGGTTATACTTGACGAGCCAAGCATATACAGATATGGCCTCGGAACACGGAGACCGAAAGGTCGAGCGTGAATCATATAGTAGATATGATCAACATAGTGATGTTCACCAATGAAACTGCTCCATCTCACGTGATGATCGGACATGGTTTAGTTGATTTGGATCACGTGATCACTTAGAGGATTAGAGGGATGTCTATCTAAGTGGGAGTTCTTAAGTAATATGATTAATTGAACTTAAATTTATCATGAACTTAGTCCTGGTAGTATTTTGCAAATTATGTTGTAGATCAATAGCTCGCGTTGTTGCTTCCCTGTGTTTATTTTGATATGTTCCTAGAGAAAATTGTGTTGAAAAATGTTAGTAGCAATGATGCGGATTGGATCCGTGATCTGAGGTTTATCCTCATTGCTGCACAGAAGAATTATGTCCTTGATGCAGCGCTAGGTGTCAGACCTATTGCAGGAGCAGATGCAGACGTTATGAACGTTTGGCTAGCTAAATATGATGACTACTTAATAGTTTAGTGCACCATGCTTAACGGCTTAGAATCGGGACTTCAAAGACGTTTTGAACGTCATGGACCATATGAGATGTTCCAGGAGTTGAAGTTAATATTTCAAGCAAATACCTGAGTTGAGAGATATGAAGTCTCCAACAAGTTCTATAGCTAAAAGATGGAGGAGAATCGCTCAACTAGTGAGCATGTACTCAAATTGTCTAGGTACTACAATCGCTTGAATCAAGTGGGAGTTAATCTTCCAGATAAGATAGTGATTGACAAAATTCTCTAGTCACCATCACCAAGTTAGTAGAAATTCGTGATGAACTATAGTATGCAAGGGATAACGGAAACGATTCCCAAGCTCTTCGTGATGCTAAAATCAACGAAGGTAGAAATCAAGAAAAACATCAAGTGTTGATGGTTGACAAGACCACTAGTTTCAAGAAAAGAGCAAAAGGGAAGAAGGGGAACTTCAAGAAGAATGGTAAGCAAGTTGCTGCTCAAGTGAAGAAGCCCAAGTCTGGACCTAAGCCTGAGACTGAGTGCTTCTACTACAAAGGGACTGGTCACTGGAAGCGTAACTACCCCAAGTGATTGGCGGATAAGAAGGATGGCAAAGTGAACATAAGTATATTTGATATACATGATTATTGATGTGTACTTTACTAGTGTTTATGGCAACCCCTCAGTATTTGATACTAGTTCAGTTGGTAAGAGTAGTAACTCAAAACAGGAGTTGCAGAATAAACAGAGACTAGTTGAGGGTGAAGTAATGATGTGTGTTGGAAGTGGTTCCAAGACTGATATGATCATCATCGCACACTCCCTATACTTTTGGGATTAGTGTTGAACCTGAATAAGTGTTATTTGGTGTTTGCGTTGAGCATGAATATGATTTGATCATGTTTATTGTAATACGGTTATTCATTCAAGTAAGAGAATAAATTGTTGTTCTGTTTACATGAATAAAACCTTATATGGTTACACACCCAATGAAAATAGTTCGTTGGATCTCGATCGTAGTGATACACATAATCATAATATTGAAACCAAAAGATGCAAAGTTAATAATGATAGTGCAACTTATTTGTGGCACTGCCGTTTAGGTCATATTGGTGTAAAGCGCATGAAGAAACTCCATGCTGATGGGATTTTGGAATCACTTGATTATGAATCACTTGATGATTGCGAACCATGCCTCATGGGCAAGATGACTAAGACTACATTCTCCGGAGCGAGCAACTGACTTATTGGAAATAATACATACTGATGTATGCGGTCCGATGAGTGTTAAGGCTCACGGCAAGTATCGTTATTTTCTAAACTTCATAGATGATTTGAGCAGATATGGGTATATCTACTTGATGAAACATAAGTCTGAAACATTTGAAAAGTTCAAAGAATTTCAGAGTGAAGTGGAAAATCATCGTGACAAGAAAATAAAGTTTCTACGATCTGATCACGGAGACAAATATTTGAGTTACGAGTTTGGTCTTCAATTAAAACAATGTGGAATAGTTTCACAAACTCATGCCACATGGAACACCACAGCATAATGGTGTGTCCGAACGTCATAACCGTACTTTATTGGATATAGTGCAATCTATGATGTCTCTTACCGATCTACCACTATCGTTTTTGGGGTTATGCATTAGAGACAGCTGCATTCACGTTAAATAGGGCACCATCTAAATTCGTTGAGACGACACCGTGTGAACTATGGTTTGGCAAGAAACCTAAGCTGTCGTTTCTTAAAGTTTGGGGTTGTGATGCTTATGTGAAAAAGTTTCATCCTGATAAGCTCAAAACCAAATCGGAGAAATATGTCTTCATAGGATACCCAAAAGGAGACTGTTGGGTACACCTTCTATCACAGATCCTAAGGCAAGACATTCGTTGCTTATAATGGATCCTTTCTAGAGAAGGAGTTTCTCTCGAAAGAAGTGATGAAGGCATGCACCTACGGTAGGGGCACAGACCCGTCCTAAGAGCCCTACCATAGGACATCCTTAGAGGAAGTCACCTTTCAATCAACTCGAAGGTGTCCCACTCGACGGGTCCAAGACACTCGACCAAGAAGCTGTCACTCGACCAACAAGCCAACCACTCGACCGCCAGGAGACCTCAAATCACTCCCAGGCAAACGGTCAGCTATTAAGTAGTCTTTATGATCATCATGACGCTTTATTAGGGACGTTATTAGTAACGCCCACCTTAAATGTACCTTAAACCCTGCATTACTGAGGGCAGGAGAGGGCTGGCGAACTCTATATAAGCCACCCCCCTCCTCAGTATGAGGGGTTCGCACCCCTGTCATCTTATTCACGCATAATCCAATCGACCGCCTCCGGGCACCGAGACGTAGGGCTGTTACTTCCTTAGAGAAGGGCCTGAACTCGTAAACCTTGCGTGCTTACGACTTCCCAATAGCTAAGGTCTAGCATCTTCATACACACCCCCCTACCTCACTGTCAGACTTAGAACCACGACAGTTGGCGCCCACCGTGGGGCATTAGTCTTAGCGCCTACTTGGAGAAGTTGCGATTTTTCCGATCCACTCGATCATGTTTTCCTGCGGAGCTTTGGCGGAGGGCCGCGAGATCCGTCTCGGCCGACTTGCTTTCATCGCCGACGACTCCGCTTGGCTCCAGGAAGCGCCGCTTGACGTCGACGCGCTCCCCGTCCGCGGTGCGACGCACTTCCGCGCGTGCGTCCGTGGCGTCCTCCTGAGGCAGCCATCGACCCCATATCGGTCGACTCCCGTGCCATCCCCCCGTCCTGTCTCCCGCCAGCGCAAGCGCTCGGGTCGGTCGAGGCTCCAGCGGTGGATGAAGCACGCCGTGGCCCGCCAGTCGGCGACCCAGCAGGTCGCTACAATCGAGCCTAACGAATCCCTCTACGGCCTGTTCGATCTGTCGACTGGCTCCATGGAGTCCGCTTCCGAGTGTGACAGCAGCGACCCCCTGGCGGAGGTCCTGGCTGTCGAGGGGACACGTAGTCCCCCTGGATTCCCTCGCACTGACGATGGTGCCGACAGGGGCGATCCGTCGCACCCTCACGACGAGTACCTCCCCGAGCCTCTTACATCGTTGCAACGGGAAGAGCTTCGTCGCCGGAACATGGACGCGCTCTACACACCTATTGTTGGAGAAACCCCCGAGGCCCGGGCCTTGGAGGATGCGCGCTTGGCTAATTTGGCCGAACGCACTCGACTGGAGAATCTACAGCGGGCTCTCGACGAGCGGGCGCGTCAGCGGGCTCCCGAGTCCAGTCGACGCCAGTAGGCTCCCGAGTCCAGTCGACGCCCGTAGGCACCCGAACCTAGTCGACGGCAGCTCTTCCCGCCACCACAGGTGTACCGAACTCCGGTTCAGAACCTGGCTGCCGCGGCCCGCATAGCGGAGTCGATCCAGCCCTCCCAGTCGGAGGCCGGAAGAGGATTGCTGCAGATCAGAGCATTGCTCCGAGCAGCGGGGAATCAGAATTCCGCCGTCTCTTAGTCACGGGACAGGATCCACAGTCGATCCGTCGCAACGGAGACCGTCCAGTCGGCTCACAGCCCGAGATCGCCCCCGAGGCGTGAGGGACGTGGAGACCGGCACGATCGGTATAGGAGGAACAAGCAATATGATCACCGACCCGACCGTGATGATGGGCGTCGGGTGCCGTCCCCTCCTCCGTGGAGCGGATCATATGCACCTCAGCGTCGAGACGATAGGCGCCCCCATCATACTGGGCAGAGGAGCCCAGTCGACCCCAGAGACCCAGGCTTTGACGCGAGATCCATCCTCGTTCAAGGACTGGTGGACAGAAACAGGGCCCATCGAGAGGGCCACAACAGAGATACGCCCACCGGCGGCAGAACACACGCCTCGGGGCCTGAGTGTTTCAGTCGAGCCATCAGGGCCGCGGTGATCCCACCCAACTTCCGGCTAGCGACTGGAATCAGCAAGTTCACCGACGAGTCCAAACCTGACACGTGGCTCGAAGATTACCGAGTGGCTATGCAGATCGGCGGCGGCAACGACGAGGTGGCCATGAAGCATTTACCCCTCATGTTGGAAGGCTCAGCTAGGGCGTGGCTGAATCAGCTGGCGCCCAGCAGCATTTACACTTGGGAGGATCTCTCCCGAGTGTTTGTTACAACCTTCGAAGGGACATGCAAGCGCCCTGCGGGCCTTACAGAGCTGCGGTCTTGCGTACAGAAGCCGAATGAAACACTGAGGGAATACATCCAGAGGTGGATCACACTGCACCACTCGGTCGAGAACGTGCCTGACCATCAAGCAGTCTGCGCTTTCAAGGAAGGAGTCAAGTACAGGGAGTTGAATCTGAAATTTGGCCGGACCGGAGAGATGTCCCTTAATCGGATGATGGAGATTGCCACCAAGTACGCTAATGGAGAAGACGAAGACCGACTCCGAAGCGGCAAACTTAAGTCAGTCGCCCAAGAAACCGGAGGGAACTCCAGTCGGAAGCAGAAGCGGAAGGCCGAGCCAGCCGCTCCCGGGGAGGCCCTGGCCGTGGCCCAGGGAAACTTCAAGGGGAAACCCAAGGGCACTTGGAAGCCCAAGAAAGTCAAGGATCAGGATGGGAATGATGTTTTGGATTTGCCATGTCACATCCACACCAAGAAAGATGAAGAGGGTAATTTTATTTACCCCAAACATACCACTCGACAATGCCGGCTCCTGATCCAAAAGTTTCAGGGCAAGCAGCCCAAAGATAGAGAGAAAGAGCCAGACAGGGTTGAGGACAAGGATGACAGCGACGATGGATACCCCCAGGTCAATTCCACCCTGATGATTTTTGCCGATGTCGAAAGCAAAAGTCGACTGAAAGTCATAAACCGGGAGGTGAACATGGTTGCCCCTGCAACTCCCAGTTACCTGAAGTGGTCCCAGACGGCCATCACGTTCGACCAGTCCGATCATCCAACACACATTGCCACCCCTGGGAGGCAAGCTTTGGTGGTCGACCCAGTTGTCGAAGGCACTCGACTGACCAAAGTCCTGATGGATGGTGGCAGTGGCCTGAACATACTGTACGCGGAAACCTTGAAAGGAATGGGCATTCCGATGTCCAGACTCAGCACCAGTAACATGAGCTTCCACGGAGTCATTCCTGGGAAGAAAGCCGAGTCACTCGGCCAGATTGCTCTTGATGTGATTTTCGGTGATTCAAAGAATTACCGCAAGGAAAAGTTAACGTTTGAAGTTGTGGACTTCCAGAGTGCTTATCACGCCATCTTGGGCAGGCCGGCTTATGCACGCTTCATGGCTCGACCATGCTACGTGTATCTTAAATTAAAGATGCCTGGTCCCAAAGGTGTGATCACTGTTACAGGCAACCGGAAGAAAGCAGAAGAATGTTTCCAGAAGGGATCAAAGATCGCCGACGCTCAGATGGCAGTAGTCGAGCTGAAAGAGTACCAAAAGACTGCCGACCCGAGTGAATTGCTGCGGGCTAAGAAGCCTGCCTCCGAATCAGCTTTTCAGTCGGCCGGCGAAACAAAGACGGTCCACATTCACCCGACCGACCCCGACGCAGCTCCGACTCACATCTCAACGACGCTCGACTCCAAATAGGAACAAGCGCTCATCCAGCTCCTCCGTGAGAACTGGGACATCTTCGCATGGAAACCCTCTGACATGCCCGGAGTTCCCAGGGGGCTGGCTGAGCACCGCCTGCGAGTCGACTCAAAGTTGAAACCCGTGAAGGAACATCTGCGGCGGTCCGCCGTCCAGAAAAAACAAGCTATCGGTGAAGAAGTGGCTCGGCTCTTAGCAGCTAAGTTCATTCGAGAGATCTACCACTCCGAGTGGCTCGCCAATGTTGTCATGGTCCCCAAGAAGGACAAGTCACTCCGCATGTGCATTGATTTCAAGCATATCAATCGGGCCTGCCCGAAAGATCATTTTCCTCTCCCTCGCATCGACCAAATTGTCGACTCAACTGCGGGATGTGAGAGATTGTCTTTTTTAGATGCCTACTCCGGGTACCATCAGATCCGTCTGTATGGGCCCGACGAAATCAAAACAGCTTTCATCACTCCATTCGGATGCTTCTGTTACGTCACCATGCCGTTCGGCCTCAAGAACGCCGGAGCCACATTTATGAGAATGATCCAGAAGTGTTTACTCACTCAAATCAGTCGGAATGTGGAGGCGTACATGGACGATATCGTGGTCAAGTCCCGGAAAGGTTCCGACCTACGGGCTGACCTTACTGAAACCTTCACCAACCTCAGGAGGTACGATATCAAGCTCAAGCCGTCAAAATGCACTTTCGGAGTTCCAGGTGGCAAGCTACTCGGCTTTCACGTTTCTGAACGGGGAATCGACGCCAATCCTGAAAAAATTGGCACCATACTCCGGATGAAGCGTCCCGTACGTGTGCATGATGTCCAAAAACTTACAGGTTGCTTGGCCGCCTTAAGTCGACTCATCTCTCGACTCGGTGAAGAAGCGTTGCCTCTTTACCGACTGATGAAAAAGTCTGACAAGTTCGAATGGACTCCAGAAGCTGATGTAGCGTTTGCAGAGCTCAAAGCTCTGCTCTCCACCCAGCCAGTGCTAGCTGCTCCAATCAGCAAAGAGCCTCTGCTGCTTTATATTGCATCTTCAAAACAGAGATACCCCACTACCAGAAGCTTGTATATGGGATTCACATGACCACGAAGAAAGTTGCACATTATTTCTCTGACCACTCCATTACAGTCGTCAGCGACGCCCCATTATCGGAGATCTTGCATAACAAAGATGCAACTGGTCGAGTGGCCAAGTGGGCGATTGAACTCCTTCCTTTAGACATCAAGTTTGAAGCAAAGAAAGCCATCAAGTCTCAAGCGATCGCGGATTTCATCGCCGAGTGGATTGAACAGCAACTTCCGACTCAAGTTCGCTCGGAACACTGGACTATGTTCTTCGATGGATCCAAAATGCTGAATGGTTCGGGCGCGGGGGTAGTTCTGCTCTCCCCCCGAGGAGATAAGCTCAGATACGTTCTCCAGATTCACTTCGATTCCTCCAATAACGAAGCAGAGTACGAAGCACTTTTGTATGGGTTGCGCATGGCCATTTCACTCGGCGTCCGTCGCCTCATGGTCTATGGCGACTCTGATCTGGTGGTTAATCAAGTGATGAAGGAATGGGATGTCAGGATTCCGGCAATGACTGGATACTGCAATGCAGTACGGAAGCTAGAGAAGAAGTTCGAGGGGTTGGAACTCCACCACATCCCTCGACTGAAAAACCAGGCAGCTGACGACTTGGCAAAGATAGGCTCCAAGAGAGAAGCCATTCCAAGAAGCCCCGCAGCCGTCAGTACAAGAAGATCCTTTCACAGAAGAAGCCCCGCAGCCGAAAAGTGCCGCGGACCCGACTGAAGTTGAAGTGCCTGCAGTAGTCGACCTGATCATGGAAGTCTTGGCAGTCACCCCCGGCTGGACGATACCATACATTGCATATATCCTAAGGAAAGAACTCCCGGAGGACGAGGAGGAGGCTCGACAGATCGTCCGCCGATCTAAGGCCTTCACAGTCATAAGGGGACAGCTGTACAGAGAAAGTGCGACCGGAGTCGGCCAGAAATCCATAGCGCCAGAAGAAGGTCAAATAATCCTCAACGATATCCATTCGGGAACCTGCGGACACCATGCGTCCTCTCGGACCATTGTGGCTAAAGCATACCGGGCTGGATTTTATTGGCCAAGGGCAAATGAGATGGCGAAAGAGATAGTCGACAGGTGCGAGGGCTGCCAGTTCTACTCCAACATGTCACACAAGCCCGTGTCAGCCCTGAAAACCATTCCGCTCGTCTGGCCCTTTGCCGTCTAGGGATTGGACATGGTTGGCCCCTTGAGAACTGGCAGGAGTGGGTTCACTCACGTGCTTGTGGCAGTCGACAAGTTTACCAAATGGATCGAGGCTAAGCCCATAAAGAGCCTTGACGCTGGCACCGCTATCAGTTTCATCAGAGGGTTGACATTCAGATATGGAGTCCCACACAGCATCATCACTGATAACGGGTCAAACTTTGATTCGGACGAATTCAGGGCATTTTTGCGCTTCTCAAGGCACATGAGTCGACTACGCCTCAGTCGCTCACCCCCAGTCGAACGGACAGGCTGAAAGGGCAAATGGTCTGATCCTCAAAGGGCTAAAACCCCGGCTGATGCGCGATCTCAAGCACGCGGCGGGTGCTTGGGTCGACGAGCTTCCGTCAGTGCTATGGGGATTAAGGACCACCCCTAACCGGTCGAATGGAAGGACCCCGTTCTTCCTGGTTTATGGAGCCGAAGCTGTCCTGCCAAGCGATCTCCTTCATAATGCGCCCCGAGTTGAACTTTACACCGAAGATGAAGCAGAGCAGGCCCGGCAAGATGCAGTCGACCTCTTGGAGGAAGAGAGGGAGATGGCAATGATCAGATCGACCATTTACCAGCAGGACTTGCGTCGATTCCACGCCCGGAACGTGAAAAGTCGAGCTTTTCAAGAAGGAGATTTGGTCCTCCGAGTGGATCAACAGAAACCTCACAAGCTCGCTCCCACTTGGGAAGGCCCCTTCATCGTCACCAGAGTCCTTCACAACGGAGCATATCACCTTTACAATGTTGATCGACAGATCAACGAGCCTCGAGCTTGGAACGCGGAGCTTCTCCGCCCCTTTTACACTTAAGGCCGCTCTCAAACCAGATGTAATAAGAAAAACTCCTAGGGTTCATTTTTATCAGAAATAAGAGTGTTCCAATAATTGTTGTCACTGTTGTATGAATCCGAAATCCCCCAGTGGGTGACTTAGCTGCGAATCCGGTTCGCCTAAGTTTGAAAAATAAAATCCTACCGAGTGGAGAGCAATCCTCCCACTCGGGGGCTTAGCTGCAGTTCAGCACTCGCCTAAGTTCTCCACGAAGAGACTTAGCTGCAGTCAGACACTCGCCTAAGTTTGAAAAATCCTAGCGAGTGGAGAGCAATCCTCCCACTCGAGGGCTTAGCTGCAGTTCAGCACTCGCCTAAGTTCTCCATGAAGAGACTTAGCTGCAGTCAGACACTCGCCTAAGTTTGAAAAATCCTACCGAGTGGAGAGCAATCCTCCCACTCGGGGGCTTAGCTGCAGTTCAGCACTCGCCTAAGTTCTCCACGAAGAGACTTAGCTGCAGTCAGACACTCGCCTAAGTTTGAAAAATCCTACCGAGTGGAGAGCAATCCTTCCACTCGGGGGCTTAGCTGCAGTTCAGCACTCGCCTAAGTTCTCCATGAAGAGACTTAGCTGCAGTCAGACACTCGCCTAAGTTTGAAAAATCCTACCGAGTGGAGAACAATCCTCCCACTCAAGGGCTTAGCTGCGGTTCAGCACTCGCCTAAGTTCTCCACGAAGAGACTTAGCTGCAGTCAGACACTCGCCTAAGTTTGAAAATTCCTACCGAGCGGAGAGCAATCCTCCCACTCGGGGGCTTAGCTGCAGTTCAGCACTCGCCTAAGTTCTCCACGAAGAGACTTAGCTGCAGTCAGACACTCACCTAAGTTTGAAAAATCCTACCGAGTGGAGAGCAATCCTCCCACTCGGAGGCTTAGCTGCAGTTCAGCACTCGCCTAAGTTCTCCACGAAGAGACTTAGCTGCAGTCAGACACTCGCCTAAGTTTGAAAAATCCTACCGACTGGAGAGCAATCCTCCCACTCAGAGGCTTAGCTGCAGTTCAGCACTCGCCTAAGTTCTCCACGAAGAGACTTAGCTGCAGTCAGACACTCGCCTAAGTTTGAAAAATCCTACCGAGTGGAGAGCAATCCTTCCACTCGGGGGCTTAGCTGCAGTTCAGCACTCGCCTAAGTTCTCCATGAAGAGACTTAGCTGCAGTCAGACACTCACCTAAGTTTGAAAAATCCTACCGAGTGGAGAGCAATCCTCCCACTCGGGGGGCTTAGCTGCAGTTCAGCACTCGCCTAAGTTCTCCACGAAGAGACCTAGCTGCAGTCTGACACTCGCCTAAGTTTGAAAATTCCTACCGAGTGGAGAGCTCCGCCACAAATACAATGTACAACAACGGGGTGTGGGTCGACTAACACCTTCTCCCGAGAGCTCCGCCACAAATACAATGTACAACGACAGGGTGGGGGTCGGCCATCAAGCACCTCACGACAGTTCCAGACCATAGAGACATTCAGCAAAAATAAAGTTCGGATAAAGCTTAAAAGGCCCCGGGCCCCGAATCAAAGTACTCGAGCCCTCAGCTCAGCAGAGTTTAAACGACTACAAGTCCACTCGGCATCCCGAGGCTAATTTAAGGAAAGGCATAAAAAGTTTTCTCACTCCTCAAGAGGAGGGCTGGCAGGAGCGACGAACTCTTCCAAGTCGATCCCGTCCGCAATGCGAGTAGCTGCAGCGATGAAGGTCTCCATGAAGTCCTGGAAGCTGTGCCTCTTGGTATTGGCGACTTGGATGGCGGCCAGCTTTTCTTCTCGCGCCTCCTTGCAATGAACGCGGACTAAGGATAGAGCCACGTCAGCGCCGCAGCGGGCAGAGGACTTCTTCCACTCCTGCACTCGATCGGGAATTTTGTCAAGTCGAGCCATAAGAGACTCGAGATCGTTCTGGAGCGCAGATTCTGGCCAAAGTGTCGAGTCGATCCGCGACACGGCAACCTTCAGTCGAGCCATATAATCCACGGCGCCGTCGACTCGAGATTCCAGTCGGAGCAAGTTCATGGCAGTGTCGTCTTTCACCGGAGAATTGATTGGGTCAAGACCCGTTTCGATCCGCCCGGTCTCCTCTTCGAAGTTCTGACAGAATTCTGCACACAAGACCTAAAGATAAGCCAACGACCACAGGATTGAGTCGACACAAAAAGTACAAAATAGTCAAAATTAGATGTGCACCTTCAAGTTTGATGTACAGCCTCTTGGCGAGGCTCCTCAGGAAGCTCTCCAGGTCGTCCCTCCTACGGGCGATGCCTTCCATCTCCTCACCCAAGAGGAGGTTCTTCTTCTTCCAACTGGCAGTCAGCTTGTTGGCATCAGTCAGAGCGGCCTGCAACCTAATGTTCTCTTGCTCCAACTGGCCGACCGAAGCCAGCTTCTGTTCGGCCAGAGCCATCTTGTCGTCAGCCGCCTTACGGGCAACAGCCAGGTCCTGGTCCTTCCTCGCCAACGCTCTTTCCAATTCTCCTACAAAGAAACGGCGATTGAATCAGAAACAGCAAAGGAATGCCCAAGCCTGAAAACAGAACCAGTCGACAAAGTCGCTTTACCTGCGGCGCCCTCCCTGACCTTCTGCAACTCCGTCCTGGCCAGCTCTAAATCAAGGTCCAGCTGAATCTTCTGCTTCTCCAATTCAGCATAACGAGCGACAAGTTCGCAAGATCTCTGCAAAAGAAAAAACCAGCCGACAGACGTTCGAGATAAGTTGCTCCCGAGTAACTAAGGAACAATGGTGACGTTTCTAAGAACACAGCCGAATCAAAAATATTCGACCGTAGTCTCGGGGACTACACCCAGTGGGTGCACTCAGCGTGCCCCACTGGTTCGACCAAAAAGAAAACACACCCAGTGGGTGTACAAGTACAGATACAAAGATCTTCAAAAAGGAAGAGAAAGAGAGAAAGACTCTTCAAACAAACAAACATCAAGTCAACTGACCTGGACGTTACTCTGAAGCGCCGAACTCGCGTTGTAAGCCGCCTGGCTGGCCTACGGAGCCCTCTTCACCTGCTCCATCATGACCCCTACCTGGTGTATGGCCTCCTTCGCAGCGGCCACTTCGTCTTCAGGGGCAGAGTACGCGACAAAGAGTGAAGTCGGATCGGCAGTCGACGCCGAGGGCTGCGCACTCGACGGAGGATTGGCAGTCGGATTGGCAGCCGACGCCGAAGGTTGCGCACTCGACAGGGGATTGGCGAAGGACACAGAGGCCCGAGGGGCATCGCCGCCGTCCCGTGTCGCGGCCTCAGGCACCAGAGCAGGCTGGGGAGCCCTGTCAGTCGACGGCCTCCTGGTCCTCCCTATCCTCAGCGGCTCATTGTCATCGTCATCCGGGAGGTCGATAACTTGAGGAGGAGCTGCAGGAAGATCTTTCAATCGACAAGAATTGCAAGTCAACTCAAAAACAAAACGTCGATGATCGTACCAGGGTTGGAGGTTGCAGCGTTCCCCATCTCTTGGTCGTCATCCTTGGCTGAGACCTCGGAGGTAGCAGCACTGCAAATTTCGAAGAATCAACCAGTTCAGCATAATGAGTCGACTGAGGATCTGTCCTCCAATCGACGAAAGAAGTCAAAGCTTGTTACCCGGAGATGACAGGGACAGTTATCTTCATCTTCGGCAGAGTCTTGGGCGGCTTGGACTGCGTCGTGCACGGTTGCTTGGGAACCTTCCCAGTCGGTGTCGGAGAAGAGGTCCGAGGGCGTTTCGACGATGGCCCGACGGAGGCAGTCGCCTGACCACGTCCCTGCGCCGGGTCGTGCACGAGCTTGGATCGTCTCTCTGGGCGGGAAGGTTCGGCCTCTTCCTCCTCCTCCTCGCTAGAGAAGATGTCGTCGCCTTCCTCTCCTTTGCCGTCTGACTCCCACTCGCCCTGGTCGTCCCCGCTCTCACCTCCGCTCCCCTCACCTTCCTCAGTCGACCCCTGCGCCCCGTTGGGCGTCGAATACATCTCAGTGGTCGCCTAAAAGACAGCAAGCAAAATGGAAAGTCAGTCGACTCGCTCAAGAGAAGACCAGTGCAGAAAGCAATATTTCAGTCGAAAACGCAAAGACACACCTGGTCGACCTCATAAGAGCTGTCGAGTGGAACGACCCTCCTGGCTCCTCGGGGGTTGTCTTTGTTCCCTGTAATGCTTGACAGCCACCCCTCCAACATCTCGTCGGTGACCTCCTCTGGGTGGACCCGAGTGGAGTCCTTGAGGCCGGAGTACAACCACATCGGGTGATCCCGAGCCTGGAGGGGTTGGATTCTCCTCCTGAGGAAGACTTCGAGCAGGTCCATCCCCGTCACGCCCTCACGGACAAGTTCGACCACTCGACCCGCCAGTATCTTGACCTGGGCCTTTTCTTCGGGCGTCACCTTCAGAGAAGCCGGCTTTTCTGCTCGGTCGAGGGTGAAGGGTGGGAGTCCAGTCGACTGCCCCGGGGTCACTTGATCCTGGCAGTAGAACCAAGTCGCCTGCCACCCTCGAACCGACTCCGGGAAAGTGATGGAGGGAAAACAACTTTTCCCCCTTGTCTGGATCGCCAAGCCCCCGCACAGCTGGATCACCTGTGTCCTCTCGTCACTCGACTTAGCCTTCTTCACCGACTGAGAGCGAACGGTGAAGATATGCTTGAAAAGTCCCCAGTGTGGGCGGCACCCCAGGAACGCCTCGCACATAGAAATAAAAGCGGCGAGGTAGACTATGGAGTTCGGAGTGAAGTGGTGGAGCTGCGCCCCGAAGAAGTTCAGGAAATTGCGGAAAAAGGGTGGGCGGCAAGGAGAAACCACGGTCAATGTGAGTCGCCAGGAGGACGCGCTCACTATCACGTGGCTGGGGCTCGATTTCTCTCCCCGGAAGACGCACCGCCTTGTGGAGGATGACTCCTCCCTCGACCATGTCGTCGAGGTCCTCCTGACGAAGCACCGAGGGCATCCAGTCGCCCTGGATCCACCCCTTGGGCAGGGCCGTCCGAGAAGAAGAGCCCCCGCGCGCAGACTTCTTCCCCTTCCCGGCCGCCGCCGCCTTCTTCGCGCGCTCCAGAGCGGTCGTCTTGCCCTTCACCATCGTCGCCGGCAAGGTCTCAGGCTGGTTTTTGTGGTGGCGGGGCGAGAGCGAAGGAAGCGGAGGAGACGACGGAGAGACAGAGAGAGGAGCAGAAGAGATGAGCACGCGTACTGAAGAGAGGCTCCGGGCCAACTATTTATAAGGGGCCACTCCCGAGTGGCTGACAGGTAGGCCCGAGCTATCCAGTCAAATCCCGTGGCAGGCGCGCGCTGTACGTGGCGAAAAAGGCGGCGTGGGGATCGAGGAGCCTTCGCACTGTCGCTCTCGATTACTGCGGCCGCCCCCGTCCCGCGCGCTTCCCAAAAAATCCGAATCCCGCGATCTCCGCCGGGTGCAGAACAACTTGGCGAAACGGAAATCCCGCGCACGCCGGCGCCCGATGCCTCGCAGGTAAAAGAATCCATTCGACGAAAGGCCTGGAATGGATCAAGGCGACTGAAAGAGGTTAATAACGTCATCCGTGACAGTCGACCCAGAACGAAGCACCTATAATAACCTGAAGGGTCGGTTGGAAAGGTCCCTAACCCCTTTTTTTCACTCCAGCCTCGATCCGTTCGGGGGCTAATGATCAAGGCATGCACCTAAGGTAGGGGCACGGACCCGTCCTAAGAGCCCTACCATAGGACATCCTTAGAGGAAGTCACCTTTCAATCAACTCGAAGGTGTCCCACTCGACGGGTCCAAGACACTCGACCAAGAAGCTGTCACTCGACCAACAAGCCAACCACTCGACCGCCAAGAGACCTCAAATCACTCCCAGGCAAACGGTCAGCTATTAAGTAGTCTTTATGATCATCATGACGCTTTATTAGGGACATTATCAGTAACGCCCACCTTAAATGTACCTTAAACCCTGCATTACTGAGGGCAGGAGAGGGCTGGCGAACTCTATATAAGCCACCCCCCTCCTCAGTATGAGGGGTTCGCACCCCTGTCATCTTATTCACGCATAATCCAATCGACCGCCTCCGGGCACCGAGACGTAGGGCTGTTACTTCCTCAGAGAAGGGCCTGAACTCGTAAACCTTGCGTGCTTACAACTTCCCAATAGCTAAGGTCTAGCCTCTTCATACACACCCCCCTACCTCACTGTCAGACTTAGAACCACGACAAGAAGTGAGTGGGAGGAAAGTAGAACTTGATAAGGTAATTGTACCTTCTCCCTTATTGGAAAGTAGTTCATCACAGAAATCTGTTCCTGTGACTACTACACCAATTAGTGAGGAAGCTAATGATGATGATCATAAAAACTTCAGATCAAGTTACTACCGAATCTCGTAGGTAAACCAGAGTGAGATCCGCACCAGAGTGGTACAGTAATCCTGTTCTGGAAGTCATGTTACTAGACCATGACGAACTTGCGAACTATGAGGAAGCAATGATGAGCCCAGATTCCGCGAAATGGTTTGAGGCCATGAAATCTGAGATATGATCCATGTATGAGAACAAAGTTTGGACTTTGGTTGACTTGCCCGATGATCAGCAAGCAATTGAGAATAAATGGATCTTCAAGAGGAAGACGGACGCTGATAGTAGTGTTACTATCTACAAAGCTAGAATTGTCGCAAAAAGGTTTTCGACAAGTTCAAGGTATTGACTACGATGAGAGTTTCTCACTCGTATCTATGCTAGAGTCTGTCCGAATCATGTTAGCAATTGCCACATTTTATGAAATCTGGCAAATGGATAAACAAAATTGCATTCCTTAATGGATTTCTTAAAGAAGAATTGTATATGATGCAACCAGTAGGTTTTGTCAATCCTAAAGGTGCTAACAAAATATGCAAGCTCCAGCGATTCATCTATGGACTGGTGCAATCATCTCGGAGTTGGAATACACGCTTTGATAAGTTGATCAAAGCATATAGTTTTATACAGACTTGCGGTGAAGCCTGTATTTACAAGAAAGTGAGTGGGAGCACTACAACATTTCTGATAAGTATATGTGAATTGTTGATCGAAAATAATGTAGAATTATTCTGTAAAGCATAAAGGAGTGTTTGAAAGGAGTTTTTCAAAGAAAGACTTCGGTGAAGCTGCTTACATATTGAGCATCAAGATCTATAAAGATAGATCAAGACGCTTGATAAGTTTTTTCAATAAACACATACCTTGACAAGATTTTGAAGTAGTTCAAAATGGAACAGTCAAAGAAAGAGTTTCTTGCCTATGTTACAAGGTGTGAAATTGAGTAAGACTCAAAGCCCGACCACGGCAGAAGATAGAAAGAGAATGAATGTCATTCCGTATGCCTTGGTCATAGGTTCTATAAAGTATGCCATGTTGTGTACCAGATCTATTGTATACCCTACCACTGAGTTTGGCAAGGGGGTACAATAGTGATCTAGGAGTAGATCACTAGACAGCGGTCAAAATTTTCCTTAGTGGAATAAGGATATGTTTCTTGATTATGGAAGTGAAAAAAGGTTCGTCATAAAGGGTTACGCCGATGCAAGTTTTGACACTAATCTAGATGACTCTAAGTCTCGGTCTAGATACATATTGAAAGTGGGAGCAATTAGCTAGAGTAGCTCCATGCAGAGCATTGTTGACATAGAAATTTGCAAAATACATGCGGATCTGAATGTGGCAGACCCGTTGACTAAGATTCTCTCACAAGCAAAACATGATCACACCTTAGTACTCTTTGGGTGTTAATCACATAGCGATGTGAACTAGATTACTGACTCTAGTAAACCCTTTGGGTGTTGGTCACATATCGATGTGGACTATGGGTGTTAATCACATGGTGATGTGAACTATTGCTGTTAAATCACATGGCGATGTGAACTAGATTATTGACTCTAGTGCAAGTGGGAGACTGAAGGAAATATGCCCTAGAGGCAATAATAAAGTTATTATTTATTTCCTTATTTCATGATAAATGTTTATTATTCATGCTAGAATTGTATTAACCGGAAACATAATACATGTGTGAATACATAGACAAACAGAGTGTCACTAGTATGCCTCTACTTGACTAGCTCGTTAATCAAAGATGGTTATGTTTCCTAACCATGGACAAAGAGTTGTCATTTGATTAACGAGGTCACATCATTAGTTGAATGATCTGATTGACATGACCCATTTCATTAGCTTAGCACCCGATCGTTTAGTATGTTGCTATTGCTTTCTTCATGACTTATACATGTTCCTATGACTATGAGATTATGCAACTCCCGTTTACCGGAGGAACACTTTGTGTGCTACCAAACGTCACAACGTAACTGGGTGATTATAAAGGAGCTCTACAGGTGTCTCCAAAGGTAGATGTTGGGTTGGCGTATTTCGAGATTAGGATTTGTCACTCCGATTGTCGGAGAGGTATCTCTGGGCCCTCTCGGTAATGCACATCACATAAGCCTTGCAAGCATTGCGACTAATGAGTTAGTTGCGAGATGATGTATTACAGAACGAGTAAAGAGACTTGCCAGTAACGAGATTGAAGTAGGTATTGGATACCGACGATCGAATCTCGGGCAAGTAACATACCGATGACAAAGGGAACAACGTATGTTGTTATGCGGTCTGACCGATAAAGATCTTCGTAGAATATGTAGGAGCCAATATGGGCATCCAGGTCCCGCTATTGGTTATTGACCGGAGATGTGTCTCGGTCATGTCTACATTGTTCTCAAACCCGTAGGGTCCGCACGCTTAAGGTTTCGATGACATTTATATTATGAGTTTATGAGTTTTGATGTACCGAAGGAGTTCGGAGTCCCAGATGAGATCGGGGACATGACGAGGAGTCTCGAAATGGTCGAGACGTTAAGATCGATATATAGGACGACTATATTCGGACATCGGAAAGGTTCCGAGTGATTCGGGTATTTTTCGGAGTACCGGAGAGTTATGGGAATTCGCCGGGAGAAATATTGGGCCTTGATGGGCTTTAGTGGGAAGAGGAGAAAGGGCCTGCTGCGCCCCCTCCCCTCTGGTCCGAATTGGACTAGGGAAAAGGGGGGCGGCCACCTTTCCTTCTCCTCCACTTCCTTCTCCCTTCCTTCCCTCTTGGTGGACTCCTACTAGGACTTGGAGTCCTAGTAGGACTCCACATCCTGGCCGCGCCTAGCCTTGGCCGGCCTCCTCCTCCTCCATCCTTTATATACAGGGGCAGGGGGCACCCCATAGACACACAAGTTGATCCATGTGATCATATTCTTAGCCGTGTGCGGCGCCCCCTGCCACCATAATCCTCGATAATATTGTATCGGTGCTTAGGCGAAGCCCTGCGACAGTAGTACATCAAGATCGTCACCACGCCGTCGTGCTGACGGAACTCTTCCCCAACACTTTGCTAGATCGGAGTCCGGGGATCGTCATCGAGCTGAACGTGTGCTAGAACTCGGAGGTGCCGTAGTTTCGGTGCTTGATCGGTCGGGCCGTGAAGACGTACGACTACATCAACCAAACGCTTCCGTTGTCGATCTACAAGGGTACGTAGATCACACTCTCCCCTCGTTGCTATGCATCACCATGATCTTGCGTGTGCGTAGGAAAATTTTGAAATTACTACGTTCCCCAACACCCACCCCTAGGGTTTCTAACCCTAGGCGCAGGGGGAGGCCCATGGGGGGGAGCGCACCAGCCCACTAGGGGTTGGTTCGCCTCCCACTTCAGCCCATGGGGCCCTCTGGGATAGGTGGCCCCACCCGGTGGACCCCCGGGACCCTTCCGGTGGTCCCGGTACAATACCGGTGACCCCCAAAACCTTCCCGATGGCCGAAACTGGACTTCCTATATATGAATCTTTACCTCCGGACCATTCCGGAACTCCTCGTGACGTCCGGGATCTCATCCGGGACTTCAAACAACTTTCGAGTTACCGTGTGCTAATATCTCTACAACCCTAGCATCACCGAACCTTAAGTGTGTAGACCCTACGGGTTCGGGAGACATGCAGACATGACCGAGAAGCCTCTCCGGTCAATAACCAACAACGGGATCTGGATACCCATGTTGGCTCCCACATGCTCCACGATGATCTCATCGGATGAACCACGATGTCGAGGATTCAATCAACCCGTATACAATTCCCTTTGTCATCGGTACGTTACTTGCCCGAGACTCGATCGTCGGTATCCCAATACCTTGTTCAGTCTCGTTACCGGCAAGTCACTTTACTCGTACCGTAATGCATGATCCCGTGATCAACCACTTGATCACATTGAGCTCATTATGATGATGCATTACCGAGTGGGCCCAGAGATACCTCTCCGTCATACGGAGTGACAAATCCCAGTCTCGATTCGTGCCAACCCAACAGACACTTTCGGAGACACCTGTAATGTACCTTTATAGTCACCCAGTTACGTTGTAATGTATGGCACACCCAAAGCACTCCTACGGTATCCGGGAGTTGCACAATCTCATGGTCTAAGGAAATGATACTTGACATTCAGAAAAGCTACAGCAAACGAACTACACGATCTTTGAGCTAAGCTTAGGATTGGGTCTTGTCCATCACATCATTCTCCTAATGATGTGATCCTGTTATCAATGACATCCCCATATCCATAGCCAGGAAACCATGACTATCTGTTGATCAACGAGCTAGTCAACTAGAGGCTCACTAGGGACACATTGTGGTCTATGTATTCACACATGTATTACGATTTCCGAATAATACAATTATAGCATGAATAATAGACAATTATCATGAACAAGGAAATATAATAATCATTTTATTATTGCCTCTAGGGCATACTTCCAACAATTCGATCGTCGGTATCCCGATACCTTGTTCAATCTCGTTACCGGCAAGTCTCTTTACTCGTTCCGTGACACATCATCCCGTGAGCAACTCCTTGGTCACATTGTGCACATTATGATGATGTCCTACCGAGTGGGCCCAGAGATACCTCTCCGTTTACACGGAGTGACAAATCTCAGTCTCGATTCATGCCAACCCAACAGACACTTTCGGAGATACCTGTAGTGTACCTTTATAGCCACCCAGTTACGTTGTGACATTTGGCACACCCAAAGCACTCCTATAGTATCCGGGAGTTGCACAATCTCATGGTCTAAGGAAATGATACTTGACATTAGAAAAGCTTTAGCAAACAAACTACACGATCTTGTGCTAGGCTTAGGATTGGGTCTTGTCCATCAAATCATTCTCCTAATGATGTGATCCCGTTATCAACGACATCCAATGTCCATGGTCAGGAAACCGTAACCATCTATTGATCAACGAGCTAGTCAACTAGAGACTTACTAGGGACATGGTGTTGTCTATTTATCCACACATGTATCTGAGTTTCCTATCAATACAATTCTAGCATGGATAATAAACGATTATCATGAACAAGGAAATATAATAATAACCAATTTATTATTGCCTCTAGGACATATTTCCAACAGCAACACCTTCTCCTTGATTATGATGGAGGGGTCAATGGTCACATACACAATCTACTTAACAACGTTGGAAATGTTTGGTCCTCTTTCATCATGCTCTATAGCATTCCTAGCTATCCAAACCGACCAGGAACCACACTAAATATTCTCTATGTTCATAGGGATAAAGTTTGTTATTAATCTCTCCACATCCTGTCTTCCCGATATTGGGTCAATCAGATCTTCCACCATCACCGCATTCCCATTAGGGGGTCCGATAGTTGGTTTGAAACCAGGATTATGATCAGGGATCCATGGCTCCTCCCAAACTCTTGTTGAACTGTCGTCCCCAATGGCCAAGAAAAATAGCTCGCCAAGTATGCGATGAATTCCTTCTCTTCGTAGCCGACATGAAATAAATATCATGGTTGAGTCAGACTACATGGAGGTAGTCACATGGCAAGGCAACAACTCCATTGAACCGGCAACGATGATCTACAAAGAGTGCACTTTTTTAGTTCACATCTTTAATCATGTCAATCTACAAAGATTGCTCCTTTTTAGTTCACATCTTTAATCATGTCATTACAAACCATTGTCCTAGATAGGCGAATGGGGCCGCTGATATTTTAGCTACCCAACCCGGGAAATCACATAACATTTGTTTGCGGTGTGCATCCACCGGATTTTATAGTTCATGTATTGGCGAACGAGGTATCGTTAGTTTCACAATTAAATCAGTAATAACCTGACAGTACGTAAAAAAAGTAACCTTTGAGTTTTAAAAGATTTTTTAGTTAATGTATGTATTGACCGATAGTGTATCATTATTTTCACAAGTATTAATTTAACATAATCCATTACAAACCATTGTCCTAGATAGGCGAATGGGGCCGCTGATATTTTAGCTACCCAACCCGGGAAATCACATAACATTTGTTTGCGGTGTGCATCCACCGGATTTTATAGTTCATGTATTGGCGAACGAGGTATCGTTAGTTTCACAATTAAATCAGTAATAACCTGACAGTACGTAAAAAAAGTAACCTTTGAGTTTTAAAAGATTTTTTAGTTAATGTATGTATTGACCGATAGTGTATCATTATTTTCACAAGTATTAATTTAACATAATCCACCATAATGACATTTTAAGTCAAAAAGGAAAAGAGAACCCTTGTTGACATTTAAAAGTACCATTTGAGAGTAAAGAAAAATGGTGATCCAAGCAGTTGGATTATAAGGATCAGGAACAAAAAGCAAATGCCCTCACGCAGGATCGAACTACGGACCTTCAGTTTACAAGACTGACGCTCCACCACTGAGCTATAAGGGCCTTGTTGACGCTACTTTGAATTAATTCTATGTATAAGCGAGCAAAACCTCTTGTGACACGCCGACAACAACATGCCTGAAATTTGCACCACAGAAATCAAGTTTCATTTGCAAGTAGCCATCACAGCACCGAGCCAAAAAATTCTCATGATCATCTTTGTTAGACCAAAAACCATTTACAAAAAGAGTCACTTGTATACGATGATCATCTCATCTCATGATCCACCTCTTTGATCAATACACATGTATGGCGTATCAGTATTATCATCACAGCCAGCAACGAAGCTGATCCGGCGCCGAGCACCAAGACGATCACTTGCCGTTCCATGTCTGCGCTCTCTTCTTGGCCAGGAACATGACCATGCGCGGGAAGAAGGGCTTCTTCTGCCCGGCATCCTCCGCCGCCGCCATCGCCGCCATGTCCGCCCGAGGCATGTACCCGGCCCTCGGGCTCAGGATGTGCGGGTTCCCGCCGCGCGCGTCGCCGCCCTCCAACGTCGAGATCTCCGCCAGCCCCGCGCGGGGCGGCGACGCCGTCTCGCCGCCCGCGCGCCGCCGCAGCTCCGCCTGCAGCGCCCGCTCCGCCGCCAGCTTCGCCGACTCGGCCTGCTCGCACTCCTCCGTCGCCGCCCGCAGCGTCTGCCTCCTCAGCTCCGTGTCCCTCCCCAGCTTCGCCAGCTTCTGCTGGCCCCGCGCCTCCGCGTCCTGGGCCTCCTTCACCTGCCTCAGCGCCTCCGCCACCCGCTCGCCGGCCGCCTCCTCAGTCCCCCGCGCCCTCCGGCTCAGCTCCTCGTACTCCTCCGTGGTCAACGCCACGCAGTCTTCAGGGACTTGGGCCTGCGCGCTCTGGGTGCCGCCCTGCTGCTGCTGCTGCAGCGCGTCCGCCGAGGCCGCGGCGGCCTCCGCCGACGCCTTCGCCGCGAGTACCTCCCGCAGCACGGCCTCCAGCCGCGCCTCCGTGGCCTGGACCGCGGCCCTGGCCACGCGCGCGTCTTCCCTGGCCGCGGCGACTTCCTCCTGCGTCGCCCGTGCGCTCGCCTTGGCTCGCTCCGCCTCTCGCCGTGCATCGTCAAGCTGTTCGGCCGTCGTCTTCTTCTTCCCCTCTTCGCTGTCCCTCGCTCTTGCCTGCGCCGCGGCGAGCTCGGAGATCACCCGGCTCAGCTCCTCCTCCAGCGATTGGATGGACGCGGACGACGACGTGCTCTGCTTCTGCCGTAGCGCGGCGAGCTCCGCCTTCTCCTTGTCCAGGTCCGCGCGCAGCGACGCGGCGGCGATGTGCAGGATCTTGGTCTCGTCCTTGGCCTTCTCGACGCTCCCCATCGCCTCCTCGAGCTCCTTCTTCGCCTTGCCCACCATCGCCGGCGTGCTGCTCGCCGCCGACGTCTGTTTATCCTCCTCCTCGCTGGCCCCTTGGACGGCGCGCGCGAACAGCTCGGCTCTGAGGGTCGCGAGATGCTCGGAAGCCGCGGCCACCTGGGACTCGAGGTCGCCGGCCGCGGCCAGGTCATCCCTCAGCCTCCGCACCTCCCTCTCAGCTTCCTCCAGCTGATTCTGCCACCGCACCTTGTCCTCCCGCCACGCCAGCGCCAGCCTCATCCTCTTCTCCTCCGCCGCGTCGTGGGTGGCGCGCGCGGACTCCAGCTCGGCCCTGAGCACCTCGAACTCCGCGGCGGCCTCCCTCAGGGCCTCGGCGGCGTGCACCGTCTCGCCAGCAGTGTCCCGCACCCTCGCCGCCGCGGCGCTGGCCTCCTCCGCGACGGCGTCCCGCTCCTTCCTGAGCGCGTCCATCTCGGCCCTGGCCGCGCGCAGGTCGGCGAGCGCGGCGGCGTGGCGGCCGCGGACGGAGTCGAGCTCGGCCTTGGCGGCGGCGCGCTCCCGGGCGCTCTTCTCGAGCTTGCGCAGGCGGAGCTTGGCGAGCTCCGAGTCCTTGCGCGCCTGCGCCTCGGCGATCTGCGCGCGCTTGACGGTGAGCCAGAGGTCGTCGATCTCGCCGGTGGCGCCCATGAGGTCCTGCTGCGCCTCGGCCCGGCCGGCGTCCGCCTCCCGCGTGCGGCGCTGGTACTCCGCGGCCTCCGCGTGCACCACGGCGAGCTCCTCCTCGGCCAGCTGCCGCCGCTGCACGCACGAAGGAACCAGAGCAAATCGTCAGACCGACCGACAGACAGACGGACGGAGCAGCTAGTAATCATCATCGACGGAGACGCGGATGACATAGGGGGGGGGGGGGGACCTCTCGCCAGTCGAGGATGCCGCCGAACTTGGAGACGGCGCCGCGGACGGGGTCGACGGGCGCGGCGGAGTCGACGTGGACCTTGCCGTCGATGACGCGGACGAAGCGCTCGGCGATGTCGGAGGCCGTGTAGGCGCCCGGGCCGCCCTCGCCGTCCTCGTCGTCCTCCTGGCGGTGGGTGTCGAAGAAGTCGGCGTCCTCGGAGCTGGCGCGGGAGACGGAGGCCGACGCCGGCGCCGGGTGGCTGCCGCTGGCCCCTTCCATGCTGGAGCTAGGCTCCTCCATCCCGCAGCATAGGCGTAGGACGCGGAAGAAGCACCTCCTGACCGCACCCACGCTCCGAGGTTCCTGGCAGCAATGCTAAGGTTGAACCGAAGACGGACGAGCGAGCGAGCATAGCAATCCATGAAGCTTGCGCACGTTGGTTACCTGGGTCGTTGGCTTGATCGTTCCTATTGAGCTGTCGTCGGCGGGGAGGGGAGCGGCACGTCGACGAGGGGGGCGAGGGATAGGCTCTGGTTTGGTCGGTGTGGGTGGGAGGCGGAGGGAGGAAGGGGAAGGGAGGGGCAGAGTGTGGCGGGGAGGCGATGGCGCGCGCGAGCCGCGGAGCCTCTCCTCCTGGCACTCACGTCACGCGCGGATTGGTTTTTTTTTGGTGGGTGGGTGGGTGAGGGAGGGAATCTGGAAATCCTGGGCCGGAATTCGGCAGCCATTGGATCGATATCTCGGCGCTCTCCTGGGCCGTACGTGGGAGCGCGGTCCCCGTCTCGTCGGATCGGGACAGATTTGTTTGTTTGGCCCAACCCAAACGAAGGCAGCGTGAGGCCAGCAGCGCCCCGTGTCGCCGCAGCCCTCCCAGTCCCAGCGCCGCTCGCTCCGCCGCCCGCCCACCCCCGGCGACCACGGCGAGATGAGGCCCGCGGCGGCCGCGGCCGCATCCGTGCTGCAAGCGCCGCGGCGAGCTCTCGGAGGGGTGTCGTTCGTCGCCGCGCGCTGCGCCTCCTCCTCCTCCTCTGTCGCCGCCACTGCGTACGGTGAGGCCGCCGCATACTGCTTCTTATGGATGATGTTAGTTCGTTCCCGGCGTTTTATATGGCTCCCCCCCCTGCATGATTGCGGCCAGTGGATTCGAGGAATCGACCAGTACGCGCTGCTTACAGAGGGATGGATTCTTCATTCCTAGGCTTAGTTTGCCATACAAATGAATCTAACAAATACTGTAGTACATAGTACTAGCATAGATGGTTATTGATTGATGGGTTCCTGCTATGGCATTAGATTCGGGGAGCCGGCTGGATCAACAATGTCTTACAGGATATAGGAATGGACCTCAGCTAGCATTTTCGGGAAATGTGATTACTCTCTAGTAGACTGTTTGAGCAGGATCCAGTGTGGAGCTGCAGCTTAACAGAGCACATTTCTGCCTATGCTGCGCTGCTGTTTGCATCATCCATGCAATTACTCTGCTCTGCCCCTTTTCCTTTTGCTAGCCGAGGTTTTTGATACTTCTTTATTCCTGTTCAATTCTTCAGATCATGTGTCATTTGTCAAGGAAATCGCTGTGACCGATCCCCCGGAGCATCTGAACTCTTTACTGAATGTGCTTCATGCACGAGGTACGACTTCGCATATCTCAGTAACATTTTTCATTTCCATGGATTCTTCAGTCTTGCCAACAGACCCTTGTCAGCAAACCAATACTATCTATTATAGGGGCAATGGTTTCAGCAGCATCAACAACTGCCATCTCATTGTCTTTCTTAATCTAGTACAAGTTTTAATTTCAGTGTTGCATAGGTGGTCTCTGGTCAGAAACTTAGAGTAGCACCGGCTAGAGAAAGCATAGTGTTAAAAATGTAGCTCCTGGACTCTCTTCACCTTTGATGTCAAGAATACATTTGGCACTTGGCAGGTGAGAAGATAGTTTCTCCTGGAGCTAAAAGAGGGCTGATTCCACTTGTTGTTCCCCTGTCGGAAAGCCCACAAGGTTTGGATGTGTTCTGGACTAAATTATTCACCTGAACAGTGATTACAAACATTATGATTGTATAAGTTGAAAGGCCTTGACAGTTTTTTGTCAAAATGTAGGTAACTTGACATCCCTACTGAGATGGCCGACTGCTCCAAGTGGGTTAGTTGCCCCTCCTTGTAGTGTTACGTATTTTTATTGTTTTCACCTTAGGAAGTTGGAACTGGTATTAGGTGTGTGCATCTGTTTGTCTTTTTTTTAGTGGTATCTGCTTGTCTTTCAGGATGGAAATGCCTGTAGTGGAAGTGCGTAGCCATGGGCTATGGCTTTTGGCTAAAAACGTAAGTCTATCTTGCTATGTGTTTGTAATGTTATATTTTACTACATGTAAACACGCAATCCATTTTTGTTTACATTGTTACTCATATTTATCAGGTCAATCAGTATATACACAGAATACTTGTCGAGGCTGATAGCAGTGCTGAGAGTGGTGATGATTTATGGTCTGCTGTTCGAGAAGACTTATGGTCTGCTGTAGGGGAAGCTGGTAGAAACATTTACAAAAGAGGTGACTTCAAAGAATCACAGATGGCTGATCTTGATGTCTATTTGTTGAAGAAGGTTGAGAGTCACACCTCAGTTTGTAACTACTGAGTTTGAGGACAAGTATCTTTACTGATGTCTTACTGTAGGTTGGGCTCTTTCCGGATATTCTAGAAAGGAAAGCATCCCGCCACCTGGAAAAAGGAGATAGTGTAAAACTCTTTCCTTCTTCGGAGATACATTATTCATGTTATCTGACGAGATTTAATGTACGTTGCCTTTGCCCTTCAGGTCTCCGCTCTTATTACTTCAGAATTCTATACTAGAGATCAATTTCCTGGATTTGGAAGACCCTTTGTGTTCAACTCAGAAGTTCAAAAAAGGTACTGATGTGTGAGCTGTATAGCATAATTATATGTTATTTCATCAGATGTTGTATCTAATAGGTAAGTTTTGACCGGAAATATCTACTAGGTGGCTGACTGATGTTCTATCTATTAGGCACTCACTGTGTAGTTACACTTTGCATGAGCACAGTGTGCGCTGGTGAATGGTGATCCCTATCATAATACTATGGGTCAAGCAGTTATTATGGCATCTTGCTGTTCTGCTGCGCCTTTGGTTGTGCTGGACTGAACCGACTAGAATTCGTCTGTGGTAAAAATATCTATTGATATAAGATTGCTAATAGTACTTTCAACCGAGTTCTGATTTGAGAGTTATCTGATTGTGGTGTAAATTTCGTAAAAGAATAGAGATCTAAGGAGTTCTCCAAGTGCTGTGGACTAGCAGGACAACACTAACGTTGTGAATAAATAACAAAGCAATGATGTGCTAATGTTTGGCAACTGCGCTGTCATACATGTTGTAAATCAGATAACATTTCATCTATATAAGTGCCTGAATAAAATCTGTGGTGTACATGTAAAGAATCAGGGTTCCTAATTTTGCTTGTTCTTTTCTTTAGAATTGGGCGTACATCTGAAGCCAAAGAATCAGCTCGAGTGGCTTTGAAGTCACCATGGTGGACACTAGGCTGTAGATACGAAGTATGGTTTCTCCTATTACTTTTCCTTTTCACCTCTGCTTCTATGTCTCAGCTGAGCAACCTTTTACCTATTTCCTTTTCGTCATTCCTTACGACAGGAGGCAGCTGAATTAGCTGGGTGGGAGGATGAGCAGATCGAGTTCATAAGAGAGAAGGTATCCGAAGAGGGCAAACAAGACGATCTGAAGAAAGGAAAAGCCCCAGAGCAGGTCTGTAACAACAAACCGTCTACCATTCCATCATAGATGTCCAGTTGCTTCCCTGCACCCTGTCACATGAGCTTCTCGAACTGCAGGTGGTCCTTGACGAGGCGGCGTTTCTGATGGATCTGGCCACGGTCGACGGCAACTGGGACGAAGTCGTGGATCGGATCGCCGACTGCTACAGAGAGGCTGGGATCCACGACATTGCAAAGTTCATCGCTTATAGGGAATAGAACACCTGCAGTTCATGTTTCCTACCTGCACGATGCCGCTTCGAAATTTTTTGCGGCACTCGGCTTCGGAGTTCGGACTGAGAAGTATAGTGTAGGCTTAGCTTTTATGAGCAAGAAGAAAGTATTCCAGCGTGTGGATCGTAGGCGTATCTTTGTGGTCACGTCTCACAAGCGAAAAATAATGTCCAGTTTATTCAATTTCTTTTTGCCGTCTATGTATGTATTCATGATTAACAATATGCGAAATAAACCTCAAATTGTTGCAACATATGGTTATTTGGTCAACCAGGTTTCGAGAATGTCGAATCTGGACAGGAGCTGATGCGTCTATCCACGTCGGTGGTGACATGGCATATCAATTCAATACTTGGCTCCTGATTTTGAGACTGGCAAAGACATCAAAACCTGAACATGCCCTGCGGCGGCACGGGTGATTTTTTTAAGGTTTTCTTTAGGGAGTCATAGAGTTTGGATTGGGGCGGCAACACGGTGGTTTTGTTCCAATGCAGGAATAATGTTTTCCCACTCTTTCCCCGTTCTGTTAGCGTGCTTATATCTGGCGGGTGGGGATCCGGTCAGTTTACGTCTCCTTGACTGGCTTTTGTGGTCTTCGGAGTTTCTACACGCCCTTATCGATGTTATCTTCTTCGGGCGGGATGGCGATTTGCTTCGCGGATCATGACCGCCGGCATCCCCTGGTATGCATTCCCGGCTGCCTCTTCTACAAGCTTCCGAGTTTGAAAAAGTTTGCTCCGCTGAGGCAGAGGGCCATAGGTGGCATCGAGCCATGCTCACGACTTATCGTCGGTGGATGTAGGAGGAAAAGGACTTGGACATCCAAGAATTTGAATGTAACTTTATTTTTCTGCATATATAGTACTATGGTCCCACGTCGAGTTTCGTGTTTTCTCCACAGCCATAGCAGCACGGTCCCTCGTCGAGCTTCGTGTTTGAGCCAAAGCAGCCGTCACAGCCAACAGGTATGTGTCTTCATATTTCATATTTATTGTTTTCAATATTAATTGAGGCGACCTCATTCTTCATGACTTAACGTTCCATCGTGCAGGAGCCTACGGATATCAGGCGTCTATGTCGGCATCACATGATACATGGGGGAGTGATCCACATCCCGAGGAGAACATACATGCTCAGATGTCGTAGCACACCCAGTGGATGAACATGTGTTCGACTCCTTCACCAAGCCCCACACAGGATACACAGCATGACCAGGTAGAGTCTGAGATTCCTCCTCGTAACATTAGGGCACCCAACAGGGTTGGGATGGACGCCGCCTGTAGATCCGCCTCCCCGCCACGCCAGACGTCGTCACTGACGCTTCTATCTATCAGTAGAGACATTACCATCTATTTATGTATGAGATTTATGTCTATTCTATGTATAAGACAAATGACTATGTACTTATGTATGAGACATATGCCTACTCTATTTTAGTACTCTGTTATCCGAACTACAACATCATATTTAGATAGAACATAATGCTCGTACAACAAGACAGTACAAATAACTAGATAGAACTACATCTAAATTAAACGGTACCTACGACTTAACTTACAACATACAACATAAAAACTACATGAAGTCATCATCGTCATCCTCCATCGATGCAGAGCTCTTGCCCTTCGACGATAAAGAACTCTTGCCCTTTAACGATGCAGAACCCGGAAGCAGCGGCATGAAGATATCATCTTCATCCTCGCTGTCAGCACTTCATAAATAAGTATGTTCTGCTCCAAAGTTTAGGTACCTTCCACACTTTAGGTATCTTCCATGCAACCTCAGAAGTTCTTTCCGTATCTCCTCAAAGGTGCTGGAAGGCCACCCGCACCTACTTAATGCGTGAACCAGCTCATTCAGTAGGGTGTCACTACTGATGAGTTCTTCCCATGAAACTAATATGTTGTCAACCCTGAAATCAGCGGCTAAACACAAAAGACATTCGGACATACCAGTGTGAAAACTACGACCAAAAGGATATCAGGACATCTTGGCGAGACTACGCTACAATGCTTACCAACGTTAGTGCCGAGGGTGTTTTATAGGTTGAGAACACAAATCCGGTGGGGAGGTGGCGTCACAGCGACGGGGAGCCGTTTCTTATTCCCGGGTGAGTCGGGTCAGCTGGCGGCCACGGGTAGGAGGGTGGGTAGGT
This sequence comes from Aegilops umbellulata, assembly GCA_032464435.1. NCBI lineage: Eukaryota > Viridiplantae > Streptophyta > Magnoliopsida > Poales > Poaceae > Aegilops > Aegilops umbellulata. Next base: position 617,568,597 of record CP136058.1, on the reverse strand, counting down.
ATATAAACCCAACAGCTGGCCGACAGGACCTGAAGTGGTGGCCGACAGGCCAATCGGCCAGAAGCAAGCCGATAGGGTCTCAGTCGGCCTGTTGTGGGCCGACAAGGTCCAGTCGGCCAGCAGCGGGCCAACGGTGTATTATTTTTGAAAATTATTTATCGGGCGTAATGTTTGTGCAAATTAATAAAAAAAGTATTTAAAATAATTAGCCTAAATACATCCGTATGTAGACACGTTTTAGTGTTAGATACATCCGTTCGTATCTGGACAAATTGAAGAGAACTAATTTGGACTGCGACGCACATATATTCTTCTATTCTGTATACTTAATTTTATTAATTCTAATTATGCATACGTACATACAGAAAATAAGAAAGAATCTGATGAATAAAATCTGGGAGGCATTCATTTCTTCTAGAAAAAGTTATATGACGTAAAAAAAGATGGAAGGGGGAGGTGGGGTCACAACGACGGGGAGCCGTTTCTTGTTTTCGGGTGAGTCGGGCTAGCTGGCGGCGATGGGTAGGTGGGTGGGTAGGTATATAAACACAACAGCCGGCCGACACGACCTGAACTGGTGGATGACAGGTCAAGCAGCAAACCGATAGGGTCTCAGTCGGCCTGTTGTGGGCCGACTAGGTCTACTCGGCCAGCAGCGGACCGACGGTGTATTATTTTTGAAAATTATTTATCAGGCGTAATATTTGTGCAAATTAAAAAAATATTATTTTAAAAAATTAGCCTAGATACATCTGTATGTAAACATGTTTTAGTGTTAGATACGTCCGTTCGTATCTGGACAAATTGAAGAGAACTAATTTGGACTACGACGCACATATGTTCTTCTGTTCTGTATACTTGGTTTTATTAATTCTGATTATGCATACGTACATACAGAAAATAAGAAAGAATCTGATGAATGGAATCTGGGAGGCATTAATTTTTTCTAAAAGAGTTATATGACGTAAAAAAAGATGGAAGGGGGAGGTGGGTGGTTAGGTATATAAACCCAACAGCTGGCCGACAGGACCTGAACTGGTGGCCGAGAGGCCAATCGGCCAGCACCAAGCCGATAGGGTCTCAGTCGGCCTGTTGTGGGCCAACTAAGTCCAGTCGGCCAGCAGCGGGCCGACGGTGTATTATTTTTTAAATATATTTATCGGGCGCAATATTTGTGCAAATTAACAAAAAAATATTATTTAAAAAAATTAGCCTAGATACATCTGTATGTAGACACGTTTTAGTGTTAGATAATCCGTTCGTATCTCGACAAATTTAAGAGAACTAATTTGGACTGCGACGCACATATGTTCTTCAGTTTCGTATACTTGGTTTTATTATTTTTGATTATGCGCACATACATACAGAAAAGAAGAAAGAATCTGATGAATGGAATCCGTGAGGCATTGATTTCCTCTAGAAAGAGTTATATGACGTAAAAAAAGATAGAAGGGGGAGGTGGGGTCACAGTGACAGGGAGCCGTTTCTTGTTTCCGGGTGAGTCGGGCCAGCTGGCGGCCACGGGTAGGTGGGTGGGAAGGTACATAAACCCAGCAGCTGGCCGAAAGGATCTGAACTGGTGGCCGACAGGCCAATCGGCCAGCAGCAAGCCGATAGGGTCTCAGTCGGCCTGTTGTGGGCCGACCAGGTCCAGTCGGCTAGCAGCGGACCGACGGTGTATTATTTTTAAAAATTATTTATTGGGCGTAATATTTGTGCAAATTAATAAAAAATTATTATTTAAAAAAATTAGCCTAGATACATACGTATGTAGACACGTTTTAGTGTTAGATACGTCTGTTCGTATCTGGACAAATTTAAAAAAAACTAATTTGGACTGCTGCACACATATGTTTTTCCGTTTTGTATACTTGGTTTAATAATTCTGATTATGCGTATGTGCAGACAGACAAGAAGAAAGAATCTGATGAATGGAATCCGACAGGCATTGATTTCTTCTAAAAGAATTATATGACGTAAAAAAAGATAGAAGGATAGGTGCGGTCATAGCGATGGGGAGCCGTTCTTGCTCTCGGGTGAGTCGGGCCAGCTGGCGCCCACGGGTAGGTGGGTGGGTAGGTATATAAACCCAACAGCTGGCCGACAGGACCTAGACTGGTGGCCGACAGGCCAATCGGCCAGAAGCAAGCCGATAGGGTCTCAGTCGGCCTGTTGTGGGCCGACTAGGTCCAGTCGGCTAGCAGCGGGCCGACGGTGTATTATTATTGAAAATTATTTATCGGGCGTAATATTTGTGCAAATTAATTAAAAATAGTATTTAAAATAATTAGCCTAAATACATCCGTATGCAGACACGTTTCAGTGTTAGATACGTCCGTTCGTATCTGGACAAATTGAAGAGAATTAATTTGGACTGCGACGCACATATGTTCTTCCGTTTTGTATACTTGGTTTATTATTTCTAATTATGCGTACGTACATACAGAAAATAAGAAGGAATCTGATAAATGGAATCCAGGAGGCATTGATTTCTTCTAGAAAGAGTTATATGACGTAAAAAAATGATGGAAGGGGGGACGTGGGGTCACAGCGACGGGGAGCCATTTCTTGTTTCCGGGTGAGTCGGGCCAGCTGGCGGCGACGGGTAGGTGGGTGGGTAGGTATATAAATAATGCAGTTGGCCGACGGGATCTAAACTAGTGGACGACAGGCCAATCGGCCAGCAGTAAGCCGATAGTGTCTCAGTCGGCCTGTTGTGGGCTGACCAGGTCCACTCGGCCAGCAGCAGGCCGACGGTGTATTATTTTTGAAAATTATTTATCGGGCGTAATATTTGTGCAAATTAATAAAAAAATTATTTAAAAAATTAGCGTAGATACATCCGTATGTAGACACGTTTTAGTGTTAGATACGTCCGTTCGTATTTGGACAAATTGAAAATAACTAATTTGGACTGCGACGCACATATATGTTCTTCCGTTCTGTACTGATTATGCGTAACAGATAAGAAGAAATAATCTGATGAATGGAATCCGACAGGCATTGATTTCTTCTAAAAGAGTTATATGATGTAAAAAAGATGGAAGGGGAGGTGGGGTCACAGCGACGGGGAGCCGTTTCTTGTTCTCGGGTTAGTCGGGCCAGCTGGCGGCCACGGGTAGGTGGGTGGGTAGGTATATAAACCCAACAGTTGGCCGACAGGCCCTAAACTGGTGCCGACAGGCAATCGGCCAGCAGCAAGCCGATAGGGTCTCAGTCGGCCTGTTGTGGGCCGACTACGTCCAGTCGGCTAGCAGCGGGCCGACAGTGTATTATTTTTGAATATTATTTATCGAGCGTAATATTTGTGCAAATTAATAAAAAAATATTATTTAAAAAAATTAGCCTAGATACATCCGTATGTAGACATGTTTTACCGTTAGATATGTGCGTTCGTATCTGGACAAATTTAAAAGAACTAATTTGGACTGCGACACACATATGTTTTTCCGTTTTTTCTATATTTAGTTTTATTATTTCTAATTATGCATATGTACATACAGAAAATAAGAAAAAAAATCTGATGAATGAAACCTGGGAGGCATGATTTCTTCTAGAAAGAGTTATATGACGTAAAAAAAGATGGAAGGGGGAGGTGGGGTCACAGCGACGGCGAGCCGTTTCTTGTTTCCCGGGTGAGTCGGGCCAGCTGGCGGCCACGGGTAGGTGGGTGGGTAGGTATATAAACCCAACAGCTGGCCGACAGGACCTGAACTGGTGGCCGACAGGCCAATCGGCCAGCAGCAAGCCGATAGGGTCTCAATCGGCGTGTTGTGGGCCGACTAGGTCCAGTCGGTCAGCAGCGGGCCGATCGTGTATTATTTTTGAAAATTATTTATCGGTCAAAATATTTGTGCAAATTAATAAAAAATATGTAAAAAATTAGCCTAGATACATCCTTATGTAGACACGTTTTAGTGTTAGATACGTCCCTTCGTATCTGGACAAATTGAAGAGACCTAATTTGGACTGCGACACTCATATATTCTTCCGTTTTGTATAGTTGGTTTTATTAATTCTGATTATGCGTACATACATACAAAAAATAAGAAAGAATCTGATGAAAAGAATCCGGTAGGCATTGATTTCTTTTAGAAAGAGTTATATGATGTAAAAAAAGATGGAAGGGGGAGGTGGGGTCTTTCTTGTCCTGGGTGAGTCGGGTCAGCTGGCGGCCACCGATATGTGGGTGGGTAGGTATATAAACCCAACAACTGGCCGACATGACCTGAACTAGTGGCCGACAGGCTAGTCGGCCAGCAGGAAGCCGATAGGGTCTCAGTTGGCCTGGTGTGGGCCGACAAGGTCCAGTCGGCCAGTAGTGGGCCGACGGTGCATTATTTTTAAAAATTATTTATCGGGCGTAATATTTATGCAAATTAATAAAAAAATATTATTTAAAAAAATTAGCCAAGATGCATCCGTATATAGACACGTTTTAGTGTTAGATACGTCCGTTCATATCTCGAAAAATATAAGAGAACTAATTTGGACTGCGCCGCACATATGTTCTTCCGTTTTGTATATTTGGTTTTATTAATTCTGATTATGCGTACGTACATACATAAAAGAAGAAAGAATCTGATGAATGGAATCCAGGAGGCATTGATTTCTTCTAGAAAGAGATATATGTTGTAAAAAAAGATGGAATGGGGAGGTGGGCTCACAGTGATGGGGAGTCGTTACTTGTTCTCGGGTTAGTCGGGCCAGCTGACGGCCACGGATAGGTGGGTGGGTAGGTATATAAACCCAACAGTTGGCCGACAGGCTCTAAACTGGTGCCGACAGGCAATCGGCCAGCAGCAAGGCGATAGGGTCTCAGTCGGCCTGTTGCGGGCCGACTAGGTACAGTCGGCCAGCAGCGGGCCGACGGTGTATTATTTTTGAAAATTATTTATCGGACGTAATATTTGTGCAAATTAATAAAAAAAATTTAAAAAAATTAGGCTAGATACATCCGTATCTAGACACGTTTTAGTGTTAGATACGTCCGTTCGTATATGGACAAATTTATGAGAACTAATTTGGAATGCGACACACATATGTTCTTCTGTTTTGTATACTTGGTTTTATTAATTCTTATTATGCGCACGTACATACAGAAAAAATCTGATGAATGGAATACAATCGGCCTGTTGTGAGCCGACTAGGTCCAGTCGGCCATCAGCGGGCCGACGGTGTATTATTTTTGAAAATTATTTATCGGGCGTAATGTTTGTGCAAATTAATAAAAAAATATTATTAAAAAAATTATCTTAGATACATCCGTACGTTTTAATGTTACATACGTCCGTTCGTATCTAGACAAATTTACGAGAACTAATTTGGACTGCTACGCACATATGTTCTTCCAATTTGTATACTTGATTTTATTATTTCTGATTATGCGTACGTACATATAGGAAAAAAGAAAGAATGTGATGAATGGAATCCGGGAGGCACTGATTTCTTTTAGAAATAGTTATATGACGTAAAAAAAGATGTAAGGGGAAGCTGGCGTCACAGTGACGGGGAGCCGTTTTTTGTTCCCGGGTGAGTCGGGCCAGCTGGCGGCCACGGGTAGGTGGGTGGGTAGGCATATAAACCCAACAACTGGCGACAGGACGTGAACTGCTGACCAACAGGCCAATCGGCAAGCAGCAAGCCGATAGGGTCTCAGTCGGCCTGTTGTGGGCCGACTAGGTCCCGTCGGCCAGCAGCTGGCCGACGGTGTATTATTTTTGAAAATTATTTATCGGGCGTAATATTTGTTCAAATTAATAAAATAAATTATTTTAAAAATTAGCCTAGATACATGCTTATGTAGACACGTTTTAGTGTTAGATACGTCCGTTCTGTTAGGGAACGTTGCAGAAAATTAAAAATTTTCCTACAGTTTCACCAAGATCCATCTATGAGTTCATCTAACCAACGAGTCATGGGAGAGAGATTGCATCGACATACCACTTTGTAGATCGCGAGCGGAAGCGTTCAACGAACGGGGATGAGGTAGTCGTACACGACGTGATCCAAATCACCGGAGATCCTAGCACCGAAAGGACGGCACCTCCGCGTTCAACACACGTACGGTCAGCGTAACGTCTCCTTCTTCTTGATCCAGCAAGGCAAAGGAGAGGTTGGGGAAGAAGACTCCAGCAGCAGCACGACGGCGTGGTGATGGTGGAGCCGCAGTACTCCGACAGGGCTTCGCCGAGCTCTACAGAGGAGGAGGAGGTGTTGGAGAGGGAGAGGGAGGCGCCAGGAGCAAGGGGTGCGCAGCCCTACCCTCACCCCTCTATTTATAGGGGAAGGGGCAAGGGGGGCCGGCCCCTCTAGATGGGATCTAGAGGGGGGGCGGCGGCCAGGGAGGGGGGACTTGCCCCCCAAGCAAGGGGGGCGCCCCCTTTAGGGTTCCCCCCAAACCCTGGGCGCATGGGCCCTTGGGGGGGAGGCGCACCAGCCCACTTTGGGCTGGTTCCCTTCCTCATACAGCCCATGAGGCCCTCCGGGAGAGGTGGCCCCTCCCGGTGGACCCCCAGAACCCCTTTGGTGGCCCCGGTACAATACCGATATGCCCCCGAAACTTTCCGGTGTCCGTATGACGACTTCCCATATATAAATCTTTACCTCCGGACCATTCCGAAACTCCTCGTGACGTCCGGGATCTCATCTAGGACTCCGAACAACATTCGGGTTACTGCATATACATATCTTCACAACCCTAGCGTCACCGAACCTTAAGTGTGTAGACCCTACGGGTTCGGGAGACATGCAGACATGACCGAGACGGCTCTCGGGCAATAACCAACAACGGGATCTAGATACCCATGTTGGCTCCCACATGCTCCACGATGATCTCATCGGATGAACCACGATGTCGAGGATTCAATTAATCCCGTATACGATTCCCTTTGTCAATCGGTATTTTACTTGTCCGAGATTCGATCGTCGGTATCCCAATACCTCGTTCAATCTCGTTACCGGCAAGTCACTTTTCTCGTTATGCGTACGTACACTTGGTTTATTAATTCTCATTATGCATACGTACATACAGAAAATAAGAAAGAATCTCAAGAATGGAATCCGGGAGGCATTGATTTCTTCTTGAAAGAGTTATATGATGTAAAAAAAGATGGAAGGGGGAGGTGGGGTCACAACAACGAGGAGCCGTTTATTTTTCCCGGATGAGTCGGGCCAGCTGGCGGCCATGGTAGGTAGGTGGGTAGGTATATAAACACAACAGCTGGCCGACATGTCCTGAACTGGTGGCCGACAGGCCAATCGGCCAGCAGCAAGCCGATAGGGTCTCAGTCGGCCTGTTGTGGGCCGACTAGGTCCAGGCGGCCAGCAGCGGGCCGAAGGTGTATTATTTTTGAAAATTATTTATAGGGCGTAATATTTGTGCAAATTAATAAAGAAATATTATGTAAAAAAATTAGCCTAGATACATCCGTATGTAGACACGTTTTAGTGTTATATACGTCCCTTCGTATCTGGACAAATTTAAGAGAACGAATTTGGACTGCGACGCACATATGTTCTTCCGTTTTTAATACTTGGTTTATTAATTCTGATTATGCGTACGTCCATACAGAAAATAAGAAAGATTCTGATGAATGGAATCCGGGAGGCAATGATTTCTTCTAGAAAGAGTTATATGACGTAAAAAAAGATGGAAGGGGGAGGTGGGGTCACAGCGACGGGAGCCGTTTCTTGTTCCCGGGTGAGTCGGGCCAGCTGGCGGCCACAGGTAGGTGGGTGGTATATAAACGCAACAGCTAGCCGACATGACCTGAACTGGTGGCCTTCAGGCCAGTCGGCCAGCAGCAAGCCAATAGGGTCTCAGTCGGCCTATATATTGTGGGCCGACTAGGTCCAGTCGGCCAGCAGCGGGCTGACGGTGTATTATTTTTAAAAAATTATTCATCGCGCGTAATATTTGTGCAAATTAATAAAAAAAAATTATTGAAAAAAAATTAGCCAAGATACACCCGTATGTAGACACGTTTTAGTGTTAGATATATTCGTTCGTATCTGGACAAATTTAAGAGAACTAATTTGGACTGTGACGCACATATGTTCTTTTTTTTGTATACTTGGTTTATTAATTCTGATTATGCGTACATACATACAGAAAAAAAATCTGTTGAATGGAATCCAGAAGGCATTGATTTCTTCTAGAAATAATTATATGTCATAAAAAAAGATGAAAGGGGGAGGTGGGGTCACAACGACGGGGAGCCGTTTGTTGTTCCCGGGTGAGTCGGGGCAGCTGGCGGCCACGGGTAGGTGGGTGGGTAGGTATATAAACCCAACAGCTGGCCGGCAGGACCTAAACTGGTTGCCGACAGGCCAATCAGCCAGCAGCAAGCCGATAGGGTCTCAGTCGGCCTGTTGTGGGCCGACTAGGTCCAGTCGGCCATCTGCGGGCCGACGGTGTATTATTGTTCAAAATTATTTATTGGGCGTAATGTTTGTGCAAATTAATAAAAAAATATTATTAAAAATTAGCCTAGGTACATCTTTATGTAGACACGTTTTATTGTTAGATACGTCATTTCATATCTAGGTAAATTTAAGAGAACTAATTTGGACTGCGACGCACATATGTTCTTCCGTTTTTTACACTTGGTTTTATTAATTCTGATTATGTGTACGTAAATAATGAAAAGATTAAAAATCTGATGAATCAAATCCGGGAGGCATTGATTTCTTCTAGAAAGAGTTATATGATGTAAAAAAAGATGAAAGGGGAAGTTGGGGTCACAGCGACGGGGAGCCGTTTCTTGTTCCCGGATGAGTCGGGCCAGCTGGCTGCCACGGGTAGGTGGGTGGGTAGGTATATAAACCCAACAGCTGGCCGACAGGACCTGAACTGGTGGCCGACAGGCCAATCGGCCAGCAGCAAGCCGATAGGGTCTCAGTCGGCCTGTTGTGGGCCGACTAGGTCCAATCGGCCAGCAGCGGGCCGACGGTGTATTATGTTTGAAAATTATTTATGAGGCGTAATATTTATTCAAATTAATAAAAAATATATTATTTAAAAAATTAGCCTAGATACATCCGTATGTAGACACGTTTTAGTGTTAGATACGTCCATTCATATCTGGACAAAATTAAAAGAGCTAATTTTTACTGTGACGCACATATGTTCTTCCGTTTTGTATACTTGGTTTATTACTTTTGATTATGCGTACATACATACAGAAAATAAGGAAGAGTCTGATGAATGGAATCCGGTAGGCATTGATTTCTTCTAGAAGTGTTATATGATGTAAAAAAGATGGAAGGAGGAGGTGGGGTCACAGCAACGGGGAGCCATTTCTTGTTCCCGAGTGAGTCGGGCCAGCTGGCTGCCACGGGTAGGTGGGTGGGTAGGTATATAAACCCAACAGCTGGCCGACAAGACCTGAACTGGTGGCCGACAGGCCAATCGGCCAGCAACAAGACGATAGGGTCTCAGTCGGCCTGTTGTGGAACTACTAGGTCCAGTCGGCCAGCAACGGGCCGACGGTGTATTATGTTTGAAAACTATTTATGAGGCGTAATATTTGTGCAAATTAATAAAAAATATATTATTTAAAAAATTAGCCTAGATACATCCGTATGTAGACACGTTTTAGTGTTAGATACGTCCATTCGTATCTGGACAAAATTAAAAGAGCTAATTTTGACTGTGACGCACATATGTTATTCCGTTTTGTATACTTGATTTATTACTTCTGATTATGCGTACATACATACAGAAAATAAGGAAGAGTCTGATGAATGGAATCCGAGAGTCATTGATTTCTTCTAGGAAGTGTTATATGACGTAAAAAAGATGGAAGGGGAGGGGGGTCACAGCGACGGAGAGCCGTTTCTTGTTCCCGGGTGAGTCGGCCAGCTGGCGGCCACGGGTAAGTGGGTGGGTAGGAATATAAACACAATAGCTGGCCGACAGGACCTGAACTGGTGGCCGACGGGCCAATCGGCCAGCAACAAGCCGATAGGGTCTCAGTCGGCCTGTTCTGGGCCGACTAGGTCCAGTCGGCCAGCAGCAGGCCGATGGTGTATTGTTTTTGAAAATTATTTATCGGGTGTAATATTTGTGCAAATTAATAAAAAATTAATATTAATAAAAATTAGCCTAGATACATCCGTATGTAGACACGTTTTAGTGTTAGATATGTCTGTTCGTATCTGGACAAATTTAAGAGAACTAATTTGGACTTCAACGCACATATGTTCTTCCATTTTGTATAGTTGTTTTTATTAATTCTGATTATGCATACGTATATACAGAAAAGAAGAAAGAATCTGATGAATGGAATCCGGGAGGCATTAGTTTATTCTAGAAAGAGTTATATGATGTAAAAAAAGATGGAGGGGGAGGTGGGATCACAGCGATGGGGAGCCGTTTCTTGTTCCCGGGTGAGTCAGGCCAGCTGGCTGCTACCTCTTGAGCACTGCGTTGGTTTTCCCTTGAAGAGGAAAGGGTGATGCAGCAAAGTAGCGTAAGTATTTCCGTCAGTTTTTTAGAACCAAGGTATCAATCCAATAGGAGGCTACGCGCGAGTCTCTCGCACCTACACAAACAAATAAATCCTCGCAACCAACGCGGTAAGGGGTTGTCAATCTCTACACGGTCACTTAAGAGAGTGAGATCTGATAGATATGATAATATGATATTTTTGATATTTTTATAATAAAGATGCAACGTAAAGTAAAAGCTAAATAAAAGCAACGGAAATAACTAAGTGTTGGAAGATAGACCCAGGGGCCATATTTTTCACTAGTGGCTTCTCTCAAGAGCATAAGTATTTTACGGTGGGTGAACAAATTACTGTTGAGCAATTGACAGAATTGAGCATAGTTATGAGAATATCTAGGTATGATCATGTATATAGGCATCACGTCCGAGACAAGTACACCGACTCCTGCCTGCATCTACTACTATTACTCCACACATCGACCGCTATCCAGCATGCATCTAGAGTATTAAGTTCATAAGAAGAGAGTAACACTTTAAGCAAGATGACATGATGTAGAGGGATAAATTATGCAATATGATAAAAAAAAACCATCTTGTTATCCTCGATGGCAACAATACAATACGTGCCTTGTTTGTTGCCCCTACTGTCACTGGGAAAGAACACCGCAAGATTGAACCCAAAGCTAAGCACTTCTCCCATTGCAAGAAAGATCAATCTAGTAGGCTAAACCAAACTGATAATTCGAAGAGACTTGCAAAGATAACCAATCATACATAAAAAATTTCAGAAGATTCAAATATTGTTCAAAGATAAACTTGATCATAAACCCACAATTCATCGGTCTCAACAAACACACCGCAAAAGAAGATTACATCGAATAGATCTCCACAAAAGAGGGGGAGAACATTATATTGAGATCCAAAAAGAGAGAAGAAGCCATCTAGCTAATAACTATGGGCCCGAAGGTCTGAGGTAAACTACTCACACTTCATCGGAGAGGTTATGGTGTTGATGTAGAAGCCCTCCGTGATCGATGCCGCCTCCGACGGAGCTCCGGAACAGGCCCCAAGATGGGATCTCGTGAGTACAGAAGGTTGCGGCGGTGGAATTAGGTTTTTGGCTCCGTATCTGATCATTTAGGGGTACGTAGGTATATATAGGAGGAAGGAGTACGTCGGTGGAGCAACGTGGGGCCCATGAGGGTGGAGGGCGCGCCTGGGGGGCTAGGCGCGCCCCCTACCTCGTGGCTTCCTGCTTGATTTCTTGACGTAGGGTCCAAGTCCTCTGGATCATGTTCGTTCCGAAAATCACGTTCCCGAAGGTTTCATTCCATTTGGACTCCGTTTAATATTCTTTTTCTATGAAACTCTGAAATAGGCAAAAAAGCAATTCTGGGCTGGGCCTCCGGTTAATAGGTTAGTCCCAAAAATAATATAAAAGTGAATAATAAAGCCCAATAATGTCCAAAACAGAAGATAATATAGCATGGAGCAATAAAAAATTATAGACACGTTGGAGACGTATCAAGCATCCCCAAGCTTAATTCCTGCTCGTCCTCGAGTAGGTAAATGATAAAAATAGAAATTTTGATGTGGAATGCTAGTTGGCATAATTTCAATGTAATTCTTCTTAATTGTGGTATGAACTCAGATCCGAAAGATTCAAGATAAAAGTTCAATATTGACATAAAAATAATAATACTTCAAGCATACTAACTAAGCAATTATGTCCTCTCAAAATAACATGGCCAAAGAAAGTTCATCCCTACAAAATCATATAGTTTAGTCATGCTAAATTTTCGCCACACAAGAATGCTCTCATCATGCACAACCCCGATGACAAGCCAAACAATTGTTTCGTACTTTAGTAATCTCAAACTTTTTCAACCTTCAGGCAATACATGAGCGTGAGCCATGGATATAGCACTATGGATGGAATAGAATATGATGATGGGGGTTATGTAGAGAAGACAAAAAGGAGAAAGTCTCACATCAACGAGGTTAATCAATGAGCTATGAAGATGCCCATCGATTGATATTAATGCAAGGAGTAGGGATTGCCATGCAATGGATGCACTAGAGCTATAAATATATGAAAGCTCAACAAAAGAAACTAAGTGGGTGTGTATCCTACTTGCTTGCTCACGAAGACCTAGGGCACTTGAGGAGGCCCATTGTTGGAATATACAAGCCAAGTTCTATAATGAAAAATTCCCACTAGTATATGGAAGTGACAAAACAAGAGACTCTCTATCATGAACATTATGGTGCTACTTTGAAGCACAAGTGTGGTAAAAGGATAGTAACATTGTCCCTTCTCTCTTTTTCTCTCATTTTTTGGGCCTTCTCTTTTTTATGGCCTTTCTCTTTTTTTTATTCCTCACTTGGTACAATGCTCTAGAAAATGATGATCATCACACTTCTATTTATTTACAACTCAATGATTACAACTCGATACTAGAACAAAGTATGACTCTATATGAATGCCTCCGGCGGTGTACCGGGATATGCAATGAACCAAGAGTGACATGTATGAAAGAATTATGAACGGTGGCTTTGCCACAAATACTATGTCAACTACATGATCATGCAAAGCAATATGACAATGATGAACGTGTCATGATAAATGGAATGGTGGAAAGTTACATGGCAATATATCTCGGAATGGCTATGAAAATGCCATAATAGGTAGGTATGGTGGCTGTTTTGAGGAAGATATAAGGAGGTTTATGTGTGAAAGAGTGTATCATATCACGGGGTTTGGATGCACCGACGAAGTTTGCACCAACTCTCAATGTGAGAAAAGGCAATGCACGGTACCGAAGAGGCTAGCAATGATGGAAAGGTGAGAGTGCGTATAATCCATGGACTCAACATTAGTCATAAAGAACTCACATACTTATTGCAAAAATCTACAAGTCATCAAAAACCAAGCACTACGTGCATGCTCCTAGGGGGATAAATTGGTAGGAAAAGACCATCGCTCGTCCCCGACCGCCACTCATAAGGAGGACAATCAAAGAACACCTCATGTTTCAAATTTGTTACACAATGTTTACCATACGTGCATGCTACGGGACTTGCAAACTTCAACACAAGTATTTCTCAAATTCACAACTACTCAACTAGCACAACTTTGATATCACTACCTCCATGTCTCAAAACAATCATCAAGCATCAAACTTATCTTAGTATTCAACACACTCATAAGAAAGTTTTTACTATTCTTGAATACCTAGCATATTAGGATTATTTAAGCAAATTACCATGCCATTTAAGACTCTCAAAATAATCTAAGTGAAGCATGAGAGATCAATAGTTTCTATAAAACAAATCCACCACCGTGCACTAAAAGATATAAGTGAAGTACTAGAGCAAAAACTATATAACTCAAAAGATATAAGTGAAGCACACAGAGTATTCTAATAATTTCCGAATCAGGTGTGTCTCTCTCAAAAGGTGTGTACAGCAGGGATGATTGTGGTAAACTAAAAAGCAAAGACTCAAATCATACAAGACGCTCCAAGCAAAACACATATCATGTGGTGAATAAAAATATAGCTCCAAGTAAAGTTACCGATGTAAGTAGACGAAAGAGGGGATGCCTTCCGGGGCATCCCCAAGCTTCGGCTTTTAGGTGTCCTTATATTATCTTGGGGGTGCCATGGGCATCCCCAAGCTTAGGCTCTTGCCGCTCCTTTTTCCATAATCCATCAAATCTTTTACCCAAAACTTGAAAACTTCACAACACAAAACTCAGCAGAAAATCTCGTGAGCTCCGTTAGCGAAAGAAAAACAAAAGACCACTTCAAGGTACTGTAATGAACTCATTCTTTATCTATATTTGTGTTAAACCTAATGTATTCCAACTTCTCTATGGTTTATAAACTATTTTACTAGCCATAGATTCATCAAAATAAGCAAACAACACACGAAAAAATGAATATGTCAAAAACAGAACAGACTATAGTAATCTGTAACTAACGCAAACTTCTGGAACTCCAAAAAATCAGCCAAAATAGGACAACCTAGAAAATTTGTTCATTGATCAGAAGCAATTGGAATCAATATTTTATCACGTTCTGGTGATTTGTAACAATTATTTTCGTGAACCGAAAGTTTTTGGAAATTATAGCAAGATCAAATAACTATCATCCAAGAAGATCCTATAGGTTTAACTTGGCATAAACACTAATTAAAGCATAAAAACACATCTAACCAGAGGCTAGATCAAATATTTATTACTAAGCAGGAAGGAAAAATATTGGGTTGTCTCCCAACAAGCGCTTTTCTTTAAAACCTTTTTAGCTAGGCATTAAGATTTCAATGATGCTCGCGTGAAAGACAAGAATTGAAGCACAAAGAGAGCATCATATAGCATGTGAAAAACATATTTAAGTCTAACATACTTCCTATGCATAGGCATATTATAGGCAAACAAATTATCAAGGCAAACAAATACTAGCATATGCAAGGAAGAAGAAAGAAACAATAGCAATCTCAACATAACGAGAGGTAATTTAGTAACATGAAAATTTCTATAACCATATTTTCCTCTCTCATAATAATTACATGTAGGATCATAAGAAAATTCAACAATATAGCTATCACATAACATATTCTCAACACGATCCACATGCATGCGAAGTTGACACTCTTCCAAAATAGTGGGATTATCATTAACTAAAGTCATGATTTCTCCAAGCCCACTTTTATCAAAAATTTCATAAGATTGAATATTATCCAAATATGTGGGATCTAAAGTTGACACTCTTCCAAACCCACTTTCAATATTATCAATCTTATATTCATCATGGGGCTTAAATAAATTTTCAAGATCATAAGAAGAATCTCCCCAATCATAATTATTGCATAAGGTAGTGGACATAGCAAAACTAGCATCCCCAAGCTTAGGGTTTTGCATATTATTAGTATAATTCACATCAATAGAATTTATAACAAAATCATTGCTATCATGCTTTTTATTCAAAGATCTATCGTGAATCACTTCATAAAGCACTTCATCACAATTTTCAGATTCACGGATTTCAAGCAAAATCTTATAAAGATAATCTAGTGCATCCAAATCACTAGGAATTGGTTCATCATAATTGGATCTCTTAAAAAGATTGGCAAGCGGATGAGGATCCATAGATATTAGCTTCTCTGTTTAGGAATAAATACTCAACTATTTAAACCAAATGAGCAAACGAGCCAAGTAAGACATCAAGGCAAACGAAAAGACGAGCGGAAAAAGGGCGAATAAAACGGCGAGGGTGAAGTGGGAGAGAGGAAAGCGAGAGGCAAATGAAAAATAATGTAATGCGGGAGATAAGGGTTTGTGATGGGTACTTGGTTTGTTGACTTTTGCGTAGACCTTCCCGGCAACGGCGCCAAAAATCCTTCTTGCTACCTCTTGAGCACTACGTTGGTTTTCCCTTGAAGAGGAAAGGGTGATGCAACAAATTAGCGTAAGTATTTCCCTCAGTTTTTGAGAACCAAGGTATCAATCTAGTAGGAGGCTACGTGCGAGTCCCTCGCACCTACACAAACAAATAAATCCTCGCAACCAACACGATAAGGGGTTGTCAATCCCTACACGGTCACTTACGAGAGTGAGATCTGATAGATATGATAAGATAATATTTTTGGTATTTTTATGATAAAGATGCAACATAAAGTAAAATCTAAATAAAAGCAACGGAAATAACTAAGTGTTGGAAGATTAATATGATCGAAGATAGACCCAGGGGCAATAGGTTTCACTAGTGGCTTCTCTCAAGAGCATAAGTATTTTACGGTGGGTGAAAAAATTATTGTTGAGCAATTGACAGAATTGAGCATAGTTATGAGAATATCTAGGTATGATCATGTATATAGGCGTCACGTCCGAGACAAGTAGACCGACTCCTGCCTGCATCTACTACTATTACTCCACACATCGACCGCTATCCAGCTTGCATCTAGAGTATTAAGTTCATAAGAACAGAGTAGCGTTTTAAGCAAGATGACATGATGTAGAGGGATAATTTCATGCAATATGATAAAAAAAACCATCTTGTTATCCTCGATGGCAACAATACAATATGTGCCTTGCTGCCCCTACTATCACTGGGAAAGGACACCGCAAGATTGAACCCAAAGCTAAGCACTTCTCCCATTGCAAGAAAGATCAATCTAGTAGGCCAAACCAAACTGATAATTCGAAGAGACTTGCAAAGATAACCAATCATACATAAAAGAATTCAGAAGATTCAAATATTGTTCATAGATAAACTTGATCATAAACCCACAATTCATCGGTCTCAACAAACACACCGCAAAAGAAGATTACATCGAATAGATATCCACAAGAGAGGGGGAGAACATTGTATTGAGATCCAAAAAGAGAGAAGAAGCCATCTAGCTAATAACTATGGACCCGAAGGTCTGAGGTAAACTACTCACACTTCATCAGAGAGGTTATGGTGTTGATGTAGAAGCCCTCCGTGATCGATGCCCCCTCCGGTGGAGCTCCGGAACTGGCCTCAAGATGGGATATCGTGGGTACAGAAGGTTGCGGCGGTGGAATTAGGTTTTTGGCTCCGTATCTGATCGTTTGGGGGTACGTAGGTATATATAGGAGGAAGGAGTACGTCGGTGGAGCAACATGGGGCCCACGAGGGTGGAGGGCGCGCCTGGGGGGTAGGCACGCCCCCCTACCTCGTGGCTTCCTGCTTGATTTCTTGACGTAGGGTCCAAGTCCTGTGGATCATGTTCGTTCCGAAAATCACGTTCCCGAAGGTTTCATTCCGTTTGGACTCCGTTTGATATTCTTTTTCTACGAAACTCTGAAATAGGCAAAA
The DNA here is from genome assembly GCA_032464435.1 of Aegilops umbellulata. Taxonomy (NCBI): domain Eukaryota; kingdom Viridiplantae; phylum Streptophyta; class Magnoliopsida; order Poales; family Poaceae; genus Aegilops; species Aegilops umbellulata. Next base: position 617,551,299 of record CP136058.1, on the reverse strand, counting down.
AAAAACAGCAATTCTGGGCTGGGCCTCCGATTAATAGGTTAGTCCCAAAAATAATATAAAAGTAGATAATAAAGCCCAATAATGTCCAAAACAGAAGGTAATATAGTATGGAGCAATCAAAAATTATAGATACGGTCCGCACGCTTAAAGTTCGATGACGATTTGTATTATGAGTTTATGTGATTTGATGTACCGAAGGTAGTTCAGAGTCCTGAATGAGATCGGGGACATGACGAGGAGTCTCAAAATGGTCGAGACGTAAAGATCGATATATTAGACGACTATATTTGGACATTGGAAAGGTTCCGAGTGGTTCGGGTATTTTTCGGAGTACCGGGGAGTTACGGGAATACGGGGGAAGAAGTATATGGGCCTTATTGGGCTTTAGGGGAGAGAGAGAGAGGCAGGCCGCCCCCCCAATGACTAGTCTGAATTGGACTAGGGGAGGGGCGGCGCCCCCTCCTTCCTTCTCTTCCCTCTTCCCCTTCCTTGTCTCCTACTCCTACTACTTGGAAGGGGAGGAATCCTACTCCCGGTGGGAGTAGGACTCCTCCAGGGTGCGCCATAGAGGCCGGCCCTCTCCCCCTCCTCCACTCCTTTATATACGTGGCCAGGGGGCGCCCCATAGACACAACAATTGATCCCTTGGATCTCTTAGACGTGTGCGGTGCCCCCCTCCACCATAATCCACCTCAGTCATATCATAGCGGTGCTTAGGCGAAGCCCTGCGTCGATAGAACATCATCATCGTCACCACGCCGTCGTGCTGACGGAACTCTCCCTCAAAGCTCGGCTGGATCAGAGTTCCAGGGACGTCATCGAGTTGAACGTGTGCTGAACTCGGAGGTGCCGTGCGTTCGGTACTTGATTGGTCGGATCGTGAAGACGTACGACTACATCAGCCGCGTTGTGCTAACGCTTCCGCTTTCGGTCTACGAGGGTACGTGGACACACTCTCCCCTCTCGTTGCTATGTATCACCATGATCTTGCGTGTGCGTAGGAAAATTTTGAAATTACTACGTTCCCCAACAGGTGGGTAAGTAAATAAACCCAACAGCTAGCCGACAGGACAAGAATTGGTGGCCGACAGGCCAATCGGCCAGCAGCAAGCCGATAGGGTCTCATTCGGCCTGTTGTGGGCCGACTAGGTCCAGTCGGCCAGCAGCGGGCCGACGAAATATTATTTTTGAAAATTATTTATCGAGCGTAATATTTATGCAAATTAATAAGAAAAAGTTATTTAAAAAATTAGCCTACATACGTCCGTATGTAGACACGTTTTAGTGTTAGATATATCTGTTCGTATCTGGACAAATTTAAAAGAACTAATTTGGACTGCGACGCACATATGTTCTTCTGTTTTGTATACTTGATTTTATTAATTCTGATTGTGCGTATGTATATACAGAAAAGAAGAAAGAATCTGATGAATGGAATTCGGAAGGCATTGATTTCTTATAGAAAGAGTTATATGACCTAAAAATATGGAAGGGGGAGGTGGGGTCACAGCGACGGGGGCCGTTTCTTGTTTTCGCGTGAGTAGGGCCAACTGGCGGCCACGGGTAGGTGGGTGGGTAGGTATATAAACCAACAGCTGGTCGACAGGACCTGAACTGGTGGCCGAGGCCAATCGGCCAGCAGCAAGCCGGTATGGTCTCAGTCGGCCTGTTGTGGTCCGACTAGGTCCAGTCGGCCAGCAGCGGGCCGACGGAGTATTATTTTTGAAAATTATTTATCGGGCGTAATATTTGTGCAAATTAATAAAAAAATATTATTTTAATAAATTAGCCTAGATACATACGTATGTAGACACGTTTTAGTGTTAGATATATCCGTTCGTATCTGGACAAATTTAAAAGAACTAATTTAGACTGCGACGCACATATTTCTTCCGTTTTGTATACTTGGTTTTACTAATTCTGATTATGCGTACGTATATACAGAAAATAAGAAAGAATCTGATGAATGGAATCCGGGAGGCATTGATTTCTTATAGAAAGAGTTATATGACGTAAAAAATATGGAAGGGGGAGGTGGGGTCACAGCGACGGGGCCCTTTCTTGTTCCCGGGTGAGTCGGGCTAGCTGACGGCCACAGGTAGGTGGGTGGGTAGGTATATAAACCTACAGCTGGCCGACAGGATCTGAACTGGTGGCCGAGGCCAATCGGCCAGCAGCAAGCCGATAGGGTCTCAGTCGGCCTGTTGTGGGCTGACTAGGTCCAGTCGGCCAACAGCGGGCCGACGGTATATTATTTTTAAAAATTATTTATCAGGCGTAATATTTGTGCAAATTAATAAAAATATATTATTTAAAAATTAGTCTAGATACATCCGTATGTAGACACGTTTTAGTGTTAGATACGTCGTTCATATCTAGACAAATTTAAGAGAACTAATTTAGACTGCGACGCACATATGTTCATCCGTTTTGTATACTTGGTTTTATTAATTCGGATTATGCGTACATACATATAGAAAAGAAGAAAAAAAATCTGATGAATGGAATCCGGGAGACATTGATTTCTTCTAGAAAGAGCTATATGACGTAAAAAAGATAGAAGGGGAGGTGAAGTCACAGCGACGGGGAGCCGGTTTTTTGTTGGGAACTGATCTGCGCCGGCGCACCGGCCCAACGATTCGGCCGGTCGCGTGCGGGCCGTCAGATCCAATTACGTTACACTGTCGGATCTAGGTAAAAACGGTTCATCCCAGCTCCCTTCTTCCTCTGGCAGTCTTCCTCCCCCGCATCTCGCGCACGCACCCTCCTGCAACTCGCGCAGCTCGGCGGGGCGGGGGCCGCGCTCTCCTCCTACCTGCCTCCCTCCAGGTCGCAGCACCGCTCTTCCCCTCCCGCTCCTTGCTAGTTCTCGTCGCCGGGATTCGCGGGAACCCCACAACAGCATCTTGTTTTTGTGCTCGCTGTTTGCGCTTGAGAATGGATGTAGCAAAAACATAGCCGGTAGTAGCAAAATCCAACTATGGTTGCAGCAAAAATCATCATCGCCGCCGTCGCGAGGTCATAGCTCTGCCTTGATGGAGGTAGCAAAAAATTTCGCCCGTAGTACCAAAAAACATATACAGTTACAGCAAAACTTGTCATCGCCGGTGCCCCACGACCATCCTCTGTTTGTATCAAAAATGAAGCCGGTTGTAGCAAACAACGGAGACGGTTGCAGCTTTTCGGCGTCGTCCATGGCTTCCGTCGTCTATGGTTGAAGCTTTTTTTGGGGCCGGTTGAAACTTTTCTGTAGCTGGTTGTAGCAAACAAGGGAGCCGATTGCAGCTTTTCGGCGTCGTCCATGGCTTCCTCGTCTATGATTGAAGCTTTTTTTGCCGCCGGTTGAAGCTTTTCTGTAGCCGGTCGCAACAAAATTAAATGCCAGTTCCAGCTCTGCTCCGCCCCAGTTCCAGCAAAACAGTGATGGTTCCAGCTCCGGCGATGACCGGCTGCAGCAAAAAAGGATCCTGTTTCCAGCTTCCAATCAAGCCGCTTCCAGCAAAAAAACTGAGCAGAGTAGCATGCTCCCTGAGAAGGAGATGGAGGTGCGGAGGAGGAACAGGGAGAGGAGAGGGGAAGGCTTGCGGCGGTGGATCTCATCGGGGGCACGCGCATGGCCAAGGGTGCCGGGGGCGCGGCCGGAGACATGTGTGCTGGTGGGTACGGGCGGGGGCTGGTGCCTGTGATGCGGGTGCCCCGGCGTCCTCGTTGCGGGGAAGAAGAAGATGGGGAAAAGAACGATTGGAAGCAGTGCTCTCGTCGCCTTGTTTTTTTTTCTAAGGGGTGCTTCCATCGCCAGTCGCACGATCAGTAGCGATCGCAGGGCCCGCGCGCGTCCGGCGGAATGATTCCGCCGGCGCGCCGTCTGGAAACATTTTCCTTTTTTGTTTGAGTCGGGCCAGACACGGTTTGGTGGGTGGGGGGATATATATAAACCCAACAGAGTCGTACTTTTGGGCTAGCCGTTTCCGTTTCATTCATTCAGTTTCAGAAACCGCTTCCCCCACGACGCCTCTCATCTCATCTCATCTCAACTTCTCAACTGCCTGCCTACGCTACGTCGCGGCGCCGCCCGGGTTTCTCCTCCCTCCCCTCCCGTCGCCAACATCGGGATGAGATCAATCCCCAACCCCCATCCTCCCCGCAACCCTAGCTAGCTAGCTTCTCGCTCTCCTCCCTCCCTCCCTCGTCTCCCCTCTCCCTCCGCTGCTGCGGCGATCGTCGGGCCCGGCCGGGGAAGATGGACGCGCTCGGCCCCGACATCCACCCGCTCTTCCTGCAGCTCCTCTCCGGCCAGGACAACGCCAACAAAGCTCAGCCGCCCTTCTTCCACCCGACTCCGACTCCTCCGCAGGCGCCGATGCTGTTCCTGCCGCCCCAGCCGATGCAGGGGAACGACTTCGGGCACGGGTTGGTGCCGCCGCGGGAGGACTCGCTGATGCTTGGCGGCGACGAGTTCCTGGGGAACGACCAGTTCGCGCACGGCCTTTCCGATGGCATGGAGGAGGACCCGCTGATGAGGATGAGCGACGCTCAGCTGAGCGCCTTCTTGAGCGACGAGGCGGGCGTCGACTCGCTCTTCATGCCGCCGGAGTTCCTGGCGAGATCGCTCGCGGCGTGCCAGACGGCGATGGCCGACTCGCCGCCTGTGCCCCCCGCGGGCGTGCCGAGCCGGTCGTCCTCCGGTTCGCCGGGTCTGGGCTGCGCCCAGGCGAGAGCCACTGACTCTCCGGCGGGCGGCGTGGAGGAGCCGCTGACGAGGATGAGCGGCGACGACGACGACTTGGGCGCGTTCTTGAGCGACGAGGCGGCTGTCAACCCGCTGTGTATGCCGCCGGAGTTACTGACTAGATCGCTGCTGGTGTACCAGCCAGCCATGGCCGACTCGCCGCCCACGCACCCCGCGGATGGGCCGAGTCAATCGTCCTCCGGTTCGCCGGGTCTGGGCTGCGCCCAGGCGAGAGCCACTGACGACTCTCCGGTGGACGGCGCTTATTATCCGCAGGTGCTGAACCACCCGCAGGCCGCATCCCTCGACGCGCCGCAGCAGGAGCCTGACAGCGAGACGGCGGAGGTGGCGCAGATGGCTCACGTGGCTGCGCGGTGCGGCGACAAGCCGTCCACGGCGTGGTCCGTGGAGGAGGACCAGCTGCTGTTCCTAGGCCTCTCCCGGTACGTACGTACGCTCGCGCTTGCCATGGGCCATCGTTCGTTTCTTGTCTAAATCCTTCTCTGTTAGCAGAGCAGAGCCCTCTGTTCTGAATGACACCAAGACTTTACTAATTCTACCGTCGGATCCTCCATGGATTCCTTCCTTCCTTCTCAAGGTTTGCCGGCCAAGACAATGTCATCCAGTGCCTCAACATCGCATCCGGGCTCGCGGAGAAGACCGCGCTTGATGTCGCGTATCGGATCCGCTGGCTGTCAGACTTGAAGGTACTTGGGCACTTCATCTGGGTTAAATGAACTCTTGTGTCTCATGCCTTGATCAAGTCTTTGTCATTGTGGCAGAAGAAGGAAGCTGCTAAGCAAGCACAGCTGGGGCAACAAAAATCTGCAGTAGCAAATGTTACAAAGGTAATTGAATTGCAGCACAGCATGTGCTTCTGAATGTCATGCTTACACAACTCTAGCTTAGCAGATTGGTCTGAAACATTTTAAGAAAAAAAAACTCATGTGCTTCTGAATGTCTTGTTTACAGAACTCTAGCTTAGCAGATTGGTCTGAAACATTTTAAGAACAAGAAGGGTAGTAAATGAGCTCCAATAGAACATACGATGATGTTCACAGGTTCAGTGTTGTTTAACTGAACTTGAACAATTAGTACCGGTATCGCAGGAGAGCTGTAAATTGAATCATACTAGTATTCTATTATGTATGACCATTCATGAAGGTAGACTGACAAATATTTGTGACATACAATCTTTGCTCACTAATGCTAAGAGACGCCGACATGTTAATGTCCGTCCCAACCTTCCTGATTTCCGCCTGACTGAATATATATTGGCAATATTGGAAGGAATGGAAATTGTTCTGATATGAGCCAGTCTTTACAAATTGAGTGCTCTACTTTGATGTTTAACTAACATTAATGTTACCGTGTTCCGCAATCTCTGTTATTACTGGACAGGGAAAGGGAACCAAGGTTGCTAACAAGAAAAACAACGAACATCCCCTGTCCAAAGGTAGATTTGGCTTTCCATACCATGATCTATACATTCTTTGTTTTCTCATGTTATTCTGTCAAGAAATACTTCCTTTCATTTACCACATATCACTTCTTTTGAGGCTTCAGTTATCACGATTTTCTTCACATACGTATTTTTGCATATATTTTTATTTTGCATTATAAACCCGTTAAATTCTCTTTAAGTTACCGAAAATAATGTATCAACTATGTGTATCTATTTATTTTTTTGTGCCTGATGTACATGCTTTAGTAACCCTGTTACTCCGTAAATGTTGCTTTGACCAGCGTTTCTCTAGTCCTGACGCCTTTGAACAAACTTGCATGCCTGATTAACCTTTTTTTATGCCATAGAGACTCTAGACTCCAGGAGTGCTAAAGACATTATTCGGGATACTAACAGGCTTATGGATAAAATAGAAGAAATCTTGAGAACAGGAGAGGTCTGTTTTTTTTACATCCCTGCGTTTATACCATGTTTTTGTCTGAAACTAATTTGATGGTTCATTTTCCTGGACATCTGCATTTGCAGTAGTTAAGTGATTTCTTGCTTAATGTCCATCCAATAAGATTACGCAGTCATTGCAATTTATCTTTGCTAGCACTTTGTGTGATGTTTCTGGTATAAATAATTGGGTAAGAATTCCATCAAGTAGCATACATGTGGAATTGTCTATTTTTGAGAGGTGTTGAGGCTTGATGCTGATGTGCTCATTTCATCATGGTTTATTATTCTCCTTGTGTTGACCTGGCTTTTTTTTTCTTCTGTCACAGGTGAATAACTGTCTAGACTACTTTTACTATGTGAAGATGAACATGGATGCTATGCAGAACAAGTAAATAAATTAACAAACATTTGAATAGGTAGGCTCCAGTTAGCAAATTCTCTGAAACTGAAAGTCATACAATTTACCTGTGCAGAGTAAAGGATCTGGCCTCTGTCATGTTAGGACTCGCGGTAGGTGATGAAGAATGGGAGGACGTCTTGAAGGATCGCCACGACACACCGGTAACTCGACACGCCTTACCTGCCCTGCTCGATTCGCATGGCTGGCTGTAATTTTCATCCGATCTTACATTCGCCTTGTTTCCTCTGCATGGATAAAACAATTCAGCAGGCTGGAGAGGATGCTGCCACCACCCCGGCGCCATGGGCGTCGCTTTGAAATGGCTCTTCCCAAGCGCTACTCGCTGTCCTTTTCTCGCCATCGATAGAAATTGTGTGCCAGTGTACATACATGCCCTGTACAGACATTAATTCCTCTTTGTGATGACAAGGTTGAGTTTACAGATACATTAGTTAGGTGGTTAAGCATGGATAAGGCTCACCCATGCTTAATTTTTTGCTTCCACACCGTGAAACTCCCTTCGAACTATTATTTCTTTTCGACATTTGTATATCTTCTGGACATCTGGGATGCTGCTGCTACCGGGTTATGCTTGTAAATAGTTGAGTAATTCTCTTTGGACACTATATTGGAATTGCTGAATGTTGATTGAGTATTAGCCAGGTCAGCTTCAAAATTTTGTTGCTGCCTTTAAAAAAATGTCCTCAGTTTCAAAAAATGCTAGGAATGTCAGCATTTGTTCATGCTTTAAAAAAAAACTGGAGTTTTAAAAGTTGTCCAAATTTTCAAAAACTGTTCGGAACTTCAATTCTTGTTCTCATTTTTTAAAATGTGTTCCAATTTATCAAAGATTGTTCGTCTTTTGATTTTTTTTTGCATTTTCAAACAATTGTTCACAGTTTTGGAAAACGTTCGCGTTTCAAAAGAGATTCATTTTTTTAAATGCATTTTAAAACAATTTCGTTTATTTTCTATTTCTATATTTTTCTGTTTCTTTTTTTGTTTTAAAAAATCACAAATATCAAATAATGTTCAACATATTAAAAATGTTCATTTTAAAAAAATATGTTCGAAAATTCCAAATTTTGTTAATGATTTAAAAAAAATCGTGTTTTCCAAAAAAGATTGGAATCTTGAAATTTGTTCATGGTTTCAAAAATGTTTGAAAATTCCAAAATTTTGTTCATGTCTTAAAAAATTGTTAGCTTTTTTTCAAAAATGTTTAGAATTTCGAAATATGTTCATGTTAAAAAAAGAGTTTCAAATTTTGTTGCTGTTTTTAAAATATTATTCACAATTACAGAAAAATTTCAGAACTTCAAATTTGTTCATGCTTTCAAAAAAATGGATTTTCAAAAATTGCTCGGAATTATTTTTTTTCTCACTTTTCAAAATGTGTTCCAATATTTCATAGATTGTTCATGTGTTGAAAAAATCGCATTTCCAAACAATTGATCACAGTTTTGAAAAAAAGTTTGCGTTTCAAAGAGGATTCAATTTTAAATGCGTTTGATTTCAAAAAACATTCAAATCAGTTGCTATTCATAGTTCTTAATAGTCTGCGCTACCCATTAGTCACCAAAAACATTTTGGATCAAGTGGCTGTCTCATGCGCTTGAGATCGGACGTCTAGTGTTCGCTACACAACCGTCCACTGTTTCTGCTACAAATAAGGTTCGCTGGTGGGGCGGCCTAGCTGACTGCCGGCTGTGTTCATCGGGCGTCTATATGACGCACTTCATATAGGAGACCCCGTTGGGGACTACTGCAGTATCAAAAAGACGCGTGGAGTGGACGGGATACCTTTTGAACGTCTTTGTTGCCTGCATATAGGCCAATCAGGCCCGCACGGAAACGTTGTGCCCCGTTTGGTTGCCCGCGTTCACTGTTGAGCCTGTATAGTGCGGGAGCGACTAGGATAAAAGCTGAGTATAGGGTGCAAAAATAGAAAAAGCATTCTCAGCCCTCAGATTGAAGATGGACGGTACAGGATATGGTGGAGCAATCTGTGCGGACAGTTAGCAAAAAGGGCCCTCGACTCAGGTTAATTTGCTTCTGATGCCCTTCTCCTCCAAACACGATCCCCTCTGCGGCCGGCGGCCGGCAGTAGCTCGGGCACCTCTCCAAACCCTAATGGCGTCGCAGCTCCCTCTTGGACCTACCCTCTCGTCCATCTCCCTCTATCTCGCTGAAGGTGGTGGCGGCACAGATCCGGTGCCTAGCTGGGCGAGTACGCTCGTGTAGGTGCCGTTCCATCTGCACTCCGACGGCTCTTCGCCGTCTCGTCAGCGGCGGTCCGGCTGCTTTGAACGGACCTCTCCATGTGCTAAGCTGCGGTTGCGGGGGAACAAACTCGCCTCGTTACTGTCCTCAATCCCCCATCATTCTCTTTATGCTAATTTTGGGGTAAAATCTGGGGATATATCTGTGTCCATGCGGAGGAAAATTAATCAATGAAAAAACTTGCTATATCTTGCTTACATTATATTTTTTGAGCAATTAGGCATAGTATTTTTTTATAATTGCCTGATATTGTCAACAATTACATCCTGATTGCAATATTCTAGGATAAGTGTGCTCTCCTGAATCATGAGTAGTAGTCGTGTCGCACTGTCAACAAATATTATCTGGCTCTACAGGTTGTTTAATGTCCTGAATGGAGATGAAGAATGTCACCTATGAATCCTGATACTTCTTGTCTGCTGCCATCTCATACAATTTCTCACGGTTGCCTACTCGTATTGTCAACTACTCAACTTTCATCAATTTAATGATACATGAGTACAAAGTAATTTCATGTGCCTGTTCAATTACCTGAACGTGAAGGGCTTGTTGGCACAATGCTGAAATTCAGTAACACTGCAATATGTGCCACTCAAATGATTTTGCAGAGCCCTATCTATTTTTCAGTACTTCCATTGAAACTAAAATCATGGTAGTATTTTCTAGTGAAATAATGCATTAGTTCTTTGGTCTTCCTCATTTGTTTGTAAAAAATGGCATCATATTCCTACAGATTTATCATGCGTGTAACATACTGGAGCTCGGCGGTGGCATCGTCTACATCTGTTTATTTGTCCCGTGTTTCACTTCTCTGCTCTGCTGGCACGGTTTTTTGTGTGATATTTGTTCAGAAAACATAGCAGCGGCCAGAGCGGCTTCAGAGTATTTTCTCTAAAACATGTTACCAATTTTTGGGAGAACTAGCATTCCATTGCTGCTACAACTTCTGTAAGACCGCGCTTTCTTCAATTTGAAGTAACCTCTTCCAATTTATTGTGGCTACAATCTGAAGCATCTTACAAATAAGTTGAGTTAGAATCATTCTTTGGTGTGTGATATGTCTCTGGAACTTTGGTTGTGCATTTCCTTTCACTTTTGCATTGTGTTGAAGAAATATATGCATCTCTTTCACCTGATTAACCAATCACATCTCATTTCAGTAGAGTCAAATTGACATCAAAGTTAATTAATATTGTCCTCTTTAATTATAGCATTGACATCAAAAATGTTATCTCTGAATCACAACAGTGGACTTATCCAACCCTCTATTGTCTCCATTATCCATGTCTCATATTATTGACTGAGATGTTGCTGTTGCAAGACAACTAAGACTTTTGAGATTGAGTGACGCTATTCTTACATACTAATTTTGCGAAAATTGTACATACTAGTTCAATCTGATGGTGGTTATTCCCATATTTTTCTCTAGGTTAATATTATCCCTCTCACAGTACGTAGATTTTTTGTGTAAAAGGGGCACCCAAGAATAGGGTTTCTGTTTGAGATTTTAGGGCTTCAGTAAGTATAAATTGTTGTTTTCACTTCACATTCGTTGGTACCAGGTATGATTCCATTCTACTCCGAACCATAAGTCAGACAACATTACATCTCTTCCCTTAGTGGAAAACAAACATATTTTTCTTCTAAATTATGCAATAACACTCTGCTTGTATACTTACAGGTACTATGTTTTTGTTACAGTAGTGTAGAAACTGTAGTGGTAAAGTGGGTGGATATTAACAGAATTATCATGGTTCAGATAACTATTATGTGCGAGCTACTACTCACCAAGAAATATAGAAATGTATGCACATGACTGAACTATAATTCAAATCTTTACAAACTTTTAATCCACCAGAGAACATAATTATTTCCTAGTTCTTGCCTTGTAATGTGAACTATAAAATTGTTCTTGTATTTTGTAGATGTATGATGCCCTCTGACCAGCGGAAGCATCAGGACTTCAAATGGAGAGAAGAGGTGTTTACCGAAGACTTCCATTCCTTATAGCTGCAAGAATTTCTCTGCAGGATAATTTTAATTCTTTTGTTGAGCATACACCTATGCATGCTTGTGCTCAACTGAAGCTCGAACTGGAGGAAAAGATAGAGGTCTCATGTCATGTGCCATCAAGATAGTCCAGACTTCCCTTCCTTACAGTTCCTGATCCATTTTTAATAGCAATGCTTTTTGAGCAGTGATCGTATTAGTCCTTAGGTCTCAGTCTTGCCGGGCATGTACTGAAAATGATCCTCCCATGTATCAGTCGATATGTATGTATGCCTCTTGTGTTGTGTTCCATCTATGATGGCCCAGTTTGAAATGTACATTTAGTTATGCTTGAAGGGTATGGTATAATTTTCTCGATGTACTCAGCATATTTGTGATAGATACTTGCATACTTTTTCATGACAAACATCTTCAGTTTCCTTGCATAACTAGCGATTATGTACTGAAATATACATGTATTTCATGAAATAGATATGTGCAAAGATTTTTTTGTAAAACTAAAAGGAAATGGGGGGTCTATAAATGACTGTGCAGATCTATAAATGGTTGTTGGAGAGAAAGATGAGATAGTTGAGGTTGTTGCTGCAAAGTTTCTATTTTATATCTAACTGTTAGTAGGGGAGGTTTCGTAAAAGCTGCCCTTAAGTGGCTTGCCATCCTCCATCAGAATCTGTGCCATCCATCTTCCATCCAACCGCTGAGCCTTGCTTTTTCTATTTTTGCAACATAAGGTCAGATTCTATCCTAGTTGTTCCCGTATAGTGCGAAACTCGAAGCATCTTTAGGTCTATCTCGCTAGGAACGCTGAAATTTGCAGTTTCTCCAAAGCCAGGCGCGCGCAATGCATGTGGGCGGCGGGGCCTGCACGCAAGGAGCCACGCTCGAGAAGCTGCGTTGCTTCCCGGAGCGCCGACAGTTATTACCCTCATCGCCCCCTCACCACTCCCTCCCCTCTCTCCACTCTCATCGACGACGACGGCGGATAGATCAAAGAACAGCAAGGCGACCTCTGCCCCCTTCACCGACATCCACATCATCACCTCCGGCAGTTCGACAATGGCGGTGAGCACTTTTTTCACCTCCTCATGTACCCATTCACATTCGATCCGCGTTAGGGGAATGGGGTATCGGGGTAAATAGGCATAGGAGTGATCATAACATCGTCATGAGTTCGTAGTACCGATGGAATTGAGGTTCTCAATCCGGATTGAGTACAAGGGTTATGGGATTGGGGGTAAATCTTAAATAGTAAGCTTAGATCTTAGCCTCTTCGATCCCAACACAGTGTGTGACATCTTCGATGGGCAAGACAACAAGTGAAGTTTTGTTGGTTGATTTTTCTCCTTTTGATAACTGCATTTTTCTTTCTCCCTTAGTTATTGTTTATGCAATATGCGTTTTTCATGTTGGTTTTCTTTAATTGGGTTGAGTGCGTCCAATGGTAAAGTAGCTTCTGACGAAAGGTTCCTCAAAGATTCCGCGTCACCGGCGAGTGCATCATTTAGGACCATTTACGTACTTTTTGCCACCTAAGTCTTATTATAATATGTCCCTAGATGAATTGTTACATAACATATATTTTTACAACGTGATCAAATGATGAATAAAGGAGTAAATGTACGCAAATTACAAGCTCCACGAGGTGTGTTTGTGACAACTCCTACCCCTTTACCCTTGTATGGAAGGCACCCAAGCGCTAGGATTTCTCGCCCCTCCCGCCAGCGCCATCGGCGGTCTACCTCGCCTCCCTGGTCTTAGGGTCATGGAAGCGTGGTGGATCCAACCCTTTGCTGGCACGAAGGCTTTGTTTTTCTAGTTTTGTTAGGATTTGTGCCCTGCTCAGAGAGGCAAGGCGGCGGCGGCTCTGTGAAGATGGAACAAGGTTCTCCGCGCCCAACCCCCAGTCCCGGTGGTGCTTGTAGCATCGTCGGAGTGCGTGTGAAGGTTTGTCTCCGGCAGATCTCATGAGATTCGGTCGGCGTTTGTCTTGGGCTGATCCACCGCATTAATTTAAGAACAACATTTTTCAGTGAAATTACGTCATACGTCAATCATATACCATAATCATCCCAGCAAAATGACCAATTTTTTTTACAGTGACAACTACTCCCTCCGTTCCGAATTACTTGTCGCAAATATGGATGTATCTAGATGTATTTTAATTCTAAATACATCCATTTTCACGACGAGTAATTTGGAACGGAGGGAGTACATAAAGCTCCATGCTCCATGCTCTAGATAAAGCTATGCGAGATGGTTTGGCGCACATGAGAAGAGAGAGGACCTCACCTCACCACCCCCGTGGGATCGGACGGCCAGGATCGGCCCCTGGGCTGATAAAACCCTAACACCGAGCACAGCGGAGGAAAGCAAGTCCCCTTTCGCAGTGGTTGGCCTCCCGACCCCTATCTTCTCCCGCTAATCCCCCCCCCCCCCCCCCCATTCCCCTCGCCGCCGCCGCCGCCGCCGCCGACGTCGCCTGCCCAAGGTGAGACCCCAGCGCCCATCTCCTCCCCCTCCCCTCGCTGCGCCATGCTCTGTCGCCGCAGCTTTTAGTTTGATTCGACCGCGTGGCGCGCGCGGGGGCGGGCCGATGGACGGAGAGGAATGGTGCGGCGCCGTCGATCTGTCCTGCCTGTGGATTCGCTGGCTGCCGTCTTGGTTCCACCCACGGGGTAGGTTGGATTTGCCCGGCGGACTGGTACGCAGGCGGGCGCCGGAAGAGTGAGCGCTCGTGAGATTCGATCTGGCTGCTCTGTCCTTCCAAGTTGGATTCGCGGTCGGTAGGTTAGGATGAATCGACCGCTGCTGGATTTGCGAACTCGCAGCTGCGCCATCCATGGCTATGCTTCTTGGCTGAAGACAACACGTGTCATGCCTCGTGCTCTGCTTCCACAGCTAGCTCTAATTAGATCCCTTTTCTGCTCCCCTGCCCAGCTGTTTGTTGTTAAAGCAAGTATGTTTCCTGCAGATGAATGTCGACAAGCTGAAGAAGATGGCCGGCGCCGTGCGCACCGGGGGCAAGGGCAGCGTGCGCAGGTGCTTCCTTTGTTAACCTTGTTATTACTGTCGTCCATATGAAGTGTCATTGGTTTTGGTAGGAGCACTAGTCAGTGTTTCCTGCTTTCAGCATGTTATATATCTATTCTACAGATATCCATTTGTCCTGCGTAAATCCTAGCTAAAATGTTTACTCGTGCCCTGTGAATCATTGCTGCCATTCTGTGTAGAAATGCCAAATTTGAAGCATGCTAGCTAAGCATAGATCATCCATCCAAACATACTCACATTTCTAAATTGATATGTCAGTGAATGCCATTTAGTGGACGCATATCAGCTTATATATGGAGTACAAAAATAGTATGAAACGTTTCTCCTGCTGTTGTACTTCTTAAAAAGCTTTCCGCTGATGGCAGGAAGAAGAAGGCCGTTCACAAGACCACGACCACTGATGACAAGAGGCTTCAAAGCACCTTGAAAAGAGTAGGAGTCAACACCATTCCTGGTATTGAAGAGGTCAATATTTTCAAGGATGATGTAGTTATCCAATTTCAGAACCCGAAAGGTGAAATATTGATACGCTGAACCCTTACTTCAGCAGAACCAAGGATCAACTCAAACATTTCTTCTAACACTGGCATTCCTTGATTTCCTGCAGTGCAAGCATCCATTGCTGCAAACACATGGGTAGTCAGTGGAACACCACAAACGAAAAGTAAGTCCTGCTTTAGAATCTTCATGGCTTAATTGTTTCATTAAGTAGCCTTCTTTCTCTGGAGCAACATAAATATCTCTTCCTTTATCTGTACATAAATATGTCAAACTGCTTTGGCAGTGATCTGATCTTTATCTGTGCATCTACCTTTAAGTTTCATGGGTACATAAATATTATAATGTAAATGGCATATCCGAATATGATATCAACTTGAACTGCTTGTACATTACTTCTTTACATCAAAGTTAGTAGTCTCATTATGTTTCCAAAGTAATGTTACAGTTTATACTAATGATAATATAATGAGGATGAAGATGTACACCTTGCTACATACTATATATATTTTTAATTCTTGCTCCTCTTTAAGTTGATTTACATATGCAATAAAAGTTGATGCAAACTGAACCATTAAATTCCAGCTGTACCATATATGTTCTTTGTGATTGTGAGCACTACATTATTTGACTTGACGTAACTGCAATTTCATCTTTGGCTATTATTTTTTACAGAGCTGCAAGATTTACTGCCGACAATTATCAACCAACTGGGTATGTCCCCCTTTACATTCTCACATTAGTCTAGTCCAATAACTGCCTATGTTCTGGTGAAATGTCTTGCTCACTGTGTGAATACCACCATACATGCATCGAAAGGCAGTAAAACATCTCAACCAAGCAAGTGCCTTCACACCATGTCTCTAACAGGAAATTCCTTTTTTGCCAGGCCCGGATAACTTGGACAACCTGCGAAGGCTTGCCGAGCAGTTCCAGAAGCAGATGCCTGGTGGTGAGGCTGGCGGCGCCAACATCGGTGCTGCCCAGGATGATGACGACGATGTCCCAGAGCTCGTCCCAGGAGAGACCTTCGAAGAGGCCGCGGAGGAGAAGAAGGAACCCGAGGCGAAGAAGGAAGCGGAGCCGGAGGAGAAGAAAGAGTCGTCGTAATCTTGTCACGCCATTCATTGTTGTGAAGGGTTCCTTGTTGGTTCAGGGTTGATTGGCATCTTATTACTGTATATGCCAGAGACATGGTCCTGTGAGAACTCTGGCCCATCTTTCATTTCTAGCGCTCCTCCGGTTGGTTTTGTCTCGGCCGTGGGTTCTGTCCCAACCGACGGCGGAACTGAGTTTTACGACAATTATCGTTTACCATTCGAAAGTGTTTGATGTGCACAGTTCCAATGTTTGATGGGTAGGTGTCGTTCTCAGAAATGTGTGACATCCAGGTCCAATCAGTGTCGGTTTATATTCAGGAAATTGCTATGTGCATGCCCAACTTTGCCGTAGTAGCGTGTGTTGCTTGTGATTTTGTGGAGAAGTGCCGCTGAGAGGTTTATTTCCTTTTCTACCTGAGAATCACGAGCGATAGCTGTACTGAGCTTGAGATGAAAAAAGATTTGAAGAATCACTTTAGCTACATGTCAGTCAGCTGAGTTTTGAATTCGGGTCAGTCGATTTTTGAATGAAGGAAAGGAGAAGGAAGGGGTTCGCCGTCATTACCCCATTATCTATCAGGGTTCAGGGTGGAGGTGGTGGGTGAGAGAGAGAAGGTGAACAGGAGGTGGATCGGAGGTTGAAGACAATGTTTTGTCCGTTGGATCTTGATCGAACGGTCTAGATAGAAGGAGAAGAATCGACTCACCTCGATTTTCAGTTACTGACTCCTAGCCGTTCCCTAACATAATTGGGTCCATCAATCCCAAACGGCCCTGGCAGCACAAGACTATGGCCTTGCCTAATTTTTTTTTGCGGGGTTAAAAGGATTTCATTACTCAACTGTTGGAATATTCGTTCCTACATAGCAGAGGAACGTCTGCAGGTTTAGAGCGCAACCAAACTGCAGTTCGGTCCTCCGATCGTTCGAAAGCAACAAGGGTGTGGCTAACAACGTTCTAATTCCTACTAGAAAAATTCAAAACAAATACTAGAAAAATTCAAAAAATTCTATTTTTTTGTATGGTAGATAATTTGGTGCGTGTGAGCTCCAAATTTCAGATCATTTGGACATCTGAGTAGTTCTCGGCAAAAAGAATTGGGTTCTGTAAAAAAGTCTATTGTTTATGTATTGTTCTGACCAATTTATATTCTCTTGCTGAGAGGTACTCATATGTCCAAATGATCTGAAATTAGGAGCGCACCTCGCGCACCAAATTATCTACCATGCACAAAAAGAATTTTTTTGTTGTGAATTTTTCTTGACCGGATGCAGATGAGCCTGGGCTCAGAAATGAATATTCAACTCTACCATGTGCTACCTCTGTCTCTAAATATAAGACAAACTTCATACCCTAAATATATGATGTTTTTGCAATTCAATTTGAACTACAAAAACGTCTTATATTTAGGGACGGAGGAAGTATGTTACAAAAAAAGCAGGAATGAAACGCTGAGAGTGATGATGGCGTCATGCGGAAGCATGGAAGAGGAGGGGGAGGTGGAGCAGTTGTGCGCGACCACCATGGCATGTTCACGGGCAGGGGCTTGCCATTTTCTCTCTAACATCACCGCTCCTGAGCATGCAGAATTATCGGCGTGTTGGCGATGCGTGCAACTGACAGTTGAAGTGGGTGCGAAGAAGGTCACTCTCAAATCTCAAAACGGATAACCAGATGGCAGTCAAGGCGCTAAATTCTGAAGACCTCGACAGGTCTAGGTTTGGTTCCCTCATAAGAGATACCCCATCTCTGAGGACAATAAAAGCGTTCAGATCACTATTACTACGAAGGGAGTATCAAAGATTTGGTTGCCGGGATAGATGAGCGCAAGGCAGTTTGCCAACGAATAAAGCTGTTCACATTCTTGCCGGGAAAGGCTGTGTAAATAATTTTCTTTCTTGGTTGAAAGTTTCTCTGTTGTGTATTCGTGTTCGTGTGTATTTTGTTTTTTTGACGAACCAGCAGTAACCCTGCTTTGCATTAAGAAGAGAAATAGAGTCGTACACTGTCCATTGCAGCGGTTACGAAAACACAACTGCTGAACCTCACACTACTGTAAACTATATTGGAGCTGGCGTTCAGATGCCTCCTAACCCACCACCCATCCCCGCTCCGCCCGCCACCGCCGTGCCTTCCCACCTCGCCGGATCCCGCTTCCCTCCACCGCCGCCGCTGACCTCCATCTGCGCCACGACCACCTCCCCTGCCGTGCCCTGCGTCCACACCCCCATCCCTTGGGCGAGCGCTGTGCTCCATGGCGGATGGAGAGGCGCGAGATGCGCAGGGGGAAGGGGAACCGCGACGCCGACGTTCCTCAACCCTGGCGCAAGCGCGCTCTGCGGAGAAGGCGAAGAGGAGATTAGCAATTGCCATCGCCGGCCACTCCAACGGCGAGGAGCGTGGCCGCATGCCGCCCGGAGTCGATGCGATTTCCTGGGCACTTGCGGAGCTCTCCTCTCCAGATCCAGAGCAGCGGGCGCGCTGGGTCGCGTTCTGGGAGCGTCAGCCCCGGTGGTGACCTCCCTCGCTCTGGGTCCCGCAGCTCCGGGAGCTTCTCCAGCGACAGCAGGATGGGACGCCATCGATTCCCCACTCCGTCGCGCCGCCGAACCGCCCCGGGCTCCGATTGCCTCTGCTGGTGGCCGCCGTCGACCCCGCGCCCTCTTCGCCTCTGGCCGTGGGGTTGGAGGTGGCTCTTGCCCAGCTGGGGCTCCTCCGTCGTTGGCATTGGCCGCGCCGCCACCGCCGCAGGCCTCATCCATGGCGGGTCTGGGCAGCTGTCGCGCCTCGGCCCCGCCTGTCAGCGGACGGGCGCTGGGCTCCGCCGCTGCAGATGGGCACGCCATCGATTCCCTACTCCGTCGCACCGCCGAACCTCCCCAGGCTCTGATTGCCTCTGCTGGTGGCCGTCGTCGACCCCGCGCCCTCTTCGCCTCTGGCCGTGGGGTTGGAGGTGGCTCTCGCCCAGCTGGGGCACCTCTGTCGTCGGCGTTGACCGCGCCGCCACCGCCGCAGGCCTCATCCATGGCGGGTCTGAGCAGCTGCCGCGCCTGGGCCCAGCCTGTCAGCGGACGGGCGCTGGGCTCCGCCGCTGCAGATGGGCCTCTTTCGACTGGTCTGGGCCTACCTGTCAGTTGGATGAGGCGGGTTCCACCGTGGCCACGCAGCGCGGTGCCTAACTGGGATGTGGGGTCCGACATATTTGCGGACCGGGCCAACGGGCCCCGTTTTGGGCTTCTTCAAGATATATCTAGGGTTCCGGCTCGCTCCATTCGCGTCTGGATCCGCAAGGAACTGGTCGGCGCTCGTGCTTTCTCCGCCGCAGATTGCTTCCCCGCCGCCGCCCCTGGTGCCCCACCTCCGCTCCTCCCCACCACCACCATATCTCTTGCTAGCAGTACTTGGAAGGGGCCGAAGCCGACTCTCGCGGAGATCCAAGACATGGCTGATAATCGCGGGCGTGGCCAAGGGAGCAGAAGGAACAATATGAATCGATCTGCCTCGGATGAGCAACGCCTCCAGCGCCCTCCCCCGCCATCTGGACCGACTATGGTGCAAGGTAACTGCCCCCCTCTTGGATTCGACCCGCAGTTTGGCCATCCACAACAATTCGTCCCCAATTTTGGCTTCCAAGGCCCTCCACCGTGGGGTTATCCAGGGCCTTTCTTCCAGCAGCCGCAATCCAACCAGTGGAGGAACCCTATGGCCTGGCCTGACCAGAGCCATAACCCTCAGGCGACTGCGGGAGATTCAGGGCAAGGATCCCAACAGGGAGGACCGCAACAACAGCAACCATCAGGACAGCAACAGCAAAAAGTGGGGAATGCAGGTACAAATGCAAGTGGAGCTGAGGCTAGTGATCCTATTGCAGTCAGAAATCCTTCTCTGTCCAACAGGAGAGACAAGGGAATGAACAGGCAGAGTAAGAATCAGCAGAAAGAGAGGGACCCTACCCCTGTTAGAGCTGATGAGCCATATGCAGATGGAATCTGTCCGAACTGTGGGGAGCCAGGACACACTAGAGAGAAGTGTACCAAGCAGAGTTTCTGCTTCATTTGCAAGATGGTGACTCATGTGGTTGAGGATTGCCCCATCAAGAGGAAACCAAGGAATGTGGCAAAATATATTGGGAGTGCGGCCACAGGACTTGGGTATTATCAGATAGATGTTCCTGATGTTAACTCTCGGCATGTTAGACTGATGAAGAATGTTGGAGTAGTTTACATTGAGTCTGGTGCTGTTTCTAAGGATGAGCTCAACAAAAACTTCTCAGCGATTTACAAAACCACTTGGCCCTGGCAGACCAGACAGTTGGATGAGTAGACCTACTTGGTTAAATTCCCACCACACATCCCTGTGGAGCAAGTGGCTGGTTACCCCATGTTTGGGCTTCCATCTGTGGAAGGGGATACTGTTAAGGTGGAAACCTGGAAGGGTGACTGGGAATACTTTGCTGAGCTGCAACAGGTTTGGGTGAAGCTGGAGAACCTTGACCCAACTTGGACAGATTGGGGGGTGCTTGAACAATTTGCCTCTGGCTTTGGGACTTTGCTAGATGTAGATTGGCAAGGCAATTTCAAGTCCCTGTTTGAGGTGGTTAGGATAAAAATCAGATGCAGAGACTTCTCACTCATTCTTGCAGAGATACTTTTTGGAATTGGAGAACATCTATACAATGTAAAGATCACTGTTGAAATTCTCCCTGAGCCACCCATTGGAGGAGAGGCCCTAGAAGAGGATGTCAATGGGAATGGTACTAACTCTCACACTCACAGTGAGGATCCAACCTCTGATCATGGCCCTGCAAAAGGGACTCCCAACTCCTCAGCCTCTGCCTCTCTCAGTGGAAACTCAAGCTCCTCTGGGCTTTCTCAACTCAACAACAGGCAGGCAGCACTGGCCTTTCTGCAACAGATGGGTGACCATGGAGCTGATGACACCTGCTACTCCCTTCTTAGGGAAATGGAGCTCACTAACTCAGACATGTCTGATACTGAAGTAGACCTGGAGATAGCAGAGCAAATTACTCAAGCTGATGTGACTGTGTCCACTGGCCCACCAGTGGAAAAATCAGGGAAAAGCACTTGGGGGCCTATCGTCCCAGAAAGGAGGAGCACCAGGGTTGATCTGGGAGGAAGGACTATGTTGGAAATAGCCATGGATAACAAAGCTGTGCAGAACCTTGGAAAAGATAAAACTTCAGTCAAAGGTACCATTCTTAAAAATTCTTTTGAACATTTCAATTATCCAAAGTTTTTAAGTATTGCTGACCAAATAGGAGTAGAAATTGATTGTTCTCTAGCTAAAGTAGGGGAAGATTTACCCATTCTTAGGAGTACTACTGACAGCTATAGCTGTCCCCCTAGTCTTGTTAATGTAGCTGTAGATGATGTTTATCATTCTGCCTCTGCTGCAAAGCACCCTAGTGATAATGTAGCGAATAGTACTGTATATGACCCTCTTGCTCTAGTTGGTACTAATGACAACCCCAGCTGTCACCCTAGTCCTGATACTTTTCCCCAAGTAGAAGAATGCCTAGTTACCTCTACCACCCACAGGCAGTCCCCATGGTGGACCTGCAGAACCTAGTACATCTCTGGAGAGCATAGAGTATTTGCTCCCAGACAATTTGCTTTCAGAGGATGCTGGTAACTGTAGTCCTCCCTGCACCCCCCCGGGGGCTAAAAGGGATTGATAGTGATTACTTAGATCACAGCGCGCTGTGGACACACGTAGCCAAATATGGACGGGGCAAGCATCCCAGGACAAAAAGATCTAGATGAAATGCCTATTTTGGAATATCAGGGGGATCACCACGTTTGGTAAAAAAACCCATATTATTAATACTTTAAATAAAACCAAAGCAGACATCATTGCCTTCCAGGAAACCAAGAAAGAGGAGCTCTCTGCTGCCTTTCTGAAATCCATTAGTGCAATAGATGCTTTGAATGGCATCACCTCCCTGCCTTGGGTACTGCAGGAGGGATTTTGATGGGAGTAGACTTAGATATCTTTGACATTTTGGAGTGGGATGCCAAGAAGTTCTCAGTGTCCTGTACCCTTACTTTAAAATCTACTCAGAAGAAGATTAGGGTGGTAGCTGTATATGGGTCCCCTTATGAGGAAGGCAAGGAGGAGTTTATTTCTGAACTTCACTCTCTCCTGCTAGATATTGACACTCCAACTCTGATTGGTGGAGACTTCAATCTTACTAGGTATCATAGTGACAAGAATGGTAAGGTAGACCAGAAATGGTGTGATAAATTCAATGCTTGGGTAGAAATCTGGAGCCTGCTAGAAATTAAAATGTCTGGCAGGCAATTTACCTGGACCAACAACCAGGATAACCTTGTCATGTCCACTATAGATAGAATTTTTTGTACCACTGAGCTAGATGAGATTTTTCCCCTCAACTCATCTCAGGCCCTCCCTAGGGTTTGCAGTGACCACACCCCTTTGCTTTGGGACTCAGGGGTTGGCACTATACCCAAGGCCTCTAGCTTCAAATTTGAGAAGTGGTGGCTCCTCATTGACAATTTTAAGGAGCTGGCTGCTAAATGCTGGAATGCTCCTGTCAAAAGCACCTCCCCTCTGGACATTTGGCAGGAGAAGACTAGAAGGTTTAGGAAATTTGCTAAAGGTTGGAGTAAGAATATAGGAGCTGAAATTAGGAAAATTAAATGTACTCTCATTATGGAATTTGATGCTCTTGACATTGAGGCTGAGACTAGTACCCTCTCTGATGTTGATACTACTAGAATGCATGATATCCATAAGGAGCTCCAAAAAATTTGGCTAGTTGAGGAAACAAAAGCCAGACAAAGAGCTAGGGATAGAGATATCTTAGAAGGTGATAGAAACACCAGGTATTTCCAGGCTGTTGCTAACCAGAGGAGGAGGAAGACCTTCATTCACTCCTTAGAGGGTCCCACAGGTGTGGTGACTGACACTAAGGATATATTAGATGTGGCTACTAATTTTTATAAGGATCTCTTTAGAAAAGAGAGTAAAAGAAATTTCACCTTGAAAGAAGCATTCTTCAATGAGACTGATATGGTTTCTGATGAGGATAATGACATGCTCCAATCCCCTTTCTTGGAGGAGGAGGTGAAGGAAGCAGTCTTTGGTTCCTACTCTGATGGGGCACCAGGACCTGATGGCTTGTCCTTTATGTTCTATCAAGAATTTTGGGAAGTCATCAAAAAGGACCTCATGGCCCTTTTTGATGATTTCCATGCTGGCAAATTAGATATCTATAGGTTAAACTTTGCCATTCTTTCTCTCATTCCTAAAGAGAAAGATGCTACCTCCATGAAAAAATTTAGGCCTATCAGCCTGCTTAACTGCAGTTTCAAGATCTTCACCAAAGTGCTCACTAATAGGCTTGCTAAACTCATGCACTTTCTTACTTCTAGCAATCAAACTGCCTTTATAAAAGGCAGGTACATCCTAGAAAGTGTAGTGACTGCTCATGAGATTTTGCACTCTGTGCATAGCTCTAAAACTCCTGCAGTTGTGCTTAAACTAGACTATGAGAAGGCTTTTGACAAAGTAGATTTAGAATTCCTGCTTGAAGTCCTCTCCAGGAGAAATTTCTGTCCCAAATGGATCCATTGGATCAAACAGATTACTCATGGGGGCTCTGTAGGAGTCAAAATTAATGGAGTAGAAGGCAACTTCGTTGTCACTGGCAAAGGACTTAGACAAGGGGACCCTGTCTCTCCATTACTTTTCAATCTTGTAGTAGATGTCCTTACCAGAATGTTGTATAAAGCTGCTCAGAGGGACCTGATTAGTGGCCTCTGCCCTGAATTTCTCCCTGGTGGGGTCATCTGCCTCCAATATGCAGATGACAGCATCCTCTTCTTGGAGGACAATCTAGATAAGGCCAGTAACATGAAAACTATCCTTCAATGCTTTGAACAAGTGCCGGGCATGAGGATCAATTATAGTAAAAGTGAGATCATTACCTTAGGGATGGATGCAGATAGATCTGCTAATTTTGCTGACACTTTTAGCTGTGTTATAGGGAAGCTCCCTATAAAATACTTAGGAGTCCCTCTCCACTATGATAAGCTGAGGAGAGAGAGGACATCCAACCTATTATAGATAAGATCCTTAAGAGGATGGCTGGCTGGAGGGGGAAACTCCTATCTTATGCTGCTAGGCTTACTCTTATTAAAGCCTGCCTCTCTAGTATACCTGTTTACCTTCTCTCCTTCTTCAAATTCCCTAAATGGGCACTTGACTTGATTAACACTCAGTTAGCTCATTGCTTTGAAATGATTTCGAGGGGAATAGGAAACTGCACCTGGCCAACTGGCACCTAGTGTGTATGAAAAAAGAGCATGGGGGTTTGGGGGTGCCCAACCTCAGGGATGTAAACCTGTGTCTCTTGGGGAACTGGGTCAAAGGTATATTATGGATGAAGGCAAGATCTGGAGAAACATAGTTGGCAAGAAGTACATCAAGAACTCCCCAAACATCTTTGCTAGTAAAACTCCTAACCCTTCAAAGTTCTGGCAAGGAGTGCTTTGGGCTTGTAAAGCCCTGAAATTTGGATATAGATGGCAGGTAGGTGATGGAAAAAAATCAATTTCTGGGAAGATACATGGTTTGGTACCTCCCCCCTTTCTGTCCAATTCTGGCCTCTTTACACTATCTGTGATCAGCATTGTGTTACCCTCTCTGATGTATGGGATGGTAACACCATTAAACTGACCTTTAGGAGGACTTTTACTGATAAAATGCTAGATTCCTGGATGTGCATTGAGCAGATCCTTCGTAGTGTCTCTTATAATGGGGATGATGATGCGCTCATTTGGCAATATGACTCTAAGGGAATATATACTACTACCTCCTTGTACAACATCATCAACTTCAGGGGGGTTCAACCCATTTATATTCCTTTTGTCTGGTCCATTGTCTCCCCACCCAGAGTGCAAATTTTTCTCTGGCTCCTGGCCCATAACAAATTAATGACCAGAGATAATTTGGATAAGAGAAACATGAGGAAAACTTTGATCTGTGAATTTTGCACTGAGAATGAGAGCATTGACCACCTCTTCTTTGGGTGCGCTATAGCTCAAAGCATCTGGAAGGATGTGTCTGCTTTCTTTAACATTCCTGTTGGGCAGGGCTACCTTTCTGTAGCTAGATTTTGGCCTGCTAGCAAAAAACAATGTGCTTTGAATTCCATCTGTGCTTGTATATTGTGGGGCATCTGGAAAACTAGAAATGCACATGTGTTTAAAAATGCTATCTAGTCTGATATTAAACAGGTTTGGAGACGTATCCTCTTGATGATCAAGAAATGGATGATCCTGTTCAAAAAGGATTACCTCCCCCAGATCGAGGCATTCGTCCAGTGGGTCTCAGAGAAGCTCAAGAACCCCTTCCAGCTTTCGATGGGATGACACGCCTGGACCCCGCTGGGGTGCTTGACATGCTCTCCCTGAGTGAAGCTGATGCATCGAGGAGTCCTCCACCTGCTGGGAGCAAGAAGCTGTCTGTGCTCAGCCCGACAACCCCGCTGGAGCTGCTGCTGCTGCCGCCATCCCCTGAACCTTCCCCTTTGAAGAAGGCCAGGTTCAAGACAGCAGATCCGGAGAAATTGATCTCTGCCGCCTAAGTCTCCTGTCATACGGAGTTCTGATAAAAATAGGGGACAGTGCTCTGTAATAGGGATAACTTTCATTTTCCCCTTTGCTCATGCTTTTAGAGCAATTTTGGGATGTTTTTCCGCTGCTGTGTAGTAGCATGTTGGACCTTTATGTTTTTTCTCTCCTGTGAACCTTATGGTTTCATATATATATGGAACTGGGAGGGCTTTGCCCCCTCCTGTTGCTCTAAAAAAAACTATCCTATATTACATCCTCACAGCCCGAGTAAACAAACGAACAACAGCTTTGGCCTTTGCAGCAAGCCTGCACCCGTGCTCGGCATGGTGCTCGTGTTCTCGAAGGAAATGTGCCAAGCGGCGTACGTTGCCATAGTCACTTGCGATCTGATGACCTGTGTTGATGCGCCTCCTTGCAATCTGTTTCATCACTTGTTGATCGTTTGTGCAGACTGCGCAATATATACTCCCTCCATTCCAAAATATAATGCGCCCACGTTTTTCGAGGTCCAACTTTGTCCATAAATTTAACCAACGAGACCGACTGCGGCGGGAGTAAAAATTATATAATTAAAAACTTCTTTTGAATATGAATTCATTGGTATAAATTTTGCCCCCGGCGCAGTCGGTCTTGCTGGTTAAATTTATGATCAAAGTAGAAGTACGAAAATAAAGGAAGCACTATATTTTGAAACAGAAAGATTACCATATAAAGAGTACTCACCATATAAACATGAGTGCCAACAAAGGAATGCCTGACCTCTTGTGCAAAAGGACACTGAAGGGTGATGTGAACAGACCTGTTCGAGTGTATTCGTCTCGTTATCACGTCGGAGCAGGTCGTGAAATATAAGTAATAAAGGAGTAGCAATTTCCCCTAAAATTATGTATGTTGCAGAACAGCTTCAGATTTTTTTCCTTTCTAATGATTTTACTGGTTTTCTTGTGATCAACCAAAATTAAGTTTTTCTTAGATCATCGGGGAATCAAACATCCCCGGTTCCATTTCATGCACTCCCCCGTTCTTTTTTAGTTAGCATATAAGTTTTGTCTGAAGTTAAAGTTTCTCTAGTTTGACTAAACTTATAGAAAAAAGGTGTCAACGTTCTCAATACTACCTAATAAACATCAAAAGATTCATTAGGAAATGCAGTTTTGTGTTATATATATTTGATAATGTATGTATTGATATTTTTTAATATAAATTTGGTTAAACTCTGTAAAATTTGTCTTGACACAAATCTTATACGCGAAGTAAAAAGAAACGGAGGGAGTGTATGTAATGAAACCATGTCTCACATCGATCATTCAGCCACTACAAATATTGAGAAGTGAAAACATGGGGAGTTGTCTGGTCAAGAATCAAGATACTACTATTACAGCTCGAAAAACAGAGTGGGATGGAAGGGGGAAAGGAAAAGGTTGAGCTTCCAAACAGGAGATCTCTCCAAACAGCACTCCATCAGTTCCGGATCATGTGGACTGCGTCTTCATAAAAAAAAGAAAAAAAACTGTATTCAGCATCAATGGAGAGGAGACCTGAGCAGATCCATGAGATGTGATGCCTCCAGCATTGGACATTCCTGGTCTCTCAACACAACTTTCCAACTTTGGAGGTGTGCTTCAAACTCAACCAATGAGGTGCTGCGATTAAAAACTGAGGAATCTCATTTCTAAGAGCATCTCTACTCGTCCCTCAAGACCCTTTTTTATCGCCGGCGCTAAAAGAAGGCTCAATCGCGTCCTAAAAACCCTTTTTTGTCAGTTAGGGCTGAATCTGGCGTCAGCGGACCCAGACCGAACCCAACGCGCTGGTGGGCGTCCGGGGGCGCCGGGGTTTTGGTGTGAAAGCCTGATGGACCCGCCGAGTCAGCGACCAGACGTGCTCTTCGTCCTAATCGCCTCGGTTTCCCGCGGGGAATCAATGCCAAGGCTGCCGCCGGTCAGCATTCCATTGATTCCTCACGGGCGACGCAGTGAAGGCGTGCCGACGCGCGTCTCGCCCCCTCCCGCCACGCCTACACACGCATGCCGCCCGCTCGCTGCCCACCGGCCGCTATAAAAGCCGCCCTCCTCGCCGGTGGCCTCACACTCCCTCGCCACAGCCTCTTCCCCTCTCGCCGCCGACGACCCTCTCCCCCCCTCTCCCCATGGCCGAGCGCTACCCCGGCGACGGAGCGGCAGCCAACGGTTTTGGCCGCCGCCACCTGCACGAGGACGAGGCCCGCCTCCTCTACGAGGCCGACTACCCGGCGCCGCCGGACATGCGGGTGCCGGGCTCGTGGAGGCTGAGCGACGCAGGTCAGGGGTGTAGTAAGGACGACGGCGGCGACTACACCAATTTCTACAGGCTCCTCGGCATATAAAAGTCGGCGCGGCGGGCGGCGACGTAGTAGTAGTTTTTCTGTTTGTTTTTTAATTTGTACAAATATCAATGAACCGTCTAAATTTTCTTTAAATTTGTGTTGTGTTTGGCCAAATTTTGGCCGAAGTTGGTTTTTTGAAAACGGCGCCTTGGGTGACCTTAGGGCGACGGTTGGGAAACCGACCACACCCACACCGATTCGCCGACGCTATTCCAAGCCTCTGGGGCTGAACGAGTGGAGATGCTCTAAACCCGAACCCGAGAGGATGGATTGCAGCATTGAAGAACCCATGTTTCTTACTATTACAAAGCCATTTGGATGCCAAAGATTCTCTATCTCTTTCTCACACCACACAAACAGGTAGTTTTGCACATCTGACCACCTGATCAAAGTTGCTGAGCTACTAAAATGAAGTAAACAAAAATTTATATGTCTCACAGATTGAGATTCGATCTCCTGTACATTACAGCCACAAGTCAGAGCCTACCCCTATCTAGCCTCCTTTCTCTACATACATACAGTACAGAGCAGAGCAGAGCAGTCGGGGCGGGGGATCGTCGGCGGAAGCACGCACACCAGCCGCCCAAGGCCGGAACGACGGCCATCAGTAGCCGGTGTCCATGTGGAAAGCGTACGGCGGCCCGCCGTCCGCCTGCACGTCGCCGAACCCGTCGCCTCCGGCGTAGTACATGTCCACGCTCGGCTCCGGCACCAGGGCCTCCTCCAGGTTCAGGTTGCCGCTGTGGTGGTACAACAGCCCCCCCGCGTCCACCCCCGCGCCGTCCCCGTCGAGGAGTAGCCGCGGCCTCTTGACCTCCTCCGCGTCCTCATCCAGGCCGCTACCTGAGGCTGAGCTGCCGGCGAGGCGGCGCAGCACGTCGGGGTCCCCGACGACCTTGAGGAGGAAGGCGAGCATCAGCTTGGGCCGGCGCTCGGCGTCCTGCACCCGGCGCCACATGTCCGCCACGCGCTCCTCCGTGGCCTTCTGCTCATTCCTCAGCCGGACCACCTCCATCGCCAACACCGCGCTGCTGCTCTCCTCATCGTCCTCCTCGTCGTTCTTGCCGTCCTTGCCGCCGCGCTTGCCGCCGCTCTGGCGCCGGAGGATGTGGCGCAGGAGGTGGGTCTGGCCGCGCAGGAAGGAGGCGTGCGCGAACTCCCACCGGTCCGGGTCGACCTTGCGGAAGCCGTAGGTGTTGAGCTGCCGCACGAAGCTGGAGAAGTTGGCGTGCTTGAAGTGCGCCGGGAGGAGCGCCTGCGAGAAGGCGAAGGGGTCGGCCACGACGAAGCTGTTGCCGGCCGGCCCCCACGCGACGACGCCGTCGGTCGCCCGGTCGTCCACCATCCCGTACGTCTTGGCCACGAACGGCGCCGCCCCAGCCGCACCACCAGAGCTCCCCGAGCCCGAGGACGACGACGACTCCATGCCGCCGCTCATCGTCGCGACGGAGGGAGAGAGGAGAAGACGATGCTTGCTTGTTGTTGCTAGGTGGTTGGGGAACGGACGGGGAGTGGACGGAGTGCGACTGGGAGATGTGGAGATGTGTCGACCCGAGGCGGATCGCTGGCTCTCTATGTAGGCCGGATGTCGACGGGGAGCGGGGACAGGTGGAGCGACGCGTGGTGGCGCACGCGGCGGCCCCTCGCAGGCGGCGAGATTTTCTAGCCGCCGAGTCGACGAAAGCGGCCAAGTTGAAGCAAAGTATCCGCTTTCTATTTCTGTGGTCAGCTGGGCTCCTGAGGAAACGACTTAACTTGTGGACGGGGGCAGTGCTGAGTACGGCGCAACCACTGGGTTACTTCTTTTTTCTGCGTAGCCACTAGGCCATGGGGACAATATACAAAGGTTGATTTTGGTTTATCTGAATATAGACAAAGGTTGATGGGTGAATTATGAAAGAGAAAAGGCTCAGGGCATCTCCAGCTCACCCCCAAATTTAGTCCGTCATCTATCCGCCGACCGGGGACCGGTCCACTCCACCTGACCCTAATGCGGGAGCCGACCATCCAACGTAGTCCGTAGACATTTCGTCAACTGTTTAAACAAACACAACGAAATTTATGCAAATACGATGGATTTCCATATAAACCGTACGAGATTCACACAAATACGGTGGATTCTCATTACAATTCGAACATTTGGGACAAAAAAATGAACCCGGCCCTAAGCCTATCCTACAACAGCGGCTGTCATCCACTTTCTTTCTGTTCCGCATCGGCAATCATGTCCTCCATCTGCCTTCTCCATGGGTAGCGGCGGGGCTTAAGACCCATAAAGTGAAGGTGTGGTCTCTAGCGAAGAAGAGTAGAACAAGGAAGACGGATCGGCACACTTGGGACACCATGCCATGTCGCCTCCCTTGCCCTACTCATCTCCGGAGGAGAACGCGACACTCCGTCGCCGGTGCCGGTATACGTGAGGTCGATGATGGATGTATGCGGTCCGTCGCTGTCCACCTGCCACATGTGCCTTCGAAAGTTGAAAGGCAACGAGTAGGACGCGCAGTTGGCGGCGTTCTCGTCCTCGGCCACCTACGCTGCCAACGCTTGTGTGGCCGCGGCCGCCTGCACTGCAACTTCATTGCGAGCGGCGCATTGAGCACGCGCGACTTCGTAGAGCGCATGCTGCTCCGAAACGAAGTTTGGGTTTGCCGTGACCACAGCCTCCTCGCTTGCACGCTCACCGTAGATTTGACCCTCCTCCAGCCGGTGTTGCTTCGACATAGGAGCCGGTGCAGCCTGCCTCTCATCCGCCATGGCGGAGTCCTAGTGCACCTGCTCCATGGTCAAGTCGGCATGCACAGGCGCGGGTTCCGGCACATCGGGGCCCGCCTCCATCGGTGGGTCGTCGTCGTCGGGGACCTCGAGCGAGCTAGCCGGCATGCCCCGCTCGATCCGTCTAGCACGACGGCTTTGTCAGTCGGTTGCAAGGGCGGCCAGATCTTGCTTCTGCTTTGACGACGTGCTCTCCCAAAAGCGCAAGAGCTTGCGGTCATGGCGGATGTGGTGCAAGGGAGGAGCATGTGGAGCCGAAGTGTTGTGGTGTGGAGAGAGTCGGGTGTGGCTACCTTTAAATAGCGGATTTCGGTGAGGTCAAGCGTCCGGGTGCGTCAATGCGCGGCACCAAAGTTGGTTTCTCAGGTGGCGAGCGTGCTTAACGGCAACATACGGACGGGCGGGCATTGAACGCGTGTGGTAGATATCCATCACGTACCATACAGTAAACGTCTCTCTGGCACTGAACACGCGCGGACACCCGGGATACGGAGCGGGCGGCGCTCTCGATCGGCGGGTTGCTTCAATGTTGGCGCCAGTGGGACGCCACGTCTGCTCTGGGCCGGCATCAATGTCTAGCGGTCGCTCTACAACGGCATCAATGTGTGTAGCTGGCGACGGGCGGGAACACACGCAGGCAAGGGAGGAGTTTTTTTGTGGGCGAGGGTAGTCATGAGCGGGTGTGGCAGCGGTCCGGATGCCTGCATGTGTACTATAATGATAGTATCATACATTGTTATGATATACATGATACTAGTTTATAATTCTTGCCACTACGACCAAGCTAATTCAAAAAGATCTCATGTAGGAGTGGTGGACATGGCATGGGCAACAAGATTGATGAATAGTTCGTGTTCACTTTGATGTTTTGGATTGATCAACTATGTAATAATTTGGTGTTACTGGTTGATGAATTTTTTGTTATGTTTTTACTATTTATTTGATTAAATTTAGATGATTTTTATGTTGATTTGTTGCAATATGTATGCAAATCATGAAGAGCAAACATATCGTGCAACTGCTGTACTGTAGGGCGACGCTTAGAAGTCCACTTTTTTGAAGCAAAAAACGCTTTTGATTGCCCTAAATTTTGTTTCAAACACTTTTCTATGCTTTAGAATAGGTCTACTATTAGAGATGCTCTAAGCAGGCTTGGTTGATAGGCGAGGCGGCCATCACGATGGCCGCGGCACCAGAGCTATGTCTCGTCCGTACCAATTTCAATTAGGAATTGCCTACGGGCGAGTGAATCTGCTGGTCCGTTAGCATAGTTGCTTGCTGCCGTCATGTGTCGCTGCAGTTCACTTTCTCTGCTTCGTTTCTTTGTTTTTAGTTTTCTTTTATTTTTGAACTGTTTTCTTTGGATTTCCCCCTTCGTTAACATTGATTTTTCATGATTTTCTTTGGTTTTCTCTTTCTTCGCTATACCTTTTGTTTATTTATTTCTTCGTATTCTTTTTTGTCAATTTTAATTGATTTTTAACACATTTCTACCTTTTTTGTACACAACCTATATTTTTAGTTCACACGTAAAAAAATTGAACAGTTTTCAAACACATGATGTACAATTTTTTTAGCATACATATTTTGAACAGTTTCCTGAATACACAGTAATATTTTCTGAACACATGTTGTATATTTTTCTAATGGCAATAAACATTTGTTAAAGTACATGAACATTTCTTTACATTGTAAAAACATTTTAAAATTTTCACGGACATTTTATAGACACACTTGAATATTTCTTTAAATGTCACATACATTTTTGTAATGGTAATAACTATTATTTTAGCCTACAGGAATATCTTTTTACATTTCGTCATTGTATTTTTTAATGTCAAGGAAAGTGTTTTGAACCGTTGGATTTTTCTCTTTAATATGTCACATACATTTTTAACAGCACGAAACATTTTTTTACAATACATAACTTTTTTACTCCCTTCGTCCGGAATTACTTGTTGCAGGAATGGATGTATCTAGACGTATTTTAGTTATAGATGCATCCATTTTTATCCATTTATGCGACAAGTAATTCGGGGCGGAGGGAGTACATTGTATACATTTTTCCAAAAAAATTACAAAAATATTTTTTAAACTTGTGGACATTTTCTAAAATGTATCATACATTTTTATTGAATCTACCAAACAGTTTTGAATCACATGAGTATTGTTTTATATGGTAGGACCATATTTTTTTATATATCACATTCATTTATTAAATACTTGCCATTTCTTAAATCTCACCAAAAAAACTTGAACAAATGATTAAGATTTTCCTATATAAGGTTAGTGCATGATTTACATTTTCGCAAAATTATCTAAAGTATATTATATATTTATAATTTTCAAAATATGAGCAATGATAATAAAATAAAAATGAAACAAAAATGGAAATGTGAAAAAAAAAGGCTGGCGTCCGTATGATGCGCCCATGTGGTTACTGGGCTGGCCAAGCAATGGCTCCCTGCAGTCGTTGCAGGAGGGTCGTCAACGATATCGTATCATGGATGCGTTGACTAAAAAGGGTTAACAAGCTGCTCAAGCAAGGTGACAAAGGTGATAGCCATAGATGCGTTGACTACAGAGAAGGCCGACGAGTTTGCTCAAGGTAATAGCCCTGAATGCGTTGGTTGTAGAAGCAGTTGACGAGTTGCTCAAACATATCGTCTTTTGCATTCATGTCGAGATAATCGAAAGCACCGGCAGTAGAGCCATGGTTGAGGTGGTGCTTAGGGAGGTGCTTAAAAAGTAAATCCAATTTTTCTAAAACATCAATGCCTATTTTTAGGGAAGAGATGCTTAGGCGTCCGTGCAAATAAACACAGACCCTTAGAAAAAATCTGGTTTATTTTTTCAAGCAATCTTTTATGCATTTTGCATTGTAAAAGGCATAACAAACGAGTAGGGCGTTTTGGTGCCCAGGCTCATCTGCAGCTGGTTAGAAAAAAATCATAAAAATTTCAAAACCAATTAAAAATTCTAAATGAAATTTGTGTGGTAGACAATTTGATGCGTGAGGCCCACACCAAATTTCAAGTCATTTAGACATCTGAGCAGTTCTCAGTAAAAAAATAAACCGGACCAAAACAGTATATGAACAGTAAACATTTTTACATACCCCCAATTTGTTTTTTTGCTCAGATCTTCTCAGATGTCTAAATAATTTGAAAATTGAAGCGAACCTCACGCATCAAATTTTCTACCCACCAATTTATTTTTGAATTTTTCTAGTATTTGTTTTGATTTTTTTCATCAGCACGTGTGCAGAAACGGATTTTTGCTAACAAAATTCCAACTACTTCTCTGTGTTAGGAAATATTAGAAGTTAGCAAGTAGCGTCAATTTTAGGCTACAATAGTAGTTAGGATTTCCTAAACTAACTTCCTGTAAGTTAGCGTTGCCCAAATGCTATCGATGCCTAAGGGACATCGTGCCCGTTAGAAGAGACGCGATCATTATAACAGACGCTTGTACATGCCTGTTGGGGACATATAAATACCCAACTCAACATCAATGAAAACACACTTTTCACTTCAATGCTCCAAGCGGTGCCGACACAGGAAGTGGGCCCAACCGCCAAAAGGCCTAACAGGCCACGTCCTAGACTTGCTCATATTTACATATATATAAAAAAAGCTGATTTACTATTTAGGCGCTGTTGCAGATTATATTTCCTGGCTGCAGTTCTGCCCCTTTAGCAGTATTAAATGTGCTGTAAATTTATACGTAGGACCCTGAGTTTGTCCTTTTAATCAGCTTAACCATGTATAGTGTTGTAAATATATATTCTAAGACCTTATGTCTGTTACAATTTCAAAATGTGCAATATGACATGTTAATACATTTGCCCTTGGCATATTATAACATGTTATTTGGTACAACAATTTTATTTTTGCACTTGCCATCTAATCTTTCTTGCAAAGATTTCTCATTAATATGAGATAAAAAAGGCCCAATAAAATATGTGATTATTTCGAATGATATTTGTGCAATCACAAGGTAATGGCATCAACTGTATATTACAGATTGTCCATTACCCCGAGGCATATTTAAACCTCCATAGTGCTCTTCCAAATATATTAATGTCAAAATAGAACACAAGAGAGATGTATTCCATAAATTTGGAAATTATCTACAATGTGTTAACTTGAAATTCGATAATCTACATATATACGGCCTAAAATTATAAGTGTTTCTCTAGAACACATTTGTTGTTTACCAAAATAAATTTACTATCAAGTAAAATTAATCAAATGCATGATCATACATGCAGGAAATATGGCTGACATCATTAAGAAAGAATTCCAAGAACTGCAAATAGATGGAAGTAACTATCTATCATGGGCCATGGACATGAAAATATTCTTATGTGGACGTAACCTTGGCCCTTGCATTGTCGCACCCCCCGAAAATGCTCCAGAAATACCCCAAATGGTAAAGTATGCAGCATTGCACTACATAAGGCACCACCTCCATCCTGATTTAAAAACTGAGTATTTGATGGAGGAGGATCCATTAGCTTTATGGGACTCCCTCAAAGAGAGATATGACCAACAAAGAGCAGTAATGCTGCCGGAATCCAAAGAGAATGGTCTCCCATAAGGTTTCAGGACTTTAAGTCCGTTGCTGCATATAATTCTGCTGTGCATAAAATTAACTCCAAACTGAGATCTTGCAATCAACAAGTTTCAGATGCGGACTTAATCGAGAAAACTTTATGCACTTTCCACCCCTCGATGAGGATATTGCAACAGCAGTATCGTCAACATAAATACACAAAGTATTCTGAGTTTATATACACATTACTTCAGGCCGAGAAGCATGATGAACTTCTGATGAAGAATCATAATGCTCGCCCAACGGGTGCCATGCCTATCCCTGAGGCACATGCTAATGCTCATTTTACTGGTAAATTTGGAAACCATAAAAGGAATTTCCAAAAAAGTTCAAGGGAAAATGGAAACAAAATAATGGTCCGAAGACCAACGGTCAAACTAAGGGGAAAGATCATTTCAAGAAACATGATCAAAATGACAGCTCTCAAACTTGTCAAAGGTGTGGATGCATGAATCATCGTACTAATCAATGCCGAATTCCCAAGCACCTTGTGGATCTATACATGAAGTATGGACAAAAATGCGAACAAGTTCATGGAAAGAAAACTGAAGCTCACTTCAACGCCATTCAAGATAACCCTCAAGCCGGTCCTTCTCAAAGCGCTATTGAAGTATTCAAGCCGAAGGACGATATCATCCTCGATGAAGACATGCTTGTGGATTACACCCAAGATGTTTTTGGAGACCTCAGTTCATCTCCATAAACAAGTTGATGTCACTTAGCTATTTAAATACTACAAAATGTTATATACAATATAACAATAAGTAGAATAAAGTCTTTCAGACTATGTATATTATATTGTGTGAATCAGACATAATATTGTAATGTATTTATATTTGAATTTTTAATATAAATACCTTGTATGTAATTTGATGAATATATGAATAAAATAATATTTATTCTAAAATATTCTCTTCTATTCATAGAACTTCTACGGGAAATAATCCGATGGAGGAAGAATTATGTTTAGTGGATAGTGCTACCACTAACACAATTTTAAGGGAAGCAAAATATTTCCAAACTCTTTCTAAGAGAAATAAAAAATGTTATGACCATACTGAAAGTAACAAAGCAATTATTGGTTCAGGAAGAGCCACATTCACACTTCCTATGGGTACTGCTATCGTAGTTCAGAATGCACTCTTGTATGCTGAACCTACACGTACTCTTATATGTTTCAAAGATATCCGAACTAACAGTTTCCATCTAAAAATAGTAGAGGTGGATAACAAACAATATTTGTTTTTAACAAAAAGCAACGGATATGAGAAACAAACTCTTGAAAAAAAAATTCCTTCATTCTCATCTGGATTATACTTTACATACATCAAACCCGTACTTTATGTTGCGCACAAACTATTTTTTGGATATTTATAACTTAAGATATTTGGCATGAATGCCTAAGTCACCCCAAAATAGGGATGATACGAAAAATTATTGACAATTCTTTTGGTCACAACATAAAAGCTGCAAAATACTCTAGTCATCAAATTTTATGTGCACCACCACATGTGCCATGATTTTTTAAGGACTCTCTCACCTTAAAATTCATAAAATAGTCACTTAAATTTCTTGAACACATCCAAGAAGATATATGTGGACTACTCAACTCTGCATGTCTGAAAGTCTCAAAGCACATGCAGAGTTGTCATGGTGAGGTTTGCTACTGCGATTGTCAAGGTGTTTGCACCGCGGTACTTGAGAGAACCAACTGTTGCAGACATCAAAAGGCTATTGGCACTCTGAGAAGCAAGAGGGTGGCTAGGTATGCTCGGATCCCTTGATTGCATGCACCGGAGATGGAAGAACTGCCCATATGCTCTAAAAGAGCAAATATCAGGGTCATGTTAACAAGCACATCATCATTTTTGAAGCAGTTGCATCACAAGAACTCTAGATTTGGCATGCTTTGTTTGGCATGCCAGGGTCTCACAATGACATGAACGTGTTGCAGCGGTCTCCATTGTTTGCTAGGTTGATTGAAGGACAAGCTGCTCCCTGCAACTATACCATCAGTGGTCTATGGGCTACTATCTGGTTGATGGTATCTCTATCTATCCTTCGTGGGTTACCTTCGTCAAGACCATATCTGAGCTAGTTGGTCAGAAAAGAGCTCACTTTTCCCAATGAAAGAATGAGGTAGAAAGGATATGGAGAGGACATTTGGAAAGCCTCAAGCATGATTTGCAGTTGTTCGAGGACCCAGGGATCTAGAGACTTTGTGAAACATGATGATAACCTTGTGATCATGCAAAACATGATTATGGAGGATGAGGATGAAGGAGCTCGAAGGAACTTTGAAGAAAAAGATTTATGAATTGTGATGCATTTGAGCTTGAGCTATGCATCTTGCATTTGATTCTTCAGAACGATTATGAGCTATACCACTAATGGTAGAAGACTGTTTGAAACTTAGATGATTATATTGATCAACCAACATCATGATTCGTGTTTATCATGTTTTCATCGGATGCACAAAGAAGCAGCTCATGTGGTCTGTCTGTAATAGTTTTGGAGTTAAATGCTCGCGAAATATATAAGGCCCAATGATTCATTAACCGGTCAAAAGATGACTTGAGTATCGTTCATGCCAACTGGAATTTTAGATGTGATGAGATATAATTAAATAAAGAAAGAGAGGGTTGTGGTTGGGTATCATGATATGATACAATATCCTATTACATAATGGGTTTAGGGGTTTAGGGCACACATAAAAAAATTGAACAATTTGATGTAATTTTTTTTTTGCAGGGTGATGTACAATTTTTTTGACATACATATTTTGAACAGTTTCCTGAGTACACAGTAATATTTTCCGAATACACGTTGTATATTTTGCTAATGGCAACAAACATTTGTTAAAGTACATGGACATTTCTTTACATTGTATAAACATTTTAAAATTTTCACGGACATTTTCTAGACACACTTGAATATTTTTTTAAATGTCACATACATCTTTGTAATGGTAATAAGTATTATTTTATCCTACAGGAATATCTTTTTTACATTTTGTAATTCTTTTTTTAAATGTCAAGGAAAGTGTTTCGAACCGTTGGAATTTTCTCTTTAATATGTCACATACATTTTTAACAGCACAAAACATTTTTTTAAATCCGCAATTATTTTTACAAACATATTTATGAAACTCATGGACATTTTCTAAAATGTATCGTACATTTTTTTGAATCTACCAAACAGTTCTAAATTACATGAGTATTTTTTTATTGTAGAACTATTGTTCCAGTATACCACATACATTTTTTAAAATAGTTTCCATGTTTTAAATGTCACAATTTTTTTTACGTACACATGATTAACATTTTTTATATAAGTTTAGTGCCCGACCCACATTTTTCCCAAACTTATGTAAAGTGTTTTTTCAATATATATTTATAATATTTCAAAATATGAACAATAATAACAAAATAAAATTAAAAAAATGTAAATGTGAAAAAACAAAAAATACGGGTTACGTCAGTATGATGTGCCCACATGGTTACTGGGCCGGCCGAACAATGGCTCCCTGCAGTCGTCGTCAACGATATCGTGTTGCGGATGCGTTGCCATTGGTGGAGGTAGCCAAGGCGTCGCGGCTGCGGGTGGTGGGCGTGAAATCGAGAGGCCAGATTCATGTTTTCAGGCAACTGAGAAATAGCCAACACGCAAAAATAAAATTAACAAAATTGGAACTAGGAGTACAAGATAAGGGATCACGTCTGTACAGCCGAATGCCACACGAGTCAGTCAGTCAGTGGAGAACCTGACTGACCGACTGGTAGCAGCCTATATACATATATAGAGTATATATATATTCTGCACGTGCCTATTTCTCTATCCACAGAGCCACAAAATACGTACTCAGTACAGATGCCGAACCAACACACAGACAGCGTTCACGCACGCAGTCAGTGGCTCAGTGCTCAGTAGCCGCTGTCGACGTGGAACGCGTACGGCGGGTGTCCGCCGCCGCCGCCGTCCGCCTGCGCGCCGCCTCCGGCGTAGTACAAGCCCACGCTGGGCTCCAGCACATAGGCCTCCTCCCCAAGGTTCAGGTTGATGTGATTGTGGTACGACATCCCGTCCACCCCCGCGCCGTCGACGGACATCCTCTGCTCTTGTCTGCCGTCCAGAAGCAGCCGCGGCCTGTTGACCCGCGCGCCCTCGCCCTGGCCGCTGCCGGCGAGGCGGCGCAGCACGTCGGGGTCGCCGACGACCTCGAGGAGGAAGGCGAGCATCTGCTTGGGCCGGCGCTCCGTCTCCTGCACCCGGCGCCACATGGCCGCCACGCGCTCCTCCGTGGCCCTCTGCTCATTCCTCAGCCGGACCACCTCCATGGCCAGCGCCGTCGCGCTGCTTTCGTCCTCGTCGCCGTCCTCCTTGACGCGCTTTCCGCTACTGCTCTGGCGCCGGACGATTTGGGGCAGGAGGTGCGTCTGGCCGCGGAGGAAGGAGGCGTGCGCGAACTCCCACCGGTCCGGGTCCACCTTGCGGAAGCCGTAGGTGTTGAGCTGCCGGACGAAGCTGGAGAAGTTGGCGTGCTTGAAGTGCGCGGGCAGCAGCGTCTCCGAGAAGGCGAAGGGGTCGGCGACGACGAAGCTGTTGCCTGCGCTCCCCCACGCGACCACGGCGTCGGTCGCCCGGTCGTCCACCATCCCGTAAGTCTTGGCCACGAACGGCGCCACCCCCGCCCCCGCCGCAGCCGTGCCAGAAGAGCTCCCCGAGGAGGAGGACGACGAGTCCATGCCGCTGACGCCGCCGCTCATCATGGCGAGACGGCGAGAAGATGCTTTGCTTGCTGCTTGTAGTTGGGGAACGAGCGGGGTGTCGTGCGGGGAGTGGATAGGGACGGGCTGGGAGAAGATGTGTCGTGTCCAGTCGAGCCGCCGAGGTGTATATACGCAGCGCAGGGGATGCCGACAGGGAGGGGGCAACAGGTGGAGGGACGCGTGGCTGCGCACGCGGCGGCCGCTGGTGTAGGCGGGATTGTCAGGCCGCTGAGTCGACATTGGAGCGGGGGGAAGGTGGCACTCCTCCTTGCGCCCACACAAGCAAAGTGGCGATGCTTAAGTTGAAAGCTGGTAGTATCTGCTTTCCATTTGTTTACTCATCTCGACTCCTGTTCTCTACCCTTTTTTATTTGGTTTTGTTATTTATCAGCAGATACAGAAGCGGGTTAACGAGCGGACAGGGGCTGTGCAAAGTTCGGCGGGACCCAACTGGGTATTTTAGAAGCTACTGTGTCACATCAATCAGTCTTCCAGCACTTGTGTCACACGCCCACCACTCCTTAAATACTACTCCCTCTGTTCCAAAATATAGCGCGTCCTTGGTTTACGTGCTTCAACTTTGACCATTAATTTAATCAATGAGACCGACTGAGCCGGGCGAAAAAATTATACCAATGAATTCGTATTCAAACAAAGTTTTCAATTATATAATTTTTGATCTCGCCGCAGTCGGTCTCGTGGGTTAAATTTATGGTCAAAGTTGAACCTCAAAAAGTGTGGGCGCGCTACATTTTGGAACGGAGGGAGTAGCATTTTATACATGTTGAATGTTATTTTAATCGTAGTTGGATTGTTAGAAGGACAACCGTATCCCATCCCAATGGGTATCACTCCTAAACTTGACATTGATGCTTGTATTGTTCTGGATTTATTTCAAGCCTTTCGGCGATGCACGTTTAGTGTGAGGAGACTTCGAGTTGACTACAAAAACGTCTGTAAGGACTTCGCCAATCTTAAGATCATGTGTCTGCTCAATGTTTTGGGAAGCTTATAGGGGTATAGTGTGTGTGCGCGAGCGTTCAGAGTTGTTAGTGTATGTATGTATCTATAAGCATTTGTGTCTACTGTGTTAAAAAAAGTTTCCGAGCACATCTGGACCATCCAACCATGCCCCCTAAATTTGGACCGTGGCTATGACAGACGGGCTAGGTGGACGGGAAGGAGAAAAAGATGAATCGAAGACGTTGGCTGTGGGAACTGACAGTGTGCCGTGCAGATGAACGACTCCTCCAAATCTTTTCATGTTTGTTCACAGTTTTGATTTGGGACTCGTCCAGGTCATTTCGCGGACATGTGAAGACTTGCGTTAAAGACCTAAAAGTGTCTTCGGACCATCCGATCCAAACATTTGCCGGCTTCTCCGCTGATTACCGTTGGAGGCTAAATTTCGTGTTTTGACCATTTTCTGACATCTATTCGACATCTGATCCTAGTCTGATAAAATTTCGAGATCTGACCCTTTTGCTACCGCCAAGGTTCATCGTGGTAGGGTCTAACAGCCTACCGCCAAGGTCTCTGGCGGTAGGGTTGCATGCCCTACCGCAATTTTTTCCTAAGTGTTGAACACAGTGCGTGTTCGTGCCTACCGCCAAGCACCTTGGCGGTAGGGTTGTACAGGCTACCGCCAGTATGTTTGGCGGTAGGGATGTTTCCTACCGCCAAGGTCCCTGGCGGTAGGCTGTTACACCCTATCGCCATGGACCCTGGCGGTAGCAAAAGGGTCAGATCTCAAATAGGTTTCAGAAAAGGGTTAAAACACGAAATTTTGCCGCCGTTGGAGATGCCCTTATCCATTCATACTTTTTCACATGATTTCAATACTTCATTCTACTCTATCTTTCGAATGTAAAGTCTAATTTACGACATGCTTACATCTTTGAGTTCCTTACGATTAGGATTTTCAAACAAGACCATTTCTAAGTATATTTAAAAAAATGTATTTCAAAATATAGAGAAACTCTATGAAACATAGTGATGCAATCTAGTACACGAAAAAACTAATAAAAATTGATGAATGATGAGAACGATTATTTATTAAAAAAATCAATATCAAGTTTGAAGTGTATTGACACAAAATGAAACATTATGATATGATTTCGAACAAATGAACCAAAGTGAAACACTATGATTAATTTTTGTCAAATATAATGAAACATTTTATTTTTTTAGAAATTTCGTATTTCATTGTGAATGATAATATATTTGTTCTAGTTTCTTCTTTATTCACAAATTTCTATCATGAGTTGTTGTTTTCACTACACTTCAAACATGTTTAATAAACAAAATATATATTCATTTTTTTGGAAATGTTCTATTGTAGTGTTTTATCGTCTTCGAGAGCATATCACGATGTTCCATTCCGCATCGATACACTTCTAGCTTAATATCACGATTTTATTAAACATTCACTCTTATAAAGTCTTATTAGTTTTTCTAGTGTTCTATAGTTCATCAGTATGTTTTATAGAGTTTTGTCATATTTCATAATAAAAATTCGAAAATCCGTCAAAATATATTCAATATTGAACTTGTTATAAAGCCTCATTACCACAAACACAAATATGCAAACAGATCATAAATCCGACTTTGTGTTAAATAGATATGGACGTTTCAATTTCTAGAATAAGATTTTAATGCATGTGTTTATTAAAGGAGAGACTAGATGGATAGTTGCACTGTACAATTTCTAGGATAACACACAACTCTGTACCATATCTAACACAACACAACATGTATATTAGAGTATACAAATAATAGAAATAGTATGACGAATCTTAGTGGAAAAGGTGGCACTGATCCTCACAAAATGCATCAAAAGCTAAGTCATGCACGGTACCTCGCGTCCACGTTAGAATAACCGCTCTCCAGGTTAATGGATGGGTCACGAAAGGGAGTGGTTTGAGCTGCTAAGAGAATATGAAGATATGTGTCTGATTGGTCCAGCCTTCGGATTAGCTTTCTTGCATGTGTGGCTGATGGGACCGACGTGCGACCCAAAAATATCTCATCTACCGTCGTCGGCATGTATCGAAAAAATAATGTGGTCCATCATTATTCTATCTTAAGGTATAGTAATTTTGTGCTCATCTTACATTTATTCATATTTTATAATTGAAAAAGATGTTAGTTTTTATGTTTTGTTTCGACAATAAGATAAGTGGAGAAATCTACGGAAACTTACCCGACCGGTCTAGATCGGCGTAGGGTTTGATTGTGTAGATTTGGTAATTCACGTGACTCATAAAGTGAAATGTTCTTTCATGTTTGAATGAATAGTTAATTCAAAATTACGGGGGCTTGATCCACTCCCCCACCTTATGTGTGTGTGTGTGCGGGGGGGGGGGGGGGGGGGGGCATAGGCCCCCACACCCATTCGTGCAGGACATCACAACATTTTGTTATCCATTGTTGATTACGCTGAGTACATATAACTTAAAATTATTATTTATATCTTATAATCACCTATACATGGTATATTAATCTATTATATATTTAAAGTATGGGTTTACCAAAAAACAAAAAATAGGCTAGAAAGCCCCACAAAAACTAGAAATATCCAACCATTTATTTAATAGACTAATTTTTTTATATCCACTAGGTGAAAGCACGTGTGTTGCTACGGGACAACTAAAAAATATTTTTTTAAGAGACTCGATGCCAAACTTGATTTCATCGTGTTGTGACAAGCATTGAGTGTCCGAATATTGCTAGCTGTGGTGCCCGTTAAAAAAAATACTTTTACAGTGCAATTTTTTTTGAAACTTTTTGTAAACAAACGCACACGCACACACACACACACACTACATATGCGTAAAAAATCATTATATTTTACTTTAACACGGGGCATACAAAAAAGACAAAAATGTATTTTTAAATGGACCAGATTTTTTTGTTTTTGGGCCGGAATTTTGTGTTTTTGTACAGCTTACAATTTACATTTATCAAAACAAATTTTTATGGATCTGTAGTGAATACACACAAGTTTTCACAGAACTATTTTCATTTTTTTCAAACTTTTAAATATGGTTGTTGATTTTTTTTTCATAAAAAGGTCACCGTGATGCCAGAGCACACAAACTTCTCACTCATTGAGGGTCTCTCTTTTGTTTCCCTCAAAAGAGAAGTCGAAACATTTTACGTGTCGAATTACCAGTTTAAGATGCCCCCAAAGATTTGTATATGACTACATGTTCATCACACAATTCAATAATTTATAT
This sequence comes from Aegilops umbellulata, assembly GCA_032464435.1. Taxonomy (NCBI): domain Eukaryota; kingdom Viridiplantae; phylum Streptophyta; class Magnoliopsida; order Poales; family Poaceae; genus Aegilops; species Aegilops umbellulata. The sequence goes on along the minus strand of CP136058.1, from coordinate 617,506,938 downwards.
ATCAAGTCTACTGCGTATAGAATGAATGACTAATTGTGACAACTCGATCCTACCATGAGTTAGAAGATAGTCACATATATATCAAATAACTCTCAGATCACAACAACCAAAGTAATTCCTAACAATTATTCGAGTCAAAAATTAGTCAGGATCACTCAATCATGCTTTTACATACGAGCAGTGGACACTACAGAAAAACTGCTTTAGTTGCCAGAGATATTAGTATAACTTTTGGTGGCACATGCATTTGAATGAATCAAATGCTTTAATTAAAATATCAAGAAATTTTGTAATTGAGAAACCAAAATTAGTGAAAACACTTCATACCTGACTTGAACAAGATAGAATAATATATTTTAAAGCTTCCTCTTGCTATTCGACTTTATAACCCAAGAAGATGCCATCCAACATGTGAAGTGCATCTGAATGACCAAATGCTTTAATTAATATTAGACTTGAAAAGCATCACATTTTCTTTGTCAAACTCAAGAATAAAAGTCCAACTAATCATCCACGGACTACAACTTACATGGTAGGCCACAAAAATATTCAAGAGATCAAAATATTAACAGTATTATCCATCTATTTCCATAATGTTAGATTTCACAAACAAGGCAGTAACTTTTATATGTCAGCACTACCACTCCCTAACTTCTGAATGCAGTCACCCCTTAAGTTATGACATGCAGGTTCAGTGAGGTACAAAGATCTTTGCCGACATTTAGTACATCTGTTGAATGCAGTAAGTTTTTGGAATAGTAGGAAACATTTTTTTGAATTACATGAACACTTTTTTACATTGCATACTATTTTTCAAAAGTGTCACGTGTATTTTTTTGAAATGCATGGACATTTTTAAAAATATAACATACATTGTTTAATTGGTACAAATATTCTCTAAAAGCTGGGTGAATATTGGTTTTACACTGCATGGACATTTTTTAAGTGTATGATGAACATTTTTAAAAACAAAATTTGTTATTTCATAATATATGTATTTGCAAGACACAAATATAAGTTTTTTTAGGGAACATAAATGTAAGTTTTTTTGAGACAATCATGCGAATCTTTATTAAACCATCACAATATTTACAGGTATGAAAGAAAGTTCACCGGGATGGCCTAACCAAACATTGAGGCCAACCCTAAACTTAAGCGCATGGTTTGCAAGATTGTGGCGTCAAATTTCGAGCTCCTAAATTCATGGAAAAAATTACATAAAATGAAACTACTCGAATACTCAATGATTTCATGTATAATAGCACCGTAGCCCGCCCCGCTCTTCCGCTTAATATCCTCAATCACCACCTTACAATCTGATGCAACATGGATAGATTGTAAATTAAAATCCTCTGCGAGAGCTAGCCATTGATTCTCTTGCTGCTAGTGCGTCCAATCTGTAGGGTCGCTAGTGCCCCTAAAGACAATGGCCGATGAACCCAGGTACATGCCCTCCCTGTCTCTGCACACTGCCACAACTGCCCACAAATATAAGTAAAACATAAAAAAAATGTGCATGACTTCAGCCTGACGAAACCACATGGCTATTGGGCCGGCTCACTAATAGCTCCCTATAGGCGAGCTCGGTTTCCGCCTCGCTAAAGGCGAGGCATATGTTTGCCCCTGTATCTTGCCTATAGGGAGTGGCACGCTTGTCTAGCCTACAAAGAGATATGTTCGGCTTGGCCCATGAGCAAAGGCTGACCAACAGTACCGTTCTAGTTAGTTTGTGTATGCTTAATGCTGGGTATTTTCTCTTTATTTTTTCACTTGCTACCTTCTTATAGTTTTTTTTGAAGGCTTTAAAGTATATTTTTGAAAAAAGTTTTTTATTTTACTAGATTTATAAAAAGAATTTATAGGGTATTAAAAATGGTAATCATGTTTTCAAAAAGGGTTCATCATGTGTTGAAAAGATTCCCCGGGTATCGAAAATATTCATTGGGTCTTTTAATTTTTTCATAGGATATTTAAGAAATGTCCACCAGAAAATAATTTTTCATCATTGTTTCCAAGATGTTCGATGCATTTTAAAAAGGTCATTTTGTTTGAAAACATTTCCATCATGTAATATAAAATTGTTCGCCGGTCATTAAGAAGGGTTCATCATTTTATTTAACAAATGTCTATTGCATATTAAATAAATGTTCATTGTGTTTTAAAATACTTTCATCATGTAATATAAAATTGTTCAACGCATATTACCCTTTTAAATAAATGATGATACATTAAAAAATGGGCATGTAAATGTATTAAGTTGTCCACATATACTTTTTAAAATGTTAATGACATATAAATATATATATATATTCATACTCTATGACCGACAGGATTCTATGTACAGTACTCCATTGAACACTGATTACATTGCTGTTTCAGTGGATGGATCTTTTTCAGTGGAATCCGGCGCGATAGCGGTAGGGATGATTCTCCGGCGACATGATGGTTTAGTTATTTGTATAGCATATCGGTTTATTTCAATTGTGACGAAGCACTGGAAGCTGAGGTACATGCAATTATGCAACGTATGTTGCTTGCTATACAACATTTCAGTCTTCCAGTCATTGTCCAATCTGACTCAAGTGAGGCTTAATCCTATCTATCATGGGATGGACTAGTTCGTTCGACATATGGTCATCTCGTGGCTGGAATTAAGGAGTTGATGTGTGAGGGCATCTCCAGCCGTTGGCCCCCCAGGGGGCGTCTAAAAGCGCCGCCTGGGGGTGAGCCGGCGCAAAAAATGGCCCTGGGGGCGAGTCGGCCCCCAGGGCCGCCCCCAGGCGCGTATTAAAAAACAAAAAAAAGAACGTTCGGCGAAATTATGATAAAAACTAGTTTAAATTTCGGCCAAACATTACAAATTTCGGCGAAACTCGTCCAAACATTACATTAACCTAATCAAAAAAAGAAAGGGGGAAGTCGTCGCCGCCGTCGCCGCCATCGTGTCGTCGGCCTTCTCCTCCTTGACGCGGGCGCCCCTGCTGGACCCCTGCCCGGCGTCGCCATGGCGAACAGGCGGCGGCGCGTCGTCGTCGTCGCTGCTGTCGCATAGGACGACGACCCCGCCTTCCTCGCGGCCGCGTCGGCGCTCCTTGAAGCGGCGTAGGGCGGCGCACTGGCGCTCCTTCTCCTTCTCGCGGCGCGCCTTCTCCATCGCAATGGAGTCCTGGCGCGCCCATTCGAGGGCGGCGTCGTCGTCGTCGGCGAGCTCGGCCTTCACCGGCGCCAGCGGCTCCGTCTTTGGCTTGACGAAGCGCGGAGGAGCCGACGAGGGGGCGCGCCGGCCGCCCTCGTTGATGACGATGCCGGCGCTGCGAGTGCGCCGGCCGAGCGGCGTCTCCGCCACGGGCTCGGCCTTGACGCCGAGCAGCGCCGGAGAGCCGGAGGAGTGCGAAGAAGAACGGGATGATGAGGAGGAAGAAGAGGAGGCGCCGAACCTTCTGGGAGCCCATGGCCCGGCGCGGCGGTGCTGCGCCGGGGCAGCCGCCCTCGCCGGGGGGTACGCCAAGGGCGAGTTGTTGCTGCCCTCGAGGTGCGTGAGCACGCCCTCGAGTGTGCGGCCGAGGACGCCCCACTAGAGGTAGCGTCCCTCGCTGTTCTGCCGGCCGCCGACCACCGGCGCGCCGTTGGTGGACGCCAAGCACTGCTGTTGGCGGCGCTCGAAATACGCCGCCCAGGCCGCGTGGTTGTCGGCGGCGTACTGGGGGAGGGAGAGCTTGGCGTCGGTGAGGGACGCGCGCATGATGTCGACCTCCTCGGCGAAGTACCTCGGGTCCGTCGCGGCGTCGGGCACCGGGGGAATGGGCACTCCCCAGGCGCTGAGCCTCCACCCCGTCGGTCCGGCGCGCATGTCCGGCGGCGCCGGGATTTTCGCCTGGAACAGGAGCCACGACTCCTGTTTGCGCAGCGAACGGTGGCCGAAGCCGTTGGCCGCCGCCGTATCTTCGGGGAAGCGCTCTGCCATGGAGAAGGCGGGGCTGGGCGGGCTCGGAAGAGGTGGAGGGAGGGGCTGGGCGACGGCGCGGAAGAGGTAGAGGGCGGGGCTGGTGTGGGCGCAGGTGAGCGGAGGCCGCCGGCTTTTATAGCCGGGCCACGCCCGTGTGTACGCGTGCGAGGGAGTGGATGCGTCGGCGCGCCGTCCCGTGAACGCGCCGCCCGTGAGGAATCAATGGCAAGGCTGACCGGCGGGAACCGAGGCCGTTGGGGTAAGACGAGGCGCCGAGTCGCTGACGCGGTTGGCCCGCGTCTTTTTCGCGCCAAAACAGCTCGCCCCGGCGCCCCCAGGCGCCCCCCAGCGCGCCGAGTTCGGCCTGGGTCCGCCGGCGCTGTTTTCGGCCCAAGCCGGCGAAAATCGGGCTCCTGGGGCCGCGACTGGGCCGTTTTTTCGGCACCGGCGCGAAAAAATCGCATGGGGAGGCCTTCCTGGGGGCGCGGCTGGAGATGCCCTGACATGGAGTTTATTCCTCAGAAATTGACTAGGGATCAGAATAGAGTTGCCGATCGTCTGGCAAATTATAGTCGTATCGAGTGTACCAGGGCTGTGTGGAAGCACTTGTGTGGGGGAGGTGCCATATAGCGCTTCTAGCGAGCAGTACGCTCGCATCGCTCACGCGCCTGCTGTTCGTGGGCTTGGCCCAACGAGCGTGGAAGAGCTAGCACACGTTCATTTTTTCTCTTTATTATTTTGGTCGGTTTAATTTTAATCGACAATCATGAATAAGAAAAAGTTCATGAATTTTAAAAGAGTTCACATTTGAAGAACGTTGCATATTTTAAAAAAATGTTAACGGATTTGACAAAGTTCATAAAATTGGAAAATCAAAGAATTTGAATAACAAATCAGTGAAAAATGTCCAGAAATTTGGAAAAGGTTTAATAATTGAAAGAAAGCTCACTTATTTTAGAAAATTGTTCAGTGAACGACATTGAAAAAGGTTGAGTGAAAAATGTTCAGAAGTTCGATTTTTTTTCATGAATTAAAAAAATGTTCTTGAATTTGAAAAACGTTCATGCATTTGAAAAATCTTTGCGGATTTGTAAAATGTTCTTGTATTCAAGAAACGGGAAAAAAAAGTAAAGAAAAAAAAGCAGTAAAACCGGTGCATACATGGGATTCATACATCGGACGTTGGGTAATCATATGATAAAGATCATCAGATACATCGAATGCAGAATGACGCGTATGTGGCCGTCGTCTAATACGTTGAAGCGACGTTGGATACAGCCTGTATGCATGATATACACGCCCGTGCACGCACGACGCATAGTACATTATGCAACACTTGGTCAAAAAATAATATAGGGAAGTTTTGTTTTTTCGAAAAAATAATATAGAGAAGTTGACTTGGGACAGAGATGTACCTTAGAAAAATGTGGAATGATTTTCCCCTCGCGAACAAAGAAAAAAAAGTGAGTATGCAGTTTCTGAATTTCGTTGACTTGAGTGCAATGATACATCGATCCGTGCACGTACTTAGCAAAACATGTCTACTTTGCTGGTAATATCCAAGTTAATTAACTCCCTGCAAGACATGTCTACTCTAATTAATTTGACTCTATGCAAAATACATCCGTGCACGATGTAGATCAAACAGCTAGCGCCTAGCATTAGATGGAACGCCACAAAAATCCTAGGAATGTGGCTATATATATCTTCATGGAATGCAGGCCATTACATCCGCATCCACCACAAAATCAAGTACTACTAGCGCTTCTCCTACAGCGACCCGCAGGCAGTTCGTTGGCATGGCATCTTCATCTCTATCAGTGGTGCTGCTTCTTGTGTGCCTGGCCGCGGCGGCGTCGGCGCAGCTGTCCCCGACGTTCTACGACGCGTCGTGCCCCGGGGCGCTGGCCACCATCAAGAGCGGCGTGGCGGCCGCCGTGAGCAGCGACCCCCGCATGGCCGCGTCGCTGCTCCGGCTGCACTTCCATGATTGCTTTGTCCAAGCAAGTTCTTCACATACTACTAGTACTTGTTATTGTGTTTGGATCGGTTTCATTTGCTGAACACCAGCGGTTAACCGTGCCTGGCTACGTACGTACATGCAGGGCTGCGACGCGTCAGTTCTGCTGGCCGGCAACGAGCGGAACGCGTTCGGGAACGTGGGATCGCTGCGAGGCTTCGACGTCATCGACAAAATCAAGGCGACTGTGGAGCAGGCGTGCAAGCGCACCGTCTCCTGCGCCGACATCCTCGCCGTCGCCGCTCGCGATTCCGTCGTCGCGGTAAGAACCCCGTTTTTAATTAATAATTTGTTTGCATGCGTGTCACGGTTTTGAACTGAGGTTAGTACTCATCGGTTATACTTGTGTAGGTAGGAGGGCCGTCATGGACGGTCTCTCTTGGGAGGAGGGACTCCGACACGGCTAGCGAGACACTGGCCAACCGTGACCTCCCTGCCCCATCGCTCGGCGTCACCGACCTCATCACCCGCTTCGCCGCCAAGGGGCTCAACCACACCGATATGGTCGCCCTCTCCGGCGCGCACACCATAGGGCGGGCGCAGTGCAAGAACTTCAGGACCAGGCTCTACAGCGAGGAGAACATTGACCCGGCCTTCGCGACGTCGCGCATGGCCACCTGCCCTCAGCTAACCGGCTCCGGCGACAGCAACCTGGCCCCATTGGACGATACGACCCCGGACACGTTCGACAACGCCTACTTCGGCAACCTCAAGCTCAATAAGGGGCTCCTGCACTCCGACCAGGTGCTCTACACCCTTGCCGGTGGTGCCACCGAAGACATCATTGACGGCTTCGCGTCTAACCAGGATGCGTTCAACAACGCCTTTGCCGCAGCCATGGTGAAGATGGGGAACATCAGCCCCTTGATTTTCCCACAGGGTCTGGTCAGGCGCACCTGCTCCAGGGCGAACTAAGAATTGCCGGCGGCCATTTGCACTGAAATGATAGCGTCGACCATGCATCAACCTGCCTCTTTGAGATTCGAATTAGCCACATATTTTCTCCACAAAATGAGCCATCCATGTCTTTGCAGCACCTTGTGGTGCCACATACTGCATTATTTCTTGCCTTTTTTGTACCTGTTGTAATTTTTTGGATCCCATTATTCTTCAATTTGTTTTTCTTCTATACTTTGCAAATTATTCATGACCTGTTCACATTTGTTTTTGTATAAAACGTTATGTCGCTTTTTTTTATGATTTCATAATTTTCTAGAGACAATAATCATGTCAAGTTTCCCAAAGTTTCAAAGATTGTTCACAAATATTCCAATGAAATTTCACTAAAAGTTCACTTCAGTTTCACATGTTTCATATCTGTTCCAACACACATATTTACTTTCATTGAATCAGAATTAAGAGTTTAATTAAAAACTCTTGCAAGATATAAAAAAAGAGGAATCCCATGTCTGGGTTGTTGGGAGAAAGACAACACCCACTCGACATCGCCTCATGAATTATCAGCGCGACTTTTGAGTAGTGCCATATTTTGGAAGATTATAAGATTTCTATCTTCCCAAAATCCTCACATAATGTATATGACCGAATCGCTAACATATGTTTCCTTTTTATGAGAGATCAACCTTTTCCTCCCATCAAGGCATCAAGTGTTGATGTTGTCACCACTAGCTGGTTGGAATGTTTGTGGCCGCTTAGAACCGACAGACCTCCATGGAATAGTCTTCGCGTGATGGAAGCCATGACGGGGGTTGTTTTTCCGTTCATTAGATACTCCCTCTGTTCCTAAATATTTGTCTTTTTAGAGATTTCAAATGGACTATCACATAAGGATGTATATAGACATAGTTTAGAGTGTAGATTCATTCATTTTGCTTCGTATGCAGTCACTTGTTGAAATCTTTAGAAAGATAAATATTTAGTAACGGAGAGAGTACAAAGTAAGAGCATTTCTAACATCACCCCTTCTCTCAATAGGTTTTTGGTATTGCGGGAGCTGGGCCAAAAAAGTTGCTCCATCGGATTTATTTTTCCCAATTTTTTAACCCCCCTCCCCTAATAGAGGCAATAATCCACGAAGTGTTGGCGGGAGACAATCGACGAGAACAGAAAAAGGAAAAAAAAGAAAAGATAAAACCTGACCGAAGAAAAACAACCAAAAAATGAAACAGAACCTTTTTTCCGATAAAGGGCGCTTTTATTATTTCAAAATGTAGCATCAAGCGATACAAAGCATTTAGAGTATCACCCGGGCTCTGCATAACTAGGATGCACACAGCCAAACATAAAAAATCCGACAAGAAAAAAAAATGACAATTCGGCAACAGTAGAGTCCTATAGACCGACACTATGCCTATGTCGAAACGGTTGGTGGACCGATGTGGAGATTATGCTGCCACCCATGTTGGGTAAAAAACTCCATAGCCACCTGCTCCAATCGCGTACACACCGCCTTGAATAGCGGTTGGTACTCCACACGTTGTAGTATAGACCACATACGAAGCGAGTGCGTACAACGAAAAATAACCTGCAAAGGAGAAGCATTTTTGTCATTAAAAACCAAATCGTTTCTACATAGCCAAAGCGACCATAGTAAGGCGTACGCTCCCACCCTTATTAGCGTTTTGAACCTATTTGAAATACCGTCCAACCAATGATCAAAAATATTGGCAACACTTGTTCTCGGAGACTGGCATTGCCTAGCCAGATGTCTTCCCAGAAACGAATCTTCGACCCGTCCTTTATAGCGAAAGACCCAAAGCGAAAGAGTTGTTTCTTTGCCGCCATTAGGCCAGCCCAAAAGTGTAGTCGCCAGGTTTCCAATATGCCTGAGACACCGCCTTTTGGCCTATAGATACTTGTTGCGCAGCATGTAAGAAGTTTGAACAACCATTTACTAAGTAGGGCCTCATTCTTGACCTGTAGGTCATGAATTCCAAGGCCACCTTGGTCTTTCGGCCTATAAACCACGCTCCATTTGGTCAGCCGGTATTTTTCTTTTCACCATCTCCTTGCCAAAAGAATCTGGACCTAAAATAGTCCAATCTTTGCAAGACCCCTTTTGGAAGTTGGAAGAAAGAAAGCATATAGAGAACCATATTTGTGAGGACAGAGTTTATCAAAACCAGCCGTCCTCCAACTGAGAGCAACTTGCCTTTCCAACTGCTCAACCGAGAAAACCAGAAATGCAAGGCTGATAAATGGGACGGCGAAATTGCTACCCCCTGTGTGATTTAGCGTGCGTCAAATAGGAAATTACCCCAAGGCTATGTACACTCTACAGTTTATTAGTTTCCTAAAAAAAACTACGCGGGCGGTGCTATGGATAGCTCTTTTTTTTAGAATTGCTATTGATCGCTCGTAGCGAGCAACCAGTCACTGCGATCCAGTAAAGGGGCCAGGCCTTGCACGCAGGAACATCCTCACATGCGGGAACGGCAGCAGCCTCAACCCAGCGAGCAATCACATGTTTTTTTTTTCACTTCTGCACCATGGTTTACTGTAATATAATAAAAATATTTAAGAATTTGGAAATATTTTAAATTAATTTTGTTTCGGGTATATAAAAATATTTGCAAACTACATTTTTTAATACAAACATTTTCACGAATTCAAAAGAATCATGAATTTGAAAAAAATGAATTAAAACTGTTAAATAAAATAATTATCTTTATTACGAAAATGTGAATTATTTTAAAAAGTTAAGAATTCAAAAATAATCATAAAAGTTAATCAAATTGTGAGATAAAAAATAGTTTGTGAATTTTAAAGATTTTTGGAATTTTCATTTTTTATGAATTTCAAAAAGTTCTTGAATTTGTAAATATTCATTGATTCAAAGAAGTTTCATCAATTTAAGAAATATCGGGAATTTGTAATATATTCATGAAGTAAAAAATGTTCGTGAGTTTGAAATTGTTCATGATATTTTAAAAAAAATCAGGAATTTTTGAAAATATTCAGTAATGAGAAAAAGGTCCGCGAATTTGAAAAGAAAAAAATGACGAAAAAACACAACAGAGCCATAAAAACAGAATAAAATCACTCGCAGGCAAACGCTTGGTAGCACATGATGGGCCGACTGGTAGCAAGCGGTTGTAGGCGACGGCGCACTAGTGCTTGCATTTGGCGACACATATTATTTGTGCAGTTATAGTCGGGTGTTTCCCCCTCAAAGAAAAAGTTACTCAGGCAGATATACTAGCCCAGCTCCAAACAACACTGCTAAAAATAAAAAATAAAAGCTTCATTTTCTCAAATATATCTATGCAGAAAAACAACTTCAAGCCCGTCATCTTTATTCATCAACAGAAACACGTTATAAGCCAACCAGAGAACTTACTCGACAAAGATTTCTGAAGTTTCCCGGGCAAAACAAAGATGTCTTACTTGACAAAGAAACACTAGTACATCCACTCGCCGCCTCATAACTAAGCTGCTCCCTCTAATGCGAATTAATTGATGCAGCCTATGTACAATGTCTATTTTATATTGGGAAGCACTAGGGATCAGACTACTGATTCTTTCTTCCTATCAGACCAGTGCTAAGCCGTAGGATAAGATGTAAGATGGTCGCTGGATCTATTACCAGGTTGTGCATGGTGGTTTGATTGCTTCTTAATAATTGCTTCCTGTTAGCACACAGGGCACCCCTAATTACGGGGAATTAACTACCAATCTGCACCTTCATTGCTTTGTTTCAGGAAACTACTAGTAATGGATTTGTAGGAAGCAAATCTTTTAATTAATTTGATTCAAATTTGCTTTCGATGCAAATAATCTCTGCTTCCTCCTTAGTCTGTAATGTCGCGTAACAATTTGCTTCCTTTAGAACAAAGTTGTGTTTCTTTTCACCGAAGAATTTGCTTCCATGGTGATTGGAAAATATGCTTTGATTTAATAGAAAACTATGTCCGCATAAAGAGATACGATTCAAAAGCTTTGTTATCTTGTTTCCATCGACTAGCGAATTGCTTCCAACCAAATATTAATTTGCTTCCATCGAAGAGAACAAAAATACATGTTTATGAAACATCGCTATCTTGTTTCCATTGACTAGAGAATTGCTTCCATCAAATAATAATTTACTCCCAAAGAGAATACTATTTCCATGGTCACTATTACAAATCCTTCAAACAAATTTGGGATTTTTTTGAAAATTAAAAAATGCTACTATCAAATGGAGTATGATTTCTGGACGTAGTAAGTCAATTCACTTCCATGTGTCAAACGTCCGCTTCGAAACAAATTGGTAATTGTTCCTACTTGTTTTTGTACACATTGGTTGAGGAAACCATCAGATTGACTTAGCTGCAGCTCCTCCAGGCATCGAGCAGATCATGCAGCCATCATGGTCCTCGCCCCTCAAGGCTGATAAAAGGGCCAACTTCCAGAGAATGATGGCACCCACGATCAATGATGTAGGTTTCCCAGCTGACTTTTGAGTCCTAAAACTACACACTGAATCGATCTTCCGCAAAACGACTGTTCAAAATGAACTAAATTTTCCTCTTCATGATTTCTAGATGTGTACTGAAAATAAATAATTAGATGTACATTAGCAAATATAAACATATGTCACCTGCAACCGTAATAACTGGACAAATGAAACAAGAAATAAGAAATAAAAATACAGCATGACTCGCATGGTTTGACAATAAAAAAACTGGTAAGAATACTTGACTCTACTACTTCAGGTTAAGATCAGAAGGGGTGACATGACTTTTGTCCAGTCAATATGAGCATTTTAAGAAGCATGGGCTTTTTCGGAATCAAGTACAAACATGAAGCCTACAAAAAAAATGAGGCATGAAAATGAAGCAAATTGAAAGTACTGTAGAAGCTCAAGTTAATAATGCATGACGCAAATGATACACCGACAAGGTGAAGCTTCATACCATGGTACTTAATTATGAATAAACTGTATGCACTTACGAAGCACAAGTATGATATGCATGAAGCATGGTGATTTGGGAGCATCGTATCCATGCAAATCTTGACAACTACTGCATGGTGGAAGCAAAAAAAAAAAACTAGATGGGAAGCGTAGATATTTGAGTATAGAAAACAGTGCTTTCTCAAAATGAATCATCTCAATCAAAAGCATAAAAAATTGAAAATGTAATTAGCACTAAATTCACCAAAATTAGTGAATAATCCAGTGACTTCGTATATACCAAATTGAGATGAAAAAAATGAATCAACTAGAGGCAATGAGACGAGTTGAGGACCGATTTTGTACAGATTGGTGATGGCCGTCGTCGTTGGATGAAGGGGACATCGGTGGCAGCCACCAGCTGCAACAGCAAGCCGTCGTTAGTGTGTCGCTGTTGAGGGCCTCAGTAGATGAATAAGTCGACGACAATGCTGCAGGGAAATGGGATAGAGGAGCAAAATCACACCCAGATCAAAAGTAACGCAAATCAAAATAATTGATTAAAATGGATAAAAAATGAGATGAATCGAACTGTAGTTTTTTCACGGCGATGGGGGTTACACGGTCTGGTGAGAAGGAAGGGCGGAGCAGACACAGGAGGGACGCCGCACCATCAACGTGGACGAGTTCTAACCTTCGCGGATTTTTGGGTGCGGAGAATGGTGGCGGAGGTAGCCGTCGCAGCGAGCTCGAGGATGAGTTCGTTGGGACGATGCAGGCGGGCCGAGATTTACTCGCCCTGGCCGCGGTGAGTTGGTTGGGTCATGGGAGGAGGCGACATTAACTCGGGATGGATAATTAAGAGATTAATTGACTGATTGATGATTTGCTTCTAAATATGGATCGTTGGATTAGGAAAGAATCAACGACACAGGACCAGTCTGACAAAAGTTGCCTATCAGACTTCTGATAGGAAGTGTTTCCCTTTTATATTGTATAGAGGATGCATCAATTAATTGGAATAGGAGGGAGTAGGTTTTCTTTATCACAATTAAGTTAGGTTATTTCCTGCCATACATAGCACGTCAAACTCTCGTAAAGTTACTGATGTTAACTCTATAGCTGTTGTGGAACCAGCTAAAACAAGTTGCCATGATCAAGGATGAATCTCTGGATGCGGATTCTTCATGTATATGCCTCGGAGCCCTGCTGTCTTGGCCATCCGCCACTGTAGTGCGTCTCGAGATGCGAGGAGAACATGGGGCGCTTAAACTATCGATTAGCAACAGTGGCTGGCAGTAGACCTGCGGGTTTTTTGTTATTTTCCCCACAGTGCCCAGTGTCGTGGTTCTAAGTCTGACAGTAGAATAGGGGGTAGGGATGTAGAGGTAAGATCCTAGCTATGAAGAAGTTGTATGCACGAGTTTTACGAGTTCAGGCCTTTCTCGGAGGAAGTAACAACCCTACGTCTCGGTGCCCGGAGGCGGTCGACTGGATTATATGCGTGTGTGTTACAGGGGGTGCGAACCCTTGTGCATGTGGAGGGGGGGTGGCTTATATAGAGTGCGCTAGGACCCCAGCCAGCCCACGTTACAAGGGATTTAAGGTACATCAAGAGGGGGGCATTACTGGTAACACTAGTAATAAAGAGACATAATGACCATTAAAGCTGCGATGTAATGTCCGACCGTTGCAGTTTGGAGTAGCTTCCGATCTTCTGGCGGTCGAGTGACAGTCTCCATGGTCGAGTGACTTCGAGTCTTCCGAGTGGAACACTTCATGGTCGAGTGGATGATGACTCTTCTTTGAATGCTTCTGACTTTAGGGTGATGTCCTTGGGGAGGGTATTTAGGTCAGGCCCGTGACCCTATCCTAGGTACATATCCTCATCATTAGCCCCCGAATGGATCAGGGTTTGAATGGAGAAGGAGTTGAAAATACTTCCGACTCATTTTTCGCGCTTCCGGTGTGTCTTGTTTTGGATCAACGAACCGAGGTGATGGCACCAACTTCTTTTTCAGTCGCCTTGATCCATTCCTGGTTTTGTCGAGTGAACTTTCGCCGGAAGAGCTCCGAGTGCTAATATGGAGGAGATCTTCCGTCTGACAAGTTGTTCTGCTGTCCGCGGATCTCGCGGGATTCGAATTTCGGGAAGCGCACGGGGCGGAGGAGGCCGCAGTAATCGGGCTGGATAAGGCAAGGCCGCCTCGATTTCCGCGCTGCCTTTTTTGCCACGTATCGCGCGCGCGACTGTTGCGGGATTCGATAAGATCGCCCGGGCCTACAGGTCAGTCACTCGGAAGCAACCCCATATAAGGCACCGTACCGGGTTTTTTGAAAAGTGTGCCCTCATTCTTCTTCTTCCTCCTCAGCTTTCCCCACTGCGCCCGCTCCTGCCCCAGCGCCGCTACTCCGTTCGAGCTCCGTCCACGGCGATGGGGAAAGACAAGACGGTGGCTCTGGAGCGCGTGAAGAAGGCGACGGCGAAGGCGAACGGGAAGAAGTCCAGCCGGGCCGGATCCTCGTCGAGGTCCGGTTTGCCGCGTGGCTGGATCCAAGGCGACTGGATCCGGTCGACGATCCGCCAGGACGACCTCGACGACCTGGCGGAAGAGGGGCTGATTCCTCACGAATCTGCGCGGCTCTCGGAGGGTGAGACTGAACCTCGACCACGGGAGGGTGAGTGCGTCCTCCTCACCACTCATATCGATCATGGATTTTCTTTGCCTCTGCATCCTTTTTTCCGAGCTTTCTTGAATTTCTTTGGAGCACAACTTCATCACTTCTCCCCAACACCATCGTGTATCTTGCTGCCTTCGTGTCTCTGTGCGAAAACTTCTTGGGTTGTCGACCACACTGGGGTCTCTTCAAGCACATTTTTACGTGTCGCTCCCAGTCGGTAAAAAAGGCCAACCCGAGTGACGAGAGGACCCAAGTGATCCAGATGTGTGGGGGTCTTGGGATTCAGATGAGGGGTAAGAGCTCTTTCCCAGCCATAATTCTTCCTGAGTCGGTCCGAGGGTGGCAGTCGACCTGGTTTTACTGCAAAGACCAGCCGACTCCAGGCCAGTCAACTGGACTTCCTCCTTTTTCTATGGCTCGCGTAGAGAAGCCCTCCGCGGCAGTCGACCTGGTTTTACTGCAAAGACCAGCCGACTCCAGGCCAGTCAACTGGACTTCCTCCTTTTTCTATGGCTCGCGTAGAGAAGCCCTCAGCCTTGAAAGTGACTCTAGGGGAGAAAGCGGAGGTGAAAGTGCTGGTTGAGCGAGTGGTCCATCTCATCTGTGAGGGTGTAACTGGAATGGATCTGCTGGAAGTCTTCCTCAGACGACGCATTCAGCCACTTCAAGCCCGCGACCATCTGATGTGGATGTACTCGGGCATTGAAGATTCCACTCGGGTGCACCCAGAAGAAGTCGACGAGGATACGGTGGAGAAGTGGTTGAGGATATCACTGGCAACAAGGATAACCCCAGAGGGGCCAGGAGAATCCCTCCACTTGACCAATCCTACGAACCAGAAAAGGTCCAATTCTGAATTACCGAATGTCATCTTGATTTTACATGCACCTGTTTATGCTTCATCGACTGACTTTGTCTTGCTTGTTTTCTTCTAGGCCCTTACTGAAATGTATTCGATGCCCAACGGAGAGCAGGAGCAGGACCCGGAGGCGGAGGCAAGCGGAGCTGAAAGCGGCGAGTGGCATTCCGACGGAGAGGGGGACGAGGAGAGCGACGGCCCGAGTGACGAAGAAGAGGTCGACTCTCCTCCCCGCAGGGAAAGGCGATCCAAGCTTACTCATGATCCGGCGAGCGCCCGTGACAAGGCGAACGTTCAGACCGGGCAGTCGTCAAAGCATCCTCGGACGTCCTCTCCGGCACCAACTGAAAAGGCCCCAAAGCAGTCCAAGGTTGTAGTGCAGAAGACTCGGAAGGCGTTGCCGAAAATCAAAATTGACGTTCCTGTTGCTTCTGCGTGAGTGTTCTTCTTTCGCTTTTACTCGATGTTCTGTGCTGTTTATTTTTCCCTTGGTTTGACCGAATGAATCTTGAAACTGGCAGTGCCGCTACCTCTGGGACCTCTGCATATAAAAACGAGGATGAGAAAATGGAAGATGCGGTAACCTCCAATCCGGGTACAATCTTCATGATTTTGTCTTCGCTTTGTCGATTGAACTGTGATATACCCAATCGAGTGATCAACTTTTGGTGACTGATCTTTTTACAGCTCTCAACGTCATTGACCTCCCCGACGACGACGAGGACGAGCCACAAAGGCCCTTGGGGAGAATAAACAGGAAAACGTCCGCTGGCAAGACGCCCCATTCGACGCCGGTGGCGGAACCGGTAATTCAGGACGCCGGCGATGCCAATCGGACTTCCATCTCCTTCGCCATACCGCTGTCGAGTGCTCAGCCTTCAGCGTTAGCCGCACAGACTCCTGCCGACCCACCATCCATTTTTGCTGCGCATCACGTCCTAGAGGACCAGGTGAGTGCTGCGAAAGGGGATATACGCCAAGCGGGCATTATGATGGAGAAAATGAAGATGGTGCGGGAAGCCAGCCAAGCCGCTTATGATTCCAGCTCCGCTCTCCAGAGCAACGTCCAGGTTAGCAGATCGTCGACTGACTCTTCTGGCTTGTTCTGTTTAGGATATGGTACCTGAAAACTTTCTTCCAAAGGATCTTTGCATTTGTCCATGCCTTGCATCTGTACACCCACTGGGTGTTTTGATTTGTTACTGAACAAACTCCTACTTTGAGCTGACTATGTTGTTGTCAATTGAACCTTTTGACCAGTGGGGGCACGCTGAGTGCACCCACTGGGTGTAGTCCCCGAGACCATAATGACTGCGGGCAGTCGAATGTGGTCTGAGTATCGGAATTTCTTCACTCGGCCTGGACGGATCATGACGAGTGGAATCTGAGCCAGTGGGGGCACGCTGAGTGCACCCACTGGGTGTAGTCCTTGAGACCGTGGTCGACTGCGGGCAGTCGACTATGGTCTGAGAGTAACCTTTTTTTGCACTCGTGCTGGACAGGCCTTGTCAAGTGTAAATTGAACCAGTGGGGGCACACTAAGTGCACCCACTGGGTGTAGTCCCCGAGACTACTGTTGGATGTTTGATTCGGCAGTAGTCTTAGAATTTGTTGGCTTTAACCTTTTATTTCTCCAAAATATCCAATCTTTTCACCTGTCGACTGACTTGTTCTTCGGTTGCAGAAATCTTGTGACCTTAGAGCTCGTTTCGCTGACCTGGAGAAGCAGCAGATTCAACTCAACCTCGATCTAGAGCTGGCCAAGATAGATCTGCAGAAGGCCAAGGATGACGCCGCTGGTAAGAAAGACTTGTCAACTGATTTATCCCTGAATTGGATTTTATTCTACCTTTTCTGAATCAAGCATTATTTCTTTCAAAGAAACTGAACCAAGTTCTGGCGAAAAAATGATCAAGATCTGGCGGCCGCGCAGAAAAAAGCTGATGAGAAAACCGCTCTAGCTGAACAGAAGTTGGCTTCAATCTGCAAATTGGAGGAAGAAAATGCCAAGCTAAAAGCTGCTCTGGACGAAGTCAATAAGGAAGTAACTCGCTTGAAGAAGGACAAGGTCAATCTGAACGAGAAGATGGAAGGTATTGCCCGCAGGAGGAACGATCTGGAGAGTTATCTGAGAAGCCTTGCTAAGAAGTTGTTCATCATGCTTGAAGGTATTTTCTTTGATCCGACTGGTTTGTTCTCATCGACCCGGCATATAGCCATTGACTCACCCTTGAATTGTGCATGCAGAGTTTTGCCGGGACTTCGAGGAAGAGACTGGGCGAATTGAACCAAACTTGGACCCCATCAACTCTTCGGTGAAGGATGAAGCTGCCATGAATGTGCTCCGACTGGAATCCCGCATCGGTGGTGGTGTTGATTATCTTGCTCGACTGAAGGTCACAATGTCGCGGATCGACACAGCACTCTGGCCAGGGGCAATGCTCCAGAATGACCTCGAGTCTCTGATGACTCGACTTAATGAATTCCCCGGTCGAGTGCAAGAATGGAAGAAGTCTTATGCCCGGTGTGGTGCTGATGTGGCTCTGTCTTTGGTTCGTGTCCATTGCAAGGAAGCGCGAGAAGAGAGGCTGGCAGCGATCAAGGTTGCCAACACCAAGAAGCATGATTTCCAATCCTTCATGGAGACTTTCATTGCTGCCGCCACTCGGATTGCCGACGGAATTGACCTGGACGAATTCGTCGAGCCTGCCAGCCCTCCTCCTGCGGAGATAACAAACTTTTATGCTCCACCTTAAATTTGCCTCGGGATGCCGAGTGATTTTTGTAATCGTTAAGCTCCTTCGGGCTGAATGCCCGAGTACTTTGATCCGTGGTCTTGAACTTGAGGATTTATCTGAACTTGATTTATCTCTAGATATGCTTGCGATTGCCTTCGAGTGGAATTTGTTCTTCATTTGGAATGACCTTTTGAGATGCAGCTCTGAAGTGGAGACTCCAATCGACCTGCGCCTCGTCGTCCTTGCGGATAGGGATGGGTTTCAGACTTAGGCGAGTACTGGACTGCAGCTAAGCCCACGAGTGGGAGGGTTGCTCACCACTCGGTAGGATTTTTCAAACTTAGGCGAGTACTGGACTGCAGCTAAGCCCACGAGTGGGAGGGTTGCTCACCACTTGGTAGGATTTTTCAAACTTAGGCGAGTACTGGACTGCAGCTAAGCCCTCGAGTGGGAGGGTTGCTCACCACTCGGTAGGATTTTTCAAACTTAGGCGAGTACTAGACTGCAGCTAAGCCCACGAGTGGGAGGGTTGCTCACCACTCGGTAGGATTTTTCAAACTTAGGCGAGTACTAGACTGCAGCTAAGCCCCCGAGTGGGAGGGTTGCTCACCACTCGGTAGGATTTTTCAAACTTAGGCGAGTACCGGACTGCAGCTAAGCCCCGGAGTGGGAGGGTTGCTCACCACTCGGTAGGATTTTTAAACTTAGGCGAGTACTGGACTGCAGCAAAGCCCCCGAGTGGGAGGGTTACTCACCACTCGGTAGGAATTTTCAAACTTAGGCGGGTACTGGACTGCAGCTAAGCCCCCGAGTGGGAGGGTTGCTCACCACTCGGGAGGATTTTTTAAACTTAGGCGAGTACTGGACTGTAGCTAAGCCCCCGAGTGAGAGGCTTGCTCACCACTCGGTAGGATTTTTCAAATTTAGACGAAACGGATTCGCGGCTAAGTCCCCGAGTGAGAGGCTTGCTCATCACTCAGTAGGATTTTTCAAACTTAGGCGAAACGAATTCGCGGCTAAGCCCCCCAGTGAGAGGCTTGCTCATCACTCGGTAGGATTTTTCAAACTTAGGCGAAGCGGATTCGCGGCTAAGTCACCCACTGGGGGATTTGAAATGCAAACATAAGCAACAACAATCGTTTAAGAAGACTATAAAGCTCTTGTCTTTCATAAACAAACTACAAAGGTATTTCTTATTACATCTCATCAGAATGAGTACTTAAGTATCAAAGGGGCGGAGCAGCTCTGCATTCCAAGCCTGTGGCTCGTCTTTCTGATGCTCGACATTGTAAAGATGGTATGCTCCATTGTGGAGAACTCTGGTGACGATGAAGGGACCTTCCCAAGCAGGGGCGAGCTTGTGTGGTTTCTGCTGATCCACTCGAAGAACCAAGTCTCCCTCTTGAAAGGCTCCACCCCTCATGTTTCTGACGTGGAATCGACGCAAGTCTTGCTGATAAATGGTCGACCGGATTAAGGCCATCTCTATTTCCTCCTCTAGGAGATCGACTGCGTCTAGCCGGGCCTGTTCTGCTTCATCTTCAGAGGAAAGCTCGACTCGGGGTGCACTGTGAAGCAAGTCACTCGGTAGAACAGCTTCAGCTCCATAGACCAAGAAAAATGGAGTTCGGCCAGTCGACCGATTGGGAGTTGTCCTTAATCCCCAAAGAACTGACGGAAGTTCATCGACCGAGGCGCCTGCTGCGTTCTTGAGATCACACATCAGTTGGGGTTTCAGTCCTTTGAGAATCAAGCCATTTGCTCTTTCTGCTTGTCCATTCGACTGGGGGTGGGCGACTGAAGCATAGTCGACTCGTGTGCCTTGGGAAGCGCAGAAGGCTCTGAACTCATCAAAATCGAAGTTTGACCCGTTGTCAGTGATGATGCTGTGCGGATCCCCATATCTGAATGTCAACTCTCTGATGAAGCTGACGGCAGTACTGGCTTCAAGATTCTTGATAGGCTTGGCTTCAATCCATTTGGTAAACTTGTCGACTGCTACAAGCACATGAGTGAAGCCACTCCTACCAGTCCTCAGCGGTCCAACCATATCCAATCCCCAAACAACAAAGGGCCAGACGAGTGGAATGGTCTTCAGGGCTGACGTAGGCTTGTGGGACATATTGGAGTAAAACTGGCAGCCTTCACATTTGTCGACTATATCTTTCGCCATTTCATTTGCTCATGGCCAATAAAATCCAGCTCGGTATGCTTTGGTCACAATGGTCCGAGAGGATGCATGGTGGCCACAGGTCCCCGAGTGGATATCGTTGAGGATCACTCGACCTTCTTCTGGCGTTATGCATTTCAGGCTGACTCCAGTCACACTTTCTCTGAACAATTGTCCTCTTATCACGGTAAAGGCTTCGGACCGACGAACGATCTGTCGAGCCTCCTCTTCATCCTCTGGGAGTTCCTTCCTAAGGATACACGCAATATATGGCACTGTCCAGTCGGGAGTGATGACTAAAACCTCCATGATCAAGTCGACCACGGCTGGGACCTCGACTTCAGTCGGATCTGTAGCCCTCTTAGGCTGTGGGGGCTCTTTAGTGAAAGGATCTTCTTGAAATGAAGGTGTATGAATGTGTTCCAAAAACACATTGCTGGGAATGGCTTCTCTCTTGGAACCTATCTTTGCCAAATCATCGGCTACTTGATTTTTCAGCCGGGGTATATGATGGAGCTCTAACCCCTCAAACTTCTTTTCCAACTTCCTCACCGCATTGCAGTAACCAGTCATAGTTGGGCTTCTGACGTCCCACTCCTTCATCACTTGATTGACTACCAAATCTGAGTCGCCGTAGACCATGAGGCGACGGACGCCGAGTGAGATGGCCATACGTAACCCATATAAGAGTGCTTCATATTCCGCTTCGTTATTGGAGGAATCAAAGTGAATCTGGAGAACATATCTGAGCTTGTCTCCTCGGGGGGATACCAGTACCACCCCAACACCGGAACCATTCAGCATCTTGGAGCCATTAAAGAACATGGTCCGGTGCTCCGAGTGTACTTGAGTCGGCAGTTGCTGTTCGATCCACTCGGCGAGGAAATCTGCTATTGCTTGGGACTTGATAGCTTTCTTTGCCTCAAACTTGATATCCAAGGGAAGGAGTTCAATCTCCCACTTTGCCACTCGACCAGTTGCATCTCTGCTATTCAGAATCTTTGATAATGGAGCGTCGCTGACGACTATAATGGAATGATCAGAGAAGTAATGAGCAACCTTTTTCGTGGTCATATAAATCCCATAAACCAGCTTCTGATAATGTGGATATCTTTGCTTTGATGGAGTCAAAAATTCAGAAACATAAGATACTGGAAGTTGAACTTTATAGGCTTTTCCTTCTTCTTCCCGCTCGACCGTAGGTACTGTACCGACGACTTGTCCAGTGGCTGCAATGTAAAGCAGTAAAGGCTCTTTGCTGATTGGGGCAGGAAGCACCAGCTGGGTGGAAAGGAGGGCTTTGAGCTCTGCAAATGCTGCATCAGCTTCAGGAGTCCACTCGAACTTATCAGACTTCTTAATCAGTCGGTAAAGAGGCAATGCCTTTTCACCGAGGCGAGAAATGAATCGACTTAAGGAGGCCAAACAACTTGTAAGCTTCTGGACATCGTGCACACGCACAGGGCGTTTCATTCAGAGAATGGCACCAACTTTCTCTGGGTTAGCGTCGATCCCCCGTTCGGAAACGAGGAAGCCGAGTAATTTTCCGCCCGGATCACCGAATGTGAACTTTGATGGATTAAGCTTGATATCATACCTTCTGAGGTTGATAAAAGTTTCAGCAAGGTCAGCCAGCAGGTCGGAACCTTTACGTGACTTGACCACAATGTCATCCATGTATGCTTCCACATTTCGACTGATTTGAGTGAGTAAACACTTCTGAATCATCCTCGTGAATGTGGCTCCAGCATTCTTCAGGCCGAATGGCATGGTGACATAACAGAAGCACCCAAATGGAGTGATGAAAGCTGTTTTTATCTCATCAGGTCCATACAGTCGGATCTGATGATACCCGGAATAGGCGTCCAAAAAGGACAAGCGCTCACACCCTGCAGTCGAGTCGACTATTTGGTTGATGCGGGGGAGAGGAAAGTGATCTTTCGGGCATGCCCGATTGATATGCTTGAAGTCAATGCACATGCGAAGTGAGTCGTCCTTCTTGGGGACCATGACAACATTGGCTAGCCACTCGGAGTGGTAAATCTCTCGGATAAACTCAGCTGCTAGGAGCCGAGCCACTTCTTCACCAATTGCTTTTCTCTTCTGTACGGCGGACCGTCGAAGATGTTCTTTGACTTGTTTCACTTTTGGGTCGACTCGTAAACGATGCTCAGCCAGCCCCCTGGGAACACCCGGCAAGTTAGAAGGTTTCCATGCAAAGATGTCCCAGTTCTCATGGAGGAACTGGATGAGCGCTTCTTCCTATTTGGAGTCGAGTGTTGTCGAAATGTGAGTTGGAGCAGCATTGGGGTCGGTCGGGTGAATTTGAATCGGCTTTGTTTCACCAGACGACTGGAATGCAGAATCTGTGGCAGGCTTCTTAGCTCGCAACAAATCACTCGGATATGCATTCTTTTGATACTCCTGCAATTCTACTACTGCCATTTGTGTATCGGCGATTTTTGAGCCCTTCTGGAAGCACTCTCTGCCTTCTTCCGATTGCCAGAGATAGTGATCACTCCTTTAGGACCAGGCATCTTCAATTTGAGGTACACGTTGAAGGAAATATGCCCTAGAGGCAATAATATAGTTATTATTTATTTCCTTATATATCATGATAAATGTTTATTATTCATGCTAGAATTGTATTAACCGGAAACATAATACATGTGTGGATACATAGACAAACAGAGTGTCACTAGTATGCCTCTACATGACTAGCTTGTTAATCAAAGATGGTTAAGTTTCCTAACCATAGACAAAGGAGTTGTCATTTGATTAACAAGGTCACATCATTAGTTGAATGATCTGATTGACATGACCCATTCCATTAGCTTAGCACCTGATCGTTTAGTATGTTGCTATTGCTTTCTCCATGACTTATACATGTTCCTATGACTATGAGATTATGCAACTCCCGTTTACCGTAGGAACACTTTGTGTGCTACCAAACGTCACAACGTAACTGGGTGATTATAAAGGTGCTCTACAGGTGTCTCCGAAAGTATTTGTTGGGTTGGCGTATTTCGAGATTAGGATTTGTCACTCCCAATGTCGGAGAGGTATCTCAGTGCCTTCTCGGTAATGCACATCACATAAGCCTTGCAAGCATTGCAACCAATAAGTTAGTTGCGAGATGATGTATTGCAGAACGAGTAAAGAGACTTGCCGCTAAAGAGATTGAACTAGGTATTGGATACCGACGATCGAATCTCGGGCAAGTAACATACCGATGACAAAGGGAACAACGTATGTTGTTATGCGGTCTGACCGATAAAGATCTTCGTAGAATGTGTAGGAGCCAATATGGGCATCCAGGTCCCGCTGTTGGTTATTGACCTGAGATTTGTCTCAGTCATGTCTACACTGTTCTCGAACCGTAGGGTCCGCACGCTTAAGGTTACGATGACAGTTATTATGAGTTTATGCATTTTGATGTACTGAAGTTAGTTCGGAGTCCCGAATGAGATCACGGACATGGCGAGGAGTCTCGAAATGGTCGAGACGTAAAGATTGATATATTGGACGACTATATTCGGACATCGGAATGGTTCCGAGTGGTTTCGGAGAAAACCGGAGTGCCGGAGGGTTACCGGAACCCCCCCGGGAGAAGTATTGGGCCACATGGGCCTTAGTGGAGATAGAGAGGGGCAGCCAGGGTGGGCCACGCGCCCCCTCTGGTCCGAATTGGACTAGGAGAGGGGGGCGGTGTTGGGGAACGTAGTAATTTCAAAAAAATTCCTACGCACACGCAAGATCATGGTGATGCATAGCAACGAGAGGGGAGAGTGTTGTCTACGTACCCTCGTAGACCAAAAGCAGAAGCGTTATATCAACGCGGTTGATGTAGTCGTACGTCTTCACGATCCGACCGATCCAAGCACCGTTACTCCGGCACCTCCGAGTTCTTGGCACACGTTCGGCTCGATGACGTTCCCCGGGCTCCGATCCAGCAAAGCTTCGGGGAAGAGTTCCGTCAGCACGACGGCGTGGTGACGATCTTGATGTTCTACTGTCGCAGGGCTTCGCCTAAGCACCGCTACAATATGACCGAGGTGGAATATGGTGGAGGGGGGCACCGCACACGGCTAAGGAACGATCTCAATAATCAACTTGTGTGTCTTGGGGTGCCCCCCTGCCCCCGTATATAAAGGAGCAAGGGGGAGGCCGGCCGGCCTAGAGAGGCGCGCCAAGGGAGGGGGGAGTCCTCCTCCTAGTAGGAGTAGGACTCCCCTTTCCTAGTCCAACTAGGAGGGGGAAGGGGGGAGGAAGGAGAGGGAGAGGGAGAGGGAGAGGGAAAGGGGGGCCGCGCCCCCCTCCTTGTCCAATTCGGACTCCTCATGGGGGGGGGCGCGCCACCTCCTGGCGCGGCCCTCTCTCTCCCCTCGCGGCCCAATAAGGCCCATACTTCCCCCGGGGGGTTCCGGTAACCCCTCCGGCACTCCGGTAATATCCGAAACCTCTCGGAACCATTCCGATGTCCGAACATAGCCGTCCAATATATCAATCTTTATGTCTCGACCATTCCGAGACTCGTCGTCATGTCCGCGATCACATCCGGGACTCCGAACTCCTTCGGTACATCAAAATGCATAAACTCATAATAACTGTCATCGTAACCTTAAGCGTGCGGACCCTACGGTTCGAGAACAATGTAGACATGACCGAGACACGTCTCCGGTCAATAACCAATAGCGGGACCTGGATGCCCATATTGGCTCCTACATATTCTACGAAGATCTTTATCGGTCAGACCGCATAACAACATACGTTGTTCCCTTTGTCCATCGGTATGTTACTTGCCCGAGATTCGATCGTCGGTATCCAATACCTAATTCAATCTCGTTAGCGGCAAGTCTCTTTACTCGTTCCGTAATACATCATCCCGCAACTAACTCATTAGTTGCAATGCTTGCAAGGCTTAAGTGACGTGCATTACCGAGAGGGCCCAGAGATACCTCTCCCACAATTGGAGTGACAAATCCTAATCTCGAAATATGCCAACCCAACATCTACCTTTGGTGACACCTGTAGTACTCCTTTATAATCACCCAGTTACGTTGTGACGTTTGGTAGCACCCAAAGTGTTCCTCCGGCAAACGGGAGTTGCATAATCTCATAGTCAAAGGAACATGTATAAGTCATGGATAAAAGCAATAGCAACATACTAAACGATCGGGTGCTATGCTAATGGAATGGGTCATGTCAATCAGATCATTCAACTAATGCTGTGACCTTGTTAATCAAATGACAACTCCTTTTGTCTATGGTTAGGAAACTTAACCATCTTTGATTAACAAGCTAGTCAAGTAGAGGCATACTAGTGACACTCTGTTTGTCTATGTATCCACACATGTATTATGTTTCTGGTTAATACAATTCTAGCATGAATAATAAACATTTATCATGATATGTAAGGAAATAAATAATAACTTTATTATTGCCTCTAGGGCATATTTCCTTCAGTCTCCCACTTGCACTCGAGTCAATAATCTAGATTATACAGTAATGATTCTAACACCCATGGAGTCTTGGTGCTGATCATGTTTTGCCCGTGGAAGAGGATTACTCAACGGGTCTGCCACATTCAGATCCGTATGTATCTTGGAAATCTCTATGTCTCCCACCTGGACCAAGTCCCGGATGGAATTGAAGCGTCTCTTGATGTGCTTTGTTCTCTTGTGAAACCTGGATTCCTTCGCCAAGGCAATTGCTCCAGTATTGTCACAAAAGATTTTCATTGGACCCGATGCACTAGGTATGACACCTAGATCGGATATGAACTCCTTCATCCAGACTCCTTCATTTGTTGCTTCCGAAGCAGCTATGTACTCCGCTTCACATGTAGATCCCGCCACGACGCTTTGTTTAGAACTGTACCAACTGACAGCTCCACCGTTTAATGTAAATACGTATCCGGTTTGCGATTTCGAATCGTTCGGATCAGTGTCAAAGCTTGCATCAACGTAACCCTTTACGATGAGCTCTTTATCACCTCCATACACGAGAAACATTTCCTTAGTCCTTTTCAGGTACTTCAGGATATTCTTGACCGCTGTCCAGTGATCCACTCCTGGATTACTTTGGTACCTCCCTGCTAAACTTATAGCAAGGCACACATCAGGTCTGGTACACAGCATTGCATACATGATAGAGCCTATGGCTGAAGCATAGGGAACATCTTTCATCTTCTCTCTATCTTCTGCAGTGGTCGGGCATTGAGTCTTACTCAACTTCACACCTTGCAATACAGGCAAGAACCCTTTCTTTGCTTGATCCATTTTGAACTTCTTCAAAATCTTGTCAAGGTATGTGCTTTGTGAAAGTCCAATTAAGCGTCTTGATCTATCTCTATAGATCTTAATGCCCAATATGTAAGCAGCTTCACCGAGGTCTTTCATTGAAAAACTCTTATTCAAATATACCTTTATGCTATCCAGAAATTCTATATCATTTCCAATCAGTAATATGTCATCTACATATAATATCAGAAATGCTACAGAGCTCCCACTCACTTTCTTGTAAATACAGGCTTCTCCAAAAGTCTGTACAAACCCAAATGCTTTGATCACACTATCAAAACGTTTATTCCAACTCCGAGATGCTTGCACCAGTCCATAGATGGATCGCTGGAGCTTGCATACTTTGTTAGCTCCCTTTGGATCGATAAAACCTTCTGGTTGCATCATATACAACTCTTCTTCCAGAAACCCATTCAGGAATGCAGTCTTTACATCTATTTGCCAAATTTCATAATCATAAGATGCGGCAATTGCTAACATGATTCGGACAGACTTAAGCATCGCTACGGGTGAGAAGGTCTCATCGTAGTCAATCCCTTGAACTTGTCGAAAACCTTTTGCGACAAGTCGAGCTTTGTAGACAGTAACATTACCGTCGGCGTCAGTCTTCTTCTTAAAGATCCACTTGTTCTCTATTGCTTGCCGACCCTCGGGCAAGTCAACCAAAGTCCATACTTTGTTTTCATACATGGATCCCATCTCAGATTTCATGGCTTCCAGCCATTTTGCGGAATCTGGGCTCACCATCGCTTCTTCATAGTTCGTAGGTTCGTCATGATCTAGTAGCATGATTTCCAGAATAGGACTGCCGTACCACTCTGGTGCGGATCTCACTCTGGTTGATCTACGAGGTTCAGCAGTTACTTGATCTGAAGTTTCATGATCATCATCACTAACTTCTTCTCTGATTGGTGTAGATGTCACAAAAACCGGTTCCTGTGATGTACTACTTTCCAATAAGGGAGCAGGTACAGTTACCTCATCAAGTTCTACTTTCCTCCCACTCACTTCTTTCGAGAGAAACTCCTTCTCTAGAAAGGATCCATTTTTAGCAACAAATGTCTTGCCTTCGGATCTGTGATAGAAGGTGTACCCAACTGTTTCCTTTGGGTATCCTATGAAGACACATTTCTCCGATTTGGGTTCGAGCTTATCAGGTTGAAGCTTTTTCACATAAGCATCGCAGCCCCAAACTTTAAGAAACGACAACTTTGGTTTCTTGCCAAACCATAGCTCATAAGGCGTCGTCTCAACGGATTTTGACGGTGTCCTATTTAACGTGAATGCGGCCGTCTCTAGAGCATAACCCCAAAACGATAGCGGTAAATCTGTAATAGACATCATAGATCGCACCATATCTAGTAAAGTGCGATTACGACGTTCGGACACACCATTGCGCTATGGTGTTCCGGGTGGCGTGAGTTGCGAAACTATTCCGCATTGTTTCAAATGTAGACCAAACTCGTAACTCAAATATTCTCCTCCACGATCAGATCGTAGAAACTTTATGTTCTTGTTACGATGATTTTCAACTTCACTCTGAAATTCTTTGAACTTTTCAAATGTTTCAGACTTGTGTTTCATTAAGTAGATATACCCATATCTGCTTAAATCATCAGTGAAGGTGAGGAAATAACGATATCCGCCACGAGCTTCAATATTCATCGGACCACATACATCTGTATGTATGATTTCCAATAACTCTGTTGCTCTCTCCATAATACCGGAGAACGGTGTTTTAGTCATCTTGCCCATGAGGCACGGTTCGCAAGTACCAAGTGATTCATAATCAAGTGGTTCCAAAAGTCCATCAGTATGGAGTTTCTTCATGCGCTTTACACCGATATGACCTAAACGGCAGTGCCACAAATAAGTTGCACTATCATTATTAACTCTGCATCTTTTGGCTTCAACATTATGAATATGTGTATCACTACTATCGAGATTCATCAAAAATAGACCACTCTTCAAGGGTGCATGACCATAAAAGATATTACTCATATAAATAGAACAACCATTATTCTCTGATTTAAATGAATAACCGTCTCGCATCAAACAAGATCCAGATATAATGTTCATGCTCAACGCTGGCACCAAATAACAATTATTTAGGTCTAATACTAATCCCGAAGGTAGATGTAGAGGTAGCGTGCCGACCGCGATCACATCGACTTTGGAACCATTTCCCACGCGCATCGTCACCTCGTCCTTTGCCAGTGTTCGCTTAATCCGTAGTCCCTGTTTCGAGTTGCAAATATTAGCAACAGAACCAGTATCAAATACCCAGGTGCTACTGCGAGCTCTAGTAAGGTACACATCAATAACATGTATATCACATAGACCTTTGTTCACCTTGCCATCCTTCTTGTCCGCCAAATACTTGGGGCAGTTCCGCTTCCAGTGACCAGTCTGCTTGCAGTAGAAGCACTCAGTTTCAGGCTTAGGTCCAGACTTGGGTTTCTTCGCTTGAGCAGCAACTTGTTTGCTGTTCTTCTTGAAGTTCCCCTTCTTCTTCCCTTTGCCCTTCTTCTTGAAACTGGTGGTCTTATTGACCATCAACACTTGATGCTCCTTCTTGATTTCTACCTCCGCAGCCTTTAGCATTGCGAAGAGCTCGGGCATAGTCTTATCTATCCCTTGCATATATTATAGTTCATCACGAGTAGCTTGGTGGCAGTGATTGAAGAATTCTGTCAATGACACAATCATCCGGAAGATTAACTCCCAGTTGACTCAAGTGATTGTAATACCCAGACATTCTGAGTATGTGCTCACTGACAGACCCATTCTCTTCCATCTTGCAGCTATAGAACTTATTGGGGACCTCATATCTCTCAATCCGGGCATTCTGTTTGAATATCAACTTCAACTCCTGGAACATCTCATATGCTCCATGGTTCTCAAACCGTCGTTGAAGTCCCAGTTCTAAGCCGTAAAGCATGGCACACTGAACTATCGAGTAGTCATCAGCTTTGCTCTGCCAGACGTTCATAACATCTGGTGTTGCTCCAGCAGCAGGCTTGGCACCTAGCGGTGCATCCAGGACGTAATTCTTCTGTGCAGCAATGAGGATAATCCTCAAGTTACGGACCCAGTCCGTGTAATTGCTACCATCATCTTTCAACTTTGCTTTCTCAAGGAATGCATTAAAATTCAACGGAACAACAGCACGAGCCATCTATCTACAATTAGCACAAACAAGCAAGATACTATCAGGGACTAAGTTCATGATAAATTTAAGTTCAATTAATCATATTACTTAAGAACTCCCACTTAGATAGACATCCCTCTAATCTTCTAAGTGATCACGTGATCCAAATCAAACTAAACCATAACCGATCATCACGTGAAATGGATTAGTTCTCAATGGTGAACATCATCATGTTGATCATATCTACTATATGATTCACGCTCGACCTTTCGGTCTCCGTGTTCCGAGGCCATATCTGCATATGCTAGGCTCGTCAAGTATAACCCGAGTATTCCGCGTTTGCAAAACTGGCTTGCACCCGTTGTAGATGGACGTAGAGCTTATCACACCCGATCATCACGTGGTGTCTGGGCACGACGAACTTTGGCAACGGTGCATACTCGGGGAGAACACTTCTTGATAATTTAGTGAGAGATCATCTTATAATGCTACCGTCAATCAAAGCAAGATAAGATGCATAAAAGATAAACATCACATGCAAATCAATATAAGTGATATGATATGGTCATCATCATCTTGTGCTTCGTGATCTCCATCTCTGCAGCACCATCATGATCACCATCGTCACCGGCGCGACACCTTGATCTCCATCGTAGCATCGTTGTCGTCTCGCCAATCTTATGCTTCTACGACTATCGCTACCGCTTAGTGATAAAGTAAAGCATTACAGGGCGATTGCATTGCATACAATAAAGCGACAACCATACGGCTCCTGCCGATTGCCGATAACTCGGTTACAAAACATGATCATCTCATACAATAAAATATAGCATCATGTCTTGACCATATCACATCACAACATGCCCTGCAAAAACAAGTTAGACGTCCTCTACTTTGTTTGTTGCAAGTTTTACGTGGCTGCTACGGGCTTTAAGCAAGAACTCATCTTACCTACGCATCAAAACCACAACGATAGTTTGTCAAATAGACTCCGTTTTAACCTTCTCAAGGACCGGGCGTAGCCACACTTGGTTCAACTAAAGTTGGAGAGACAGTCTCCCGCAAGCCATCTGTGTGCAAAGCACGTCGAGGGAACCGGTCTCGCGTAAGCGTACGCGTAAGGTTGGTCCGGGTCGTCTCATCCAACAATACCGCTGAACCAAAGTATGACATGCTGGTAGGCAGTATGACTTGTATCGTCCACAACTCACTTGTGTTCTACTCGTGCAAATAACATCAAACCATAAAAACCTAGGCTCGGATGCCACTGTTGGGGAACGTAGTAATTTCAAAAAATTTCCTACGCACACGCAAGATCATGGTGATGCATAGCAACGAGAGGGGAGAGTGTTGTCTACGTACCCTCGTAGACCGAAAGCGGAAGCGTTATATCAACGCGGTTGATGTAGTCGTACGTCTTCACGATCCGACCGATCCAAGCACCGTTACTCCGGCACCTCCGAGTTCTTGGCACACGTTCGGCTCGATGACGTTCCCCGGGCTCCGATCCAGCAAAGCTTCGGGGAAGAGTTCCGTCAGCACGACGGCGTGGTGACGATCTTGATGTTCTACTGTCGCAGGGCTTCGCCTAAGCACCGCTACAATATGACCGAGGTGGAATATGGTGGAGGGGGGCACCGCACACGGCTAAGGAACAATCTCAATGATCAACTTGTGTGTCTTGGGGTGCCCCCCTGCCCCCGTATATAAAGGAGCAAGGGGGAGTCCAGCCAGCCTAGAGAGGCGCGCCAAGGGAGGGGGGAGTCCTCCTCCTAGTAGGAGTAGGACTCACCTTTCCTAGTCCAACTAGGAGGGGGAAGGGGGGAGGAAGGAGAGGGAGAGGGAGAGGGAGAGGGAAAGGGGGGCCGCGCCCCCCTCCTTGTCCAATTCGGACTCCTCATGGGGGGGGGGGCGCGCGCCACCTCCTGGCGCGGCCCTCTCTCTCCCCTCGCGGCCCAATAAGGCCCATACTTCCCCCGGGGGGTTCCGGTAACCCCTCCGGCACTCCGGTAATATCCGAAACCTCTCGGAACCATTCCGATGTCCGAACATAGCCGTCCAATATATCAATCTTTATGTCTCGACCATTCCGAGACTCCTCGTCATGTCCGTGATCACATCCGGGACTCCGAACTCCTTCGGTACATCAAAATGCATAAACTCATAATAACTGTCATCGTAACCTTAAGCGTGCGGACCCTACGGTTCGAGAACAATGTAGACATGCCCGAGACACGTCTCCGGTCAATAACCAATAGCGGGACCTGGATGCCCATATTGGCTCCTACATATTCTACGAAGATCTTTATCGGTCAGACCGCATAACAACATACGTTGTTCCCTTTGTCCATCGGTATGTTACTTGCCCGAGATTCGATCGTCGGTATCCAATACCTAATTCAATCTCGTTACCGGCAAGTCTCTTTACTCGTTCCGTAATACATCATCCCGCAACTAACTCATTAGTTGCAATGCTTGCAAGGCTTAAGTGATGTGCATTACCGAGAGGGCCCAGAGATACCTCTCCCACAATTGGAGTGACAAATCCTAATCTCGAAATACGCCAACCCAACATCTACCTTTGGTGACACCTGTAGTACTCCTTTATAATCACCCAGTTACGTTGTGACGTTTGGTAGCACCCAAAGTGTTCCTCCGGCAAACGGGAGTTGCATAATCTCATAGTCAAAGGAACATGTATAAGTCATGGATAAAAGCAATAGCAACATACTAAACGATCGGGTGCTATGCTAATGGAATGGGTCATGTCAATCAGATCATTCAACTAATGATGTGACCTTGTTAATCAAATGACAACTCCTTTTGTCTATGGTTAGGAAACTTAACCATCTTTGATTAACAAGCTAGTCGAGTAGAGGCATACTAGTGACACTCTGTTTGTCTATGTATCCACACATGTATTATGTTTCCGGTTAATACAATTCTAGCATGAATAATAAACATTTATCATGATATGTAAGGAAATAAATAATAACTTTATTATTGCCTCTAGGGCATATTTCCTTCAGGCGGTGCCACCCTTTCCCTCTCCCTCTCCCCCTTCCTTTCCCCCTCCTAGTAGGAGTAGGAAAGAGGGGAGTCCTACTCCTACTAGGAGGAGGACTCCTCCTCCTGGCGCGCGCCACAAGGGCCGGCCGGCCTCCCCCCTTGCTCCTTTATATACGGGGGCAGGGGGGCACCCTAGAACACACAAGTTGATCTTCGTGATCGTTCCTTAGCCATGCGCGGTGCCCCCCTCCACCATATTCCACCTCGGTCATATTGTTGCAGTGCTTCGGCGAAGCCCTGCGTCGGTAGTACATCAAGATCGTCAACACGCCGTCGTGCTGACGGAACTCGTCCCCGAAGCTTTGCTGGATCGGAGCCCGGGGAACGTCATCGAGCTGTACGTGTGTTAAGAACTCGGAGGCGCCGGAGTAACGGCACTTGGATCGGTCGGATCGGGAAGACGTACGACTACTCCCTCTACGTTGCGTCAACGCTTCCGCTTCGGTCTACGAGGGTACGTAGACAACACTCTCCCCTCTCGTTGCTATGCATCACCATGATCTTGCGTGTGCGTAGGAATTTATTTGAAATTACTACGTTACCCTACAGTGGAATCCGAGCCTAGGTTTTTATGGTTTGATGTTTTGCACGAGTAGAACACAAGTGAGTTGTGGACAATACAAGTCATACTGCCTACCAGCATGTCATACTTTGGTTCGGCAGTATTGTTGGATGAAGCGGCCCGGACCGACATTACGCGTACGCTTACGCGAGACTGGTTCTACCGCCGTGCTTTGCACACAGGTGGCTGGCGGGTGTCAGTTTCTCCAACTTTAGTTGAACCGAGTATGGCTACGCCCGGTCCTTGAGAAGGTTAAAACGGAGTCTATTTGACAAACTATCGTTGTTGTTTTGATGCATAGGTGAGATTGGTTCTTGCTTCAGCCCGTAGCAGCCACGTAAAACTTGCAACAAACAAAGTAGAGGACGTCTAACTTGTTTTTGCAGGGCATGTTGTGATGTGATATGGTCAAGGCATGATGCTAAATTTTATTGTATGAGATGATCAGGTTTTGTAACCGAGTTATCGGCAACCGGCAGGAGCCGTATGGTTGTCGCTTTATTGTATGCAATGCAATCGCCCTGTAATGCTTTACTTTATCACTAAGCGGTAGCGATAGTCGTAGAAGCATAAGATTGGCGAGACGACAACGATGCTACGATGGAGATCAAGGTGTCGCGCCGATGACGATGGTGATCATGACGGTGCTGCGGAGATGGAGATCACAAGCACAAGATGATGATGACCATATCATATCACTTATATTGATTGCATGTGATGTTTATCTTTTTATGCATCTTATCTAGCTTTGATTGACGGTAGCACTATAAGATGATCTCTCACTAAATTATCAAGAAGTGTTCTCCCCGAGTATGCACCGTTGCCAAAGTTCGTCGTGCCCAGACACCACGTGATGATCGGGTGTGATAAGCTCTACGTCCATCTACAACGGGTGCAAGCCAGTTTTTGCACACGCAGAATACTCGGGTTATACTTGACGAGCCTAGCATATGCAGATATGGCCTCGGAACACGGAGACCGAAAGGTCGAGCGTGAATCATATAGTAGATATGATCAACATAATGATGTTCACCATTGAAAACTAATCCATTTCACGTGATGATCGGTTATGGTTTAGTTTGATTTGGATCACGTGATCACTTAGAAGATTAGAGGGATGTCTATCTAAGTGGGAGTTCTTAAGTAATATGATTAATTGAACTTAAATTTATCATGAACTTAGTCCCTGATAGTATCTTGCTTGTTTATGTTGATTGTAGATAGATGGCTCGTGCTGTTGTTCCGTTGAATTTTAATGCGTTCCTTGAGAAAGCAAAGTTGAAAGATGATGGTAGCAATTACACAGACTGGGTCCATAACCTGAGGATTATCCTCATTGCTGCACAGAAGAGCTACGTCCTGGAAGCACCGCTGGGTGCCAGGCCTGCTGCTGGAGCAACGCCAGAGGTTATGAACGTCTGGCAGAGCAAAGCTGATGACTACTCGATAGTTCAGTGTGCCATGTTTTACGGCTTAGAACCGGGACTTCAACGACGTTTTGAACATCATGGAGCATATGAGATGTTCCAGGAGTTGAAGTTGATATTCCAACAGAATGCCCGGATTGAGAGATATGAAGTCTCCAATAAGTTCTATAGCTGCAAGATGGAGGAGAATGGTTCTGTCAGTGAGCATATACTCAAAATATCTGGGTATTATAATCACTTGATTCAACTGGGAGTTAATCTTTCGGATGATTGTGTCATTGACAGAATTCTCCAATCACTTCCACCAAGCTACAAAGGCTTCGTGATGAACTATAACATGCAAGGGATGGATAAGACAATTCCCGAGCTCTTCGCAATGCTAAAGGCTGCGGAGGTAGAAATCAAGAAGGAGCATCAAGTGTTGATGGTCAACAAGACCACTAGTCTCAAGAAAAAGGGCAAAGGGAAGAAGAAGGGGAACTTCAAGAAGAACAGCAAACAAGTTGCTGCTCAAGAGAAGAAACCCAAGTCTGGACCTAAGCCTAAAACTGAGTGCTTCTACTGCAAGCAGACTGGTCACTGGAAGCGGAACTGCCCCAAGTATTTGGCGGACAAGAAGGATGGCGAGATGAACAAAGGTATATGTGATATACATGTTATTGATGTGTACCTTACTAGAGCTCGCAGTAGTACCTGGGTATTTGATACTGGTTCTGTTGCTAATATTTGCAACTCAAAACAGGGACTACGGATTAAGCGAACACTGGCAAAGGACAAGGTGACGATGCGCGTGGGAAACGGTTCCAAAGTCGATGTGATCGCAGTCGGCATGCTACCTCTACATCTACCTTCGGGATTAGTATTAGACCTAAATAATTGTTATTTGGTGCCAGCGTTGAGCATGAACATTATATCTGGATCTTGTTTGATGCGAGACGGTTATTCATTTAAATCAGAGAATAATGGTTGTTCTATTTATATGAGTAATATCTTTTATGGTCATGCACCCTTGAAGAGTGGTCTATTTTTGATGAATCTCGATAGTAGTGATACACATATTCATAATGTTGAAACCAAAAGATGCAGAGTTGATAATGATAGTGCAACTTATTTGTGGCACTGCTGTTTAGGTCATATCGGTATAAAGCGCATGAAGAAACTCTATACTGATGGACTTTTGGAACCACTTGATTATGAATCACTTGGTACTTGCGAACCGTGCCTCATGGGCAAGATGACTAAAACACCGTTCTCCGGTACTATGGAGAGAGCAACAGATTTGTTGGAAATCATACATACAGATGTATGTGGTCCGATGAATGTTGAGGCTCGTGGCGGATATCGTTATTTTCTCACCTTCACTGATGATTTAAGCAGATATGGGTATATCTACTTAATGAAACACAAGTCTGAAATATTTGAAAAGTTCAAAGAATTTCATAGTAAAGTTGAAAATCATCGTAACAAGAAAATAAAGTTTCTACGATCTGATCATGGAGGAGAATATTTGAGTTACGAGTTTGGTCTACATTTGAAACAATGCGGAATAGTTTCCCAACTCACGCCACCCGGAACACCACAACGTAATGGTGTGTCTGAACGTCGTAATCGTACTTTACTTGATATGGTGCGATCTATGATGTCTCTTACAGATTTACCGCTATCGTTTTGGGGTTATGCTCTAGAGACGGCCGCATTCACGTTAAATAGGACACCATCAAAATCCGTTGAGACGACGCCTTATGAACTATGGTTTAGCAAGAAACCAAAGTTGTCGTTTCTTAAAGTTTGGGGCTGCGATGCTTATGTGAAAAAACTTCAACCTGATAAGCTCGAACCCAAATCGGAGAAATGTGTCTTCATAGGATACCCAAAGGAAACAGTTGGGTACACCTTCTATCACAGATCCGAAGGCAAGACATTTGTTGCTAAAAATGGATCCTTTCTAGAGAAGGAGTTTCTCTCGAAAGAAGTGAGTGGGAGGAAAGTAGAACTTGATGAGGTAATTGTACCTGCTCCCTTATTGGAAAGTAGTACATCACAGAAATCTGTTTCTGTAGCACCTACACCAATTAGTGAGGAAGTTAATGATGATGATCATGCAACTTCAGATCAAGTTACTACAGAACCTCGTAGATCAACCAGAGTAAGATCCGCGCCAGAGTGGTACGGCAATCCTGTTCTGGAAATCATGCTACTAGATCATGGTGAACCTATGAACTATGAAGAAGCGATGGTGAGCCCAGATTCCGCAAAGTGGCTTGAAGCCATGAAATCTGAGATGGGATCCATGTATGAGAACAAAGTATGGACTTTGGTTGACTTGCCCGATGGTCGGCAAGCAATAGAGAATAAATGGATCTTCAAGAAGAAGACTGACGCTGATGGTAATGTTACTGTCTACAAAGCTCGACTTGTCGCAAAAGGTTTTCGACAAGTTCAAGGGATTGACTACGATGGGACCTTCTCACCCGTAGCGATGCTTAAGTCTGTCCGAATCATGTTAGCAATTGCCGCATTTTATGATTATGAAATTTGGCAAATGGATGTAAAGAATGCATTCCTGAATGGATTTCTGGAAGAAGAGTTGTATATGATGCAACCGGAAGGTTTTATCGATCCAAAGGGAGCTAACAAAGTGTGCAAGCTCCAGCGATCCATTTATGGACTGGTGCAAGCCTCTCGGAGTTGGAATAAATGCTTTGATAGTGTGATCAAAGCATTTGGGTTTGTATAGACTTTTGGAGAAGCCTGTATTTACAAGAAAGTGAGTGGGAGCTCTGTAGCATTTCTGATATTATATGTAGATGACATATTACTTATTGGAAATGATATAGAATTTCTGGATAGCATAAAGGGAGACTTGAATAAAAGTTTTTCAATGAAAGACCTCGGTGAAGCTGCTTACATATTGGGCATTAAGATCTATAGAGATAGATCAAGACGCTTAATTGGACTTTCACAAAGCACATACCTTGACAAAGTTTTTGAAAAAGTTCAAAATGGATCAAGCAAAGAAAGGGTTCTTGCCTGTGTTACAAGGTGTGA
Source organism: Aegilops umbellulata (assembly GCA_032464435.1). Lineage (NCBI taxonomy): Eukaryota > Viridiplantae > Streptophyta > Magnoliopsida > Poales > Poaceae > Aegilops > Aegilops umbellulata. Next base: position 617,469,131 of record CP136058.1, on the reverse strand, counting down.
AGTTGAGTAAGACTCAATGCCCGACTACTGCAGAAGATAGAGAGAAGATGAAAGATGTTCCCTATGCTTCAGCCATAGGGCCTATCATGTATGCAATGCTGTGTACCAGACCCGATGTGTGCCTTGCTATAAGTTTGGCAGGGAGGTACCAAACTAATCCAGGAGTGGATCACTGGACAGCGGTCAAGAATATCCTGAAGTACCTGAAAAGGACTAAGGAGATGTTTCTCGTGTATGGAGGTGACAAAGAGCTCGTCGTAAACGGTTACGTTGATGCAAGCTTTGACACTGATCCGGACGATTCTAAATCGCAAGCCGGATACGTATTTACATTAAACGGTGGAGCTGTCAGTTGGTGTAGTTCTAAACAAAGCGTCGTGGCGGGATCTACATGTGAAGCAGAGTACATAGCTGCTTCGGAAGCAGCGAATGAAGGAGTCTGGATGAAGGAGTTCATATCCGATCTAGGTGTCATACCTAGTGCATCGGGTCCAATGAAAATCTTTTGTGACAATACTGGTGCAATTGCCTTAGCAAAGGAATCCAGATTTCACAAGAGAACCAAGCACATCAAGAGACGCTTCAATTCCATCCGGGATTTAGTCCAGGTGGGAGACATAGAGATTTGCAAGATACATACGGATCTGAATGTAGCAGACCCGTTGACTAAGCCTCTTCCACGAGCAAAACATGATCAGCACCAAGACTCCATGGGTGTTAGAATCATTACTATGTAATCTAGATTATTGACTCTAGTGCAAGTGGGAGACTGAAGGAAATATGCCCTAGAGGCAATAATATAGTTATTATTTATTTCCTTATATATCATGATAAATGTTTATTATTCATGCTAGAATTGTATTAACCGAAAACATAATACATGTGTGGATACATAGACAAACAGAGTGTCACTAGTATGCCTCTACTTGACTAGCTTGTTAATCAAAGATGGTTAAGTTTCCTAACCATAGACAAAGGAGTTGTCATTTGATTAACAAGGTCACATCATTAGTTGAATGATCTGATTGACATGACCCATTCCATTAGCTTAGCACCCGATCGTTTAGTATGTTGCTATTGCTTTCTCCATGACTTATACATGTTCCTATGACTATGAGATTATGCAACTCCCGTTTACCGTAGGAACACTTTGTGTGCTACCAAACGTCACAACGTAACTGGGTGATTATAAAGGTGCTCTACAGGTGTCTCCGAAAGTATTTGTTGGGTTGGCGTATTTCGAGATTAGGATTTGTCACTTCGAATGTCGGAGAGGTATCTCAGGGCCTTCTCGGTAATGCACATCACATAAGCCTTGCAAGCATTGCAACCAATAAGTTAGTTGCGAGATGATGTATTACAGAACGAGTAAAGAGACTTGCCGGTAACGAGATTGAACTAGGCATTGGATACCGATGATCGAATCTCGGGCAAGTAACATACCGATGACAAAGGGAACAACGTATGTTGTTATGCGGTCTGACCGATAAAGATCTTCGTAGAATGTGTAGGAGCCAATATGGGCATCCAGGTCCCGCTGTTGGTTATTGACCAGAGATTTGTCTCAGTCATGTATACACTATTCTCAAACCGTAGGGTCCGCACGCTTAAGGTTACGATGACAGTTATTATGAGTTTATGCATTTTGATGTACCGAAGTTAGTTCAGAGTCCCGGATGAGATCACGGACATGACGAGGAGTCTCAAAATGGTCGAGACGTAAAGATTGATATATTGGACGACTATATTCGGACATCGGAATGGTTCCGAGTGGTTTCGGAGAAAACCAGAGTGCGGGAGGGTTACCGGAACCCCCCCGGGAGAAGTATTGGGCCACATGGGCCTTAGTGGAGAGAGAGAGGGGCAGCCAGGGTGGGCCGCGCACCCCCTCCCCCTCTGGTACGAATTGGACTAGGAGAGGAGGGTGGCGCCCCCCTTTCCCTCTCCCTCTCCCCCTTCCTTTCCCCCTCCTAGTAGGAGTAGGAAAGAGGGGAGTGGAGTAGGAAAGAGGGGAGTCCTACTCCTACTAGGAGGAGGACTCCTCCTCCTGGCGCGCGCCACAAGGGCCGGCCGGCCTCCCCCCTTGCTCCTTTATATACGGGGGCAGGGGGGCACCCTAGAACACACAAGTTGATCTTCGTGATCGTTCCTTAGCCGTGTGCGGTGCCCCCCTCCACCATATTCCACCTCGGTCATATTGTTGTAGTGCTTAGGCGAAGCCCTACGTCGGTAGTACATCAAGATCGTCACCACGCCGTCGTGCTGACGGAACTCGTCCCCGAAGCTTTGCTGGATCGGAGCCCGGGGAACGTCATCGAGCTGTACGTGTGTTAAGAACTCGGAGGCGCCGGAGTAACGGCGCTTGGATCGGTCGGATCGGGAAGACGTACGACTACTTCCTCTACGTTGCGTCAACGCTTCCGCTTCGGTCTACGAGGGTACGTAGACAACACTCTCCCCTCTCGTTGCTATGCATCACCATGATCTTGCGTGTGGGTAGGAATTTTTTTGAAATTACTACGTTACTCTACACACGTAACATGGTCGAGCCATAAAACATGCATAAGCTGGCCTGCCCAGTATAGCATGATAAGCACTATGGAAATCCATGACTTCAAACGTCAACTTTTGTTTGCGGTAATTCTTGGAATCACCGGAAACCACATCAAGGGCGATCTGGCCGAGTGACTCAGCCTTCTTGCCAGGAATAACCCCATGGAAACTCATATTGCTTTCACTGAGTCTGGACATCGGAATGCCCATTCCCTTCAAGGTCTCCGCATACAGTATATTCAGGCCACTGCCACCATCCATCAAAACTTTAGTCAACCGAGTGCCTTCGACGACTGGGTCGACCACCAACGCTTGCCTCCCGGGGGTGGCTATGTGCACTGGATGATCTGACTGGTGAATGTAATGGTAGTCTGAGACCACTTCAAATAACTGGGTGTCGCCGGAGCGACCATGTTTACTTCTCTGTTGATGATTTTCAGTCGACTTTTGCTCTCAACATCAGCAAAAATCATCAGAGTGGAATTGACGTGGGGGTAGCCATCATCATCTTCCTCTTTATCCTCAACTTTGTCCGACTCTTTATCCTTTTCTTTGGGCTGCTTCTCTCGGAACTAGTGAATTAGGAGCCAACACTGTCGAGTGGTATGTTTCGGGTAAATGAGATTACCCTCTTCATCTTTTTTGGTGTGAATGTGGCATGGCAAATCCAACACATCATTTCCATCTTGATCTTTTACTTTCTTGGGGTTCCATGGTCCTTTGGGCTTCCCCTTGAACTTTCCTTGAGTCACGGCTAAGGCTTCTCCAGGAGCAGCTGGCTCGGCTTTGCGCTTCTGCTTCCGCCTGGAGTTCCCTCCTACGGTTTCGTGGGCGACTGTTTTGTGCTTGCCACCCCGGAGCCGATCTTCCTTTTCACCATTAGCATACTTGGTGGCAATTTCCATCATTCGACTCAGAGACATATCTTCGGTCCGACCGAACTTTAGATTCAATTCTCGATACTTGACGCCTTCCTTGAAGGCACAAACTGCTTGGTGATGTGATACATTCTCCACCGTGTGGTGCAACGTGATCCACATCTGGATATAATCCCTCAAGGTTTCATTCGGCTTCTCCACACAGGATTGTAGCTCTGTTAGCCCTGCTGGCCGTTTGCATGTACCTTCAAATGTTCTAACAAACACTCGAGCAAGCTCTTCCCAACTATAAATACTGCCGGGCGCTAACTGATTCAACCACGCTCCGGCGAGCCTTCTAACATCAGAGGAAGACGCTTCATGGCCACTTCATCATTGCCACCACCAATCTGCACAACCACTCGGTAGTCCTCTAGCCAAGTGTCAGGCTTGGACTCACCAGTGAACTTGCTGACTCCAGTCGCCAACCTGAAGTTGGGAGGAATCACTGCTGCTCTGATAGCTCTGCTAAAACACTCGAGACCTGACACATGCACTCTGCTGCTGGTCGAATAATCTCTGTCGTGGCCATCTCTGTGTGCCCTGTTCCTGTCCACCAGACCTTGAACGAGAATGGATCTCGCATCAAAGCCCGGCTCCCGACACTACAAGAAATGTGTTAATCCATGACGGATACAAACTGTCACATATGTGTGGAAATCCGTCATGGTAGGCCGTCCTTGACGGATTTGAAATCCGTCATGTATATCGCGTCATAATTTAACTATCATGCACTCCATGATGGATCTCCAGAACCGTCATGGATCCATGATGGTTTTTGACCGTCACGGCATAGTCAAATAACAGCGTTAATCATGCATTCCACGTCATTATCTGACATGGCGGCCAACATGGATGTGACCTGGCAGCCCATGTAGTAGTCGGCCTAATTAGATTTTGGGCCACTAAATTTCAACTCTATCAGCCCATTAAATTTTGGGTCTGTCCAAGGCCCATTAATTTTAATTGATACATTAGTCGATCCATTTGTTTCTCTTGGTCCATGGAAACTTCAAGTCAATAATAGTTTTTTTTCTGATTATGTATAGTTATTGCCTTATAAATAAATAAAGAAATTGCATAAACATAGCAGATAACTAAAATGTGTTTTACCATAAAGGAAGAAATTCACAATAAAAAACTTGGAATTACAGGTTTTTTTTCTTCAGATCTGGCCAACTACTCTGCTGGAGCTATTCCATAGCCACCACATCAAGCGCCGGCCAACGCTCGCGGGACGTCAAATGGAGTTCGTCGACATGGCTTTTTCTGGCACAGATCTAGCAAACTTCTTTAAAATGATTTAAAGGAAAAGACACCGCCGGAAGCGACGCGTTCGCTGCTGCTGCTCGTGTGGGGAGGCGCCGATGTGGGGGCGTCTCCTCCAGGCAAGGAAGTGGCTAGCCAGCGGTGGCGCTGGATCCCGCGAGCGATATGACGTCGTCGTGGTGGCGGACGACCCAAGCGAGGCGGGGAGGTCGGGAACGGGGCACCGGCATCCGAATCCAGCCGGATCCCGACGAATTCGAAGGAGAACGGAGGCTGGGAGGTGAACTCGGACGATGGCATGGGCGCTCGGCCTCCATTGCTGCAAGGAGAGGCAGAGAGAGATGAGACAGGAGAGCATAGGAGAGAGATAGGTGGCGCAAGGCGCGGCTCACCGGTGTTCTGCAGGGGGAGGTGCGAGATGTGGCCCGCGGCGGCCGACGGCTGCGAGCTTTGGAGTTCCTCGGGAGCGGTTGCTGTTGGCGTGCTTGCATTCATGTGACTGTACGAGAGGATAAGAACGAGGGAAAGCACAGGTAGAGAGTAGAAGGAGCAGGGACCGTTGGATCGGGGAAGAATGGACGGTGGAGAAGCGTGATCCGTGGGAGGTCTGATTCGTCCAATCAGAATGCAGCAGGCTGGAGAAGTCATCGGTTAAGAATGACTGGTGTGTGGACTCCATTTAAATCGCAGCTTAGTACAGTAGTTTTGTGGGATTAGGAATGCAAAGACGTCATGGGTTCGAAACCCACATGCTACTATTTTTTTTCTTATTTTCCTCATTTTCTTATGTTTTTACTAAATTTAATTCGTTCTTGGACATAGATAAATTAAATGGAATCTGTTTTTTTGTACATTAGTTTGAGACAAATATCTGAACATGTTTTCCAACCTGAATTTTCATGCTTTTTGGAGTTCATTTGCATTACGAAATTAAAAAACAGGAAATTCCATGTTCGGGGTTGAGTCTTGGCATCCCCATGTTTGGAATTCCTTTCATTTTATTGTACTATAAGGCCTAAACATAGACTTGATAACATAAATATGTTTTTCAAACCAAATTATCCAACCATTTTAACCACCTGAGCTCAAATTTGAATTATATTTGTTAAATGCTTACAGATACACTCAATGACTTAAATATAGCAAACAGACTCAGAAAGATGCCGAATTTTGACATAGATCATGTAATGGTGTATCTTGAGTGTAGAAAAGCTTCCAATGCCAATGGATGAAGCATGGGTCACTTCAACTTCAAACTAGACCCGTTCTTTCCCAACACCATGTTTCTTCCGAGAGATGATTCGATTTTTAAACCATGTATGTCATAACTTTTGTGAAACTTTTCGAAATTTTACCATGCCCTACAAGGATCATATGATGAGACCATGCGATTTTCATGATTTTCGGAGTTTGTTTTCATTTTTCAGGATTAAAAAACCAAAACTCCATGTTTGGGTAATATTTTGGCACCTTCATGTTTGGAATTCCTTCCCTTTTCTTGTACTACCAAACATGCCCATGTGTTGCAATGGGAAAAATAAACTCTCGCACAACCGTGGTGAGTTTGCCACTTCTACTCTTTCTATCATCATCGATGGTGGTCACTTCTTCACCTATTTACAACAAACGTGCGAACTCTCAAGATGGTCAATTTGATCATCGCATTCTAGCATGCACTAATAATTACATATTATAAACATGGATAAGCAAAAAATATAATAGAAGATTGAAAAGAAACAGAGATAAGTCTCAAGGCGGTGAGTTTGGTCGATTGCCATGTTCATCCATCGCATCGATGCATAAGGAACCTCCTCCATCATGCACAAATCACAATGCACACACCTTCACATATAGGTTAATTACCGCACCCATTTCCCCTTCTTTTAATCTCAATTCCTTTATGTGCCCATTTATTTGAACGGGGTCCTCTCTCTCCCATCAGCACATGCAGCCATAGAGCCAAAGTTATTTAATTAGGGATCCTCACTTGTTTTTGCAATGGCTCCTTGTTATTTCCCTATGGTCTAGGTCCTTTTGTTATTCTTTTCCTATTTTTCGCTTTTTATAAATCAAAATTTTCATAAAATGTTCAAATATTTCAATATGTGGTCAATATTTCAATAAATTTTTAGAATTCCAAAAAATTGTTCGTGTTTAGAAAAAAAGTTTGGAGCTTTAGTTTTTCGTTCTTGTTCTAAAATTTGTTCCAAATTCTAAAAATGTACCCATTTTTTAAAAATGTTCGTATTTAAAAAATGGTTAAGGATTTCCAAAAATGTTCACAATTCAAAAAGTATTCTTGTTTTAAAGAAATCTTCACGAATTTTAAAAACAAATCGCTACAGTACTTCCCAGTTTTTAAAATTTGTTCGCATTTAAGAAAAAACAAAGCTGGAAAAGCTTTGTGTTCTGCAAGTTTTATTCGGGAATTCTAAAAAAAATTCTACATAGAAATTTTTCGTGCTATGTATACAACATTCCTAATTTTTCAAAATAGTTCATGTTTGAAAAAAATTCTAAATTTCTAAAAATGGTTGTTTTTTTAATGTTCATGATTCTGTAAAAAGTTTTGATTTTTTTTGTCACTACTTTGCAAAATATTCATGTTCTAAATTGTTTTCGTGTTTTCCTAGACAATGATTCACGGTAGTTTTCGGATTCGGCACTGTTGTTGGTTGGATATGGCTCTGCTTATGTAGGCACGTGGTTAGCAAGATGTGCTTTCCACGGGGAGGTCCCTGTTTGAATACTCTCTTCGCACTTTTATTTCTTGAGAGTTTTTTAATCAGGAACACCTTGCATTCCAACATACGGCGGACCGACCAAATCGGCGCTCACGGCACGGTTTACTTCCATTCATTGAGATGTTTTTATTGGTGCACGCTAATGGACTGGCCCATTGCAGCTCCGCGCGTTGGAAATGATAATAATCTCTCGCACAGAGCGACGACACATAGGACCTTCCAAAAAATAGTACCACGTCGGATAGAAATTTTGAAGTGTGGCTGGTTCGACCCGCAGCCTTAGAAGTGTGGCTGTATATAGTTTACTAATGAAAAAAGTCCATTCATAACATAACAATATAGTTGCCAAGTGGGAAGGTACTAACCGCTTAAAATTCATGTCTCGGGTTTGTGTTCCATTTATGCGTTGCTCTTTTTTTAATTAAAACATGTGACATACCCTATAAAATTTTCACATGTACTATAGTACATATATTTTATTTTGTACAAGTTTGAATGATTTTAGAGACAATTTAGCTATTTTTGTAGTTTAAATGAATTTATGTGGGCATCGAACAATGTTATTGATTCATAAGATGGACACAAATTTTTGCAAATGTTTGCTATACATTGACGTTAAGTTATACAGTACATAACTATTGTTGTCTTTTCGCAAAAGAAAAATCATATTGTTGGCTACGTGTGAAAATTACTATAAAAAACAAAACAAAAATGGCTCGTTGTATGTAAAAACTTGGCTTGTCGAGTTTGTTTTTTACATACGTTGGAACGTAGACCTTAGTGATATGTGGTTCGAATCCCAGTTCAATCTCCTTTTTTTAATTATTAACAAACTTGGCTCGTTTTATCAAAGAACATAAGAAGGCGTAGCAACCTAGTTATATAAGTCCGAGGTCCGTCCTTTCAAAAAAAAGTCTGAGGTCCGTAGTTCGACCCCTCTGGCAGCTTCTCCTTTTTAAATTTGAAGATTTAAAGAAACCATACAGTTCTCTATGTAAAAAATATTCCTAAAAATAGACCTAGAGCAGCCCCACGTGGTCCCTACGCAGCAGCAGCAACGCCGGGACACGCAGCAGCAGCATTCAGTTTTCCTAAAAAAATGGCCCGTCACATTTTTTGTAAAAAATAGACCTAGAGCAGCCCAACGTCGGGACCACACGACAGAAGCAGTCCTTTTTTCACCTAAAAACAAGCAACGTTGGGACACGCAGCAGGAGCAATCCACTTTTCCTTAAAAAGAGCACCAGAAGGCCGTCCGTGATGGTTCGAACAACTAAAAAGAACTAAGCCTGACATATGCGGGTAGGACATGTGAGACACATCAGCACGAGCCATCCATGATGGTCTGTTTACTGTACTGCTAGCCGATCCATGACGGTATCTGTGACGGTCCATCATATGAGAGCTATTGTTGTTGGCCCTGCTCTCACCTCATTCATCCGTGACAGATTGCATGACGAACTAGACAAATCCGTCATTGATCATGACAGTTTCTCAGAACGTCACTAGAAATGCGTCATGTATTAACACATTTCTTGTAGTGCGGGGGTCGACTGAAATCCTTCACCCACCACTGTGAGGGCGTCTGTCATTGTGTTGCTGAGGCGCGTATGACCCACTCCTTGGAGGAGGCGTGGGCACTCGTCGACGATCATCACGGTCGAGTCGGTGATCATATTGCTCACGGTTCCTGTACTGATCTTGTTGATCCCCACGTCCCTCACGCCTTGGAGGCGATCTTGGGCTGTGAGCCGACTGAACTATGTCTGCCATTACTGATCGACTATGAATCCTATTCCGAGACTGCGACACTGCTGTGTTCTGCTCCCCCGCCCGGAGCAAAGCCCGGATCTGCATCAAACCTCTACCTGCCTTCGACTGGGAAGGCTGAATCGACTCTGCTATTCGGGCCGCAGCTTTAAGATTCTAGATCGGAGTTCGATATACCTGAGTTTGAGACGAAAAAAATTGTCGTCGACTGGATTCAGGAACCCGCTGCCGAGCTCGCTCGTCGAGTGCATGCTGGAGGTTCTCTAGTCGAGTGCGCTCAGCCAAACTGGCCAGGCGCACCTCTGTTGGGGAACGTAGTAATTTCAAAAAATTTCCTACGCACACGCAAGATCATGGTGATGCATAGCAACGAGAGGGGAGAGTGTTGTCTACGTACCCTCGTAGACCGAAGCGGAAGCGTTGACGCAACATAGAGGAAGTAGTCGTACGTCTTCCCGATCCGGCCGATCCAAGCACCGTTACTCCGGCACCTCCGAGTTCTTGGCACACGTTCAGCTCGATGACGCTCCCCGGGCTCCGATCCAGCAAAGCTTCGGGGAGGAGTTCCGTCAGCACGACGGCATGGTGACGATCTTGATGTACTACCGACGCAGGGCTTCGCCTAAGCACTGCAACGATATGACCGAGGTGGAATATGGTGGAGGGGGGCACCGCACACGGCTAAGGAACGATCACGAAGATCAACTTGTGTGTATGGGGTGCCCCTGCCCCCGTATATAAAGGAGTGGAGGAGGGGAGGGCCGGCCCTCTCTATGGAGTAGGATTCCCCCTTTCCTAGTCCAACTAGGAGTCCTTCCATGTATTAGGAGTAGGAGACAAGGAAGGGGAAGAGGGAAGAGAAGGAAGGAGGGGGCGCCGCCCCTCCCCCTAGTCCAATTCGGACTAGTTAATGGGGGGAGGCGGGCGGCCTGCCTCTCCCTCTCCCCTAAAGCCCAATAAGGCCCATATACTTCTCCCCCCGTATTCCCGTAACTCCCCGGTACTCCCGAAAATACCCGAATCAGTCAGAACCTTTCCGATGTCCGAATATAGTCGTCCAATATATCAATCTTTACATCTCGACCATTTCGAGACTCCTCGTCATATCCCTGATCTCATCCAGGACTCCGAACTCCTTCGGTACATCAAAACTCATAAACTCATAATATAAATGTCATCGAAACCTTAAGCGTGCGGACCCTACGGTTCGAGAACAATGTAGACATGACCGAGACACGTCTCCGGTCAATAACTAATAGCGGGACCTGGATGCCCATATTGGCTCCTACATATTCTACGAAGATCTTTATCGGTCAGACCGCATAACAACATACGTTGTTCGCTTTGTCATCGGTATGTTACTTGCCCGAGATTCGATCGTCGGTATCCAATACCTAGTTCAATCTCGTTACCGGCAAGTCTCTTTACTCGTTCTGTAATACATCATCTCGCAACTAACTCATTAGTTGCAATGCTTGCAAGGCTTAAGTGATGTGCATTACCGAGAGGGCCACCTGTAGAGCACCTTTATAATCACCCAGTTACGTTGTGACGTTTGGTAGCACACAAAGTGTTCCTCCGGTAAACGGGAGTTGCATAATCTCAAAGTCATAGGAACATGTATAAGTCATGAAGAAAGCAATAGCAACATACTAAACGATCGGGTGCTAAGCTAATGGAATGGGTCATGTCAATCAGATCATTCAACTAATGATGTGACCTCGTTAATCAAATAACAACTCTTTGTTCATGGTTTGGAAACATAACCATCTTTGATTAACAAGCTAGTCAAGTAGAGGCATACTAGTGACACTCTGTTTGTCTATGTATTCACACATGTATTATGTTCCCGGTTAATACAATTCTAGCATGAATAATAAACATTTATCATGAAATAAGGAAATAAATAATAACTTTATTATTGCCTCTAGGGCATATTTCCTTCAGTCTCCCACTTGCACTAGAGTCAATAATCTAGTTCACATCGCCATGTGATTTACCAGCAATAGTTCACATCACCATGTGATTAACACCCATAGTTCACATCGATATGTGATCAACACCCAAAGGGTTTACTAGAGTCAGTAATCTAGTTCACATCGCTATGTGATTAACACCCAAAGAGTACTAAGGTGTGATCATGTTTTGCTTGTGAGAGAAGCTTAGTCAACGGGTCTGCCAAAATTCAGATCCGTATGTATTTTGCAAATTTCTATGTCTACAATGCTCTGCACGGAGCTACTTTAGCTAATTGCTCCCACTTTCAATATGTATCTAGATTGAGACTTAGAGTCATCTAGATTAGTGTCAAAACTTGCATCGATGTAACCTTTTACGACGAACCTTTTTGTCACGTCTATAATCGAGAAACATATCCTTATTCCACTAAGGATAATTTTGACCGCTGTCCAGTGATCTACTCCTAGATCATTATTGTACTCCCTTGCCAAAATCAGTGTAGGGTATACAATAGATCTGATACACAGCATGGCATACTTTATAGAACCTATGGCTGAGGCATAGGGAATGACTTTCATTCTCTTTCTATCTTCTGCCGTGGTCGGGCTTTGAGTCTTACTCAATTTCACACCTTGTAACACAGGCAAGAAACTCTTTCTTTGACTGTTCCATTTTGAACTACTTCAAAATCTTGTCAAGGTATGTACTCATTGAAAAAACTTATCAAGCGTCTTGATCCATCTCTATAGATCTTGATGCTCAATATGTAAGCAGCTTCACGAGGTCCTTCTTCGAAAAACTCCTTTCAAATATTCCTTTATGCTTTGGAGAATAATTCTACATTATTTCCGATCAACAATATGTCATTTACATATACTTATCAGAAATGCTGTAGTGCTCCCACTCACTTTCTTGTAAATACAGGCTTTACCGCAAGTCTGTATAAAACTATATGCTTTGATCAACTTATCAAAGCGTGTATTCCAACTCCAAGATGCTTGCACCAGTCCATAGATGGATCGCTGGAGCTTGCATATTTTGTTAACACCTTTAGGATCGACAAAACTTTCTAGTTGCATCGTATACAACTCTTCTTTAATAAACCCATTAAGGAATGCAGTTTTGTTTATCCATTTGCCGGATTTCATAAAATGCGGCAATTGCTAACGTGATTCGGACAGACTTAAGCATAGATACGAGTGAGAAACTCTCATCGTAGTCAACACCATGAACTTGTCGAAAACCTTTTGCGACAATTCTAGCTTTGTAGATAGTAACACTACTATCAGCGTCCGTCTTCCTCCTGAAGATCCATTTATTTTCTATGGCTTGCCGATCATCGGGCAAATCCATCAAAGTCCATACTTTGTTCTCATACATGGATCATATCTCAGATTTCATGGCCTCAAACCATTTCGCGGAATCTGGGCTCATCATCGCTTCCTCATAGTTCGCAAGTTCGTCATGGTCTAGTAACATGACCACCAGAACAGGATTACCGTACCACTCTGGTGCAGATCTCACTCTGGTTTACCTACGAGATTCAGTAGTAACTTGATCTGAAGTCACATGATTATCATCATTAGCTTCCTCACTAATTGGTGTAGTAGTCACAGGAACAGATTTCTGTGATGAACTACTTTCCAATAAGGGAGAAGGTACAATTACCTTATCAAGTTCTACTTTCCTCCCACTCACTTCTTTCGAGAGAAACTCCTTCTCTAGAAAGTATCCATTCTCAGCAACGAATGTCTTGCCTTTGGATCTGCGATAGAAGGTGTACCCAACTGTCTCCTTTGGGTATCCTATGAAGACACATTTCTCCGATTCGGGTTTGAGCTTATCAGGATGAAACTTTTTCATATAAGCATCACAACCCCAAACTTTAAGAAATGACAACTTTGGTTTCTTGCTAAACCACAGTTCATATAGTGTCGTCTCAACGGATTTAGATGGTGCCCTATTTAACGTGAATGCAGCTGTCTCTAATGCATAACCCCAAAACAATAGTGGTAAATCAGTAAGAAACATCATAGATTGCACTATATCCAATAAAGTACGGTTATGACGTTCGGACACACTATTATGCTGTGGTGTTCCAGGTGGCATGAGTTTGTGAAACTATTCCACATTGTTTTAATTGAAGGCCAAACTCGTAACTCAAATATTTTACCTCTGCGATCATATCGTAGAAACTTTTATTTTTGTTACGATGTTTCTCCACTTCACTCTGAAATTCTTTGAACTTTTCAAATGTTTCAGACTAATGTTTCATTAAGTAGATATACTCATATCTTCTCAAATCATCTGTGAAGATCAGAAAATAACGATACTTGCCGCGAGCCTTAACACTTCATCGGACTGCATATATCAGTATGTATTATTTCCAATAAGTTAGTTGCTCGCTCCATTGTTCCGGAGAATGGCGTTTTAGTCATCTTGCCCATGAGGCATGGTTCGCAAGTATCAAGTGATTCATAATCAAGTGATTCCAAAAGCCCATCAGCATGGAGTTTCTTCATGCGCTTTACACCAATATGACCTAAACGGCAGTGCCACAAATAAGTTGCACTATCATTATTAACTTCGCATCTTTTGGCTTCAATATTATGAATATGTGTATCACTACGACCGAGATCCAACAAACCATTTTCGTTGGTGTGTATGACCATGGAAGGTTTTATTCATGTAAACAGAACAACAATTGTTCTCTAACTTAAATGAATAACCGTATTGCAATGAACATGATCAAATCATATTCATGCTCAACACCAAATAACACTTATTTAGGTTCCACACTAATCCCGAAAGTATAGGGAGTGTGCGATGATGATCATATCAATCTTGGAACTACTTCCAACTCTCATCATCACTTCACCCTTAACTAGTCTCTGTTCATTCTGCAACTCCCGTTTCGAGTTACTAATCTTAGCAACTGAACTAGTATCAAATACTGAGGGGTTGCTATAAACACTAGTAAAGTACACATCAATAACATGTATATCAAATATACCTTTGTTTATTTTGCCATCCTTTCTTATCCACCAAATACTTGGGGTAGTTCCGCTTCCAGTGACCAATCCCTTTGCAGTAGACGCACTTAGTCTTAGGCTTAGGACCAGATTTGGGCTTCTTCACTTGAGCAGCAACTTGTTTGCCGTTCTTCTTGAAATTCCCCTTCTTCCCTTTGCCCTTTTCTTGAAACCAGTGGTCTTGTTAACCATCAACACTTGATGTTTTTCTTGATTTTTACCTTCGTCGATTTCAGCATCACGAAGAGCTTGGGAATTGTTTCCGTTATCCCTTGCATATTATAGTTCATCACGAAGTTCTACTAACTTGGTGATGGTGACTAGAGAATTCTGTCAATCACTATCTTATCTGGAAGATTAAATCCCACTTGATTCAAGCGATTGTAGTACCCAGACAATCTGAGCACATGCTCACTAGTTGAGCGATTCTCCTCCATCTTTTAGCTATAGAACTTGTTTGAGACCTCATATCTCTCAACTCGGGTATTTGCTTGAAATATTAACTTCAACTCCTGGAACATCTCATATGGTCCATGACGTTCAAAACGTCTTTGAAGTCCCGATTCTAAGCTGTTAAGCATGGTGCACTAAACTATCAAGTAGTCATCATATTGAGCTAGCCAAACGTTCATAACGTCTGCATCTGCTCCTGCAATAGGCCTGTCACCTAGCGGTGCATCAAGGACATAATTCTTCTGTGCAGCAATGAGGATAAACCTCAGATCACGAATCCAATCCGCATCATTGCTACTAACATCTTTCAACACAATTTTCTCTAGGAACATATCAAAATAAACATATGAAAGCAACAACACGAGCTATTGATCTACAACATAGATATGCTAATACTACCAGGACTAAGTTCATGATAAATTAAAGTTCAATTAATCATATTACTTAAGAACTCCCACTTAGATAGACATCCCTCTAATCTTCTAAGTGATCACGTGATCCAAATCAACTAAACCATAACCGATCATCACGTGAAATGGATTAGTTTTCAATGGTGACCATCATTATGTTGATCATATCTACTATATGATTCACGCTCGACCTTTCGGTCTCCGTGTTCCGAGGCCATATCTGCATATGCTAGGCTCGTCAAGTATAACCCGAGTATTCCGCGTGTGCAAAACTGGCTTGCACCCGTTGTAGATGGACGTAGAGCTTATCACACCCGATCATCACGTGGTGTCTGGGCACGACGAACTTTGGCAACGGTGCATACTCGGGGAGAACACCTCTTGATAATTTAGTGAGAGATCATCTTATAATGCTACCGTCAATCAAAGCAAGATAAGATGCATAAAAAGATAAACATCACATGCAATCAATATAAGTGATATGATATGGCCATCATCATCTTGTGCTTGTGATCTCCATCTCCGAAGCACCGTCATGATCACCATCGTCACCGGCGCGATACCTTGATCTCCATCGTAGCATCGTTGTCGTCTTGCCAATCTTATGCTTCTACGACTACCGCTACCGCTTAGTGATAAAGTAAAGTATTACAGGGCGATTGCATTGCATACAATAAAGCGACAACCATACGGCTCCTGCCGGTTGCCGATAACTCGGTTACAAAACATGATCATCTCATACAATAAAATTTAGCATCATGTCTTGACCATATCACATCACAACATGCCCTGCAAAAACAAGTTAGACGTCCTCTACTTTGTTTGTTGCGAGTTTTACGTGGCTGCTACGGGCTTAAGCAAGAACCAATCTCACCTACGCATCAAAACCACAACGATAGTTTGTCAAGTTGATGCCGTTTTAACCTTCGCAAGGACCGGGCGTAGCCACACTCGGTTCAACTAAAGTTGGAGAAACTGTCACCCGCCAGCCACCTGTGTGCAAAGCACGTCGGTAGAACCAGTCTCGCGTAAGCGTACGCGTAATGTCAGTCTGGGCCGCTTTATCCAACAATACCGCCGAACCAAAGTATGACATGCTGGTAGGCAGTATGACTTATATCGCCCACAACTCACTTGTGTTCTACTCGTGCATAACATCAAACCATAAAAACCTAGGCTCGGATGCCACTGTCGGGGAACGTAGTAATTTCAAAAAATTTCCTACGCACACGCAAGATCATGGTGATGCATAGCAACGAGAGGGGAGAGTGTTGTCTACGTACCCTCGTAGACCGAAGCGGAAGCGTTGACGCAACGTAGAGGAAGTAGTCGTACGTCTTCCCGATCCGGCCGATCCAAGCACCGTTACTCCGGCACCTCCGAGTTCTTGGCACACGTTCAGCTCGATGACGCTCCCCGGGCTCCGATCCAGCAAAGCTTCGGGGAGGAGTTCCGTCAGCACGACGGCGTGGTGACGATCTTGATGTACTACCGACGCAGGGCTTCGCCTAAGCACTGCAACGATATGACCGAGGTGGAATATGGTGGAGGGGGGCACCGCACACGGCTAAGGAACGATCACGAAGATCAACTTGTGTGTATGGGGTGCCCCTGCCCCCGTATATAAAGGAGTGGAGGAGGGGAGGGCCGGCCCTCTCTATAGCGCGCCCTAGGGGAGTCCTACTCCCACCGGGAGTAGGATTCCCCCTTTCCTAGTCCAACTAGGAGTCCTTCCATGTATTAGGAGTAGGAGACAAGGAAGGGGAAGAGGGAAGAGAAGGAAGGAGGGGGCGCCGCCCCTCCCCCTAGTCCAATTCGGACTAGTTAATGGGGGGGGGGGGGGCGGCCTGCCTCTCCCTCTCCCCTAAAGCCCAATAAGGCCCATATACTTCTCCCCCCGTATTCCCGTAACTCCCCGGTACTCCCGAAAATACCCGAATCACTCAGAACCTTTCCGATGTCCGAATATAGTCGTCCAATATATCAATCTTTACATCTCGACCATTTCGAGACTCCTCGTCATATCCCTGATCTCATCCAGGACTCCGAACTCCTTCGGTACATCAAAACTCATAAACTCATAATATAAATGTCATCGAAACCTTAAGCGTGCGGACCCTACGGTTCGAGAACAATGTAGACATGACCGAGACACGTCTCCGGTCAATAACCAATAGCGGGACCTGGATGCCCATATTGGCTCCTACATATTCTACGAAGATCTTTATCGGTCAGACCGCATAACAACATACGTTGTTCGCTTTGTCATCGGTATGTTACTTGCCCGAGATTCGATCGTCGGTATCCAATACCTAGTTCAATCTCGTTACCGGCAAGTCTCTTTACTCGTTCTGTAATACATCATCTCGCAACTAACTCATTAGTTGCAATGCTTGCAAGGCTTAAGTGATGTGCATTACCGAGAGGGCCCAGAGATACCTCTCCGACATTCGGAGTGACAAATCCTAATCTCGAAATACGCCAACCCAACAAGTACCTTTGGAGACACCTGTAGAGCACCTTTATAATCACCCAGTTACGTTGTGACGTTTGGTAGCACACAAAGTGTTCCTCCGGTAAACGGGAGTTGCATAATCTCAAAGTCATAGGAACATGTATAAGTCATGAAGAAAGCAATAGCAACATACTAAACGATCGGGTGCTAAGCTAATGGAATAGGTCATGTCAATCAGATCATTCAACTAATGATGTGACCTCGTTAATCAAATAACAACTCTTTGTTCATGGTTTGGAAACATAACCATCTTTGATTAACAAGCTAGTCAAGTAGAGGCATACTAGTGACACTCTGTTTGTCTATGTATTCACACATGTATTATGTTCCCGGTTAATACAATTCTAGCATGAATAATAAACATTTATCATGAAATAAGGAAATAAATAATAACTTTATTATTGCCTCTAGGGCATATTTCCTTCAACCTCCTCCAAGGCTCGGGCCTCGGGGGTTTCTCGAACGATAGGAGTGTGAAGTGCATCCATGTTACGGCGGCGAAGTTCTTCCCTCTACTGCGAAGAGAGGGGCTCGGGGCGGTACTCCTCGTGGACACGCGATGGATCGCCCCCGCCATCACCACCATCATTGCGGGGGAAGACAGGTGGACTGCGTGGTCCGTTGACCATCAAGACTTCCGCCGCGGGGTCACTGTTGTCGCACTCGGATGCAGTCTCAACGGAGCCAGTCGACAGGTCGAACAGGCCGTAGAGAGTTTCGTCGGGCTCGATTGCCGCGGCTTGTGGGGTGGCCGACTGGCGAGCCACCGCGTGCCTCACCCACCGCTGGAGCCGCGACCGACCGGAACGCTTGCGCCAGCGAGCAGCAGGGGATGAAGACGCCACAGAAGCCGACCAATACTGGGTCGACGGCTGCCGCAGAAGGACGCCGCGGACGCATGCGCGAAAGTGCGTCGCCCCGCGGACGGGGAGCGCCTCGACGTCGAGTGGAGCCTCTTGGAGCCAAGCGGAGTCGTCGGCCACGGACAAGAGCGCACCAAGACGGATCTCGCAGCCTTCGGCCAATCCTCCGCCTGAAACCATACTGATGGGGATCGGAAAAATTGTAACTTCTCCAATAAGTCGCTAAGACACCTGCCCCACGGTGGGCGCCAACTGTCGTGGTTCTAAGTCTGACAGTAGAATAGGGGGTAGGGATGTAGAGGCAAGATCCTAGCCATGAAGAAATTGTACGCACGAGTTTTACGAGTTCAGACCCTTCTCGGAGGAAGTAACAGCCCTACGTCTTGGTGCCCGAAGGCGGTTGACTGGATTATATGCGTGTGTGTTACAGGGGGTGGGAACCCTTGTGCATGTGGAGGGGGTGGCTTATATAGTGTGCGCCAGGACCCCGTCCAGCCCACGTTACAAGGGATTTAAGGTACATCAAGAGGGGGGCGTTACTGGTAATGCTAGTAATAAAGAGACACAATGACCATTAAAGCTACGGCGTAATGTGCGACAGTTGCAGTACGGAGTGGCTTCGGATCTTCTGGCGGTCGAGTGACAGTCTCCATAGTCGAGTGACTTCGAGTCTTCCGAGTGGAACGCTTCATGGTCGAGTGGATGATGACTCTTCTTTGAATACTTCTGACTTTCGGGTGATGTCCTTGGGGAGGGTATTTAGGTCAGTCCTGTGACCCTACCCTAGATACATATCCTCATCACCCAGCATCTCCCAGCACAAAAAACATTATTGTATGAGGTCCATGTCTCTCGTCCAAAGCTCTGTCACATGCATGCTCAATCTCTCTCACACAAGCTATCTCTTCGAGCTCAATAAGGGGCTCCTACACTCTGACCAGGTGCTCTACACCCTTGCCGGTGGTGCCACCGAAGACATCATTGACGGCTTCGCATCTAACCAGGACGCGTTCAACAACGCCTTCGCCGCGGCCATGGTGAAGATGGGGAACATCAGCCCCTTGATTTTCCCACAGGGTCTAGTCAGGCGCACCTGCTCCAGGGCGACCTAAGAACCGCCGGCCGTCCATACACTACAACAAAATATGTCAATAGATACGCTTTTTCTAGGACGCTTTTATGTTCGTCCCTACATTAGGAAATACCAATTATGTAGAGACGCTTTTTAGAACGATATGCATAGCGTCACAAATTCCATTTTTACAGGTGCATCATATTCATTATTATTTTCATGTGTAAATAGGTAGGGATGATTTTTGAGACGTTTTAGAATACGACGCTAGGGCTTAGAAAAGATTTTAACAATAATCTATAATCTTTTTTAAGAGAAATAACATATAATTTTGTAATAGTAGGTTGCAATGAAATCAAGCTAATAAAATGGAGAAAACATGGATTGGAAACGACCTATGCGAGTATTTTTGTTTAACGCGCGACATAAAAAGCCCAAAAAAGGAGTGACCTGGGGAACGTGAGCTCGGAACCTGCCGCTACTTAACTAGATCTTTCCTATTTGCCGCTCGGGAGCTTCTATACGGCGCTCCAGGCGCCCGTTCGCGCTCCTGGTACCTACAGTGCCCCGTGCTGGACCGGCCCACGAACCATGGTGACCAGTGAACGCTAAAACCTCGCCAATGGTGACCAGTGAACGCTAAAACCTCGCCAAAAAAAATGGAAAATAAAACTACTCCATACAAGAATTGAACTCATCACATCGTGTTAACGTGCAGGTGCCACCTGCCAGACGAGCTAGTTCCCGTTGTTGATTAGTAATAGAGGCAAATGCAAAATAACAAGGCTGCAGCACTATTTTATTCATCTATTGTACCATTTATTTTATTCTTGAATTAATTGGAAAAAGTTCGTGTTTTGAAAAAATTTCATTGATTTTCAAAAAAGTTCATCAATTTTGCAGAAAAGTTCAACAAATTTGAAAAATGTTCACAGATTTTTAAGAGAAAGAAAATCAAATTTGTAAAACGTTCATCAAAATTGAGAAAGGTGTTGGCGTGTCTGGCGTACAACCTGTTGCGTTGCAATGACGACTTTGCGGGGCGGCGGACGGCGGTGTTGAAGCTGAGCGCCGGAGACCACCAACTCTATACGTTGCGCGGGGATTGGTGACCATTGACGTTGTTGCCTTGGAGCTACTAGCGCGCGATTTGACCTTTGACGTTTTATGCCCGAGTGCTATTCTGGACTCCTCACTCCACTTAATCCCATGGTCTGTGTAGCCTCCTCCCTTCTCTGTCCATAGTTGCTGCTTTTTGGCAAGTAGTACAAATTGGTCTACCACAGCCCACAGCCGCACTTGTCCCCTTGCATTGCCAAACAAATGGATTAAGATTCGAAGTTAGTAGAAAATTGACAACATGTTGAGAATTGTCACATCACACAACCAAGTAAAATCTGATAGACAGGGGACACGAAAACGGCGCATCCATGTTTTGATTCCATCCGAGTATTCAACAATCACATAGCATGTTATGTTTCACCCGAGGAAAAAAAAGATCACAAAACATATTTTACTTAAATTTTCTTTATCACCTTAGTTGATTAGAAAATAGAACAATAATGATCTTTTGTTATGAGCATGAATTGTACATCTAGTTCAGCAAAAAAAAATTTATCAGGAGAATATATGATTGTTTGAAACCAACTATATCAGTGATAATAAACAAATATGGTAATTATTTGCTTAATGAAATGTTCGCTATATAAATTCAGAAGTATAATAGAGTTATATAGGTGCTACTCCGGTGATTTGGCTCTGCTTCTCCTGTTTCCAAAGAGGATTTTCTTCTTTCTGCTATCTGGCAGTTCTTATCTGATAATGGCTATCATTTTCCATTGATGATACTATCTCTTAGTTTAATTCTGCCTATAGCGAAGGATTTGATTTCATTCACCGTCCATTATTTAGCTACTTCAACGGCCTACTAGCCTTGCTATCTCTAAGGAGAAAGATAAATGTCTAACAATGTTGCCATTCCTGGCACTGAAAAATGGTCATGTTTTTCATGCTCAACAGGTGTTACCTTTGATAAAGCATGCAAATTATTTACAACCTCTTTGTCCATTTCCGGGGAGAGCATTTCAAAGGAAGCATGGACTGGAGGTATAAGGTTAGATGGCAAGCTATTTTGCTCATGCATTTTGATGACAAAATTCATGAAGTCCACTTCCCTGTTTATTTGGCTCATGATTAATGGTTATTTGTTTAACTTCCAAATGTTGGCTAGCAATTGATAAACTATGATTAAACATGTCATAATTCATTGATTTACGGTCACGGTTACATTTGATAATTTATAATCACATAAATGAACTTAAATTGTTCCGGGCCTAGCGTGTTAGCATTGTTTTACGTTATAGTACAATGAATATATGATGGAAACAACATCACAAGATCACTCAACTGAAGGAAATATGCCCTAGAGGCAATAATAAAGTTATTATTTATTTCCTTACATATGATGATAAATGTTTATTATTCATGCTAGAATTGTATTAACCGGAAACATAATACATGTGTGGATACATAGACAAACAGAGTGTCACTAGTATGCCTCTACTTGACTAGCTTGTTAATCAAAGATGGTTAAGTTTCCTAACCATAGACAAAAGGAGTTGTCATTTGATTAACAAGGTCACATCATTAGTTGAATGATCTGATTGACATGACCCATTCCATTAGCATAGCACCCGATCGTTTAGTATGTTGCTATTGCTTTTATCCATGACTTATACATGTTCCTTTGACTATGAGATTATGCAACTCCCGTTTGCCGGAGGAACACTTTGGGTGCTACCAAACGTCACAACGTAACTGGGTGATTATAAAGGAGTACTACAGGTGTCACCAAAGGTAGATGTTGGGTTGGCGTATTTCGAGATTAGGATTTGTCACTCCAATTATGGGAGAGGTATCTCTGGGCCCTCTCGGTAATGCACATCACTTAAGCCTTGCAAGCATTGCAACTAATGAGTTAGTTGCGGGATGATGTATTACGGAACGAGTAAAGAGACTTGCCGGTAACGAGATTGAATTAGGTATTGGATACCGACGATCGAATCTCGGGCAAGTAACATACCGATGGACAAAGGGAACAACGTATGTTGTTATGCGGTCTGACCGATAAAGATCTTCGTAGAATATGTAGGAGCCAATATGGGCATCCAGGTCCCGCTATTGGTTATTGACCGGAGACGTGTCTCGGTCATGTCTACATTGTTCTCGAACCGTAGGGTCCGCACGCTTAAGGTTACGATGACAGTTATTCTGAGTTTATGCATTTTGATGTACCGAAGGAGTTCGGAGTCCCGGATGTGATCACGGACATGACGAGGAGTCTCGGAATGGTCGAGACATAAAGATTGATATATTGGACGGCTATGTTCGGACATCGGAATGGTTCCGAGAGGTTTCGGATATTACCGGAGTGCCGGAGGGGTTACCGGAACCCCCCGGGGGAAGTATGGGCCTTATTGGGCCGCGAGGGGAGAGAGAGGGCCGCGCCAGGAGGTGGCGCCCCCCCATGAGGAGTCCGAATTGGACAAGGAGGGGGGGGGGGCGCGGCCCCCCTTTCCCTCTCCCTCTCCCTCTCCTTCCTTCCCCCCTTCCCCCTCCTAGTTGGACTAGGAAAGGGGAGTCCTACTCCTACTAGGAGGAGGACTCCCCCCTCCCTTGGCGCGCCTCTCTAGGCCGGCCGGCCTCCCCCTTGCTCCTTTATATACGGGGGCAGGGGGCACCCCAAGACACACAAGTTGATCATTGAGATCGTTCCTTAGCCGTGTGCGGTGCCCCCCTCCACCATATTCCACCTCGGTCATATTGTAGCCGTGCTTAGGCGAAGCCCTGCGACAGTAGAACATCAAGATCGTCACCACGCCGTCGTGCTGACGGAACTCTTCCCCGAAGCTTTGCTGGATCGGAGCCCGGGGAACGTCATCGAGCCGAACGTGTGCCAAGAACTCGGAGGTGCCGGAGTAACGGTGCTTGGATCGGTCGGATCGTGAAGACGTACGACTACATCAACCGCGTTGATATAACGCTTCCGCTTTCGGTCTACGAGGGTACGTAGACAACACTCTCTCCTCTCGTTGCTATGCATCACCATGATCTTGCGTGTGCGTAGGAATTTTTTTGAAATTACTACATTCCCCAACATCAACACTATAGGCCGGCACAACAAAATACGCATACACTTTGTTTACATGACGAGTACTTCATTTGTTTGCATCATGCATGCATGTTTAGCTTTCAAAATAAATTATTATGTTGTAACAAAACCTTAATCTAAGCTGACCGAAAGTATGTGTAGAATAGGGATACTTAGTGCATTCGTAGTACATGATATCAGAACTCTTGAAAATTATCATTCTTTAGCTGATTATGTCTCTCCATTCACACCTCTTCCTATTTAATTGCAGAATGCTTATACTAAAAATAGCAGTGTAGTCTAGCTAGGTGGTCTTCACCAAGTCACTAAGCAGGTACATATATGCTAGGTATCCAAACGGTTCTCTAATTGTAGTTGGTCTAATTCTCTATGAAAATTTCCTTCATTGTGTAAAGTGAACTCTTCCCAGTTTTATGAATAACAAATGTTTCATTTTTCTTGCAAAATATGGAATATAACTGAAGTCTTGTTCTTTTCGATCAATTCGAGAAACAAAAACAAACCCGTGGCCAATGGAATTTTAGGGAGTAAAGATAGAACATATGTGGTTGAAGGAAACATGCTTGGAGAGCAATATGTTGCAGTCTCTGTCCGTAGCTAAATCTAGGAGATGAGAACTAGTTAGACCATATGAAAAGTTCCAAACAGTAGGAGATGTTGGTTATGTTATTGCTTGGCCTTTCTCAAATGCAAGTATGTTTCCATACAAGCATCGAGTATGCTCCAATATCCACATTTAATATATTTTAGTTATCAATTTTTTTTGTGGTTTTTAGGTAAAGAAACTAAGCCGACAACTCCAACAAAGCATTTGTATGATACACTTCTTATAATTTATCAAAGAACATCTTATCTTGCACTTGTCTAAAACATTGGTCATTTTCTTTTTCAAGCCAGTTGAGAATTTGAAAAGAGAATGCATTAAGGCGGCCAGGAGTAATTGGGTAGTTCCGGATTTGAAAAGGAGTGCATTGAAGCAGCCAGGATCAGTTGATGAACTAGTCTGTGAATGAACAAGTATTATGGCTTATGTTATATTTTAGTCTGAGAAACATAGTTCTAGAATATAGGATATTTCTTATTTATTAGTATGTTCTGTATGAATGTCTTTTATTATTCAGTTGTGAACTTTGGTGTAATTATTTGTTCGGGCTAATTATTCTACTCAGCTTGCCAACTTTTATAATGTGATGTTTGCAAATGCAATCTGTGACATGGAATGGTGCCTTCATATAATGGTATTATTGGATTAATCTGCATGTGCGGCCATGTCATGGTAAAATGATCAAATTTGAAATGATGAAATACAAACTCAAAATAAATCAATCCATATTTAAAGTAAAATATTCCATTTGTACCGAGTCACTTATGTATATTTAAAGATAAATATAACGTCTGTACACGACGTGTATAAAGTACTGGGCCTATGATGAATATATTTACAGAAGCGCCTCAATGGTCTTGAGACACAAATGAAACACGTCTATGTGAGTAGAGACGTCATATGGGCGTGTCTAACATAACGTCTCTACCTTTGTAGACACGATGTTAAACGTTCCTATATAGCGTCCCATGTCATGTAAAGACGCTCAGCAAGCGTGTCTATATGGTTTGAGACGGTCCGTGGGAAGACGCTCCAAAGACGCTTTACTAAAACGACTCTATAGTTGCCTAGAGGTGAAATAACGCGTCCCTAGGTATGGAATTCGACGTCTCTACTGGCAGTTTTTGTTGTAGTGATATTGCACCGCAACGATAGCGTCAACCATATGCATCAAGCTGCTGCTTTGAGATCCAAATTAACCACATTTTTTTCTTCACAAAATGAGCCATCCATGTCTTTGCAGCACCTTGTGGTGCCACATACTCCATTATTTCTTGCCTTTTTTGTACCTATTGTAACCTTTTGGATTCCATTATTCTTCAAGTTGTTTCTCTTCTATACTTTGCAAATTATTCATAACCTATTCACATTTGTTTTTGTATAAAACGTTATGTCGCCTTTTTTATGATTTCATACTTTTCTAGAGACAATAATCATGTCAAGTTTCCCAAAGTTTCGGAGATTGTTCACAAATATTCCAACAAAATTTCACTAAAAGTTCACTTCAATTTCACACTTTTCACATGTTTCATATCTGTGCCAACACACATATTTACTTTATTCAACCGGAATTAAGAGTTTAATTAAAAATTCTAGCAAGAGATAAAAAGAGTAGTCCCATCTCTGGGTTGTTGGGAGAAAGACAACACCCACTCGATCGACAGCTCCTCTTGAATTATCAGTGCAGACTTTTGAGTAGTGCTATATTTTGGAATATTATAAGATTTCTATCTTTCCAAAGCCCTAATATAACGTATATGATCGATCTTTAACATATGTTTCCTTTTTAGGAGAGACCAACCTTTTCCTCCCATAAGGCATCAAGTGTTCATGTTGTCACCACTAGTTGGTTGGAATGTTCATGGCCGCTTAGAACCGACAGACCTCCATAGGAGGAGCTCCAAGGCGTGTATGGTGTCGTCAGAGAGGACCTTGTCATGGTCCCCAACGTGGATGGTGAGCAGGTGGGTAGGTGGGGCGCAACCGTGCTCCCGCGAGTAGCGATCGCCGCACTTGAAACAAAGATTGTTGGTGCGGCGAAAGTCGTGGAGTTGCCACTCACGCGTCTAGTCGTCCCCTTGTGCCCGGTTCGGGGCGGCTGCTCGTGGTTGCTACGGCGCGGGCGTCGGAGGAGGCCGTCCCGACGTCGTGATGCGTGGGTGTGCTCTCGTCATGCCCAGTTCTTCCTCCTGGATGCAGGCCTAAACCGAGGTGCGCGTGATGCTCGATGGAGCTTGGAGACGAACCGCGACTTGGAGCTCTAGGCAATTCTTCTTCACGGTGCTGTCTACTAAATTTAGAGAAATTAAACTCATGAGACATATCACCCAAGCCAATTGTAACAACATTCTTTTTGCAATCTATCTTAGCATTAACAATGTTCGAGAAGGGTCTATCAAATATAATGGGACAAGAGCTATCTTGTGGGGAACCAAGAACAAGGAAATTAGCAGGATATTCAGTTTTCCCGCACAAGACTTCAACATCTCTAACAATTCCCATTGCTGATATAGTATCTCTATTAGCAAGTTTAATTGTAACATCAATACCTTCTAACTCAGCAGGTGCAATTTCATGCTTAATTTCTTCGTATAAAGTATGCAGTATAACACTAGCACTAGCACCCATATCACATAAGCCATGATAACAATGATCTCCTATTTTAACAGAAATAACAGGCACGCCTACCACAGGTCTATGTTTATCTTTAGCACAAGGTTTGGCAATTCTAGCAGTTTCACCGTAGAATTGAATAACATGCCCATCAATATTACCATACAAGAGATCTTTAACAATAGAAATATTAGGCTCAACTTTGACTTGCTCAGGAGGTGTATAAGTTCTAATATTACTTTTACGAACCATAGTTGAAGCTTTAGCATGATCCTTTATTCTAACATGGAAAGGTGGTTTCTCAACATAAGAAGTAGGAACAATAGGATCATTATAAGTGACAATCTTTTCTTCAACTTTAATAGGTGCAGCTACTTTTACTTCTATGGGAGGATGATATTTAAACCACTTCTCCTTGGGGAGATCAACATAAGTAGCAAAAGATTCACAGAAAGAAGCTACTATCTCAGAGTCAAGTCCATATTTAGTGCTAAATTTACGGAAAACATCGGTATCCATAAAAAATTTAACACAATCAAACTTAGGTGTCATACCTGACTCCTTACCTTCGTCGAGATCCCAATCTTCAGAGTTGCGTTTAATTCTATCCAATAAATTCCATTAGAAATCAATAGTCTTTGTCATAAAAGAGCCAGCACAAGAAGTATCGAGCATGGTGCGATTGTTATCAGAAAGCCAGGCATAAACACTTTGAATAATTATTTCTCTTGGGAGCTCATGATTGGGGCATGAATATAACATTGATTTAAGCCTCCCCCAAGCTTGAGCGATGCTTTCTCCTTCGCGAGGCCAAAAATTATATATATAATTGCGATCACGATGAACAAGATGCATAGGATAATACTTCTGATGAAATTCCAATTTCAATCGTTTATAGTTCCATGATCTCATATCATCACATAGCCTATACCATGTCAATGCATCTCCCTCCAAAGATAAAGGGAAGACCTCTTCTTAACAACATCATCGGGTATACCTGCAAGCTTAAATAATCCAAAAACTTCATCCACATATATTAGGTGCTCATCAGGATGCTTTGTTCCATCTCCTGCAAAAGGATTATCTAGCAGTTTTTCTAACATACCCAAAGGAACTTCAAAGGGAACATTTTCATTTTCATTTTCATTTTCAGTAGGTCTAGTAGGTTGAGGAGCAACTCTTTGCTCTACTGGTCGGGGTGAAGATACCCCGAACAAGCCCCTCAGAGGATTACTTTCCATAGTAACAAGTGACAGTAAATTTCAGCACACTATATAAATTTTTCGTTACCAAATTCCACCTACCAAAGGCGCTTCACTCCCCGGCAACGAAGCTAGAAAAGAGTCTTAATGACCCACAAGTATAAGAGATCTATCGTAGTCCTTTCGATAAGTAAGAGTGTCGAACCCAACGAGGAGCAGAAGGAAATGATAAGCAGTTTTTAGCAAGGTATTCTCTGCAAGTACTGAAATAAGTGGTAACAGATAGTTTTGTGATAAGATAATTTGTAACGAGCAACAAATAACAAACGTAAATAAAGTGCAGCAATGTGGCCCAATCCTTTTTGTAGCAAAGGACAAGCATGGACAAACTCTTATAATGAGAAAAGCGCTCCCGAGGACACATGGGAATATCGTCAAGCTAGTTTTCATCACGTCCATATGATTCGCATTCCATACTTTGATAATTTGATATGTGGGTGGACCGGTGCTTGGGTGCTGTTCTTCCTTGAACAAGCATCCCACTTATGATTAACCTCTATTGCAAGCATCCGCAACTACAACAAAATTATTAAGGTAAACCTAACCATAGCATGAAACATATGGATCCAAATCAACCCCTTACGAAGCAACGCATAAACTAGGGTTTAAGCTTCTGTCACTCTAGCAACCCATCATCTACTTATTACTTCCCAATGCCTTCCTCGAGGCCCAAATAATGGTGAAATGTTATGTAGTTGACGTTCACATAACACCACTAGAGGCTAGACAACATACATCTCATCAAAATATCGAATGAATACCAAATTCACATGACTACTTATAGCAAGACTTCTCCCATGTCCTCAGGAACAAACGTAACTACTCACAAAGCATATTCATGTTCATAATCAGAGGCCTAATAATATGCTTAAAGGATCTGAACATATGATCTTCCACCAAATAAACCCACTAGCATCAACTACAAGGAGTAATTAACACTACTAGCAACCTACTAGTACCAATCCCGGACTTGGAGACAAGAATTGGATACAAGAGATGAACTAGGGTTTTGAGATGAGATGGTGCTGGTGAAGATGTTGATGGAGATTGCCCTCTCCCGATGAGAGGAGCGTTGGTGATGACGATGGCGATGATTTCCCCCTCTCGGAGGGAAGTATCCCTAGCAGAACAGCTCTGCTGGAGCCCTAGATTGGTTCCGCCAAGGTTCCGCCTTGTGGCGGCGGAGTTTTGTCCCGAAAGGTTGCTTATCAGTTTTTCTCATATAGTAGAAGATGGGCATCGGAGGGCCAACAGGGGGCCCACGAGGTAGGGGGGCGCGCCCAGGGGGGTAGGGCGCGCCCCCACCCTCGTGGCCAGGTGGGACCCCCTCTGGTGAACTTCTTCTGCTCAATATTTTTTATATATTCTGAAAATAACTTCCATGGAGTTTCAGGACTTTTGGAGTTGCGCAGAATAGGTCTCTAATATTTGCTCCTTTTCCAGTCCAGAATTCCAGCTGCCGGCATTCTCCCTCCTTATGTAAACCTTGTAAAATAAGAGAGAATAGGCATAAGTATTGTGACATAATGTGTAATAACAACCCATAATGCAATAAATATCAATATAAAAGCATGATGCAAAATGGACGTATCACTGCCCGCCTCGAGAGACGCCGGCGGGACGAGGTACGCGATGCCAATATAATTCATATGCCTCGACTCGATGCTGCATGTGACCTGTTCGATGCTTTGCCTGCTCTGGGCTCCATGGACGATGCCCCTCCCCTGTTTTCTGGGTCACTCATGGCCCTCACGGGAGAGCGAGCGAGCGACCTAGCTAGCCTGGCCCATACTCATAGCTGATTAGTTCCGTTGGGACGGAAAATAAACCCTAGGGATGCTTGGTGACCGCTGAGCAACCTCCTTGTACTGGACATCGGGTTGGAAGCCAATTGCAGCCCACCATCATCAGTTTATTATAGACCTAGAGTTAATTATTTGAAAAAATAAATTCACAAAAAAACCCACGAATTCTGAAAAAAGGTTGGTGAAAAATGGAAAAAGATCATTAGTTTCGGAAAAAACCTTCATCCATTTGGAAAAAGTTCACAAATTTGAAAAGAAGTTCACTGTTTTCGACAAAAAGTTCATCGAATTTGAAGAAAGTTCATCAAATTTCAAAAAAAAAAAGTCATCTATTTTAGAAAAAGCTCATCAAAATTTAAAAAAAGTTCATGGGTTTCGAAAAAAAGTTCATGGATTTCTAATTTTTTTGAAAAAAAGTTTACAAATTTGAAAAAGTTCATACAATTTTTAAAAATGTTCATCGAATTTCAAAAAAAGTTCACCGAAATAGGAAAAAGTTCACCAAATTTGAAAAAAGCTCGTTGAATTTCAAAAAAAGTTTGTCGATTCGGAAAAGTTCATTTATTTTCAAAAAAAAAGTTCACGAATTTAAAGGAAAAGTTCACGGATTTTAAAAAAGTGCGCAATAAAAAATGTTGAGAAAAAAGAAAAAGGAATAAGCCGAAGTGAAGAACGAATAAAAAGAATCAAACGAACTAATCATACACCAGTGAGTGGATGGCTTGGTTGCTACAATCGAGCGCTCCTAACGAATGTGATGCGAGTTCGAATCCCCGTGCCACCACTACTTTTGACCTTTCGGAACACAGAAGGAGAAAGATAAAATGGGCCGGCCCATCTTGGACTGCTGCAGGCGCCCGTTTGCAAATTGCACTGTAATGGGCGCCTGCAGCGCCAAATAGGAAATTCCCAAATAGTTGGATGAGCTCGTCTTCCTCCTTGTCTCCAGAGCAACTAGTTAACGAACGCTTTTTCGAGAGCCTCGCAGCAATTAGCGCCACTTGGCGCGCTCTCAGTCATTCGTCACGTGTCGCGCTTTGGACGCTCCCTCTTGATTTTGTTTTTTTATTTTTCCACATGCGTTTTCAGCTTTTTAAACGTTTTTTTCTGGTTTTTTCGACGTTTTGGTTTTCCCCAGTCTTCCTTAGTTTTTTGATATTTTTTTTAATTTTTTTACACAAAAAACGCGTTTTTTTCGTGAGAGTCATGGTTTTTCTTTCGCGAGAGGCACGGTTGTGCTTTAGCGAGAGTCACGGCCGTGCCTTTCGGAAACGAAAAAAAATGTGTTTTCTATTTTTTTTCTTTCGCGAGAGTCACGGTTATGCTTCCGCGAGAGGCACGGTTGTGCTTTTGCGAGAGTTACGTCCTGCCTCTCAGAAAGGGAAAAAGAAAATGTGTTTTCTATTTTTTTCTTTCACGAGAGGCACGGTTGTGCTTTCGCGAGAGTCACGGCCGTGCCTCTCAGAAAGGGAAAAAAGTACACGTTTTCTGTTTTTTTATTTCACGAGAGTCATGGTTTTGCTTCCGCGAGAGGCACGGTTGTGCTTTCGCGAGAGTCACGGCCGTGCCTCTCAGAAACGAAAAAAAAATCACGTTTTCTGTTTTTTCCTTCCACGAGAGTCACGGGTTTGCTTCCATGAGAGGCACAGTTGTGATTTCGTGAGAGGCACGAGTGTGCCTCTTTTGGAAAGGGAAAAAACCCGTGCTCCCGGTTCAGATTTTTCCTCCGGGTTTTTTCATAAAAAAAAAGTTCGTCAAAATCTATCAACATGGGATCTAATTTTGAAGATCTCGACGCGAGGAATCCAACGGTGAAAACGGTTCGAGATTTGGACGCACAGTTTAAAAGATAAAACATTTTGAATAAACGGATCTACGAAAAAAGGGAAAACTCCCAGGTTGCGACAAGTGGCGCGCTGCATGTGCACCACTTGTCGTGACCTGGAAAGGCGGAGTGTTGTTTGCAACGAGTGCTCCTTAATTAGTGATTTCGCCTTGTCTCCCCTTTCCTCTGGTTCATAATCTTGTAATCCTTGAATTACAGCTAGATCATGGTGATTAAGTGAATCAACTAGCTGGATCCTAACAGCGTGTTTGAGATAATGTGGGACTGACCATTTTGAGGAATGATGCAGTATAATTAGTTAGCCAAACAATGGAGGCTCACAGTAGGTCCCAGTAGGGCAAAACAGAGATGTCTTACACTCTTACTTGACAGAGATTTACTAATACATCCACTCACGACATCAAAATTAAGCTAGGTTTTCTTATCATAATTAAGCTACGGAGTAGTTTAATTCCTTGCATACATATGTAGCATGCCAGTACGTCATGCTTTCATAAAGTTACTGATGTTAATTATATAGCTGTGGAATGAGCTAAAACAAGTTGCCATAGTCATGGCTTTTTTTGGCGGAACCTCGTCTGAGGGCGGGGAGCTCCCGCGTTGCATATAGAAGAAGAGAGTTGGTCCGGTTAATAAGGAAAACCGGACCCAAAAACCATACATGGCATCGGTTAATTAAGGGAAACCGGCAAAGGCTTCATCTCCTTGTCTTTGCACATGCGGACTTACTTGATCATCCACTAATGGTGCCTTCATGATCGACTCTCTCCTCAATGGTGTCCTCCACTGATGATGAATCAGTTTGCGAGCTACGATAATGAGTCAAGATTTATGGTTACTGACGTATATAGTAATAAGGCAGGATATCCAAATTAAAGTAGATTCATTTCGTACCTGCTGGCTCCTTAGCATCCTCTTTGAAATACCATTGTATTCCTCTCCCATCAAGAAAGACAAGGCACCCATCGATCGTCACAATGCGCAATTCACCAATAGGAGATGGGCAACCTGCATATTAAGGAGGATCAGAACTTGAACCAGAAAGCAACATCACAACTACTAGTGCGAAGAATAGCTCTTAATGAATTGTCACATTGGCAGCTGTTAGCTCAAGGCGCAAAAAACACATGCCCTTGGTCTCTTTAAAAACACATACATACCTTTGATCCCGTCGACTTTTTGGACTTGAAACGGTCCAAGTTGGTTCTGACCGAAAAGATTATCGGGCACGCCAGTATAGCTCTCCGATCCATCTAGTGGTTGTTTGCAGCGTCCAAATCCAACTCAAACAGATCAGAGCTAGTGTCGCTGCCCCAACCACGATCATCGCCATCTTCCGCTGTTTCCACTTGATGGCCATCACTTAATTTCGCATCAACATCAATCTTCTCATGGACGAAATGGTGCTGCTCTTCCAAGGCATGCCCGCCGCATCTCACCACCCACCTCTCCTCGCCGCCACAGGCCCCCCTCACTACCCGAACGCCTTGCAGCCTCCTGTCCCCCACCACCTCACCCAAATCACGACCACAAGCAGCAGCAGCAGCAACTGTGACAACATCACTGCTCCCACGCAAGGATAACGAGGAGACCCGGTGATGAGCCTCGTCGTGGATCCCCGCCGGAGGATTCTTGCAA
Source organism: Aegilops umbellulata (assembly GCA_032464435.1). Lineage (NCBI taxonomy): Eukaryota > Viridiplantae > Streptophyta > Magnoliopsida > Poales > Poaceae > Aegilops > Aegilops umbellulata. The sequence continues at coordinate 617,435,635 of CP136058.1, read as the reverse complement.
AAGCTTACCGCCGGAGACACAAGGGAGGAGCCGAAGAAGAGGGTGAGGTTGCTCTTACTCTTGGCTCCCTGCTCCTGGCTGCTGCGGTAGCTTTCCTCCTTCTGGTGATGCATAACTTTCACTTGGATCATCAAGTCTGTAGGTTCAGGCTGCCTGGCAGTGACCGGGCTGGCAGCAAGGTCGGCTAGGCCGTCAAAGTAGCGTGTCGCTCCAAACACGGCGAGTTCGCCGGAGCTGCCGTGCCGAGTGCGGCGCTGCATTGGGTGTGAATGTTTGAGATGGTCAGGGAAGTAGTGTTTGTGTGCGCATGTGTGGGGTTACACGTTACACGTTTATAACGAAGTTGTGGAGGAGGGGAGATGTATGTTGGTGGATTGGACTTGATGGCTGAGAGGGAATTCAGGGAATGGGTGAATGGGGGCAGAGGAGGCAGCACGCATGTAGGCTAGTGCATCTACCAATATCATGTGTCAAGACAGGTGTGCCTTGCAATGAATGAAAGGGCAGTAGGATCTTACTCATCCTCAGTTGTCTGGCGTATGATTGTAGGAGTGTCCTTTGATTGCCCATGTCTACTCCGCTCCACCTGCATGTGAATCATGCTTGCTCATAAAGGCAGAAATCAGAAGACTGTTGTGATGAATAGCTAGCAATAGTTGTTCATGGGGCCGTCACGTATGGTCGTATGTACATTTGCACGCACGTGCAAGCTTAATTCTGAAGAAATGTACTCAACACAGATATATTGCTACGTAGCACCGATACGGCGACACCGATATGGCGATACGAGTACGGCGATACGGGATACGGCAATTTCTAGAAACAGCAATACGGCGATACGGCGCGTATATATAAATAATTAATAAAATGAAATGTATTAAAGGCAAAACATAATACAATGTGTGAGATGATATCAAATTGGTTGCCTCATTGCCTCCATGCCTCTTTTCAAGCCCTAAATGATCATCAAGGTCCTCAACTCCTCATGCTGTATGCAAAATAGAAAATACGTCATATGATATTAGACTTTGTCAATTTCGTATTTCCCTCCGTAGCGGTACGACCAAGTGAAGATTGGCTTGATGCCAGGTGTCGTATTTTCCTTCGCAGTAGACAGTAAGCAGCAACATCAGTAAGCAATAGACAGTACAGAATACACTAGAAAGTAGACAGTAGGCATCAGCAACATCAGTAAGCAATGCTTCAACAAGACAGTAGACATAGCTTATCAAGATAAATGGAGATGCATATATGTGTGCTAGTCTGCTTCTCCAACCTAACTAAGTTCAGAGGATCAGCCAAACACAAGTACAAGTAATTAGACAGATGCAGCACGGCACATGCCAGCAGCCAAGCACACAGGATACAAGCAGCCAAGCACGGATGCGACGGAATCATACCTCGTTGTTGCTGGCGACAGATAAGACTCCAGTCACCCCAGGCGGCGGCAAGGCGAGCAGGCAGGGTGGAGAGGCGATTCAAGGCGACGGCGGCAGGCGGCGGCGAGCTACTGCAGGCGGAGGCGGTGGCGGCAGCGCACCGCCTGCTGTCGCCAGATCCGATCCTTCGTGGTCGAACAGAGAGGAGAGAGAGCTGATTTTAGGTTAGGCTTGTGGGCTTCTATTGGGCTCAGGGCTGCTGGCGACGTGCTTGCCGTATCCCGGCCGTGTCCACAGCGTGTCGCCACCGTATCATGTTTATTTTCTTTTCTTTTTAAATCAAAAATCGGGATACTTCGGCGATACCCGTATCGGAGCCGTATCAGGCGTATCGGAGTATCGGTCACGTACAGTACAGTACGCGGATACAGCTGATCTTGACGTATCGGTGCTTCGTAGATATATTGTGCGGTTACCAGAACTCTGATTGTAATGCTAGGAATAAACTATCATCAATATTGTATAATTTAAGTCCAGAGAGTCTAAGGAAATCTGACAGGCATCGAGCTTTCTGTCGGACTCACCCTTTTGGTTTCAAGTCTTCAAGATGTCCTTCGAGTGTTTTTCAGATAAAGATGTTGAGTGCAAGATACCAGAACTTGAGAAAATGAGAGCGTGACTTTTGAGGAAACATAAAGTATGATTAGCATGTGCCATGTTCATCTGGTCCCATGACGATGACGGCAGAATGATTACTGGGTGTAGTATCAACTTTATGCGATGATACCATTCAGTAATCAACTTATCATCAAAATATCCCTTCAATTGACATTTGACATGGGAACAGCGTGAGTTATCTGTAGCCTGGTGCTTCCTGTTGGTTATATCTTCTTAACCATGTGCTTACAGTGCTGCATTGCAGAAATATGATTGCAGAGTCCCGGTAGGAATGCTACAGGCAAGAGATATGATTATTGAAGGCTGAGGCACAACGTACCATGTCCTCTAGTCATCAGGATCAAAGCTTTGGAGATATATCAGGTGAATATTGTTGAAGTATATGTGGATTGCATCCGCCGCCAAACTACTCCCTCCGTTCCTAAATATAAGTCTTTCTAAAGATTTTAATATGGGCTACATACAAAGCAAATTGAGTGAACTTACGCTATAAAATACGCCTATATACATCCTTATGTAGTCCGTATTATTAAAATTTCTAAAAGGGCTTATAATTAGAAACACAGGGAGTACTTTTTTAAGATGAAAGACTTTCGCCATGCTTTATTAGGAAAGCAAGCAGAATATTGTTGCTTGGTTTAAGCAAACTGAGCAGATAGTGTTGCTCGGTTGCGTGCGCTGAAAATTGCTAGCAGACAGGCAACTAACGTCATATTGCGACGAACATGTTCATGGTTCTGTCGGGTCCCTTGAAAGCTCAATAAGCTGACAGATTCGGTCCCAACCATGGGGGATGTGACCAATGTTTTAAAAAACGGGCTATGGAAAATAGCGGCGGCCCTCCAAATCAGCTATAGCGGAGCTATAACGGGCTATTTACGAAGGCGACCATTTAGCGGCACCCTGCTGAAAAGGCTTAGCGGGCTATAGCCGGCTATTTAAAATATTGGTTAACAGGAACAGTAAATCCCTCTGATAGGCGTCCCTCGCGTCGCCCCCGCCCTGGGCGACTCGGGGGCCTCCAACCCTAGGCGCCGCCGCCGCCCTATCCTTCTCCCCTCCTCGCGCCGCCGCCGGGTGACGCCGCTGGGTGAAACCCGCGTGGCAGACGACAGCGGCGGAGGGACTCCCTCTCCCGCCTCCCCTTCTTCCGCGGGCGGCAGATCTAGGCGGCAGGCGGCGGTGTCCTGCGGCGGCAGGCCTCGGCGAGCGGTGGCGGGGCACGGGGCACGCGATGGCGAGCCTCGGCAGGCGGTGGCGGCTGTGCGCGGGGCTGACTCCAGGGCGGCGGCGCGGGCTTCGATCCATCGCGGATCTGACCTGTAGGCGCGGCCTCGGCCTCCCCTGCTCGGCCGGCGGGTCTCGGTAGGGGGAGGGGGGGCTTCCCCGTGCTGACATCTGCCAAGCGGGATCATCCAGATCCCGGCAAGGACGGCGGCGACCCGTGCACGACAGATGGAGGTCTTCGATCAGATCTGGGTGAAAACCTGCTATTAGCTATTACCAAGGCTGGCGATGGCGACGCTGTCTGCGCCGTTCCCTTCCTGAAGGCATTGTCGTGGAGATGTTCAAGGCCACTCTCTGCTATCTCCGGGGGAAACCCTAGATCAGTAGATCGGATGACGGCGGCTCTTTGCTGTCGTTTTTCCTCATGGGGGCGTCATTCTTGGAGGTGCACACGGGCTCGAGGGACTAGAGGACGGCGACTCTGGTGGAGCGGTGCTTCATCTTTCCCATTGAAGGTGGCGGATCTCGGCGGCGTGGTGCTGTTGAGACTCGGCGTCTGATGCGCGGAGATGGACTCGCGCAGGAGGAGGTTGCTGTCTGGCGTCATGGTGACGTCGATGGCTGAGTGGCCAGACAAGGTAGAAGCCTCAATATGACCTGAAGACGGACTTGTGGAAGATGGCGGCGACGACACACGAGTGTGTCTGACCGGATTGTGTCCCAGACCCGGTATGTGGCTCGGCTGGGGCTTTCGAATATGTTTCGGCTTCCGGCTTTTGATGTTAGGCTTAGGTGAGTGGTTTGGGTAGTGGCCCAGCTAGCACCCCTTCATCATTTTGGTTAGGAGTAGCGGCATGTGTTGCCAAGATGATGGATTCAGGCACATTGTTGTAATACATTGTAAGGTCCTCGAGAATAATCAATAAAGTGGCCGTATGCATCTCCCAGATGCAGAGGCCGGGGGTCATCCTCCTTTAAAAAAAAAAAAACTGTATGCAATCATGGACAGGAACAGCGAAAATAATCTTTTGATGAACATGTGTCGACCCACAGCTAACAGAAATCGCTTTGGCTTTGCAGGGATTCCCTTTGCTGGAGAGAAACGTCCAACCACCAACATCTCAATATCTACACTACTGTGCCATATCTGTACTACTACTGTTCCAGCCCTTATCTGCTGCTGCCTAGTCGCTCGGCAACTCAATATCTACACTACTGTACTATATTTATCCGAGTGTAAAGCTGTAGTTGATGTGTTCCCACTCCTGTAAGATATTCTCCTACTTCCTTTTCCGTGTCCAAATCAATAAACGCTCTGCGTTATCCGCTCGAACTCATGTATGGTACCGTTGCATCAGCAGCTGTCCATTTTAGATTCACGTCATTGCGAATCGGATAATATCTGTAACTACTGGGCTAAAATCTCCCCACGAGTGAGCTCGAGACTCTTGCCTTGTCACCCATCCCACTTGCGTCCTTAAGCATGATCATTGCCTCTTGCTTCTTGAGTCTCCGCTCCTCAATATCTGCCTTCCGTTCCTCAATCTATGCCATGCGTGCTAAATTGGCCGCATGGAGTCACACTTCCTTCCTATTTTGAAATCAACGCGAATACGAATACATGTGTTGTTGAATATGGATGGTGTGGATGTTGTTTTAATACATGTCATATATTTACTGAATTTGAAACGGATACAGACATAAGAAACTTTAATGACGAATTAGATAAAACAAACAAATGGTAGGTGCATGACACAAGATAATAGGCCCATGGCATATTAGAAATAAATGATAGACCAGTATACAACAATGATAGACTCATCAACATCAAGGTCTTCCTCATTATCAAGCTCTAGCACATAGAGGATAACCCCGGCCTCTGCACCATCATGATGCACACAACCAGATGTAGTTTGCATGTTAATGCCAACCAATGGCATTGTTTTTTTTACTTGTACGCTACATGTAACCGGTTCTAGAGTGCCCCAAAGGCAATGGCTTGTACGTTAATACCAATCAATTGGCAATTGCATCACTTTTTCACTTGTGCGCTAGCACTAGGCACACGTACAAAGATCTAGAGTGCTCCATAGGTGGTGATGGTTTGTACGTTAATGCCGATCAAAATATACGCCAATTGCATTGCTTTTTCCCCTACGTGCTAGCACTATGTACACGTGCACAGATCTAGAATACTCTATAGGCGGTGGTTTGTTGTGCTACTTTAATGCCAATCAAATACTCCCTCCGTAAACTAATATAAGAGTGTTTAGAATACTAAAATAGTGATCTAAATGCTCTTATATTAGTTTACAGAGGGAGTACTTGCCAAATGGATTGCTTAATCACTTGTGTGGTGTCCATCTAACGGCGCACATCCGCACCAAATAGACATATGAGACTATAAATTACCATTGGCTGAGCTGAGCCCTTTTTTTTTTGAAAAGGGGGGACTCCCCGGCCTCTGCATCTGAACGATGCATACAACCATCTTATTAAACAAATAAATAGGTTCCAACAAGGTCTTAAAGTCTCCAAATGAAAATAAAAAGGAGCTCACACAGAAGGGGGACAACAAGCTAGAGCGCTGATTCCAGTGCAATGATCTGTGTCGACAAGTTTGCGAGTAGCTAGCTCATGCGTGTACTAGCATATATAGCAATAAGGGCCATACAACATACCTCTATACACATGAAAGTATGCCACCTGATCTTAATTTGTTGTTGTTCCAAGTAATCAGAAGGGTGGTACTGATGCTACTCATGTTGTTGTAAGGCTTACTCCTATTCTAATGAATAAGATTTACTCCTTGGGCTACACAACTCATGCATTCCTCTACTAACAATTATGAAAATTGATTTGTGAATGATAGCAATCACAAAGTTTGGCATGCATGCTGTCTTCGGGTTATAGTACCCTTTTAGAAACATAAGTCTAGTACCATCAAAATCATTCGCTATACATTTGCTCTTATCTATTGGTTTGTCTTTGCTTCTGGACTATCTTCAGAGTGCTGGGAAGAGAACATCTAGAGCAGCATGTTAGAATAATTTCGAGGCCACCGTCGATCTACCGAGGATCAAGTAATCACACAAGCACGATACCGAGATTTGTTAACGAGGTTCACCATCATGGCTACATCCCCGGGGCCTGACTACGGGCGCTCCTTCCCATGACACCGTCACAATACCGCACCCCCGGCCGCCCGGGCGCCGGCACACGCCGCCGGCTCCCCCTTGCGCGCCTGTGCTATTATGTTGGCATAACCAAGTCCAACTGCAACCTACCTTGTACAATAATATTCGACATAACTTTAACACAGCATACATACACTGGTCACTTGGTAGTTTATCGTTTCCACTTCATCTGAAATGAAGATAGATTAGTTAGTTTCTATTGTCGCAGGAAAATATGGAATAGTGCTGCCATATCTAACCATGAACGTACCTGCATCTTCTCAATAAGTTGACGGATTCACAGGGGATGGGGCCAAGTTCATGCGTCTCTGTTTCCGGCCACATGGGGGCACGCCGGCGATAGGTTGGAGCTTTGCGACACCAAAGAAACCTGCCATTTCCGATGCCAACGACAGAGGAAAAGGTGGTGGAGAGGGTGGGCGGGGGTGGTCTGATTCCGGCGGCGTTGCTTGTGGCCGAGAGGGGCGAGCTGGCTGCTTAAATTTTCTGAGAGTTGCCCTTCTTGAAGGAATGAAAAAAAAAGCTAGGGGTGGCTTTTCGGGGATGGGAGGTTATAATTTTAAAGAACTAAAAGTTTGAGGGATTTGCTAGATAGAGGTTAATTCCCTAAACCAGAAAATCTGTCCCTAAATATAAATTTTGGGGATCTGCTGGAGATGCTCTAACATACCCCTGAAAACTTAAACTTTTACGTCACTCAGTAACAAGATCATTATCCAAAAATTCATTCACTAGATGCTAACATTTAGTCCTCGTCCAATGGCAGTATAGTTGGATCCATTTAGCAATTATTCACAGCATCCAAATCCAACTCAAAGAGATCAGAGCTAGTGTCGCTGCCCCAACCATCGCCATCTTCCACCTGATGGCCATCGCTTAATTTCGCATCAACAATAATCTTCTCATGGTCATCTTCCGCCTTCTCCACCTGCTGATCATCACTTGATTTTGCGCCAGCAATCTTCTCATGGACCATATGGTGCTGCTCTTCCAAAGCATGCCCGCCACATGTCACCACCCGCCTCTCCTCGCCGCCACAGGCCCCCCTCACTACCCGAACGCCTTGCAGCCTCCTATCCCCCCCCCCCCCACCACACCCAAATCATGATCGCAAGCAGTAGCACAAGAGGACGACGAGACCTGGTGCGGCTCGTCGTGGACCCCCGGCGGATTCTTTAGAAAGCTCGCCGCCGACGACACAAGGGAGCCGAAGAAGGCGGCGAGGTTGTTGCTGGTCTTGGCTCCCAGCTCCTGGGTGCTGCGGTAGCTTTCCTGCTGGTGATGCATAGGCCACCTGACAGTGACCGGGCCGGCAGCAAGGTCGGCGAGACCGTCGAAGTAGCGCGTCGCTTCGAATACGTCGTGTTCGCCGGAGCTGCCATACTGAGCGGGGCGCTGCATGGCGAATGTTTGAGATGGCCGGAGAAGTACTACTTCATGTGGTGTTACACGTTGATTGTAATGAAGTTGTGGAGGAGGCGAGGAGATTTTATGTTGGTGGGTTGGACTTCATGGGAATGAATTAATGGGGGCAGCAGGATAGATAGTGCATCCAATCCAATGTCACGTGTCAAGAAAGGTGTGGGTTTCAATGAATGAAAGTGGAGTAGAATCTCATCATTTGTTGTCTGGCGTATGGATGTAGGAGTGTACTTTAGTTGTCCATGCCTACTCCACTCCACCTGCATGTGAATCTTGCTTGCTCATTAAAGACGGGAACTAAATTTCGATGACCAGAAGAATGTTGTAATTAATAGCCAGCAAATGTTGTTCACGGGGCCGTCACGGTCCTATGCACGTTTTGCACGCACGTGTAAAGCGTAACTCTAAAGAAATCAGACATATTTTTCACTCTTGTAGGAAACACTGCAGTGACCGAAACTGCCACAAACTATTGACTAATCAGCGCCCACCTTACCACAAGCTGGGGCGACTAGCAGGAGATGCCTACGTATATCATCTCCTGTGCCTGCATCATCTACTTTAATGCCAAATGCAGTCGACAGTCGATAGATATATGATACTGTCTGGTTCCTTCTGTTTCGGCTGGAACAATTCATAAGAGCAACTCCAACTGGACAATCTATTTCGTCCGCCCATGTCCGTTTGAAATGTGTCGGCGTGGAGATGAAGCGGACGTGCCATGTGTCCCCTCGGTGTTCGACGCGGCCCCACATGTCAGCCGACCAATCACCAAACGCGGTGGTGTTTACGACGGCCACCTACCATGGGCCCACGCCTCAGCCAACGAAAGTGTCGGGAGGCCGCCCTTTTTTAATCCACGCGTGCCGGGGGGGGGGGGTGGCTCATCCACTTCCACAGCTCGTTCACATCTAGCCCCCCACGCGCCCCCTTGACAGCGACAACCAAACCCTAGCCATGGGTTTCTGATCAGCGGCTCCCGCAAGAGCAAGGGGAAGTTCACCCTCGGCGCCCCCTCCACCACCGCGCTCGGCGTCTGCCAGCCCCGCCAGGCAGCGCCTGCACATTCCGGTGCAGCAGGCGCGGTGGCACTGGCTGTACAGGCAGCCGCTATCGTACCCAGGTGTCAAGTTGCCGCACGACTGGCATCTAGATCCGCATCGGATACCGGTGCCGGCGGTGCCACTGTCACAGCAGGCGCACGCCGAGGATGTGCGCAGGCGGCGGGAGCTCCTCACGCCGAAGCAGCATCGGATGCCGGCGTACGCGTCGGGCTCTCCCGATTGGGAGGTGTGGTTCGCCCTCGAACATGAGGACCAACTCCGCTGTAGCGTCCAGGAGCACCACACCAACCCTCCCCCGCCCCCCGTGGTCAAGCCCGAGCAGGAGGCTGCGTACGAGGCGGCACTGGCGGCGGCCATGCAGACCTCCATCGAGGAGGAGCGGCCCAAGGTGGAGGTGGAGGAGGCGGACTACCAGACGAGGCTGGTGGAGGCCCTCGCTCTTTCTGCGGCAGGCGACTGCGTGGTGCCGCCGTCGCCGCCGAGGCTCACGCCCCCTCCCCCCACGCCTAAGGCCGAGCCGCCGCCGACCGAGCACTACGTCTGGACCGGCCAGTTGCACGAGTGGGTCAGTGCCCCCCCCTCTAGCTCGGCACGACGCCGGTGCAGAAGGCGGCATACCTCGAACATTGGAGGCAGCGCGGGCTGACGGTCGACTGCGCCTACGGCGAGCGGCGCATGCAGAGGAGGATGAACACCGCCGGAAGGAAGAGGAGGAGCATCGTGCCCGCACTGGAGTAGCACAGTCGGCGGTGCAGCAAGGCGACGTGGCCAAGGCCTGGGAGGCGGCATTCCCGTGGGCTGGCTCGGCGCCGGAGTTGGCCGACCTCACCGGCATTGGTTCGAACGACCAGGATGCCTAGGGTTGTGTGCATGATGGCACGGACTTTTTTATTTTATGTTCGATTAATGTAAATGTGGACTTTGGCCGGCAAGTGACCGGTTTTAATGTTTAATTAAGTTTAAGTTTGAACATGATTCCTTTTTTTCTAAGTCCGCGTTCAACAAATTTGGGTCGGGCCAGCACTGGGTGCACGTGCCAACCCAAATGGAAAAACAGACACTAGCGTCCGTGCGGCCGACCCAAGCGAATAAAAAACAGACAAAGCAGCGTGTCCGTTTGATTTGGCGCATTGGAGTTGCTCTAAAGCTAGTTGGTGAACACAACGGCGGTCCAAAATCCAGTCTGTGGCAAATTAGTCTAGGCATATGTCGATGTGAAACTTGTATATGGTACTCATCCATATTACTTGTCTTAGAATCTGTATCTAGGTAGACAAATCTAATACAAGTACTCCTGTATAACAGTGCTGAGACCTAAATTCATATTCTGAGACCTAAATTCCTATTCTGCCTGAGCAGTCAAGCCATGTTGTCACCGAAACTTCATGTATGTGAATATTGTGCAGGTCTCCAAAATAACTTGAGAATTGCTACAGGTACAGGTAATTTCGAATTTCAATAATAGTCATACCTCTAGTTGACAGATACAAAACCAGATTCGTCGGTGTTCCCGTCAATCAATGCCCAACATGCCTTCAGATAACCACCAGTAGAGCTAATCATGAAGCTTAAGTAGCATTTAGCAAAAGAGATTCAGTACTTTCGGAACTACTTTGAACTTCTGAGCCTGAAGATCACCACCCAAAATAGGGTTAGAATAGATAGCAGCTTGTTGCACTGAAGTATCCACACACCAACTTAGCTCCCCTCGAGTATCATATCCATTCGCGTCTGCGTGCCGAATTAGCTGCCCTGGTGGCCACAAACCAAAAGAGATTTAGAATAACGGTATACGCATCTTTTGTTTCAGAATTACTGTTGCAAGTGTAGCAAACGTTTTCGTTTTATCACACTTAAGCTAGCTAGGTTAATTCCTGCAATACATCTATAGCACGACACACTATTGGTTTGATCTAACAAACTAACTGGCCAAAAGAATAACGTTAAGGGGAGGGGTCACGTACGTACTAACGTGTGTGCCCTCTCGATGCTTAAGAGGAGGGTGATAATTAAACATCAATTAGCTAACACTATTCGACGAGATGATTGAAAGTTCCAGCAATCCCACGTTTAATGTGGCTTTGAATAAATATAGCAAATTGAGCAATAATTCCGAATCCAATTACCAGAGGGTCGCCGATCGCATCCGGTGGCGTGAGGAGAAGAGGAGAGAGCCCAAGAATCGCAGCGGCGACATCCTCTCTTTCTACACAATCAGATATCTTTTTCGAACACAGTACAGACGCATACGCTGCACATACACTCATCCCTATGAGCGCATGCACGCACACCCTATGTCTATGACCACCTCCTAGAGACTGAGACGGCACATCATCTTGAACGCACATCGCCGGAAGATCTAAAATAAATCCAGCGGATCCATTGTCCTCGTGACCATTCAACCACAGATCGCTTCACACACAATCAGATATCTATCTGGGGTTTGTTCATTCGATCATCTGTGTGTTTCATCAGCGATTCTATGCACTTTCTTTCACCAAGTGTAGACACGGGGCCAACAGTTAAGAAACGCCCTCTCCATGGCAAACGCAATATATGTGCTTGCCCACAACACAAATTGGGCCAGCAGGTCTCTTCTAAAAAAAAGTAACTTGTACGTAGGCACAAATTACACGCACACAGATCTGGAGTGTTTCATGGTGATTTCTACCGTTTTTTTTTGTGGGGACGGCGATTTCTACGTTGATGCCGATTAAATGCATTGCCGGTTGCATTGGTCACATTAGCGTGTACGCTATCACATGTACACAAATCTAGAGTGCTTTATCAGTCATTGCTTGTACACTAATGCTATTAACTACCTGCCAAATGTACCAACTACTATTCTACTAACTTGTTCACTATCACTATATATGCACGGATCTAGAGTTCTCCACCGTTTTTGGTTTGTACGTTGATGCTGATTAGATACATGCTAGTGGCATTTGCTTACTAATTTGCACGCTAGCACCACATGAACACATACACACAGATCTAAAGTGATCCACATACGGTGGTGTGTACGTCAATGCTGATCAAATACATGCCAGCTATTTTGACCTTTGACTTGTGCGCTAGCACTATGTACACGTACACAGACCTAGAGTGTTCCACATGCGGTGGCTTGTACGCTAATGCTAATCAAATACCTGCCAAACACATCGGTTTTTCACTTGTGCTGGTGTCCATCTGGTGCCGAGTAGGCGTACAGAACTATAAATTAATACGGCTCGAGGTAAGCCCACACCACTACAGACTACACAGAGAGATATAGATCGATAAGTTAGCCTTAAGAGACTAGCTACCCATGTCCTCCACAAAGAGATGCATTGCTACTATCATGGTGCTAGTGTTTGCTCTTCAAGCCGCGGTTGACGGCGGCCGCCTCCTCTCCAACTCCAGGATCAGGATTTTTCCTTCTTGTCCAGTCGGGCAACTAATGAAATGTCGGACGACCTTTCCGCCAACTGGTTGTCGGTGTGTGCCGGTAAGTAATCTTCAATTTGTGGATCACCAAGCCATGGTAGAGAGGCCCGAGAAGAACAACCAAGTCCCGCCACCTCATTACATGTTTGGCGATGGTGGAGTTCTGCCTCTGAGCTACTATGTCAGAATGGATCAAGTGCAGACGAGCGCGAGCAAGGAGGACAAAAAGCTAGAGCGTCGGATCCAGTGCGATGAGTATCTTTGCCCCTATGTCTAGCCAGTTCGTGCATATACTAGCATATATAGCAATAAGGGCCATGCAACATTCCTCCATCCACAGGAAAGTGTGTCACCTGATCCTAATTTGTATGCATTGGATACATGCTGTTCGAGGACAATCACAAGAGTACTGATGCTACTCATGTTGCTGTAAGGCTAGCACATGTACTAAGGAATAAGACAATGACTTCTATTATAGATGCATCCACTTCTTTTAGCTAATCCATGGTCCAAAATCTTCCATGTCCAATTTTACAAGAGGTTGCTGCGCCCAATTTTTTTAATCAAACAAATCTCAATTTGAAGTTCAAGACATGTTCTATATGAGAGAAACAAAAAAAAGAAATATTCATGTAGTAATTAAGTTAGTTCTGTGGCACAAATCTCAAAGCAACATTGGAGCAGCCAGGATAGCAAGGCCCGGGTGCGTAAGCTAAGAAAATCTCCATTCGTTCTAGTAGTCCTTGATGCCGCGTCGGATCCGCATGAGCTCCTCCTCCTCGCAGCGTCGGATGAGCACGAGCTCCTCCTCCTTGTGCTTATGAGCAGGACAGCATCCTCCGCAGCACCGACTCTCTTCCTCGGTCTGGTCAGCAAAGTCGTTTGTTCCGACGGTGCACCCAGAACCCTTAGCGTTGTGCTGGTCGATGAACTGGGCAGTGCGCTTGCACACCTCGTACCGCATCGCCTTCTCCTCCTTGTCCTTGTACGTGTGGCCATAGTTGGTCATCCACTCCTCGAACCGCCTCTTCATGGCATTCTCCTCCATGCTTTCCTCCTCCAGGGCCTCCTTGCGATGATGAATCGGCTTCCGGGCTGCAATAACGAGCGCAAACAAGATTAATGCATGGTTCCTCGGGTGACAAATTAACAAGGTAGGACATCAAAACTGGGGCAGATTCATTCCATACATACCTGATGGCTCCTCTTTGAAGTACCACACTCCTCCCACCAAGCCAGATAGTAGGGAACCCAAGAAGGCGAGGAGTGATGGCCACCGATTCTACGGTGGGAGGAGAAGGCGAGGGAACCCAAGAATCGAAGCGGCGACATGGATGACCTCTCTGGGTCGATCTCCGTTGCCTGCTTGGAGTCGGCAGCGGCGCACGCATCCCATGCCTCTGCCTGTGTTTTTTTTCAGTCAATGCCTCTGCCTGTGTTTTCTTTTGGACAACGCTAACGCCCACACACGTGTGATGTGAGCCAAATCCGCCCATACGCCTTATAACACACACTGCACCACGTCACCGCATGCATGCGTGTGGCATCTTTTTGGATTTTCAGTTTTTAAAATCTTTTATCTCTTAAATGAAAAATCCGATTGAAGATCCGTTTTCACCATTAAATCCCTCGCGACGAGATCTTCAAAACTAGATCTCATATCAATATATTTCGATGAATTTCTTTTGAGGTTAAAAGTTGCCATGTCTATTGCACATGAATTGCCATGATGTTTACACTGAAGTTGCCATGATATGTTTCAACTATTTTCTTCTACATTTAAAAGTAAATTTGGACATATTATAAAACGAGAAATTACGAAACTAGACTTGCCATGAACCATAAACTAAATTGCCATGATACATGCACTTAAAATTGCCATGGCTCATACAAAAAATAATTTTCATGGTCAAATTACTGAAATTGCCATAATAAAAAAACTAAAATTGCCATGCTCTACAAACTAAAATTGTCACATGGCAACTTTAGTTTAAGCACTATGGCAACTACAGTGTAAACATCATGGCAACTTTTGGGTAAAAAAATTTCGTCGAAACATATCAACATGAGGTCTAGTTTTGAAGATCTCGTCGAGACGAATTTAATGGTGAAAACAAATTTTTAATTTGATTTTTTAATTAGGAGATAAAACATTTTAAGCCGAAAACTAAAAAGATTCCTGCTGTTGTCATATATTCATACGTGGCAAAATGAGTGGTGTTGGAGGCGTGTGGACGATGTGCAAGATGCCACACGTGTGGGCGTTAGTTTTTTCGTTTATTTTCAAGCAATGCCCCTACCTGGCTGGATAGAAAAACAGAGGCGATCTCCTAACTGGTGGGCCCATGGCCCAGTGAGCATTCTTCTACCACATCTAGGGCCATATAGTGCCCGCCGTTTGAAAACGTTTCATATTTTAGCACCTACGGCTGGAGTAAGGAATAAAAACTCGAAACCCTAGTCAAGTATGTGCTTGCCTCCCTTGCGATCTACCGCATCACACACATCATCCTCCCACCCGTCACCTTGAAGAGCATCAAAACAATCGTTCGAGCCTTCCTTTGGGCTGGAATGGACAAGACAACCGAGGCAAAATGCAAAGTAAACTGGAATACCATCCGCCGGCCATATGAATATGAGGGTCTTGGCGTGTTACACACCGAAAATTTTGCTAGGGCTCTCCGTCTTCGGTGGCCATGGTTTGAATGCAAGGAGTCCTCCAAGACATGGGTTGGATTAGGGAATCCATGTGATGAGAAGGACCTGGACTTGTTCTATGCCTCAACTACTATCACCGTCCGTGATGGCGCCCGCACTCCTTTTTAGGACTCCCCTTGGATGATGGATAGAAAAATCTGGAAGGTGCGAGAAACACTAAAAGATGGGGCTTGGGTCTCTAAGATTAAACAGTCGGCCAACTTTACCCTTAACCACTTCACGCAATCCGTAGCCCTATGGGCATCCTCCAGGGGTTCCAACAAGATGCAAATGTGGAGGATGACATTGTGTGGAAGCACACCGTTAGTAGCCACTATTTGGCGGCTGCCGCGTATAACATGCAATTCTTGGGTACTGTGAGGTCCCCAATGTTGAACGCGATTTGGAAGGCTTGGGCCCCACCAAAATTCAAGTTCTTCACATGGTTGGCTATGCAAAACAGAATTGGACGGCGGATTGGTTGGTCGATCTGTGGCCTTTGCCCTATGTGCAAGCGTGAGCAAGAATTCATGGACCACATCTTCTTTAAATGCCGGTTCTCCCTTCGCCTATGGGGAATGCTAAAAGATTGGTTGCAACTTCACCACTTGGACATCGCGAGTTGGCATCCAAAACCCTCCATCATGGACTGGTGGGTCGACGTGTCTGATGGCTCCACCCTAAATAGGAAGGCTATGGCTTCACTCACAATGCTGGCATCATGGACAATATGGAACAAAAGGAACGCAAGATTCTCTTCCACCACAAGAGCACCCCACCGACGATCCTTCTCGAGAATTTAAAGAACGAAATGAAGCTTTGGGTCATTGTTGGGGCGAAAAAATTAGGGTTTATCATGTCGGGAGAGTAACAACGTAGTGTAACGTATTTTGGGGTCACGGGCCATGTAACAAACTCTATTCTCTCTTAACTAATGACTGGGGCAAATCTTTTGCCTCCGTTTAGAAAAACACTTGACCCCCCCCCCCCCCACCCCCGAGCTAAATGAGCAACTCGTGATTGGGCTCAAATCGACTTGAACTCGGTGACTAACTAGTCGAGCCAAATTTTAATTTAAGATTGTTTACAAAATGAGTTAAACAAGCCAAGGTAAGAAGTCTCGTTTAACTCATTAAGTTTGGTCAAAATCAGCCATCTCACAATCTGGCCCAAACGCCTACTCGAGCTTCCTAAGAACCTCACCCTTGATGGCTGATGCTTTGCTGGTTCTATGTGAATTTTGAGTTTGCTAACCACACATCCCATGCGGTGCACTGCTGGTTCTAGGGAGCAGCGTCAGCAACACCCTTCATTCCCCTCTCGGCCTCATGTCTCTTGTAGGCGACACATTTTCCTGTGATATGTGCAAATTACAAACGCTCGTGTACATTATACATGCTTAATATGTACATATTACATGCTCTAGTAATCATTTTTATACCCGAATAACTTTGTTTTTCATATGTATAATGAGCTGGCTCACGAGGTACACGGATCCAGTCAAGCTTTGATTTCAGCTTGTTATATTAACGAATCGAGCCATGCAAGCTCATTATCTCACCGATTGAGTTCTAGCGAATCGGGTTGAATCACTGGTGGAAAAAGGGCCTTTAGTCGCGGTTCGCAACTGCCATTAGTCGCGGTTGCGTAACCGCGACCAAACAGGCGGGACTAAAGGCCCCCCCCTTTAGTCGCGGTTGCTTAAGAACCGCGACTAAAGGCCCGTCCACGTGGGCGCCAGGCGGCCGTCGAGGCGGAGGACCTTTAGTCGCGGTTCTTCTGGCCAACCACGACTAAAGGCCGCCGCAGGTTTAGGGTTTTAGCCCCCCTAAACCTGCCCCCCCCCTAAACCTGTTTTCTGTTTAATTTGTATTGTTTTATTTTTTTATGCTTTATTTTAATTTTGAAGGAGTTTCACATATTCTACGCTACTACATACATGCATATGAATGTACAATTCCAAACAAATTTGAAATTAGAACCAAAAAGAATTCAAGAGGAATATACAATATATATTCAATATCATCGGATGACCATATACAATTTTGAACAAGTTTCCATACATAATTTAATGCATATAAAGTTCTACGTCCTCGTAATGGTGTTCTCCTTTAGGATGGAGGACTTCCCTGCTGAACCATCCAGCTAGTTCCTCTTGAAGTGGTCGGGAGCGAGCTTCTGGACTAAGCATCATCCGGAGGTTATTCCTCTGAGCATTGGTATCACTCGGAATCCGCTCAGAGGTGTATCTCCGGATCATCTCACAGACATAGTATCCACATAGATTGGTCCCCGCTGGCTGAATATCCCCACCATTCTTAGCCTTTGACTTTTTGAATTCTAGCTCTTTTTTGAATTCACCGACCTTTGTATCTACGAACCGTCTCCAAACCCTACGAGGCAAAGAAAATTAAATGAACAAGAGAGTTATTAGTTACTTGATATTAGGAAATGAACGAAATAGGCCGATCGATATAGAGCGCAAATGAATGAAAATAATTACTTCTGCAGCATTCTTCTCATGCCACCCCAAAGCTTTGGATCCATATTCAGAGAGTCGTGGACGAGACATTCTGAGGTGTCAACTTTAATTACTAGCAGAATCCAGTGGAACCTGCGGACACGATACATGCACAGTACGTCATGCATAACTCATCGATTAGCCGGCCACATACCATGCATGGAGTAAACAAAAGAGAATGTGCTCAAGACTGAAACACTCACCCAAAATGATAAGGAAATAGAATATCACTTTTGAATTCCTGCTTTGTAAGAAACTGCCACAGGTCTGCCTCCATGTCGGCGGGGTGATGCTGCAACACATATCCATTAACGATGTGTGGGTCAATGAACCCAACATCATGGATGTTCCTTACTCTGCATTCCTTGATCTTCATTCTGCATGTATAATAGCGGACACAACAATATAATTAGGACATATATATAGTGCAGGCAATATGAACGAGATGGGGTAGAAATAAATCACTTACAGAACATAGCAACTGATGATAGATTTGTCGAGCTCGCGCAGATTGAAAAGCTGGAACAATTCACTCAGATGAATTTGTACATAGTAATGTTTGAAGTGATGCTCATATCTAACTTCCGCATAAATATATTCTTTGGCGTTTTTATTTTTTATGTAACCCTTGTACCATTTCAGCATACCTTTCATTTGTGGAGGTAGATCCTCTTCCTGCGCAGGCTCGACGAGAGGCCCATTCTTCACATATGTAATTACTACCTCCTTCACTGGCGCCTCATCAAGGCCTAACAGTTCACGAAGAGTAATACCTAAGTTGGCCGCTTGTTCTCTGGCACTCGTTACAGTCAATCCATGTGCTGCCGCAGCTGCTATGATATCGGGGTCATCCGGACCGGCGGCTTTCACTATAAGCGGGGCAATCGATTGTTTACTTTGTTCCCCGAGCTGGGCAACTCGTTTCCCGCTTTTTTTACTTTCTAATTCCGTTTTCTCGGCCTCCTCCAAGGCTTTGTTCTCCTGGTTCTCCGCCCGCTCTTTCTTCTCCTTCAACATGAGTGCCTGCCTACGAAGTTCACGTGCATAGTCGTCAGGCAGATTCTTCGCGGCTTGGGACGGTGTGCTCAAAAATGACTTAGCCCACTTCTTTTGCTCATCAGAAAATACTGGCTTGGGCTCGGGCTCTCTTTTCTTCTTGCAGTCCGCCTTCCATTTCTCATGATCAGCAGCCGCGGCCGCGGCAGTTTCCTCGGCACTACGTTCCCAAGGCCTTGTGGGGAGAGGCTTCAGTGATGGCTCCGGTACCTTTGTGGTCTTAGGTACATAAGGGTCCGGGTTAATAATCCAGGACTGCTTCTGCTTCTTTGCCGGAGGTGGATTGGGGGGCGGCGTCTGATCACCCGCCGGACGAGGACTGGGGGGCGGCGTCTGATCACCCGCCGGACGTTGTGGACTGGGAGGCGTCGGCTGACGTGACGGAGGTGTAGGTGAACCGCCACCACCACCACCACCACCACCACCGCCACCGCCACCACCACCACCGTAGGGGGGTGGACTTGTTGTCCTTGGCGCCTCGCCTGGAAACTTGATAAACTTCTTTTGCCATAGAATGAAATGGCGCTTGACATCTCCAAGTCTTTTCTCCCCTTCAGGTGTAGCAATGTCAATCTCCAGGTCCTCAAACCCTTGGACTATGTCCTCCACCGTGACACGAGCATAGCCATCTTGAATGGGGTTGTTGTGGTGGAGTGCTCCAGGTAAACATGGTAAAGCACTGCCGATGGCTACCTTCATGGACATGTTCCCGATAGGATAATACAGATGACATTCTTTCATCTCCTTTATATCGTCCACGGGGTAGCGAGGAGGCTCCGGTGCAGTAATTTCGACCACCAGAGGCTCCGGTGCAGTAATTTCGATCGTCGGTGCATCTGCACCAGCCGGTGGGGCCTCCGTGGAAGCCACGCTGCTTCTCCGCTGCTGGCTTCCGAGATCCGCTGGATGATCTTCATGCTGCGCCCGAGCTGCATCTCTTTCGGCTACTAGTACACTCACGGTTTTC
The DNA here is from genome assembly GCA_032464435.1 of Aegilops umbellulata. Lineage (NCBI taxonomy): Eukaryota > Viridiplantae > Streptophyta > Magnoliopsida > Poales > Poaceae > Aegilops > Aegilops umbellulata. The sequence continues at coordinate 617,416,001 of CP136058.1, read as the reverse complement.
TTCATCACATCCATTTCCGATGCCAACCGCGCCACAACATCTGCTTCCCGATCCATCTTTCTCTTACGGCTTCTGTAACCGTACGGGTCATCGTTCTGGGGGAACCCTATTTTCCACGGAATGTGCCCCATGCCTCGTACACGTCCTTCGTGTTCAGGATTCCCGAGGGCTTTTGTCAGTGCGTCGTTCTCTCTGTTGAACTTGATCTTCCCCTCTTGAGCATCCCTCATTGCGTCAATAAGGGCTTGGGTGGGTTTAATTATTTTGCCCTGGTAAACACACTCCCCTGTCTCCGGGTTCAGCGTTCCCCCATGCCCGTACCACCAGCTTTTGGCCCTTGGGTCCCATCCCTCCGTACCTGGACGGATTCCTCGCGCCCTCAGCTCGTTCTCCATCTTCTCCAACCTAGGCTGCCAAAGGCGATACCCTCCTGGCCCCATAATATGATTGTACTCCTTCTTAGCCGCATTTTCCTTATTTTTTTTCGATATTTGAATGAACTGCTCCGATTTCTTTTGCTTCACAAATTCTGGCCAATCATGTTTCAGTTTCTCATATTGTCCTTTGAAATCCGGAGTCTTGTTCTGCTTGACAAAGTCATGGGCTAGATTTTGCTTGAATTTCCGGAATGCGTCAGCCATCTTATGAAGAGCGAACTGTTTGACTAGCCTCCTCCTCTCCTTGTTTTCCTCAATCTTGTTACCCTCCTCATCGAATTTGTTGTATTCCGGAGGTAGAACGAAATGTTCCATAAGCTTCTTGAAGCAATCTTTTTTTGTTCTCTTATCGACAAAAGTGAAACCAGCAATTCGTGCCTTCTTTGGCTTATTCCACTCCTGGACGGTGATCGAGACGTTGTCTCTAACAACGGCTCCGCATTGGCTGACAAACTTGGTGGCGTTCTTGCGGGGCTCCAGCGGCCTGCCGGTTGCACTGTCGACAACCTCGATGGTGCATGTTTCTCCTTGTTTCATCGTCTTGGTTGCGCCACGCTTTGACGACGTACTCGATTGTTTCGACGATCCGGCCGAGGGCTAAAATAAGAAAGAGAGTCGCGCGCGTTAGTACACACATATTTATTCAAATCAGTTAGTTTGTATCACCAGAGGCTCAATGTATATATATATATATACCTCGGCGCTGGAGGTGGTTGCTACTTCCATTTGAAGATCGTCGTTTATCGAAGTTTGTTCGGCATCATCTTGCTGACGGCGCCCTTCATCTTCACCGTCAAGGTTCAGATAAGAAGAGATATCATCTTCTTCTTGTCCGGTCGGCACATATAGAATATCGCCGTTTATGATGCCGAACATATGTGCTTCACCGTCCGGATCATAGTTGTCCATAATCGGGTCAGCTCTATCGTCCGCCATTATGTCAGTCCTGAAAACATGTAGTAAAAACAAATTAATTAAGTGAAGAAGGGGGGCGGTGGCGGTGGCGGTGGCGAAAGGGCGGTGGCAAAAGGAGGGGCGAGGAAGGGGTGGGAGAGGGTGTCGCGGTAGAGCGTGAGACGGGGCGGCAGACGACGGCGTCACGGAGAGGGAGGCGAGGACAACACACATGTATAACCCTCGCCGCCCTCTCTCGATCCCAAAAAAAACACCGCGGAGTTTTACTTTTTTTGTTGTTAATTATCAAGTTTTATATACGTTTTTTTGGTTAATTATCAACTTTTACGGTTTTTTGTTAATTATCAAGTTTTAAGTTATTTTACCGTTTTTGTTAAACTAATTAACTAGTTAAAATTAAAAAGAACAAAAAAAAGAAAAAAAAAGAAAAAATTCCGGTGGCCTGCGGCGCCCCTCTCTCTCTCCACGATCTCGCTCTCTGGCCCGTGGCGCGCGCCGGCGGCGTTGAGGGCGGGCGAGCGAGGCGGCGCGCGCGCGGTGGGCGAGGGAGGCCAGTGATAGCGGCCGGCGGCGCCGTACGTGGGCGAGAGGGGGCGGCGCGCGTGGGCCGGGGCAGGGCGCGGTGTGCATACGGCGGACGGGGCGGCCGGGGCGCGAGACGATGACAGCGCGGCGGGCGACGGCGGGCGGCGTCGAGGGCGCGCGAGGGCGACGGCGGGCGGCGTTGAGGGCGAGGGCGACGGCGGCAGGCCTTCGGCGCGGCAGATCGGAGAAGACGAGAAATAGAGGCGACGGTTCGGGCCCTTGTATTTATAGCCCCCCCCTTTAGTCGCGGTTGGTCTGGCCAACCGCGACTAAAGGGTAACCTTTAGTCGCGGGTCGCCTCCCCAACCGCGACTAAAGGGTTTTTTGGCGGGTTTTTGCGTTCCGGCGCGCAACGACCTTTAGTCGCGGTTGGCCAGGCCAACCGCGACTAAAGGTATTTTTCAAAATACTTTTTCTTTTTCAAAATCTTAAAAATACAAATAATATATCAAAAAATTTAGAAAAATAAAACTATTTCAATTCAATATGTTAAAAACACAAATATTGTATCAAAAAATTCAGAAAAATAAAACTAATTCAATTCAAAATTCTAAAAATACAAATAATATATCAAAAAATTAAGAAAAATAAAACTAATTCAATTCAAAATGTTAAAAATACAAATAATATATCAAAAAATTCAGAAAAATAAAACTAATTCAATTCAAAATCTTAAAAAGACAAATAATATATCAAAAAATTAAGAAAAATAAAACTAATTCAATTCAATATGTTAAAAATACAAATAATATATCAAAAAATTCAGAAAAATAGAACTAATTCAATTCAATATGTTAAAAACACAAATATTATATCAAAAAATTCAGAAAAATAAAACTAATTCAATTCAAAATTCTAAAAATACAAATAATATATCAAAAAATTAAGAAAAATAAAACTAATTCAATTCAAAAATAAAACTCACGCCGGAGCAGCGGATGAATCCCCGCTGGCATCCCGATAACCAGCATACTTGGGACGCCTTCTTCATCAATCGGCGTGAGAGGGCGCTCGCTAGGTATGAGGAGGACGGTCTGCCTCCTGGGAACTTCCACGAGGCCGGCCGTCGGCTATGGTGGTACGGCCGGACTCTGCAGAGCGTCATGGACTACATCACGGCCGGCGATATCCTCCGCCTGCGCTACCCTCAGTTCGAGCCACGAGCGCCGCCCGACGACAGCGACGACAGCAGCGACGACGACGGCGGCAACTTAGAAGGCGACGACTACCAGTACAACGGCGGCGGCTATGAAGACTACGAGTATGCATATTATACGCCTAGGCAGGAGTATGACTAAATCACTCCAAATTTCATGTATCATCAGCGGTATCTCGAATCATTCAAAATGGACACCAAACACATCACGGGTAATATAATTCACATGATCCATTCAACAAAGTTTGGTACAATAAATTATTACACATCATTTCTTCCCTTGTGTCCCTGCTTGCTTACGATTGTGCCGTATCCATGGAGCATCCTCATCATTTAACTTAATGCTTGGGTCGGTGTTCACTTTGAAGGGCGGAATTTCAGCAAACATATTATAATCTTCTGACATGTCTGTCTTGTCCTCCACTCCCACGATGTTTCTTTTCCCTGAAAGAACAATGTGGCGCTTTGGATCAACGCATGATGTACTGATCGTTTTCTTATCTTTCCGTTTACTCGGTTTGCTACTCATGTCCTTCACATAGAAAACCTGAGCGACATCTTTCGCTAGGACGAATGGTTCGTCAAGGTAACCAAGATTGTTGAAATCCACCATTGTCATTCCGTATTGCTGGTCCACCTTTACCCCACCTCCTGTTAGCTTGAACCATTTGCACCGGAACAAAGGGACCTTAAAGGAGGGTCCATAGTCAAGTTCCCATATCTCCTCTATGTAACCATAATATGTGACCTTTTGCCCATTCTCGGTTGCTGCATCAAAGCGGACACCACTGTTTTGGTTGGTGCTCTTTTTATCTTGGGCGATCGTGTAAAATGTATTCCCATTTATCTCGTACCCTTGGAAAGTCGTTATAGTCAAAGATGGTGTCTTGGCCAACATGTACAGCTGATCTACAACATCATTGTCATTCATTAAATGTTTTCTCAACCAACTGCCGAAAGTCTCCATGTGGGCCTTCCTAATCCAGGATTCAGGCTTCCCCGGGTTGTCCGAGCGTAAAATATTCTTGTGTTTCTCAAAGTACGGAGCCACCAAGCTGGAATTGGTCAGTAGAGTGTGGTGTGCTTCAGTCAGAGAATGGCCGTCCATACATATCGTTGATTTCCTTCCGATCGTGCCTTTTCCACTTAGTCTCCCCTCGTGCCGCGATCGAGGAAGACCAATCGGCTTAAGGTCAGGAACAAAGTCAACACAAAACTCAATTACCTCCTCATTTCCATAGCCCTTGGCGATGCTTCCTTCTGGCCTAGCACGGTTACGAACATATTTCTTTAATACTCCCATGAACCTCTCGAAGGGGAACATATTGTGTAGAAATACAGGACCGAGAATGAAAATCTCTTCGACTAGGTGAACCAGGAGGTGCGTCATAATATTGAAGAAGGATGGCGGGAACACCAACTCGAAACTGACAAGACATTGGATCACATCGTTCTGTAACCGTGGTAGAACTTCTGGATTGATTACCTTCTGAGAGATTGCATTGAGGAATGCACATAGCTTCACAATGGCTACTCGAACATTTTCCGGCAGGAGCCCCCTCAAAGCAATCGGAAGCAATTGCGTCATAATCACGTGGCAGTCGTGAGACTTCAGGTTTTGGAACTTTTTCTCCGCCATGTTTATTATTCCCTTTATATTGGACGAGAATCCAGACGGGACCTTCATACTGCTCAGACATTCAAAAAAGATGACCTTCTCTTCTTTGGTCAGAGCGTAGCTGGCACGACCTTGAAACCATTCCGGATGCCGGTCATCAGGGTCTTTCAAACGTTGCTGGTCCTGCCGTGCTTCCTTTGTATCATTTGTCTTCCCATACACGCCCAAGAAGCTTAGGAGGTTCACGCAAATATTCTTCGTAACGTGCATCACGTTGATTGCAGAGCGGACTTCTAGGACTTTCCAATATTCTAGCTCCCAGAATATAGATTTCTTCTTCCACATGGCTGCGTGCCCGTCAGCTCCCTTCGGAACTGATTGTCCGCCAGGACCCTTTCCAAAGATGACTTTCAAATCCTTGACCATATCAAATACCTCAGCACCAGTGCGTTCTGCAGGCTTCGGCCGGTGATCTGCCTTGCCGTTGTAATGCTTGCCTTTCTTTCTTACTGGATGAATTTTCGGAAGAAATCGACGATGCCCAAGGTACACGTTCTTCTTACAATTTGGCAAATGTACACTTTCAGTCTCATGTAAGCAGTGCGTGCATGCATTGTATCCTTTATTTGACAGTCCCGAAAGGTTACTAAGAGCAGGCCAATCGTTGATGGTTACGAAAAGCAACGCTCGTAGGTCAAATTCCTCTTCTTTGTGATCATCCCACACACGGAAACCAGGTCTGCCCCACAGCTGTAAAAGTTCATCAACTAATGGCCTTAGGTACACATCGATGTCGTTGCCGGGTTGCTTCAGACCTTGGATGAGCACTGGCATCATAATGAACTTCCGCTTCATGCACAACCAAGGAGGAAGGTTGTAGATGCATAGAGTCACGGGCCAGGTGCTATGGCTGGAGCTCTGCTCGCCAAAAGGATTCATGCCATCTGTACTTAGACCAAATCTTATGTTCCTTGCGTCAGCTGCAAAATCTTTGAACTCTCTGTCGATCTTTCTCCATTGCGTTCCATCTGCGGTGTGTCTCAACTCCCCGTCCGACTTACGGTCCTCTTTGTGCCATCACAACAACTTGGCATGCTCTTTGTTCCTGAACAGACGTTTCAACCGTGGTATTATAGGAGCATACCACATCACCTTGGCGGGAACCCTCTTCCTGGGTTTCTCGCCCTCAACATCGTCACCAGGGTCATCGCCTCTAATCTTATAACGCAATGCAGTGCATACCGGGCATTCATTCAAATTCTCGTATTCACCGCGGTAGAGGATGCAGTCGTTGATGCATGCATGTATCTTCAGAACCTCTAAACCTAGAGGGCAGACAACCTTCTTTGCTTCGTACGTACTGGCGGGCAACTCGTTATTCTTTGGAAACATATTCTTCAACATTTTCAGCAAGTTTTCAAATGCCGAGTCAGCTACACCTGCCTGTGCCTTCCATTTCAGCAAATCCAGTGTGCAGCCCAGCTTTTTCAGACCATCATCGCATCCGGGGTACAACGACTTTCTGTGATCCTCTAACATGCGATCCAAATTCTCCCTTTCCTTTTCAGTTTCGCAGCGTCTCCGTGCATCAGCAATGGTCCGACCAAGATCATCAACGGTCTCATCACGTGCCTCTTCTTCACCTTCACCTTCCCCTTCACCTTCAGCATCCTCCATGAAAGTATCACCGAAATGAGCAAGATAGCTTTCATCGATGAAATCATCCCCTTCTTCATCTTCTTCCATTATAACCCCTCTTTCTCCATGCTTGGTCCAACAATTATAGTTTGGCATGAAACCGTGCCGAAGCAGGTGCAGGTGAACTTCTCTTGAGGAAGAGTAACCCTTCTGATTCTTACAGTCAACACATGGACAGATAACAAAACCCTTCTGCTTGTTCGCATTAGCCACTACGAGGAAATCTTTCAAACCCGTAGTAAACTCGCGGGAGAGTCGATTACCGTACATCCATTGCCGATTCATCTGCATTATTATAATATAAAATATATAATTAACCATCATGCATTTGTTAAACTAACTAGCTATAAACAATAGAAATTAAACAATGAACAACACACATGCATATTTTATCAATGACACACATGCATGAAAGGTTCAAGTTGCTAACCGCGATCGAGGAGGAAAAAATAAATGAGGAACCTCAAGTGTGGCTCCAACACTTCATATCATGTTTGTTTCACGCTCTTGGGGCATTTCATCAAACACCTTGTGTGCATAAGAGGAACCAAAAGCAAACCTACACCCCCTTGTGAAGCTTGTGAAGAGAAGTGGCACCAAATGGCTAAGTGAGTGTGCTGAACTGGTATATATAGGGGAGGAGCTTTAGTCGCGGTTGGCCTGGCCAACCGCGACTAAAGGCCTTTGGGCACCTTTAGTCGCGGTTGGCCTGGCCAACCGCGACTAAAGCCCCTCACGTGCACCAGCTGGCCACCGAGCGCCCTGGGCCCAGGCCTTTGGTCGCGGTTCGTCTGCCGAACCGCGACTAAAGACTTCATTAGTCGCAGTTCCTACAGTTCCGCGACTAATGGGGCTGGACGGAAGCCTCTTTTTCTACCAGTGAATGGGATTCGGATCGGCTCAAATTCCACCCCAATTAGCACCGACGATGGAACCGAGTTACTTTGAAGTCGCTAGTTGAATGATTGTTCCAAAAAAACCTAGTTAAGAGGTTTCTCTTGCAAATGTTATTTCAATTATGTTCTTGTGGTGATAATCGAATTTTGGTGATTTTTTTCAGAGGAATGGGATTGCTTTGGTTGGATCCTTAGTATCTCTTGAACTTATCGTCCAAATTACACGTCGTCCAAAAATATTTTAGAAAGCTTACGGCCGTTTTCCCCCATTTTCTGTTTTTGTTTTCTGCCGGTTCTTACTTGGGTTTTGTTCTTTTTTGCTTCTTAATTTGGGAATATTTTTTAAAAATTGTAAACTTTTTTTCTAGTCGTGAACGTTTAATATTCAGTGCTCCAGTATATTAAAGGTCCGTCTATGTCTCAATCAATTGATGGTTGAGTGCATCATAACGATGCAGAGGCCAGGGATTTAAACCTCCTTTTTGAAGAAAAAAATGTCTCAATCAATTGATCTTTTCATAAGTCCCGAGTGTAACATCTGTATTGAAAAGTGCAACTTGCACTTCTTTACTCAACTGCAAAAGAATTTAAGAAAAATACAAGTTAATTAACTAACACTGCATTTTCTTGAATCGACGGGGACTTAAGAAAATCAACTTAGCAACACCCACAAATGAATTTAACTTTGCCTCGCTTTTCGTGTGCAATGAACACTGAATATGTTCTTCCCTTCTGAATTAATTAGTTCCTATGTTCTTTCCTTTTAAAAAGTAATCAGTTCCTTTTGTACGCGAAAGCATTGGGAATATCGTCTATATTTGTTGTAAGTGGGAAATTAGTTCCTTTGTTCTTTTCGTTTTGAAGCAATTTTAGTTCCTCTCTTACGGGAAACATTACGAATATTGTGTATTTTTTTGTAAGTGGGAAATTAGCTCCTTTGATCGGCTGTGTACTTGAATTAGTTAACTAGCTATGATGATTGTGTGGTGCTCGTATTGTTATATGCATTCATATTTGCAATTGCATACTTCATCGAAAGTAGACTAGTCATCACATTAAACAGAGAATCAGCCAGTAGTCTTCCACGAAAAGAGAAGGAAAAATGGCGTCCCCTTCTTCGCCACCAGCCACATCGAGCCCTTCGCCTACCTAGCAATCTGCCTTGCTGCCGCCACAGCCGTGGAAGCCACCGTCGCCGTCACGCCGGCCAACGCCTCGGTCGTTCAGTCTTTGCTGGAGCGACGTGAACACTTCGGAGCAGCAGCTGTCAATGTAGCGACATACCCGTTCCCGACTGTGGACGGCCTCCCGGTGGGTGTGGAGAACCTCGGCGAGGCTGCGGCGGCCGACTCATGGCGCATCGACACCGCCGCTCTGAGCGACGCCCTGATGCGCCCCATGCAGCAGCAGCTCGTCAAAATGCAGTCTTATTTCGTTTTTCTATTATTTTTTCATACATTATATTTTTATAGTTTTCCTATTCTTTTCTATTGTAACTCCACACCATAATATTTTTATTATATCTTCACACCTTGATTTATCCGTAGGCTAGGTTTTAGGCAACACCCTCACTCATGGGCCCCGCGCGGTCTATCCTTTGACCAGCTTCGAAAGGCGGGCACGTTGCTTCGTTGACCATGAAATTTTGTGTGCTTTTAAAGGGGGCCATCGCATGACACGTGCCCGAACCTAGCACATTTCGTGTCTAAGTCGTGGTGTGGCGTTGTTCTCAAATCTTCCTGTGTTCTATTTCGGGCGTAGTCATGTGCCTTGTGGGTGATCCGGTTATCCTATGATCTGCTTTGTAAGAGGCCTTTCAAACCATTTCGTATCGTTCTATGGTGTAATTTGGTCCGTACTTTATTTATAAAGCGAGGCGAGAGTCCTGTTTTGAGAGAACATGACGTGGGTAAGTCAATTAATCCAAGGAGTAGCAGATCTGCTTAAACCTGGTGAGATGTTCGTCTGCGACGACCATGAAGAGGTTGATGCCACCTTTCGCCTTGTGTGACGGCACAAATAACATGAGCCCCTCGACGGGCAAGTCCGGCGGCAGCAGAGCAGCAGGCGCCCCCGTGCCAAAGTCGACCTGATGGAAGTTGAACCCTAGCCAGCTGTCCACCTCTACGTCCGGGCAGAACATCGAGCCTGCAGGGGCCGCCGTCGCGATCAGCTCCTCCCCGTTCGCTTCAGCCACTCCGCCAAAGTTCACGAAGGACTGCACATACCCCCCGTTGATGCGTGCCACGGCGTCGCGGATGGTGTCAACCATGCTGCTGTAGCTCGAGCTGAAGACGTCCCGGACATGAAGCCTTGGGAACGCCCACAAAACCATGTTCCCGAATAAGTTCATCGGCATGGGAGGGTCGGCCCTGCCCCTGCAGTTCACGGCCACCCTCACCTTGATGAACTCCTCCGGTTTGAGGCCCCGCGCCTCCGTGATCTTCTTCCAGACATGCGCGAGCAGGCACTGGAACGTGCTGCAGCGGGCGCCCACGCGGGCTTTGAGATCGGCGACGAACTCGGCCGTGAAGTGCACCGTGAGGTTTTTGATCCTGTCCATGGGAATGATGGCGTATGCTGTGGCACCGTCCCCATGCGTGAACTCCAGTGACCGATGGTCGAACACCGGCGTCGGCATGCTCCTCGGCACGACGGTTTTCGCGCGGTCGAGGAATGGGGTTGGCATGGTGAAGTCCTCACCCTCTCGGACCGCTGTCGCCCACGCGGTGAAGAACATGCTCATGGAGTGACCGTCGGTGGTATGGCGGTGGTAGCATATCCCGACCACGAGACCACCGCACTTGTACCTGTTCAGCTGAATCTGCAGCAGCGCCGCCCCAATCGTCTCCTGTACATATACTCTTGTATAAACAGTTTGGTGCATGCATGTTATTGAATTCTTGCTTCAATCAACTCATTCAAAATTAAGTACAAACTGGTGAAAAGAGACGCGCAATATATACGCTTAATGATACAACATATGGACTTACAAACTTTGCAGGTCAACAAAAAAATATTACTTTTTTCATTCACTAAGCGGCAGTGTCATAGCCAGGATCTGCCCAAGCCCCAAGCCAACCTTGTATCTATAGTGACTATTGTTACGACAGTGCTTCACTATTGCTACAGTCAGCGAAGGGATTGCTTGTTGCGCCCCGAGACATGGCCCTAGCAGCCTAGGGCCTGCCTATGCCCCTGCTAAGCGGCGCATATATAATCCTCATTGGTTACACACACCAGCTCCTATATGATTTTTTTTAAAACCGAGGCAAAAAATTTGCCTCATTCATTAATGAAGAGAGAAAGAGGGTTCGTGGTGCAATACATCGGCTCCAACACATAGCCCGTCAAAGAATATACAATACCACAAAAAAGTAGGACTACTCTCGCCGCATGATGCCACTCGGATTCCTAGCCTCTGCAGCGATCCATAGTTTGGCCTCGGCCTAGATGAGTTTGAAAATGTAGAAGGGAGGCGTGGACTTCTTTCTGAACACTCTAGCATTTATCTCGTTCCAAACAACCCAACACACAAGCTTAGTGAGGGAAGCCATGGCCTTCCCGTGCGCAGTATTGGCCTTCGACATATTGGTCCATCAACTCTATGTGTTCTGCTTCGCCGCCCTCCTATATATATTTTGACCATGTCATGGATGACCCAGACTATTTGTGGGTCCCACCAAGATGATGTGTCATCCGCGTGACATGAAAATCGGGGCCTAACTTCACATGATTGGAAGATGTGCCAAGTTAATCGCCGATGAGCGTACAAGCAATGCTAGGGAATCCATGCGTCTTGTGTTTTTCCATTCCAACGGGATGCTAGCTATGCTAATAGATCCATGCCCATGCATTGAACGTTATTGTTAACAACGAGAAGGAGGAAAACTCTGATCCATACAAGAAACAACAGTGGTAATTTACAAAAAAAATAGCAATGGTGGGAATTGTATTTATATTTATAAAGAAGAAAAAGAGCAGTAGTGCGATTTTACCAAAAAAGAAATAATAAAGGACCGAAATGAATCCGGATTTCTCTTTTTCTTTTTTTCTATGTGTATGAGACTGTGTATATTGTTAGTTGGACAGACTTCATATATGTCTTTTTTTTGCAACTAGATTTTATATATGTCTGATCGACTAGAAGAAGTACATTTTTGGCAAACAAAGACAATGAGAGTATGAGACGGTAGCTTGAGAAGGGAAGGTGTACTACGTGGATAGAACAAGACGTGCCAAGTTAATCACCGATGAGCTTACGAGTATTGCAGGGAACCCGTCCGTCCTGATCCATACAAGAAACAACAATGGTAATTGCCGACAACGAGACGAAGGAAAATTCTGACCCATACAAGAAGCAATGGTGGTAATTTGGAAAAGAAAAGAGCAATGGTAGGAATAGTATGTAGAAAGAAGAAAAAAGCGGTAGAAGGAGGGTATGGGACGGTAGCTTGAGAAGGGAAGGTGTACTACGTGGAATCGTGGATAGAACAAGACGTGCCAAGTTAATCACCGATGAGCGTACGAGTAGTGCAGGGAACCGGTCTGTCCTGATCCATACAAGAAGCAACAGTGGTAATTTGGGGGGGGGGGGGGGGGAGCAATGATGGGAATAGTGTTTACAAAGAAGAAAAAGAGCAGTAGTGGGATTTTACCAAAAAAATAAAAAGGGGGGAGCAATGATGGGAATAGTGTTTACAAAGAATGAAAGATCGAGAAGGGAGGTTATGAAATGTGAGTCTCGTATCACTTTACTTTTTCCTTAACAATACTTATTTTTTGCACTATTTCTTTCTTACTTTGTTGTGAATATAATATGTTCTTTTGTTCATCCTTTACAGAAAGTTGCAAATGAAACGTTCCAAAGTCATCCTTTTGCCTATTATTTCCGGAATATGTAAAGAAGTGTTATTTTATGACTTTGCTCAGCCAATACTCGCTACTCGGTATGATTTTTTTAGATGTAATAATAATATCACCTGCATATTGTTGCTTTTTATATCGCTCTCGGCCATTATCTATGTTGTTGCACCACTATAGTTTCTGCTAGCGGCTTAGCGTGGGAAGCGGTTGACACCAGTGCCCATTTTTTCTAGCTTCGTCCCTGACGTGGATAGAACAAGACGTGCCAAGTTAATCACCGATGAGCGTACGAGTAGTGCAGGGAACCCGTCTGTCCTGATCCATACAAGAAACAACAGTGGTAATTGGGGGGGGGGGGGGGGAGCAATGATGGGAATAGAAGAAAAAGAGCAATAGTGGGATTTTACCAAAAAAAATATTGCCAACAACGATACGAAGGAAAACTCTGACCCATACAAGAAACAATGGTGGTAATTTGGAAAAGAAAAGAGCAATGGTAGGAATAGTATGTAGAAAGAAGAAAAAAACAGTAGTGGGATTTTACCAAAAAAGGAAACGAAAATTAAAAAATACCGCTAGAAGGAGGGCTCGAACCTCCGACCTTGTGGTTAACAGCCACACGCTCTAGCCAACTGAGCTATTCCAGCTTGATTGGCTAGTTTTAATTTGCGGTGTTAGTAATTCCGTCCCTAGCTTGTCTTTTCGGCTCTCAATTGTGAGCCTGCGTTGGCACAAGTGAATGGAGTATTTTGTTGTGGTGCCACGTGTGAAACTGTACTCTAACATCTCACCCACTAAACGAACCAGCTACACAGCTCTACCCATGTTGGTTAGTTGAGGGATGCAACTTATGTTTTCATTCAGGAGGGGAGGGTACGGGACGCTGGAGGTGATCACCTGGGCGCAGCTAGGCATCCATCACAAGCCGGTACGAACGTACATATGTCAATCAAATAAACAATAGTCCAGCAACATAACTGAAGATGAAAACATGCATGATGCATCTCACAAAGCAACATACCAAAAATCTTCAGGTTGTTCTGCTAAATGTGGAGGGGTGCTACGCCTCGCTGCTGACATTCATCGACCAGGCCGTCGAGGAAGGCTTCATCAACCCCGCCGCCCGCTGCATCATCGTCTCCGCCCCCACCGCCCACCAACCCATGGAAAAGCTCGAGGTGCAACTAGCATATTACTTAATTTTGCATTTTAGATGTCGATATATTATTACATAATCTTGGTCAAACATATACACAAGTTTGATTTGCATGAAAATCGATACATCATAGACTCTAGAGGGGGAGGGGGGGTACATACAGCTAGAAAATAAGTGAAACATTGTCCAGCTAATTAATTAAGTCATTGTTTCACAGCTAATCCTGATTAATTTGATCTTATACTTGTGTGTCATTACTTGATCCCTAGGGGTATGTGCCTTACCACGACATGGTCGCATCCGGGCTGGACTGAGCGACGGATGGCCTAGAATTCCAATCATCGAGCAGACATTCGCCATTTCTGTCAGCATGATGCATGCATGTGGATCGAAAGAAAATTTTGCTGAAGATTAGCATAAAATATGAAATAGCTAGTTCAAATTGTACTCGTTCGGTTTCGATGTAGTAGCCAACTGGCCTATGGGCTTCTTCTTTCTTTTTGCGAAAAAACTTCCGTCTATTCTTATTTAATCATAGCAGTACAACCATCATCAGAAATAATTAAAATTACATCCAGATCCGTAGACCGCCTAGCGAGTCGAAGGCACGCCGCCGTCATCACCTCTCCCTCGCTAGAGTCGGGCAAAACTTATTGTAGTAGACAGTCGGGACTTCTTTCTTTTCGACGAAGGGTGATTTTTATTGTCTTTAAATGAAGCATCAAGAGGAAGTCGGTGTTGTTGCCGAAGCCTAGCTAGCTCTCTCTGACGTGTATGGATGGAAGTAGACGAAGGAACAAGAGATAGTTTTCCGGCGACCAACGCCCTGGCGACAAACGCCCCGGCGTTCAAACACCCCCTTTTTCTTTTGTTCCAACTGGATAGCTCCGCCCGTGCCGTTACAACGATCAGGGGCTTTTATACCCAGGCTAGTACACAAGCACGAACCCACGCACGTCTAGCTATCTAACCTTATCCTGCAACTCACGTATGCATGCAGCTCGCCGATACGGCCGGTTCAAGAAACTGCTGGACGTAGCGCCCACGCGAGCCTCCGCTCCGCACGCCCGCCTAGCGGCTCGCTCGCCTAGGCTGTGCACACGACGCGTTCCAGCCCGAACACGGACGCGCCACACCCCGGCTGCCCATCCAAACCAAAACACACACACGCCACGCTACTTCATCCCGCACGTCCCACAAGTCCCGCGCGTCTCCCTGACGCGTCCGACGAGTCCGACGAGCCCGACACCATCAGTGCGTCCCGCACGTCCCGCACGTATCCATCACGCCCGACGAGCCCGACCACACACGCCGTGGCTTATTCCAATAGTCGGAACTTCTTCTGTAAGGGTGTGGTCATAACTGAGCCTCAAGGCAGGCATAATATCATGTGTGCCGGTCTCCATCTCCCATTCTTTACTTTCTAGGACCTTTGCCCAGTGAGACAAATCAAGGCGTCTTTTCAGTAATCTACCTACAGTTTTTGCCGCAAGAGGGGAGCCCTTCAATTTTTTCATTATCTTTTCTCCAGTCTCAAGTAACACAATGTGGTCCTCACTAGATTGCTAGGCACCAAAGGCAAATGCTTGGAATAACTTCCTAAACTCTTCAGTGCCTAAGCCTCTCAATCCTAGTGAATGGTCAGTTGTTTTAACCAGTTGTGCCGCTGCCTCAAGCCGAGTTTTGACTAGAATCATGCAACCCATTTCTTGTGATTTTCCTAATGGCAGCAACAAATATTTCCAGCCATTCTCATTATTTTCCCACATATCGTCCAATATAAGCAAAAACCTTTTAGATTTTAATCTTTTTTGAATCAATTCTCTGGGTGTCCCCGCTTCTTCCCCTTCAATTTTAGGAATATACTCCCTCCGTCCCATAATATAAGAACGTTTTTGGAACTACATTTGTGTCAAAAACGTTCTTATATTATGGGACAGAGGGAGCAAAAATGTTCTTATATTATGGGACGGAGGGAGTATCCTTTAATCTCTTCTATCATCTTGGTGGGATTGAAACCGAGAGACAACACACAGAGCCAAACCTTGACTTGAAAATGGTCTTGCACTGCTTGGCTCTGGTATATGTGTTGTGCCAAAGTTGTCTTCCCTATGCCCCCTACACCAACGATCAGAAGCACAGTCAACTTCTCGCCATGGTATATATTTGCCTTTAGTTATATCATGTATAATTGTCTTCATGGTAAGATCCCTCCCATAAAATTTTGGCTCCCTGTCTTCAGAAATGGTAATGCGACTTTGGGCAATGTCTGGGGGAGTGCTACGGCTACAGTTACCAAGAATCTTACAAACTTCGTTTTGCATGGGCTGCAGTTGCTCTACAATGTGCTTCATTTTTTTTGGAGACATCCACCCTATTGAACTCCAATTTTTTTGCTTCTGCCACATGATTTTTCTGTGATGGGACCTGATGCTTGCAGACACCACAATGGAATGACTTGCCGGGACCACTATCATCATCATGAACAGGTAAGGAGGATGAGCAAGTTATGAGTTTGCCAAGCATACCCACGCATCCGCTAGCTTCCTCACGAACCAGGTTAGTGTCTGGCGCTGAGGATGAATTGCCACGTATCTTCTGCTGGGAGCACGGCCAAGCAGCGCAGATGACCCGTTGCCTGGTATCTTCTTCCCGAGGATTATCGGAGCTGGCAGGGGACGAGCAAGCGAGCAGTTTGCCAACAGCTTTGGCGGTGTGCTGAGCATTGGAGAAGAGATTGTGTACTAAACCCTTGGCATGCTTGTCGGCAGCGTTGCAGGTGCCTTAGAGAGATGGTCCTGGATGCGGAAGTAGTCCAGCTCGTCCAAAACATCATCGGCGTCGCACACGAGGTCCCGCAGCTTCTGCAGTAGCTCCTTCATGGCTGGGCCATCGAGCTGCTTGTCGTGGGAACTTTCCAGTAAGGTCTTCACGTACAGCAGCTCCGCTTTGACGTCCATGATGTTGGTGCCGAGCTCCTTGCTAGACCCCCAAGCCTCCAACAAACCACCCACAACACCGCACTGACATCTGCTTGAAGTTTTGGTCTTATCATTGAAGATATCTTTCCAGATGTGTGCTCGTGGCGAGGGGCGGATCCAGAACAAAAACATCCCGATGTCCACGTGCACATCATATATACGAGCTTTGCTACATCAACGGACTAATACGGGGCTTTACGGGGCTTGGCACCCACCCCCACCAGTTAGAATAGGGGGGCGATTAATTAGGAGGAAAGGTTAATTAGCCCAATTAGAAAAGGACAAATCAGCTGATCCGTAAAAGCCTTGCGGGCTGCGATTAATGATGAATCGTCTTGCGGGCTGCGATAATGAAAGGAAACAAGAATGATGCACATGGTCCCTCGGGTAACAAAGTAACAAGGTAACTCTTTGAAGTACCTGATGGATCCTCTTTGAAGTACCACACTCCTCCCACCCAGACAGATAGTAGGGCACCCATTGCCACAACTAGTGGTTGGGGCCCGCCATTGCGGGCCGCTTGAGAGGGAGTTGTGCGCCCGTTTCTCTATCTTATCTTCCCTACTAATAAACCAGCGATTGCTTCTGGTCGTCCGTCGTTAGGAGTTTTGCAGAAAAGTCCCTCCGTTTCTGAAAAATTAACCCGCAGTCCTTTATTAAGTGAGAAAAACGTTTCGTTCAGGTTGTTTTCCAAAACTCCCCCTGTAGTTTTCAATATTCAACCTGCAGTCCACCAGCACAAAAAAGCACGGGCTCTCCCTCGCCTCCCGATCTCAGCCGCTAGGAGGCGACCGACCCCGGCGACGCTAGATCTGGTGCTGCGCCGGCCGCCAGTCGACGCCGACGAGGATTTGCCCCCTCTCCCGACCCACGTCTCTCTCCCTCTTTCGCGAAATAGGGTTGGGCGCCGCGCCGTTTTCCTGGTTGAAGGCGGCCAGAGCGCCGCACGGGAGGCCCTTGTCGGGTGAAGCCCCGGATCACGGCGTTCCCGCGGAGGGAGAGGGCGGCGGAGTCGAGGATGGGCGCGGCAGGCGGAACCCCGTCCTCCTTTGTCCTCTCCCGTCGAGCGCCGGATCGAAGAAGCATCAGCTCCCCCACCTCCATCCCGTCTCCTCTCCTACATCGGCCACACCATGCCGCACTCGTGGAGAAGAGTCGCGGAAGCACGACGCCGGCTGCGGCGGAGTGAGGAGAGCTCGTCAGGTCATCTTCTCCCTCCAAGGAAGGTTCAGGCCCAACCTCCACGCCATTAGCTCCACCCCATATCTGTTTCCTGTCAGGTTAGTTTCAGGTCCGCTTAATATTTTTAGGTTAGCTCATCTAAAAAATAGTTTCAGGTTAGTCTGCATAATTAAGTTAGAAGTGTTATTTGGTTGTCTGTCATTGTTACTCATCTGATCTGAATCTAATGAAATATGTATTGTACCGAAGGATGGTTCAGCGCCTATTTCTGTGTGATTGTCACTGTTCTGGACTTGTGGTGGATAGAGTAACACAAAAGACTTGCAAGCATTACTAGCATAAACCTTGTGCAGGAACCTTGCACAAGCATTTAGTAATGACCATGCTAAAAAAACATTTAGTAGTGACTGACGCCTTCCGTGAATCCACCACCATTTTTGCTACATTGCATTACGTAGCAGGTTTTTATTTCTTTGAGAAACACTACTGCTACAGCCGTTTGCATGCCAACTGTTCGGTCAATTGCCCCAATAGACCGGAGGTAATTTTCTGTTTTTTTTTACTTTGGTGTTTCCATGTTATCACGACCACTGCCACTGAACAAGACTAATCTTATATGGAAGGCATCAATAGCGATCTCATCAATGGATTGTCACCAGAGGTATGTAATGCCTCGACCTCCCTCAAAAACAGCCCTGCTGCTTTGCTTGTGAAACTGTGTTCCTCACAGTAGTTGTTTTTGATGTTACTGTAGTTGGTACACCACTGTATGATCGATGAATTCAATCGATTTTCCTTTGTTTGCACTGTTGTATAATGAATGTTACTGATTTGCCTCCCTTAGATCTACCCCTGTTTCAGTTTATTTTTCTGAAAAATTGGTGCCACTTCTGATTGCTCACAATTTCAGTTTGGCGAATATCTACATGGTCGGTATATTTGCGGAGTAGCATCTGATAAAATCTCACTATAGTGGTATCGATTTCAATGTTATTTATCTGCCCTAGAATCTCACAAGTGCACTTAGTTGGAAACATGCATGCAAAATTTACTTTTTTCTACTTATGTTACTTTCCTGCCTGGTCATCATGCCAGCTCTAGCATCCATGTATATGATTTCTCAAGGGTCATATTCTGAATAATAACGCAAGGTACTTTGAGTAAAAGTTCTGCAAATCTGTGCTCCTGGAAAGCTAGGGTTTGTAGGGACAAAATGTACTCGATTGCTCGACAAAGTATGACAACAAGCTAAGAATCTGTCATATATCACGAATTTACATGGCTGCCTTGTCGGCATAATCAGTGGCGGAGACAGGGGGGACCAGCAGGGGCCCTGGCCCCCCCTAACAACAGGGATTTCATGATAATTTGCTTATGAACAGTACATGATTACTTGTTATTTGCTGCTAAAAGCTCATTTTTCTAAGGTTTGGCCCTCCCTGACATGTTTTAGCATCACTCGGCCCCCCTGATCATACTTTCCTGGCTCCGCCACTGGGCATAATTCATATGTTTTGTTCTGTCTAATTTGTTGTCAAGTTTTGGAACACGAATCGATGGCGAACCAGCATCAGTAGTCCTTCATGTATTCAAACCTTAGATGCCATTGCCCAGGCCTATTTGTATAGAAATCAAAGACCGAGAATATGACGGTATCTCCCTGTTTTCCTACTTCATCAGTATTGCACCTATTTAATCATTACATTGGGGATGCCTTATATGTTGTATTACATGTGTTGTTTTCTTCTTCATCTAGAGAGTACTTCTATTCTGCTTAGGATTGTCTTTGCCAACTGGGATGCTTGTATTAAGTAAACAACATCGGTCTCTACTCTACTCTTAAACTAACATAGTCCACAGCTGGGATGCTTAGGAAACAGTAAGAATTTTAGGCATTACCTAAAAGAGTACAATCTGGTATTCCTAGAAATTAAGGAGCTCTTAAAATTATGTTATCCATTCATGACATATCCACAAAACGTGCAATGGTTTCTGAGCAGGCACAAAGTCCACACGTGTCCCAGCCCGAGACATGAACAAAGCGTCAAAGAACAACAGTAGTACATTTCCTGGACTAAGTATCTCCTTTAATCATGGACATAAATTATTTTCTGGCTTCTTCTCCACACTTTTCTTTAACACCTCAGTTTCCAACAAGGTCTCTTTGCGGTGCGACGGCACACATAATTTTCTTTCCCTTTTTGAGGCACTGTTGCACATTATGCAGCGAACCATATTTAGGCCGGCTTGGTTACTTTTATACCAAGCTAGCTGATCAAAAGGCACACAATTAGTGTATGCACGCAAGAGTTGTTGGCGGCTAAAATCATGAAGCAACGGATTGACAAATCGTGGCCAGCATACAGGCAGGCGAAGATAGCCAATGTATTTGCATGTTTTCTTGACTTATATTACAATGCATCCACAATAAAAGCTAAATTACATAATGCTATTCTCCCATATACAATGAAACTTATCTTTTCATGGAATTCAAAATGTTTTCTAATAGCTCACTCATGTATATTGATCTGGGTAGTTTATATGTTATTCTGGTTGACATTTATCACTTAAAATTAATTGTATACTATAATGGTAATATCCAACTTGGTCCCCTTTGAATTGCTTAGGACATTTATGTTAGATCTTCGAACTTAGTGAATTCCCCAAGCATCTTTGTAATGTTGGAATTCTCTGGCTTTTGATAAAAGAAAAGTTCAATTCTAACAGATTAGTTAAAATCCTTCAAATTTACTTTCGGTGAACCATATGATAATGGCCAATCCGCTTTTACAAAGTATACAGTGACAATGTATTTCACATGATGAAATTTTGGTTTTAGGGTAAAGATATTGAATGTATGGCACTTACCTTTTTTATGGTGGGTGTGTGGCACTTGATATGATGCCATGATGGAGTGACTCCTGGGTGCAGTGGTGTACATGTTCCTCCATGGCAAGGGCCACCGCATCATGGGCCTCCTAACCAAGGTTATGTAGTTGTGTGTCACCAGGGCAATCCCCATGTAACTGATCTTATTACCCCCTATATGTAGCATGGCCAGCTTGCGTTTATTGATTCAGTAAACGGGGTGTTGGTTTGTGTTTGTTTTTCCGTAGCCTTCTAAATTCCACAACTGGAACTGGAACGTGTACGGTTTGGTTGCAAAGATGTACTTCAACATGTGATTTGTTCTTTGAAATTGAATTCAGATCTTGAGTACTACTTTTATTTTGAAGAAGTATGTGCATGATTTCACAACTCGAAAATGGCAACGTATATAGCAGAAATGTGATCCCTCTTTCAGTGCAACCAAAATGTATAGCACAGCTTTGTATACATCAATTTCAATATGAAATCTATATTTGAACTTGAACATTTGTCTCACCTGCATCCAGAGAGAGAACACACTATGTAATTGATGAGATGGTCTGATCATATACTGGGAACATCATTAGTATTAGGTTCCCTTTCTGGGTCTACGATATTTTGTGCTCGCACTTGACTGTTTTTTCATGTACCACAGTATTTTAGTTTTCAAATAGATTGAAATAGTCTTTCTATACAAATTATGTAGTTTTCACTATAGTTATTTTTTATTCCAAAAAACGAGGAAATCTGATGGTGCAGACAATGCCACATTGAAAGATAGGCATGTGAAGATTCGGCTTGAGAGTTCATGAAGGGTTCTTATGTCTCGATCACAATAGAGCATCTACAGTTGGGCTAGCCAAACTGGCCGGATGGACGCTCGGTGTCCCAGTCGAGCTTCCCAAACAGGTCACAGACGTCCGGGCTATCCGGCATCCCTGAAACCAAGCCCAAATCCCCACATATAACCTCACTTCGGATGAACACTAGACCGAAATCTAAGACAATGCCATATTGAAAGATGGGCTTGCGAAGATTCGGCTCAAGAATTCCCGAGGGTACTTCCGTGTTTATCATATTTGTTTTCACACCTTGGACATTGTGTTTTCCCGTTGCAACGCACGGGCATCTTTACCTAGTAAAGATAAAAAAAACTCAACTTCATCTCAAAATTTTAAAAAACTTTCTCGCATCACGTGAGCATCACATCCATCTCAAAAAGGGAAAGAAAAAGGCTAGAAAAAATTTCTCAAAAAGAAAAAGGAAAAAAGTCTCACCTCCATCTTGCAAAAATAATCTAAGAAAAAAATCTCTCACCATGGCCAACTAGCAATTTTGAGATAAGATTTTTAATATATGCTTGTATGCACACATTATAATCTACTCCCTCCGTAAACAAATATAAGAGCATGAAGAGATCACTAATAGCCTGAATGTGTATGACAAAGATTCTACGTACAAAATATGTGCATGCATCAAAGGTCCCAATCAGTGCTCTTTTTTCTCCCCAATCAACATGCAACAAGTGGTCCAATCAACATGCAACGTACTGCTCCTTTTTCTCCCCAATCAGCATGCACCATGTGGCCCAACCAACATGCAGCTTCCTACCCAACCTCCAGGATCCACGTGGACACTCCCTTTGCTCTCCCAGCAAGCGCCTCTTAATGGGTTTGATACTACCACGCGATCCACCCATAGGCAACCTGTACAACAGTACAAGGGGATGCATGACACAAGCCCTTAGTCTCTTCCAATGTTGACTAATAGTACTACAGCTCTTAATGAAGTTCGCATTGGATTTGTATATGGAAAGACAAAAGCTCTTAATTCTATGCGTATATTCAAAAAAAGAGGGGTTCTACTCTGTACCAAAATAAAATTGTCATTCTACATACATCACTCATATAAGCTGAAATTCAGTGGGTACGCTACCTGCCAAGCGAAGCCGGATCCACCCACACCGCTACCAAGGTTCCTCTGCAGCAGGGAGAGAGAGGAGAGATCAATTAATCACACGCAGATAGTAAGAGATTAGGGTTGTCACAACGAACAGAGTGGTGCCGGAGCAGCCTCGCGGATCCTAATGCTTGCCCGCCGATTCTACAGTGGGAGGAGACGGCGAGGGAGCCCAAGAATCGAAGCGGCGACATGGATCCAATCCCTCCCTCCCTCCCTCTGCGCTGTCTGCCTGGAGAAACAACAAACAAAGGCAATGACCTAACTGGTGGGCCCGCGGCCCAGTGAGAATTCTACTACAACGTCTAGGCCCATATAGTCCCAGCCGTTTGGCACCGACGAAGGGACTGAGTTACATCCAAATCGCATAGCTAAATTTTCGCCATCTCTAGGTGTAGACAGACATGTGTGGTTCCTTCAACCACATGATATTGTAACGATTCCGTCCAACTTGTTCGAATAAAGAATCGATATACCCCTCAAAATAAAGACTTCGAAATCGCTGGTTGAAGGATTCTTTAAAAAAAAAACTAGTTGAGAGGTATCTCCTGTAAATGTTACATCCAAAATCTTCTTTGGTGATGATAAGTGACACAACGCATGAACGGCCATTATCTTCGCCAGAGAATTTTGATAAGTTTTTCCCACAGGAGGGAATGGGATTGCTTTTGTTGGATTTTTTTTTCGATATAAAAAAGAAATATGAATTCATCCTCCAAATTACACACCGCTTTCACTGTTGTGTTACTCGCATCAAAATCTTCGAAACTATATCGATCATTGACAGGTTTCGTTTTTCAGCCGCAACTCTTACTCCTGCCGAGAATTAACATTTATTGTTCCCCGTGAGTGGCCCTAGAAAGCTCATCCAGAAACGTACCCTCTTGTTAGTTGCTCCTGCGATACTTTTACGACAATTGTATTTGTAATATGCTATTTCACACTCACTGTGTAAAATAGGATGCTTCTACTAGAAAAATGTGCTACCCTACTACGTTTCCTTGGTTCGGGTTATGGGCTGGCCTGTATGCACAACAAGCAGTATGCATTTCCCGGTTTGAGGAAGCTTCCATCTGTTCTTTTTTTTTTATCATTTCCTGTTTTTTCTGCTGTTTTTACTCGGGTTATGTTCGTTTTCTTGGCTTGTTTTCTGTATTTTTCCCCTATTAATTCATGAATAATTTTTAAAATTCGTGAACTTTATTTTTTTCAAATTCCTGAAGATTATATATTTGTAAATATTTTTCAAATTTGTGAACGTTCTTAAAATTTATGAACTTTTTTTTCAAATTCGTGACTATTCTTTCAAAGTTGTAAAAAAATTATTCATGGTTTTTTTTATGAGTGACACAATGCTTGAACGGCCACTATCATCACTAGAGAATTTTCATGAGTTTTTTCCTCGGGAGGGAATGGGATTGCTTTTGTTGGATCCTTTTTTGAAAATCAAAAAGAAATATGAACTCATCGTCCAAATTACACACCTCTTGAACCGTTGTGTTACTTCCATCAAAATCTTTGAAACTATGTTGATCATTGACATGTTTCGACTAACTTTTTTCAGGTGCAACTCTTAATCCTGTCGAGAACAAACATCTACTATTCCTGCAAAAAAAAAACTAACATGTACTTGATCATTGATGGCGCACGATGCCGTGCCCATCCATTTGTACAATAAAATGATAAGGATTTATGTACATATATGGCCGCATGAAATATATTAAATTTGAATTAATGAAATTATATATTGGTTGAAAGGAATCTCATATATACATAGGAAAAGCAAAGCTCACACATACAAGGCGCGGCGCCACGCCGCGCCCCATGTTTAAGCATGTTGATGATTCTCTTGTGTCTTAATCTATTATGTTTAAGCCCATCAATAAATTTTGTGTGTCTTAACCTATTGTTCTTCGATGTTGAGATGATAGAGAAGAGATAATGCTGTAATGACACATTTGATAAGTGCCATTTTGAGTACATCAATGGATCTGGTGACAAACAGGATCAATAGACACCTTTTATCTCTATTGTTCTTCTGTCCAATGTCCCTTAAATTTTTTCTACTTATGATAGTAATTTATATATTTTTATATTTAGCTTGAACATGTTCTTGGCTAAAAGTGAAATAAAACGTGATACATATGTACCAGGTCCATTACATACAAATCCAATTAAACCGAGCATCAAAATATTCTTCTCCGTATAACAGAGATGAGTAAAAGGGCATCCCCAATTATCATATGTGCTTCGTTTCAACAACTTAATTTACACCATTGCAAGATGTGTCATCTAGAGCACCCTATACATAAAGTCATTGAAGTATTGTCAACTAAAAGTATCCAAAAGGGAAACAGCCATTTATTAGACTTTTTGCAAAGATGGTATGCTTGAAAGAACAATTATTTTTCATGTTAGGGATAATTGACCATAGTTATTGATTTTTTTAGAGAAACCATAGTGATTGAGTTAGGTGTGCTGGTTAATTTTTCTCCCGTTGCAACGCCCTTGCAATTGTTCTAGTTATTTATAAAGCGAGGTGTAAACCCTGCTTCACGAGACATGACGTGGCTGGGTCAATCAATCCAAGGAGTAACAGATCTGCTTAAACACGGTGAGGTGTTCCTCTGCGATGGCCATGAAGAGGTCGATGCCGCCGTTCGCCTTTCCTGACGGCACGAAGAACATGAGCCCCTCGACGGGCAAGTCCGGCAGCAGCAGAGCTGCAAGCGCGCCGGTGCCAAAGTCGAGCTGATGGAAACAGAACCCCAACCAGCTGTCCACCTCTGCGTCCGGGGAGAACATCGAGCCGGCAGGGGCCGCTGTCGCGATAAGCTCCTCCCCATTCGCGTCAGCCACTCCACCAAAGTCCACGAAAGACTGCACGTACTCCCCGTCGATGCGTGCCACGGCGTCGCGGATGGTGTCGACCACGCTGCCGTAGCTCGAGTTCAACACGTCCCGGACCTGAAGCCTTGGGAATGCCCACAAAACCATGTTCCCGAAGAAGTTCATCGGCACGGGAGGGTCGGCCCTGCCCCTACAGTTCACAGCCACCCTCGCTTTGCTGAACTCCTCCGGTTTGAGGCCCCGCGCCGCGGTGATCTTCTTCCAGACGTGCGCAAGCAGGCACTGGAATGTGCTACAGCGGGCGCCCACACGGGCTTTTAGATCGGCGACGAACTCGACCTTGAAGTGCACCGTGAGGTTTTTTATCCTCTCCATGGGAATGACGGCGTATGCTACGGCACCGTCCCCATGCGTGAACTCCAGTGACCGGTGGTCGAACACCGGAGTGGGCATGCTCCTCGGCACAACGGTTTTCGCGCGGTCGAGGAATGGGGTTGGCATGGTGAAGTCCTCACCCTCTCGGACCGCTGTCGCCCACGCGGTGAAGAACATGCTCATGGAGTGACCGTCAGCGATATGGTGGTGGGAGCATATCCCGACCACGAGACCACCGCACTTGTACCTGTTCAGTTGGATCTGCAGCAGCGCCGCCCCAATCTTCTCCTGTACGTATACTCTTGTATAAACAGCTTGGCGCATGCATGTTACTAAATTCATGCTTCAACCAACTCATCCAAAAGTACAATTTAGTGGAGAGAGACGGGCAATATATTTCAACACATGTGACGTGAGTCGTGAAAGAAAGCAATGCCTCCATCGATTGATTTGTACCTCTGGTTGTGGTATTGTAGGGTAGAGGTGGTCGACTCTGGTGAGCATCCGCCCTTCGACGAGCACGTCCGCCAGGTTAGCTTGTACCGTGGTCTCAATCAGGAGCACGCCCTCATTGTTGACGTGGAGGAAGCGCCGGCCGAGCTGGTCGACCGTGAGGCGCCCCGCCAGGTGGGGGTACGGCGCGACGGCCTTGAGAAGGCCTTCCTTGAGCGCCTCGTTCGAAGGCGCCGGCGCAAGGTAGGCGAACACAGTGGGGACGAAGACGTCCGCCGCAGAGCGGTCGAAGATGGTTAGTGCCACCTTCTCGCCGACGAGCGGGTGCGGCACCGGCTTCACCATCATGCTGCTCGTGATCTCCATTGATGAATGGATTCCAACACTTTGTGATATTGAGCTCGATTGACTAGTGCATGCGCTCGCTATGGTGAACGGATCATGGACATGCATGTGCATCTTTATAGATCGATGCACGTTGGGCAGGCCTGAACAGGGAGCATCTGAGAAGTGGGAAACCACTTAACTCATCGGTGTACAGTACTAGGTTACTTTGTCTTTTCTTCTTTGTCTTGATCCTTATATCTAATATGCCAGCTTGAGTTTTGCACGCTACCAATGATCAAGACCGTACGCACGAATTTTTCACACCTACTACCTACACACATCTACTGCTAGCGATCGCACAATGGAAATGAATGGACTGTAAAAGAAGTTCACCTTAGCAAGTAAGCTCCAGGTTGATCGGACACACCGTTCTGGAAAGTTATGCATACCTATTGACGGGCCAGTTCTTGCAGGGAAAGACAAGACGAAATGAAACTGCATTTGGACGGTCTTATAGTACATGTTTCTTGGTTGCAGCCGTGTGTGAAACTTCCGGCATACCAGATCGATTCAACAGCAACGTCACACACACAGCAACCATAACTAAAGAGTAGATTAGATCACGTTGCAAAAATGATGTTGATGTTGGCGAAGACTGGGAGGGCAGTGTGTGGCGCCGTCTGACTTAGATGGTAGACGATCCATGGTGAAGAAACACGAGCAGTTGTGTGAAATGCTTCCCAAAACCCTTATCCGCCCTCTCTCGGTGCAAGATCACAAGACCGCTTGGATGGAGTAGATTACGATGATGGCACAAAAGCGAGAAGAGGGAAAACCCTAGCATGGTTCAGTGTCTCTTTGGTAGTTACTGATAGGTCATATATAGAGGAGAACCGAACGTTCTTTTGTCGCGATCATGCACATCCCGCATGCCTTCACCCTAGCCCGAGCCCGTCAACGCAAGGCCAGTGTGAGTGCGGTGTTCTCTTTGTCTCCCCATACTAGTCACTTAGTGAATGGAGAGACTTCCGTATATAAGGATGTGAAACTCCACATCCACTAGTGGGGTGAAACTAACAATTGCACCTCCACCTCTTGCCATACATGAACTTTTGAGATTTATTTGGAACTAGATATTGGGCGAAGCCCAAATATTCTTTACAGTTAACTCATGCTCACTTACTCGCGCTGTGTTTCATGAGCGAGTGAGGCCTTCGATCCATTCTACGTTTACTTATTTTTTCCAGGCATTAAACAATAACATACACATTAATGGAACAGCAGCTTATCTATTTATTTGGATTGTGCGCCGGTTAAAGATCATATCTTGGTTAGCCCTCCTCCTTCTTAACCGAGTGGCTTTACAACGAGCAGCAGGGCAATCTTAGCTGTCAACACTAGATTGCATCTGTCTCTTCCTCACGCATGCACCACCACTATAGTTACTCTCACCGCGCTGCTCTCGGTTTCCATATCTCGCGGATAGCATACATTTTTTGCTAGCTGCTCCATGGGGTTAATTATGAGTTATGAACAAATAAAGGATGCATTTTGTTAATGTGGTAGTGATTGATCCAGTTGATTCTGATAGTGGGCTAATTACCAATCAGATGATGATTAGCCCTCACATGTCCTACCACCACTACTAGGAAAAAGCCTAGTAGTAGCGCGGGTGCCTGCGTACTACTACGGCGCTACAGCTAACTTGTAGTAGTAGCGTGGGTGCACCTGCGCTACTACTACGCCTGGTAGTAGTAGCGTCGGTGCTACCCACGCTACTACTATTAATTTAAAAACAAAAAAAATTCTCGATCCCGTGTGTGCTGTTAATGGCAGCAATGATTCGATCCAGTGCCGACAGGGGTCACCGAAGGTGCGAAAGGGCGGCGGCAGACCAGATCCAGCGGCGGCTGCTGCAGGGGGCTCGGATCCATTGCCGAGCAAGGCGGCGGCATGGGGCTCCTCTTCGCAGCCAAGGTAGTGAGCTCCTGGTCATCCATGGCGACGACCTGCATGGGCAAGGACATGGGAGGGTGAGTCAATCCATAGGGAGAGAGAGAGAGAGAGAGAGAGAGAGAGAGAGAGAAAGAAAACGAGGGAGAGAGGAAGGAGATGGAGGTACCAGCAGGGATGATCGCCGGTGGTGAGGTGCTCCGTCGTGGTGGCATAGAGGCGAGGCGGAAGAAGAGCGAGCTCCTGGACGCCAGCGATGCGGGGAGGTGAACTCGATTGGCGCCATGGAGAAGGAGGTGTGCTTGGGCAGGAGCACCATAGGAGAGCCTATGGAGAGAGTGGGGAGAATGAGGGAGATAGGAGGGATTCGGCCAAGGATATGGGGACTTCACCTACCTCGTACTTAATAGTAGCGAGGGTAAAACCCGCGCTACTACTATCAACTTAGTAGTAGCGCGGGTTTATACCCCTCGCTACTACTATGGCAATGTCCCGGGGGGCACGGTAGAGACCGCTTAGTAGTAGCGAGGGTTAAAAACCCGCGCTACTACTATCAACTTAGTAGTAGCAAGGGGTAAAAACCCGTGCTACTAGTAAGTAGCAGTAGCGAGGGGTGTAAACTCGCGCTACTAGTAAGCGTCTGCCTATAAGCTTTTCCCTAGTAGTGCATTGCGGCTTTATAAGGGCCAAAATGGCAACCCTAACGGTCACCGCCAACTTGCATCTACCTCTGCCTCCTCATCCATCATTGCGAAAGTTCACAGTTTTGCCCTCGTTTTCGAAACCCCGACGATTGTGTGCGACATCGCATGGGAGAGCTAACTTCTAGACCATGCCTCTTGCGGACCTGCACCAAGTTGAGGACCATAAGTCATTTGGGGAGCATGCTTGGCATGGTCACGAGCTTGCACCATTGAGATTAGAGTTGTCCTGGGTGCAACTCCATGACACCCTAGTGCAACCATGAGAACAATATCAAGCCTCATATGTAATCAACATCTCAAGAAGATCAGCGGCAAGGAAGGATCAGAGGCATCACCTTGTTGTCCATTTGCAATACACTCCTCTTTTTGATGCTTGATGTTGACACACTGAAGGTGTTGCTGCTGTCCTCAGACCAGCTTATCTCCATTGCCTCCGTGTGATTGCCCGCATCCAGTTGGCTACTTCCTCAGTGATGATAGCTTCTGATGACCATGGATCACCGTAGTACCTTTCTGGAAGTAGCATCTATATATTTGTCAAACTTGAGGAGCTATGGTTAGTCATTCTCTTCTACCACAACTAGACTTGTCGTGATTTTACATCTAAATCGGAGTTTAGAAATTATTCTATTTGGTGCTACCTTTTATTAGGACACGAAAACGGTATGTAAAGAGAAGTATGAAACAAAAGTCAAAACAATAATTAAAGAAATTAAAATTAATCTTGGCAATGCTCGAGTAATAAGGGCTTATAGACGTGAGGTAAGTAGCAATCGTCGAGTTTCAACGAGATAGCAAATAGGGCAGGGCCTAGACAAGGCACGCCATGGTGTGTCGTGCACATGTCAATCTTAGAAGGAGGCACAAAAGTCAATTATGTGTACTGGTTTGACATCACACAAAGATCGCCATGTATTGACAGATCTACTATTGTCTCAAATGACATATTTGGTCGTTAAATTGGTATTCTTGCAAAATAGTAATAACTGAAGATATTTCCAATGGAAGTTGTATTTTCATAAAGAATATGATAGTCAACAAGAAAGAAGGAGTTTCACACAAACCATACACAAAAGTTCTTAAAACAGTCAAAACATCCACTGTTAATTTTTTTCTGGCGGGGGACATCCGTTGTTAGTTTGTTGGAACCTATTTTCTTATCATTCAATAAGAAATAGATCTCCATAAAAATTTCAAACAGTGCACTCCGATAACAAGTCATCATAATGGTATATGAACAAATCATAACCATTAAAATCATCTTCATATAATTGATGTAATGGTGAACACATACATTTTTATTTTATATAGATGGTTAAAGACACATAAGAATGATATGGTTTAGAAATATACATTTATATTCTTGACATAATTTACTATGAACACTAATTTACTCATCTCCTAAATAATACAGACTGAGATTCACAACACATCAATAGAGGTAGTCACCGGTACATCGTACTGCCGGCGGATCATGCACCACCATTGGAAGGATTTTATTATCCCTCACAAACAATAATAATTAATCAAAAACATTAATTGATCAATTCCGTTATTGCATGACCTCCTCCGTTGCCTTGCCTTGCCGTCTCCTCGTTCGTCCTCTGGTCTCCTCCCGAAGCCTTTAGGGTCTGTTTCGTCAGAAAAAAATCGTCAAAAAGTTTCGTAGCGTTTGGACTCTGTTTTCACTAAGCACTGGGTTAAAAGGTTAGTTCCCTGATACAAAATAGTATAAATACATATGAAGTATCCAAAATTGATAGTAAGATAATAGTATGGAACAATCAAAAAGTATAGATACATTGGATACACATCACTGGGTTCCGCAACGACCCTGACCTTGCCGCCGCGTGGGCGCTCGACTACTCCGTGGCCACCACAGAGACGGCCGCCAGGCGCCGCCGCCGCCTTGACGGTGAGCTCGCCAAGATCAGGGACGGGTGGTCGCTTAGTGACTACTCCGCCAACGATGCGTCGCGGCAAGGCCACCTCCAGGGCTCCGAAGGCCATGTCAGTAGTGGCCGCGGCGGCACTCCACACCATGCACTAGGAGGCGGAGGAGTGGCTCCTCCGCGAGAGGCAGGCAGCCGTAGGACAAGGCTGTCGCAGCCCTCCGGCGTCATTGCGCCGCTAGAGGGACAACAACGACGATGACGAAAACGACGACGACGGCACCGACGAAGACGGCGATGCGGTAGGCAGGGCGGCCACGCGTACGAGGTGGTCATCCGGTATAGGGTTTAGGTTTTTTTGTTAAACGGTCGAAATATCGACCTTTTATGTAAATTATGTCTGAAATTCAATGAAATCCGCACGGTATGAACGAATTTCGTCCAATTAGTTTGAATTGTTGGCCGGATGTATGCGGGCAGTTTTGGATGGCGGTCTTCCACAGCCATGTCCGCGGACTGGTCCCTTCTGTCCGTGGAAGGATGAGGAGGGAAATTTGCGGATTGCAGTTGGAGATGCCCTAACCGGCTACTCTAGTACATGTTTTATCCAGTAAATGAAAATCAACCCTTTTCACCCTTGTTTACTAATGTTTACAAATATACCAATGAATAAGAAGAAAAGAAAACTTGATTTACACCAAACAAAGAACAACAATCCACTACTAGGGAAAACCTTACACACAGAAATTTAGCAATAGTGCGGGTCAAAAAAGGGCGCTAGTGCTAGATAGCAGCTGTAGCGGTTCGGAATAAACCGCGTTGCAGATACGATTTTAGCAGTAGCGTGTCTTGCCGTAAACGCGCTACTACTAATATTTCCATTGGTGGACCGATGTGCTACGCATAGCAGTAGCGGGCTTGCAGGAAGCGCGCTACCGCTAGGGCATGAGTAGCAGCGCGTTTCCCAGTAAGAGCGCTACTGCTAATGGAAATAAAATGAAATGAAAAACAAATAGAAAAGTAAATGAAAATGAAAGAAACAGAAAAAGGAGAAAGAAAAATAAAATAAAATGTAAAGCAAAATAAATGAAAAAGCGAAAAAACAGAGAAAGGCATAGCTGTAGCGTGTGTTAGTAAGAGGCGCTATAGCTAACGTAGCTGCAGCGCGTTTCCAGGACCCCCGCTATAGAAACAGAAAAGGAAATAAAAAAAGGGAGAAAATTACGTAGGTATAGCAGTAGCGCGTTTTGGAAAAAGCGCTGTAACTACCTTAGCTATAGCGCTTTCTGCGAAACGCGCTACCGCTAGTTTTGACTTAACCAAAAACCATTTCCCCCGGCCACCACTTGCCCCCCAAATCTCTCGACCCACCCCGCCGCCGTCTCCCCGATTCGCCGTCGCCCCACTTCGCCGCCGTATCCTGCCGACGTCGACGCCCCCGGAGCCACCAGAGCCGTGCGCCGTCGACGCCACCGGAGCCGCCCCCAATGCCACGGAGCCGTGCAGCCTCATCGACGCCACCGGAGCCGCCGTCGACGCCACCGGATCCTCCCTCGCCACAACTGCCTCCCTCACCGTCACCGGAGACACCCCTGCCTCCCTCGCCACCACCGGAGCCATCCTCTGTAAGCCCCCACCCCTCCTCTCTCTCTCATGCATAGGTTAGCTAGTTTAATTATGTTAATTATCTAGGTTAGGGCAAAATTTTAGTTAGGGCTTTGACAGAGAAGTAGTTAGGTTAACTAGTTTAATTAGGTTAATTACCTAGGTTAGTGCAAAAATTTAGTTAGGGCTTTGACAGAGAACTAGTCAGGTTAACTAGTTTAATTACGTGAATTATCTAGGTTATTTAGGCAAGTTTTATTTTAAAGATGATCCCTTCCTAGACTTTCATTGTTGATTATATCTTTTCATTGAAGTGGTCATGTTGTTTGTGCCCAAGTGGCTTTGTTGTCTCAATGAAGCTGAGTGGCCTATATATGTTTTGCCGGAATGTTGATTCATTTCTTTTCCGGCAAATTTCAGGTTCCCGATTTGTCCACTTTTTAGCAAAGGTCATGCTGAAATTTTCCGTGAATTTCGGCATGACTTGTGCTACAAACTAGGACATATCGAGTGCCCGTGATTTACCGCACCAGGAAGGAGTCAACATTCCTACAAAACAATAGGCCTTTTTATGTCATTATTCATTTTATTTGGTCTAGAATTAATTGACTAGATTTAATCATAGGAAACATGGCTAGCAACGATGAAGGACAGGGTTCTGGTGATTGCGACGACGCCTACCGGGCGGCAGACGAATTTTTTAGCCTTATCGATGATCAACCGATGTTATTGCTGGGCCCACTGGTGGCATCGGGGACTGGGACCGACACGCAGACCGGTGTTGAGACTGAGACCGGCGCTCAGACTCCGACCGGCATCGAGACCGGCGCTGAGACTGAGACCGGCGCTGCCTCGGGGAGCGGAGCCAGTGTAGAACCGAAAGCAAAGAGGCAACGGGTTCCTAACAAACTCAGGACTACTAGAGTGGTGGTCACGGAGGTGGACAACGGCAATTTTGAGCCAACGGCGCCCGAGGAAGCGCGTCGATGCTACGGCAATCAAATAGGCTGCATCGTACGGACAACCGCCACCATCAACGATGAGAAACTACAGAAGATAGAAAATATGAGGAGCTCCCTCCTAAAGAAGTTTCACCAGATATTCTTGTTCCCGGGCCGGAATGAGAAGGATTATAAAGATCCAGATGAGGACCCAGCAATGAAGAAGATAAACAAACACGCTGTCGGTGTCAAAACCGGCGGATCTCGGGTAGGGGGTCCCGAACTGTGCGTCAAGGTCGGATGGTAACAGGAGACAAGGGACACTTTATTTTACCCAGGTTCGGGCCCTCTCGGTGGAGGTAAAACCCTACTCCTGCTAGATTAATATTGATGATATGGGTAGTACAAGAGTGGATCTACCACGAGATCAAGGAGACTAAACCCTAGAAGCTAGCCTATGGTATGATTGTGTATGATGATGGTTGTCCTACGGACTACAACCCTCCGGTTTATATAGACACCGGATAGGGTTAGGGTTACACAGAGTCGGTTACAATGGTAGGATATCTCGAATATCCGCATGCCTAGCTTGCCTTCCACGCCAAGAAAAGATCCTTCCGGACACGGGACGAAGTCTTTAATCTTGTATCTTCATAGTCCTGGAGTCCGGCTGAAGGTATAGTCCGGCTATCCGAATACCCCCTAATCCAGGACTCCCTCAGTAGCCCCTGAACCAAGCTTCAATGACGACGAGTCCGGCGCGCAGATTGTCTTCGGCATTGCAAGGTGGGTTCCTCCTCCAAGTTCTTCAAGAAGATTATAAACACCAAAAATAGTGTCCGGCTCTGCAAAATAAGTTTCCACATATTGCCATATAGAGAATTAACACAAATCAAATCCGCTGACGTATTCCGCAGTGCGTCATAACACTGCGACCAAGCCTTCTATATAAATTGCTTTCATTGTTCCACCTTAGCGTGTTTAGCGAGGCGGTTTCCTTGGCACGTCTTGTCAAAGCAGAGATCATGTGCCCCCTTTAACGGGATTCTCATTAATACGGACGTGGGTAACCCAACCATTGTTGGGGAACGTAGTAATTTCAAAAAAATTCCTACGCACACGCAAGATCATGGTGATGTATAGCAACGAGAGGGGAGAGTGTTGTCTACGTACCCACGTAGACCTAAGCGGAAGCGTTGACACAACATAGAGGAAGTAGTCGTACGTCTTCCCGATCCGACCAATCCAAGCGCCGTTACTCCGGCGCCTCCGAGTTCTTAACACACGTACAGCTCGATGACGTTCCCCTGGCTCCGATCCAGCAAAGCTTCGGGGACGAGTTCCGTCAGCACGACGGCGTGGTGACGATCTTGATGTACTACCGACGCAGGGCTTCGCCTAAGCACTGCAACAATATGACCGAGGTGGAATATGGTGGAGGGGGGCACCGCACACGGCTAAGGAACGATCACGATGATCAACTTGTGTGTTCTAGGGTGCCCCCCTGCCCCCGTATATAAAGGATCCAAGGGGGGGTGCGGCCGGCCCTATGGTGGCGCGCAGGAGGAGTCCTACTCCTACCGGGAGTAGGACTCCCCTCCCGTTCCTTGTCCAACTAGGAGAGGTGGAGGGAGAATAGGAAAGGGGGGGCGCCGCCCCTCCCTCCTTGTCCAATTCGGACTAGGGGGAGAGGGGGCGCGCGGCCTGCCCTGGCAGCCCCTTCCTCTTCTCCACATTAGGCCCATGAGGCCCATCAACCCCCCGGGGGGTTCCGGTAACCCCCCGGTGCTCCGTTTTTATCCGAAACCACTCGGAACCATTCCGATGTCCGAATATAGTCGTCCAATATATCAATCTTTACGTCTCGACCATTTCGAGACTCCTCGTCATGTCCGTGATCTCATCCGGGACTCTGAACTAACTTCGGTACATCAAAATGCATAAACTCATAATAACTGTCATCGTAACTTTAAGCGTGCGGACCCTACGGTTCGAGAACAATGTAGACATGACCGAGACACGTCTCCGGTCAATAACCAATAGCGGGACCTGGATGCCCATATTGGCTCCTACATATTCTACGAAGATCTTTATCGGTCAGACCGCATAACAACATACGTTGTTCCCTTTG
Source organism: Aegilops umbellulata (assembly GCA_032464435.1). Taxonomy (NCBI): domain Eukaryota; kingdom Viridiplantae; phylum Streptophyta; class Magnoliopsida; order Poales; family Poaceae; genus Aegilops; species Aegilops umbellulata. Next base: position 617,380,453 of record CP136058.1, on the reverse strand, counting down.
TTATCGGTATGTTACTTGCCCGAGATTCGATCGTCGGTATCCAATACCTAGTTCAATCTCGTTACTGGCAAGTCTCTTTACTCGTTCTGTAATACATCATCTCGCAACTAACTTTATTGGTTGCAATGCTTGCAAGGCTTATGTGATGTGCATTACCGAGAAGGCCCTGAGATACCTCTCCGACATTCGGAGTGACAAATCCTAATCTCGAAATACACCAACCCAACAAATACTTTCGGAGACACCTGTAGAGCACCTTTATAATCACCCAGTTACGTTGTGACGTTTGGTAGCACACAAAGTGTTCCTACGATAAACGGGAGTTGCATAATCTCATAGTCATAGGAACATGTATAAGTCATGAAGAAAGCAATAGCAACATACTAAACGATCGGGTGCTAAGCTAATGGAATGGGTCATGTCAATCAGATCATTCAACTAATGATGTGACCTTGTTAATCAAATGACAACTCTTTTGTCTATGGTTAGGAAACTTAACCATCTTTGATTGACAAGCTAGTTAAGTAGAGGCATACTAGTGACACTCTGTTTGTCTATGTATCCACACATGTATTATGTTTCCGGTTAATACAATTCTAGCATGAATAATAAACATTTATCACGATATATAAGGAAATAAATAATAACTATATTATTGCCTCTAGGGCATATTTCCTTCAGTCTCCCACTTGCACTAGAGTCAATAATCTAGATTACACAGTAATGTCTCTAACACCCATGGAGTCTTGGTGCTGATCATGTTTTGCTCGTGGAAGAGGCTTAGTCAACGGGTCTGCTATATTCAGATCCGTATGTATCTTTCAAATCTCTATGTCTCCCACCTGGACTAAATCCCGGATGGAATTGAAGCGTCTCTTGATGTGCTTGGTTCTCTTGTGAAATCTGGATTCCTTTGCTAAGGCAATTGCACCAGTATTGTCACAATAGATTTTCATTGGACCCGATGCACTAGGTATGACACCTAGATCGGATATGAAATCCTTCATCCAGACTCCTTCATTCGCTGCTTCCGAAGCAGCTATGTACTCCGCTTCACATGTAGATCCCGCCACGACGCTTTGTTTAGAACTGCACCAACTTACAGCTCCACCGTTTAACGTAAATACGTATCCGGTTTGCGATTTAGAATCGTCCGGATCAGTGTCAAAGCTTGCATCAACGTAACCGTTTACGACGAGCTCTTTGTCACCTCCATACACGAGAAACATCTCCTTAGTCCTTTTCAGGTACTTCAGGATATTCTTGACCTCTGTCCAGTGATCCACTCCTGGATTACTTTGGTACCTCCCTGCCAAACTTATAGCAAGGCACACATCGGGTCTGGTACACAGCATTGCATACATGATTGAGCCTATGGCTGAAGCATAGGGAACATCTTTCATCTTCTCTCTATCTTCTGCAGTGGTCGGGCATTGAGTCTTACTCAACTTCACACCTTGTAATACAGGCAAGAACCCTTTCTTTGCTTGATCCGTTTTGAACTTTTTCAAAACTTTGTCAAGGTATGTGCTTTGTGAAAGTCCAATTAAGCGTCTTGATCTATCTCTATAGATCTTGATGCCCAATATGTAAGCAGCTTTACCGAGGTCTTTCATTAAAAAACTTTTATTCAAGTATCCCTTTATGCTATCCAGAAATTCTATATCATTTCCAATTAGTAATATGTCATCTACATATAATATCAGAAATGCTACAGAGCTCCCACTCACTTTCTTGTAAATACAGGCTTCTCCAAAAGTCTGTACAAACCCAAATACTTTGATCACACTATCAAAGCGTTTATTCCAACTCCGAGAGGCTTGCACCAGTCCATAAATGGATCGCTGGAGCTTGCACACTTTGTTAGCTCCCTTTGGATCGATAAAACCTTCCGGTTGCATCATATACAACTCTTCTTCCAGAAATCCATTCAGGAATGCAGTCTTTACATCCATTTGCCAAATTTCATAATCATAAAATGCGGCAATTGCTAACATGATTCGGACAGACTTAAGCATCGCTACGGGTGAGAAGGTCTCATCGTAGTCAATCCCTTGAACTTGTCAAAAACCTTTTGCGACAAGTCGAGCTTTGTAGACAGTAACATTACCATCAGCGTCAGTCTTCTTCTTGAAGATCCATTTATTCTCTATTGCTTGCCGACCATCGGGCAAGTCAACCAAAGTCCATACTTTGTTCTCATACATGGATCCCATCTCAGATTTCATGGCTTCAAGCCATTTTGCGGAATTTGGGCTCACCATCGCTTCTTCATAGTTCGTAGGTTCACCATGATCTAGTAGCATGATTTCCAGAACAGGATTGCCGTACCACTCTGGCGCGGATCTTACTCTGGTTGATCTACGAGGTTCTGTAGTAACTTGATCTGAAGTTGCATGATCATCATCATTAACTTCCTCACTAATTGGTGTAGGTGCTACAGAAACAGATTTCTGTGATGTACTACTTTCCAATAAGGGAGCAGGTACAGTTACCTCATCAAGTTCTACTTTCCTCCCACTCACTTCTTTCGAGAGAAACTCCTTCTCTAGAAAGGATCCATTTTTAGCAACAAATGTCTTGCCTTCGGATCTGTGATAGAAGGTGTACCCAACAGTTTCCTTTGGGTATCCTATGAAGACACATTTCTCCGATTTGGGTTCGAGCTTATCAGGTTGAAGCTTTTTCACATAAGCATTGCAGCCCCAAACTTTAAGAAACGACAACTTTGGTTTCTTGCTAAACCATAGTTCATAAGGCATCGTCTCAACGGATTTCGATGGCGTCCTATTTAATGTGAATGCGGCCGTCTCTAGAGCATAACCCCAAAACGATAGCGGTAAATCTGTAAGAGACATCATAGATCGCACCATATCAAGTAAAGTGCGATTACGACGTTCGGACACACCATTGCGTTGTGGTGTTCCGGGTGGCGTGAGTTGCGAAACTATTCCGCATTGTTTCAAATGTAGACCAAACTCGTAACTCAAATATTCTCCTCCACGATCAGATCGTAGAAACTTTATTTTCTTGTTACGATGATTTTCAACTTCACTCTGAAATTCTTTGAACTTTTCAAATGTTTCAGACTTGTGTTTCATTAAGTAGATATACCCATGTCTGCTTAAATCATCTGTGAAGGTGAGAAAATAACGATATCCGCCACGAGCCTCAACATTCATCGGACCACATACATCTGTATGTATGATTTCCAACAAATCTGTTGCTCTCTCCATAGTACCGGAGAACGGTGTTTTAGTCATCTTGCCCATGAGGCACTGTTCGCAAGTACCAAGTGATTCATAATCAAGTGGTTCCAAAAGTCCATCAGTATGGAGTTTCTTCATGCGCTTTATACCGATATGACCTAAACGGCAGTGCCACAAATAAGTTGCACTATCATTATCAACTCTGCATCTTTTGGCTTCAACATTATGAATATGTGTATCACTACTATCGAGATTCATCAAAAATAGACCACTCTTCAAGGGTGCATGACCATAAAAGATATTACTCATATAAATAGAACAACCATTATTCTCTGATTTAAATGAATAACCGTCTCGCATTAACCAAGATCCAGATATAATGCTCATGCTCAACGCTGGCACCAAATAACAATTATTTAGGTCTAATACTAATCCCGAAGGTAGATGTAGAGGTAGCGTGCCGACTGCGATCACATCGACTTTGGAACCGTTTCCCACGCGCATCGTCACCTCGTCCTTTGCCAGTGTTCGCTTAATCAGCAGTCCCTGTTTTGAGTTGCAAATATTAGCAACAGAACCAGTATTAAATACCCAGGTACTACTGCGAGCTCTAGTAAGGTACACATCAATAACATGTATATCACATATACCTTTGTTCACCTTGCCATCCTTCTTGTCCGCCAAATACTTGGGGCATTTCCGCTTCCAGTGACCAGTCTGCTTGCAGTAGAAGCACTCAGTTTCAGGCTTAGGTCCAGACTTGGGTTTCTTCTCTTGAGCAGCAACTTGTTTGTTGTTTTTCTTGAAGTTCCCCTTCTTCTTCCCTTTGCTCTTTTTCTTGAAACTAGTGGTTTTGTTAACCATCAACACTTGATGCTCCTTCTTGATTTCTACCTCCGCAGCCTTTAGCATTGCGAAGAGCTCGGGAATCGTCTTATCCATCCCTTGCATATTATAGTTCATCACGAAGCCTTTGTAGCTTGGTGGAAGTGGTTGGAGAATTCTGTCAATGACGCAATCATCCGGAAGATTAACCCCCAGTTGAATCAAGTGATTATAATACCCAGACATTTTGAGTATATGCTCACTGACAGAACTATTCTCCTCCATCTTGCAGCTATAGAACTTATTGGAGACTTCATATCTCTCAATCCGGGCATTCTGTTGGAATATTAACTTCAACTCTTGGAACATCTCATATGCTCCATGATGTTCAAAACGTCGTTGAAGTCCCGGTTCTAAGCCGTAAAGCATGGCACACTGAACTATCGAGTAGTCATCAGCTTTGCTCTGCCAGACGTTCACAACATCTGGCGTTGCTCCAGCAGCAGGCCTGGCACCCAGCGGTGCTTCCAGGACGTAACTCTTCTGTGCAGCAATGAGGATAATCCTCAAGTTACGGACCCAGTCCGTGTAATTGCTACCATCATCTTTCAACTTTGCTTTCTCAAGGAACGCATTAAAATTCAACGGAACAACAGCACGAGCCATCTATCTACAATCAATATAAACAAGCAAGATACTATCAGGGACTAAGTTCATGATAAATTTAAGTTCAATTAATCATATTACTTTAAGAACTCCCACTTAGATAGACATCCATCTAATCTTCTAAGTGATCACGTGATCCAAATCAAACTAAACCATAACCGATCATCACGTGAAATGGATTAGTCTTCAATGGTGAACATCATTATGTTGATCATATCTACTATATGATTCACGCTCGACCTTTCGGTCTCTGTGTTCCGAGGCCATATCTGCATATGCTAGGCTCGTCAAGTATAACCCGAGTATTCTGCATGTGCAAAACTGGCTTGCACCCGTAGTAGATGGACGTAGAGCTTATCACACCCGATCATCACGTGGTGTCTGGGCACGACGAACTTTGGCAACGGTGCATACTCGGGGAGAACACTTCTTGATAATTTAGTGAGAGATCATCTTATAATGCTACCGTCAATCAAAGCAAGATAAGATGCATAAAAAGATAAACATCACATGCAATCAATATAAGTGATATGATATGGCCATCATCATCTTGTGCTTGTGATCTCCATCTCCGAAGCACCGTCATGATCACCATCGTCACCGGCGCGACACCTTGATCTCCATCGTAGCATCGTTGTCGTCTCGCCAATCTTATGCTTCTACGACTATCGCTACCGCTTAGTGATAAAGTAAAGCATTACAGGGCGATTGCATTGCATACAATAAAGCGACAACCATACGGCTCCTGCCGGTTGCCGATAACTCGGTTACAAAACATGATCATCTCATACAATAAAATTTAGCATCATGTCTTGACCATATCACATCACAACATGCCCTGCAAAAACAAGTTAGACATCCTCTACTTTGTTTGTTGCAAGTTTTACGTGGCTGCTACGGGCTTAAGCAAGAACCAATCTCACCTACGCATCAAAACCACAACGATAGTTTGTCAAGTTGATGCCATTTTAACCTTCGCAAGGACCGGGCGTAGCCACACTCGGTTCAACTAAAGTTGGAGAAACTGTCACCCGCCAGCCACCTATGTGCAAAGCACGTCGGTAGAACCAGTCTCGCGTAAGCGTACGCGTAATGTCGGTCCGGGCCGCTTCATCCAACAATACCGCCGAACCAAAGTATGACATGCTGGTAGGCAGTATGACTTATATCGCCCACAACTCACTTGTGTTCCACTCGTGCATAACATCAAACCATAAAAACCTAGGCTCGGATGCCACTCTTGGGGAACGTAGTAATTTCAAAAAAATTCCTACGCACACGCAAGATCATGGTCATGCATAGCAACGAGAGGGGAGAGTGTTGTCTGTGTACCCACGTAGACCGAAGCGGAAGCGTTGACACAACATAGAGGAAGTAGTCGTACGTCTTCCCGATCCGACCGATCCAAGCGCCGTTACTCCGGCGCCTCCGAGTTCTTAACACACGTACAACTCGATGACGTTCCCCTGTCTCCGATCCAGCAAAGCTTCGGGGACGAGTTCCGTCAGCACGATGGCGTGGTGATGATCTTGATGTACTACCGACGCAGGGCTTCGCCTAAGCACTGCAACAATATGACCGAGGTGGAATATGGTGGAGGGGGGCATCGCACACGGCTAAGGAACAATCATGATGATCAACTTGTGTGTTCTAGGGTGCCCCCTGCCCCCGTATATAAAGGATCCAAGGGGGGGTGCGGCCGGCCCTATGGTGGCGCGCAGGAGGAGTCCTACTCCTACCGGGAGTAGGACTCCCCTCCCGTTCCTTGTCCAACTAGGAGAGGTGGAGGGAGAATAGGAAAGGGGGGGGGCGCCGCCCCTCCCTCCTTGTCCAATTCGGACTAGGGGGAGAGGGGGCGCGCGGCCTGCCCTGGCAGCTCCTTCCTCTTTTCCACATTAGGCCCATGAGGCCCATCAACCCCCCGGGGGTTCCGGTAACCCCCCGGTGCTCCGTTTTTATCCGAAACCACTCGGAACCATTCCGATGTCCGAATATAGTCGTCCAATATATCAATCTTTACGTCTCGACCATTTCGAGACTCCTCATCATGTCCGTGATCTCATCCGGGACTCCAAACTAACTTCGGTACATCAAAATGCATAAACTCATAATAACTGTCATCGTAACTTTAAGCGTGCGGACCCTACGGTTCAAGAACAATGTAGACATGACCGAGACACGTCTCCGGTCAATAACCAATAGCGGGACCTGGATGCCCATATTGGCTCCTACATATTCTACGAATATCTTTATCGGTCAGACCGCATAACAACATACGTTGTTCCCTTTGTCATCGGTATGTTACTTGCCCGGGATTCGATCGTCGGTATCCAATACCTAGTTCAATCTCGTTACTGGCAAGTCTCTATACTCGTTCTGTAATACATCATCTCGCAACTAACTTTATTGGTTGCAATGCTTGCAAGGCTTATGTGATGTGCATTACCGAGAAGGCCCTGAGATACCTCTCCGACATTCGGAGTGACAAATCCAAATCTCGAAATACGCCAACCCAACAAATACTTTCGGAGACACCTGTAGAGCACCTTTATAATCACCCAGTTACGTTGTGACGTTTGGTAGCACACAAAGTGTTCCTACGGTAAACGGGAGTTGCATAATCTCATAGTCATAGGAACATGTATAAGTCATGAAGAAAGCAATAGCAACATACTAAACGATCGGGTGCTAAGCTAATGGAATGGGTCATGTCAATCAGATCATTCAACTAATGATGTGACCTTGTTATTCAAATGACAACTCTTTTGTCTATGGTTAGGAAACTTAACCATCTTTGATTGACAAGCTAGTTAAGTAGAGGCATACTAGTGACACTCTGTTTGTCTATGTATCCACACATGTATTATGTTTCCGGTTAATACAATTCTAGCATGAATAATAAACATTTATCATGATATATAAGGAAATAAATAATAACTATATTATTGCCAACCTTCGGGGCAGGAGGAGATGGTCCTGGAGGAGCCACAAGGCAATCCTCCGGACCCCAGGAGTAAAGGGGATGAAACCCCCCAGGGATCCAAGTCCGGCTTTGTGTTGGACACCGCGCCGGACTCGACAGTCCCGGTCCGCGGTGGGCGAACTCCTTCCAAGAGGAGTAAGCCGTCTGAGCCTCCGGCCTCCGTCCAACCGGAGGCGCCGGACAATCTGCTGGAGGTTCTTAAGGGCGCCGCCATCGATGAGGAGCACCGTGCTGTTATGAGTACGGTGATCCAAAGGGTTCAGTCCGCCAAGAGCGGACTGAATGAAGCTTGCGCTAGCCTTCTAACAGGCTTCGAGGTAAGTAAAAATATGTCAAATTATTTACCGCATAGACAGTAGCCCCTGATGCTCTGTTCGATGTTCGGAAAGAAAAGCCGGATAGAGGATCTAGTAATTTTCGCAGGAGTCTAACAAAAAAGGTCAAATATGCGTATGCAGGCTTCACTGCTGTCCACCGCCGCACTGACTGCGCAGGTGGATGTCCTTAAAGAGGACCTCGGGCGGACCGAGCAAGAGCTCGGCCTTGCCAAACGGCAGCTCGAGGAGAAAGAAGGTAAGAAATACCTAAAAAAAAGTTGCCTATAGAGAGGCTTGATTGCAGAAAGAAATAACAGGATTGTACTGCTTATTGTAGGGGCCGCAACCGAGGTAGCAACCCTGAAGCAGGCGCTGGCAGAGGCCGAAAAGAAAACGGCCGAGGAGCGCGCCGAGCGAGAAAGGCTTGGGGTTCAGGTCGGCGAGGTGCAGCAAGAGCTGCAAGCTCTCATGACATAACATGAGGGTTTGGAGCTTGAGTCAAAAACGCAAGCATCCGAGCTCCCGTCGGCCGTCGAGACCGCCAAGAGTGCCAAGGACGAAGCCCAAAAGGCCCTCCAAGAGTTGGAGGAGGTAAAAAAGATAGCAACGGGTAAGGCATTCTCAATGCAAAGTAGGAATATAAAAGTAAACTACCTATTACTTACCCGAATCCGGAGTTCTCCAGGGGCGTTCGCCGATCTTCCCCGCAGCGTATCCGATGCCGCCACGTTCTACCGAGCTGAAGAGGGCAGCTCGACGGAGAGTGTATTCTGGTCTCAGTATTCTGAGGCCGGACACCCTGTGCCCTTAAGCGATCAGCTGAAACAGCTGGTCGAGCTCCACAAGGCGGCCGAACAGGCCATGAAGGGCTTACTAGTTCGGCTGTGGCCTGGAGAGGCCCTGCCTGGGAGCTATTTCGGGCTGGTGCGGCGGCTGGTGGAGGCCTGTCCACTGCTTGAGGTCATCAAGCGCTCCGTCTGCATTGAAGGTGCCCGGAGGGCCCTTGCCCGTGTAAGGGTACACTGGGGTAAGCTGGACGGAGAGAAGCTGGTGAAGAACGGGCCGCCGCAGGGGAAGGAGCATCGCAAGCCCGAGAACTACTACAAGGAAGTTCTTGCCGGAGCCCGCCTTGTCGCGGATGAATGTACTAAAGATGTAATATTTGAGTGAACTCGCTCGTTTGTATCCTGTGCGCTGAAAACTTGTTCATATGCGCAAAGCAATGCTTATTGAATTTAAAATATTATTTTCTGTGCGGCCGTTTATCAAAATTTGAAAGATGGCCAGTCGTCGGCTTCTGCCCCCATGCCACTAGGGCTGGGGTGTTCGGGATAAACCTGAGAGCTCTTGTTCCCATAGTTGGGTCCTTCGAGGGAGGCGCTCAGCACAACGAACCAGGCAATCGGACTATAGTGCTTGAACATTCTCACTTAGCCATAGAACGTTATAATTTTAAATTTCGGCGAAGCCCCTAGTTCGGAAGGCCGAATTCGGGGCGCTATCCACGCCTTTGGCCGGACATAGCGAGCTCCTCTCTCAAAGCGGCATAAGCCTTTAAGGACTCGAAAAACCTCTTGAACAGCGACCTGTCTCACGCCTTATCATGACAGTCTGTTTTAGGTTTCTCCACTGAGGTGCTCAACCCACCTGATCTGGGGCACAATCGCAGTGGTTTTCCTAGTGCTACCTTAGCCGATAAAGCGGAACGTAAGGCACCAAAACATAGGAGCCGGGCAAACCCAACATGTGACCAAAATCATGACTCGGAGCCGATGCATATAGTGCTATAAGTTCGGGGTGCCGCACTTGTGAAAGTGTACGGACTTCTCACACCAGATAAAAGGGTAATGAAGCCCCTGGCGTGGTTTGCCGTATCATGGTGTACGGGTGCTATCATGTTATGTAATAAATATATATATATATTCAAAAGAGGATTATGCATTGTTTTATAAAGAGGTTATCTATCAAAGCCGAACGATACAAGTATTGCGATGAGCGAAAAAGATATTAGACTATTTAACATGTCCTGACCAGGCACAGGCCGCAGAATTTAAAAACAGATATATCGCTCGAAATAGAGACCACCTGAGAGTTCCGGAATGCGGCGTAGCTTTGTCTGCTTTCCTGGATCTTGCATCGTCTGTGCGGCAACAATGCCGAACAGGTTATCCAGAGTATGGAGTCCTGAAAGTAAAAAAAAGGTGAAAAAGAAAAATCCGGCAGCCCCTAATACGTTTGACGCCGTGTTGTAGGCATGCCGTTAATGTGCCCCTCCCCCTGTGCCCATGGAATTTTAAGGGCGTAATTGTGTACTCGAGGTACTTGCTCCGCTATGTTGCGATGGCTGGGGTCGGGGCCGTATTGCTACGCTTGCTCTGATCGTGCCAGGTGGTCTTGTTGCAGGTTACTCCGGGCGCGCTTTGCATTGTCCGGTTTTTTAACGGCCGGACTGAAGAGTTGCCTTGAAAGGCTGCTTTGTACTTCCGCTGCGAGGGCCGCCGTGTGCTCCTCCGTACGGATGGAGCGTTCTGTGTTTCCGCTGACCGTAATTACTCCTCGAGGGCCTGGCATCTTGAGCTTGAGATATGCGTAGTGCGGCACCGCATTGAATTTAGCGAATGCAGTTCGTCCGAGCAGGGCGTGATAGCCACAGCGGAACGGCACTATATCGAAGGTTAACTCTTCGCTTCGAAGTTATCCGGAGATCCGAAGACCACATCAAGTGTTATCGAGCCTGTGCAACTGGCCTCTACACCTGGTATGACGCCTTTAAAGGTCGTCCTTGTGGGCTTGATCCTTGATGGATCTATGCCCATTTTCCGTACTGTATCCTGATAAAGCAGGTTCAGGCTACTGCCGCCGTCCATGAGGACTCTTGTGAGATGAAATCCGTCCATGATTGGGTCGAGGACCAGTGCGGCAAAACCGCCGTGACGGATGCTAGTGGGGTGGTCCCTTCGAAAGAAAGTGATCGGGCAGGAGGACCATGGGTTGAACTTTGGGGCGACTGGCTCCATCGCGTATACATCCCGTAGCGCACGCTTCCTCTCCCGCTTGGGAATGTGGGTCGCGTATATCATGTTCACCGTCCGCACTTGTGGGGGAAACCCTTTCTGTCCATTGTTGTTCGGCGGCCTGGGCTCCTCCTCGTCGTCGCTGTTCAGCCCCTTGTCCTTGTGTTCGGCTCTTAACTTGCCTGCCTGCTTGAACACCCAACAATCCCTGTTGGTGTGATTGGCTGGCCTTTCGGGGGTGCCATGAATCTGGCATGAGCGGTCGAGTATCCGGTCCAAACTAGACGGGCCCTGGGTATTCTTTTTAAATGGCTTTTTCCGCTGACCGGATTTATAGCCTCTGAATCCGGCATTAACTGCCGTATCCTCATTGCTGTCGCTGCTAACGCGGCGCTTTTGATTATTTCGACGTGACCTGCAACTTTTGTCCTTGGTATCCGAATTACCAGGCTTCTTCGATAAGTTGTTGCTGCGAGCTAGCCAGCTATCTTCGCCCGCGCAAAAGCGGGTCATGAGTGTCGTGAGGGCTGCCATGGTTTTCGGCTTTTCCTGTCCCAGGTGCTGGGCAAGCCACTCATCGCAGATGTTATGTTTGAAGGCTGCTAGGGCCTCTGCGTCCGGACAATCGACTATCTGATTTTTCTTTGTTAGGAACCGTGTCCAGAATTGCCTGGCCGATTCTTCTGGCTGCTGAATTATGTGGCTTAGGTCGTCGGCGTCCGGTGGCCGCACATAGGTCCCCTGGAAGTTGTCGAGGATTGCGGCTTCCAGGTCCTCCCAAGAACGGATTGAGTCCGCTGGTAGGCTGTTAAGCCAGTGCCGGGCTGGTCCTTTAAGCTTAAGGGGTAGGTATTTGATGGCGTGTAGATCATCGCCACGTGCCATGTGGATGTGAAGGAGATAATCCTCAATCCATATTGCCGGATCCGTCATAGCATCGTACGACTCGATATTGACGGGTTAAAAACCCTCTGGGATTTTATGATCCATTACTTCGTCTGTGAAGCATAGTGGGTGTGCGGCGCCCCTGTACTGGGCTATGTCACGACGCAACTCAGAAGAGCTGTGCCTGCTGTGTTCGGCCCGGCCGGATTTATTGTATCCAGAGTGAAGATCATCACGTGTCGTCGGGCGTCCATGCGATCCATAGATCGATCTTGTTTGCTTTGCTTTATCCTCCAGTACGTCTCGCAGGTCTGGCTCGTTTTCTCGTGCCTTAGTTGAACGGCACCGGGGCATGGCTTGTTTAAGGGTTCGACAGGCCTCTCTGTCGCGGCCGCGGGGTGGCCGGTCTGCCATGTCATATGTTTCCCCCTCTGATTGGGGTAGCGGCCTGCGCTTAGGATAATTTTTGGAGGGGCGCCCAAGTTCATACTCTTCGGCCGCAAGGAATTCAGTCCATCTATCAGCTAGCAAATCTTGATCAGCTCTAAGCTGTTGCTGCTTTTTCTTTAGGCTGTTGGCCGTGGCTAGAAGCCTGCGTTGAAAACGCTCTTGTTCGGCGGGGTCTGATGGTACGACGAATTCGTCGTCGTCGAGGCTTGCCTCATCTTCTGAGGGAGGCATGTAGTTATCATCCTCAACCTCTTGCTCTGCCGCTCTCTCCTAAGGGCTGGCTTTTCCATCTTCCTGCGCCGAATCTTGCTGGTTCTGGTGTTCTTCGGCGCTGTCCGGGGTAGTATTATCTCCTGTGCCGGAATCACCGTTTCTGCTGTGGCGGGATTTAGAGCGGCGCCGTTGGCGCCGGCGTTTTGGCGGTTTTTTCGAGTTGTCGTCTTCCGCTGTTCCATCGCCATCCGCATCCTTTGGAGCATCCACCATATATATGTCATATGACGAGGTGGCGGTCTAGCGCCCTATAGGTGCTGGTTCTTGTTCGTCTCCTCCTTCGTCGTCCATACCGTCGAAGTCTTCGGAGCCGAAGTCAAGCATGTCGGTTAAATCGTCGACAGTGGCTATTAAGTGGGTGGTGGGTGGGCTTTGAATTTCTTCGTTGTCCGAATCCCAACCTCGCAGACCATAGTCTGTCCTGGGCTCTCCTGATAAAGAGAGAGACTTGAGAGAATTCAGGATATCACAGAAAGGTGAGCACTGAAAGATGTCCGTGGCGGTGAACTCCATTACAGGCGCCCAATCAGATTCGATCGGCGGGGGCACGGAAGGCCCGGAGTTCGGAGAAGAGTCCGGCTCCTTGGAGTCCTGGGCCGTGCGGAGTACGGGGCTGGCGTTCGGCTCGGTCGCCTTTGAGATCGCAGCCCCCGAGGTGACGTCCAACCGTTCATCCTCGAAGAACGCAGCGGGCTCCGAGTCAAGGATCGGGGCCGGATCGTGTGCGGCCTCCAGGGTACTATTCGAAGGCAGAGCTATATCATGCCCCTCGAAATAGTGCGGCGTGCTTGGCTGTGGCTCGAACCCGTCGAAGATCAAGTCTCCGCGGATATCAGCCGTGTAGTTTAAGCTTCCAAACCTGACTTGATGGCCAGGGGCGTAGCTTTCGATCTGCTCCAGATGACCAAGCGAATTGGCCCGCAGAGCGAAGCCGCCGAAGACGAAGATTTGTCCGGGGAGGAAAGTCTCACCCTGGACCTCATCGTTGCTGATGATCAAAGGAGCCATCGGGCCTAAAAGCGACGACACAGAGGAACTCTCAATGAAAGCACCAATGTCGGTGTCAAAACCGGCGGATCTCGGGTAGGGGGTCCCGAACTGTGCGTCAAGGTCGGATGGTAACAGGAGACAAGGGACACTTTATTTTAACCAGGTTCGGGCCCTCTCGGTGGAGGTAAAACCCTACTCCTGCTAGATTAATATTGATGATATGGGTAGTACAAGAGTGGATCTACCACGAGATCAAGGAGGCTAAACCCTAGAAGCTAGCCTATGGTATGATTGTGTATGATGATGGTTGTCCTACGGACTACAACCCTCCGGTTTATATAGACACCGGATTGGGTTAGGGTTACACAGAGTCGGTCACAATGGTAGGAGATCTCGTATATACGCACGCCTAGCTTGCCTTCCACGCCAAGAAAAGATCCTTCTGGACACGGGACGAAGTCTTCAATCTTGTATCTTCATAGTCCTGGAGTCCGGCTGAAGGTATAGTCCGTCTATCCGAACACCCCCTAATCCAGGACTCCCTCACACGCCATGACCAAGTTTAGCGACGCGTTGGCCGCCTGGAAAAATCGAGTGAAAGTAAGGATCATCGACAAGAAGGAACCCTACTCCAAGATTGTAAAGGATAATCCGACAATCACGGAAGAGCAGTTTCAAATATTCAAGGAGGCTTGCGAGGCCGAAGATGCCAAAAAAAAGTCTAAGTACATGAAGGGGCTTCAAGAGAGGAACTTTGGGAGCCACCACCTCGGAAGCCGTGGTTAGGGTGGAAAGAGGTCCAAATGGGCCAAGGAGGACGCGGAAGCCGCGAGTCTGGGCATCCCAGACCCCTTGGCGGAGTTCACCGTCCCGCAGGAGCGTGACGTCCTCAGGGCCCGGCACCGTTGGGACCCAGTGAAAAAGGTTTACGAGACAACACCGGTCATTACGGAGTTCATGAGACCAAGGTTGTCAGAATCGCGATTCTGTTGTATGATTCTACGACTTTACGATTCAAACTAACCCCTCTGATTCTACGATTTTGGTTCATAGAATCTACGTTTTTACGATCCTGATAGTGAAGATTCTATGATTTGTGATCCTGCCATCGGAGCTCCGATCCGATTCAGAATCACGATTCTGACAACCTTGCATGAGACTGTTGGTAATTTTAGTTTCTGATCAATTCGACTGCACACGTTAGTCATATTTGTAAACGATCGTTGTGCCTTTTGCAGAGAGAGCAGCACAGGATTGCGGCCGAAAGCGACTCGCCGTCTGAGGCATTGGCGAGGCCCAAGTGGGACACTCCATTCAACCGGGCGTTGAACATATTGAAACAACAACCGGTGGATACTCGACCGTCGTATGGACGCGTGCACGGTGTCGGAGACGGTGCCACGTGGAAAAAGTACTACCGTGAGACCACGGAGGAGAGAAAGGAAAGACGGAGGTTAAATGAAGAAAACATCGACAAGAGGGTTGAGATTGCGGTTGAGAAGAAATCAACTGAGACAGTCACAACAGCGGTAGCTGCCGCAAAACAGGTGGCTTTAGATATTTCTACTACCTTGGTTCCGGCCATTTTCAATTGGACCAGGCAAAATCCAAAAAAAGATGCAGCGGACTTTCCCCTTGCTGACTTCTTGGCGGGGAGCAGCTCGACTAGCGTTGCACCTGCACCTGCTCCCACACCGGTCGTGCTAGGCAGTGCTTAGTCTTTGGCTGAGCTCGACGCCCTCACGGTATCTGTCACACCGGCCCCCTTCAATATAAATGTATAATTTCCCGTTTTCGTTGCCTTTCGGATGTCTCACGTCGCAGACTTTTCTTTGCAGGCCGACGAAACCCCGTGCACCATATTGTACACCATCGGCGACCAGAAGGTGGACGTGGGGAAGGCGACGATAATGGAGCCGAAGGAACCATTGTTCCACAGCCGGCCGATCCCCCCGAACGTCTTCAAGGTTTCCGTGGCCAGTGTCAAACCGGACCACGAGAATTTGCCTCCTCCAGTACTACTGGGGGATGACGACAAGACACCGCGGCGGCTTGGTGATTGTTGCAATGTTGGGTGGGTCCTGTTGTGGCCAAAGAGTCTGCTTCGTCTGGAGGCGGCAGGGAGCACACCCACGAGCACGCAGCCTCAGCAAGCTATGAACATCAACACCCCACCTAACCAATTATTGTCGGGTGTCTGGTTGGGTGATAGCGGACGGGGTAAGGAGGAGGCTCCATTAGTCGCTGATGACGTCGCCATGGATGAGGATGAGGACGACGATGGCGCTGCTGAACAGTATGTCTATACTGGCGCCTCCTCAGGGTTTGAGCGTCATGAGTCGGTGCCTGAATTGCCGTCTCAACATATTATGGACGACCTTCCGGTAGTAAAGAAGTCTAGGAAGAGAGCGAGGACAGGCAAAAAAGCTGTTTCTATGATCCAGTCGCCTCAGCAGCCTCGGCTTCAGGACCGTATAGATATGCCCGGTGCAGATAAATGGCATATCCCCGGTCAACCAATCCTACCTACAACAGCGCTACGGGCCAGATTCGGCGATCTATAGAGACTTCATGACGATGTGCTGCGGGTAGAGAAAGACCTCATCGCCTCGAAAGATCCAGGATACCCACTCTACGTGGTTAACGTTCCGCGGCAAATGTCGTACGTCGACAGATTCCCCGCGGATAAGTTCTTCCTCCGATTCGATTACATATTCGACATGTTTCACGTGAAGAAGTTGGATTTTACGTTTGTCCGCCTTTATGCCTTGCACATGAACTACATCATCGGGGTTGAGCAGATAACTCATACCTGTGTCGCTGACCCGTACTACATGCACGAGGGCTTCTTGGGAGTCTGCGCAAATCACCGTGAATACGCGAGGGATTACATCGTCAGTTTCATGCTCACCAATAAGGACAAGGGGGCGATTCTCGTGCCTTATCATCCCGTGTAAGTCATCCGCGCTGCTATCCTTCCTTCGATTTCAATCATTCATTTGCACGGTGGAGGCTAATTAATTTGAGGACTTATTTTGCGCAGCGGCGGGCGCGCCGTCCTCATCATCCTCTACCCCCGATTCTCCCACGCTCTTTACTTGGACACGTCGAAGAACATTCACAAAAAGGATTACACCCACATCAAGGATGTTCTCGACAGTGCTATGTATCACTACCAATCACTGGGTGGAGACGTCAGGGACAAGAAGATGAGGGGCGGCAGGGTCGCCTTCGGCCATAAGACCAACTTCTGCTGCATCCAGCAACCGGACGATTCTCTTAATGATGGATTCTATGTCCTACACCACATGCTGGAGTACAGACGGGATCACCAGAACCTTCGCATGGCACCTTCTTCCGGCGATGCCCATATTCTGCAATGGGCAAAGGACATAGGAGATATCGAGGATCATCGACTTCGAGCTGAGTTCTATAACATCCAGGGCGAATTTGCCCAAATCATCATGAAGGAGGTCGTCGGAAAAACAGGGATGTTCTACGGAGAAGGACAAATTTTGCAGGAAGACGTCCGAACATGGATAGCCTCTGAGCGTCTCGACCTGAAGCCTTTCACTAGGCTCGGGGACTATCTCCCTGACTTGGATGGATGGAACGACATGTTGGAGTGATTGTCGATATATGACAATGTGTCCGTTTAGTCCATACTTTCTATATGACAAAAATTTGAGTTATGCACGGTGAAACTTTATTTGTGATGTAATTAAACTATCCTCCTCCTCGACTAGCGAAAATCACTCTGGTTAGGGCATTTTGGGGTACGATGAACTTTGTTATTTATGCTTATGATATGTTGTTTCTATTTTTGCCAAGTCTGTCTCTTTCTGTTGCTCAACTATATATGTTGCATATCATCGACTCATGTGACGATGCAGGTGCATAGATCATAGATGGCGAAGAAGTGCTACGCTAGGAGTATATATACGACAAGTGGCCGGAGTGTCAGGCCCAGGTGTACCGGTTTTCGGTTTCCGAGCGACAGGCAGTAGTTAGTTTAGGTTCACGCTAATGCGAGAGAGGGATACGAACTCATGTACTCAAAGTGATAGCTCTTCTCGTGTATATCATTGTTTAGATGGATGACGATGTATTTTCAAGTAATCGAGACTTGTATCGTTATTTTTGAGATGATGACGAGAGACCACTTTGTGTTGGATGATGATTATGATGAGACTATTTGTATGTATATGCTATGATTACATCTGTGGTCTCGCAGGCATTTGTATGTGTATCATGATGACATTTGTATGTACTAAAGATTCTTCTATAAAGTCTATTCAAATACAAAATAAATATGCTGAAAAAAACAAAAAACTACTAAAATTAGCAGTAGCGAGTGGAAAAAAGTTAGCAGCAGCGTTGTAGTAGCAGTAGCGCGCACGGGAGAAGCGCGCTATAGCTATTAGCAGTAGCGAGGTTCCATTAAGCGCGCTGCTGCTACACTTGTGTAGCAGTAGCGCTGGTGAGCACGCGCTACTGCTACGTGTTAGCTGTAGCGCCTTATCAGTAGCGCACCACCCCGCGCTACTGATAGGTCTAAAACCTGCGCTGCTGCTAGCCTTTTCCCTAGTAGTGATCGCTTGATGAAATCTCACGGCTCATACCTGATTGAACCTGATGGTATTCTATTATTCCCCTTTATAACCCAAAAAACTAAAATATATTTCAACTATGCTCAATTGTTTTACGAATGGAAAATAGAGACAGATAAAAAAATGATTAAAGTAGAGCGTGGACTTTCTATACCTGGGTGCAGTTTACCCTCTCCAGCCAACTTTAGACCTCATTTCATTCATAGGAATTCTAGAAGATAGAGATTTTGTAAGGAAAAAAATTCTTTGAAGACCTTTGGTTTATAGGATTGGATTCCTATTTTTATGTAGGATAAAAATCAATCCTTCACATTTCAAAGAAAAAATATTAGCCTAGACTCAATGAAAAAAATTTATATCCTATGCATCAAATGGCATGTCATCTCACTTCTATATTTTTTTTCTATTTCCATGATATTCATATCCTATAAACCAAAGGAAGCCTTACTATACGGAAAATAATTTCTTCTTCTCCCAAATGATACAACATATGGACTTACAAACTTTGCAGGTCACAAAAAAGAAGAATTACTTTTTCTCATTCACTAAGCGGCAGTGCCATACCCAGGATCTGCCCAAGCCCCAGGCCAGCCTTGTATCTACAGTGACTATTGTTAGAGAAACTCTAGCAGACCCCGCAAAACGCCCGGCCCACAAAAATTCTGGCGAGTATGCGGGCTCGGCCCAATTTTTCAGCCAGAGCAGAGCCCGCATACTCGCCTGGCTCGCAAATTTTTTTGCCGCAGCCCGCAAACCGCACACCCCGAGCACTATAAGTGCGGTTCCGCGACCCTTTTGCGGGTCCAAACCCTATCCCCCACCGCCACGAGCCACCCGATTCCCCTTTCCCCTCTCCCAATTTCTCGCGGCCGGCGACCACCCGCCCCGCCTCCAGCCGCCATGTGGGGGCGAATGTGGAGCTCCGGACGCGGCTCCGGCAGCAAATCCGGCCGTGAGAGGGACCCGGAACACAAGCGGCGCGTCCGGTCGGACAAAGCGAGGAAGCGCGGCGCCCGGAAGTGTACCAACCAGGGGATGTCACCGCAGGCGAGCTTCAACCGCCGCGAGACGGAGGAGTACGACCGCCGGCGCGCGTCCTTCTCCTCCGCGAGGTTTTCCTACGCCGGATCCTCCTCTTCCTCCACCGCGGGCTTCCTCCTCGTGAAGAGGGAGTGGTCGGACGACAAGGAGGAGCCGGAGCCGCCGGCGCCGTTCGCCTTCGTCCCGGTGAAGGAGGAGCCCGAGGAGCCCGCTCCGCTCGGCCACCGTGGAGTCATCGGGCCCGAGGACTACGTCGCGGACTTCTACGTCGTCGCTGCCGCCATCGCCAAGCGGAGCGTGCGCGAGGAGGAGGAGTGTCGGCGCCACGCCGAGGAGCTCGAAGCCCTCGAGTGGCGGCAGGCGGTCGCTGACAACGAGAAGGCCGAGGAGTGGCGCCGCATCCGCGCGGAGCAGGCGGCGAAGTACGTCGACCTGTGCAGCTCCGGTGAGGAGGATTGAGCGTCCGGCTCCTCCACGGCGTCGTCCATTTGCCGCGACCTCGCCGCCGTCAGATCCGCCCCCTAGTACTAGTTTAACGTAGTATGTAGTATAACTATGCTTGTAGTTTGTTAATCATGTGATGAACTATGTAGTATGTGATGAACTATGTTTGTGCAATTTCTCCCGCGAAACTGTTTTTTCAAATTATGCAGGTTTAGATACGGGTTCTGCTCGGCCGCGCATGTTTTCGACCAGCAAGCGCGATCTTCGTGAAACCACAAACGCATTTTGCGGGTCGTATTTTTGCGGGGTCTGCTAGAGTTGCTCTTACAACAGTGCTTCACTGTTGCTACAGTCAGCGAAGGGCCTGCGTGCCTATGCCCCTGCTAAGCGGCGCATATATAATCCTCATTGGTTACACACACCAGCTCCTATATGATATATTTTTAAACCAAGATAAAAGATTTGCCTCATTCGTTAATGAAGAGACAAAGGGAGTTCATAGTGCAATACATCGGCTCCACAACATAGCCCGTTAGAGAAGGTACAACACCACAAAAAAAAGTAGGACTACTCTCGCGGCATGATGCCACTCAGATGCCTAGCCCCTGCAGTGATCCATAGTTTGACCTCGGCCTAGATGAGCTTGAAAATGTAGAAGGGAGGCGTGGACTTCTTTCTAAACACTAGCATTTCTCTCGTTTCAAACAACCCAATACACAAGCATTATGAGGGAAGCCTTCCGGTGTGTAGTATTGGCCTTCTACATATTGGTCCATCAACTCTATGTGTTCTGCTCCGCCGCCCTCCTATATGAATTTTGACCATGTCATGGATGACCCAGACTATTTATGGGTCCCACCAAGATGATGTGTCATCCGCGTGACATCAAAATCAGGGCCTAACTTCACATGATTGGAAGACGTGCCAAGTTAACCGCCGATGAGCGTACGAGTAATTCTAGGGAATCCATGCGTCCTGTGTTTTTCCATTCCAACGGGATACTAGCTATGCTAATAGATCCCTGATCCATGCCCATGCATTCAACGTACAATGAGAAGGAGGAAAACTCTGATCCATACAAAAAACAACGGTGGTAATTCACAAAAATAATAGCAATGGTGGGAAATTGTATTTACAAAGAAGAAAAGGAGCAGTAATGGGATTTTACCAAAAAAGAAAGGAAAAAAGGGCCGAAATGAATCTGGTTTTCATTTTTTTCCCTTTTTTATGTGTATGAGACTGTATATATTGTTAGTTGGATGGACTTTGTATATGTCTATTTTTTTGTAGGTAGACTTTATATATGTGTGATCGACTAGAAGAAGTACATTGTTGGCAAACAAAGACAATGAGGCTGCGTTTGGCAGCAAAGTTTTTTTAAAGTTTTCTGAGAATACCGTGGTTTCTGAAACATACCATGGTTTTGAATACTTTACTGCGTTTGGCTTCAGAAAATACCAAAGTTTCGTAAACCACAGTATGCTAGAAACCATGGTCTTTTTGCACTATTCGGAAAAGAGGTTCCGACCTCTTTTTTTGAAACAGAACGGAGAGAAATCTTGTGGGAGATCGCACTTGATTTTGCCGTCTACGTAGAGATAAGAATATTCAGAGCGATCCCATCCTATTTTCCCTCTGTCTCTTATATGGTAAACGACCATATCTCCTGGTTGTAGCCGATTCAGTTTGATTAGTCTATCTTCCAGCTGGCGTCGCGTGCGAGTCTCCATCTCTTCTCTGCAATGCTATGACTGAATCAAGCTCACCACCAGGGAGAGCACTCGTTCGCAGCAAGCTATTTCTCGAGTCCTTGGCTGCCTGTGTATTTCCGGCGAGTAGCGCACAGATTAGATTGATTGATCCTTTTGAAGAACACTCATAAGCAGCAGGTTATATATGCTAGCTAGCTAGCTGATTCAGTATAAATGGCGCATGTACACGCACAAAGAATTAAGGACCGGCTGAAAGTACATGCACGTATATAGACATATAATGGCAACACGCTCCTAGGATTGTATTACTTCAATCTAGTTGACTACTCCTAGAATGGTATTTCTTCAATCTAGTTGATTGATCCTAGGATGGTACTTATTATGTGTGCATGGCAGCTGCATGCAGCCAGCAGCCGTGAGCAGCCGCTAATTACTCAGTCACCCACGCTAAAATACTTGGTCAAAGCTTTGGTTAAACAGCAGCAACCAAACACATGTAAAACTGAGAAAAACATTGGTTTTAGGAAACTGAAGTATTGTTTGCCCACCCAGAGTAATACTGTGGTTTTCAATTACCACAGTTTAAAGAAAAACTTTGCTGCCAAACTAGCCCGGTAGCTTGAGAAAGGAAGGTATACTACGTGGATAGAACAAGACATGCCAAGTTGATGAGCGTACGAGTAATGCTAGGGACGTTGTTATTGCCGACAACCAGATGAAGGAGGAAACTGAAGTATTGTTTGCCCACCCAGAGTAATACTGTGGTTTTCAATTACCACAGTTTAAAGAAAAACTTTGCTGCCAAACTAGCCCGGTAGCTTGAGAAAGGAAGGTATACCACGTGGATAGAACAAGACATGCCAAGTTGATGAGCGTACGAGTAATGCTAGGGACGTTGTTATTGCCGAAACTCTGATCCGTAGAAGAAACAACGGTGGTAATTTGGAACAAAGAACAAGAGCAATGGTAGGAAGAGTACGTACAAAGAAGAAAAAGAGCAGTAGTGGGATTTTACCCCAAAAAAAACAGGGGCGAAAATAAAAAATACCGCTAGAAGGGTTAACAGCCACACGCTCTAGCCAACTGAGCCATTCCAGCTTGGTTGGCTAGTTTTATTTACAGTGTTAGTACTTCTGTCCCCAGCTTGTCTTTTGGCCTCCACGTCAATTGTGAAGTTTGAGCCTGCGCTGGCACAAGTGAATGGACTATTTTGTTGTGCTGGCACGTGTGATACTATACTCTAACATTGCACCCACTAAACGAACCAGCTACACAACTCTACGCCATGTTTGTTTGTTGAGGGCTGCAGCTTAATCTGGCAATTTCGGGTATCCACGGGTACCCTACCCGAAAATAGAGGGCATGGGCAAGACTTGGCAAGATTTTATACCCATAGATAATGGGTATCCATACCCGCAAAATATATGGGTAGGGCATGGGTATGAGATTGCGCCCATGGGTAACCCAATGGATACCAAAAAATATTAATAAACTAAATCTCTCCCTAATAATAAACCACGCATTGCTTCTGGTCGTCCGTTGCCCTTTTTACAGAAACGTCCCTGTAATCTTTGGTAACTGAACCCGCAGTCCCTTTGTAAGTGGATCTGAGAAAACGCTTCGTTTTTACAGAAAACCCCCTGTATTTTATAGTGTTCAACCCGTGATCCTTCCCCAATTTCCCCTCTGCCCCGACTAAAAAATCCCCTCTACGCCGCCCGGCGCACGACCGCCCGATTCAGCGCCTCCCGCCGAAGACCGCCCGCCTCCGACGAGGGCCACGCCGGTGATCTCCCCTCAGCCGCCTGCCCCCTCTTTCATCTCCGTTCTACTCCTTCTCTCTCGGCCCCCTTGAGCTCGCCTCGATCCATGGCCTCTCCTTAAACCTAGCTCCGGCCTCGGCCACGACCTGCCTCGCAGCTCTCGGCCGCCATCCCCTACGCCTCCCCCCGCGTCTCCCTCACCTCGCCTGTGCAGCACCGTGGCTGCACGTCGCCAGCGCCATCTGCTGCAGCCCTGCCTCTAAACCACCTGCACGCCATGGGCATCGGCCATGGAGGACACACCTGCGCCTGCTCACTCGCCGCTGGCCAGCCAGTACCTCCACCAACATCTCATCCATCTAGATCAGGGGGCCTTTAATTTTAGCGGATTTTCTTCTTCTTTACAGCATGCTAATTAGCTAGGATATAGTCTTGATTTCAATTATTGCAGAATGGCAATCTGCTTTATGTTGGCTTTATCATCTCATGATAATCCAGATGTTTGCATATGCCTTGAGGAGTTGTCGGTGGATTATATGCAGAGGCTACCAAGTGGTAGCTCCAATGTTGCAAGAGGTCAGTAATGGGTGCTTCTTCTGGGATGGCTCACCTGAGATACCAACGCTGAAGGATCTAATTTTCAAGCTCAGCAAGGCCTGCATGTTGCAGTCTATGGGACGGCCGGCTCTGGAAAATCAAGTTTGCTCTCTTGAATGGTATGGTTCCAAAGCTATTAGGAGAGGCCAAGACTTGCAGAACAATGGCATATGTCAGCCAGACTGCATGGATACAAAGCGAAAAAATTCAGGACAACATACTGCTCGGCAAGGAGATGGAGAGGGAGAAATATGGCAGGGTCCTTGAGTGGTGTTCGCTAAAGAAAGACTTGGAGATCAGAATTCATTGGAGAGTGAGTCTGCACTCTTAGTGCCTGGCAGAAGCGAAGGACTCAGATAGCCCGAGCATTGTATCAGAATGCTGACATCTATTTATTCCATGATCCGTTCAACGCAGTTGACATACAGGATCCCAAATTTCCAAGGTAAAATACAATCTCTTTTTGTTACTGAACCTTTTTCCTGCAACATTCGTATTTGTTCCGCTTGAAAAGGCTAGGACTGATCTTTTGATAATGTTATATAGAATCTTTGTTGAACTCCCTTGGTGTTGGTTGTTCTTGAACCGAAGAAACATGTGGTCTAGAATTGACATCATTCAGTTACTTGATGAAAACAAAGTTGCATGTCCTTTTAGTCTAAATGTAATACTATGCCTTCAAGCATATGATGGGGGATAAATCGCAGTTATGAATTGCACTGCATGTGCATGAAGGCGAATGATTTTTCTGGATGCCTTTGCCATCTGGTACATTGTGTTTATCAGTGAGTAATTGGTACAAAGTTCAGATTATCAGTTTATGTTTGTCTTGACAGATCGATGGTTTCGTCGCGGTCGGCAGGAGAAATATCATCAATGGTACGGAAAAAGGCAGGTAGGCTGAGGCGGGCGCCCACACCGAGCAGCTGATCCAGGAAACCAGCCCAGCGGCACCGCCTCGTGCCACTCCCCATCTCTATGTTTGTGTCAGGCCCAGCGCAAGGTATTGGCAGAAGACGAGGCCGGAAAGAGAAGCTGCATGGTAGGAGGATTTTGATCTGAAGGCAAGTTGGATGATCTGCTGACAAAGACAGACCTCTATTCTGAATTTCTACTTGAAACAATTGATTAGATCACAAATGTACCTTGGTTATGTCTCTCACTGTGTGCTGAACAATGTTTTGCCTATTTTCATCTTGGTTGCTGACATTGTTGGTGTTATCTGTCAGAGAAAATTGTTGAAGTGAAAGATGAAGATGAACCTGTAGAAGAGCTAAAAAAAGGACGAGGTATAAAGAAGGAAGCGAAGCCTAAACAGTATAATGACGTGAGTTCAGATTTCTTATGTTTTCTTCCCTGCTTCATCAATATGATAGCATGGTTGTCTTCCAGATTATGCGAATGTCTTTGGTTGTCATATACTGTGGATGAATTGTAGTTTGATGTGTAGTCTGTATTAACTGCTCAACAGACTTTCCTTGAATAATTATACATAGACTGTTCAATCTCTTATAGTTTAAAAAAATTATAATTAACTGCTCAACCCGTGATAGTACTGCCTCGCCCAGCCGTGCATCCAAGATGCGACGCTTGCTGGAAAGCTGGTCAAGTAGGCCCTCGACTGCGAGTTTTAGCTGATTGATCCTGCACATCAGCCTAACTGCTACAATAAATGGACTTACAACAATGATTCTTTCTATATTGAATTTTTATATTCGACCTCACCATTGCTTAGTTTCCTTTCCTGATGCAAGACACAAAGAATTTGAGATCCAATTTATCTTTTTTGTTTTTACACTAGAGTGCTTCATTTATATGTATTACTGTAGACACATGGGAATCCTCAAGGTGGCAGGCTTGTTCAGTTAAATGTTTTTTTAATCTAGATTGTAATTTCAGCATCGTTGTTCTTTCCTGGATTGTACTACTTTTCAGGTTTTAATGTCTGGATCTTCAATACAAAACAGAGTCGACAGTATATGTCAATTCTGTATTGGTTCTAGGCAAGTAGGTTGACATGTTCATCTGTTATCATGAGTGTCTTGTTTACACTTGCAGTTCAGATATTACGCTTAAGCTAAAGGTCTGATTGTACTGTCTAGAGGTGGAATGGCTAAGCTCTCTTTATGGTCCTTTTTGCTGAATATCTTGCAAGTGGCACACTAAAGCGCAGGAAATTATTAGGTGTGTGGGTATCAATCCAGTATGTTCTTATGTCTATGGATCCGGGAAATGTTGACGCTTTATTGGTTTTGGTCAACAAAATTTTAGGTGTACATGCTTTCATCTTGAATATATGTAGTTCTTAAGTAATACTACTTCTCAGTTAGTTCATTGAAGTAATGATACAATCAATTGGATGTTTCTCTACGGTTATGCATCTAGCGGGAAAATTGTTGTTTTCACATAATTGTTTTTCACCATAGTTCATTGTCAGCATCTTTATTCTCCTAATACAGTCATATTGTCCATATAAGTGCAACTTTTAGTTCGTAAAAGTACTTTATACTTTTCCCAATTGATTTCACTAGATTCCCTGTTTTTACAGTAAGGATTAAACCCCTTGCAATTATTTGTAGTCTTGTGCTGAACGCAGTTTATATAAAGAAAAAGAATTTAATCTTTATGTTTCTTCCATGACGATAAAACTATGTTTGGACACGGGTGTCACACAAGGAATGACGAGATCATGTCAAGCACCTACAACTCAGTCATCAACAAGTCGATAATATTGCATACTTGGTTTAACTAATTAAAGTAGCAAGTACAGACACCAATCCATGGGTGCACCACAAGGCGGCATCTCGGCGTTGACAGGAAAGAGGCTGTGGTGGATCGGCGTTGCTGGGAATAGGTTTGGTCGTGTCAGGTGTGGGCTTGCGGCAAGCCTCTCCTGCCTCCTGCCCTGGCATTGGGTGGTAGACAGAAGAGGGGTAACTAAACAAAGAATATATGAAATTGCGAAATGCCCTTTTCTCCCATTGCAAAATTATTTTGTTTCTCCCGTTATGCACGGGCACACTGTTGCAAAATGCAGGAGTATTTTGGTTGTTCAAATTCATGCTTTGCTCCGTAAGTAAACCAATTATACATGGGTTAGGTTATGCCATGCAAACTTGATACCATTGGGTTTGTGTTCAAAGTAATTTATTGTGATTGTAATTTCTAACTATGAACATATCCCCTACATTCTGCCACTGGGTGGGTATGTTCTGTAAATCTGTAGAAATCAGAGGAGCCTTATCATCTTGGTTCTGTAACAAGAAATAACCGTCTGACAACTGAAACTCTAAGAGCAGAGTGTGCAGGGTGTAATAGTAATCAAATTAAATACTATAAGGGTTTTTAGATCACTACTTTAGTAGTAATATCTAAACGCTCTTATATTAGTTTACAAAGGAGTAGCAAAGAAAGATCCCACAGAACAATCGATCCAAATTCAGGAAAGATAGAGCTCCTTACCAACGCCAGAAGAGATCGTCCGGTTCCCGAGGTGGGTCCAGTCTAGAGGAGGGGACAACTTGGTGGAAGGGGGCGTGCAGGCGTGTCCACCGGCGCGGTCACGCGGATGGACAGGCGGGGGTGCCCATGGGCGAGCAGGGCGCGGAGGCCCCCCTGCCGGAGAGGTTCCCGGAGGACGAAGTAGCGTGTTCTGGAGTGGGAGAGGAGGGACAGGACTACATGAGCGCCACGAGGGATGGGAATTCTAACATGGGCGTCAACAAGCTCAGTTACAAGAAGCGACGTCGCGTTTGACTGACAGTACAGTTCGGACATACTTCATTTTTATCTGTTCGGAACGCCACAACTTTTTTTTTCCGAAACGGAGGCAAAATATTTACCTCATCGATTAATTAACAAGCGAATTGTCCAGTTAATCAACGAAACATCGGGCGAAAACCGTTACAAACCAATCACAGCATTTTATACTATTGGCAGTTTATCTATACCGCTAGAGCCACTGAAGGGTAGTGGATTTGAAGGTTGCTATATCTTGAGTTGTCCCTTATCTTACTAAATTCAGGATTCAACTCAGGAGAGTGTACAGAACATGCAGGTCTGTATTGTTTCCGGTGTGTGTTGGTCATGCATCAGATGTCACTCAGTTTCTAGGAATTTCAAGAGGGCATGTCAGCTTCTCCTATTTGATGAATTTTTTACTTTCTCGAAATCTCTTTATTATTACCAAGTGGTGATTATATTTCTGCCCGGTGACTTGCTGTCATATTGTTTTAGGAAAGAAACCGACAAACAAGGAGGGAAAACTTAAACAAGAGAAATGTATGAGGATTCCGGTGTGCCATCAAACATGTATTGTGTACAGACTTTGTGGAATAATGAAGTAGAAAGCCATCAAATACAAAGGTTGTGTCCCATCAGTAACTTTATTTTTGAGTGACAACAGTAACTAGATTTGATTTAGTTGAGTGACAAATAACACAGTAGAGGCCCTATCTGAGGATGTATATATTTATCCAAGAACAACCCCATGAAACTTTTAATCATTTTTTGCTATCTTGCAAATTTGTTTGGGTGCTGAACTATTTTTTATTTTTATAAGCACATATTTACTTATTTATCCCGTTGCAACGCACGGGCATATGTACTAGTAACTCCTATGACATGCGGGGTCTACATCCAACTCCTATGTCCCAACTTTTAATACCTTATTTACTAAGGCAACCATAGCTCATAGGCTCGCAACAACCAGCTCGCACTCCTCCTATGTCCTATGTGGCTCCTCAAAATGATGAAATCTTGAATCATCACCAATGCACTCTTTTTCAACTCTCGAACTAGCGAACCCCAGTCCCCCCCCCCCCCCCCCGCCCCCGCCGCCTTCCACTATGTCGGCTTCCACCAATCACTTATCGTAATCCCTTGCCTCCTGGAATTGGCCACACCCTAGAGGACGTCGCGTCGGTACTAGATTGATCGCCCATCATCACTTGAATTTTACACTCATTTATGTACTTCTTTAAAATTTAAATGATATATGTTGTACCCATTGGGTATAGGATAACCGATGGGTATGGGCATGGGTGTCAATTTGTGCCCATGCGTATTGAAATGGGTCGGTACAGAAAGTCTCTATGGGTATGGGTCTGGGCAAGAGGAGGCTATACCCACCCATACCCTACCCATTGCCATCCCTACGTCCGCACTCAAAACAGAAATGGGGCACCTTCTCATAGTAGAAGTCGAACCAAGTCCCCACCTCATCCTCAAGTGAGGTTTTGATATGGAAGCCCTGACAAGGGGCTCAAACACCGAAATCCTCATGATAATTCTCAAACAAGTGCCACGAGCAAAATCATCATTGTCCACATGAACCTTCACCATCGACCCCAACCAGTTGCCCAGGGCGTTACCAAAATTCTTATTCCTTTTGTCAGGGGAAGATCAGTGATGCGGACCCAAATATCCACACTATCAAACACCATTTCCGATGGCCTTGTATTCCCTTCATAATCCTTCATGATCACCACATTGAAATCGAACTGCCAAGGACCACTGTGCATAGCATGTTTCCAGTCACCATCACTCCCAAAATGTACCACAAAAATATTGTCCCCCATATTCCTGAACTGAGCTTTCTTGTGCAGTCCCCAAGCCCTAATCATGGCGCGCTCCAAGGTAGTGCAATTCATTGGGCGTGGAGAGCACACCTTACCTGCCGCCAACCACTTAACACTCTTCAACATCGCCTTTTCCGGATCCACAAAAAGGAAACTTTCCACATCCTTCTCCATCAGTACCATGTCGCCCAGCCTCGCTGAGAGGCTCGCAGTATGGTCCGGAGTCCTGCTGTCGATCAGGGATTTGGACGAACCCCCACCTGAGGATCCGCCAGAATTCTTCACGGGTGTGGACGTCGTCGCCCCGGCCTCGGGCACCAGCGACGCCCTCATCTGGTTGCCCCCCCCCCCCCACGACGTAGCAGCCCCCAAGGGAGCCTTAGTCCTTGAAGAATTCGTTGTCGTCTTCCCCAATGCGATCTTGTCATTGGAAACCGCTCCCTTCTCCATCGGCCTCTTCGCCATTGGCACCGCCCCCTAGCGGAGTGAGGCTCTCAGTCGGTCCAGAAATAAGGGCACCGCAGTCGCCTCCCTCGCTGCCCACCGTATCCATACCACCCCCGAGAGTGAAACCCTAACCCTAGCACAGGAAGTTGATCGCCATGCGATCGCCCCCTATCACCTTAGTTTTCCGCTACGTGGTGGACTCTCTACCGCCTAAGAAAAATACAACTTAGTATTTAACTAACACTGCATTTTCTTGAATCTAGTGGGACTTGAGAAAGTCAACTTAGCAACACCCACAAATGAATTTAACTTTTCATCGATTTTCGTGCACAATGAGCACTGAAGTAATTAGTTTCTATGTTCTTTTCTTTTAAAAAGTAATCAGCTCCTATGTTCTTTTCTTTTAAAAAGTAATCAGTTCCTTTTGTACGCGAAATCAATGGGAATATTGTCTCTATTTTTTGCAAGTGGGAAATTAGTTCCTTTGTTCTCTTCTTTTTCAAGTAATTTTAGTTCTACTTTTACGGGAAGCATTAGGAATATTGTGTATATTTTTTAGTAAGTGGGAAATTAGTTCCTTTGCTCTGTTGTGTACTTCAATTAGTTAACTATGACGATTGTGTGGTGCTCGTATTGTTATATGCATTCATATTTGCAATTGCGTACTTCATCGAAAGTAGACAGTCATCACATTAAACAGACAATCAACAGTAGTCTTCAAAGAAAAGAGAAGGAAAATGGCGTCTGATGTATCTGGTACCAGCTGTAGCGAAAAGAAGCTTCGTGTTCTGCTCATCCCGTTCTTCGCCACCAGCCACATCGAGCCCTTCGCCGACCTAGCAATCTGCCTCGCGGCCGCTGCCACAGCCATGGAAGCCACCGTCGCCGTCACGCCGACCAACGCCTTGGTCGTCCAGTTCTTGCAGGAGCGACGTGAACACTTCGGAGCAGCAGCTGTGAAGGTAGCGACGTACCCGTTCCCGGCTGTGAACGCCGCCACCCTGAGCGACACCCTGATGCGCCCCGTGCAGCAGCGGCTCGTCAAAGTGCAGCCTTGTTTCCTTTTTCTATTAACTCTCCATCCATTATATTTTTACTAGTAAATGTGCCCGTGCGTTGCAACGGGGAAAACAGTCGCAAGTACCTAGCAATTCTTGTTTGTTGTCACTTTGTCCTTTTCACCACCGTCGTCGATTGTGGTCATGTTTTCCACCCATTTGCGACAAACACAATCAATCTCAAGAGGATGAGTTTGGTCATCACGCTCTAGGAACGTCGCATTCGTGAGTCCC
Source organism: Aegilops umbellulata (assembly GCA_032464435.1). NCBI lineage: Eukaryota > Viridiplantae > Streptophyta > Magnoliopsida > Poales > Poaceae > Aegilops > Aegilops umbellulata. Next base: position 617,349,356 of record CP136058.1, on the reverse strand, counting down.
TCCACCCCTGTCTTATCTACACTTAGGTACAAGCGCCATCCTCACACTTGAGGACATGAAAGCCACGGAGTATTGAACTAAATTATATGTAAAATGCAGTAAAATGCTCTATACTTGTAATGATAATTATGTTTCTGCCACCACAAGTGTTATGGTAGGATGCAATTTACCTCCTGCCTGTCCAGGATTTCACCATAAACTCTTGGAAAAAGAGCCGACCATCGACCGATTAAGAGTGTGTGTACTGCGTGATGCAATGTTGCATGCGCCTTTGTATGTGTCGACTCCCAGAAGGATGTGGTCGACCACGATGTCATCTGCCCAGCCGGAGTTCAACAATAATACTCATCATGGGATCTAATGAGTAATACATGCATACTCCAATTAATCTAGAAGAAAGAAAAGAAGAAGGCAGTCCAATTTAGCATAGCAAGATGGACCAAGTACCATGTGAACACAATTCTAATTCTCATACAAACTTGAAAAAATGGTGCGTGAACATTCATCTGCATCTAATGTTTGGACTATACCACTACGAACCTTACCTCACTAAATTCATTATGAGTATAAAACGCACAAATGTGAGCAAAATGATATGGTGGAGGCATTCTTTGCCTTTCTTCTTTAATCTATGATATGCACACTCGTGCATATTCAAGAAAAATGTGAGAGCATACAACACCCAAAAATAGGGAGAACTGGAGTCGAGGGGAGTTGCTGCGCATCTTCGTCTTCACCAGAGATCATTGTGTTAGTGCGCTATTGGGACATTTGGACCTGCGCGCTTGCTAACAGATTGGTGCGGGCGAGCTTTATAAATCGCGGGAGAAGCAAGGCAAGGAAATTCACATGTTAAACTTTATATTGCCAACAATAGTGGAAACATAAAGGGAAATCAAGGAGCATGTCACCTCCCCAGCTAGCCATTGTGGCTTGGTAAGAGAGCAACTTCCTAACACACGTTGTAATATAATCCAGGGTTAACTCATCCATACAGCGAGGAAAATAATCGACAGGCTTCATGTGTTGATGCCAATACACAAAAAGGAAAAGGGGCAATGAGTATAAGAAGGGTTTGTGACATATGGTTCTAACTGACGAAGATAATGACTACCTTGCAACCATAAGTAAGTTGTCTCCTTCTGCAACAATTACCTGCACTGCAAAGTTAACTGGGAGTAGTTAACTTCACACAACTTAAGCACATCTTGTTACTTCATCAGAACACCCAAAGCAGCTCCAATCAGCACCCGTAATTTAATTTCTTACCTCACAAAGTTTATTTTTACATATATTACGAGTCATTTTTTTTCATTGAGAGGAGGCGGGCTAGTTGAACTCAACTGTGACATTACCCATCGACGTGCTGATCTCATCCTTCGTGACGGGGCAGATCGAGGCCGAGTGAGCGGAGAAGCGTGGCTATTTCCAGCAAATTGCCGCCAAGGTCGAGGTCGAAGTGGAAGAATAGTTTGTAGAGTTGGGGAAGCGCATGTATGATGCATCATGCACGCACAAGCCAAACACATGCATATGCATCTCCGTCTCTTCGATTTAGAACAGTGACACACATTAACAGCAGTAACGCAGAAGGCACAACATATGCAACCCGATTCAATATCCAATTATTCACCACTATGTAGATCCAGGCATCCAGCAGGGACCTAAATTGGGACGGGAGCTGCTATATCACGGACAGAGGAGCACGCTGTTTGAAGGCACCGCCATGTACTGAGGAGACTTATGTTTGGGGAGACATTGCCAAGTAGCCGACGCCAACGTCCAGGCGGTTGGTGACGGGGTGAACGCCCGAGCCATGGAGAGGAGCAGATGGGTGGCAGCTCGATGGACAGGCCGGCCGCCCCCGCCCACCCAGCTAGCCACCGATCCCGCTGATGATGATTCCAGGTTTCGCTTCCAGGATAAAGTCGAGCCCCCGCTACCTCACCCTGCAGCCTGCACTACACCCTCCGCCGCTCCGCCTCGTCATGCAGACAGGCTGCCCCATCGACCAGCCGTGGAGGTCTCCAGCTCGTGCAGGTGGCAAGTGTATAGAGCCTCTCATCTAGGCCACCCAAGATGTTGTTGGGCCAGTATGCACCGCGGCTAGGCCAGGACATTGGAACGGCGACCCAGCGCGCCGAGGAACTCAATGGGACATCCATGGGATTAGCGGATTGCTTTTCCTTTATAGCTTTTCGTCCTTAGGAATTGGTTTCAGATATGCATACGACGTCTATTCCGGCCAAAGGAGGAAGGAGATTGGGCTGGATAAACAAGATGAAGGAGACCAGGCCTCCGGCGGCTGTGGATCGAGATGTTGTGGTGGACATCCTCGTGAGGAAGAAGGAGATCGATAAAAGAGGAAGGAGATGTGGCTACCCAGCCCAACTAAGAACGCAATAGACAGCCCAAACGCACAGAAAATCAAATAACGCAAGGAAAATAACTAATAGACGTATGGAGATCTATGAAAGCTTCCGTCTTTTATTATTAGGTATAGATATAGATATAGTTTTCCTATTCTTTTTTATTGTAACTTCACATCATAATATTTTTATTATCAAGAAAGCTATATTCCTGCCGTCCGAATTTTTGCAACAGATCCGGACGATGTCGGAGCCGTTGGATCGTGATCGCCTGGCTATTATTTTAGGTAGCGATTTGCGCGGCGGGACAGCTGGGCGTTGACCACGTTTTACTGGAAGATTGCCGTTTCACGTTTTATGGGAGGTCGCCGGTCGCCGCGATTTTAGCATGGGCTTTTAATGGGAGGTTGCCGTGATTTTTGGGCGTTACCCATTTTCTCTCTCATTGTTGCACTTTTTTCAAGCCAAAAAATTACATTGTGAACAGGATTCAAACTCTTGACCAGTACATGATATAAAGAGGCACTAGCCACTACGCTAGCACAACCTTTGACGCATTTTTTAACTAGTTTTCTAATTTGTACGCTATACAGACAACAAATTTCCTTTGCCATTCAGAGTTGATCCTGGTTGCTAATAAACAGAGCGAAGGATCCACCTTATCGAGACTTTGTACCTACACAAATGTTGATCCAAATAAATTGTTGAAACATACCCGCGGTAATTTTGATGTAAATCACATGGTAATTTACTTGACGTAGTCACAAATTACATGCAAGCACTCAGGTTACTTTCACTCGGGAGAATTTTTTTGTTGAACATTCGTTTTTTTATATATTTTCATAAGCAGGCGATGATGAGGATTCGTAAGAAATAATCTTAGATCAAGAAAAACAATGTTCAATCAATTCTGAAAACATGCTTCAGCGTGTACTTGATTTGGGAGGAGTTGAGTAGATTAGGAATGTCCAACGCCCATCCTCTTCTGCATCAATTTTGAAGAGTGGCAAGATCCACCATCTCACAACATAGTTACTATGCGCTATAGTTACCAACATGGTTATTTTGTAGTTATAGGGCTAGATGTACTATAGTTATCAACATGGTTATTTTGTAGTTATCGGGCAAGATCTACTATAGTTATCAGGCAATATCTACTATAGTTATCAACATGCTTACTATGCAGTTATCGGGCTAGATGTACTATAGTTATCAATATGGTTAATTTTTGTAGGCATCAGGCTACATATGGTATAATACACCCCCAGTAGCTTATGCGTAAATAGCATGATATTTTACACATCACAGACATGATAACTCATGCGCAAGCATCGTGATAACTTTGACAGGGAGAAAAAGTTGAAGACATCACCCGATAGCTTCTACGTAATTAGCATGATAATTTACACAACATAAACCTGATAACTCATGCGCAAATACCGTGATAACTTTGACCCGGGGAGGAGGTGTTTAAAAACATCACCAACAACTTCCATCAAATAGCATGGTACAGTATGCACCGTATACGTGATAACTTACGCATAAATACCACAGTAACTTACGGTCCGGGGTGTTGGGAGGGGATGAAGTTGTTTGAAAACATAACCCCTCCTGATAACTTCCATATAAATATCATGATAATATACGCACCGTAAACTTGATAACTCATGTGCAAACACCCGTGATAACTTTGATGGCGGGGGGAGGCAATTGTTTGAAAACATAACCTTGATAACTTATGCGTAAATAACATGGTAATATACGGACCGCGGGCATGGTAACTCACGCACAAACACCGCGTTGTCCAAAAAGAATAGCTGTTGAAAATGTACCACGGTTACTCATGTGTAAATAGCATGATAATAGACACATATCAGATCTGATAACTTACTTAGCCCGGGCCTGATAACTATTTGCATGAAAAAAGTCTATCAAAACATATCAACATGAGATCTAGTTTCGAAGGTCTCGTCGTGATAGATACTTTATGTGAAATCGATTTTTTGATTGGACCGACGATTTGAGCTATAAAACATTTTGAAGTTTTGAACAAGGAGAACTAGGATGACATGAAAAATTTCTTCTAATGCATGCACGCATGTGCTTGTGAATAGAAGGTTGGAGAAACTTTTTCATGCCCCGATAATTTCTGTGTAAACAACATGATAACTTAGGAACCACAGATATGATAAATAGTGTAGAAGACGTGGTAACTTCTGACCCCAAAAAAAATCGTCGAAACATATCAACATGGGATCTAGTTTCGAAGATCTCGTCGCTACGAATCTTTTACGTGAAAACAGTTTTTAAATCGGAGCGACGGTTTGTGCTACAAAACATTTTGAATTTTCGCATTGGGAAGAATCTTTGATGACATCATCATTTTTGTTTTTTCTGCATGCATATGATTAGCAACTCTAATTAACTGCTAGTGGAGTGGACACACAGAGAAAAAAATAAGATGAAGATGCATGCATGCAAGCTAGAACGACGCAGCGAGACAAACGGGAGGATCGATCGAAGGTCGTCCGGATCTGTTGCTAACCACCAGTCAACTGGTGGTTAGCACAGTCCTTTTATTATATCTTCACACCTTGATTTATCCGTAGGCTAGGTTTTACGCAACACCCTCACTCGTGGGCCCCGCGCGGTCTATCCTTTGACCGGCTTCGAAAGGCGGGACTGTTGCTTCGTTGGCCTTGAAATTTTTTGTGCTTTCAAAGGGGACCATCGCATGACACGTGCCGGAACCTAGCATTTTTCATGTCTAAATCATAGTGTAGCGTTGTTCTCATATCTTACCGTGTTCTATTTCGGGCGTCGTCATGTGCCTTGTGGGTGATCCGGTTATCCTATGATCTGCTTTGTAAGAGGCCTTTCAAACCATTTTGTATCGTTCTATGGTGTAATTTGGTTCGTACTTTATTTATAAAGCGAGGCGAGAGTCATGTTTCGAGAACATGCCATGGCTAGGTCAATTAATCCAAGGAGTAGCAGATCTGCTTAAACCTGGTGAGGTGTTCGTCTTCGACGTCCATGAAGAGGAAGACGCCATCTTTCGCCTTGTGTGACGGCACAATTAACATGAGCCCCTCGACGGGCAAGTCCGGCGGCAGCAGAGCAGCAGGCGCCCCCGTGCCAAAGTCGACCTGATGGAAGTTGAACCCCAGCCAGCTGTCCACCTCTGCGTCCGGGCAGAACATCGAGCCGGCAGGGGCCGCCGTCACAATGAGCTCCTCCCCGTTCGCGTCAGCCACTCCGCCAAAGTCCACAAAGGACTGCACGTACCCCCCATCGATGCGTGCCACGGCGTCGTGGATGGTGTCGACCACGCTGCCGTACCTCGAGTTCAACACGTCCCGGACCTGAAGCCTTGGGAATGCCCACAAAACCATGTTCCCGATGAAGTTCATCGGCACGGGAGGCTCGGCCCTGCCCCTGCAGTTCACGGCCACCCTCACCTTGCTGAACTCCTCCGGTTTCAGGCACCGCGCCGCAGTGATCTTCTTCCAGACGTGCGCGAGCAGGCACTGGAACGTGCTGCAGCGGGTGCCCACACGGGCTTTTAGATCGGCGACGAACTCGACCGTGAAGTGCACCGTGAGGTTTTTTATCCTCTCCATGGGAATGACGGCGTATGCTGCGGCACCGTACCCATGCGTGAACTCCAGTGACCAGTGGTCGAACACCGGCGTCGACGTGCTACTCGGCACGACGGTTTTCGCGCGGTCGAGGAACGGGGTTGACAGGGTGGAGTCCTTACCCTCGCGGACCGCTGTCGCCCACGCGGTGAAGAACATGCTCATGGAGTGACCGTCGGCGGTATGGTGGTGGGAGCATATCCCGACCACGAGACCACCGCACTTGAACCGGTTCAGCTGGATCTGTAGCAGCACCCCACCAATCTTCTCCTGTACGTATACTCTTGTATAAACAGTTTGGCGCATGCATGTTACTGAATTCATGCTCCAACCAACTCATCCAAACATACGAATTGGTGGAGAGAGACGGACAATATGTTTCAACGCATGTGACGTGAGTCGTGAAAGAAAGCAATGCCTCCATCGATTGATCTGTACCTCTGGTTGTGGTATTGTAGAGTAGAGGTGGTCGACTCTGGTGAGCATCCGGCCTTCGACGAGCACGTCCGCCAGGTTAGCTTGTACCGTGGTCTCAATTAGGAGCACGCCCTCATTGTTGACGTGGAGGAAGCGCCGGCCGAGCTGGTCGACGGCGAGGGGCCCCGCCAGGTGCGGGTACTGTTAGAGAATATCTGTATCCCGTAGAAATTTCAAACTCCCTCCTTTTCCTTGTTCTACTCGATCTCCTGTAACCTCTCTTGTACGCCAAGGCAAGGAAGAAGCCTTGCCTTGCGAATTTGGTCGCCTCCGTTGTATTTCTCCCGCATTGTTAACTTGTCAAGTTCTCCTGTGATATGATTTGTGGCTGCACTGTCGGCGTACCAGTTGGTATCCACGCCATAGGAGACGGCATGCGCCTCCTTCTCTTCTTGATCGTTCTCCTCATAGCGCCACCAACAGACACGTGCACCTCCTGGATGATGTTTGTAGCAAATTTGACATTCAGGATAGTCATGTTGCTGCGCATGCACCTGTTGTTGTTGTTGTTGCTGTCGAGGGCGTCCTCTGAAGCCGCCGCCTCTATTGGCAGGAGAGGGCTGGCGGTCACCGGGATCACCACGGCCACACCCCCTGCCTCCTCGCCCGCGAGACCTGCCGCGGGGCTGACCACGTCCTCTGTAGGCGGCGTTTGCAGATGAGTGAAAACCGCCTGAGGACGAGTCACCTAGCATCTCCATCCTTTGGTCAAAAGCAGAAATTTGGGCGAATAGATCATCTGCAGTAATAGTGCCCTTGACAGCGCCGATTGCCGCCACCACAGAATCGTAGTCGTGGTCCAGCCCTGCAAGGATATAATCCACCATCTCCGGATCAGATACGGGACGCCCAGCAGTAGCTAGTTCATCCCCGAGGCTTTTCATCTTTGCCATGTACGCCGAGCTTGACATGGTGCCCTTCTTGGTATTGGTGATTGCAATTCTCAGATTGGTGATCTGGGACTGCGACTGCGAGGCGAAGAGATTTGTGACTGTTCTCCAGAGTTCGAAGGTGGAGTCCTTCCCGACGACTTGCGCTAGAATCTCTGGAGACATAGAGTTGAGGAGGTATGACAGGACCTGCTGGTCTTCGGCGATCCAGGGCCCGTACAGAGGGTTCGGTTCAAGGGCCGTGGTCTTGTCTGCCTTCGTGATCTCCACCATCCTGGGCGGAGCGGCGTCAGAATTGTCCAGGAGCCCCGTGACCTACGCGCCTCGCAGGGCCGGGAGAACCTGCGTCTTCCAAAGGATATAATTTCCTCTTGTAAGCTTCTCAGATGGCGGCGAACCGAAGTTGAGGGCGACGCCGGTTGAGGAAGACATTGGAGACGATGATGTGTGATCTAGGGTTTTGGTATATGGCTAGATGTATGGGAAGAGGTGGCTCTGATTACCATGTAAGGTTTCGTGGAAGCGTTCCTACTCCCTCTGGAGAAATGCAATGGATGCGTCCAAATTCGCACGGCAAGCGGTTCTGGTATGAATATATCACATATTGGTAGTTCAATTGTTAAAAACCCCATGAAAAATTTGCACTTGAAAGATGTCTTGCATGTTCCTCAAACATCCAAAAATCTTGTTTCCGTTCATAGATTCACTCTTGATAACAATGTTCTTATAGAATTCGATCCTTATTTTTTCTTGGTTAAGGATTTGAGAACAAGGAGAGTCATTCTTAGAGGACGGTGCATGGGAGGCCTCTACCCACTCATATCATCATCATCATCTTCCTGGTCCAACAAGCAAGCAAACATTGTCACCAAGCCATCATCATCAAGGTGGCATAGTCGTTTAGGTCATCCATCTTCAGTCATAGTTAAATATGTTCTTAGCAAAAATAAACTCTCTTATGATAATAGTGTTGAGTCAGTTTGTGATCCGTGTCAACAAGCAAAAAGTCATCAATTACCTTACCCCATCTCTACTAGTGTGTCTACTGCTCCCCTTCAACTTATATTTTCATATGTATGGGGGCCAGCTCCTACCTCAGTTGGTAGATTTTCTTACTATGTAAGCTTTATTGATGACTATAGTAAATTTACTTGGATTTACTTGTTAAAGAAACTGTCTGATGTATTCCAAGTCTTTATCAATTTCCAAAATCTTGTTGAACGCAAACTAAACTCCTAGATCATTGCCATGCAAAGTGACTAGGGTGGTGAGTATGAAAAATTGAATTCTTTCTTTCAAAAACTTGGTATACCACATCATGTTTCTTGCCCTCATGCTCACCAACAAAACGGATCCGTTGAAAGAAAGCATTGTCTCATAGTTGATATGGGGCTAGCATTGCTAGCAAATGCATCTATGCCACTCAAATTCTGGGATGAAGCATTCTTAACTGTCACATATCTCATCAACTTGCTTCCAAGTAAAGTCATCAAACTTGAAACACCCATTACACGACTCTTTGGTGTTACACCCAACTACACATCTCTTCGTGTTTTCGGTTGTGCATGTTGGCCCAACCTTAGACCCTACAACACACGCAAACTCGCTTTTCGCTCCAAAAAATGTGTCTTCTTAGGCTATAGTCCCATGCATAAAGGGGTTAAATGCCTTGATGTTCCTACTGGTAGGGTCTACATATCCAGAGATGTTGTCCTTGATGAGTCCGTGTTTCCGTTTGCTTCTCTTCATCCTAATGCCGGTGCACTTCTCCGCAAGGAAATTCTCCTTCTTCCTTCACATCTTCGGTCTTTTGATCATGGGGGCGACAGTTGTACTAATCAAAGTGATGATATTCCTGCTGGTATTGGTTCTTCTTTGTTGCATGTGCAGGTCCCTGGTGAAAACGGTGCTCAAAATGATCAAAATTTTGAAAATATAGCTCAAGATGATCTTATATTTCATGCTGGGGAAGAAGACGAACCTGGCACAGATGGCGAAGCTGATCCGGCGGCTCCTGCAACTCATGTACGCCTGCAAACCTCGGATCACGTGAGCAAATCAGCCTTGGATCACGCCCCCACCAGCCGCAGCGCTGATTCGAGGGAGGGCCACTCCCGCGCTGCCACATCAGCGACAGGCGGGACCAGCCGCGGGGCCGGATCCCCCTCGCCCAGCGTGCGTCTGCAACCGCGGTCGGGCTGGGGATCCACTGTGCCGGCTCGGGCGGTTGGCACCCGTGTGCACTCAGAGGAGGCGGCCACACCGGCGGCTATATCAGATACTACGGGATCTTCTACGCAGGAGGCGACAAATTCATCTGTGTCTGCGCATGCAGCAGATTCTTCGGGATCTTCTGCGGCAAGTGTTCCTGTGATCCAGCCAGCTTCCTCACGAGTTATGACTCGGCTACAGAAAGGTATACGAAATCCTAAAATAAGAAAAGATGGAAATGTATCATATGGAATGTTGTGTATTTCAGGAGAACCAACAACATTGAGTAGTGCACTTGATGATCCTAAGTGGAAGAAGGCAATGGATGAGGAATACTCTGCACTTATGAGGAACAAGACATGGCATCTTGTACCATATCAGAAAGGTAAAAAATATCATCGATTGCAAATGGGTATACAGAATTAAAAAGAAGGCAGATGGCTCCATTGACAGGTACAAGGCACGTCTAGTTGCAAAGGGCTTTAAACAACGTTATGGTATTGATTATGAGGACACTTTTAGTCCTGTTGTGAAAGCTGCAATTATCAGACTTGTGCTAGCCATTGTTGTATCCAGGGGTTGGAGCTTACGACAGCTAGATGTACAGAATGCGTTTTTGCATGGTATTCTGGAAGAGGAAGTGTTTATGAGACAACCACCTGGTTATGAGGATAAGAAGTTACCACAGCATGTTTGCAAGCTTGATAAAGTACTCTATGGTTTGAAACAAGCAGCCAGAGCATGGTATTCCAGATTGAGCTTACAGTTGAAATATCTTGGCTTCATTGCCTCCAAGGCTGATACATCTTTGTTTATTTATAACAAGGCTGGAGTGGTCATTTTTGTTCTTATATATGTGGATGATATCATAGTTGCAAGTTTTTCACAAAATGCTACTAATGCACTCCTGCATGATTTGAGCTCAGAGTTTGCCTTGAAGGATCTAGGTGACTTACATTTCTTCCTAGGTATTGAAGTCAAGAAAACTCAAGATGGTATTGTGTTAAATCAGGAGAAATATATCATTGAGCTTCTGTCTCGCATGGGAATGAAAAGTTGTAAGCCAGTTCCTACACCTTTACCTTCTGTAGAAAAACTCTCAGCATATGAAGGTGTGCCACTTCAGGAGGAAGAGAGCACAAGGTATAGAAGTACTGTGGGAGCATTACAATATCTAACTCTCACACGTCCAGATATCTCGTTTGCTGTCAACAAGGTTTGTCAATATCTGCATGCACCTACTTCTGCACATTGGTCAACTGTTGAGAGAATTGTAAGATATGTGAAGCATACTATGGGAATAGGACTTCATTTCAAACGTTCTAATTCCTCTCTTGTGAGTGCATTCTCTGATGCTGACTGGACAGGATGCAGTGATGATAGAAGATCAACTGGAGGTTTTGCAGTATTCTTTGGGTCTAATCTTGTTTCTTGGAGTGCTAGAAAGCAAGCCACTGTATCACGGTCAAGCACAGAAGCTGAATACAAGTCCTTGGCGAATGCAACTGCTGAGATCATTTGGGTTGAGTCACTTCTTGAGGAATTGGGAATCAAGAAGAATGGTATCTCATTTTTATGGTGTGATAACTTGGGAGCAACATATTTGTCTGCAAATACAGTGTTTCATGCAAGAACAAAGCACATAGAAATTGACTTTCACTTTGTGTGAGAAAGAGTTGCAGCAAAGAAACTTGAGATACGGTTTATTCCCTCCAAAGATCAAGTAGCAGGCGGTTTTACAAAGGCATTATCAGCAAGACCATTTGAGGAGTTCAAGAGTAATCTTAATTTAGGATAGGGTGTTAGAGAATATATGTATCCCGTAGTAATCTCAAACTCCCTTCCTTTTCCTTGTTCTACTCAATCTCCAGTAACCTCTCTTGTACGTCAAGGCAAGGCTTCTGCCCACATCAATATATATGAAACACGGCTCCCGTCAAGGGAGTAGGAACGCTTCCACGAAACCTTACAGATATGACGCGACGGCCTTGAGAAGGCCTTCCTTGAGCGCCTCGTTCGACGGCGCCGGCGCAAGGTAGGCGAACACGGTGGGGACGAAGACGTCCGCCGCAGCGCGGTCGAAGATGGTCAGTGCCACCTTCTCGCCGACGAGCGGGTGCGGCACCGGCTTCACCATCGTGCTGCTCGTGATCTCCATTGATGGATGGATTCCAACACTTTGTGATATTGAGCTCGATTGACTAGTGCATGCGCTCGCCATGGTGAACGGATCATGGACATGCATGTGCATCTTATAGATCGATGCACGTTGGGCAGGCCTGAACAGTGAGCATCTGAGAAGTGGGAAACCACTTAACTCGTCGGTGTACAGTACTAGGTTACTTTGCCTTTTCTTCTTTGTCGTGATCCTTATTTCTAATATTCCAGCTTGAGTTTTGCACGCTACCAATGATCAACACCGTACGCAGGAATTTGCACACCTACTACCTACCCACATCTCCTGCTAGCGATCGCACAATGGTAATGAATGGACTGTAAAAGAAGACCAGCCTAGCAAGTAAGCACACTCCGTTCTGGAAAGCTATGCGTACCTAGCAAGTACCGGCAAGTTCTTGCAGGGAAAGACAAGACGAAATAAAACTGCATTTCGACGGTTTTATAGTGCAAGATTCTTGCTTGCAGAGTTAAAAAAATCAATGAAATTTTAGAGAAATTTTTTAAATTTCACATATTTTAGTAGGGTCTGAAATATTTTTAGGCCCAAAATTTCGATGCAGATGCAAAATGGTTTCAAAACAAATTTAAATTATGAAAAAAATCATTAAAATTAAGTGAAATTTAAAATCTCAAAATCCGAAATAATTTCCGAAATATGCAAAATTTCCGAAATTTGGCCTACTTCGGTGAGGTCCGAAATTATTTTGTTTATACTAGATAGATTCAACAACAACGTCACACATATAACAACCATAACTAAAGAGTAGATCAAATAACGTTGCAAAAGTGATGTTGTTGACATTGATGTTGGCAATGACTGGTCGAAACAAACATAGACGGGGAAGGCAGTGCACAGCACAATCTGACTTAGATGGTAGACGATCTGTGGTGAAGAAACACGAGCAGTTGTGTGAAATGCTTCCCAAAACCTTTATCGGCCCTCTCTGGGTGCAAGATCACAAGAGCGAGAGGTTCCGGAGATCCGCTCTCTTGTTAGTTGGTGAACGCAGGCGCTTGGATGGAGTAGATTACGATGACGGCACAAAAGCGAGAAGAGGGAAAACCCTAGCATGGTTCAATGTATCTTTGGTAGTCACTGATAGGTCATATATATAGGAGAACCGAACGTTCTTTTGTCGCGACCATGCACATGCAGCATGCCTTCACCCTAGCCCGAGCCTGTCAAGGCAACGCCAGTGTGAGCGTGGTGTTCTCTTTGTCTCCCCGTACTAATCACTTAGTGAAGTGGAGAGACTTCCGTATATAAGAATGTGAAACTCCACTTCCACTAGTGGGGTGGGACTAACAATTGCACCTCCACCTCTTGCCATACATGAACTTTTGATATTTATTTGGAACTAGATATTGGGCCAAAGTGGCCGTATGCATCTTTCCGATGCAGAGGCCGGGGGATGACCTCCTTTTCAAAAAAAGATATTGGGCCAAATAACGGATGCATTATGTTAATGTGGTAGTGATTGATCCGGTTGATTCTGATAGTGGGCTAGTTACCAATCAGATGATGATTAGCCCTCACATGTCCTACCCCTGCGGCTTTCTAAGGACCAAAATGGCAACACTAATCGTCACCGCCAACTTGCATCTACCTCTGCCTCCTCATCCATCATTGCGAAAGTTCACAGTTTTGCCCTCGTTTTCGAAACCCCGACGATTGTGTGTGATGTCGCACGGGAGAGCTAACTTCGAGACCATGCCTCTTGCGAACCTGCACCAAGTTGAGGACGATAATTAAGTCATTTGGGGAGCATGCTTGGCATGGTCACGAGCTTGCACCATTGAGATTAGAGTTGTCTTGGGTGCAACTCTATGACACCCTAGTGCAACCATGAGAACAATATCAAGCCTCATATGTAATCAACATCTCAAGAAGATCAGCGGCAAGGAAGGATCAGAGTCATCACCTTGTTGTCCATTTGCAATACACTCTCCTCTTTTTTATGCTTGATGTTGACACACTGAAGGTGTTGCTGCTGTCCTCAGACCAGCTGATCTCCATTGCCTCCGTGTGATTGCCCGCATCCAGTTGGCTACTTCCTCGGTGATGATAGCTTCTAATGACCATGGATTACCGTAGTACCTTTCTGGAAGTAGCATCCATATATTTGTCAAACTTGAGGAGCTATGGTTAGTCATTCCCTTCTACCACAACTAGATTTGTCGTGATTTTACATCTAAACCGGAGTTTGGAAATTATTCTATTTGGTGCTACATAGTACAATACATCGGCTCCATAGCACAACCCGTCAGAAAAGATACAATACCTTCAGAAAAAGTAAGACTACTCTCGCGGCTGGAGTTCGTATATTGTTAGTTGGATGGACTTCATATATGTCTTTTTTGTTTGCAAGTAGACTTTTATACTCCCTCCGTTCCTAAATATAAATCTTTTTAGAGATTCCACTACAAAGTACATAGGGATGTATATAGACATATTTTAGAGTGTAGATTCACTTATTTTGCTCCGTAGGTAGTATATAGTAGAATCTGTAGAAAGACTTTTATTTAGGAACTGAGGGAATACATGTCTGATTGACCAGAAGAAGTACATTTTTGCCAAACAAAGACAATGAGAGTACGAGACGCTAGCTTGAGAAGGGAAGGTGTACTACATGGATAGAACAAGACGTGCCAAGTTTTTTCTCTTTTTTTTTGAACCACAAGACGTGCCAAGTTAATCGCTCATGAGCGTACGAGTAATGCTAGGGAACCCGTCCGTCCTGATCCATGCCTATGCATGCAACGTTATTGTCGACAATGAGATGAAGGAAAACTCTGACCCATACAAGAAACAACGGTGGTAATTTGGAAAGATAAAGAGCAATGGTGGGAATAGTAATTACAAAGAAGAAAAGGGGAGCAGTGGTGGGATTTTACCAAAAATAGAAAGAAAGAAAAGGTCAAAACTTAAAAATTGCGCTAGGAGGGCTCGAACCTGATCCATGGCTATGCATGCAACGTTATTGTCGACAATGAGATGAAGAAAAACTCTGATCCATACAAGAAACAACAGTGGTATTTTTTGGGGGGAGGGGGGGTGAAAGAGCAATGATGGGAATAGTATTTACAAAGAAGAAAAAGAGCAATAGTGGGATTTTACCAAAATAATATTGTTGACAACGAGAGGAAGGAAAACTCTGACCCATACAAAAAACAACAGTGGTAATTTGGAGAAAAAAGAGCAATGGTGGGAATAGTAACTACAAAGAAGAGAAAGAGCAATAGTGGGATTTTACCAAAATAATACTGTCGGCAACGAGAGGAAGGAAAACTCTGACCCATACAAAAAACAGCGGTGGTAATTTGGAGAAAAAAGAGCAATGATGGGAATAGTAACTACAAAGAAGAAAAAGAGCAGTAGTGGGATTTTACCACAAAAAGAAAGGAAAAGGGCCGAAAATAAAAAATTGCGCTAGAAGGAGGGCTCAAACCTCCAACCTTGTGGTTAACAGCCACACGCTCTAGCCAACTAAGCTATTCCAGCTTTGTTGATTTTATTTAAATACAAGTTTATATATTAGGTTTATCGCTACTCTGAATTTCAGCCGAACAACAGGCATGTGAATGTTAGCTTTCTTGCTAAACAATACTAATAGACACACTTCTGCCTTATATTTGTACTAGACCGGATATCAGACTATAGTTTACAGGCACTAGCTAGAATCGTTCAGTTAGTTTTTGTCAAGCTTACTAACGTGATTTTTGACGGTTTATAGGCTCATGCTCCCCTCGTTAGCCATGGAACCACAAACTACAGTCTCGTCAGCATCGAGCCCAGGTGTCACCCCGTACGTAGCATGCTGTTCACGTCTTCTATGTTTTGGCGGTTCATTTGTTCACAAGAAGGTTGCGGACAACACATGGCCTTTCACTAAGTAGACAAGCCAAGGCTATCAACCCGTAGAAGCTTGGAATACGAACCCCCCGTCAGATCTTTTTCCTCCTCCACAAGAAAAGCTCTTCTCCTTCCATTGGCGCCGCCGCCGGTCCATCCTATCTCTGATGGTCTATAGGTCATGGAAGTGTGGAGGATCTCGGCCCCTCGCCGGCCGGCGGGAGGGACCCGTTCTAGTTCTTGTTAGAGTCAACGTTTTGGTTGAGGATATGCGATGGCGGCGATGTCCTTTAGTAGGAATAATGTCTCCTATGTTCTATTCCCGTCCGATGGTGCGTCTAGCATCATCGGAGAGCGTGTGGTGTCTCCGTCAAATCTTGCGGGATTCGGTCGGTGCTGGTCTTTGGTGGATCTATTTGGATCCGGTCTTCGTTCTTGTTCGTTTAGGTGTTTACAGGTTTGATCCTTCTGATTTACGACTTTTCTCATCGGCGATGGTTGCTACTCTGGTGCACTGGTCCTATGGGACCTTAGCACGACGATTTCCCGACTGTCTACTACAACAAGGTTTGCACGGCTCCGGTGAAGGAGGGGTGATGACCGCGGCGCATCTTCGGCTTGTTCCAATGCTTGTAGTATAGTCGCTAGGTGGTCAACGAACATGATTGTAATTTTTATTACCTCTATTGTTTTTTGTACTCTTACGATTGAAGACGAATAGATTGAAAATTTCTCGCAAAAAAAAACCCGTAGAAGCTTGGAGCAACTCCCTCCTCAAACTCACTTTTACATCTTACCATACATATCTTTGTGCATGTGGAAATATATACATTTAATATAGCCGCTAGCCAACTTTTCTCGAGATTTCCTCGGTTCCTCTCGCAGGGAGCATTGGCTCAAGAGAAATGTTACTACTATTTTTAGTGTACATATCATATGTGGGAAGGTGAGGACGATAAGTTGAATGTTTATCCAATAACTCAAAAGATGGCTAATATTTCAAGAAAAATTCTAAAAGTTGAAAATAAATAATCACTCACTTAGGAGGCAATTGCGTTTGGCTCCCTCTCTAAAATGGTTACTGTTTCTAGTTCGTGTGATCCAGCATGCCATTTCTTCTTAAAAAATACATTTACAAGGTTTTAAATGAGCTTGTTGTGAGAGCCACGGCTCATTCTTTTCCGATTTTTCTCCCTCTCGCTAACCTAGGCGAGTGGCGGATGATCTATCGATCCCCGGCGAGTGTGAGGGCCCTCCCCCCTTTAGTTTACTGCTTCGGCGATTGGAGGGGATGGAGACTCCAAAGCTTCAGTCCGGAGGTGGTAGTGTTTTGAATAGATTTTAGGTTGTCTCTTGGGCGGTGGTGATAGTGTCACTATCGGTGTGGAATATAGTCTCCCCGCCTTGCCCTTATTATGAGGGTCGATCCTCCTAATCATTTCGCCTTGGTTTTCAAAGTCAAGTATATGGTTTACCCATTAAGTTCTCTTTTGACTTGCAGATCGAGGTGTTTCTGCCTCCGAATCAACGCTTTAATGGGACACTCGAATCATACCATTCAGGGTATAATGTTGCTATTGTGACTATTAAGGGTTTGCGCAAGGGTCTTCCAGAAGACCTTGAGCTTCATTCAGAGTCCTTACCCAGAAGGGTGGTAGCTATCGGGCGTGAACCTAAAGGACTGTTATGCGCCTCGATGGGTGAACCTATACTTGGTTGCGAAGACCTCGACAAGCGTAGCGCATTTGGTTGCAAGGACCTTAGGCTGTCAGACTGTAAAATCGAGAAGGTGAATTTCTAACGCCTCTTTTCCACACGGTGGTTTATATAGATAGTGACATTGCATCAGACTCTGATGAGGCGGTCACCTTTCCCTCCTTTGGATGCATCCACTATCCGCTAACTGTATCCGTATGTACTCTACAAATGATGTTTTCTTGTAACAGATTAGGATTGGTGGCCCCCTGATTAACTTTTTCAATGGGAGCCTCATCAGAATGAACTTCTACAATGGTAGGCCTAGTGGAACTCCTTTCCTGCCTTGCAAGAAAATTTGTGAAGTCCTGCATCTGTTTGGGCTCGAGTTGGAATGGTATGCTTTTCCTTCTCTCTCTGCTACTTGCTCTAAAGAGTACTCTCACTGTAAACTATTAAAAGATTGTTTATATCACTAAAGTAGTGGTCTAAATGATTTGTATTAGTTTACAAAGGGAGTACAAAGGTAAGTTATTCAAGGAGAGCTTAATCACACTGTAAAACCTCATCGGGAAGCAGGAGGAAGACTAGCGAGGCCATACGTAGACTGGACGAAGGGCAAGACGAGACGAAAAACCAAAACCGGTAGGATGAGTTCTTTCTGTTTGTCGGTGAAACTTTTAGTTGTTTGTGACTATTCTATTCGACATCCGACTTACGATACAATGTGGAAACTAAACTTTGGATGGCAGGTGGCCGGTGCTGCCCCCGTTCTGGTACCATGGTTGGTTGGAGGTGAGTAGGTTTGGCCCAATGCGCATGAGAGGTCGGGTTCTCCAGTAGATGCCTCCTCACAGCGATGTTGAAATGCTATCGATGTGGGTGGTTTGTTCATCCATGGATGTGTGTCACAACCTGTATATATAACCGTGGGTCACGTCGAATGAATCTAGATTTCTTGCTTTCTTTCTTTTTTTGATGTGTGTGAATCTAAACTTTGTGCAGTTATACATTCTTAGTTAGATGGACTTTTATATAATGTCTGATGGACCGGAAGAAGTGCATGCATTTTTGGCAAACAGAGAAATGAGATGGCAGCTTGAGAAGGGAAGGTGTAGTACGTATAGAGATCTAACAACATGATGTCAGTTTAATCTTTTTTTTTTTTGAAATGAGGCAAAAGACTTGCCATTTTCATTGATTAAGAAGGAGTGAGAATTGCCCGGTTAATTGATGGAAAACCAGCCTAAAACCGATACAATCCAACCCACATAACATAGGTACCACCGGCCAACCTGGCTACCAACATGAGATCACAGAGCTACAAACAGGTGCACATAAACCATGACGGCACATGCCAATAGAAGGCCACACGCGCGAACAACTGACAGCTCCGGCTCTGACGACGATCATCACAAGGGAAAAATGCAGGACTTGCGCCGACCGTGCTCTCCGTAACCGACCACCGAGCGCCTGTCATCATCACCGCATGGACACACTCCACCGCAGCTCCGATTTCAAAGCAACCAAGCAACCAACGGAAGAGCACCCCGGACACGCCGAGAAGATCCGACTACCGAAGCCCGAGCCGCGACCAAAGCTCCTCTCGACGCCATCATCGTTGCCAAACAGAAATCAGCGCCCCCGAGATGGCCGCCTCAGCAAACTACACGGCGAAGATGCCGCAAAACGACGCGGCGAAGAAGCCGCAAACCACGCGGCGAAGATGCCGCTATCCACTGGTCTCCTGGTTGTGGCCGGCTCCGAGACGATGCCCCCAAGGAGGAAAAAGACGTAAAGGCGCCTTCATCGCCCGATCCCGAAGATCTGAGGTTTCCCTCCAGAGCCAAGGCCGCGGGGAGGGGGGAGGAGCGCCACACAATAGCAACGCTTCCAAAAAAGAGCACGACGCCCACGGACGTCGCCGTCGCCGGATCCGGCAAAGACCGGACATAGGATTTCTCCTGGAGATGCTCAACCACCACCTGCTCGCACCTGCGCAGCCAACAAACCCGAAACTTAATCGCCGATCAGCATATGAGAAATACTGACCTCTTCAAATGCAACGGGATACACCCCTGATCAATGCTATGCATGCAACCTTATAGTCGACAATGAAAGAAAGAACTCCGAATCATGTGAATTTGGAAAAAAAATGTCAGTGAACAATGGTGGCAATGTACAAAAAAGAAAAAAAGCAATGGTGAGAATTTGAAAAAAACAGCGAAAATAAAAAATTGCGCGCCTCAGCAAACTACACGGCAAAGATGCCGCAAAACGACGCGGCGAAGAAGCCGCAAACCACGCGGCGAAGATGCCGCCATCCACTGGTCTCCAGGTTGTGGCCGGCTCCGAGACGATGCCCCCAAGGAGGAAAAAGACGTAAAGGCGCCTTCATCACCCGATCCCGAAGATTTGAGGTTTCCCTCCGGAGCCAAGGCCGCGGGGAGGGGGGAGGAGCGCCACACAATAGCAACGCTTCCAAAAAAGAGCACAACGCCCACGGACGTCGACGTAGCCGGATCCGGCAAAGGCCGGACATAGGATTTCTCCCAGAGATGCTCAACCACCACCTACTCGCACCTGCGCAGCCAACAAACCCCAATTTTAATCGCCGATCAGCATATGAGAAATACTGATCTCTTCAAATGCAACGGGATACACCCCTGATCAATGCTATGCATGCAACCTTACCGTCGACAATGGAAGAAAGAACTCCGAATCATGTGAATTTGGAAAATAAAAATGTCAGTGAACAATGGTGGCAATGTACAAAAAAGAAAAGGAGCAATGGTGGGAATTTGTAAAAAAAAAGCGAAAATAAAAAATTGCGCTAGAAGGAGGGCTCGAACCTCCGACCTTGTGGTTAACAGCCACACGCTCTAGCCAACTGAGCTATTCCAGCTTGGTTGCTTAGTTTATTTACAACCTTACTAATGCTTTCTAAAGCTTGTCTTTTGGCCTCCGGTCAATTGTGAGGTGTGACCTTGTGAGCCTGCGTTGCCACAAGTGAATGGAGCATTTTGTGTGGTGGAACGTGTGATGCTGTACTGTAACATCTCACCCAGTAAACGAATCAGCTGCACAGCTCTACGCCATGTTGGCTAGTTGAGGGATGCAGCTCAATCTGGTTATGTTTTCATTCAGGAGAGTACGGGACGCTGGAGGTGTTAGGCATCCATCACAAGCCTCTGCATCTGGGCGATGCATGTGGCTACTTTATTAATTATTTTTACAAGACTTTATAAAGTCATACAACAATAAGACTAAAGCCACCGTTTAAGTAACAATTGTCACTATACCTATCCAATTGATAAAGGGGCGCTGATAGCCTGGGTCTAATACCAAACAGACATCGCAGCCAGACCTAACATCTAAGACCTGAGGTCCCAACAAGAACGCCTGCCGGGTATAGGCACCCACCAGTCCGGCGTGCTCCTCAACCAGGACGCCTGCCGGGTATGAGGCCGCCGCAGCCACTTGCCACCAATCTATCTTCAGAACTGTACCACGGAAAGCCCGAGCTTCACCCGCCGCCGCCGTCCAGGGCCGCCGCCCCAGGATCCTGATCTGGCCAGCCCGGATCTCCACAGCGCCCTCTTCACGCCGCCGACGCCCAAGGCCTCTGCCTAGAGCACGCCATCGCGCCACCATGGATCAGCTCGCCGCCGCGCCGTCACGCGCGTGGAGGTCCTGCCCCACCCCCTGCGACGCGATCCAGGGAGGAGATCCTCCGCCACCGCCATCGGCCCCAGGGCTTTGCCCGGCGGCGTCCTCCGGCGGCGGCGGAGAGAAGGGAGAGAGGTGGGGGTGACCCTGGCGGCTAGGGTTTCAGGAGCCACCCAAATCGCCCGAGACGGGGGCGACGCGGGTGTGTTTTTAGGAGACCTACGAACGTACATATGTCCAGCAACATAACTGAAGATGAAAACATGCATGTAACCTCACAAAGCAACATACCAAAAATCTTCAGGTTGGTCTGCAAAATGCAGAGGGGTACTACGACTCGCTACTGACCTTCATCGACCAGGCCGTCGAGGAAGGCTTCATCAACCCCGCCTCCCGCATCATCGTCTTCGCGCCCACAGCCCACCAACTCATGGAAAAACTCGAGGTGCAACTTGCATATTACTTAATATTGTATTATAGATGTCGATATTTTATTATATAATCCTGTCAAACATACACAAGTTTAATTTACATGAAAAAACAATACACCTTATATTCTCAAACGGACGAAGTATACACACAGCTAGAAAATGACTACGGAGATTCAGTGGGTCACAGCCAACCCTGATTTGTTCGGATACTTGCGTCATTAAATGATCCCGAGGGCTATGTGCCTTACGGCGCCCTTGCCGTGACATGGTCTTGTCCGGGCTGGACTGACCCAACGGATCCTGTTTAAGGGTATAAAGGCAAAAAAACAACATCTGCATCTTTTTTTTTTGAAAAGAACATAAATTTTTTATTCATTTGCGATAACAAGTACATCGTTTATGAGGAGGAATACAATTTCACTTAAAGGGCTCCTCAAACCAGTTCAAAGATGAAGAAAATCTAGCTAACTTAGCAAGTTCATGTGCGACCCCATTTGCTTCTCTATTACAATGTTCAAATTTAGTAAGGGAAAGTCACATGCTAAAAAATAACAATCGTCAAACGCTGCCGCCACTGTACTAGATGACCGTCCTCCATTGTTCATGGTTTTGATAACCTCCATGTTATCTGAGTTAATAACTAAGCGGTTGCAGCCCGCCCTTTGAGCAATAGATATACCATATCTAAACATCATAGCTTTAGCCGTCAGAACGTTTGTGCACCAAACAATTCTCCAATTCCGCCTGCAATGAATTTTCCTTTATCATCTCTCAAAACAGCACCAGTCGTGCCCCTGAGCCGGTCATGATTAAAAGAGGCATCCACATTAAGTTTTACAAACCCCCTTGGAGGTTGGACCCAACCTCCTCTTTTCATCGTAGCCTTTGGTGATATAGCCAAAACATAGTTTAACGTAATTGCACGAATTCCCATGGAGATGATCTGGTTAGCGTCTTGGATTTTCTCCTTATGGACTAGTTTTCGCATCTCCCACCATAAATACCAAGTTGAAAATGCAATTAATTCACGGACATTCGGAATACCTAAAATCATAAGCTCCCGTTCAGGCATAGAAAGCAAAAGTTCAAGCACCGCCTCACCAGCATAATCAACTTCGCACGCTCTTCTAATGACCTGATCTATACCCAGTTTTTTCCAAACCTCCTTTGCTTTCTAACACTGAAATAATATATGCTTTGTATCCTCTGATCCAAAGGAACATGCCAGACAATTGGGGGTAACTTTTATATGTCTATTCGCCAAATTAACTCTACACGGGAGGATGCCATGCAGTGTGTGCTAAATGAAAATTTTAACCTTCGATGGACAAGCTAATTTCCAAATCTCACTCCAAATAGGATTGATAGTCATATGTCCCATATCATCGGTTCTCCGTAATTTCCCCCCGTGTTGGTGTTCCCATTGCACTGCATAGGCTGATCGAACAGAAAAAGTTCCATTCTTTGAATAGCTCCAAGCGACAAAATCCGACATATCATATTGGGACAAAGGAATTGCAAGGACCCTTTGTGCATCAACTGGCCAAAACATTTGTGTGACCAAATTTTCCTCCCAATTACTAGTAGCAGGATCAATTAAATCAGATACCCTTGATATCAAATTACTCCCTCTCGGTGTGATTACTTTTCTATTTGCACAATTAGGAATCCAAGCATCTTCCCAAATATCAATGTTGTGACCATTTCCAACACGCCAAATATAACCAAGATTTAGACAATTAACCCCTGCCATAATACTTTGCCAAGTAAAAGAAGAGCCATTTTTTAGCTTTGTATTCAATAAATCACCGTTTGGAAAATATTTAGCTCTCAACACGGTCGCACATAAGGAGTCTGGATTTTCAATAATACGCCACGCTTGTTTTGCCAGCATTGCTAGGTTGAAACAATGAATATCCCGGAATCCCATGCCCCCTTGATTTTTGGGTACACACATTTTCCACCAGGCCATCCAATGCATCTGCTTCTGATTATCCTCGTCCCCACCAAAAATGAGATATCGCATCAGTGATTCCCTTACAAATTTTTTTAGGAATTTTAAAGACGGACATCGCATAGGTGGGGATAGCTTGTATAACAGATTTCAGGAGGATTTCCTTCCCTCCCGCGGATAAAATTTTTTCTTTCCGTCCACTTATCTTCATGTTGATACGGTCAATCAGATACTGAAAACAGTCAGATTTATCCATACCCACATTAGCCGGTAACCCCAAATATTTATCACTGAGAGCTTCAGACATGATATTGAGTGTTGTACATAGTTGCTCCTTGATTTCCACTTTTGTATTTGGGCTGAAAAATATACTTGATTTATCAACACTGATCAATTGCCCGGATGCTTTACAGTATGAGTCCAGAATGGTTTTCAAAGCCTCTGTATTGTGAATACTTGCCTTCATCAGGATCAATGAGTCACCCGTAAAAAGAAGATTCGTAATCGGTGGTGCCTCTCTACACACTTTCACACCTTCAATTTTCCCACTATCCTCCGCATGTGACAAGAGAGCAGACAGCCCTCAGTACATAGCAAAAACAAATAAGGCGATAACGGGTCTCCTTGTCGTAAACCTCTGGATGGCTTAAAACTCTCAGTTTCTTTCGAATTAAATCTAACTCGATATTCAACGGTAGAAACCCAATGGATACCAAAAAATATTAATAAACTAAATCTCTCCCTAATAATAAACCACGCATTGCTTCTGGTCGTCCGTTGCCCTTTTTACAGAAACGTCCCTGTAATCTTTGGTAACTGAACCCGCAGTCCCTTTGTAAGTGGATCTGAGAAAACGCTTCGTTTTTACAGAAAACCCCTTGTATTTTATAGTGTTCAACCCGTGATCCTTCCCCAATTTCCCCTCTGCCCCGACTAAAAAATCCCCTCTACGCCGCCCGGCGCACGACTGCCCGATTCAGCGCCTCCCGCCGGAGACCGCCCGCCTCCGACGAGGGCCACGCCGGTGATCTCCCCTCAGCCGCCTGCCCCCTCTTTCATCTCCGTTCTACTCCTTCTCTCTCGGCCCCCTTGAGCTCGCCTCGATCCATGGCCTCTCCTTAAACCTAGCTCCGGCCTCGGCCACGACCTGCCTCGCAGCTCTCGGCCGCCATCCCCTACGCCTCCCCCCGCGTCTCCCTCACCTCGCCTGTGCAGCACCGTGGCTGCACGTCGCCAGCGCCATCTGCTGCAGCCCTGCCTCTAAACCACCTGCACGCCATGGGCATCGGCCATGGAGGACACACCTGCGCCTGCTCACTCGCCGCTGGCCAGCCAGTACCTCCACCAACATCTCATCCATCTAGATCAGGGGGCCTTTAATTTTAGCGGATTTTCTTCTTCTTTACAGCATGCTAATTAGCTAGGATATAGTCTTGATTTCAATTATTGCAGAATGGCAATCTGCTTTATGTTGGCTTTATCATCTCATGATAATCCAGATGTTTGCATATGCCTTGAGGAGTTGTCGGTGGATTATATGCAGAGGCTACCAAGTGGTAGCTCCAATGTTGCAAGAGGTCAGTAATGGGTGCTTCTTCTGGGATGGCTCACCTGAGATACCAACGCTGAAGGATCTAATTTTCAAGCTCAGCAAGGCCTGCATGTTGCAGTCTATGGGACGGCCGGCTCTGGAAAATCAAGTTTGCTCTCTTGAATGGTATGGTTCCAAAGCTATTAGGAGAGGCCAAGACTTGCAGAACAATGGCATATGTCAGCCAGACTGCATGGATACAAAGCGAAAAAATTCAGGACAACATACTGCTCGGCAAGGAGATGGAGAGGGAGAAATATGGCAGGGTCCTTGAGTGGTGTTCGCTAAAGAAAGACTTGGAGATCAGAATTCATTGGAGAGTGAGTCTGCACTCTTAGTGCCTGGCAGAAGCGAAGGACTCAGATAGCCCGAGCATTGTATCAGAATGCTGACATCTATTTATTCCATGATCCGTTCAACGCAGTTGACATACAGGATCCCAAATTTCCAAGGTAAAATACAATCTCTTTTTGTTACTGAACCTTTTTCCTGCAACATTCGTATTTGTTCCGCTTGAAAAGGCTAGGACTGATCTTTTGATAATGTTATATAGAATCTTTGTTGAACTCCCTTGGTGTTGGTTGTTCTTGAACCGAAGAAACATGTGGTCTAGAATTGACATCATTCAGTTACTTGATGAAAACAAAGTTGCATGTCCTTTTAGTCTAAATGTAATACTATGCCTTCAAGCATATGATGGGGGATAAATCGCAGTTATGAATTGCACTGCATGTGCATGAAGGCGAATGATTTTTCTGGATGCCTTTGCCATCTGGTACATTGTGTTTATCAGTGAGTAATTGGTACAAAGTTCAGATTATCAGTTTATGTTTGTCTTGACAGATCGATGGTTTCGTCGCGGTCGGCAGGAGAAATATCATCAATGGTACGGAAAAAGGCAGGTAGGCTGAGGCGGGCGCCCACACCGAGCAGCTGATCCAGGAAACCAGCCCAGCGGCACCGCCTCGTGCCACTCCCCATCTCTATGTTTGTGTCAGGCCCAGCGCAAGGTATTGGCAGAAGACGAGGCCGGAAAGAGAAGCTGCATGGTAGGAGGATTTTGATCTGAAGGCAAGTTGGATGATCTGCTGACAAAGACAGACCTCTATTCTGAATTTCTACTTGAAACAATTGATTAGATCACAAATGTACCTTGGTTATGTCTCTCACTGTGTGCTGAACAATGTTTTGCCTATTTTCATCTTGGTTGCTGACATTGTTGGTGTTATCTGTCAGAGAAAATTGTTGAAGTGAAAGATGAAGATGAACCTGTAGAAGAGCTAAAAAAAGGACGAGGTATAAAGAAGGAAGCGAAGCCTAAATAGTATAATGACGTGAGTTCAGATTTCTTATGTTTTCTTCCCTGCTTCATCAATATGATAGCATGGTTGTCTTCCAGATTATGCGAATGTCTTTGGTTGTCATATACTGTGGATGAATTGTAGTTTGATGTGTAGTCTGTATTAACTGCTCAACAGACTTTCCTTGAATAATTATACATAGACTGTTCAATCTCTTATAGTTTAAAAAAATTATAATTAACTGCTCAACCCGTGATAGTACTGCCTCGCCCAGCCGTGCATCCAAGATGCGACGCTTGCTGGAAAGCTGGTCAAGTAGGCCCTCGACTGCGAGTTTTAGCTGATTGATCCTGCACATCAGCCTAACTGCTACAATAAATGGACTTACAACAATGATTCTTTCTATATTGAATTTTTATATTCGACCTCACCATTGCTTAGTTTCCTTTCCTGATGCAAGACACAAAGAATTTGAGATCCAATTTATCTTTTTTGTTTTTACACTAGAGTGCTTCATTTATATGTATTACTGTAGACACATGGGAATCCTCAAGGTGGCAGGCTTGTTCAGTTAAATGTTTTTTTAATCTAGATTGTAATTTCAGCATCGTTGTTCTTTCCTGGATTGTACTACTTTTCAGGTTTTAATGTCTGGATCTTCAATACAAAACAGAGTCGACAGTATATGTCAATTCTGTATTGGTTCTAGGCAAGTAGGTTGACATGTTCATCTGTTATCATGAGTGTCTTGTTTACACTTGCAGTTCAGATATTACGCTTAAGCTAAAGGTCTGATTGTACTGTCTAGAGGTGGAATGGCTAAGCTCTCTTTATGGTCCTTTTTGCTGAATATCTTGCAAGTGGCACACTAAAGCGCAGGAAATTATTAGGTGTGTGGGTATCAATCCAGTATGTTCTTATGTCTATGGATCCGGGAAATGTTGACGCTTTATTGGTTTTGGTCAACAAAATTTTAGGTGTACATGCTTTCATCTTGAATATATGTAGTTCTTAAGTAATACTACTTCTCAGTTAGTTCATTGAAGTAATGATACAATCAATTGGATGTTTCTCTACGGTTATGCATCTAGCGGGAAAATTGTTGTTTTCACATAATTGTTTTTCACCATAGTTCATTGTCAGCATCTTTATTCTCCTAATACAGTCATATTGTCCATATAAGTGCAACTTTTAGTTCGTAAAAGTACTTTATACTTTTCCCAATTGATTTCACTAGATTCCCTGTTTTTACAGTAAGGATTAAACCCCTTGCAATTATTTGTAGTCTTGTGCTGAACGCAGTTTATATAAAGAAAAAGAATTTAATCTTTATGTTTCTTCCATGACGATAAAACTATGTTTGGACACGGGTGTCACACAAGGAATGACGAGATCATGTCAAGCACCTACAACTCAGTCATCAACAAGTCGATAATATTGCATACTTGGTTTAACTAATTAAAGTAGCAAGTACAGACACCAATCCATGGGTGCACCACAAGGCGGCATCTCGGCGTTGACAGGAAAGAGGCTGTGGTGGATCGGCGTTGCTGGGAATAGGTTTGGTCGTGTCAGGTGTGGGCTTGCGGCAAGCCTCTCCTGCCTCCTGCCCTGGCATTGGGTGGTAGACAGAAGAGGGGTAACTAAACAAAGAATATATGAAATTGCGAAATGCCCTTTTCTCCCATTGCAAAATTATTTTGTTTCTCCCGTTATGCACGGGCACACTGTTGCAAAATGCAGGAGTATTTTGGTTGTTCAAATTCATGCTTTGCTCCGTAAGTAAACCAATTATACATGGGTTAGGTTATGCCATGCAAACTTGATACCA
This sequence comes from Aegilops umbellulata, assembly GCA_032464435.1. Lineage (NCBI taxonomy): Eukaryota > Viridiplantae > Streptophyta > Magnoliopsida > Poales > Poaceae > Aegilops > Aegilops umbellulata. The sequence goes on along the minus strand of CP136058.1, from coordinate 617,321,265 downwards.
TTGGGTTTGTGTTCAAAGTAATTTATTGTGATTGTAATTTCTAACTATGAACATATCCCCTACATTCTGCCACTGGGTGGGTATGTTCTGTAAATCTGTAGAAATCAGAGGAGCCTTATCATCTTGGTTCTGTAACAAGAAATAACCGTCTGACAACTGAAACTCTAAGAGCAGAGTGTGCAGGGTGTAATAGTAATCAAATTAAATACTATAAGGGTTTTTAGATCACTACTTTAGTAGTAATATCTAAACGCTCTTATATTAGTTTACAAAGGAGTAGCAAAGAAAGATCCCACAGAACAATCGATCCAAATTCAGGAAAGATAGAGCTCCTTACCAACGCCAGAAGAGATCGTCCGGTTCCCGAGGTGGGTCCAGTCTAGAGGAGGGGACAACTTGGTGGAAGGGGGCGTGCAGGCGTGTCCACCGGCGCGGTCACGCGGATGGACAGGCGGGGGTGCCCATGGGCGAGCAGGGCGCGGAGGCCCCCCTGCCGGAGAGGTTCCCGGAGGACGAAGTAGCGTGTTCTGGAGTGGGAGAGGAGGGACAGGACTACATGAGCGCCACGAGGGATGGGAATTCTAACATGGGCGTCAACAAGCTCAGTTACAAGAAGCGACGTCGCGTTTGACTGACAGTACAGTTCGGACATACTTCATTTTTATCTGTTCGGAACGCCACAACTTTTTTTTCCGAAACAGAGGCAAAAGATTTACCTCATCGATTAATTAACAAGCGAATTGTCCAGTTAATCAACGAAACATCGGGCGAAAACCGTTACAAACCAATCACAGCATTTTATACTATTGGCAGTTTATCTATACCGCTAGAGCCACTGAAGGGTAGTGGATTTGAAGGTTGCTATATCTTGAGTTGTCCCTTATCTTACTAAATTCAGGATTCAACTCAGGAGAGTGTACAGAACATGCAGGTCTGTATTGTTTCCGGTGTGTGTTGGTCATGCATCAGATGTCACTCAGTTTCTAGGAATTTCAAGAGGGCATGTCAGCTTCTCCTATTTGATGAATTTTTTACTTTCTCGAAATCTCTTTATTATTACCAAGTGGTGATTATATTTCTGCCCGGTGACTTGCTGTCATATTGTTTTAGGAAAGAAACCGACAAACAAGGAGGGAAAACTTAAACAAGAGAAATGTATGAGGATTCCGGTGTGCCATCAAACATGTATTGTGTACAGACTTTGTGGAATAATGAAGTAGAAAGCCATCAAATACAAAGGTTGTGTCCCATCAGTAACTTTATTTTTGAGTGACAACAGTAACTAGATTTGATTTAGTTGAGTGACAAATAACACAGTAGAGGCCCTATCTGAGGATGTATATATTTATCCAAGAACAACCCCATGAAACTTTTAATCATTTTTTGCTATCTTGCAAATTTGTTTGGGTGCTGAACTATTTTTTATTTTTATAAGCACATATTTACTTATTTATCCCGTTGCAACGCACGGGCATATGTACTAGTAACTCCTATGACATGCGGGGTCTACATCCAACTCCTATGTCCCAACTTTTAATACCTTATTTACTAAGGCAACCATAGCTCATAGGCTCGCAACAACCAGCTCGCACTCCTCCTATGTCCTATGTGGCTCCTCAAAATGATGAAATCTTGAATCATCACCAATGCACTCTTTTTCAACTCTCGAACTAGCGAACCCCAGTCCCCCCCCCCCCCGCCCCCGCCGCCTTCCACTATGTCGGCTTCCACCAATCACTTATCGTAATCCCTTGCCTCCTGGAATTGGCCACACCCTAGAGGACGTCGCGTCGGTACTAGATTGATCGCCCATCATCACTTGAATTTTACACTCATTTATGTACTTCTTTAAAATTTAAATGATATATGTTGTACCCATTGGGTATAGGATAACCGATGGGTATGGGCATGGGTGTCAATTTGTGCCCATGCGTATTGAAATGGGTCGGTACAGAAAGTCTCTATGGGTATGGGTCTGGGCAAGAGGAGGCTATACCCACCCATACCCTACCCATTGCCATCCCTACGTCCGCACTCAAAACAGAAATGGGGCACCTTCTCATAGTAGAAGTCGAACCAAGTCCCCACCTCATCCTCAAGTGAGGTTTTGATATGGAAGCCCTGACAAGGGGCTCAAACACCGAAATCCTCATGATAATTCTCAAACAAGTGCCACGAGCAAAATCATCATTGTCCACATGAACCTTCACCATCGACCCCAACCAGTTGCCCAGGGCGTTACCAAAATTCTTATTCCTTTTGTCAGGGGAAGATCAGTGATGCGGACCCAAATATCCACACTATCAAACACCATTTCCGATGGCCTTGTATTCCCTTCATAATCCTTCATGATCACCACATTGAAATCGAACTGCCAAGGACCACTGTGCATAGCATGTTTCCAGTCACCATCACTCCCAAAATGTACCACAAAAATATTGTCCCCCATATTCCTGAACTGAGCTTTCTTGTGCAGTCCCCAAGCCCTAATCATGGCGCGCTCCAAGGTAGTGCAATTCATTGGGCGTGGAGAGCACACCTTACCTGCCGCCAACCACTTAACACTCTTCAACATCGCCTTTTCCGGATCCACAAAAAGGAAACTTTCCACATCCTTCTCCATCAGTACCATGTCGCCCAGCCTCGCTGAGAGGCTCGCAGTATGGTCCGGAGTCCTGCTGTCGATCAGGGATTTGGACGAACCCCCACCTGAGGATCCGCCAGAATTCTTCACGGGTGTGGACGTCGTCGCCCCGGCCTCGGGCACCAGCGACGCCCTCATCTGGTTGCCCCCCCCCCACGACGTAGCAGCCCCCAAGGGAGCCTTAGTCCTTGAAGAATTCGTTGTCGTCTTCCCCAATGCGATCTTGTCATTGGAAACCGCTCCCTTCTCCATCGGCCTCTTCGCCATTGGCACCGCCCCCTAGCGGAGTGAGGCTCTCAGTCGGTCCAGAAATAAGGGCACCGCAGTCGCCTCCCTCGCTGCCCACCGTATCCATACCACCCCCGAGAGTGAAACCCTAACCCTAGCACAGGAAGTTGATCGCCATGCGATCGCCCCCTATCACCTTAGTTTTCCGCTACGTGGTGGACTCTCTACCGCCTAAGAAAAATACAACTTAGTATTTAACTAACACTGCATTTTCTTGAATCTAGTGGGACTTGAGAAAGTCAACTTAGCAACACCCACAAATGAATTTAACTTTTCATCGATTTTCGTGCACAATGAGCACTGAAGTAATTAGTTTCTATGTTCTTTTCTTTTAAAAAGTAATCAGCTCCTATGTTCTTTTCTTTCAAAAAGTAATCAGTTCCTTTTGTACGCGAAATCAATGGGAATATTGTCTCTATTTTTTGCAAGTGGGAAATTAGTTCCTTTGTTCTCTTCTTTTTCAAGTAATTTTAGTTCTACTTTTACGGGAAGCATTAGGAATATTGTGTATATTTTTTTAGTAAGTGGGAAATTAGTTCCTTTGCTCTGTTGTGTACTTCAATTAGTTAACTATGACGATTGTGTGGTGCTCGTATTGTTATATGCATTCATATTTGCAATTGCGTACTTCATCGAAAGTAGACAGTCATCACATTAAACAGACAATCAACAGTAGTCTTCAAAGAAAAGAGAAGGAAAATGGCGTCTGATGTATCTGCTACCAGCTGTAGCGAAAAGAAGCTTCGTGTTCTGCTCATCCCGTTCTTCGCCACCAGCCACATCGAGCCCTTCGCCGACCTAGCAATCTGCCTCGCGGCCGCTGCCACAGCCATGGAAGCCACCGTCGCCGTCACGCCGACCAACGCCTTGGTCGTCCAGTTCTTGCAGGAGCGACGTGAACACTTCGGAGCAGCAGCTGTGAAGGTAGCGACGTACCCGTTCCCGGCTGTGAACGCCGCCACCCTGAGCGACACCCTGATGCGCCCCGTGCAGCAGCGGCTCGTCAAAGTGCAGCCTTGTTTCCTTTTTCTATTAACTCTCCATCCATTATATTTTTACTAGTAAATGTGCCCGTGCGTTGCAACGGGGAAAACAGTCGCAAGTACCTAGCAATTCTTGTTTGTTGTCACTTTGTCCTTTTCACCACCGTCGTCGATTGTGGTCATGTTTTCCACCCATTTGCGACAAACACAATCAATCTCAAGAGGATGAGTTTGGTCATCACGCTCTAGGAACGTCGCATTCGTGAGTCCCTCCACCCCTGTCTTATCTACACTTAGGTACAAGCGCCATCCTCACACTTGAGGACATGAAAGCCACGGAGTATTGAACTAAATTATATGTAAAATGCAGTAAAATGCTCTATACTTGTAATGATAATTATGTTTCTGCCACCACAAGTGTTATGGTAGGATGCAATTTACCTCCTGCCTGTCCAGGATTTCACCATAAACTCTTGGAAAAAGAGCCGACCATCGACCGATTAAGAGTGTGTGTACTGCGTGATGCAATGTTGCATGCGCCTTTGTATGTGTCGACTCCCAGAAGGATGTGGTCGACCACGATGTCATCTGCCCAGCCGGAGTTCAACAATAATACTCATCATGGGATCTAATGAGTAATACATGCATACTCCAATTAATCTAGAAGAAAGAAAAGAAGAAGGCAGTCCAATTTAGCATAGCAAGATGGACCAAGTACCATGTGAACACAATTCTAATTCTCATACAAACTTGAAAAAATGGTGCGTGAACATTCATCTGCATCTAATGTTTGGACTATACCACTATGAACCTTACCTCACTAAATTCATTATGAGTATAAAACGCACAAATGTGAGCAAAATGATATGGTGGAGGCATTCTTTGCCTTTCTTCTTTAATCTATGATATGCACACTCGTGCATATTCAAGAAAAATGTGAGAGCATACAACACCCAAAAATAGGGAGAACTGGAGTCGAGGGGAGTTGCTGCGCATCTTCGTCTTCACCAGAGATCATTGTGTTAGTGCGCTATTGGGACATTTGGACCTGCGCGCTTGCTAACAGATTGGTGCGGGCGAGCTTTATAAATCGCGGGAGAAGCAAGGCAAGGAAATTCACATGTTAAACTTTATATTGCCAACAATAGTGGAAACATAAAGGGAAATCAAGGAGCATGTCATCTCCCCAGCTAGCCATTGTGGCTTGGTAAGAGAGCAACTTCCTAACACACGTTGTAATATAATCCAGGGTTAACTCATCCATACAGCGAGGAAAATAATCGACAGGCTTCATGTGTTGATGCCAATACACAAAAAGGAAAAGGGGCAATGAGTATAAGAAGGGTTTGTGACATATGGTTCTAACTGACGAAGATAATGACTACCTTGCAACCATAAGTAAGTTGTCTCCTTCTGCAACAATTACCTGCACTGCAAAGTTAACTGGGAGTAGTTAACTTCACACAACTTAAGCACATCTTGTTACTTCATCAGAACACCGAAAGCAGCTCCAATCAGCACCCGTAATTTAATTTCTTACCTCACAAAGTTTATTTTTACATATATTACGAGTCATTTTTTTTCATTGAGAGGAGGCGGGCTAGTTGAACTCAACTGTGACATTACCCATCGACGTGCTGATCTCATCCTTCGTGACGGGGCAGATCGAGGCCGAGTGAGCGGAGAAGCGTGGCTATTTCCAGCAAATTGCCGCCAAGGTCGAGGTCGAAGTGGAAGAATAGTTTGTAGAGTTGGGGAAGCGCATGTATGATGCATCATGCACGCACAAGCCAAACACATGCATATGCATCTCCGTCTCTTCGATTTAGAACAGTGACACACATTAACAGCAGTAACGCAGAAGGCACAACATATGCAACCCGATTCAATATCCAATTATTCACCACTATGTAGATCCAGGCATCCAGCAGGGACCTAAATTGGGACGGGAGCTGCTATATCACGGACAGAGGAGCACGCTGTTTGAAGGCACCGCCATGTACTGAGGAGACTTATGTTTGGGGAGACATTGCCAAGTAGCCGACGCCAACGTCCAGGCGGTTGGTGACGGGGTGAACGCCCGAGCCATGGAGAGGAGCAGATGGGTGGCAGCTCGATGGACAGGCCGGCCGCCCCCGCCCACCCAGCTAGCCACCGATCCCGCTGATGATGATTCCAGGTTTCGCTTCCAGGATAAAGTCGAGCCCCCGCTACCTCACCCTGCAGCCTGCACTACACCCTCCGCCGCTCCGCCTCGTCATGCAGACAGGCTGCCCCATCGACCAGCCGTGGAGGTCTCCAGCTCGTGCAGGTGGCAAGTGTATAGAGCCTCTCATCTAGGCCACCCAAGATGTTGTTGGGCCAGTATGCACCGCGGCTAGGCCAGGACATTGGAACGGCGACCCAGCGCGCCGAGGAACTCAATGGGACATCCATGGGATTAGCGGATTGCTTTTCCTTTATAGCTTTTCGTCCTTAGGAATTGGTTTCAGATATGCATACGACGTCTATTCCGGCCAAAGGAGGAAGGAGATTGGGCTGGATAAACAAGATGAAGGAGACCAGGCCTCCGGCGGCTGTGGATCGAGATGTTGTGGTGGACATCCTCGTGAGGAAGAAGGAGATCGATAAAAGAGGAAGGAGATGTGGCTACCCAGCCCAACTAAGAACGCAATAGACAGCCCAAACGCACAGAAAATCAAATAACGCAAGGAAAATAACTAATAGACGTATGGAGATCTACGAAAGCTTCCGTCTTTTATTATTAGGTATAGATATAGATATAGTTTTCCTATTCTTTTTTATTGTAACTTCACATCATAATATTTTTATTATCAAGAAAGCTATATTCCTGCCGTCCGAATTTTTGCAACAGATCCGGACGATGTCGGAGCCGTTGGATCGTGATCGCCTGGCTATTATTTTAGGTAGCGATTTGCGCGGCGGGACAGCTGGGCGTTGACCACGTTTTACTGGAAGATTGCCGTTTCACGTTTTATGGGAGGTCGCCGGTCGCCGCGATTTTAGCATGGGCTTTTAATGGGAGGTTGCCGTGATTTTTGGGCGTTACCCATTTTCTCTCTCATTGTTGCACTTTTTTCAAGCCAAAAAATTACATTGTGAACAGGATTCAAACTCTTGACCAGTACATGATATAAAGAGGCACTAGCCACTACGCTAGCACAACCTTTGACGCATTTTTTAACTAGTTTTCTAATTTGTACGCTATACAGACAACAAATTTCCTTTGCCATTCAGAGTTGATCCTGGTTGCTAATAAACAGAGCGAAGGATCCACCTTATCGAGACTTTGTACCTACACAAATGTTGATCCAAATAAATTGTTGAAACATACCCGCGGTAATTTTGATGTAAATCACATGGTAATTTACTTGACGTAGTCACAAATTACATGCAAGCACTCAGGTTACTTTCACTCGGGAGAATTTTTTTGTTGAACATTCGTTTTTTTATATATTTTCGTAAGCAGGCGATGATGAGGATTCGTAAGAAATAATCTTAGATCAAGAAAAACAATGTTCAATCAATTCTGAAAACATGCTTCAGCGTGTACTTGATTTGGGAGGAGTTGAGTAGATTAGGAATGTCCAACGCCCATCCTCTTCTGCATCAATTTTGAAGAGTGGCAAGATCCACCATCTCACAACATAGTTACTATGCGCTATAGTTACCAACATGGTTATTTTGTAGTTATAGGGCTAGATGTACTATAGTTATCAACATGGTTATTTTGTAGTTATCGGGCAAGATCTACTATAGTTATCAGGCAATATCTGCTATAGTTATCAACATGCTTACTATGCAGTTATCGGGCTAGATGTACTATAGTTATCAATATGGTTAATTTTTGTAGGCATCAGGCTACATATGGTATAATACACCCCCAGTAGCTTATGCGTAAATAGCATGATATTTTACACATCACAGACATGATAACTCATGCGCAAGCATCGTGATAACTTTGACAGGGAGAAAAAGTTGAAGACATCACCCGATAGCTTCTACGTAATTAGCATGATAATTTACACAACATAAACCTGATAACTCATGCGCAAATACCGTGATAACTTTGACCCGGGGAGGAGGTGTTTAAAAACATCACCAACAACTTCCATCAAATAGCATGGTACAGTATGCACCGTATACGTGATAACTTACGCATAAATACCACAGTAACTTACGGTCCGGGGTGTTGGGAGGGGATGAAGTTGTTTGAAAACATAACCCCTCCTGATAACTTCCATATAAATATCATGATAATATACGCACCGTAAACTTGATAACTCATGTGCAAACACCCGTGATAACTTTGATGGCGGGGGGAGGCAATTGTTTGAAAACATAACCTTGATAACTTATGCGTAAATAACATGGTAATATACGGACCGCGGGCATGGTAACTCACGCACAAACACCGCGTTGTCCAAAAAGAATAGCTGTTGAAAATGTACCACGGTTACTCATGTGTAAATAGCATGATAATAGACACATATCAGATCTGATAACTTACTTAGCCCGGGCCTGATAACTATTTGCATGAAAAAAGTCTGTCAAAACATATCAACATGAGATCTAGTTTCGAAGGTCTCGTCGTGATAGATACTTTATGTGAAATCGATTTTTTGATTGGACCGACGATTTGAGCTATAAAACATTTTGAAGTTTTGAACAAGGAGAACTAGGATGACATGAAAAATTTCTTCTAATGCATGCACGCATGTGCTTGTGAATAGAAGGTTGGAGAAACTTTTTCATGCCCCGATAATTTCTGTGTAAACAACATGATAACTTAGGAACCACAGATATGATAAATAGTGTAGAAGACGTGGTAACTTCTGACCCCAAAAAAAATCGTCGAAACATATCAACATGGGATCTAGTTTCGAAGATCTCGTCGCTACGAATCTTTTACGTGAAAACAGTTTTTAAATCGGAGCGACGGTTTGTGCTACAAAACATTTTGAATTTTCGCATTGGGAAGAATCTTTGATGACATCATCATTTTTGTTTTTTCTGCATGCATATGATTAGCAACTCTAATTAACTGCTAGTGGAGTGGACACACAGAGAAAAAAATAAGATGAAGATGCATGCATGCAAGCTAGAACGACGCAGCGAGACAAACGGGAGGATCGATCGAAGGTCGTCCGGATCTGTTGCTAACCACCAGTCAACTGGTGGTTAGCACAGTCCTTTTATTATATCTTCACACCTTGATTTATCCGTAGGCTAGGTTTTACGCAACACCCTCACTCGTGGGCCCCGCGCGGTCTATCCTTTGACCGGCTTCGAAAGGCGGGACTGTTGCTTCGTTGGCCTTGAAATTTTTTGTGCTTTCAAAGGGGACCATCGCATGACACGTGCCGGAACCTAGCATTTTTCATGTCTAAATCATAGTGTAGCGTTGTTCTCATATCTTACCGTGTTCTATTTCGGGCGTCGTCATGTGCCTTGTGGGTGATCCGGTTATCCTATGATCTGCTTTGTAAGAGGCCTTTCAAACCATTTTGTATCGTTCTATGGTGTAATTTGGTTCGTACTTTATTTATAAAGCGAGGCGAGAGTCATGTTTCGAGAACATGCCATGGCTAGGTCAATTAATCCAAGGAGTAGCAGATCTGCTTAAACCTGGTGAGGTGTTCGTCTTCGACGTCCATGAAGAGGTCGACGCCATCTTTCGCCTTGTGTGACGGCACAATTAACATGAGCCCCTCGACGGGCAAGTCCGGCGGCAGCAGAGCAGCAGGCGCCCCCGTGCCAAAGTCGACCTGATGGAAGTTGAACCCCAGCCAGCTGTCCACCTCTGCGTCCGGGCAGAACATCGAGCCGGCAGGGGCCGCCGTCACAATGAGCTCCTCCCCGTTCGCGTCAGCCACTCCGCCAAAGTCCACAAAGGACTGCACGTACCCCCCATCGATGCGTGCCACGGCGTCGTGGATGGTGTCGACCACGCTGCCGTACCTCGAGTTCAACACGTCCCGGACCTGAAGCCTTGGGAATGCCCACAAAACCATGTTCCTGATGAAGTTCATCGGCACGGGAGGCTCGGCCCTGCCCCTGCAGTTCACGGCCACCCTCACCTTGCTGAACTCCTCCGGTTTCAGGCACCGCGCCGCAGTGATCTTCTTCCAGACGTGCGCGAGCAGGCACTGGAACGTGCTGCAGCGGGTGCCCACACGGGCTTTTAGATCGGCGACGAACTCGACCGTGAAGTGCACCGTGAGGTTTTTTATCCTCTCCATGGGAATGACGGCGTATGCTGCGGCACCGTACCCATGCGTGAACTCCAGTGACCAGTGGTCGAACACCGGCGTCGACGTGCTCCTCGGCACGACGGTTTTCGCGCGGTCGAGGAACGGGGTTGACAGGGTGGAGTCCTTACCCTCGCGGACCGCTGTCGCCCACGCGGTGAAGAACATGCTCATGGAGTGACCGTCGGCGGTATGGTGGTGGGAGCATATCCCGACCACGAGACCACCGCACTTGAACCGGTTCAGCTGGATCTGTAGCAGCACCCCACCAATCTTCTCCTGTACGTATACTCTTGTATAAACAGTTTGGCGCATGCATGTTACTGAATTCATGCTCCAACCAACTCATCCAAACATACGAATTGGTGGAGAGAGACGGACAATATGTTTCAACGCATGTGACGTGAGTCGTGAAAGAAAGCAATGCCTCCATCGATTGATCTGTACCTCTGGTTGTGGTATTGTAGAGTAGAGGTGGTCGACTCTGGTGAGCATCCGGCCTTCGACGAGCACGTCCGCCAGGTTAGCTTGTACCGTGGTCTCAATTAGGAGCACGCCCTCATTGTTGACGTGGAGGAAGCGCCGGCCGAGCTGGTCGACGGCGAGGGGCCCCGCCAGGTGCGGGTACTGTTAGAGAATATCTGTATCCCGTAGAAATTTCAAACTCCCTCCTTTTCCTTGTTCTACTCGATCTCCTGTAACCTCTCTTGTACGCCAAGGCAAGGAAGAAGCCTTGCCTTGCGAATTTGGTCGCCTCCGTTGTATTTCTCCCGCATTGTTAACTTGTCAAGTTCTCCTGTGATATGATTTGTGGCTGCACTGTCGGCGTACCAGTTGGTATCCACGCCATAGGAGACGGCATGCGCCTCCTTCTCTTCTTGATCGTTCTCCTCATAGCGCCACCAACAGACACGTGCACCTCCTGGATGATGTTTGTAGCAAATTTGACATTCAGGATAGTCATGTTGCTGCGCATGCACCTGTTGTTGTTGTTGTTGCTGTCGTGGGCGTCCTCTGAAGCCGCCGCCTCTATTGGCAGGAGAGGGCTGGCGGTCACCGGGATCACCACGGCCACACCCCCTGCCTCCTCGCCCGCGAGACCTGCCGCGGGGCTGACCACGTCCTCTGTAGGCGGCGTTTGCAGATGAGTGAAAACCGCCTGAGGACGAGTCACCTAGCATCTCCATCCTTTGGTCAAAAGCAGAAATTTGGGCGAATAGATCATCTGCAGTAATAGTGCCCTTGACAGCGCCGATTGCCGCCACCACAGAATCGTAGTCGTGGTCCAGCCCTGCAAGGATATAATCCACCATCTCCGGATCAGATACGGGACGCCCAGCAGTAGCTAGTTCATCCCCGAGGCTTTTCATCTTTGCCATGTACGCCGAGCTTGACATGGTGCCCTTCTTGGTATTGGTGATTGCAATTCTCAGATTGGTGATCTGGGACTGCGACTGCGAGGCGAAGAGATTTGTGACTGTTCTCCAGAGTTCGAAGGTGGAGTCCTTCCCGACGACTTGCGCTAGAATCTCTGGAGACATAGAGTTGAGGAGGTATGACAGGACCTGCTGGTCTTCGGCGATCCAGGGCCCGTACAGAGGGTTCGGTTCAAGGGCCGTGGTCTTGTCTGCCTTCGTGATCTCCACCATCCTGGGCGGAGCGGCGTCAGAATTGTCCAGGAGCCCCGTGACCTACGCGCCTCGCAGGGCCGGGAGAACCTGCGTCTTCCAAAGGATATAATTTCCTCTTGTAAGCTTCTCAGATGGCGGCGAACCGAAGTTGAGGGCGACGCCGGTTGAGGAAGACATTGGAGACGATGATGTGTGATCTAGGGTTTTGGTATATGGCTAGATGTATGGGAAGAGGTGGCTCTGATTACCATGTAAGGTTTCGTGGAAGCGTTCCTACTCCCTCTGGAGAAATGCAATGGATGCGTCCAAATTCGCACGGCAAGCGGTTCTGGTATGAATATATCACATATTGGTAGTTCAATTGTTAAAAACCCCATGAAAAATTTGCACTTGAAAGATGTCTTGCATGTTCCTCAAACATCCAAAAATCTTGTTTCCGTTCATAGATTCACTCTTGATAACAATGTTCTTATAGAATTCGATCCTTATTTTTTCTTGGTTAAGGATTTGAGAACAAGGAGAGTCATTCTTAGAGGACGGTGCATGGGAGGCCTCTACCCACTCATATCATCATCATCATCTTCCTGGTCCAACAAGCAAGCAAACATTGTCACCAAGCCATCATCATCAAGGTGGCATAGTCGTTTAGGTCATCCATCTTCAGTCATAGTTAAATATGTTCTTAGCAAAAATAAACTCTCTTATGATAATAGTGTTGAGTCAGTTTGTGATCCGTGTCAACAAGCAAAAAGTCATCAATTACCTTACCCCATCTCTACTAGTGTGTCTACTGCTCCCCTTCAACTTATATTTTCATATGTATGGGGGCCAGCTCCTACCTCAGTTGGTAGATTTTCTTACTATGTAAGCTTTATTGATGACTATAGTAAATTTACTTGGATTTACTTGTTAAAGAAACTGTCTGATGTATTCCAAGTCTTTATCAATTTCCAAAATCTTGTTGAACGCAAACTGAACTCCTAGATCATTGCCATGCAAAGTGACTAGGGTGGTGAGTATGAAAAATTGAATTCTTTCTTTCAAAAACTTGGTATACCACATCATGTTTCTTGCCCTCATGCTCACCAACAAAACGGATCCGTTGAAAGAAAGCATTGTCTCATAGTTGATATGGGGCTAGCATTGCTAGCAAATGCATCTATGCCACTCAAATTCTGGGATGAAGCATTCTTAACTGTCACATATCTCATCAACTTGCTTCCAAGTAAAGTCATCAAACTTGAAACACCCATTACACGACTCTTTGGTGTTACACCCAACTACACATCTCTTCGTGTTTTCGGTTGTGCATGTTGGCCCAACCTTAGACCCTACAACACACGCAAACTCGCTTTTCGCTCCAAAAAATGTGTCTTCTTAGGCTATAGTCCCATGCATAAAGGGGTTAAATGCCTTGATGTTCCTACTGGTAGGGTCTACATATCCAGAGATGTTGTCCTTGATGAGTCCGTGTTTCCGTTTGCTTCTCTTCATCCTAATGCCGGTGCACTTCTCCGCAAGGAAATTCTCCTTCTTCCTTCACATCTTCGGTCTTTTGATCATGGGGGCGACAGTTGTACTAATCAAAGTGATGATATTCCTGCTGGTATTGGTTCTTCTTTGTTGCATGTGCAGGTCCCTGGTGAAAACGGTGCTCAAAATGATCAAAATTTTGAAAATATAGCTCAAGATGATCTTATATTTCATGCTGGGGAAGAAGACGAACCTGGCACAGATGGCGAAGCTGATCCGGCGGCTCCTGCAACTCATGTACGCCTGCAAACCTCGGATCACGTGAGCAAATCAGCCTTGGATCACGCCCCCACCAGCCGCAGCGCTGATTCGAGGGAGGGCCACTCCCGCGCTGCCACATCAGCGACAGGCGGGACCAGCCGCGGGGCCGGATCCCCCTCGCCCAGCGTGCGTCTGCAACCGCGGTCGGGCTGGGGATCCACTGTGCCGGCTCGGGCGGTTGGCACCCGTGTGCACTCAGAGGAGGCGGCCACACCGGCGGCTATATCAGATACTACGGGATCTTCTACGCAGGAGGCGACAAATTCATCTGTGTCTGCGCATGCAGCAGATTCTTCGGGATCTTCTGCGGCAAGTGTTCCTGTGATCCAGCCAGCTTCCTCACGAGTTATGACTCGGCTACAGAAAGGTATACGAAATCCTAAAATAAGAAAAGATGGAAATGTATCATATGGAATGTTGTGTATTTCAGGAGAACCAACAACATTGAGTAGTGCACTTGATGATCCTAAGTGGAAGAAGGCAATGGATGAGGAATACTCTGCACTTATGAGGAACAAGACATGGCATCTTGTACCATATCAGAAAGGTAAAAAATATCATCGATTGCAAATGGGTATACAGAATTAAAAAGAAGGCAGATGGCTCCATTGACAGGTACAAGGCACGTCTAGTTGCAAAGGGCTTTAAACAACGTTATGGTATTGATTATGAGGACACTTTTAGTCCTGTTGTGAAAGCTGCAATTATCAGACTTGTGCTAGCCATTGTTGTATCCAGGGGTTGGAGCTTACGACAGCTAGATGTACAGAATGCGTTTTTGCATGGTATTCTGGAAGAGGAAGTGTTTATGAGACAACCACCTGGTTATGAGGATAAGAAGTTACCACAGCATGTTTGCAAGCTTGATAAAGTACTCTATGGTTTGAAACAAGCGGCCAGAGCATGGTATTCCAGATTGAGCTTACAGTTGAAATATCTTGGCTTCATTGCCTCCAAGGCTGATACATCTTTGTTTATTTATAACAAGGCTGGAGTGGTCATTTTTGTTCTTATATATGTGGATGATATCATAGTTGCAAGTTTTTCACAAAATGCTACTAATGCACTCCTGCATGATTTGAGCTCAGAGTTTGCCTTGAAGGATCTAGGTGACTTACATTTCTTCCTAGGTATTGAAGTCAAGAAAACTCAAGATGGTATTGTGTTAAATCAGGAGAAATATATCATTGAGCTTCTGTCTCGCATGGGAATGAAAAGTTGTAAGCCAGTTCCTACACCTTTACCTTCTGTAGAAAAACTCTCAGCATATGAAGGTGTGCCACTTCAGGAGGAAGAGAGCACAAGGTATAGAAGTACTGTGGGAGCATTACAATATCTAACTCTCACACGTCCAGATATCTCGTTTGCTGTCAACAAGGTTTGTCAATATCTGCATGCACCTACTTCTGCACATTGGTCAACTGTTGAGAGAATTGTAAGATATGTGAAGCATACTATGGGAATAGGACTTCATTTCAAACGTTCTAATTCCTCTCTTGTGAGTGCATTCTCTGATGCTGACTGGACAGGATGCAGTGATGATAGAAGATCAACTGGAGGTTTGCAGTATTCTTTGGGTCTAATCTTGTTTCTTGGAGTGCTAGAAAGCAAGCCACTGTATCACGGTCAAGCACAGAAGCTGAATACAAGTCCTTGGCGAATGCAACTGCTGAGATCATTTGGGTTGAGTCACTTCTTGAGGAATTGGGAATCAAGAAGAATGGTATCTCATTTTTATGGTGTGATAACTTGGGAGCAACATATTTGTCTGCAAATACAGTGTTTCATGCAAGAACAAAGCACATAGAAATTGACTTTCACTTTGTGTGAGAAAGAGTTGCAGCAAAGAAACTTGAGATACGGTTTATTCCCTCCAAAGATCAAGTAGCAGGCGGTTTTACAAAGGCATTATCAGCAAGACCATTTGAGGAGTTCAAGAGTAATCTTAATTTAGGATAGGGTGTTAGAGAATATATGTATCCCGTAGTAATCTCAAACTCCCTTCCTTTTCCTTGTTCTACTCAATCTCCAGTAACCTCTCTTGTACGTCAAGGCAAGGCTTCTGCCCACATCAATATATATGAAACACGGCTCCCGTCAAGGGAGTAGGAACGCTTCCACGAAACCTTACAGATATGACGCGACGGCCTTGAGAAGGCCTTCCTTGAGCGCCTCGTTCGACGGCGCCGGCGCAAGGTAGGCGAACACGGTGGGGACGAAGACGTCCGCCGCAGCGCGGTCGAAGATGGTCAGTGCCACCTTCTCGCCGACGAGCGGGTGCGGCACCGGCTTCACCATCGTGCTGCTCGTGATCTCCATTGATGGATGGATTCCAACACTTTGTGATATTGAGCTCGATTGACTAGTGCATGCGCTCGCCATGGTGAACGGATCATGGACATGCATGTGCATCTTATAGATCGATGCACGTTGGGCAGGCCTGAACAGTGAGCATCTGAGAAGTGGGAAACCACTTAACTCGTCGGTGTACAGTACTAGGTTACTTTGCCTTTTCTTCTTTGTCGTGATCCTTATTTCTAATATTCCAGCTTGAGTTTTGCACGCTACCAATGATCAACACCGTACGCAGGAATTTGCACACCTACTACCTACCCACATCTCCTGCTAGCGATCGCACAATGGTAATGAATGGACTGTAAAAGAAGACCAGCCTAGCAAGTAAGCACACTCCGTTCTGGAAAGCTATGCGTACCTAGCAAGTACCGGCAAGTTCTTGCAGGGAAAGACAAGACGAAATAAAACTGCATTTCGACGGTTTTATAGTGCAAGATTCTTGCTTGCAGAGTTAAAAAAATCAATGAAATTTTAGAGAATTTTTTTAAATTTCACATATTTTAGTAGGGTCTGAAATATTTTTAGGCCCAAAATTTCGATGCAGATGCAAAATGGTTTCAAAACAAATTTAAATTATGAAAAAAATCATTAAAATTAAGTGAAATTTAAAATCTCAAAATCCGAAATAATTTCCGAAATATGCAAAATTTCCGAAATTTGGCCTACTTCGGTGAGGTCCGAAATTATTTTGTTTATACTAGATAGATTCAACAACAACGTCACACATATAACAACCATAACTAAAGAGTAGATCAAATAACGTTGCAAAAGTGATGTTGTTGACATTGATGTTGGCAATGACTGGTCGAAACAAACATAGACGGGGAAGGCAGTGCACAGCACAATCTGACTTAGATGGTAGACGATCTGTGGTGAAGAAACACGAGCAGTTGTGTGAAATGCTTCCCAAAACCTTTATCGGCCCTCTCTGGGTGCAAGATCACAAGAGCGAGAGGTTCCGGAGATCCGCTCTCTTGTTAGTTGGTGAACGCAGGCGCTTGGATGGAGTAGATTACGATGACGGCACAAAAGCGAGAAGAGGGAAAACCCTAGCATGGTTCAATGTATCTTTGGTAGTCACTGATAGGTCATATATATAGGAGAACCGAACGTTCTTTTGTCGCGACCATGCACATGCAGCATGCCTTCACCCTAGCCCGAGCCTGTCAAGGCAACGCCAGTGTGAGCGTGGTGTTCTCTTTGTCTCCCCGTACTAATCACTTAGTGAAGTGGAGAGACTTCCGTATATAAGAATGTGAAACTCCACTTCCACTAGTGGGGTGGGACTAACAATTGCACCTCCACCTCTTGCCATACATGAACTTTTGATATTTATTTGGAACTAGATATTGGGCCAAAGTGGCCGTATGCATCTTTCCGATGCAGAGGCCGGGGGATGACCTCCTTTTCAAAAAAAGATATTGGGCCAAATAACGGATGCATTATGTTAATGTGGTAGTGATTGATCCGGTTGATTCTGATAGTGGGCTAGTTACCAATCAGATGATGATTAGCCCTCACATGTACTACCCCTGCGGCTTTCTAAGGACCAAAATGGCAACACTAATCGTCACCGCCAACTTGCATCTACCTCTGCCTCCTCATCCATCATTGCGAAAGTTCACAGTTTTGCCCTCGTTTTCGAAACCCCGACGATTGTGTGTGATGTCGCACGGGAGAGCTAACTTCGAGACCATGCCTCTTGCGAACCTGCACCAAGTTGAGGACGATAATTAAGTCATTTGGGGAGCATGCTTGGCATGGTCACGAGCTTGCACCATTGAGATTAGAGTTGTCTTGGGTGCAACTCTATGACACCCTAGTGCAACCATGAGAACAATATCAAGCCTCATATGTAATCAACATCTCAAGAAGATCAGCGGCAAGGAAGGATCAGAGTCATCACCTTGTTGTCCATTTGCAATACACTCTCCTCTTTTTTATGCTTGATGTTGACACACTGAAGGTGTTGCTGCTGTCCTCAGACCAGCTGATCTCCATTGCCTCCGTGTGATTGCCCGCATCCAGTTGGCTACTTCCTCGGTGATGATAGCTTCTAATGACCATGGATTACCGTAGTACCTTTCTGGAAGTAGCATCCATATATTTGTCAAACTTGAGGAGCTATGGTTAGTCATTCCCTTCTACCACAACTAGATTTGTCGTGATTTTACATCTAAACCGGAGTTTGGAAATTATTCTATTTGGTGCTACATAGTACAATACATCGGCTCCATAGCACAACCCGTCAGAAAAGATACAATACCTTCAGAAAAAGTAAGACTACTCTCGCGGCTGGAGTTCGTATATTGTTAGTTGGATGGACTTCATATATGTCTTTTTTGTTTGCAAGTAGACTTTTATACTCCCTCCGTTCCTAAATATAAATCTTTTTAGAGATTCCACTACAAAGTACATAGGGATGTATATAGACATATTTTAGAGTGTAGATTCACTTATTTTGCTCCGTAGGTAGTATATAGTAGAATCTGTAGAAAGACTTTTATTTAGGAACTGAGGGAATACATGTCTGATTGACCAGAAGAAGTACATTTTTGCCAAACAAAGACAATGAGAGTACGAGACGCTAGCTTGAGAAGGGAAGGTGTACTACATGGATAGAACAAGACGTGCCAAGTTTTTTCTCTTTTTTTTTGAACCACAAGACGTGCCAAGTTAATCGCTCATGAGCGTACGAGTAATGCTAGGGAACCCGTCCGTCCTGATCCATGCCTATGCATGCAACGTTATTGTCGACAATGAGATGAAGGAAAACTCTGACCCATACAAGAAACAACGGTGGTAATTTGGAAAGATAAAGAGCAATGGTGGGAATAGTAATTACAAAGAAGAAAAGGGGAGCAGTGGTGGGATTTTACCAAAAATAGAAAGAAAGAAAAGGTCAAAACTTAAAAATTGCGCTAGGAGGGCTCGAACCTGATCCATGGCTATGCATGCAACGTTATTGTCGACAATGAGATGAAGAAAAACTCTGATCCATACAAGAAACAACAGTGGTATTTTTTGGGGGGAGGGGGGGTGAAAGAGCAATGATGGGAATAGTATTTACAAAGAAGAAAAAGAGCAATAGTGGGATTTTACCAAAATAATATTGTTGACAACGAGAGGAAGGAAAACTCTGACCCATACAAAAAACAACAGTGGTAATTTGGAGAAAAAAGAGCAATGGTGGGAATAGTAACTACAAAGAAGAGAAAGAGCAATAGTGGGATTTTACCAAAATAATACTGTCGGCAACGAGAGGAAGGAAAACTCTGACCCATACAAAAAACAGCGGTGGTAATTTGGAGAAAAAAGAGCAATGATGGGAATAGTAACTACAAAGAAGAAAAAGAGCAGTAGTGGGATTTTACCACAAAAAGAAAGGAAAAGGGCCGAAAATAAAAAATTGCGCTAGAAGGAGGGCTCAAACCTCCAACCTTGTGGTTAACAGCCACACGCTCTAGCCAACTAAGCTATTCCAGCTTTGTTGATTTTATTTAAATACAAGTTTATATATTAGGTTTATCGCTACTCTGAATTTCAGCCGAACAACAGGCATGTGAATGTTAGCTTTCTTGCTAAACAATACTAATAGACACACTTCTGCCTTATATTTGTACTAGACCGGATATCAGACTATAGTTTACAGGCACTAGCTAGAATCGTTCAGTTAGTTTTTGTCAAGCTTACTAACGTGATTTTTGACGGTTTATAGGCTCATGCTCCCCTCGTTAGCCATGGAACCACAAACTACAGTCTCGTCAGCATCGAGCCCAGGTGTCACCCCGTACGTAGCATGCTGTTCACGTCTTCTATGTTTTGGCGGTTCATTTGTTCACAAGAAGGTTGCGGACAACACATGGCCTTTCACTAAGTAGACAAGCCAAGGCTATCAACCCGTAGAAGCTTGGAATACGAACCCCCCGTCAGATCTTTTTCCTCCTCCACAAGAAAAGCTCTTCTCCTTCCATTGGCGCCGCCGCCGGTCCATCCTATCTCTGATGGTCTATAGGTCATGGAAGTGTGGAGGATCTCGGCCCCTCGCCGGCCGGCGGGAGGGACCCGTTCTAGTTCTTGTTAGAGTCAACGTTTTGGTTGAGGATATGCGATGGCGGCGATGTCCTTTAGTAGGAATAATGTCTCCTATGTTCTATTCCCGTCCGATGGTGCGTCTAGCATCATCGGAGAGCGTGTGGTGTCTCCGTCAAATCTTGCGGGATTCGGTCGGTGCTGGTCTTTGGTGGATCTATTTGGATCCGGTCTTCGTTCTTGTTCGTTTAGGTGTTTACAGGTTTGATCCTTCTGATTTACGACTTTTCTCATCGGCGATGGTTGCTACTCTGGTGCACTGGTCCTATGGGACCTTAGCACGACGATTTCCCGACTGTCTACTACAACAAGGTTTGCACGGCTCCGGTGAAGGAGGGGTGATGACCGCGGCGCATCTTCGGCTTGTTCCAATGCTTGTAGTATAGTCGCTAGGTGGTCAACGAACATGATTGTAATTTTTATTACCTCTATTGTTTTTTGTACTCTTACGATTGAAGACGAATAGATTGAAAATTTCTCGCAAAAAAAAACCCGTAGAAGCTTGGAGCAACTCCCTCCTCAAACTCACTTTTACATCTTACCATACATATCTTTGTGCATGTGGAAATATATACATTTAATATAGCCGCTAGCCAACTTTTCTCGAGATTTCCTCGGTTCCTCTCGCAGGGAGCATTGGCTCAAGAGAAATGTTACTACTATTTTTAGTGTACATATCATATGTGGGAAGGTGAGGACGATAAGTTGAATGTTTATCCAATGACTCAAAAGATGGCTAATATTTCAAGAAAAATTCTAAAAGTTGAAAATAAATAATCACTCACTTAGGAGGCAATTGTGTTTGGCTCCCTCTCTAAAATGGTTACTGTTTCTAGTTCGTGTGATCCAGCATGCCATTTCTTCTTAAAAAATACATTTACAAGGTTTTAAATGAGCTTGTTGTGAGAGCCACGGCTCATTCTTTTCCGATTTTTCTCCCTCTCGCTAACCTAGGCGAGTGGCGGATGATCTATCGATCCCCGGCGAGTGTGAGGGCCCTCCCCCCTTTAGTTTACTGCTTCGGCGATTGGAGGGGATGGAGACTCCAAAGCTTCAGTCCGGAGGTGGTAGTGTTTTGAATAGATTTTAGGTTGTCTCTTGGGCGGTGGTGATAGTGTCACTATCGGTGTGGAATATAGTCTCCCCGCCTTGCCCTTATTATGAGGGTCGATCCTCCTAATCATTTCGCCTTGGTTTTCAAAGTCAAGTATATGGTTTACCCATTAAGTTCTCTTTTGACTTGCAGATCGAGGTGTTTCTGCCTCCGAATCAACGCTTTAATGGGACACTCGAATCATACCATTCAGGGTATAATGTTGCTATTGTGACTATTAAGGGTTTGCGCAAGGGTCTTCCAGAAGACCTTGAGCTTCATTCAGAGTCCTTACCCAGAAGGGTGGTAGCTATCGGGCGTGAACCTAAAGGACTGTTATGCGCCTCGATGGGTGAACCTATACTTGGTTGCGAAGACCTCGACAAGCGTAGCGCATTTGGTTGCAAGGACCTTAGGCTGTCAGACTGTAAAATCGAGAAGGTGAATTTCTAACGCCTCTTTTCCACACGGTGGTTTATATAGATAGTGACATTGCATCAGACTCTGATGAGGCGGTCACCTTTCCCTCCTTTGGATGCATCCACTATCCGCTAACTGTATCCGTATGTACTCTACAAATGATGTTTTCTTGTAACAGATTAGGATTGGTGGCCCCCTGATTAACTTTTTCAATGGGAGCCTCATCAGAATGAACTTCTACAATGGTAGGCCTAGTGGAACTCCTTTCCTGCCTTGCAAGAAAATTTGTGAAGTCCTGCATCTGTTTGGGCTCGAGTTGGAATGGTATGCTTTTCCTTCTCTCTCTGCTACTTGCTCTAAAGAGTACTCTCACTGTAAACTATTAAAAGATTGTTTATATCACTAAAGTAGTGGTCTAAATGATTTGTATTAGTTTACAAAGGGAGTACAAAGGTAAGTTATTCAAGGAGAGCTTAATCACACTGTAAAACCTCATCGGGAAGCAGGAGGAAGACTAGCGAGGCCATACGTAGACTGGACGAAGGGCAAGACGAGACGAAAAACCAAAACCGGTAGGATGAGTTCTTTCTGTTTGTCGGTGAAACTTTTAGTTGTTTGTGACTATTCTATTCGACATCCGACTTACGATACAATGTGGAAACTAAACTTTGGATGGCAGGTGGCCGGTGCTGCCCCCGTTCTGGTACCATGGTTGGTTGGAGGTGAGTAGGTTTGGCCCAATGCGCATGAGAGGTCGGGTTCTCCAGTAGATGCCTCCTCACAGCGATGTTGAAATGCTATCGATGTGGGTGGTTTGTTCATCCATGGATGTGTGTCACAACCTATATATATAACCGTGGGTCACGTCGAATGAATCTAGATTTCTTGCTTTCTTTCTTTTTTTGATGTGTGTGAATCTAAACTTTGTGCAGTTATACATTCTTAGTTAGATGGACTTTTATATAATGTCTGATGGACCGGAAGAAGTGCATGCATTTTTGGCAAACAGAGAAATGAGATGGCAGCTTGAGAAGGGAAGGTGTAGTACGTATAGAGATCTAACAACATGATGTCAGTTTAATCTTTTTTTTTTTGAAATGAGGCAAAAGACTTGCCATTTTCATTGATTAAGAAGGAGTGAGAATTGCCCGGTTAATTGATGGAAAACCAGCCTAAAACCGATACAATCCAACCCACATAACATAGGTACCACCGGCCAACCTGGCTACCAACATGAGATCACAGAGCTACAAACAGGTGCACATAAACCATGACGGCACATGCCAATAGAAGGCCACACGCGCGAACAACTGACAGCTCCGGCTCTGACGACGATCATCACAAGGGAAAAATGCAGGACTTGCGCCGACCGTGCTCTCCGTAACCGACCACCGAGCGCCTGTCATCATCACCGCATGGACACACTCCACCGCAGCTCCGATTTCAAAGCAACCAAGCAACCAACGGAAGAGCACCCCGGACACGCCGAGAAGATCCGACTACCGAAGCCCGAGCCGCGACCAAAGCTCCTCTCGACGCCATCATCGTTGCCAAACAGAAATCAGCGCCCCCGAGATGGCCGCCTCAGCAAACTACACGGCGAAGATGCCGCAAAACGACGCGGCGAAGAAGCCGCAAACCACGCGGCGAAGATGCCGCTATCCACTGGTCTCCTGGTTGTGGCCGGCTCCGAGACGATGCCCCCAAGGAGGAAAAAGACGTAAAGGCGCCTTCATCGCCCGATCCCGAAGATCTGAGGTTTCCCTCCAGAGCCAAGGCCGCGGGGAGGGGGGAGGAGCGCCACACAATAGCAACGCTTCCAAAAAAGAGCACGACGCCCACGGACGTCGCCGTCGCCGGATCCGGCAAAGACCGGACATAGGATTTCTCCTGGAGATGCTCAACCACCACCTGCTCGCACCTGCGCAGCCAACAAACCCGAAACTTAATCGCCGATCAGCATATGAGAAATACTGACCTCTTCAAATGCAACGGGATACACCCCTGATCAATGCTATGCATGCAACCTTATAGTCGACAATGAAAGAAAGAACTCCGAATCATGTGAATTTGGAAAAAAAATGTCAGTGAACAATGGTGGCAATGTACAAAAAAGAAAAAAAGCAATGGTGAGAATTTGAAAAAAACAGCGAAAATAAAAAATTGCGCGCCTCAGCAAACTACACGGCAAAGATGCCGCAAAACGACGCGGCGAAGAAGCCGCAAACCACGCGGCGAAGATGCCGCCATCCACTGGTCTCCAGGTTGTGGCCGGCTCCGAGACGATGCCCCCAAGGAGGAAAAAGACGTAAAGGCGCCTTCATCGCCCGATCCCGAAGATTTGAGGTTTCCCTCCGGAGCCAAGGCCGCGGGGAGGGGGGAGGAGCGCCACACAATAGCAACGCTTCCAAAAAAGAGCACAACGCCCACGGACGTCGACGTCGCCGGATCCGGCAAAGGCCGGACATAGGATTTCTCCCAGAGATGCTCAACCACCACCTACTCGCACCTGCGCAGCCAACAAACCCCAATTTTAATCGCCGATCAGCATATGAGAAATACTGATCTCTTCAAATGCAACGGGATACACCCCTGATCAATGCTATGCATGCAACCTTACCGTCGACAATGGAAGAAAGAACTCCGAATCATGTGAATTTGGAAAATAAAAATGTCAGTGAACAATGGTGGCAATGTACAAAAAAGAAAAGGAGCAATGGTGGGAATTTGTAAAAAAGCGAAAATAAAAAATTGCGCTAGAAGGAGGGCTCGAACCTCCGACCTTGTGGTTAACAGCCACACGCTCTAGCCAACTGAGCTATTCCAGCTTGGTTGCTTAGTTTATTTACAACCTTACTAATGCTTTCTAAAGCTTGTCTTTTGGCCTCCGGTCAATTGTGAGGTGTGACCTTGTGAGCCTGCGTTGCCACAAGTGAATGGAGCATTTTGTGTGGTGGAACGTGTGATGCTGTACTCTAACATCTCACCCAGTAAACGAATCAGCTGCACAGCTCTACGCCATGTTGGCTAGTTGAGGGATGCAGCTCAATCTGGTTATGTTTTCATTCAGGAGAGTACGGGACGCTGGAGGTGTTAGGCATCCGTCACAAGCCTCTGCATCTGGGCGATGCATGTGGCTACTTTATTAATTATTTTTACAAGACTTTATAAAGTCATACAACAATAAGACTAAAGCCACCGTTTAAGTAACAATTGTCACTATACCTATCCAATTGATAAAGGGGCGCTGATAGCCTGGGTCTAATACCAAACAGACATCGCAGCCAGACCTAACATCTAAGACCTGAGGTCCCAACAAGAACGCCTGCCGGGTATAGGCACCCACCAGTCCGGCGTGCTCCTCAACCAGGACGCCTGCCGGGTATGAGGCCGCCGCAGCCACTTGCCACCAATCTATCTTCAGAACTGTACCACGGAAAGCCCGAGCTTCACCCGCCGCCGCCGTCCAGGGCCGCCGCCCCAGGATCCTGATCTGGCCAGCCCGGATCTCCACAGCGCCCTCTTCACGCCGCCGACGCCCAAGGCCTCTGCCTAGAGCACGCCATCGCGCCACCATGGATCAGCTCGCCGCCGCGCCGTCACGCGCGTGGAGGTCCTGCCCCACCCCCTGCGACGCGATCCAGGGAGGAGATCCTCCGCCACCGCCATCGGCCCCAGGGCTTTGCCCGGCGGCGTCCTCCGGCGGCGGCGGAGAGAAGGGAGAGAGGTGGGGGTGACCCTGGCGGCTAGGGTTTCAGGAGCCACCCAAATCGCCCGAGACGGGGGCGACGCGGGTGTGTTTTTAGGAGACCTACGAACGTACATATGTCCAGCAACATAACTGAAGATGAAAACATGCATGTAACCTCACAAAGCAACATACCAAAAATCTTCAGGTTGGTCTGCAAAATGCAGAGGGGTACTACGACTCGCTACTGACCTTCATCGACCAGGCCGTCGAGGAAGGCTTCATCAACCCCGCCTCCCGCATCATCGTCTTCGCGCCCACAGCCCACCAACTCATGGAAAAACTCGAGGTGCAACTTGCATATTACTTAATATTGTATTATAGATGTCGATATTTTATTATATAATCCTGTCAAACATACACAAGTTTAATTTACATGAAAAAACAATACACCTTATATTCTCAAACGGACGAAGTATACACACAGCTAGAAAATGACTACGGAGATTCAGTGGGTCACAGCCAACCCTGATTTGTTCGGATACTTGCGTCATTAAATGATCCCGAGGGCTATGTGCCTTACGGCGCCCTTGCCGTGACATGGTCTTGTCCGGGCTGGACTGACCCAACGGATCCTGTTTAAGGGTATAAAGGCAAAAAAACAACATCTGCATCTTTTTTTTTTTGAAAAGAACATAAATTTTTTATTCATTTGCGATAACAAGTACATCGTTTATGAGGAGGAATACAATTTCACTTAAAGGGCTCCTCAAACCAGTTCAAAGATGAAGAAAATCTAGCTAACTTAGCAAGTTCATGTGCGACCCCATTTGCTTCTCTATTACAATGTTCAAATTTAGTAAGGGAAAGTCACATGCTAAAAAATAACAATCGTCAAACGCTGCCGCCACTGTACTAGATGACCGTCCTCCATTGTTCATGGTTTTGATAACCTCCATGTTATCTGAGTTAATAACTAAGCGGTTGCAGCCCGCCCTTTGAGCAATAGATATACCATATCTAAACATCATAGCTTTAGCCGTCAGAACGTTTGTGCACCAAACAATTCTCCAATTCCGCCTGCAATGAATTTTCCTTTATCATCTCTCAAAACAGCACCAGTCGTGCCCCTGAGCCGGTCATGATTAAAAGAGGCATCCACATTAAGTTTTACAAACCCCCTTGGAGGTTGGACCCAACCTCCTCTTTTCATCGTAGCCTTTGGTGATATAGCCAAAACATAGTTTAACGTAATTGCACGAATTCCCATGGAGATGATCTGGTTAGCGTCTTGGATTTTCTCCTTATGGACTAGTTTTCGCATCTCCCACCATAAATACCAAGTTGAAAATGCAATTAATTCACGGACATTCGGAATACCTAAAATCATAAGCTCCCGTTCAGGCATAGAAAGCAAAAGTTCAAGCACCGCCTCACCAGCATAATCAACTTCGCACGCTCTTCTAATGACCTGATCTATACCCAGTTTTTTCCAAACCTCCTTTGCTTTCTAACACTGAAATAATATATGCTTTGTATCCTCTGATCCAAAGGAACATGCCAGACAATTGGGGGTAACTTTTATATGTCTATTCGCCAAATTAACTCTACACGGGAGGATGCCATGCAGTGTGTGCTAAATGAAAATTTTAACCTTCGATGGACAAGCTAATTTCCAAATCTCACTCCAAATAGGATTGATAGTCATATGTCCCATATCATCGGTTCTCCGTAATTTCCCCCCGTGTTGGTGTTCCCATTGCACTGCATAGGCTGATCGAACAGAAAAAGTTCCATTCTTTGAATAGCTCCAAGCGACAAAATCCGACATATCATATTGGGACAAAGGAATTGCAAGGACCCTTTGTGCATCAACTGGCCAAAACATTTGTGTGACCAAATTTTCCTCCCAATTACTAGTAGCAGGATCAATTAAATCAGATACCCTTGATATCAAATTACTCCCTCTCGGTGTGATTACTTTTCTATTTGCACAATTAGGAATCCAAGCATCTTCCCAAATATCAATGTTGTGACCATTTCCAACACGCCAAATATAACCAAGATTTAGACAATTAACCCCTGCCATAATACTTTGCCAAGTAAAAGAAGAGCCATTTTTTAGCTTTGTATTCAATAAATCACCGTTTGGAAAATATTTAGCTCTCAACACGGTCGCACATAAGGAGTCTGGATTTTCAATAATACGCCACGCTTGTTTTGCCAGCATTGCTAGGTTGAAACAATGAATATCCCGGAATCCCATGCCCCCTTGATTTTTGGGTACACACATTTTCCACCAGGCCATCCAATGCATCTGCTTCTGATTATCCTCGTCCCCACCAAAAATGAGATATCGCATCAGTGATTCCCTTACAAATTTTTTTAGGAATTTTAAAGACGGACATCGCATAGGTGGGGATAGCTTGTATAACAGATTTCAGGAGGATTTCCTTCCCTCCCGCGGATAAAATTTTTTCTTTCCGTCCACTTATCTTCATGTTGATACGGTCAATCAGATACTGAAAACAGTCAGATTTATCCATACCCACATTAGCCGGTAACCCCAAATATTTATCACTGAGAGCTTCAGACATGATATTGAGTGTTGTACATAGTTGCTCCTTGATTTCCACTTTTGTATTTGGGCTGAAAAATATACTTGATTTATCAACACTGATCAATTGCCCGGATGCTTTACAGTATGAGTCCAGAATGGTTTTCAAAGCCTCTGTATTGTGAATACTTGCCTTCATCAGGATCAATGAGTCACCCGTAAAAAGAAGATTCGTAATCGGTGGTGCCTCTCTACACACTTTCACACCTTCAATTTTCCCACTATCCTCCGCATGTGACAAGAGAGCAGACAGCCCTCAGTACATAGCAAAAACAAATAAGGCGATAACGGGTCTCCTTGTCGTAAACCTCTGGATGGCTTAAAACTCTCAGTTTCTTTCGAATTAAATCTAACTCGATATTCAACGGTAGAAACCCAATGGATACCAAAAAATATTAATAAACTAAATCTCTCCCTAATAATAAACCACGCATTGCTTCTGGTCGTCCGTTGCCCTTTTTACAGAAACGTCCCTGTAATCTTTGGTAACTGAACCCGCAGTCCCTTTGTAAGTGGATCTGAGAAAACGCTTCGTTTTTACAGAAAACCCCTTGTATTTTATAGTGTTCAACCCGTGATCCTTCCCCAATTTCCCCTCTGCCCCGACTAAAAAATCCCCTCTACGCCGCCCGGCGCACGACTGCCCGATTCAGCGCCTCCCGCCGGAGACCGCCCGCCTCCGACGAGGGCCACGCCGGTGATCTCCCCTCAGCCGCCTGCCCCCTCTTTCATCTCCGTTCTACTCCTTCTCTCTCGGCCCCCTTGAGCTCGCCTCGATCCATGGCCTCTCCTTAAACCTAGCTCCGGCCTCGGCCACGACCTGCCTCGCAGCTCTCGGCCGCCATCCCCTACGCCTCCCCCCGCGTCTCCCTCACCTCGCCTGTGCAGCACCGTGGCTGCACGTCGCCAGCGCCATCTGCTGCAGCCCTGCCTCTAAACCACCTGCACGCCATGGGCATCGGCCATGGAGGACACACCTGCGCCTGCTCACTCGCCGCTGGCCAGCCAGTACCTCCACCAACATCTCATCCATCTAGATCAGGGGGCCTTTAATTTTAGCGGATTTTCTTCTTCTTTACAGCATGCTAATTAGCTAGGATATAGTCTTGATTTCAATTATTGCAGAATGGCAATCTGCTTTATGTTGGCTTTATCATCTCATGATAATCCAGATGTTTGCATATGCCTTGAGGAGTTGTCGGTGGATTATATGCAGAGGCTACCAAGTGGTAGCTCCAATGTTGCAAGAGGTCAGTAATGGGTGCTTCTTCTGGGATGGCTCACCTGAGATACCAACGCTGAAGGATCTAATTTTCAAGCTCAGCAAGGCCTGCATGTTGCAGTCTATGGGACGGCCGGCTCTGGAAAATCAAGTTTGCTCTCTTGAATGGTATGGTTCCAAAGCTATTAGGAGAGGCCAAGACTTGCAGAACAATGGCATATGTCAGCCAGACTGCATGGATACAAAGCGAAAAAATTCAGGACAACATACTGCTCGGCAAGGAGATGGAGAGGGAGAAATATGGCAGGGTCCTTGAGTGGTGTTCGCTAAAGAAAGACTTGGAGATCAGAATTCATTGGAGAGTGAGTCTGCACTCTTAGTGCCTGGCAGAAGCGAAGGACTCAGATAGCCCGAGCATTGTATCAGAATGCTGACATCTATTTATTCCATGATCCGTTCAACGCAGTTGACATACAGGATCCCAAATTTCCAAGGTAAAATACAATCTCTTTTTGTTACTGAACCTTTTTCCTGCAACATTCGTATTTGTTCCGCTTGAAAAGGCTAGGACTGATCTTTTGATAATGTTATATAGAATCTTTGTTGAACTCCCTTGGTGTTGGTTGTTCTTGAACCGAAGAAACATGTGGTCTAGAATTGACATCATTCAGTTACTTGATGAAAACAAAGTTGCATGTCCTTTTAGTCTAAATGTAATACTATGCCTTCAAGCATATGATGGGGGATAAATCGCAGTTATGAATTGCACTGCATGTGCATGAAGGCGAATGATTTTTCTGGATGCCTTTGCCATCTGGTACATTGTGTTTATCAGTGAGTAATTGGTACAAAGTTCAGATTATCAGTTTATGTTTGTCTTGACAGATCGATGGTTTCGTCGCGGTCGGCAGGAGAAATATCATCAATGGTACGGAAAAAGGCAGGTAGGCTG
The DNA here is from genome assembly GCA_032464435.1 of Aegilops umbellulata. NCBI lineage: Eukaryota > Viridiplantae > Streptophyta > Magnoliopsida > Poales > Poaceae > Aegilops > Aegilops umbellulata. The sequence continues at coordinate 617,291,214 of CP136058.1, read as the reverse complement.
AGGCGGGCGCCCACACCGAGCAGCTGATCCAGGAAACCAGCCCAGCGGCACCGCCTCGTGCCACTCCCCATCTCTATGTTTGTGTCAGGCCCAGCGCAAGGTATTGGCAGAAGACGAGGCCGGAAAGAGAAGCTGCATGGTAGGAGGATTTTGATCTGAAGGCAAGTTGGATGATCTGCTGACAAAGACAGACCTCTATTCTGAATTTCTACTTGAAACAATTGATTAGATCACAAATGTACCTTGGTTATGTCTCTCACTGTGTGCTGAACAATGTTTTGCCTATTTTCATCTTGGTTGCTGACATTGTTGGTGTTATCTGTCAGAGAAAATTGTTGAAGTGAAAGATGAAGATGAACCTGTAGAAGAGCTAAAAAAAGGACGAGGTATAAAGAAGGAAGCGAAGCCTAAACAGTATAATGACGTGAGTTCAGATTTCTTATGTTTTCTTCCCTGCTTCATCAATATGATAGCATGGTTGTCTTCCAGATTATGCGAATGTCTTTGGTTGTCATATACTGTGGATGAATTGTAGTTTGATGTGTAGTCTGTATTAACTGCTCAACAGACTTTCCTTGAATAATTATACATAGACTGTTCAATCTCTTATAGTTTAAAAAAATTATAATTAACTGCTCAACCCGTGATAGTACTGCCTCGCCCAGCCGTGCATCCAAGATGCGACGCTTGCTGGAAAGCTGGTCAAGTAGGCCCTCGACTGCGAGTTTTAGCTGATTGATCCTGCACATCAGCCTAACTGCTACAATAAATGGACTTACAACAATGATTCTTTCTATATTGAATTTTTATATTCGACCTCACCATTGCTTAGTTTCCTTTCCTGATGCAAGACACAAAGAATTTGAGATCCAATTTATCTTTTTTGTTTTTACACTAGAGTGCTTCATTTATATGTATTACTGTAGACACATGGGAATCCTCAAGGTGGCAGGCTTGTTCAGTTAAATGTTTTTTTAATCTAGATTGTAATTTCAGCATCGTTGTTCTTTCCTGGATTGTACTACTTTTCAGGTTTTAATGTCTGGATCTTCAATACAAAACAGAGTCGACAGTATATGTCAATTCTGTATTGGTTCTAGGCAAGTAGGTTGACATGTTCATCTGTTATCATGAGTGTCTTGTTTACACTTGCAGTTCAGATATTACGCTTAAGCTAAAGGTCTGATTGTACTGTCTAGAGGTGGAATGGCTAAGCTCTCTTTATGGTCCTTTTTGCTGAATATCTTGCAAGTGGCACACTAAAGCGCAGGAAATTATTAGGTGTGTGGGTATCAATCCAGTATGTTCTTATGTCTATGGATCCGGGAAATGTTGACGCTTTATTGGTTTTGGTCAACAAAATTTTAGGTGTACATGCTTTCATCTTGAATATATGTAGTTCTTAAGTAATACTACTTCTCAGTTAGTTCATTGAAGTAATGATACAATCAATTGGATGTTTCTCTACGGTTATGCATCTAGCGGGAAAATTGTTGTTTTCACATAATTGTTTTTCACCATAGTTCATTGTCAGCATCTTTATTCTCCTAATACAGTCATATTGTCCATATAAGTGCAACTTTTAGTTCGTAAAAGTACTTTATACTTTTCCCAATTGATTTCACTAGATTCCCTGTTTTTACAGTAAGGATTAAACCCCTTGCAATTATTTGTAGTCTTGTGCTGAACGCAGTTTATATAAAGAAAAAGAATTTAATCTTTATGTTTCTTCCATGACGATAAAACTATGTTTGGACACGGGTGTCACACAAGGAATGACGAGATCATGTCAAGCACCTACAACTCAGTCATCAACAAGTCGATAATATTGCATACTTGGTTTAACTAATTAAAGTAGCAAGTACAGACACCAATCCATGGGTGCACCACAAGGCGGCATCTCGGCGTTGACAGGAAAGAGGCTGTGGTGGATCGGCGTTGCTGGGAATAGGTTTGGTCGTGTCAGGTGTGGGCTTGCGGCAAGCCTCTCCTGCCTCCTGCCCTGGCATTGGGTGGTAGACAGAAGAGGGGTAACTAAACAAAGAATATATGAAATTGCGAAATGCCCTTTTCTCCCATTGCAAAATTATTTTGTTTCTCCCGTTATGCACGGGCACACTGTTGCAAAATGCAGGAGTATTTTGGTTGTTCAAATTCATGCTTTGCTCCGTAAGTAAACCAATTATACATGGGTTAGGTTATGCCATGCAAACTTGATACCATTGGGTTTGTGTTCAAAGTAATTTATTGTGATTGTAATTTCTAACTATGAACATATCCCCTACATTCTGCCACTGGGTGGGTATGTTCTGTAAATCTGTAGAAATCAGAGGAGCCTTATCATCTTGGTTCTGTAACAAGAAATAACCGTCTGACAACTGAAACTCTAAGAGCAGAGTGTGCAGGGTGTAATAGTAATCAAATTAAATACTATAAGGGTTTTTAGATCACTACTTTAGTAGTAATATCTAAACGCTCTTATATTAGTTTACAAAGGAGTAGCAAAGAAAGATCCCACAGAACAATCGATCCAAATTCAGGAAAGATAGAGCTCCTTACCAACGCCAGAAGAGATCGTCCGGTTCCCGAGGTGGGTCCAGTCTAGAGGAGGGGACAACTTGGTGGAAGGGGGCGTGCAGGCGTGTCCACCGGCGCGGTCACGCGGATGGACAGGCGGGGGTGCCCATGGGCGAGCAGGGCGCGGAGGCCCCCCTGCCGGAGAGGTTCCCGGAGGACGAAGTAGCGTGTTCTGGAGTGGGAGAGGAGGGACAGGACTACATGAGCGCCACGAGGGATGGGAATTCTAACATGGGCGTCAACAAGCTCAGTTACAAGAAGCGACGTCGCGTTTGACTGACAGTACAGTTCGGACATACTTCATTTTTATCTGTTCGGAACGCCACAACTTTTTTTTCCGAAACAGAGGCAAAAGATTTACCTCATCGATTAATTAACAAGCGAATTGTCCAGTTAATCAACGAAACATCGGGCGAAAACCGTTACAAACCAATCACAGCATTTTATACTATTGGCAGTTTATCTATACCGCTAGAGCCACTGAAGGGTAGTGGATTTGAAGGTTGCTATATCTTGAGTTGTCCCTTATCTTACTAAATTCAGGATTCAACTCAGGAGAGTGTACAGAACATGCAGGTCTGTATTGTTTCCGGTGTGTGTTGGTCATGCATCAGATGTCACTCAGTTTCTAGGAATTTCAAGAGGGCATGTCAGCTTCTCCTATTTGATGAATTTTTTACTTTCTCGAAATCTCTTTATTATTACCAAGTGGTGATTATATTTCTGCCCGGTGACTTGCTGTCATATTGTTTTAGGAAAGAAACCGACAAACAAGGAGGGAAAACTTAAACAAGAGAAATGTATGAGGATTCCGGTGTGCCATCAAACATGTATTGTGTACAGACTTTGTGGAATAATGAAGTAGAAAGCCATCAAATACAAAGGTTGTGTCCCATCAGTAACTTTATTTTTGAGTGACAACAGTAACTAGATTTGATTTAGTTGAGTGACAAATAACACAGTAGAGGCCCTATCTGAGGATGTATATATTTATCCAAGAACAACCCCATGAAACTTTTAATCATTTTTTGCTATCTTGCAAATTTGTTTGGGTGCTGAACTATTTTTTATTTTTATAAGCACATATTTACTTATTTATCCCGTTGCAACGCACGGGCATATGTACTAGTAACTCCTATGACATGCGGGGTCTACATCCAACTCCTATGTCCCAACTTTTAATACCTTATTTACTAAGGCAACCATAGCTCATAGGCTCGCAACAACCAGCTCGCACTCCTCCTATGTCCTATGTGGCTCCTCAAAATGATGAAATCTTGAATCATCACCAATGCACTCTTTTTCAACTCTCGAACTAGCGAACCCCAGTCCCCCCCCCCCCCCGCCCCCGCCGCCTTCCACTATGTCGGCTTCCACCAATCACTTATCGTAATCCCTTGCCTCCTGGAATTGGCCACACCCTAGAGGACGTCGCGTCGGTACTAGATTGATCGCCCATCATCACTTGAATTTTACACTCATTTATGTACTTCTTTAAAATTTAAATGATATATGTTGTACCCATTGGGTATAGGATAACCGATGGGTATGGGCATGGGTGTCAATTTGTGCCCATGCGTATTGAAATGGGTCGGTACAGAAAGTCTCTATGGGTATGGGTCTGGGCAAGAGGAGGCTATACCCACCCATACCCTACCCATTGCCATCCCTACGTCCGCACTCAAAACAGAAATGGGGCACCTTCTCATAGTAGAAGTCGAACCAAGTCCCCACCTCATCCTCAAGTGAGGTTTTGATATGGAAGCCCTGACAAGGGGCTCAAACACCGAAATCCTCATGATAATTCTCAAACAAGTGCCACGAGCAAAATCATCATTGTCCACATGAACCTTCACCATCGACCCCAACCAGTTGCCCAGGGCGTTACCAAAATTCTTATTCCTTTTGTCAGGGGAAGATCAGTGATGCGGACCCAAATATCCACACTATCAAACACCATTTCCGATGGCCTTGTATTCCCTTCATAATCCTTCATGATCACCACATTGAAATCGAACTGCCAAGGACCACTGTGCATAGCATGTTTCCAGTCACCATCACTCCCAAAATGTACCACAAAAATATTGTCCCCCATATTCCTGAACTGAGCTTTCTTGTGCAGTCCCCAAGCCCTAATCATGGCGCGCTCCAAGGTAGTGCAATTCATTGGGCGTGGAGAGCACACCTTACCTGCCGCCAACCACTTAACACTCTTCAACATCGCCTTTTCCGGATCCACAAAAAGGAAACTTTCCACATCCTTCTCCATCAGTACCATGTCGCCCAGCCTCGCTGAGAGGCTCGCAGTATGGTCCGGAGTCCTGCTGTCGATCAGGGATTTGGACGAACCCCCACCTGAGGATCCGCCAGAATTCTTCACGGGTGTGGACGTCGTCGCCCCGGCCTCGGGCACCAGCGACGCCCTCATCTGGTTGCCCCCCCCCCCCCACGACGTAGCAGCCCCCAAGGGAGCCTTAGTCCTTGAAGAATTCGTTGTCGTCTTCCCCAATGCGATCTTGTCATTGGAAACCGCTCCCTTCTCCATCGGCCTCTTCGCCATTGGCACCGCCCCCTAGCGGAGTGAGGCTCTCAGTCGGTCCAGAAATAAGGGCACCGCAGTCGCCTCCCTCGCTGCCCACCGTATCCATACCACCCCCGAGAGTGAAACCCTAACCCTAGCACAGGAAGTTGATCGCCATGCGATCGCCCCCTATCACCTTAGTTTTCCGCTACGTGGTGGACTCTCTACCGCCTAAGAAAAATACAACTTAGTATTTAACTAACACTGCATTTTCTTGAATCTAGTGGGACTTGAGAAAGTCAACTTAGCAACACCCACAAATGAATTTAACTTTTCATCGATTTTCGTGCACAATGAGCACTGAAGTAATTAGTTTCTATGTTCTTTTCTTTTAAAAAGTAATCAGCTCCTATGTTCTTTTCTTTCAAAAAGTAATCAGTTCCTTTTGTACGCGAAATCAATGGGAATATTGTCTCTATTTTTTGCAAGTGGGAAATTAGTTCCTTTGTTCTCTTCTTTTTCAAGTAATTTTAGTTCTACTTTTACGGGAAGCATTAGGAATATTGTGTATATTTTTTTAGTAAGTGGGAAATTAGTTCCTTTGCTCTGTTGTGTACTTCAATTAGTTAACTATGACGATTGTGTGGTGCTCGTATTGTTATATGCATTCATATTTGCAATTGCGTACTTCATCGAAAGTAGACAGTCATCACATTAAACAGACAATCAACAGTAGTCTTCAAAGAAAAGAGAAGGAAAATGGCGTCTGATGTATCTGCTACCAGCTGTAGCGAAAAGAAGCTTCGTGTTCTGCTCATCCCGTTCTTCGCCACCAGCCACATCGAGCCCTTCGCCGACCTAGCAATCTGCCTCGCGGCCGCTGCCACAGCCATGGAAGCCACCGTCGCCGTCACGCCGACCAACGCCTTGGTCGTCCAGTTCTTGCAGGAGCGACGTGAACACTTCGGAGCAGCAGCTGTGAAGGTAGCGACGTACCCGTTCCCGGCTGTGAACGCCGCCACCCTGAGCGACACCCTGATGCGCCCCGTGCAGCAGCGGCTCGTCAAAGTGCAGCCTTGTTTCCTTTTTCTATTAACTCTCCATCCATTATATTTTTACTAGTAAATGTGCCCGTGCGTTGCAACGGGGAAAACAGTCGCAAGTACCTAGCAATTCTTGTTTGTTGTCACTTTGTCCTTTTCACCACCGTCGTCGATTGTGGTCATGTTTTCCACCCATTTGCGACAAACACAATCAATCTCAAGAGGATGAGTTTGGTCATCACGCTCTAGGAACGTCGCATTCGTGAGTCCCTCCACCCCTGTCTTATCTACACTTAGGTACAAGCGCCATCCTCACACTTGAGGACATGAAAGCCACGGAGTATTGAACTAAATTATATGTAAAATGCAGTAAAATGCTCTATACTTGTAATGATAATTATGTTTCTGCCACCACAAGTGTTATGGTAGGATGCAATTTACCTCCTGCCTGTCCAGGATTTCACCATAAACTCTTGGAAAAAGAGCCGACCATCGACCGATTAAGAGTGTGTGTACTGCGTGATGCAATGTTGCATGCGCCTTTGTATGTGTCGACTCCCAGAAGGATGTGGTCGACCACGATGTCATCTGCCCAGCCGGAGTTCAACAATAATACTCATCATGGGATCTAATGAGTAATACATGCATACTCCAATTAATCTAGAAGAAAGAAAAGAAGAAGGCAGTCCAATTTAGCATAGCAAGATGGACCAAGTACCATGTGAACACAATTCTAATTCTCATACAAACTTGAAAAAATGGTGCGTGAACATTCATCTGCATCTAATGTTTGGACTATACCACTATGAACCTTACCTCACTAAATTCATTATGAGTATAAAACGCACAAATGTGAGCAAAATGATATGGTGGAGGCATTCTTTGCCTTTCTTCTTTAATCTATGATATGCACACTCGTGCATATTCAAGAAAAATGTGAGAGCATACAACACCCAAAAATAGGGAGAACTGGAGTCGAGGGGAGTTGCTGCGCATCTTCGTCTTCACCAGAGATCATTGTGTTAGTGCGCTATTGGGACATTTGGACCTGCGCGCTTGCTAACAGATTGGTGCGGGCGAGCTTTATAAATCGCGGGAGAAGCAAGGCAAGGAAATTCACATGTTAAACTTTATATTGCCAACAATAGTGGAAACATAAAGGGAAATCAAGGAGCATGTCATCTCCCCAGCTAGCCATTGTGGCTTGGTAAGAGAGCAACTTCCTAACACACGTTGTAATATAATCCAGGGTTAACTCATCCATACAGCGAGGAAAATAATCGACAGGCTTCATGTGTTGATGCCAATACACAAAAAGGAAAAGGGGCAATGAGTATAAGAAGGGTTTGTGACATATGGTTCTAACTGACGAAGATAATGACTACCTTGCAACCATAAGTAAGTTGTCTCCTTCTGCAACAATTACCTGCACTGCAAAGTTAACTGGGAGTAGTTAACTTCACACAACTTAAGCACATCTTGTTACTTCATCAGAACACCGAAAGCAGCTCCAATCAGCACCCGTAATTTAATTTCTTACCTCACAAAGTTTATTTTTACATATATTACGAGTCATTTTTTTTCATTGAGAGGAGGCGGGCTAGTTGAACTCAACTGTGACATTACCCATCGACGTGCTGATCTCATCCTTCGTGACGGGGCAGATCGAGGCCGAGTGAGCGGAGAAGCGTGGCTATTTCCAGCAAATTGCCGCCAAGGTCGAGGTCGAAGTGGAAGAATAGTTTGTAGAGTTGGGGAAGCGCATGTATGATGCATCATGCACGCACAAGCCAAACACATGCATATGCATCTCCGTCTCTTCGATTTAGAACAGTGACACACATTAACAGCAGTAACGCAGAAGGCACAACATATGCAACCCGATTCAATATCCAATTATTCACCACTATGTAGATCCAGGCATCCAGCAGGGACCTAAATTGGGACGGGAGCTGCTATATCACGGACAGAGGAGCACGCTGTTTGAAGGCACCGCCATGTACTGAGGAGACTTATGTTTGGGGAGACATTGCCAAGTAGCCGACGCCAACGTCCAGGCGGTTGGTGACGGGGTGAACGCCCGAGCCATGGAGAGGAGCAGATGGGTGGCAGCTCGATGGACAGGCCGGCCGCCCCCGCCCACCCAGCTAGCCACCGATCCCGCTGATGATGATTCCAGGTTTCGCTTCCAGGATAAAGTCGAGCCCCCGCTACCTCACCCTGCAGCCTGCACTACACCCTCCGCCGCTCCGCCTCGTCATGCAGACAGGCTGCCCCATCGACCAGCCGTGGAGGTCTCCAGCTCGTGCAGGTGGCAAGTGTATAGAGCCTCTCATCTAGGCCACCCAAGATGTTGTTGGGCCAGTATGCACCGCGGCTAGGCCAGGACATTGGAACGGCGACCCAGCGCGCCGAGGAACTCAATGGGACATCCATGGGATTAGCGGATTGCTTTTCCTTTATAGCTTTTCGTCCTTAGGAATTGGTTTCAGATATGCATACGACGTCTATTCCGGCCAAAGGAGGAAGGAGATTGGGCTGGATAAACAAGATGAAGGAGACCAGGCCTCCGGCGGCTGTGGATCGAGATGTTGTGGTGGACATCCTCGTGAGGAAGAAGGAGATCGATAAAAGAGGAAGGAGATGTGGCTACCCAGCCCAACTAAGAACGCAATAGACAGCCCAAACGCACAGAAAATCAAATAACGCAAGGAAAATAACTAATAGACGTATGGAGATCTACGAAAGCTTCCGTCTTTTATTATTAGGTATAGATATAGATATAGTTTTCCTATTCTTTTTTATTGTAACTTCACATCATAATATTTTTATTATCAAGAAAGCTATATTCCTGCCGTCCGAATTTTTGCAACAGATCCGGACGATGTCGGAGCCGTTGGATCGTGATCGCCTGGCTATTATTTTAGGTAGCGATTTGCGCGGCGGGACAGCTGGGCGTTGACCACGTTTTACTGGAAGATTGCCGTTTCACGTTTTATGGGAGGTCGCCGGTCGCCGCGATTTTAGCATGGGCTTTTAATGGGAGGTTGCCGTGATTTTTGGGCGTTACCCATTTTCTCTCTCATTGTTGCACTTTTTTCAAGCCAAAAAATTACATTGTGAACAGGATTCAAACTCTTGACCAGTACATGATATAAAGAGGCACTAGCCACTACGCTAGCACAACCTTTGACGCATTTTTTAACTAGTTTTCTAATTTGTACGCTATACAGACAACAAATTTCCTTTGCCATTCAGAGTTGATCCTGGTTGCTAATAAACAGAGCGAAGGATCCACCTTATCGAGACTTTGTACCTACACAAATGTTGATCCAAATAAATTGTTGAAACATACCCGCGGTAATTTTGATGTAAATCACATGGTAATTTACTTGACGTAGTCACAAATTACATGCAAGCACTCAGGTTACTTTCACTCGGGAGAATTTTTTTGTTGAACATTCGTTTTTTTATATATTTTCGTAAGCAGGCGATGATGAGGATTCGTAAGAAATAATCTTAGATCAAGAAAAACAATGTTCAATCAATTCTGAAAACATGCTTCAGCGTGTACTTGATTTGGGAGGAGTTGAGTAGATTAGGAATGTCCAACGCCCATCCTCTTCTGCATCAATTTTGAAGAGTGGCAAGATCCACCATCTCACAACATAGTTACTATGCGCTATAGTTACCAACATGGTTATTTTGTAGTTATAGGGCTAGATGTACTATAGTTATCAACATGGTTATTTTGTAGTTATCGGGCAAGATCTACTATAGTTATCAGGCAATATCTGCTATAGTTATCAACATGCTTACTATGCAGTTATCGGGCTAGATGTACTATAGTTATCAATATGGTTAATTTTTGTAGGCATCAGGCTACATATGGTATAATACACCCCCAGTAGCTTATGCGTAAATAGCATGATATTTTACACATCACAGACATGATAACTCATGCGCAAGCATCGTGATAACTTTGACAGGGAGAAAAAGTTGAAGACATCACCCGATAGCTTCTACGTAATTAGCATGATAATTTACACAACATAAACCTGATAACTCATGCGCAAATACCGTGATAACTTTGACCCGGGGAGGAGGTGTTTAAAAACATCACCAACAACTTCCATCAAATAGCATGGTACAGTATGCACCGTATACGTGATAACTTACGCATAAATACCACAGTAACTTACGGTCCGGGGTGTTGGGAGGGGATGAAGTTGTTTGAAAACATAACCCCTCCTGATAACTTCCATATAAATATCATGATAATATACGCACCGTAAACTTGATAACTCATGTGCAAACACCCGTGATAACTTTGATGGCGGGGGGAGGCAATTGTTTGAAAACATAACCTTGATAACTTATGCGTAAATAACATGGTAATATACGGACCGCGGGCATGGTAACTCACGCACAAACACCGCGTTGTCCAAAAAGAATAGCTGTTGAAAATGTACCACGGTTACTCATGTGTAAATAGCATGATAATAGACACATATCAGATCTGATAACTTACTTAGCCCGGGCCTGATAACTATTTGCATGAAAAAAGTCTGTCAAAACATATCAACATGAGATCTAGTTTCGAAGGTCTCGTCGTGATAGATACTTTATGTGAAATCGATTTTTTGATTGGACCGACGATTTGAGCTATAAAACATTTTGAAGTTTTGAACAAGGAGAACTAGGATGACATGAAAAATTTCTTCTAATGCATGCACGCATGTGCTTGTGAATAGAAGGTTGGAGAAACTTTTTCATGCCCCGATAATTTCTGTGTAAACAACATGATAACTTAGGAACCACAGATATGATAAATAGTGTAGAAGACGTGGTAACTTCTGACCCCAAAAAAAATCGTCGAAACATATCAACATGGGATCTAGTTTCGAAGATCTCGTCGCTACGAATCTTTTACGTGAAAACAGTTTTTAAATCGGAGCGACGGTTTGTGCTACAAAACATTTTGAATTTTCGCATTGGGAAGAATCTTTGATGACATCATCATTTTTGTTTTTTCTGCATGCATATGATTAGCAACTCTAATTAACTGCTAGTGGAGTGGACACACAGAGAAAAAAATAAGATGAAGATGCATGCATGCAAGCTAGAACGACGCAGCGAGACAAACGGGAGGATCGATCGAAGGTCGTCCGGATCTGTTGCTAACCACCAGTCAACTGGTGGTTAGCACAGTCCTTTTATTATATCTTCACACCTTGATTTATCCGTAGGCTAGGTTTTACGCAACACCCTCACTCGTGGGCCCCGCGCGGTCTATCCTTTGACCGGCTTCGAAAGGCGGGACTGTTGCTTCGTTGGCCTTGAAATTTTTTGTGCTTTCAAAGGGGACCATCGCATGACACGTGCCGGAACCTAGCATTTTTCATGTCTAAATCATAGTGTAGCGTTGTTCTCATATCTTACCGTGTTCTATTTCGGGCGTCGTCATGTGCCTTGTGGGTGATCCGGTTATCCTATGATCTGCTTTGTAAGAGGCCTTTCAAACCATTTTGTATCGTTCTATGGTGTAATTTGGTTCGTACTTTATTTATAAAGCGAGGCGAGAGTCATGTTTCGAGAACATGCCATGGCTAGGTCAATTAATCCAAGGAGTAGCAGATCTGCTTAAACCTGGTGAGGTGTTCGTCTTCGACGTCCATGAAGAGGTCGACGCCATCTTTCGCCTTGTGTGACGGCACAATTAACATGAGCCCCTCGACGGGCAAGTCCGGCGGCAGCAGAGCAGCAGGCGCCCCCGTGCCAAAGTCGACCTGATGGAAGTTGAACCCCAGCCAGCTGTCCACCTCTGCGTCCGGGCAGAACATCGAGCCGGCAGGGGCCGCCGTCACAATGAGCTCCTCCCCGTTCGCGTCAGCCACTCCGCCAAAGTCCACAAAGGACTGCACGTACCCCCCATCGATGCGTGCCACGGCGTCGTGGATGGTGTCGACCACGCTGCCGTACCTCGAGTTCAACACGTCCCGGACCTGAAGCCTTGGGAATGCCCACAAAACCATGTTCCCGATGAAGTTCATCGGCACGGGAGGCTCGGCCCTGCCCCTGCAGTTCACGGCCACCCTCACCTTGCTGAACTCCTCCGGTTTCAGGCACCGCGCCGCAGTGATCTTCTTCCAGACGTGCGCGAGCAGGCACTGGAACGTGCTGCAGCGGGTGCCCACACGGGCTTTTAGATCGGCGACGAACTCGACCGTGAAGTGCACCGTGAGGTTTTTTATCCTCTCCATGGGAATGACGGCGTATGCTGCGGCACCGTACCCATGCGTGAACTCCAGTGACCAGTGGTCGAACACCGGCGTCGACGTGCTCCTCGGCACGACGGTTTTCGCGCGGTCGAGGAACGGGGTTGACAGGGTGGAGTCCTTACCCTCGCGGACCGCTGTCGCCCACGCGGTGAAGAACATGCTCATGGAGTGACCGTCGGCGGTATGGTGGTGGGAGCATATCCCGACCACGAGACCACCGCACTTGAACCGGTTCAGCTGGATCTGTAGCAGCACCCCACCAATCTTCTCCTGTACGTATACTCTTGTATAAACAGTTTGGCGCATGCATGTTACTGAATTCATGCTCCAACCAACTCATCCAAACATACGAATTGGTGGAGAGAGACGGACAATATGTTTCAACGCATGTGACGTGAGTCGTGAAAGAAAGCAATGCCTCCATCGATTGATCTGTACCTCTGGTTGTGGTATTGTAGAGTAGAGGTGGTCGACTCTGGTGAGCATCCGGCCTTCGACGAGCACGTCCGCCAGGTTAGCTTGTACCGTGGTCTCAATTAGGAGCACGCCCTCATTGTTGACGTGGAGGAAGCGCCGGCCGAGCTGGTCGACGGCGAGGGGCCCCGCCAGGTGCGGGTACTGTTAGAGAATATCTGTATCCCGTAGAAATTTCAAACTCCCTCCTTTTCCTTGTTCTACTCGATCTCCTGTAACCTCTCTTGTACGCCAAGGCAAGGAAGAAGCCTTGCCTTGCGAATTTGGTCGCCTCCGTTGTATTTCTCCCGCATTGTTAACTTGTCAAGTTCTCCTGTGATATGATTTGTGGCTGCACTGTCGGCGTACCAGTTGGTATCCACGCCATAGGAGACGGCATGCGCCTCCTTCTCTTCTTGATCGTTCTCCTCATAGCGCCACCAACAGACACGTGCACCTCCTGGATGATGTTTGTAGCAAATTTGACATTCAGGATAGTCATGTTGCTGCGCATGCACCTGTTGTTGTTGTTGTTGCTGTCGAGGGCGTCCTCTGAAGCCGCCGCCTCTATTGGCAGGAGAGGGCTGGCGGTCACCGGGATCACCACGGCCACACCCCCTGCCTCCTCGCCCGCGAGACCTGCCGCGGGGCTGACCACGTCCTCTGTAGGCGGCGTTTGCAGATGAGTGAAAACCGCCTGAGGACGAGTCACCTAGCATCTCCATCCTTTGGTCAAAAGCAGAAATTTGGGCGAATAGATCATCTGCAGTAATAGTGCCCTTGACAGCGCCGATTGCCGCCACCACAGAATCGTAGTCGTGGTCCAGCCCTGCAAGGATATAATCCACCATCTCCGGATCAGATACGGGACGCCCAGCAGTAGCTAGTTCATCCCCGAGGCTTTTCATCTTTGCCATGTACGCCGAGCTTGACATGGTGCCCTTCTTGGTATTGGTGATTGCAATTCTCAGATTGGTGATCTGGGACTGCGACTGCGAGGCGAAGAGATTTGTGACTGTTCTCCAGAGTTCGAAGGTGGAGTCCTTCCCGACGACTTGCGCTAGAATCTCTGGAGACATAGAGTTGAGGAGGTATGACAGGACCTGCTGGTCTTCGGCGATCCAGGGCCCGTACAGAGGGTTCGGTTCAAGGGCCGTGGTCTTGTCTGCCTTCGTGATCTCCACCATCCTGGGCGGAGCGGCGTCAGAATTGTCCAGGAGCCCCGTGACCTACACGCCTCGCAGGGCCGGGAGAACCTGCGTCTTCCAAAGGATATAATTTCCTCTTGTAAGCTTCTCAGATGGCGGCGAACCGAAGTTGAGGGCGACGCCGGTTGAGGAAGACATTGGAGACGATGATGTGTGATCTAGGGTTTTGGTATATGGCTAGATGTATGGGAAGAGGTGGCTCTGATTACCATGTAAGGTTTCGTGGAAGCGTTCCTACTCCCTCTGGAGAAATGCAATGGATGCGTCCAAATTCGCACGGCAAGCGGTTCTGGTATGAATATATCACATATTGGTAGTTCAATTGTTAAAAACCCCATGAAAAATTTGCACTTGAAAGATGTCTTGCATGTTCCTCAAACATCCAAAAATCTTGTTTCCGTTCATAGATTCACTCTTGATAACAATGTTCTTATAGAATTCGATCCTTATTTTTTCTTGGTTAAGGATTTGAGAACAAGGAGAGTCATTCTTAGAGGACGGTGCATGGGAGGCCTCTACCCACTCATATCATCATCATCATCTTCCTGGTCCAACAAGCAAGCAAACATTGTCACCAAGCCATCATCATCAAGGTGGCATAGTCGTTTAGGTCATCCATCTTCAGTCATAGTTAAATATGTTCTTAGCAAAAATAAACTCTCTTATGATAATAGTGTTGAGTCAGTTTGTGATCCGTGTCAACAAGCAAAAAGTCATCAATTACCTTACCCCATCTCTACTAGTGTGTCTACTGCTCCCCTTCAACTTATATTTTCATATGTATGGGGGCCAGCTCCTACCTCAGTTGGTAGATTTTCTTACTATGTAAGCTTTATTGATGACTATAGTAAATTTACTTGGATTTACTTGTTAAAGAAACTGTCTGATGTATTCCAAGTCTTTATCAATTTCCAAAATCTTGTTGAACGCAAACTGAACTCCTAGATCATTGCCATGCAAAGTGACTAGGGTGGTGAGTATGAAAAATTGAATTCTTTCTTTCAAAAACTTGGTATACCACATCATGTTTCTTGCCCTCATGCTCACCAACAAAACGGATCCGTTGAAAGAAAGCATTGTCTCATAGTTGATATGGGGCTAGCATTGCTAGCAAATGCATCTATGCCACTCAAATTCTGGGATGAAGCATTCTTAACTGTCACATATCTCATCAACTTGCTTCCAAGTAAAGTCATCAAACTTGAAACACCCATTACACGACTCTTTGGTGTTACACCCAACTACACATCTCTTCGTGTTTTCGGTTGTGCATGTTGGCCCAACCTTAGACCCTACAACACACGCAAACTCGCTTTTCGCTCCAAAAAATGTGTCTTCTTAGGCTATAGTCCCATGCATAAAGGGGTTAAATGCCTTGATGTTCCTACTGGTAGGGTCTACATATCCAGAGATGTTGTCCTTGATGAGTCCGTGTTTCCGTTTGCTTCTCTTCATCCTAATGCCGGTGCACTTCTCCGCAAGGAAATTCTCCTTCTTCCTTCACATCTTCGGTCTTTTGATCATGGGGGCGACAGTTGTACTAATCAAAGTGATGATATTCCTGCTGGTATTGGTTCTTCTTTGTTGCATGTGCAGGTCCCTGGTGAAAACGGTGCTCAAAATGATCAAAATTTTGAAAATATAGCTCAAGATGATCTTATATTTCAT
Organism: Aegilops umbellulata; assembly: GCA_032464435.1. Taxonomy (NCBI): domain Eukaryota; kingdom Viridiplantae; phylum Streptophyta; class Magnoliopsida; order Poales; family Poaceae; genus Aegilops; species Aegilops umbellulata. Next base: position 617,275,463 of record CP136058.1, on the reverse strand, counting down.
GCTGGGGAAGAAGACGAACCTGGCACAGATGGCGAAGCTGATCCGGCGGCTCCTGCAACTCCTGTACGCCTGCAAACCTCGGATCACGTGAGCAAATCAGCCTTGGATCACGCCCCCACCAGCCGCAGCGCTGATTCGAGGGAGGGCCACTCCCGCGCTGCCACATCAGCGACAGGCGGGACCAGCCGCGGGGCCGGATCCCCCTCGCCCAGCGTGCGTCTGCAACCGCGGTCGGGCTGGGGATCCACTGTGCCGGCTCGGGCGGTTGGCACCCGTGTGCACTCAGAGGAGGCGGCCACACCGGCGGCTATATCAGATACTACGGGATCTTCTACGCAGGAGGCGACAAATTCATCTGTGTCTGCGCATGCAGCAGATTCTTCGGGATCTTCTGCGGCAAGTGTTCCTGTGATCCAGCCAGCTTCCTCACGAGTTATGACTCGGCTACAGAAAGGTATACGAAATCCTAAAATAAGAAAAGATGGAAATGTATCATATGGAATGTTGTGTATTTCAGGAGAACCAACAACATTGAGTAGTGCACTTGATGATCCTAAGTGGAAGAAGGCAATGGATGAGGAATACTCTGCACTTATGAGGAACAAGACATGGCATCTTGTACCATATCAGAAAGGTAAAAAATATCATCGATTGCAAATGGGTATACAGAATTAAAAAGAAGGCAGATGGCTCCATTGACAGGTACAAGGCACGTCTAGTTGCAAAGGGCTTTAAACAACGTTATGGTATTGATTATGAGGACACTTTTAGTCCTGTTGTGAAAGCTGCAATTATCAGACTTGTGCTAGCCATTGTTGTATCCAGGGGTTGGAGCTTACGACAGCTAGATGTACAGAATGCGTTTTTGCATGGTATTCTGGAAGAGGAAGTGTTTATGAGACAACCACCTGGTTATGAGGATAAGAAGTTACCACAGCATGTTTGCAAGCTTGATAAAGTACTCTATGGTTTGAAACAAGCGGCCAGAGCATGGTATTCCAGATTGAGCTTACAGTTGAAATATCTTGGCTTCATTGCCTCCAAGGCTGATACATCTTTGTTTATTTATAACAAGGCTGGAGTGGTCATTTTTGTTCTTATATATGTGGATGATATCATAGTTGCAAGTTTTTCACAAAATGCTACTAATGCACTCCTGCATGATTTGAGCTCAGAGTTTGCCTTGAAGGATCTAGGTGACTTACATTTCTTCCTAGGTATTGAAGTCAAGAAAACTCAAGATGGTATTGTGTTAAATCAGGAGAAATATATCATTGAGCTTTTGTCTCGCATGGGAATGAAAAGTTGTAAGCCAGTTCCTACACCTTTACCTTCTGTAGAAAAACTCTCAGCATATGAAGGTGTGCCACTTCAGGAGGAAGAGAGCACAAGGTATAGAAGTACTGTGGGAGCATTACAATATCTAACTCTCACACGTCCAGATATCTCGTTTGCTGTCAACAAGGTTTGTCAATATCTGCATGCACCTACTTCTGCACATTGGTCAACTGTTGAGAGAATTGTAAGATATGTGAAGCATACTATGGGAATAGGACTTCATTTCAAACGTTCTAATTCCTCTCTTGTGAGTGCATTCTCTGATGCTGACTGGACAGGATGCAGTGATGATAGAAGATCAACTGGAGGTTTTGCAGTATTCTTTGGGTCTAATCTTGTTTCTTGGAGTGCTAGAAAGCAAGCCACTGTATCACGGTCAAGCACAGAAGCTGAATACAAGTCCTTGGCGAATGCAACTGCTGAGATCATTTGGGTTGAGTCACTTCTTGAGGAATTGGGAATCAAGAAGAATGGTATCTCATTTTTATGGTGTGATAACTTGGGAGCAACATATTTGTCTGCAAATACAGTGTTTCATGCAAGAACAAAGCACATAGAAATTGACTTTCACTTTGTGTGAGAAAGAGTTGCAGCAAAGAAACTTGAGATACGGTTTATTCCCTCCAAAGATCAAGTAGCAGGCGGTTTTACAAAGGCATTATCAGCAAGACCATTTGAGGAGTTCAAGAGTAATCTTAATTTAGGATAGGGTGTTAGAGAATATATGTATCCCGTAGTAATCTCAAACTCCCTTCCTTTTCCTTGTTCTACTCAATCTCCAGTAACCTCTCTTGTACGTCAAGGCAAGGCTTCTGCCCACATCAATATATATGAAACACGGCTCCCGTCAAGGGAGTAGGAACGCTTCCACGAAACCTTACAGATATGACGCGACGGCCTTGAGAAGGCCTTCCTTGAGCGCCTCGTTCGACGGCGCCGGCGCAAGGTAGGCGAACACGGTGGGGACGAAGACGTCCGCCGCAGCGCGGTCGAAGATGGTCAGTGCCACCTTCTCGCCGACGAGCGGGTGCGGCACCGGCTTCACCATCGTGCTGCTCGTGATCTCCATTGATGGATGGATTCCAACACTTTGTGATATTGAGCTCGATTGACTAGTGCATGCGCTCGCCATGGTGAACGGATCATGGACATGCATGTGCATCTTATAGATCGATGCACGTTGGGCAGGCCTGAACAGTGAGCATCTGAGAAGTGGGAAACCACTTAACTCGTCGGTGTACAGTACTAGGTTACTTTGCCTTTTCTTCTTTGTCGTGATCCTTATTTCTAATATTCCAGCTTGAGTTTTGCACGCTACCAATGATCAACACCGTACGCAGGAATTTGCACACCTACTACCTACCCACATCTCCTGCTAGCGATCGCACAATGGTAATGAATGGACTGTAAAAGAAGACCAGCCTAGCAAGTAAGCACACTCCGTTCTGGAAAGCTATGCGTACCTAGCAAGTACCGGCAAGTTCTTGCAGGGAAAGACAAGACGAAATAAAACTGCATTTCGACGGTTTTATAGTGCAAGATTCTTGCTTGCAGAGTTAAAAAAATCAATGAAATTTTAGAGAATTTTTTTAAATTTCACATATTTTAGTAGGGTCTGAAATATTTTTAGGCCCAAAATTTCGATGCAGATGCAAAATGGTTTCAAAACAAATTTAAATTATGAAAAAAATCATTAAAATTAAGTGAAATTTAAAATCTCAAAATCCGAAATAATTTCCGAAATATGCAAAATTTCCGAAATTTGGCCTACTTCGGTGAGGTCCGAAATTATTTTGTTTATACTAGATAGATTCAACAACAACGTCACACATATAACAACCATAACTAAAGAGTAGATCAAATAACGTTGCAAAAGTGATGTTGTTGACATTGATGTTGGCAATGACTGGTCGAAACAAACATAGACGGGGAAGGCAGTGCACAGCACAATCTGACTTAGATGGTAGACGATCTGTGGTGAAGAAACACGAGCAGTTGTGTGAAATGCTTCCCAAAACCTTTATCGGCCCTCTCTGGGTGCAAGATCACAAGAGCGAGAGGTTCCGGAGATCCGCTCTCTTGTTAGTTGGTGAACGCAGGCGCTTGGATGGAGTAGATTACGATGACGGCACAAAAGCGAGAAGAGGGAAAACCCTAGCATGGTTCAATGTATCTTTGGTAGTCACTGATAGGTCATATATATAGGAGAACCGAACGTTCTTTTGTCGCGACCATGCACATGCAGCATGCCTTCACCCTAGCCCGAGCCTGTCAAGGCAACGCCAGTGTGAGCGTGGTGTTCTCTTTGTCTCCCCGTACTAATCACTTAGTGAAGTGGAGAGACTTCCGTATATAAGAATGTGAAACTCCACTTCCACTAGTGGGGTGGGACTAACAATTGCACCTCCACCTCTTGCCATACATGAACTTTTGATATTTATTTGGAACTAGATATTGGGCCAAAGTGGCCGTATGCATCTTTCCGATGCAGAGGCCGGGGGATGACCTCCTTTTCAAAAAAAGATATTGGGCCAAATAACGGATGCATTATGTTAATGTGGTAGTGATTGATCCGGTTGATTCTGATAGTGGGCTAGTTACCAATCAGATGATGATTAGCCCTCACATGTCCTACCCCTGCGGCTTTCTAAGGACCAAAATGGCAACACTAATCGTCACCGCCAACTTGCATCTACCTCTGCCTCCTCATCCATCATTGCGAAAGTTCACAGTTTTGCCCTCGTTTTCGAAACCCCGACGATTGTGTGTGATGTCGCACGGGAGAGCTAACTTCGAGACCATGCCTCTTGCGAACCTGCACCAAGTTGAGGACGATAATTAAGTCATTTGGGGAGCATGCTTGGCATGGTCACGAGCTTGCACCATTGAGATTAGAGTTGTCTTGGGTGCAACTCTATGACACCCTAGTGCAACCATGAGAACAATATCAAGCCTCATATGTAATCAACATCTCAAGAAGATCAGCGGCAAGGAAGGATCAGAGTCATCACCTTGTTGTCCATTTGCAATACACTCTCCTCTTTTTTATGCTTGATGTTGACACACTGAAGGTGTTGCTGCTGTCCTCAGACCAGCTGATCTCCATTGCCTCCGTGTGATTGCCCGCATCCAGTTGGCTACTTCCTCGGTGATGATAGCTTCTAATGACCATGGATTACCGTAGTACCTTTCTGGAAGTAGCATCCATATATTTGTCAAACTTGAGGAGCTATGGTTAGTCATTCCCTTCTACCACAACTAGATTTGTCGTGATTTTACATCTAAACCGGAGTTTGGAAATTATTCTATTTGGTGCTACATAGTACAATACATCGGCTCCATAGCACAACCCGTCAGAAAAGATACAATACCTTCAGAAAAAGTAAGACTACTCTCGCGGCTGGAGTTCGTATATTGTTAGTTGGATGGACTTCATATATGTCTTTTTTGTTTGCAAGTAGACTTTTATACTCCCTCCGTTCCTAAATATAAATCTTTTTAGAGATTCCACTACAAAGTACATAGGGATGTATATAGACATATTTTAGAGTGTAGATTCACTTATTTTGCTCCGTAGGTAGTATATAGTAGAATCTGTAGAAAGACTTTTATTTAGGAACTGAGGGAATACATGTCTGATTGACCAGAAGAAGTACATTTTTGCCAAACAAAGACAATGAGAGTACGAGACGCTAGCTTGAGAAGGGAAGGTGTACTACATGGATAGAACAAGACGTGCCAAGTTTTTTCTCTTTTTTTTTGAACCACAAGACGTGCCAAGTTAATCGCTCATGAGCGTACGAGTAATGCTAGGGAACCCGTCCGTCCTGATCCATGCCTATGCATGCAACGTTATTGTCGACAATGAGATGAAGGAAAACTCTGACCCATACAAGAAACAACGGTGGTAATTTGGAAAGATAAAGAGCAATGGTGGGAATAGTAATTACAAAGAAGAAAAGGGGAGCAGTGGTGGGATTTTACCAAAAATAGAAAGAAAGAAAAGGTCAAAACTTAAAAATTGCGCTAGGAGGGCTCGAACCTGATCCATGGCTATGCATGCAACGTTATTGTCGACAATGAGATGAAGAAAAACTCTGATCCATACAAGAAACAACAGTGGTATTTTTTGGGGGGAGGGGGGGTGAAAGAGCAATGATGGGAATAGTATTTACAAAGAAGAAAAAGAGCAATAGTGGGATTTTACCAAAATAATATTGTTGACAACGAGAGGAAGGAAAACTCTGACCCATACAAAAAACAACAGTGGTAATTTGGAGAAAAAAGAGCAATGGTGGGAATAGTAACTACAAAGAAGAGAAAGAGCAATAGTGGGATTTTACCAAAATAATACTGTCGGCAACGAGAGGAAGGAAAACTCTGACCCATACAAAAAACAGCGGTGGTAATTTGGAGAAAAAAGAGCAATGATGGGAATAGTAACTACAAAGAAGAAAAAGAGCAGTAGTGGGATTTTACCACAAAAAGAAAGGAAAAGGGCCGAAAATAAAAAATTGCGCTAGAAGGAGGGCTCAAACCTCCAACCTTGTGGTTAACAGCCACACGCTCTAGCCAACTAAGCTATTCCAGCTTTGTTGATTTTATTTAAATACAAGTTTATATATTAGGTTTATCGCTACTCTGAATTTCAGCCGAACAACAGGCATGTGAATGTTAGCTTTCTTGCTAAACAATACTAATAGACACACTTCTGCCTTATATTTGTACTAGACCGGATATCAGACTATAGTTTACAGGCACTAGCTAGAATCGTTCAGTTAGTTTTTGTCAAGCTTACTAACGTGATTTTTGACGGTTTATAGGCTCATGCTCCCCTCGTTAGCCATGGAACCACAAACTACAGTCTCGTCAGCATCGAGCCCAGGTGTCACCCCGTACGTAGCATGCTGTTCACGTCTTCTATGTTTTGGCGGTTCATTTGTTCACAAGAAGGTTGCGGACAACACATGGCCTTTCACTAAGTAGACAAGCCAAGGCTATCAACCCGTAGAAGCTTGGAATACGAACCCCCCGTCAGATCTTTTTCCTCCTCCACAAGAAAAGCTCTTCTCCTTCCATTGGCGCCGCCGCCGGTCCATCCTATCTCTGATGGTCTATAGGTCATGGAAGTGTGGAGGATCTCGGCCCCTCGCCGGCCGGCGGGAGGGACCCGTTCTAGTTCTTGTTAGAGTCAACGTTTTGGTTGAGGATATGCGATGGCGGCGATGTCCTTTAGTAGGAATAATGTCTCCTATGTTCTATTCCCGTCCGATGGTGCGTCTAGCATCATCGGAGAGCGTGTGGTGTCTCCGTCAAATCTTGCGGGATTCGGTCGGTGCTGGTCTTTGGTGGATCTATTTGGATCCGGTCTTCGTTCTTGTTCGTTTAGGTGTTTACAGGTTTGATCCTTCTGATTTACGACTTTTCTCATCGGCGATGGTTGCTACTCTGGTGCACTGGTCCTATGGGACCTTAGCACGACGATTTCCCGACTGTCTACTACAACAAGGTTTGCACGGCTCCGGTGAAGGAGGGGTGATGACCGCGGCGCATCTTCGGCTTGTTCCAATGCTTGTAGTATAGTCGCTAGGTGGTCAACGAACATGATTGTAATTTTTATTACCTCTATTGTTTTTTGTACTCTTACGATTGAAGACGAATAGATTGAAAATTTCTCGCAAAAAAAAACCCGTAGAAGCTTGGAGCAACTCCCTCCTCAAACTCACTTTTACATCTTACCATACATATCTTTGTGCATGTGGAAATATATACATTTAATATAGCCGCTAGCCAACTTTTCTCGAGATTTCCTCGGTTCCTCTCGCAGGGAGCATTGGCTCAAGAGAAATGTTACTACTATTTTTAGTTTACATATCATATGTGGGAAGGTGAGGACGATAAGTTGAATGTTTATCCAATGACTCAAAAGATGGCTAATATTTCAAGAAAAATTCTAAAAGTTGAAAATAAATAATCACTCACTTAGGAGGCAATTGCGTTTGGCTCCCTCTCTAAAATGGTTACTGTTTCTAGTTCGTGTGATCCAGCATGCCATTTCTTCTTAAAAAATACATTTACAAGGTTTTAAATGAGCTTGTTGTGAGAGCCACGGCTCATTCTTTTCCGATTTTTCTCCCTCTCGCTAACCTAGGCGAGTGGCGGATGATCTATCGATCCCCGGCGAGTGTGAGGGCCCTCCCCCCTTTAGTTTACTGCTTCGGCGATTGGAGGGGATGGAGACTCCAAAGCTTCAGTCCGGAGGTGGTAGTGTTTTGAATAGATTTTAGGTTGTCTCTTGGGCGGTGGTGATAGTGTCACTATCGGTGTGGAATATAGTCTCCCCGCCTTGCCCTTATTATGAGGGTCGATCCTCCTAATCATTTCGCCTTGGTTTTCAAAGTCAAGTATATGGTTTACCCATTAAGTTCTCTTTTGACTTGCAGATCGAGGTGTTTCTGCCTCCGAATCAACGCTTTAATGGGACACTCGAATCATACCATTCAGGGTATAATGTTGCTATTGTGACTATTAAGGGTTTGCGCAAGGGTCTTCCAGAAGACCTTGAGCTTCATTCAGAGTCCTTACCCAGAAGGGTGGTAGCTATCGGGCGTGAACCTAAAGGACTGTTATGCGCCTCGATGGGTGAACCTATACTTGGTTGCGAAGACCTCGACAAGCGTAGCGCATTTGGTTGCAAGGACCTTAGGCTGTCAGACTGTAAAATCGAGAAGGTGAATTTCTAACGCCTCTTTTCCACACGGTGGTTTATATAGATAGTGACATTGCATCAGACTCTGATGAGGCGGTCACCTTTCCCTCCTTTGGATGCATCCACTATCCGCTAACTGTATCCGTATGTACTCTACAAATGATGTTTTCTTGTAACAGATTAGGATTGGTGGCCCCCTGATTAACTTTTTCAATGGGAGCCTCATCAGAATGAACTTCTACAATGGTAGGCCTAGTGGAACTCCTTTCCTGCCTTGCAAGAAAATTTGTGAAGTCCTGCATCTGTTTGGGCTCGAGTTGGAATGGTATGCTTTTCCTTCTCTCTCTGCTACTTGCTCTAAAGAGTACTCTCACTGTAAACTATTAAAAGATTGTTTATATCACTAAAGTAGTGGTCTAAATGATTTGTATTAGTTTACAAAGGGAGTACAAAGGTAAGTTATTCAAGGAGAGCTTAATCACACTGTAAAACCTCATCGGGAAGCAGGAGGAAGACTAGCGAGGCCATACGTAGACTGGACGAAGGGCAAGACGAGACGAAAAACCAAAACCGGTAGGATGAGTTCTTTCTGTTTGTCGGTGAAACTTTTAGTTGTTTGTGACTATTCTATTCGACATCCAACTTACGATACAATGTGGAAACTAAACTTTGGATGGCAGGTGGCCGGTGCTGCCCCCGTTCTGGTACCATGGTTGGTTGGAGGTGAGTAGGTTTGGCCCAATGCGCATGAGAGGTCGGGTTCTCCAGTAGATGCCTCCTCACAGCGATGTTGAAATGCTATCGATGTGGGTGGTTTGTTCATCCATGGATGTGTGTCACAACCTATATATATAACCGTGGGTCACGTCGAATGAATCTAGATTTCTTGCTTTCTTTCTTTTTTTGATGTGTGTGAATCTAAACTTTGTGCAGTTATACATTCTTAGTTAGATGGACTTTTATATAATGTCTGATGGACCGGAAGAAGTGCATGCATTTTTGGCAAACAGAGAAATGAGATGGCAGCTTGAGAAGGGAAGGTGTAGTACGTATAGAGATCTAACAACATGATGTCAGTTTAATCTTTTTTTTTTTGAAATGAGGCAAAAGACTTGCCATTTTCATTGATTAAGAAGGAGTGAGAATTGCCCGGTTAATTGATGGAAAACCAGCCTAAAACCGATACAATCCAACCCACATAACATAGGTACCACCGGCCAACCTGGCTACCAACATGAGATCACAGAGCTACAAACAGGTGCACATAAACCATGACGGCACATGCCAATAGAAGGCCACACGCGCGAACAACTGACAGCTCCGGCTCTGACGACGATCATCACAAGGGAAAAATGCAGGACTTGCGCCGACCGTGCTCTCCGTAACCGACCACCGAGCGCCTGTCATCATCACCGCATGGACACACTCCACCGCAGCTCCGATTTCAAAGCAACCAAGCAACCAACGGAAGAGCACCCCGGACACGCCGAGAAGATCCGACTACCGAAGCCCGAGCCGCGACCAAAGCTCCTCTCGACGCCATCATCGTTGCCAAACAGAAATCAGCGCCCCCGAGATGGCCGCCTCAGCAAACTACACGGCGAAGATGCCGCAAAACGACGCGGCGAAGAAGCCGCAAACCACGCGGCGAAGATGCCGCTATCCACTGGTCTCCTGGTTGTGGCCGGCTCCGAGACGATGCCCCCAAGGAGGAAAAAGACGTAAAGGCGCCTTCATCGCCCGATCCCGAAGATCTGAGGTTTCCCTCCAGAGCCAAGGCCGCGGGGAGGGGGGAGGAGCGCCACACAATAGCAACGCTTCCAAAAAAGAGCACGACGCCCACGGACGTCGCCGTCGCCGGATCCGGCAAAGACCGGACATAGGATTTCTCCTGGAGATGCTCAACCACCACCTGCTCGCACCTGCGCAGCCAACAAACCCGAAACTTAATCGCCGATCAGCATATGAGAAATACTGACCTCTTCAAATGCAACGGGATACACCCCTGATCAATGCTATGCATGCAACCTTATAGTCGACAATGAAAGAAAGAACTCCGAATCATGTGAATTTGGAAAAAAAATGTCAGTGAACAATGGTGGCAATGTACAAAAAAGAAAAAAAGCAATGGTGAGAATTTGAAAAAAACAGCGAAAATAAAAAATTGCGCGCCTCAGCAAACTACACGGCAAAGATGCCGCAAAACGACGCGGCGAAGAAGCCGCAAACCACGCGGCGAAGATGCCGCCATCCACTGGTCTCCAGGTTGTGGCCGGCTCCGAGACGATGCCCCCAAGGAGGAAAAAGACGTAAAGGCGCCTTCATCGCCCGATCCCGAAGATTTGAGGTTTCCCTCCGGAGCCAAGGCCGCGGGGAGGGGGGAGGAGCGCCACACAATAGCAACGCTTCCAAAAAAGAGCACAACGCCCACGGACGTCGACGTCGCCGGATCCGGCAAAGGCCGGACATAGGATTTCTCCCAGAGATGCTCAACCACCACCTACTCGCACCTGCGCAGCCAACAAACCCCAATTTTAATCGCCGATCAGCATATGAGAAATACTGATCTCTTCAAATGCAACGGGATACACCCCTGATCAATGCTATGCATGCAACCTTACCGTCGACAATGGAAGAAAGAACTCCGAATCATGTGAATTTGGAAAATAAAAATGTCAGTGAACAATGGTGGCAATGTACAAAAAAGAAAAGGAGCAATGGTGGGAATTTGTAAAAAAAAAGCGAAAATAAAAAATTGCGCTAGAAGGAGGGCTCGAACCTCCGACCTTGTGGTTAACAGCCACACGCTCTAGCCAACTGAGCTATTCCAGCTTGGTTGCTTAGTTTATTTACAACCTTACTAATGCTTTCTAAAGCTTGTCTTTTGGCCTCCGGTCAATTGTGAGGTGTGACCTTGTGAGCCTGCGTTGCCACAAGTGAATGGAGCATTTTGTGTGGTGGAACGTGTGATGCTGTACTCTAACATCTCACCCAGTAAACGAATCAGCTGCACAGCTCTACGCCATGTTGGCTAGTTGAGGGATGCAGCTCAATCTGGTTATGTTTTCATTCAGGAGAGTACGGGACGCTGGAGGTGTTAGGCATCCATCACAAGCCTCTGCATCTGGGCGATGCATGTAGCTACTTTATTAATTATTTTTACAAGACTTTATAAAGTCATACAACAATAAGACTAAAGCCACCGTTTAAGTAACAATTGTCACTATACCTATCCAATTGATAAAGGGGCGCTGATAGCCTGGGTCTAATACCAAACAGACATCGCAGCCAGACCTAACATCTAAGACCTGAGGTCCCAACAAGAACGCCTGCCGGGTATAGGCACCCACCAGTCCGGCGTGCTCCTCAACCAGGACGCCTGCCGGGTATGAGGCCGCCGCAGCCACTTGCCACCAATCTATCTTCAGAACTGTACCACGGAAAGCCCGAGCTTCACCCGCCGCCGCCGTCCAGGGCCGCCGCCCCAGGATCCTGATCTGGCCAGCCCGGATCTCCACAGCGCCCTCTTCACGCCGCCGACGCCCAAGGCCTCTGCCTAGAGCACGCCATCGCGCCACCATGGATCAGCTCGCCGCCGCGCCGTCACGCGCGTGGAGGTCCTGCCCCACCCCCTGCGACGCGATCCAGGGAGGAGATCCTCCGCCACCGCCATCGGCCCCAGGGCTTTGCCCGGCGGCGTCCTCCGGCGGCGGCGGAGAGAAGGGAGAGAGGTGGGGGTGACCCTGGCGGCTAGGGTTTCAGGAGCCACCCAAATCGCCCGAGACGGGGGCGACGCGGGTGTGTTTTTAGGAGACCTACGAACGTACATATGTCCAGCAACATAACTGAAGATGAAAACATGCATGTAACCTCACAAAGCAACATACCAAAAATCTTCAGGTTGGTCTGCAAAATGCAGAGGGGTACTACGACTCGCTACTGACCTTCATCGACCAGGCCGTCGAGGAAGGCTTCATCAACCCCACCTCCCGCATCATCGTCTTCGCGCCCACAGCCCACCAACTCATGGAAAAACTCGAGGTGCAACTTGCATATTACTTAATATTGTATTATAGATGTCGATATTTTATTATATAATCCTGTCAAACATACACAAGTTTAATTTACATGAAAAAACAATACACCTTATATTCTCAAACGGACGAAGTATACACACAGCTAGAAAATGACTACGGAGATTCAGTGGGTCACAGCCAACCCTGATTTGTTCGGATACTTGCGTCATTAAATGATCCCGAGGGCTATGTGCCTTACGGCGCCCTTGCCGTGACATGGTCTTGTCCGGGCTGGACTGACCCAACGGATCCTGTTTAAGGGTATAAAGGCAAAAAAACAACATCTGCATCTTTTTTTTTTGAAAAGAACATAAATTTTTTATTCATTTGCGATAACAAGTACATCGTTTATGAGGAGGAATACAATTTCACTTAAAGGGCTCCTCAAACCAGTTCAAAGATGAAGAAAATCTAGCTAACTTAGCAAGTTCATGTGCGACCCCATTTGCTTCTCTATTACAATGTTCAAATTTAGTAAGGGAAAGTCACATGCTAAAAAATAACAATCGTCAAACGCTGCCGCCACTGTACTAGATGACCGTCCTCCATTGTTCATGGTTTTGATAACCTCCATGTTATCTGAGTTAATAACTAAGCGGTTGCAGCCCGCCCTTTGAGCAATAGATATACCATATCTAAACATCATAGCTTTAGCCGTCAGAACGTTTGTGCACCAAACAATTCTCCAATTCCGCCTGCAATGAATTTTCCTTTATCATCTCTCAAAACAGCACCAGTCGTGCCCCTGAGCCGGTCATGATTAAAAGAGGCATCCACATTAAGTTTTACAAACCCCCTTGGAGGTTGGACCCAACCTCCTCTTTTCATCGTAGCCTTTGGTGATATAGCCAAAACATAGTTTAACGTAATTGCACGAATTCCCATGGAGATGATCTGGTTAGCGTCTTGGATTTTCTCCTTATGGACTAGTTTTCGCATCTCCCACCATAAATACCAAGTTGAAATTGCAATTAATTCACGGACATTCGGAATACCTAAAATCATAAGCTCCCGTTCAGGCATAGAAAGCAAAAGTTCAAGCACCGCCTCACCAGCATAATCAACTTCGCACGCTCTTCTAATGACCTGATCTATACCCAGTTTTTTCCAAACCTCCTTTGCTTTCTAACACTGAAATAATATATGCTTTGTATCCTCTGATCCAAAGGAACATGCCAGACAATTGGGGGTAACTTTTATATGTCTATTCGCCAAATTAACTCTACACGGGAGGATGCCATGCAGTGTGTGCTAAATGAAAATTTTAACCTTCGATGGACAAGCTAATTTCCAAATCTCACTCCAAATAGGATTGATAGTCATATGTCCCATATCATCGGTTCTCCGTAATTTCCCCCCGTGTTGGTGTTCCCATTGCACTGCATAGGCTGATCGAACAGAAAAAGTTCCATTCTTTGAATAGCTCCAAGCGACAAAATCCGACATATCATATTGGGACAAAGGAATTGCAAGGACCCTTTGTGCATCAACTGGCCAAAACATTTGTGTGACCAAATTTTCCTCCCAATTACTAGTAGCAGGATCAATTAAATCAGATACCCTTGATATCAAATTACTCCCTCTCGGTGTGATTACTTTTCTATTTGCACAATTAGGAATCCAAGCATCTTCCCAAATATCAATGTTGTGACCATTTCCAACACGCCAAATATAACCAAGATTTAGACAATTAACCCCTGCCATAATACTTTGCCAAGTAAAAGAAGAGCCATTTTTTAGCTTTGTATTCAATAAATCACCGTTTGGAAAATATTTAGCTCTCAACACGGTCGCACATAAGGAGTCTGGATTTTCAATAATACGCCACGCTTGTTTTGCCAGCATTGCTAGGTTGAAACAATGAATATCCCGGAATCCCATGCCCCCTTGATTTTTGGGTACACACATTTTCCACCAGGCCATCCAATGCATCTGCTTCTGATTATCCTCGTCCCCACCAAAAATGAGATATCGCATCAGTGATTCCCTTACAAATTTTTTTAGGAATTTTAAAGACGGACATCGCATAGGTGGGGATAGCTTGTATAACAGATTTCAGGAGGATTTCCTTCCCTCCCGCGGATAAAATTTTTTCTTTCCGTCCACTTATCTTCATGTTGATACGGTCAATCAGATACTGAAAACAGTCAGATTTATCCATACCCACATTAGCCGGTAACCCCAAATATTTATCACTGAGAGCTTCAGACATGATATTGAGTGTTGTACATAGTTGCTCCTTGATTTCCACTTTTGTATTTGGGCTGAAAAATATACTTGATTTATCAACACTGATCAATTGCCCGGATGCTTTACAGTATGAGTCCAGAATGGTTTTCAAAGCCTCTGTATTGTGAATACTTGCCTTCATCAGGATCAATGAGTCACCCGTAAAAAGAAGATTCGTAATCGGTGGTGCCTCTCTACACACTTTCACACCTTCAATTTTCCCACTATCCTCCGCATGTGACAAGAGAGCAGACAGCCCTCAGTACATAGCAAAAACAAATAAGGCGATAACGGGTCTCCTTGTCGTAAACCTCTGGATGGCTTAAAACTCTCAGTTTCTTTCGAATTAAATCTAACTCGATATTCAACGGTAGAAACACATTGCATGATAAAATTGACCCACCTCTCTTGGAAGCCTAATCTCAACATGATCTCCTTTAGAAAAACCCACTCCACTCGGTCATAAGCTTTATGCATATCAAGTTTGATCGCGCACAATCCTTCCTTTCCATCCATTTTATTTTTTATTTTGTGAAAACATTCATAAGCCACTAAAACATTATCAGTAATCATTCGTCCAGGTACAAAAGCACTCTGTGTCGGGCTAATAATTTCTGGAAAGAAAACCTTCAATCGAGCAACCACCATTTTGGATATAACCTTGTACATAACATTACACAGGCTAATTGGTCTGAACTGAGTTACCTTATCTGGTGAATTAATCTTCGGGATCATCACTATCGCAGTATCATTCCAGCCTTCTGGGATAGTGCATGCATGTATTCACGGCTTGCAGCACTTCTTGGACGAGATCATCCCCCAGCATAGACCAAAATCTTTTATAAAAAATAGCATGGAGTCCGTCAGGGCCCGGGGCCTTTAAATCTCCTATATCAAAAAAGGCTTTTCGGACATCATCAGTCGTATAAGGCGCCAGGAGGGCATTATTCATCTCATCTGACACTCTTTTCCTAACGAGGGATAGAACTTCCATACTCGGCTGCCCCACTTCAGAGGTAAAAAGGTTTGAGAAATAACTCCTAATATGATTCTTTAATTCCGTTCCTTGTCGCCAAACACCAGTATCATCAAGAAGTTTTTTAATGTTATTCCTTTTCTTCCTGGCCGTTGCGGCATTGTGAAAAAAAAGATGTATTACGATCTCCATGCATCAACCAGTTTGCTCTTCCTCTCTGTAGCCAAAAAACATCCTCTTGGTCTAACAAATTCTCGTTGGGAACAAGGACTTCCTTCTGGCGAGAGCGAGATTCCGCATTCATTGGTCCCCGCCTCAACTTTTCCAGCTCTTTTTTTAATTTACTTATCCTTCTCTTTGGTCTTTTTAGAGTCTCTCGGTCCCAGGTGTGTAAATCAGCCCGCACTGCCTGTGTACGTGTTGCAAGAGACGGACCAACACCCGCTAGTTTGGCCTTTTCCCATGCTGTTCGCACAATTTCTCCCACCATATCTTCTTTAAGCCATCTAGCCTCAAATTGCTTCACACGGATTTTTGGGCTATTGAAAATATTCTCACCATAATATTTTGTGTCAAGGATTAAGGGACGGTGATCAGAATGCACATGCTCCTCATTGATGATGCCCGCCTTTGGGAACTTATTTGACCATTCGACATTGCATACAGCCCTATCAAGTCTCTCCCTAATCTCCCCTCTCCTCCAAGTGAAACAGTCGCCGACATATCCCAGATCATATAACCCACAATCTCCCAAACAATTCCGAAATTCTTGCATCACTGCATTTGGTCTTGGGTTACCTCCATCCTTTTCATGAGAATACATAATTTCATTAAAATCACCAAGAACAACCCACGGATACGAGGCATTAGAATGTAAAGTGTGAAGGTCGGACCAAGATAAATGTTTTTCATTCCAGGTCGGACGACCATAAAACCCTGTAAAGCGCCAATCCACATTATTCTCATTCATAAATATTACATCAATAAAATACAGAGACAAGTAGTTCAATTACTTTATTCTCGTTTTGATAATATAATACAAGACCACCAGCCTTACCATCACTCTCTGATAGAAACATGGAATTAAAACTAATTTACAACGTAGCTCGTCATCCTTTATTTTATTTAAATGCGATTCAGATAGAAAAACTAGCTTTGGGTTCACCCGTCCTTGGAGCTCCATGAGCTCACGAACTACCGTGGGGGAGAGCTACCACGGCAGCTCCATCCTAGAATTTTCATTTGGCCCGGCGGACCTCCTCCTCGAAGGTCGCCGATGCGCCAGTTTCTTCCTTCTCTTCACCAAGTGAATCCCCTCCCTGTTGCACATACTCCTTCTCTTCTAACTCCTTCGCGACATGTGTCACAACACCATAAACATCCTTCACTCTTTCTACTCTACCAGTACACACTCGTTTCGAAGAAACACTCACATCGCCGTATAGTAAACGCTCATAACTATCCATCTCTTTCTCAAAAGAAAACTCCTAGTCACTTCCTGTGCGTGGAGCGTTGTGTATGTGTTTTTTTTACCTATTTTAGTTTAGTTTGGTTGTCTACATATCCTCTAGCCTGCATGGGGTGTAACAAAAGGTAGCATGTTTGGTTACCCGCTTGTTTAGGCGCAAATACAAGGCATGGTGTTTGGTTCCATGCAACAATTGTTGTCTAGTAACCTCTTCGGCGAGGTGGCGAGGTTACCGGCACACAACGGTGTGAAGAATAACCCATAGACACACAACGGAAGATAGTTGTAAACCATAGCAAGTTGCAGCATTAAATATAGTACCACACTTAAACACATCAATTCAAAGAAAAGCAGTACGATATGAAACTAAACCAACTGGAGCATATGAAGGGTTGTCCTAGACGTTCACGGCGAAGGCGCAGTCGTGCCTCTGCACTTGGTCACCACTTCAATGTCGTCGTCGTTGAAGACGATGAGCTTGAGCGTGTCGGGAGTCAGCAGATTGAACGTCACCATGTAGTCGATATCTTGATATGATGGATGGCGGTGAAGGGTAGCCCTGATTGAGGGTGACTAATGTGTAAGATTTACCCGCAATCTCCATTACCCTTGTACTCAATCCGGATGGCGAACCTCAAATCCATCGGTACTATGAACTCATGACGATGTTATGATCACTCCTATGGCTATTTACCCTGATTCCCCCATTCCCCTAACGCGAATCAAACCTAAACTTAGATCGAATGCGAAATAGTATGTGAGGAGGTGAAAACGTGCTTACCGCATTGCCGAAGTGCTTCTATTGATGTTGCGGATGCCGGTGAAGGGGTCGTAGGTCGCCTTATTGTTCTCCGATCGGTGAGAGTGGAGAGAGGGGAGAGAGAGCGGTGAGGGTAATAACTGTCGGCGCTTCAGGAAGCAACGCTGCTTCTCGGGTGTGGCTCCCCGCATGCAGCCTCGCTGCCCACATGCATCGCGCGGGCCTGGCTCAGAAGAAACTGCCGATTCCAGCATTCCTAACAAGACAGGCCCACTGATGCTTTGGGTTTTGTGCTATGCAGGCCCAACAGTGAACGCAGGCAACCAAACGGGCATGAACCTTCCCGCGCGGGCCTGGTTGGCTTATATGATGCAGGCAACCAAACATGTCCCTACAGTTTGATCATCGTGCAGGCATTCGCCATTTCTGTCAGCGTGATGCATGCATGCAAATCGAAGGCATTTTTTTGCTGAAGATTAGCGTAAAATAATAAATAGCTAGTTCAAATTATACTCGAACGGTTTCGGTGTGTAGCCAATTGGCATATGGGCTTCTTCTGTAAGGGCATGGTCGGTATGAACTTTCGGTAGGAAGCAAGGAGTCAACCTTTATATACCTTGAATAAGTCATCAATAATAGTTTCAAAGATCCAAGAGCCGAGATTGGCTAAAGCAAGTGTTCCCTTAAAAAACTGAAGCAAGTGCAATTCTTGGGTCTTGGCAATGACTAGATTAATAGGAATCAAAGCTAGAGATAATCCGGTTTTATCAGTGGCAGGCCTCTCAATTATGCCTCCTACCAGGCGATGCTGCCACACACAAAAAAACGCACACAATACAAGGAGTGGAAAACAAAAATCTACATCATCGTTGATCCAAAAAGAAGAACGGCATTGGATCGTCTTCAAGCACTTCCCTCAAACCAAGATGAACTAGTAGGGATAAAGCCATTTTTCTATCATAAGAAATTCATGATGCACTAAAAAAAACATAGTATCCAGCATACCCGATTTCCGCTAAAAAGGACAATGCCCGGTTTGAATTTGACATGTTCCTCGTCCAAGTTGAATCTAGACTCTAAAGCATCAATTAATGCTCTTCAGAGATGAGGTGATTGGTGGATGCGGGTGCCTGCCCTGCGGCCATGCTCACATAGGTGTTTGGTGCAACTTATCTTTCTCCCGCCCCACTTTCCTGCTAGTCTTTTTTCCCTCAAAAAACCCAGGAAATAAACATCTCTCCACTTTCCTACCAGTATGGACTGTAGGGACAACCTGATCTTTCTCGACCAACCAACATCGTGATATGTCAGGAGATCACCTCTCGTGTGCTTCCTATAGACTCTGAGCTCGATGGTGAGATGAGTTTGATTTTGCTCTAGTTTCATAGGTTCCATTGGTTCTTCCATAGAAAACAATGGCAAGAGGCAAAAGGCCATCTGGTACGTGTTTGTGACACTCGCCGGTGTGATTCTCTTCGGCACAAGCTGCGCCATACTAGTGTAATATATTTTTTTGCCTTGAAAATAGGGTCTTTTACATTTGTATCCCTAACTAGAACCAACTACTCATATTTGCCCCTAATTTTGAAGCTTGCTCAAATTTTCTCCTCTGTCGTTAGGTGCCCTTACAGAAATGCCCTTCTGCCACGTTACCGTCTGGTCCAGGGGCTTTGACCGTCTTGAAAAAATAGCAAAAAAAACAAAAAAATCTGGAATTTTGTGGGATCAAATATACTCAGGTGTGCAAGGTGCATGTAAATTTTCGTGCTATTTAGACATACTAGAAGTTAGTGGCAAAGGAAAACAATATATCTGTACGCCTGTGAATAGTAAATTCAAAAAAATAGCAAGAGAGTTCAAAAAATATGAATTTTTTTGGCATCCAACATGCTCGGTGCGCAAGGTGTGTGCAAAATTTTGATGTGTTCGGACATTGCAGAAGCTCGTGGAGAAAAAAAATCAAAATTTGGCTTGGAAAAGAACTTTGAAAAAATACACTATTTTTATTTTTTTGGTAGAGCTCCTCGCATGTCATTTGATAAAAAAAAAATTGCACGCACCTTGCGCACCCTAGCATCCTGGATGCTAAAAAATCATATTTTTTTTAATTTTCTTGCTTTTTTTTAATTTTCTTGCTACTTTTTGAATTTACTATTCACCGGTATACATATTTATTGTTTTTCTTTGCCATGAACTTCTGGTATGTCTAAATAGGACGAAAGTTCGCATGCACCTTGCACACTTGAGTATCTTTGATCCCACAAAATTTCAGATTTTTTTTAAAAAAAATTGCTATTTTTTTTTTGAGACGGTCAAAGCCCTTCGATCGGACGGTAACGACGCAGAAGGGGATTTGTGTAAGGGCACCTAATGTCAGAGGGGCAAATTTGGGCATACTTCGAAAGTAGGGGCAAATATGAGTAGGTGTTTCAAGTTAGGGACAAAAATGCAAATGGCCCAACTTGAAAATATGCCCTAGAGGCAATAATGAAGTTGTTATTACTCTATTTCCATGTTATTGGAGTTTATATTTCCGTGCTATAATTGTAATGGATGTGAGATTCGAAAGAAAAACTATTTGCATGTGTGGAAAGATAAACACGAATCGAATCCCTAGTCAGGCCTCTGGACTAGCTCATGTATTGGTAAAGATCATGTTTTTTTCGTGAGAATGATCATGTTTTCATAACCACGAGCATTGTTAATGTAACGAGGATGTTGATATAACGAGAACACATTGTTAGAGTAACGATGATGTTGGATGGACCTAACTTAGGAATACTCTAAGATCGCGTCATCAATATGTTGTCAGTATTTTTGTGTAAAGTATTAGCCATTAATTATGTCCTTAGACCATGAGGATATCGTAAACCTAGGTGTCGGATGGTGACTTTGGGGTTACCAAAAGCTGGCTTGGCTGCAAGAGTGCCCCGGTACTACCGTGTTTGTTTTCACGACTTGTCAGCCCACGCACGTACACGGTGCGAGAAGTTGGCATGGTCACGACTTGCCAACCCACGACCTTCATGGCGCTGCGCGGGTACGAGCATTGTATGGGCAGGCGCCGTTAACAAGCATTTCATCAACTGGCGCTGAAGGCGCTCTTACTTGGGCCATCCCATATACCCTTTAATTTCTTTAAACTCAAAAAATGTGCAGGAGACCAACTTCAAACTCGAAACCTCAACATTTAATGGAACCTTACTAACCACTCGGCTATCCGACCGGTTGTGAAATAATTTATTTTTATTTCTTTTATTTCTTTTTGTAGTTCGTGATTTTTTTCTGCCGGTTTTTATTTGGTTCTGTTTTTTTTCCTTTTTTCTTAAATGTGTGCATTCTTTTAGAATTTATTAACTTTCTATTCAAAATCGATAAACCTTGTTTCCAAAATCCATGAACTTTTATTCAAATTTTCAAACATTTTTTTCCAAATCGATTAACTGTTTTCAAATTTGTGAACATTTTTTACAAAATCCACGAACATTTATTCAAGTTCACAAACATTGTTTCCATAATCCATGAACTTTTATTCAGATTCGTGAACTTTTTTCAAAATTGATGATTTTTCCACTTGTATGAACTTTTTTTAAAACCAATGAACTTTTTTTTCTAATTCATTGAACTTTTTTTCTTGTTCGATGAACTGTTTTTAATGTTGCTGGACTTTTTTTCAAATTCGATGATTTTTTTTTTCATGTTCAATGAGGCTTTATTCAAATTCAATGAAAATTTTTCATGTTCAATCAACATTTTTTCAATTTTGATGAACTTTTTTTTAATGATGAACTTTTTTCAAGGCCATGTTTTTTTTAAATCGTTTAAATTTTTTTAATTAACAATTTTTTAGGTTTGTCCAATTATTTCGTTTTGTTGTTTTTTTTTTCAAATGCGATCGAGCGAACTAGGGGAAAACAATGCGAAATTTAAATGGGCCGGCCCATTTGCGTTGGCGCGTGGGCGCCAGCTCGTGAAGCACCGAATAGGAGCTCCCAATCGCATGACACGCAGCGCCCATAAAAATATTGACACACGGTGCAAGTGAATCTACAGGCGCGGGAGATGCCTCTCAAACTTGATCAAAATCCAAACTGAACCATCCATCACATGATCTAGGCCTACTTTCACTGTCACTGGGATGAACACGGTAGGGTGTCCAAAAGATGGACCCTTAGACCCACCGTCACCACTGAATTCAGATAGATGCAGCTGAGGTCAAAATGTACATGATCACGACTCGAGTTTCATAGATGTACTAGACCCCACGCCTAGAGCTAACGCTACAAACAATACTAGCAGTATCATTTTTTTCCCACCAAAAACTGTATCTATCTGCTCGTCACACATCACCCCGCCCCGGGGCCGGGCCGGCGGCATTTGGTACATCACACGAAGGACCAGTTGACGAAGCACAAGGCCAGGCAGTGGACGCTGCTGTCCTCGCCGAGCACCTTCCACGCCACGGCCTGGTCGAAGGAGACATGCCGGCCCATCCCCGACATGCACACGCCTGATGGCAGATACACATGGCCCTGCAAGTACACGGCAAGCAAAGCAGAGACATTGCATATTCAGAGCTTGAACTGAAGCAGAATCTGCAGTGCAGGTAGGTGGCATTGGTTGTCCAGCTCGAAAAAGTTGGACATCCCTGGGAGCAGGAGAGCACAGGCTTGTTGGCAAGTTCAAGGGCGAGAAAGCAGTAATACCTCTTCCACCAATTTTGAGATCTCCGAGAATAATGCTTTTCTTCCAGGCTCATCGAAGATCTTGTCCAGTGTCAGGTCTTGTAAGGCGACGAGGGAAGTTTCTAACATGTCAAGACCTGCCTTGTTGGCGAATGTGAACACGGGTACTTCCTAATAGAGAATAAAGGCCATTACAGCATTTGTTGTCAGAAAATGTACTATAGGGTTAAGAACTGCAACTGTGAGAACATAACTAAAATCATATAGGTTTGCTCAGCACGTCAAAGTCTATGAAACATGAGATTATCTGGCCACCGCAGGCCGCGGGAAGCCTCAACTAAATTTTCTGTAAGATTCACAAACTCTAAGAAGGTGGTTCTCTGAATTAACCCCTTGGAAAATATATAAGAAAAAGCCGTCATAGCTTCACAGCAACCCGATCAAGACACCAACCAGCTACAGAGTAAGTACTCCAAAAATGTTCATCATTCTCAGAAAGAAAGAAGCAAAGCCACATGCTTATCTAGCAATATACTACCAGTTCTTATTGAATTCGAGTATGCATCAAAAGACCTAAGGAGTATGGACAGGTAATAAAAAAATTAGAGTACATAGGTAACACATTGGTTGAGTGGTATATTTCTAATCATAACCAATTTTCTTAATCAGATCTAGATCAACTGATGAGCATAGAAGTGAGAGCTGACTTGAAGATGAAAATTATGTGTGGGACTCTTCGGATACCTTAAAAGAGCAGCACAAGATAGCATCTTGGTAGTGCCATAGCATCTTCAACAATGCTTCCCCAGCTACATCTGATTGAGGAAGTAACTCTACCCCTAGATGGTAACTGTGTGGATAGCAAAATTCTATCAGCTTGTAAATGCCATGGAAAAGCATCAAAGCAGAACAGTCAGACTAAGACTGATGCCACGGGAAAAGAATCACAAATTCACTTACTGATAGCTCTGGCAAATCCATCGAGCAAGTGTTGCTGCTTCGGGAAGGCCAGAGAGTATCCTCTGCCCAGCATTTAGACCGGACTGAGATGGAGAGATAGCAATCGACACTCTTTGAACAGCAGAGACAATGCTACGAACGTACTGACGGGCCATAGCTGCAACACTATCTTGGAGATGCAGCTCATAAGGGAATTGAAAGGCGATTGTCAGCACAGATCGCACATTACAATCATCTGGAGATGCGCCAGAGGCTTGGGCTGCAGTGGAGCCTACTTCAAGACTAGATGCCAAATCTAATGTCCTGCCAGAGGATACAACGTCCTGCATGGAATATGACGGTTAAAAACTTCTTTTAGATAAGGGAAGCACACATTTCTCCTGGACTCTGCATCAAGTATGCACACAGACACGGGCCCGATGGATAAAAACTTGGGCACACAAAAAAACAAAGTACACAAAAAGTATGCATATATTGGAACAGAACTCTCAACAATCATTGACCAAAATGAAGGAACTCTTGTTCAGAACATAGGAAACAGGGAGTAAAAGGAAGATTTTTTTTTGTATATATTTAAAGGATTTGTGCAAATAAATTATCATCCAAGAAAAGTTAACAGTATCCCACGAACAATTTTACACTTGACCAGGGTTAAGTTAAAGAACAAAATTAAGGTCACCAGTAAAATAGCTAGTAATAGGCATCCAGAATACATTACAGTTTATTGCATCAACAGAAACATATAGCAAATAAAGCACATGGTGACCTGCAGAATGTTAGAACAGGGGAGTAATGTGGGTGGAAATGCTTAACTGTTTTCATATCAAGTGGTATAACACGAAAGCCGGATGAAATCAAGGGAGCATCATCAGGAAAATCATCAATTGGTGCAAAGACAAGCTGGAAGGAGGATCCCACAGACTTCTCATCTATTCCTGTGCAAAGCTGAAATACCAAAAAAAAAAAAAGATGATACAACAGGAACTCAGTACAGTATAAATAGTTTGTGGAATGGCAACCCTTCCAATTGAATAAAGGAATAGTAGAAATAGCAGACTTCAAGATCACATTAAGCCAAATTTCCCCGAAATAGAACACTTCAACATCACATTAAACCAAGTTTCCTCGGGAAATCGCATTGACCAGGATATTGGCATTCTTGTAAAAAGTTTTGCACCTTTTACTCCACTTAGCAAAATATACAGTATCAAGCTACTTGGTATAACCAGACATCCAGACAAACATAGTTATGTTAGCAGTTCCTTTATAGGCTAAGATTTGCTAATATGGCATAGTGAAACAGAGGCAAATATTAACGAGCTGCAATACTAGACAGAAGATATATAGTCATCTTTTAAGTAAGAAATCACTGATACAGTGTTAGTATGATGCTAGTAAACGTTTTCCCCAAATAATGTAGGACACACCAAACAAACATAGGGCGTAATGAGGTCCAAATTCCCACCTGAAGCATGTCAATATCCCTTGAAAGAAGAACTTCATCATGACTAAGAGGTTGTCCCTCAAGGCGAACAACTTCAAGAATCTGCACATTATTTGCTTTTTCTCAAGTTAACGAAGTGGTGTGCTACACATAATATGGCAACAGAAATATCGAGAATAAAACTAACTAGTTATGTGCAATGTAACAATATCAGGGAAAATAAAAGTAAGTAGTTTATATGTACCCTAAAATAATAATTTACATAAAAGTAACTAATTTATATATACCCTAAAAAATTAATTTACTTTTAAGTTTAGGTCATTATATCAATTAAAGAATAGTAGTAATACCAAATTACTCACAAAGTCACAAATGAAACAGCACAAGATTACGACAGAAACATCAATAAATGTACCTCCTCATTCTCTACTGTGTGAGCAAGTGGCATGATGATCTGGCTCCCAGAAAATCTCATTGGACGCAGCCCAGGGAATGAACAGGTGCTTGTTTTCAGTGCTGAAGCCAAATATGCATCCATACTGTAATCAGCCCACTCGGATCTATGTTCCCTCAGAAATCGAACTAGTATCGCAGGTGGGACACTCTACAATATCAAGTAAAGGAAGAAAGATGCAATATAAGAATTTAACTCAGTTGATCTAAAAATTATTAAAATTTCAAAAAATGGGCTGACTAGTTTTAAAGCACTCAAATCTGGCACATCCAATATCCTTATGACGAACAAGTGTCTACAATATCACCTTTTACATAGCACTGGTTAAGAAAACAATTAAATTATAACCCTGAAACTGGTGGCCGAATTATAACATCTCAAATTCATAAAGCAAACTTCAACGTGCACAGCCATACATACATTCATCAAAACTTAATTAGGGTCTCAGTATCATTGTAAATAGATCTGAGCAATGTACTATGTGCAGGTGCATGGTGAAGTGTTGAACCACTAAAAAAGTTTATTTTAGTACAAAATAACAAAGATGAACCAATTGCAACATAATGAACTAAGAGCACCCATACCTGCAGTAACATTGATGCCTTGGCACATATAGTACCTCCAGGGGCTTCAAAAGCATTAACACCATTGCTGACGTTTCTAATTTTCTTAGTTGAGTTGCAAGCAACGACTACATCTTCAATGCCATCTCCAGCCATTATGGACCAACCATCATCATTAAAACCACTGATGGCATCGTTAAAACCTCTAAGAAAAACATAAAGAATGCCATTAGAAACATGTCAATAAGATGCACACATTAACCATTGAAAGAGTAACAGTTTATCCATATTCACCTGCTCAGCCTTTGACTAAAGGTCCGTAGTACTGCAGGTTGCCTCCCCAAGGCATACACCACCTCACCGCTTGTTTCTTGAGCAATTTGTCTGATGTGGCGGAGTGCCTTGATATGTGGTGCAGTTAGTAATTTTTAGTATGAAGTATAGTGCAGAGAATGAACTCCCAAGGTCTCCTAATGACTTAAAATTGTAATCATTTTCACCACATATCAAATATAAAACTTCAGAGTTCATGAATAAGTGGTTTTCCACATAATGAGGAGTTTGTAATCAGTACCGATGCAATTTCACATGCATAGATAGAGCGGAGCAAAACTTTGCAAGCACTAAACACTCACCGCAGTAGTCATTTTCTGAGCAACTACCCTAGAAGACTCATAAAGCGGACGAAGCACTTCAGGAATATTCCATGCCTGAAAGATGGAAGAAAATCAAATGTTTAATGAACATCACAAAGAAACAGTCATACATTATTTCCGAAAAATAAAACTACATCAAAATGCAAACGTAAGGATACATAACAGGGATCAGACCTCAAATTCCAGATGGTCCACTATATGCACAATGGAACCTCCACCATCACAGGGGCGAACTAAATATCCGCTTGGAAGCATTTCAGCTCTTACAAACTGCTGTGCAGAAGCTGCACTTGGACCACCCCCAGAACCACTCAAGGATCTCTCGCAGACCTTAAGAGATGGAAGAATATTAGCAACAGGTGATATACCTAGCTCACATTCAATAGAGTTAAAATAAGTGAACTTAGTGCTCATACTCATACATACCACAAGACTGCCATCTTCCACTATGGTTGTATACCTTAGAGTCCAAAAATCACGTGCAGGTACTAAAGTTGTTGGAGCATACAACTGCATATAAAAACAAACGGTAGAGTTCACAGCAGGAGCCATGAGCATCAGTACATAGGCGGAAGAAACAATTCAACCAAAAATGGTTTAATGCCGACCTGTGTGTAAACAAGTTCAATTGTTCCTCCATTTGCACCTGGTAACACTGTGAAGACTTCCAGGCTTCGACAATCACGGAACCAAGATGGTCGATCTTTCAAGATCTCTACAACCTGCATAACACAGTTCTATCAGATACAATTTCTTGATTACCTTTACCAATTATAAGTTCTTTTTTTTTGCGGGAAATAGCAGTTTGATTTTCTGCAATTACTTAGTAGACAAACTATATGTATGTTAAACAACCTGAGTGGTCAGTGGAACTCTCCAGGAGCAGTGGAAAAGGAGACTATTCAAATTTAAGGCGTTAAATATTCATTCACATTCAGATCAAACTGCATTACAACCTACTAATGTGAGGAGGGCATTCTATCTTTTGTACCACAGCCTAAGTGATCAGAGAAAACTTTCGGATGCAGAGGCCGGGGGAAAACCTCCTTTTCAAAAAAAAAAGAAGTGATCAGAGAAAAATTTCCAGGAGCCTGCAGAAGAGGACACTAAAGGCTTTGTTGCTGCAGAAGAGGACACTAAAGGCTTTATTATTTACCCAACTTGTTTGGGACTAAATGCTTTGTTGTTATTGTTGTTCTTGCTGCATATAAGAGGACACTGTTCAAAGTTAAGGCCTTAAGTATTGAATCGTCTTCCGATCAAACTTTACTCTGTCGTGAATAACTAACAGATTGGCAGCAATGTCTTCCATGGCATCTGTGTTTCATTAGGCCACAACAAATCACCATATGCACACAAAAACTTAAGTCTAAAAGCTTACTAGCACACGAAATACTTACCCAGTTACCCCAGATAAATATTGACAAAAAAACGCTTGACATAACATAAATTTCAAAACTAAGCACCAAGAAGCAGTAAAACACTTACTTTTGTTGGTTCTAGATTCACCAAACCACAGGCACGGGCAGCAACACCACGGCAACCGTGTGAAATGGCCACGATACCAACCGAATCCGGACCAGGCTAACATCATGAAAACAGAACATAATTAGCATATCTCTGAACATCTTATAAGTGTTAATCACACACACAAAAAAAACAGAGTTGGCATGTAACCTTCATCCCAGGCATCTGGACCCATTCAATAGCTGTCCCAGTAGCCTTCGAGAGGAATTCTGTCAAGGTCTCCTCTGCAATCGAAAGGAGCCTGGAACGAGAAAATAAAGCTAGTTTCAGGAAAGGATGATTCTGAAACGGTAAGGTCGGCAGCAAGAATTCTTTCCTAGCAACCCAGAGCGATTTTCTTACCCAGAAGGGTTACTTGCATCCCTTATAGGGTTTTGAGGGGTGGTCACATTTGATTCACAGCTTGCATCATTTGCCATTGAAGTCTGTATTCAATCAGCAGATGTTATCAGGAAAAGTACGGTAAACGTAGAACAACCTGGTTAAATTTCTAACATCCCAAGGACTCTAGCCTTTAGGTGGTACACCTACCTTAAAACATATACCAACTCCACTACTAGTACACCATACTCATTTATTACAAGTACAAAGCATCATATGAAACTGAACTTTCCCTCGCATGCCACGTGCTATGCAAAGAGGAACACCTACAACACAACAACAAGTACTTACATTCTGCAGCTGCTGCCGCACTTGTGCATTCTCATGAACCAGCTGGGAGACCTGTTTCTGGAGGCGTTCGTTCTCTTCCATAAGAAGCTTATTCATGGCCGACACCTTCCTGTTCACGGACTCGAGCCGTGAAGACTCTTTCCGCAGCTTATCTCGGCACCTGTAACAGCCAAGCGTAATCATCCACCTTAGGACAATATGAAAAGGAAAGAGAAAAAGGAAGACTATAGACTTGATACAGGTGAAATGCAGCAGCAGATAAGCAATGGACATGACAATTTCTCTGCATGTCAAAACAAATTGTCATGTTCACAACACCAATGTAACAGTTCAGAACCCTACATTTTTACAAGAATACCACCATGGCATATATTCTGAACTGACGGGGCATCACTCAGGGGATACCAAAGCAACCAGAATTTTCAGAATTAGCAGATGCTGGCTAATAGAATTTTTGTTGTTACCTTCTGTTCTGGAACCAGACCTTGATCTGCCTCGCCTCGATGTTGGCAAGTATGGGGCACTCGCGCAGCAGCTGCTGCCTGCGCGAGGACGTGGGCTTGGGGCAGTCGGCGTACACCCGCTCGAGCGTCTCGACCTGCTCGGGCGTGTACCGCACGTATTTCCCCGAGTCCATCCCGGCTCCCCTATCCGAGCCGCCGCCGTCGCTGCTCCCCCCTCGCATCGCCATCGCCGCAGCCATTGGTTAGATTGCTCCCTCACCAATGCAAAAAGCCAAAATGGCCTGCTTCTCCCAAGTCTTACAACCGTCGCAGTATTTGCACAATGTGCTGATCTCCTTGTACGCGGACACTTGAATCTCCAGCTCAGAGAGATCCCTGCACCGAAAATAGAAAGGGGATAAACGTTGTTGCTGAGCAGAATTGTGGCGGGGAGTGAATGAATGAAATGTACTGTACAGTAGTGCCGGAAAAAAACAAATGCAGGGGAACTGAATTGAATTGAAAAGTACAGTACGCTGCAACAAACAAACAGAATTAATGGCGCGCGCAACGAGATCCGAAAATGCAGGGCAAAATTGGTAGAGCTGGGGTCCCAAAATCAGGGAGAAAACAAACGGTGAATGCGGCGCTAGATCACCCCTCTACAATGGGAGCGAAACTGCTCTGGTTCCCTTCCGCGTAGAAATCTAGTGTGCGTGTGTATATGTATGTAGTACTAGTAGCCGAAATTGAGTAGAGTAACCTCCCGGAAAAAAACTAGCGCATCGACGGGGACCCGAAATCAAAATGCGGCGCGTCGCTAGATCCCGGGCAGCGAGAGACAGAGACGGCCTCACCTCGGCTCCCAGAGCACGCGCGCGGGCCGGCGCTGGGCTGGGCGGAGCAGCGGCGCCCGGAGACACGACACCTCGCACCTCAGAGGCGCCTCCCTCCGCCGGAGAGCATCGGATCGGAGCTGCTGGTTTGGCTACCAGCGCAGCCGCCGCCGAAGGAGAAGTCCGCTCCTCGCCGCCGGGTAGGGCCTCTCCCTGGCTGGGCGGGCACACTGGGTTGGGTAGGTTTGGTTGCGACGGAGTGCAGCGTCGTAATTGAGGAGCGAGAGACAGAGGAGAGCACGGGCGGGGAGGCCGGAGGAGAGAGAGAGAGACGGGGATGGGAAAAGGTGACGGGTCGACAGCTTTAAAGCCCGGTGGGACGGGACGGGACAGCGACGCGGAACAGCACCGCCGCAGCCCCTCTCCTCCCGCAGTCGGAGGAGAGAGAGAGAGGAGGGAGGCGTGGCCACGGCTTACTCTGTGTGGACCAGGCGCAGGTGGTCCGCGCCCAGGCCGGACGGACGAGGCAGGTGGTCCAGCTAGAGCAACTCCAGCCGGCCGACACAACTGTTCGTTTGGGTCGAAACAGATCAAAGTGCACGCCTAACACACGGACTCAAATTTAAATTGTGTCTGTTCGGTGTCCGTCTGCACGCATTTCAGGCCTAAATTTAGGCCTAGCTTGTGTCCACGCAGACACAAAACGAACACGGGGCGCATCCTCCCGGTGTCCGACGCGGCCCCACCTGTCGGCCGCCCAACCAGCGCCCACGGTCGTATTAAACGTGACCACCGACCTCGGGCCCGCCTGGCAGTGGGTGAAAGCGCCGTGTCGCCGTCCTTTTTAATGCAAGCGTGCGGGGGGCGGCCTCGTCAACTTTCATGCCCCCGTCCACATCTGGCCATGCTTGCCCCCTTGCCGGCGACCATAAACCCTAGCTAGCACACCATGGGCTTCTTCGGGGGCAAGGGCAAGGGGAAGTTCTGCCCCGACGCGAGCTCACCCCGCACGCCGCCGCCATGGGAGAAGGAGCGGTTGTACATACCAGTGCATGAGGCGTCGTGGTGCTGGCGGTACCGCCAGCCCCTTCGTTACCCAGATGTCAACCTGCCTGGACCCGCACCACAATCCGGTGCCAGCGAGCTGCTGATGCCGGAGCAGCGACGGCTCCCAGCGTACGCGTCGGACTCTCTCAACTGTGAGGCTTGGTTTGCGATGGAGCACAAGGAGGAGCGCCGTCGCGGCGTCCAGCTCAACCCCGTCATCCCACCGCCGCCCCCGGAGGTCAGGCCGGAGGAGGAGGCAGCCTACCAGGCTGCACTGCAGCCGCCATGTAGCTCGCTCTCGAGGAGAGCAGGCACGAGAAGGATGCGAACTGGGGTGGCCTGGAGGAGGGCCTCGCGCTATCCGCAGCCGGCGACTACGTCATCCCCCTGTCGCCGCCACCGCCGGCTGGCGACTATGTCATCCCCCTGCCGCCGCCGGCGACTACGTCACCCCCCCTCCCCGCCGCCGCCACCGGCGCTACTCCCCGTGCCCAAGGCCGAGCTGGGCCGGTACCAGTGGACCAGCCAGCTCCGCGAGTGGGTCAGCGTGCCGCCCACATGGCTCGCACAACACCGTAGTAGGAGGTCGCGTAACTCCAGCAATGGAGGGAGAGCACGCCGACGGCGAGAGGCTGATGAAGCTGGAGCGCCAGTTGGCTCGGGAGGCGGAGCAGGAGCGCGCCCGCGCAGCAGCAGTGTAGCCGCTGATGGGGCAGGCGACGAAGGAGGCTGCGCATGCGGCGTGGGTGACCGCCTTCCCCTCGGCTGGGCCGACGCCGACGTTCATCGACCTCACCGGTCCTGGGAAGGACGACGATAACGACAACGATGCCTAGGGCAATGCGTTGGCCGCCCATGTTTTTTTAGAATTTTAAAATTTTATTAATGTTTAAGTGGACTTTGGCTGGCAATTGACCGGTCGTTTAATGTTTAGCTATGTTAAATTAAGTTCATTTCAGCCGCGTGTTTTTGAAACTTAGTTTTACGCGGGAAAAGATGGGTCTACCACCCGTCGGGCGCACCGGCAATCCAAAACCAAAAAAGGCGCCCCGTCCACTTGACCGACACAAACAAACAAAAAGCAAACAAAACGCATGTCCGTTTGATTCACCGTGTTGGAGCAGCTCTTAGGCCAACTACAACGCACGCCCCCAAACGGACGTCCGTTTGGTGCGCTTTTTGTCCGTTTGAGGTGGCAATGGGCCTTGTCCGTCAGGATTTGTGGATGCGTCGGCCGTGCGCTCAACGCGCGGCCACATTTTGGCCATATCTCGTTCACATATAATTTTTGCAACACATTTTTTTATTATTTTCATCATCGATTTTTTGATACATTGGAGTACATCACCAAATTTTGACTGAAATAACAAGACAAAAAAAAACAAGAACCACAAGAAGACATTTTAGAAGATATCAAACTTGCATAACTGCTCGCGTAAGTTGGATCAGTGACTTCTCGATGCATTCATTGTTGATCTGCAGACTCTCGATCTTGCATATTTCTTTCTTCTTCGAGTCTAAAGAAGTAGACGTTGCTTCTTCGTATCTAGTCTCATCTCTAACCTCTACTCTAGCAACAAGTGCATGAATATCTATTAAATTGTGCTCTATCAATAGATTGATGTATTCTTCTTCCAATATCAAAAGTTATATCCATCCTACACAATTAATATTTGCGTGTAAGCAAAATGAGCCGAATCCGGGAGCACAACCGAATGCTAAAACCAGCACATACCCCATCATTTTTGCACTTGACGAACACCCATCCGGGATGTTTCGACGTCGTAGACACGCGGCGCAAAACCTGTCGTGGATAGTCGTCACGCTTTACGAGCGGCATCGGTGCGCCTACGAGCCTTTGGGCCAGCACCGAGCCCGGACGACGGCCGTTGGTGTATTTGCCGGCGAAACAGCGACGGATAGATCCGAGCGGCTAGAGGCGGAGTCAATACCTGCATGCGGCCTGGGGGCGTTGACGGGGCTGTGTGGACCAGTCCATGGCACGGGGCGGCCTCCGGCAGCCGGTGAGCTCAAATCCGACCGAATCTGCTCCAAATCCGGCCGGCGAATGCGCTGAAATCTGGCAGCCAGGGTTGGACAACCCGGGGCGTCGAGGAAAGGGGGCTACGACAAGGGGAGGGGGCGGGCTCG
Organism: Aegilops umbellulata; assembly: GCA_032464435.1. NCBI lineage: Eukaryota > Viridiplantae > Streptophyta > Magnoliopsida > Poales > Poaceae > Aegilops > Aegilops umbellulata. Next base: position 617,242,469 of record CP136058.1, on the reverse strand, counting down.
CAGTCGTGCTGGACAACGCACGTCCGACAAAAACAGGGGCGGCGGCTAGAGACGAGAGGGGAGTGGGGCGGGGGTGCGGCTGGAGACGGGTGGGGGTGGAATAGAAAAAAGGGGCGCATGTGTCCCCGACGGACGGGGCAGGGGAGGACATAGGCGCGGAGCGCGTGTTCGTTTTGCGGCATACACGGTCCAAAGTTGGTCCGGAAACGAACAATGGTCTATTTGCTCGCGCGCGTTGGCGGCCGTTTCTATTCATTTTACCCTCGAATGGACGCAGCCGGAGCATTTGAAACAACGTTGGAATTGGCCTTATGGCACGGCCGGCCCACGGGAAGAGAGATGCAGCGACAGGAAGTCGTCCCACCACAGGCGTACCATACCATACGCCAGGTGCATCTACCTATATCGACCACTGGAGACGGCAGCTGTGGGGCCGACGTGTCAGAGCCTCGGTTTTCACCCCGCGGAGCTGAGCACTGGAGTGTGTGTTTTACTTTTACCCCCTGGCCCTGGCCGTGGGCGTGGGGTAAGAAGAAAGAGGAAAGTGGCGAGAAGGGTAACGTAAAAGAGGAACCAGCACAGCACACACCGGTGACAGTGAGTAGTAAAAACAGCGGTCGTTTGCTCCCGTCCAAACAGCGCCTTTTCCTCCCTTCCCCTCCATCCCCGTTGCTTCTTTTGCCAAAGCAAAGCGCCGTCCGACAGCCACGAGCAGCACGAAATGTTAAATTACATCACTGAAGAAGGAGTGCCATCGCCATGTGGGTACTGCTTACTTACTAAAGCCAATTAAGGTTACCGTCCAAGCAAAGCTATCAAAGATAGATATTGTCGGTCCATCTTTTCCTCTCCTGTTAAAAAAAGGTGAAAGCAGAGCAGTGCAGGAAAGAGGGGAGCTTTAATCCGGCTGTCTACTGCCACGCACGGTTTACTTATTTCTGCAGTGCATTGCATTGCACGTACGTTACGTACATACGTCCCGAGCTTAGTGGCGACGGGACGGCGAATATTTTCGTGCCAACAGCAGCAGCAACAGCGACAACAAAATGTATTTTTCGCGCAAAGAACCATAAAAAAATGTTTTGACTTTCCTTGCAGGGAGGACTTGCCACGTAGAATTTTTTTCAACACAGTACAGACGCAAGTGCTTATATACGTGCACATACACTCATCCGTATGAACGCACACACGCACACCCTACTTCTATGAACACCTCGAAAGACTGAGCCGGCATATTATCTTGAAATTTACAAAGTCACCGTAGGCACCTCGTCGTCGACGGGAACGTCTCCTACCACTAAATGTGCATCACCGAAAATCCTGAAATAAATCCAGAAATAAATACGAGCACCAGGATTTAAATTCTGATAGGCTGAAAATACCACAGTCTCTCTAACCATGCAACCACAGGTTGGTTGGCCTTGCCACGTAGAATTGATGGTACCATATAGTAGTGCGTGCCGTGTGCGACTGACCGTGCATGCACATTATTACGTACGCCCGGCCCCTGCGTCCTGCGTGCGTTTGTCTCCACAGTACACTGGCACTTGAGCGATTAGGATCAGTCGCATGCGCTGCAGGAGTAAACCGGAAGCAAAGGAAGACGGAATTGACATTGATTAACCAGCGGCTATTAGAGCGTTACAGCCCGATTTTGCAAATCTGCCCCCTCAAACATCCACAAAAGCGCGTCCGCGTGCACTGAGAGCATCTCTAGCAGACTTCTTAGAGTGGTTAAACCTGTAAAAAAAAAAAGGTGTTTACAGTTTCGGTCGAAAAAACGGCGCCTAGCAGATCCCGTAAAACTCGTTCGACCATTAAACTTTTTAAAGGGTACTGAAAATCCGTCCGCGAGAACTTTATATGTACAGTATCGAAGGCAGTATACAATTTAACCCGCAAACCGGTCAAACCTCGTCGGAGTAGACGCGCCGCCGCGGAACTGGCCGGAATCGGAACTCACCGGAATCCATCGCCGCCTGTCGAAAGAAGCCGCCGCACACCGGAATTTGCCGCCGCCGGTCCGAATTGCGGCCGAATTTGCCATTGCCAAGGCGAGGCCGTCCACGGGCAGGGCGGAGCAGGCCACCGGCGACCCGAATCAGGACGGGGCGGCGCCGAAGAAGGGAAGGGGGCGCCAGGGACCTCGTGCAGCCACGCCAGGGAGCGCGCGCGGCGGCGGGGGATGCCGAGGTCAATCTGGGACGGGTAGGTGCGCCTTGGAGCACCCGGTCGGGGTGGGCATCGCAGAGGCAAGGCATGCCGCAGCTGGAGACGGGCTCTGCCGGGACGAGAGGAAAATGGAAAAAAAATGAGCTATAGTGGGATACAGTTTCATTTACGGGGTCTGCTCTGCCCGGGTCAATTTCGCACCGTAAAAACGGTTTGCAGTGCCCCTTATACGCGTTTTTAAGTGTTAATTTTTAAGGGGTCTGCTAGAGATGCTTTGACCGGGCACCCTTCAAATAATGTAATGCACATTCGGACACCTCAATTGCCATAACTCAAATCCACACAAACTCATGCAACTATTTCGATGCACACACATCGTCCGGCTGATCCATCGCAATGCGGGCGCGGATGGCTTCCTCCTCTGCGGCCGCCCGCACCGCCGCATCAACCGCCACCATCGCCGCCATTTCCACCGCGATACGGGCCTCGGAGGCCCTTATCTCCTTCCCACGCGGGCCGCCCGTTCCCGGTGGGACTCATAGTCTGCCTGACTGGTATGGGGAAGGAGACGTGTTCCGGCCGCCAAGACCGCGAGGATCTAGTACCAGAGGACCCAAACGCCCGGTGAGCCGACGCTATGGCGTCGCGGCGGACGGATCCGTCCGTCGGCCATGCGCTGTCCTCCCAGGAGCGGCGTAGTGCAATCCGGACTACCATTGCCTCCTCCAACCCGCACGGGATGACACCCCAGTCGACGGATCTAGAGTGATCCGAGTCCTTATCTGTTGCCTGCCATGCCGGATAAGGCCGGAACTCGCCGGAGGTGAGGTAGGGTGGCGGATGGGAATGGAGTGAGGTGGTTAGGGTCTGCTTCGGCGAGCGGATGGGGACGAATATATGTGGGGTCGGGTGGACCAGCATGGTCCGGGTCCAACGTGGCGGGCGTGTCCGGACGTGCCCGGGCATCCCATATCCGCCCCATATTTGGGCTAGATATGAGGGGTGGCAGTCATCCCGGGCGTTTGAGGCCCGTTTGGGACGTCCGTCTAAGTCAAAAAACATGACCGGTCAGTGATCGGACGGCCCGACCAGACCTATGAGACGGATTCGAGGCGCGCGACTATAGATGCTTTTAGCTACCTAGCTATAAGGCGTGCGTCCTCTCCTCTCCTGGGCTAAAACAGATGAGTACACTATGGGAAAAAGTTCATTTTAAATCTTGAACTTGTAGAGCTTACCTAAATTGAACCCTCAATTTCGAATCCCTGTCCTTGGCACTCTGAACTTATCAATCCCGGTCTAAATCAAACTCTAAAACTGTTTTTCATGTAAAAATATATATATCCCAAAGTGGGATAATTTGCTACTTTCGCTAACTGACTTCACCCACCTGTCATATTTATTTTCCACTTCTAGCCTCGTTTGGCCCCCCAGTGACCGATTTTGTTTGTATTATTTGCATAGCGAACTTAAGCTTGTTTTCATAATCCGTTTTTTTTCGTACTCATGCCCAGTAACTCTTTTTTTTCTCTTTTGATTTTCCGTTCCGTAATTATCATTTTGTATCCCCTTTTGTTTCTTTTTAATTTAAAATTTCCTTAGGCATTTTTATTTTATTATCTATTTTATTATTTTTAAATTTTCCTTTTCTCTATGTTATTATAAGATTTATTTTTTAACATTATTCATCTTCATTGATGTATAGTTTTAAATATACAATGAGCAATTTACAATATAGGGTCAATTCTCTATATATGTTGAACATTTTTTTAAATTTGTAATTTTTTTAAAAAAATTGTGGACATCTTTCAAACTTGTGAATATTTTAAAAAATCATTAAAACTAATTCAAATTCGAAATATTTTTGACTTCACGAACATGCTTCGTGTTTGTGGATAGTTGTTCAACTTCCCAAAAGATTTTCAAACTCATGAACATATTTTTGAAATTCATGAACACTTTATAAATTTGCGAACATTTTTGGAGTCATAAACTTTTTTTCATTTTTGAGTTCATGATTTTTTTCAAATTCATGAACAGTTTAAATATTCAAAACATTTTTGGAGTCCACGAAATTTTTTCAAATGCAAGAAACCTTTTCCATTTGCGAACATTTTTTTAGTTCGCGTACATTTTTCCGGACTCCTGAAGATTTTTCAAATTTGAGAATACTTTTTATTTCTGTATTTGTTTCCAGATTTACGAAGAAAATTTGAGTTCACAAACATTTTTCCAGAATTCTTTTAAATTTCCAAAAAAATCCGATTCGCGAACATTTTTCAATATCATGCATATTTTTTCAAATTCATAAAAAAATTCATGACTATTTTGCAGGCTGGCCTGCCATCAAAGCAGCGACCTATAAGATGTAATCCCAGGATCATCGCTTCCCGGTGCACCAAACAGCTCCAGGGTTCGATTTAAACCGGGATCGATAAGTTTAGGGTGCCAACGACCGGGATTCGGAGTTGGGGGTTCGATTTAGCTAAGTTCTACAAGTTCAAGATTTAAGATGGACTTTTCCCATACACTGTGTGTGAATGTGTGATTTGTTATGCATGCATGTGTACCTGAAGCTATATACGGTACTCCCTCCTTCCATCTATATAGGGGCTAATACATTTTTCGAGGCTAACTTTGACCAAATGCTAGAGCAATAATATAGGACATGCAACTTACACAAAGCATACCATCAAATTCGTGTGTGAAAGGAGCTTCCAACTATATAATTGTCTATATTATGCATCTCATGTACTATTAATCTTGTCAATAGTCAAAGGCGATCTTGAAAAATGCATTAGGCCGTATACAGATGGAAGGAGGGAGTAGATTAGATAGAGCAATCGAACAGTTAAACTAACCTACCGGCCGGTAATGGTGATGCATTGCATCTGCATGCGTGTGTGAAATGAGAAAAAGGTAAATATGTATCTTACGTTGTAAGCATGCATGCGCACGCGGGAAAAGCTTGCAGCGAGCACGCTCTCCGTTGTGGCCACTCCCGACTGGCCCTCCCCTCCTCTCCCCAACATGGCTCCAACTTCGTACTATAATATTTTATGTGCACTTGTCATCCGGGAGGAGCATGGCGGTCGCCGTATGTTGTATAGGAGTAGTAAATTCAATCAAGATGCAAGCAAGCGCATCGCATGGGAGATTTAGTAGATAAACATAAGTATGAGTATTCATTGATCCACCCTCGATCAAGCCATGTAGGCAGGTAGGTAGGTAGTATGGGCGTGTGGCATGGGTTAATCCAGTGCATTACTAGAGAGGGTCGACGGCGATGTAGTTGCTACTAGCTCCTCCTTTTGATTCTCTCTCTCTCTCTCTCTCTCTCTCTCTCTCTCTCTCTCTCTCTCTCTCTCTCTCTCTCTCTCTCCTCTCTCTCTCTCTGTGTGTGTCTATATGTGTTGAAGCTTCACCATACGTCGATCTGAAGTTCTGAACTACTACATCAACGACATCGAAAACCAAAGGTGCAATGTAGCTAGGCATGGTCCCATGGACCGCGCATACAGTATGTGTTGAACGTCATCGATCGCATGGGAGAATCAGTAGATAAATTCGATATACCCTCAAGCTAGATAGGTATGTTATGGGTTAATTAATGGAATCTGTGTTACTAGGATCAACGGCAGTGCAATGTCGAGACTTGTTGTGCTTCCCTCAAGACAATGTGATCTTGCATGAGATTGAGCAATAGACTTTTGGACACTAATCAAATAGCTCGGGTGGTTGGGAGTTCGAGGTTGTGAGTTGGAACCGGGGTAACCCCTTGGCCAGCGCGGCGGCCACAACGAAGTCGACGCCTTTGGCGCCGATCCCCTCCTTGGAGGCTTCGGTGAGGTTCCCCTCCTCCTCATCCTGCCCCCTGCTTAGTGGTGAAGACCTTGGTCCCCTGGTTGGGCGGCGACGGCGTTGCGACGTCGTATTCCTTCTTGGAGGCGTCGTCCGGGGATAGCAGTGGTGGCGGGTGTGCAGTGGTGGTTCTGGTGGTGGCGGCCGGCGGCTTGTGCCGGCCTTGTTCACTTGCGGCTGCTCCAACGGCTTTTGTCCTGCGCCGTGTGTAGGGTGATGGCATTAGCGCTGCTTTGCAGCTGCTGTTGCCTTTGAGCTGTTCTGTCTAGCGCTCTGTATCAGTACATGCCGTGGTGGAGCGGTACTTCATCTCACTCATTGATGGCGGCGAAGTTCGGCGGCATGGCGCTGTGGAGGCGCGCAGCCCGATGCGCGGAGATGGACTCGCGCAGGAGGAGGTAACTGTCTGGCGTCATGGTGACGTCGATGACGGAGTGGCCTACACAAGGTAGAAGACTCAATATATTCTGAAGACGGACCCGTGGAAGATGGCTGAGACGACACAAGAGTGTGTCTGACCGGATTGTGCCCCAGACCCGGTATGTGGGTCGGCTGGGGCTTCCGGCTTTTGATATTAGGTTTAGGTGAGTGGTTTGAGTAGTGGCCCAACTAGCATCCCTTCATCATATGGATAAGAGTAGCGGCATATGTTGCCGAGATGGTGGATTCAGAAATATTGTTTGTAATACTTTGTAAGGTCCTCGAGCATAATTAATAAAGTGGCCGTATGCATCTCCCAGATGCAGTGACCGGGGGTCATCCTCCTTTTCTAAAGAAAAATAGCTCCATGCGAGTATCTCTGTTGCTCTGTCCCGTGATCTCGATACCAATGAACCTTTCGGTCTACTACCAAACTAAAAGAGAAAGCAATTTTCGATGTATCGTGAGACCATGCACACAAATTAAGCAATAATAGCAAGAGAGATGGCATGATATTATTGATGTGTGTGCGCGCGCGTTCTCTCTTTCAGTACTTTCTAGTCTGCAGATAAGAATTGTCTTATGTCAAACGTACTAAAGATGACAAAGATTATAGGAAAAATATCAACATTATTCATCACAAGATAAAATCGATATCATTAGACGCGTCATTGAATTAACTTCAATATTGTATATCTCCAGTATCGTAGATGTTGATAATTTTGTATTTAAATTTGGTCAAATTTCATAAAGTTTTCACTTAAGACAAATCTTATATGTGAAGTTAAAAAAAACAATGAAAATATTCATTACACCAATCGATCACAAAATGTTGTTCGTAGATCATAAACTCGACAAGATGATGTTGGCCAATGACCGTGTATACGTGGATGGGATGGACGCGTGCTACCGATCGATAGTGAAGCCGGGGCATGAACCATGAGATTGGCGGAAAATGCATGGCGACGCTAGCTAGACACCATTGTGATGAGCCAGATCGATATTGAAACTCTTTTAAACATGAGATGGCATGCCAGAAATTTAATTTGCAGCCATGCATATAAGAACCAAATTAAATTATGGGCATGAGCAAAATTACAGTAGGCTGAATTTTAGACACAAAGTATACATTGCATCATGTGAGAGAAGGATTCGTAGCAGCAATTTGCATACCACCTCGATCGTTTCGTTTGGTATGCACGCGCGTAAGTGTGGAGCTAGCGGCATCCACGCCGTGGACGGGATGCGTAGGAGCCAAGGTGGTAGGCAGGGGTAAGCCGAGCTCGCGCGCTGGATGATGGTCACTCACGGCGTCACGGGCTTGCGAGTGGTTGGAGTGCCATTGCGCCACGACGGTGCGTGCGACAACACAGGGACGACGACGACGGAGGTGAGGAGACACTACACGCGCGTAAGAGTCAAGTCCAAAACCAAGATCCGCGTTATCCGTACATGATCCCAATTGAAGCGTATGGCTGTTTCTTTGTACGTACACAACGACAACAAATATACATGTCCTGGCAGTATCGTGGTGCATGCCTGCCTGCCTGCATACGCATGTCCGTCCGTCCGTCCGACAGTCAGCCACCCCGAATCCAAACGGAAATCCACCGCGCCGTTCGTACGCCCCGGCGGAATCCCATGCATGCATGTCCGTCTCAAGCATATCATCCAGGGCCAGGCAGCAGGTTGTCGCTGTTCCGGTCCTCAGCTCGCCATGGATTTTGGCTTCGATGGGTGGAGGCCGGGGGTGCCGGAGTCCTACGATATCCGGTCGCCGCCGCAAAGCCCACCTGGTTTGCTTTCAATTCACACGATTTCGGACAAACAGACCCATCCATGCTTTGATGGGGTGGAGCGCGTCCCTCACGTCGCTCTCGTGGGTGGCGCCGAGGGAACCCTAACCTCCATCCCGCGGCCGTCTCGTACACCTTTCCCTCCCCTTGCCGCCGCCAGAAGGCGCCACCAGGCGAAGCCCGATGCACGTCGGCGGCGGCGGGGCCGCTTTTTCCTCCCAGCGCATGGCTGCAGCGCGAGATGCGGCGGCACGGCGAAGGCGTGGCGTTCATGCAGGGCAGGCGCGTCAGGCAGCACGGCGGCCCGGGCGGACGACTAGGCTGTGGCGGCTGTGTGTGGGGTTGGCTCCGGGGTAGCGGCGCGGGCACAGATCCAGCGCGGATCTGGTCCTGCGTGTGCGGGTTGGCCTCCTCGGGTCAGCTGGCGGGTCTCGATGGGGGCTTCTCCTTGTTGAGATCTGGCAGCGACGGCCTGGATCTTTCTGATCCTGGCAGGGATGGCGGCGGTCCGAGCACAAGAGATGGAGGTTCTTCAAACATATCTGGGTGAAAACCTGCCATCGGCTATTGCCAAGCCCAACGGTGTCAGCGTTGTCTTCGCCGTTCCCTTCCTGAAGGCATCGTCGTGGAGAAGTTCAATGCCTTTCTCTGCTATCTCCGGGGGAAACCCTATACCAGTAGGTCGGATGACGGCGGCTCTCCGGTGTAGTTTCCCCCTTGGGGGCGTCATTTTTGAAGGTGTACACGGGCTCGAGGGACCGGAGGACGGCTTCATTGATGGAGCGGTGCTTCATCTTACACGTTGTTGACGAGCGATCTCGGCGGCGTGGCGCTGTGGAGACTCGGCGTCCGATGCGCGGAGATGGACTCGCACAGGAGGAGGATGATGTCTGGCGTCATGGTGGCGTTGATGGCAGAGAAGCCTGGCAAGGTCGGTATGTTAGTTTGCTCTAAAGATGGATTGGTGGAAGATGACGGTGACGACACATGAGAGTGCGTCGGACCGGTTTGTGCCCTAAACCCAGTATGTGGCTTGGTTGGGGCATCTGCCTTTAGATGTTAGGCATTTGTGCGATGTCTGTTTGGTATTAGGCTCGGACTATCGGCACCCCTTCATCATATGGATAGAGGTAGCGACAAATGTTGCTAAGATGGTGGCTTCAAACACCTGATGTACTACTTTATAAGGTCTCTGTGAATAATCAATAAAATGGTTGAATGCATCGCCTAGATGTAGAGCCCGGGGTAATCCTTCTTTTCAAAAAAATAAATGAAATGCATTGATGGGGTACCGTGTCATGACTTAATACGTCCTTGGTTCGGACGTTTGCGGGCATTTTGAGAGTCCCGTCGGAGATGCATTGATACACGATGATGACTCGCTTGGACTTTCCAGCAGAAAGTCACCCATCAGTTAATACGTGCAGCAGTTATCTTCACCGTACTTCCACATCACGCATGCATTGGCCTCACAGCACACAGGGCAAGTACGTACTCTGCCGTCTGTCTACAACGCTGGACGTGGACGACCAGCTGCTCAAATTCAAACCGGGGTAGTAGTATTGATGATATTCTGTGCCAGCATCATGGCCCGGTCGGAACTGTAATCAAGGCCTGCGACGGATCATGCCGCCGGTAGTAGACGGATTTCGTTGCGGCGTTTTGTCATCGTTTCGCCTAGGACACAAGCAAGCGAGTGATCTAAACTGCGCAGGCACCCCTCAAAAAGAAACTGCCCAAGTTTTCCAAGGTACCAGCCCAAGTTTTTACCGCTTTTGTGAACCTTCTAGTAGGTCCCTATACTGGTTTCTTCTCTACTGGGTTTTCTGGTTTTCTTCTCAGTTTTTTTATTTTTCATTTTTTGTTTCTTTTTTCTTTAAAAAACTAGTAGATTTTAAAAAATATTCAATATTTTCGAAAATTATTTATAATCTAAAAAAGGTCACGTTTTCAAAAATTGTTTGTACTTTTCATAAAAGCTTGATATTTTAAAAATGTTCATAAATTTCAAAAATTGTTTGGAAATTTTCTATATTGTTCACACTTTTAAAAAGATTCACATTTTCTAAACATTTGTTCTGAATTATGAAATTACTTCGCGTTTTAACAAAAAAATCAAAATGTTAAGAAATGTTAACTTTTTTCAAAAACTATTAAAGGTCCATGAGGGGTGAGCTTTACATAGCGCCTGCCATTGATGGCGTGCACTACCAATGACGGGTGTCAATATTCATCTGCCATTGGCAGAGAAACGTACTTGTGGCGGTCCTTTTCCCCACCCGCAAATGGTATGAATTTAGAAATTATAAAAGCGGATGCACCTCCCGGGGGCGCAGCAGGGACACTGCACGGTGCGTCCCTCTCCCTGCTCGGTAATATGGCACACACGCAACATCTAGGCTGGCACCACCGCCGCGTGCACTAGATCCACCGCCCTACGCCTGTTGGATCCGTTGCCCCGTGCCCTTCTGCCCTACTTCTGCCGTCCCATGCCCTTCTACCCTCCATCCACTCACCTACACGGACCACTGCCGTAGCAGGTCAATGTCGCCGCATCTCGTGGGGCTGAGAGGGAGTTTGGGAGAGAGGAGAGCAAGGCGGTGTTAGACGAGCTCCATGCGTCGCAGCTCGAGGCGCAGAGAGAGAGAGAGAGAGAGAGAGAGAGGGAGGGTAGTATTGATGATATTATGTGCCAGTATCATGGTCCGGTCGAAACTGTAATTAAGGCCTCCCATGGATCAGACCGCCTGGCTGGCAGTAGATGGATTTTCATTGCGGCATTTTGTCACGCGCCCCTATATCTTCCCTTCATTGAGTCTAGTTTACGACTAGCTTAAGGGGGCAACCAAGATGGACCGGCCCACGCGCGCGGGAGGCCACAATCTGTTATTCTTTTTTTTACATTTTCTTTTTTCTTTTTTTGCTTCATTTTTGCACTTTTTTTTAATACTTTTAAACATTATTGATATTACAAAAAATTATCCACAAAAACCATTTGCAAGGTATTTGAAAAATGTTAATCAAGCATTCCAAAAATATTGAACAAGTATTTGAAAAAAGTTAATCAAGCATTCAGAAAATGTTGAACAAGTATTTAAAAAATGTTAAACAAGTATTTTAAAAACATTAGTCAAGCATTCAGAAAATGTTGAGCAAGTATTTAAAAATGTTAAACAAGTATTTTACAAATGTTAATCAAGCATTCATAAAATGTTGAACAAGTATTTGAAAAATATAAATCAAGCATTCAATGTTGACCATCTAAAGAAAAATTGTTGACCATGCATTAAAAATGACGGTTATTTTGATCATGTATATAAAAATGTAAATCAAGAAATTGAAACAAAATGTTGAACAAGTATTTGAAAATATTAATCAAGCATTTGGGAAATGTTAAATGTGTATAGAAAAAATATGGACCATGTATTCAAAAAAGTGTTGATCGTGTATTTGAAAAATATTATATTTATATTGGAAAATTTTAATGTATATTATAAAATGTTGTTGGCATATACAAAAAATATAGAACAAAACCAAAGAAAATAAAAAAGAAAAAAAATAAATCAAAGAGAAGGAAAAAACCCATAGAAGCAAATGCAAAAATTATGAAAAACAATGAAAACATAGAAAGGAATAAATAAAAACCGAAGAAAGAAAAAGAAAAAATCCAATGAAAATAAGAAAGGAAACAAATAAAAACAAGGAAAAACATCAAAACCGGTGAATACCAGGAAAGCAAGGAAGAAAATCGATGAAAAAAGCAAAGAAAACAGAAAGGAAGGAAAAACAGTGAAAGAGGAAGATAACAGAAAGAAAAACGAAAAAGAAACGATTTCTTAAAAAAAACCGGAATGTACCAACCCACCGAGCACGGCGAACGAACCAGTGATGAAAAAAAAAAGATATAACTGGGCCGATCCAGTTCCTACAGCACGGGGCAAAAAGCTCCAGCGAGTCTAAAGGACACTCGCTTAATGCGAGATATGGCGGTCGTGCGTTTTTTATCGTTTCGCATAGAGAACACAACCAGACGACCGATCTTAACTGCGCAGGCCCCTTTATCACTTCTATAACTGGAGTACTGGACGCTGGTCAAGAAGAACGTTCTGGATGCTTCCAGCCTGAGTTTTTACCGGTTTTGAGAACCTTCTAGTCGGTTTCCAAACAGGGGTTTCCAATTTTCTTCTCAGTTTTGTTCCGTTTCATATTTCTTTCATGTTCTTTCTAAAAAGCACACATTTTAAAAAATGTTCATTTTTCCTAAAATTATTTGTAATTTCGAAAAAAATCATGTTTTCAGAAAGTGTTTGCGTTTTCCAAAAAACATTTTAGATTAAAAATATACCTAAATTTTAAATGTTTATTCGATTTTTTAAATTGTTCATGCTTTCAAAAATATTAACAATTTTGAAACAATCGTTTGGAATTTCAAATTTTCTTCGTATCTAAAAAAATGCTCATAAGTTTTTAAACACTGCTAACTTTCTAAAAAATATGCTCACAAGTATTTTGAGGCACGGGCTATAGTAAACCGATGTTGTAGTGAACCGGTACAGTGAAACACGCACTGCCACGAACTGCTATATACCTCGTGGTATAGTTCGCAACCCACTGAACCGGAGCATAATGAGAATATGAAGACCCGAGAAGATAGATGGATCACCTCCAATGCATCATGTGCATATCAGGGACGAGCTAAAAGTGCAAGAATCACATTGAGTAGATCTAGCTGAAACAAGTGACCAACAATACCACCAAGAAGAACCGATGGGAGGAGAAGACATGATTTGCTAGGGTATAGACAAGATCATAAACCCTTTCCGGAAGAGCACGACCTTGGGTGAAGTCCAAACATGCACAATGGGGCGAGGATATCTCCAGAGGGATCCAACGGAAGAGCCATGGATGCAGATTAAGAGAGATCGCCATGGTGATCGTCAAATAGAGGATCCATCTCTTCTTAATATGCATGGCTTTGCACATAAATTTGCTGGTGCATACATGATTTTCATGTTTACATCCAAGATTTTTCTTCCTTGAATTTTTTCATTGCACGATTTTCCTTTCACTTAGTTGGGCAAGTGTTTCTCATGGTCATGACATGATCCACAAATATTTTATGCAACTTTAGCGAACATTAACAGTCCATAGATACATCTAATAAACAACAAGACTAGACAACAAAGAAACAAATAACAATCTGAACAACTGATTTACCACAAATGATGCCGTATTTTCTATACAAGTGTGTTGTTCACGCGAGAGCTTAGCTTATTCGAAGACTGTTTTATTTGCACATGCAAGATGCACATTTTACCGCATATATCTACAAGTGTGCGTGTGTTTTTCATGTCTACGCGTGAGTATTTTTCTTGAATTTAATTTGGTGCCACAAGATTTTCTTTTCCTTTACCAAGTGTAGGCGTCACACGATGATGTTACGAAATAAATAGAATATGGCATATAATACACAATTGGGACAACACTTTATTCAACTTAAGAGAACATAAACATCTTCAACTGATACTTCAGGCGAACAACTTAACTGTAGGGAATAACAAAGAAACAACTAACAATCTGAAAAGAAATGGTTTAGCATGAATGAATGTTGTCGTGCCACACGACACTCTCTAGTGAAGTTGTGGACACGTATTATGGTATCACTATATTGATATCCATTCATGATCCACCCATCCTTTCATTTTATTATAATCGACATCATACATTCATGACGCAAAGCCCTGCAAAGAGAAATGGAATAAATATAGCGATGGTTAGCAACTATAGTTCGCCACCACAGAGTATCATGAGGACATGCTTCACATTCGCCAACGCTCAGAGGATTAGCCTATTTGTAAATGTTACCTCTAAGATCTTTAGTCATACTTGCCCTGGATGTGGTATTTGCACATACGCTTCTGAGCACAGATGATCAGAATGTCTGCCGAATCAATACCTAGAAAAAAAGACAGTGAATAATACACATAAGCATCAAATCAACATCAAGTTTTGTTGGTTATCACAATTGAAAGTAAAACATTTATAACTCAAGACAAGCCATAAGACGTCGTCATACCTGAAAGATAAGCTCCATGGACATAGCCATTGTAGTGCTCGCTGGTGTGCTCCCCGGTGAAGTAAACCCTGCCGACTGGTGCCTATATACATGTCAAAGGGGGAAACCACATAAGGTGCAATCGCAAAAGTGTCACATGAGCAATTCGGGAGCACGATATGATTTCAAGGCACACCCACCCTGAGCTGGTCGTATTCGTAGCGGTTGACGCCGATGGGCCAGTTTGAGAAGGTACCCTTGTAAAACCTGTCGGACCACCATCGTGGCACGAGGATGTCCGTCGCGTCGGGGACATCTTCACCGGGGAACATGCTCCTCAACACCTCCATGATCTCCGCCTTGGTCTGGTTGTCTGACTGCTGCTCAATCCGCCTCGACTCCTCGTCGGTGACAGTGACCAAGAGGACATTGGCGTCTGGGTACTGCGCCTCAAACTCCTGAATAACGCAACAATTCTATTAAGATTTTAAGTTGCAAGGAATGTATTGGAGATCAATATATATGTTCATTACAAATGAATATTAGTATGAACCACCTGCCATACTCCATAGTAGCCTCTCCTGCTGCTCGCGTAGAGGAAGAACTCTCTGCCTTTGCCCTCGGGCCAGAACTTCTTGGGGAACTCGACAAAGATCTTGGTGTACACAGCCATGTCAAATTGGTAGATCGACAGAACCTTCCATGTCTTATGTACATACATATTCAGTACACATGGAAAATCAAGATCAGGGTGCAGCTAACCAAAGCAATGGAGCAGTCAATCAAGCAGGACAGAAGAAACTGACAGGAAGCTGTGGCTTAAATTTTATGAGATCTGATTGCAAGACCCCCAAGCTCGTTGAGACCATGACATAGTCTGCCTTATACACCTTGTTGTCCTCCGTCTTCACTCTGACGCCGCTTCCGGAGTAAGAGATCTCTCGCACCACCTGCAATGCTTGGCCACAAAAATCTCAGTGGATTCTTCAATAGCTTAATTCCTTCAACATTTCAACTTCTAACGAAAAATGGCTATTGAAGATTTGTTCGGAATATGTACACCTTGTTGAGCTGCAGGCGGGGGTCGACGATGCCGCCGGACTTGTCGGCCTTGAGGTACTGGCCAGCGAGGTGGTACACGACGGCCTCATAGCCGCGCTGGTCGGCGACGAAGTAAACATCGTCGCCGAAGTCGCTGAAGGTGGCGAGAGGGATGGTGTTTTGCAGGCTGGTCACGCGCGGCGGTTCGGCGAACTCGTAGTCGTACTTGAAATAGTCCAGGATCATGTCCACTGCCGCCGACGGCCCGTTGGGAAGGCTGACACACATACGGATGGATGATTATCAAGGGGCGCGGCTATGTCTCGCTTTGTGCAAGACAGTAGACCGCGTCGTCTGCACCAGGTGGTGGTCACCACTAACTACATGGTCATGTCACGCTGACATTACACGCATGTTTTTTCTTTTGTTCATAGTTAAAATCTTACTAAAAATACATATATTATGAAAGCATATTGTTTTATTTATCTTAAAGTGTTCATTGCACATTAGAAAAATGTAAATACACTGTAAAGCAATTGTTCATTTAACTTTTGGAAAATATTTTGACTATTCAAAAAAAATGTTCACGCATTAAAAATGCACATTATATTTTTTAAATGTTATACAATGTAAATAAATGTTCATGTAATTGAAAAAGTATTTCATACCATTCACAAAAATGTATGTTACATTAAGAAAGCTGTTCACACGTTCAAACAAATATTTTTTGACATTGCAGGGACATACTGGTCGTTGAGGCGTTGCATGGCGAGGATTGACATGTCATCCTTGCCGCTGAGATGCAGCTTGGCAGAGTGTTTCTCGCCGCGCTCTTCCACCTTGTCCGACAGGTTAATTCTCTTCTGCACGTATGCTTTTTTGTAGACACCACCTCTGCGAAGTTTGTACATCGCAACATCACAAATTAAATATATATGAAAATTGTCAACTACATAAAGATAGTAATAATTTCAACAGTATTTAGATAAGAGCATCTCCAGCAGCTTGTGTATATGCAATATAGACAACGAAGAGGGGAAAACGGGGTTCCAGCAGCTTGTGTAAAGGCTCATCTAAAAATAGAGTTCATCGTCCATGCGTGGACGACTTGGAGAGCGAGGCCGGAACTATGGAACATGAAAATGTGTCTTGTCCCCCGGTGTCTCGTTAATCTCTGGCAAGTACTGTGCATACTTATGCATTTTGTAACCTAAAGCATTACTGCACATATACATCATTCTTTTTAAGTTGCTTTTGCTCCATCTCTATAAGACTTCTGTTTGTGTTTTTTTAACATTCTCCCCAATCAACCGGGCCTGGTGCCGTCTTTTTTTTTTGTATGTCAGTAGTTTCTTTTTTTGTCTGTCTGTAATTCTTTTATTCTGAAAGCATGCAAACAACGGCAACTCAAGCATGTACGTACTATACTTCATTAATTAGTTATGCTTGCGTTTTCGTGGTACAGAAATTCATTTGACAGGCGTATGTACTTCTCCTTGTAGACGTAGCTGGCGAGGTCGTCGAAGTCGGAGCGGAAGTTGGTGAGCTTGAGCGTGGAGTTGACGATGGGCCAGATGGGGTTCATCTTGCCGCCGTTGACGCCCTCCACCCAGTTGGCGCCCATCTCCACGCTGATGCCGCCGAAGTCCCGCTTGTGCATCCTCCCGCCGACGTGGTCCGTCGCCTCCAGGATCACCAGGTCTGTTATCCCGGCCTCCGACAGCCGCTTCCCTGCCGAGATCCCTGCAACAACGTAGAACATTACGTCCATGTACTGGCTAGCTAGTTATGTGAATGGAATGTCCGGTAGTATATGTACGAGTGTGCAGATCATGTACCTGACATGCCGGCGCCGACGATGATGACCTTGGGGCCGGCGGCGGTGGCGAGTGAGGCATGGTGTGCTATGGTTAGTACTGCTAGCACGAGAGCGGCAGTGGCTCTGGTGAGCGTCATGTCACTCTCCTAAGTGGATTGGCCGGATCAAGGCGCTGGGCAGCGGGCACACATTTTCCTCTCTGCTTCATACTAGCTATATGCCTGTTTATATACTACTAGTCCAGTAGGAGCACTTGTCTTAGACGTCCATACGTACACACCATGTGATGTATCCTGCGGCGGCACAGAATTTCTCTACGAGTTGAGGCTCTCTCTTTTGCAATGCAACCATCTTTTATATTGCTAGGGATCAAATTTTCAAAAAGGAAATTTTCATTCAACTACGGATCAATGACATCCATGTCTCCCCGCAAAAATAAAATAAAAATGACATCCATGTCTATAACTACCTTATTTGCGTCTATTCAGAATGGCCAATGTAGATGTATGACATAAGTGTTGTCTCATAGTAGATGATACTAGCTCCACGTGTTGCTGCCGAAATTGGTGCAGTACATTTTTTGATGAAATTTAGTTGTCTGAAATTTAAACATGAGAATGCAAACTAAAAATGCATATGCTTTATTGTATTCAATTATTATATAAGTAGCAGTTTCCATGCATGTCGAGAAAAATAGAAGTAGTGACGTTCGTGGGGTGGCATACATATGTGGTGAGGTGGACAATGTGCATATTGAAAAAGAATATAACTAGCATTTCTCATGCATGTTGAGAGAAACAGAAGTATTGATATCAGAGATTTAGTATACTATCTAGATGATATACCCCGCGCATTGTGCCAGGAACTGGTTGCAATATATTTTCATCAAATTTGATATTTAGATCATGAATATTTGGATAAATAATATGAGAAACTAAAACTAAAACTATATATGATTTAGTGTATTTAATTTCTAAGGTAAACATTTTCTCACGCATGTTGGCATGTTGAGATAGGACTTTTTCATGAATGATTGCATGATGAGGTGACATATGTGTAGGTCGAGAGAAATATGTTAGAGGGGGTTAGCTATTTAGATATAGATGATTTGAATCGGCGTGTACACACGTCCATGCATGCATTCCGTTTCAACTGTACGTAGATACTCCCTCCATTACGTAGTGCATAAAGATTTTCTAGAAAAAAGTCCAATTTTAGAAAGCTTGACCAAGTTTTAGAACAAAATATTTAGGCCTAGAATACTAAATATATACATTATGAAAATATGCCGTGTGATGTATCTAATGATATGTATTTGGTATTCTTGATGTAGGTAGTTTTATTTATAAACTCGGTCAAAGTTTAACATTTTGAATTTTTTTCGATATGCAGTGCATTGTGGATCGGAGGGAGCATCATATATTGATTTTGGACTGAACGTCCAAATAATAATTTCAGAGAATTTGGACAGACTCACACGGCAGGGCCCACCTCAGGTACAATCCAATTTTGACCATAAATTTGATTAATAATATACATTTTTGTGATGTAAAAATTATGCCACCGAAAACTCCTTTTCAATACGAATTCTACGGTGTGATTTTTTATCATACACAATCCACATTTAGTTGGTCTAATTTATGGTCAAATTTAAATTTTAAAATACGTACGCACCTTATTATTGCAATGGAGGGAATATGATCGATAGGATGAGCTCTTCTCTCTCTTTTCCCCTCTTTTTTTTCAAAAAGTAGAGCATCCACAACCACGATGCCAGCCAGCCTTTTCGCCGTTTAGTATTGCTGCAGACCACGCATGCGCTAATAGTGTATCATCCACGGGATATATAGTAACGAAAGAAGAATTAGTTAATTGAAGCGAACCCATCGAGACACGGCCATGCGTATACAGAGTGCGTAAGTGCGTTGATTGGCAATTTGACATAGTACTACTAGGCTACTAGCTGGCTAGCAAACAAAGCAGCCACAATATATTATTATGCAATCTAACATTATAACTATGCTGTGTGTAATCAAGACTGCGCATGCATGTGCGCACGATCGCTAGCCAGATTCACCTAGCTGGCTAATCAAAACGTTGTGATCGATCCCAATAGTGGTGCTTATTAGCAGTACAAAGAACTGTTGAAAGCACAGCACAGCCACCAAGTATATACTTCCTTTTCTTGCTTACTTCAGCTAGGTAGCTAGAATATACTCGCTCTGTAAAGTAATATAAGATCTTCTAAATCACTAAGTAGTGATCTAAAAGATCTTATATTAGTTTAGAGAGGGAAGAGGGAGTACAATGCATGCATGATGAGCGATGATATATTATTTATTTATTGTATGCAAAAAAAGGTAGTCCAAATTAAATGTGATAGCTCCTTGAGAAATTGTTGACTCGGTCAAAATCGGATGACCCAATTTCAAATGGAAGACCTCAATTGATTGTGATGCCTTAAAGATTAGGGAACATAGTGTATTAAAAGAATTGAAGGAGAGAGCTTCTTGAGAAATTGTTAACCCGGTGAAAATCGGATAATCCAATTCCAAATTGAAGATCTCAATTGATTGTGAGGCCTTAGAAATTAGGGAGCATGGTATATTAAAATAATTGAATGAGAGCTCCTTGAGAAATTTTTGACCCAGTCAAAATCAGATGACTCAATTTTAAATTGAAGACCTCAATTGATTGTAGGGCCTTAAAAAATTAGGGAGCATAGTGTATAGTATATATGAGTTAATCTGAGAATCCATGTTTGCATGCTGGGTAATTATTGCCACTCTTTTAACATTGATTTAGTTAGGCAACATGAATACGAAGCGGATATTACAAATGAAGATTTACAAACTGCCGAAAACCAAGATTCACTGTCATGTTTGGGGTACAAGTTTTTCCTGTTTTTCTTCGCATTTGATATCTGCATATTTTATTTATTTCAATAGCAGAAGATTGATTTTTCAAATATTGGCGACTGATGATATGCTAGAATACGTTTCTTTAGTGGCTGCAGATGAATACAACTCTATCTCTATTCTCATAATTTATCTTTCTTATACTAAACAATGAGAAGAAGGACGGGGCAAAGATGTTAAGTGGATCACTTGATATTTCTTCAACTTGAATAGGCGCTTCACCTGATTTTTGTTTTGTTTTAGGCTGTGTGACTAATTCAGTACAGTTGCATAACTCCTCTATATATACACGCTGGAAGTACAATTTCAATAATTCTTTTAAAATTAGTTATAAATTCTAATATGAACATACTGGAATAACTGAAGTTAAAGTTGCAGACAATGAACCCCGTTTGGATTTTAGCTCGAATTCGCTGCTGCATGTGATGCATGAGTCGGGTTTTTTCCTCAGTCAAATGGTCCCGCTTGGCAAATTTATGTATAAAGTAGAGATATATGTATTTATCGGGCAATATGTTCGTGTATGAAGTAGATGGATATGACATAAAGCAATCATATCCACACCAGTGTTAACCATGGTTAGCACTAGAGCACTCCCGCCGCACTCTTGCAACATGTGGTTAAGTTCACATGGCTTCAGTTTTGGTTACATGATGAGGTCATTTCTTTCTCTCTTTTTGAGAACTTTTTTTTGAGAATATCTTTCTCTCTTTTAAGAACTTTGAGTTTTCCTTTACATTTATTTCAGTTTAAGCATGGCTAAATGATCTCCGTTCCTAAATATTTATCTTTTTAGAGATTTCAAATGGACTACCACGTACGGATGTATATAGACATATTTTAGAGTGTAGATTCACTCATTTTGCTCCGTATGTAGTCACTTGTTGGAATCTCTATAAAGACAAAAATTTAGGAACAGAGGGAGTATTTTTCAATGCTTTGTGCAATCTGTGCACGTCCAAGGTTATACAGGGTGGAGCCTGATAGTTCAATCATATTTACTATGAAAAGCTCAGTCTTAATGTATGTATTTGTTGCATGTTTGTTGGCAGAGATAAAGAGAATAATGAACTTATCGTGATTGAATTTACTTTCAGCATTCACAGTATTGTTTACCAATACAACATTTATAAAACCGAGATAGTATTTGTCCCTGAATAGAGTACAATTCGGTTGTCTCTTAGTATTTATGATTTCTAAATCACTCTTTTTAGATACTGTGCAATGGAATTTTTAAAAGTATATCTATTCTTCTTTCATGGTAGTCAGCTGGCAATGTACGTAGAGCATGCTGGTGAATTTTCAGCCTAATTAATATACTATCATGTTGATGATATGCAAAAGAACAATACAGAAAGAAGTTATTTTAGACTAATGAAGTTTTGTTGCAAGTACATAATTTATAGTTTTGTATGTGCAACAAATGTCCAAGTTCATACCTTAATTTTTTTTACAACTATATGTTCATACCTTAATAGTATTCTCACCTTTATTTCGTTATTCTCTCATGATGGCAGGGCTCGGCAACGCATGTTATTCCTTCCATGTGTGCTACTACCAGATTTTCAAACACAAGTTTTTTATGTAGTTGTAAATTTTATGTGCTTATTACATGCTAATAAATTCTAACCTCATCTTCTGTTTTTGTAGTTAAGAGTGATTTTTGTCACAGTACAATCCCATTGATTATATCTATAAACATATATTAAATGGCACCGCAGGGATTTAGATTTCCTCACCAGATGTAGATGTGCTTAGAATGAAAGTTATGTCAGATTAGAACATTTATGCAACAACATAGCTATTGCCAAATGTTTGCATAAGGTGGATGGCAGAGTTAGCTCACGGCAAAGCGCGCGTCATACTCTCGGAATTACTAACGGTATAAATAAATTTAAAAACAAAGCTGGAGAGCTCAGTTGGCTAGAGTGTGTGGCTGTTAACCACAAGGTCAGAGGTTCGAGCCCTCCTTCTAGCGCATTATTTTATTTACAGCTCTTTATTATTATTATTTCTCTCTACTTTATTTTTTGTATAAATTCACACCATTGCTATTTTCGTTTTCGTAAATTGCTCGTTGTCTTCTTTCTAGACTCCCAACATTAGTTGCTCTTCCTGTATGGATCAGCGTCTTTCTTTCTTTTCGTTGTCCACAGTAACGCTGCATGCTTGGGCATGGATCAGGGGTCTATTAGCTTAATTAGCTAGTAATCTAGTAGTATCCTTGATCAAAGCATGTGTTTCGATGGCCTGCACGTCTGTCTCTTGCGGTCTTTGCAGCGGATCCAGCATGCACGGCTAGCTATATATCGGACCAGTACTGCTGCGGCTGCTGGACTAGGAGCACCATGGAGGCTTTGGACAGTACCATGGAGTATATGATGAGTGACTCCGGTATGACGAGGCACTGAAAGGCCATGGAGCGTGCGTGCGCCCGCGCGTGCATATGCAATTAGTTAGCCACTTCCAATCCATGTCCAAATGTGTTCGTTGTGAGAACCCGGAATTAACTTCCAGACCCTCCTGTGTATATATGTCAACCCCAGGATCATTGTTGACAACAAAGCGAAATGATATCACTGCACAATGCGTAAAAGGTATTACAAGTTTAAATATATCTTGCCACAAGGCATACATAGGAAAATGTCTCATGAGATTTATTACAATCAGAAGACAGCAGAAAGTACAATGCATAGAGACTCCATCTCAGCCACAGGCAGTCGATGTAGTCCACGTGACCTCATTTCTACGGATCGCCATAGTAGTCGTAGTCATCACCTTCGTCTTCATGGAACTCTGTTGTCAACAAAATTATTGCCATGAGTACCTTACATACTCAACATGCCTCCCTCGGGGAAGGTCCTAATAGCTACATGTGGCTTCAAAGGAAGGTTGTATGGCTCATTTGCATAAAAGCTAATTTTGTTTGAAAAATATAGCAGTCGGATAAAAGCAGTTTTTGATGAAAACAAGTTTTATCTCCAGAATAACTTCCATCAAAGTTAGGATCCTCGATCAACTCACACTCTTCATAGGTTCCAAGAATAGGGGCAAAGAGGGAATAAGCAAGACAGGTCCTGTATGTCAAGAAAGATTCATGTGTCGTCCATGACCGTGGACACGGCTATTCGAATAGTTTTACACTCTGCAGAGATTGTACACTTTACCCACACGACACAATCCCGACTTGTTGCCACTAGCCGTCGCTAGCGTAGTACACCATTTGGTATACCGGCAGGGAGATTGTGATGAGGTCTTTCATTAGAACAAACTTACTATGCCAAGCCCACTAGGTTTCAACACGGAAGTAACCGCAGTTCACAGTCCGGGCCCCCCTTTTGTGCCGAGGATACTCCTCGCAAGGCAGCTATCCCATCTGCGGTACGGCGATGACGACAATAAGAGTGAACTAACTAATTAACCAAGCCAGTGCCCATATAGCATGTGGCTGTACTGTTATCACAATCTTCAAATCCAAGACTTATTAGGCCTCATGCGGCACGGACGACTGATTGCCCCCTTCATCTTGTGAAGGGCAGACAATCGCTCCTTCAATCCTTGATTCAGCTGTCGCCCGCACCAATATTTAGATGGTAAGTTTCACCCAGAGTAGAAGAGGATAGAGAAGGTCAACAAGGGCCAACAGGCCTAGCTCAGCGTTAAGTTTCAACTGTCAATGACTCAGAGGTCATTCAACAAAGAACCTATAGGGTGATAAGCATGGCTAAGCATTTCTACTCTACCGGAATCATATACTTCTACTCAGGTGTCAAGTAATTAGGCGACACGCGAATCAAGGTAATGTGTCAATCGACACGCTAGCTACGGGAATTAAAATAGCATGCACATAGTAACAATAAAACTCAATGCAATTTTGTAAACCATAGGATAAGTATGATCAAAGAAGGAGGCATGCCTTCGTTGTTGAGTCCTTCTTCAGTAACCTGGTTCTGTCCATGTGCAACATCGTCGTCACTCCCTACTCGCCGTACGATAGCAAAAGACAAACCATAAATACCAAAGCAAAAGTAAATCAAATAACATCCAAAACAATTAAGAGTGGATGGATAGCAAGATATATATTGATCAGATGGAGATTCCGGAAGGAGATAGCATGATTGGAAGGTAAGCAGAGGACTCAATGAATTGACATGGTTTAGGTTGACATGGCTAAGGAAGGCTTGGAGATTAAGACTAACGTCCCGATACGAAATATGCTACTAATAGTAGTGCCCACTACACATCGGTTAACTATATGTGAAACTACTATATAACAAACACAATGACAACAACACACATTGAATGGAACCAACATATGCATTTTAACTACACAATCACAACATGGCATTATAAATGTAGAAGATAACCACAAATAAATATTTAGATGGAATCTAAATATTTATAATGGTCAGTAGCAACAAACATTTACATAAGCTTACTAGTTCAAAAGGAAGCATTCCCTAAGATAAGCAAACCAACATTATAAACCATAGTAGTCAAGCAATCAGACATAATTCAATAAAATGAATTGAATCAATATAGGTCTAGAACTAAATCATTATTGAATAATATAGGATCAAGTACATTATATCAAACCAAATCATTTGCCAAACAATTATCAAGGAACTATACAACATACAAAACAAATGGATGAACAACTATCCTAGGCATGATATGATTAAGAGTAACAATCAACCAAGAATAAATATTTGGGTGAATCCAAATACTTATAATGGTTAACAACAATCAAAGACTAAACACAAATCATAAAAAACTATTAGCAAGCATTTCTATAAAAGAAGACAAACTAATACTAATTAAGGTAGAAGCTAATTAAACAACTTAATAATAACACACATCTCACACAATACATGTGAGTATAGATTCATTATATGTCTGAGAAAATAACACAAGCATGACACATACGAGTGCTCATGATAAGATACTAACCTAAAATATGGACTTACTACTAAACAATAACTAATACTCAAGTAACCACTAGCAATAAGATTACCACTTCATGCTTACAATAACAAAGCATGATGCACACACTGAGTGTGTGATCAAAGAACAACTTACTCACATGACATATGAATCGCCCTAAGTATATGAGTCATAGCAACAAGTATTAAAACACTCATAAGACTAAGATGTAATGAAGTTAAACATCTATAAGGAAGAACTAAACTAAGCAACTATAACACACGCAACATCATAAGACATGAAAGATTACTTGCATGAAATATGTCTAGGCATATCATAATGCAATAGAAAGGTAAACAAAATATATCAAACGCTAGGCATACAACAATGCAATAACAAGATACAAATGTATAATGCTAAGTATGAATGATCATCACACGGAACACCAAAGTATGAAACCAATAGAATACAACTCACAACAATAAGATAACTTAGTTGATATCAACTAACATGAATATCAAGAATGGCAAGAGCACATAAGCTTACATACTAGTTATGAAAAATAAGCACACCGAGTAAGCAATTATCATGTAAGCAAGTGAACATCTATGCCATGGCATCAACAACATCAAGTAATAAGATATCATAGCAGGAATAACAAAGATGACTTACATTACCTATCTAGTACCACTTACACTTCCAACGATATAGGATACAGAACTACGCGATATCATCAAACTACTATCATGTATACGCACCAAGTAAGGTATAACCAAAAGCGTGAATATAAGATAAAAACTAGCAACTGTATAACACATAGTAGGCATATAATCAAAAATATGCATTCTACTTTGAGTAAGTACTAACATGGCATCTCAATCAACTAAGTATGAACAACTATCATTCTAGGTAATTAAACACCTAGGATAATTAACAATATCAACATAACACCAATTTAATAAATGCAACCTTTAACTATATTGGATGCCAAACATCTATAAAATAAAAGGAACACTATGCAATAATGTGTCACTCTCATATCACACAAAATAATAATTCCACACCAAGCAATTCACCACAAGTATGACAATGTTCTAAGTTAATATACCAATTTATGACTACTAGTATAAATGACTAGATACCACACACAATTAAAATAGGCATCATATCCTACAACATGGCATGACATCACAACTATACAACACACATGCAAAAATATTTAAACATCTATATTTGACAAGGCATGATTTAAAACCAACATGTGACATGGATGAAAATGAATATGTAAACCATATCTATGATAACGCCTGCGGCGGCGGCCTGGGCGCGGGGGAGGAGGGAGCGGCGTCGGGCCAGGAGGCGGGGGACGGGGAGGCGGGCGGCGAGGGCGCGAGGGGCCAGTCGGCGCCGGATTCCTCGGGCTCCGCGGCGGGGTGCACAATCCTGCAGCGCTTCCGCTGGTTGTGGCGGGCGCAGGCGGGGCGGATCCGGCACGGGGCAGAGAGGAGGGGTGGCGGCGGCAAGGGGGGCTCGAGGGGACGCGGGGGCGAGCGACGGCTAGGGTTTCTCCATTGCAGAGGACACATTTTTATACACCTGTACTTGCCTGCACACGAAATTATGAAAATGCCCTTGGCGGGGCACAAAATTGCAGGCGCGGTGCGGTGGTCTTTTTTTCCTCGCGTGGTACCGTGCGCGCGGTGCGGTGGTCTTTTTTCCCTCGCGTGGTGCGGTGCGCTCAAGGCATCGGTTGTCACTAGGAGTCTAGGAGGCTTTATATGTTAGATGTGAGCTGTGAACGTACAGGTAGGAGAGGAGGTTCGCTAGGTTGGGAGAGATGGGCCAGTTTGGCCAGGCCCATGAGGAAGGAGGGAAGCAGGAGAAAAATTAGAGAGAGGGAGTTGTTGGGCTATAGTCTAAGAGAGATGGAGAAAGAAAAATAAAAGAGATGGGCTGGGTCCATACGGGTGAGAGGAATAATAAACACAGGGAAAATAGAGAAGGTAGATTGGGAGTTGGATATTGCCCAGAGTTTGGGAAAAAAATTAAATATATTTTCCTTCTTAGGAAAATATAGAAAAGGAATAGAAGCTAACAAATTCAACAGAAGTTCCAAAATACAAATGCGCATAATTTAATATGCTGAAGGGAGAAAAACAAAACCCAACTAAAAGAGAAGAACAAAACTCAAATTTAAATTTAAGTTTGCATTAGATCAAATTAAATCCACTAAATTATAAAAGTCCAACTTAAGCTTTGTTAACAAATAAAACAAATGAAATTTTCTCGCCGTGATTTTTGAAAAAAATTTTCTTAAACATTCCGAGAATCGGGATGTTACCATCGGATTGAAAATGGCACCATGCATGCTAGCTGGCTAGAAAGCGCAACGGCTGTCTAACTACCTACCTTGAGCCTCTTCTGTCATGCAAAAAATGGTTTCCACATAACTTATTGACCTGACAGGCACGTCCGATCGCCGCATTTGGAAATAGGTGTCGAGACGACGAGTAGAGCCGGTGTCGTGTAAGATGACCGGACGAGCATTATTAGTTTAGCCACGACAACAAGATTAGTTCTTTATCCCCCCGGCCAAATAAAGCCGCCGCAATCTCCGTTTTGCGAGTAAAAATGACACTAGCTAGAGGTCACAAAACTTTTGCAGTGGGTGCACTTTAGTCACACCCGCGTGAAAGTCACAAAATCAGATCAGACAACTCAAGTTTTGGGTGCATATAGATCACAACCGGAAAACTAGAACGCCCACCAGGGCCTTGATCAGTGGCCATGTCATCGTGGTTCGCCGTTTGCCGCATGACCACCCATGAAGGGGTAAGTGAGAATGGAAAGATACATGGGACCATGACCTAAATCACTGTATTTAGGCATGCCAGAAGTACCGGGGCTGCCCGGAGGCTCTGGGGGCCGGATGTTCCAGGGTAGAATTAGGGATAGTTCCGGGATGTATGTAAGGTTTGCAAGTGTTGGCGTAGGCGAAGCCGAAAGTTCCAGAATAGTCCAAAAGGTTCGGGGGCATGTTTCAGGATTTTCCGAAAGGTTGTCGAGGTCACGTAGGAGTATGCCTGGAAGTTCTGAGCTGGATGGTCAAAAGTTCTAGGGTTTCCATGAGTCTTCTCCTTGGTGCATTCCGGCATCGCCTTCTCCACTTCATCTTTGTGATTCCTTCTTCGTTCCATGCTTCCCTCGCATATGGTGAACTCCTACATTGCATGTTCGTCATTGGCTCTTTATAATAATAATAATAATAATAATAATAATAATAATAATAATAATAATAATAATAATAATAATAATAATAATAATAATAATAATAATAATAATAATAATAATAATAAAATTCCACAATTTGTCTCATGTTTATTTTTTGTAGATTCACACCACACCACTGCTATTTTCATTTTTGTAAACCGTTCATTGCCTTCTTTCTAGATTCCCAACATTAGTTGCTCTTCCTGTATGGATCAGAGTCTTTCTTTCTTTTCATTGTCGACAGTAACATTGCATGCTTGGCATGGATCAGGGGTCTATTACCTTAGCTAATAATCTAGTAGTATCCTTCTTCGTAGTTCCTTTTTAGTTCTATGCTTCCCTCACATATGGTGACCTTATCCATTGCATGTTCGTCATTCGTCTCAAACCTATAGGGCAAATGATAGGAAGGTCAATACACATGTGTAAAGTGGGAGATTTAACTTTATATATATGACGTGGGTGATGCTTGTGTCTCTTGACAATGGGACACTTGACAAGTTGATGTTGAGCGATGCTCCACATCAACAAGGTTGGCCAACTATCCCCGGTTAGAACTGGAGTTGGAGAATCATGACATATAACCATATTGTCTGCTCTACAGAACAACGCGACCAAGACAAAATGCAGAAGAAAACGACATGCCCAAAGAGCCATATCTAGGGACACACCATCTTCCACATGCCTCCCGCCGATGCGAAGAAGCGTAACCGGTATGAGGGCAAGGTGAGGAGACCATATTCCACATCGATAGTGACACTAGCACCACCATCGAAGAGACAACCCAAAATTTATTCATAACACTACCACCGTCGGACTAAAGCCTTGGAGTCTCCATCCCCTCCAATCATCGAAGCAATAAACCAAAGGGGAGAGGGCCCTCAGACTCGCCGATGATAGATCATCCACCCGGCCACTTGCCTAGGTTAGCGAGAGGGAGAAACATCGGAAAAGAATGAGTCGTGGTTTTCACGACAAGCTCATTTGAAGCCTTGTAAGTGTATTTTTCTTAAGAAGAAATGGCATGCTAGATCACACGAACTAGAAACACTAACCATTTTAGAGAGGGAGCCAAAAGCAATTGCCTCCTAAGTGAGTGATTATTTACTTTTCAACTTTTAGAAGATTTTCTTGAAATATTAGCCGCCTTTGAGGCACTGGATAAACATTCAACTTATCGTCCTCACCTTCCCACATATGATATTTACACTAAAAATAGTAGCAATATTTTCTTGAGCCGATGCTCCCTGCGAGAGGCACTGAGGAAATCTCGAAATATATTGGCTAGCAGCTATACCAAATGTATATGTTTTCACATGCACAAAGAAATGTATGGTAAGATGTAAAAGTGAGTTTGAGGAGGGAGTTGCTCCAAGCTTCTACGGGTTGATAGCCTTGTCAGGTCTACTTAATGAAAGGCCATGTGTTGTCCGCAACCTTCTTGTGAACAAATGAACAGCCAAAACATAGAAGACGTGAACAACATGCTACGTACGGGGTGACACAAATGAGAGGGCTCGATGCTGACGAGACAGTAGTTCGTGGTTGGTGGTTCCATGGCTAACGAGGAGAGCATGCGCCAATAAACCAAAGTGAAAGATTACGTCAGTAAGCTTCACAAGAAATAACTGAACGATTCTAGCTAGTGCCTGTAAACTATAGTCTGATATCCGGTCTAGTACAAATTTAAGGCAGAAGAATGTCTATCAGTATTGTTTAGCAAGAAAGCTTACATTCACATGCCTTTCGTCGTTTCTTTTTTCAGTCAGCCAAAATCCACATATTTTCGGCCATCATCTGCATGTTGGACAGATGGACCTGATAAATATGCTCGTATTTTAAATAAATCACAAAACTGGAATAGCTCAGATGGCTAGAGCGTGTGGCTGTTAACCACAAGCTCGGAGGTTCGAGCACTCCTTCTAGCGCAATTTTTATTTTTTTATTTTTTTACTTTCTTTTTGCAAATTCTCACCATTGCACTTTTGTTTTTATATATAGAGAAATTCATACCGTTGCTCTTTCTCTTTTTTGTACATTCCCACCATTGCTCACTGGCTTTTTTTGGAAATTCCCACGATCCGGGATTCTTTCTTCCATTCTCTTCCATTCGTCGACCGTAACGTTGAATTTTTTGCAAATTCTCACCATTGCACTTTTGTTTTTATATATAGAGAAATTCAT
This sequence comes from Aegilops umbellulata, assembly GCA_032464435.1. Lineage (NCBI taxonomy): Eukaryota > Viridiplantae > Streptophyta > Magnoliopsida > Poales > Poaceae > Aegilops > Aegilops umbellulata. Next base: position 617,212,010 of record CP136058.1, on the reverse strand, counting down.
ACCATTGCTCTTTCTCTTTTTTGTACATTCCCACCATTGCTCACTGGCTTTTTTTTGGAAATTCCCACGATCCGGGGTTCTTTCTTCCATTCTCTTCCATTCGTCGACCGTAACGTTAAATGCATAGCATGGATTAGGGCTGTATTCCGTTGCATTTTTTATTTTTTATTTTTTTGCAAATTCTCACCATTCACTTTTATTTTTATATATAAAAATAAATTCATACGATTGCTCTTTTTCTTTTTTGTACATTCCCACCATTGCTCAGGCTTTTTTCTGGAAATTCAATGATTCAGAGTTCTTTCTTCCATTGTCGACTGTAACATTGCATGCATAGCATGGATCAGGGGTGTATCCCATTGCATTTGAAAGAGGTCAGTATTTCTGGTACGCTGATCGGCGATTAACCTGACACGTGTTGTTAGATCTCTATACGTACTACACATTACCTTCTCAAGCTGCCGTCTCATTTCTCTCTGTTTGCCAAAAAAGCATGCACTTCTTCCAGTCCATCAGACATTATATAAACGTCCATCTAACTAACAATGTATAACTGCATGAAGTTTAAATTCATACACATCAAAAAAAAAGAAAGAAAGCAAGAAATCTAGATTCACTCGACGTCACCCACGGTTATATATACAGGTGGCAATTTTTATTTTTTTATTTTTTTACTTTCTTTTTGCAAATTCTCACCATTGCACTTTTGTTTTTATATATAGAGAAATTCATACCGTTGCTCTTTCTCTTTTTTGTACATTCCCACCATTGCTCACTGGCTTTTTTTGGAAATTCCCACGATCCGGGATTCTTTCTTCCATTCTCTTCCATTCGTCGACCGTAACGTTGAATTTTTTGCAAATTCTCACCATTGCACTTTTGTTTTTATATATAGAGAAATTCATACCATTGCTCTTTCTCTTTTTTGTACATTCCCACCATTGCTCACTGGCTTTTTTTTGGAAATTCCCACGATCCGGGGTTCTTTCTTCCATTCTCTTCCATTCGTCGACCGTAACGTTAAATGCATAGCATGGATTAGGGCTGTATTCCGTTGCATTTTTTATTTTTTATTTTTTTGCAAATTCTCACCATTCACTTTTATTTTTATATATAAAAATAAATTCATACGATTGCTCTTTTTCTTTTTTGTACATTCCCACCATTGCTCAGGCTTTTTTCTGGAAATTCAATGATTCAGAGTTCTTTCTTCCATTGTCGACTGTAACATTGCATGCATAGCATGGATCAGGGGTGTATCCCATTGCATTTGAAAGAGGTCAGTATTTCTGGTACGCTGATCGGCGATTAACCTGACACGTGTTGTTAGATCTCTATACGTACTACACATTACCTTCTCAAGCTGCCGTCTCATTTCTCTCTGTTTGCCAAAAAAGCATGCACTTCTTCCAGTCCATCAGACATTATATAAACGTCCATCTAACTAACAATGTATAACTGCATGAAGTTTAAATTCATACACATCAAAAAAAAAGAAAGAAAGCAAGAAATCTAGATTCACTCGACGTCACCCACGGTTATATATACAGGTGGCAATTTTTATTTTTTTATTTTTTTACTTTCTTTTTGCAAATTCTCACCATTGCACTTTTGTTTTTATATATAGAGAAATTCATACCGTTGCTCTTTCTCTTTTTTGTACATTCCCACCATTGCTCACTGGCTTTTTTTTGGAAATTCCCACGATCCGGGATTCTTTCTTCCATTCTCTTCCATTCGTCGACCGTAACGTTGAATTTTTTGCAAATTCTCACCATTGCACTTTTGTTTTTATATATAGAGAAATTCATACCATTGCTCTTTCTCTTTTTTGTACATTCCCACCATTGCTCACTGGCTTTTTTTTGGAAATTCCCACGATCCGGGGTTCTTTCTTCCATTCTCTTCCATTCGTCGACCGTAACGTTAAATGCATAGCATGGATTAGGGCTGTATTCCGTTGCATTTTTTATTTTTTATTTTTTTGCAAATTCTCACCATTCACTTTTATTTTTATATATAAAAATAAATTCATACGATTGCTCTTTTTCTTTTTTGTACATTCCCACCATTGCTCAGGCTTTTTTCTGGAAATTCAATGATTCAGAGTTCTTTCTTCCATTGTCGACTGTAACATTGCATGCATAGCATGGATCAGGGGTGTATCCCATTGCATTTGAAAGAGGTCAGTATTTCTGGTACGCTGATCGGCGATTAACCTGACACGTGTTGTTAGATCTCTATACGTACTACACATTACCTTCTCAAGCTGCCGTCTCATTTCTCTCTGTTTGCCAAAAAAGCATGCACTTCTTCCAGTCCATCAGACATTATATAAACGTCCATCTAACTAACAATGTATAACTGCATGAAGTTTAAATTCATACACATCAAAAAAAAAGAAAGAAAGCAAGAAATCTAGATTCACTCGACGTCACCCACGGTTATATATACAGGTGTACAACAAACCACCCACATCGATAGCATTTCAACATCGCGGTGCAGAGGCATCTACTGGAGAACCCGCCATCTCATGGGCATTGGTCCAAACCTATTCATCTCCAGCCAACCATGGTACCAAAATGGCGGCGGCACCGGCCACCTGCCATCCAAAGTTTAATTTCCACATTGTATCGTAAGTCGGATGTCTAATAGAACAATCACAAACAACTAAAAGTTTCACCAAGAAACAGAAAGAATCCATCCTACCGGTTTTGGTTTTTCGTCTCATATTGCCCTTCGTCCAGTCTGTGAACGGCCTCGCTGGTCTTCCTCCTGTTGCCCGATGAGGTTCTTACAGTGTGGTTAAGCTCTCCTTGAATAACTTACCATTGCACTCCATCTGTAAACTAATATAAAATTGTTTAGATCACTCTAGTGATCTAACTGATCTTATATTACTTTACAGTGGGAGTACTCTTTAAAGCAAGTAGCAGAGAGAGAGAAGGAAAAGCATACCGTTCCAACTCGAGCCCAAACAGATGCAGGACTTCACAGATTTGCTTGCAAGGCAGGAAAGGAGTTCCACTGGGCCTTCCACTGTAAAAGTTCATGCCGACGAGGCTTCCATTTAAAAAGTTAATTAGGGGCACCAATCCCAATCTGTTACAAGAAAACATCAGTCGTAGAGTACATACGGTTAGCGGGATAGTGGATGCATCCAGAGGAGGGCAAGGTGACCGCCTCATCGGAGTCTGATGCAATGTCACTATCTACATAAACCGCCGTGTAGAAAAGAGGCGACATAAATTCACCTTCTCGATTTTACAGTCTGACAGCCTAAGGTCAATGCAACCAAATGTGCTACTCCTGTCCAGGTCTTTGCGACCAAGTATAGGTTCGCCCATCGAGGCACATAACAGTCCTTTGGGTTCACGCCCGATAGCTACCACGCTTCTAGGCAAGGACTCTGGATAAGCCTCAAGTTCTTCTGGCAGACCCTTGCGTAAACCCTTAACAGTCACAATGGCGACGTTATACCCTGAATGGTATGATTCCAGTGTCCCATTCAATCGTTGATTCAGAGGGAGAAACACCTCGATCTGCAAGTCAAAAGTGAGCTTAATGGCTAAACCATATATCTGACTGAAAACCAAGGCGAAACGATTAGGAGCACGGACCCTCATATTCTCATCAATCGTGTCTGTAGCCTCACAGGTTCTAACCAAACTGGCTGAAGTCACAATGACAGTGCGTGTGCCCCCGTTTGTGAAAGGAAACTTTACAAGGAAGCATGTGCATACGAGTAACCTCATGCCGTTTCCTACACATGATATAAGTTTGATCATTAGCATGAAAGGTTAGTACTACGAAAAGGTAACAATTGATTTGGCTTTTAAAAATCACCGTTGAATGAAACAAGTGAGACAACACGCCGGGATATGGTTTCAACTATCTTCTTACGAAGCCTCTGCCAGGCATTCTTCCCACTACCAAATGCATTATAGTACCCTTTATAACCTCTCCAAGCATGTAAACAACCAAAAACATCGTCGAATGTCCTAACCAAGCGCCCATTCACTTTTCAACAAAAAAGGTAAATGAGTAGTTACAATAGCTATAAGAAAATGCACAATGAATAAGCCGGAGATATGAAAAGCAACAACATACATTCCAGCATAAGTGGTTCTGGCTTGGGATAACCCATGGATTCTATCCAGTTCCAAGTATCCATGAATCCTGATGCAAAGAGGTGATCAATATTGGTACTCAGATGTGCCACGCAATGATCAATAGCTAATGCTTAGGATGATGGCTTGTACTAGTATAGTTCACACCTGAAGGTATTATTCTTGAAGCACCTGGAGGAGGTACATAAGATCCCTGTCTGCTATTGTTGGTTTTCCACGTTGAGAAACCTAAAATGGATATGAGAATCAGCACACAATTAGAACGTGCGTGACAAGCGGGAGTATATACATGGACCACATGTTAATATAATGATGATTACTATGATTAGAAGAAATGAGACATTGACGATGCACAATATAGGGTCTCAAGTGATTTTGAAATGTTCACCTGCACTGCTATAAGGTGTCATTCTGCCTCGAAGTTTTCCCCAAGGACTGCATTAGAACACAGCAGAGTCGTTATTATGATAAACAAATACACACAAGTACTGGCCTCGAAACAAGCAGTCGATAGACGATGTAACCAATGTGGAAAAGGAAACAAGGTTGAAAAAAGAAATGCAAAACAGGCCATAAAAACCATACAACAAAAGAAGAAAGGATTAGCAGATTCAGATGCTACGTATGAGTTACGTTGTCCACATTTTATTTTGAACAACATATTTTAACACTTCTCACTTAGACAGATAGAGTAGCTTCAGCACCGAAGCAAGCAAAATAAATCAGTAACAAGGAAAGTGGTAGGTAGACTTAAAATACGGTTTCAAATAATAGGCTTCGTAGCAGCATGAAGAAGCATCAGCTCAGGGATGGTACTTTAAGTCTATTTTGCGGAGACACGGCAAAACGCATCAAAAAGCCAAAACAATTTGGGGGCATGGAGGGCATCTAATGTATTTTGAAAAAATGCAGCAAGTTAACAATAATATTATATGGTTGAGATACTTATCTCTTGATTTCCATAAGTAGCATCGTGGTGCCGCATCTAGTCACATCATAAGACAACTAGCTGCTTGTGCCGGCAACGCCGCTGCCCCTAGATAACATTCCTCCCTTTCCCCTTCCTTACCAAATCAACAAGCGGCAACCAGCAAACAAGCAGTCGGTGCACAATATTCAAGTTAGTAAGCAAGTATCGACATCTCAAGATTGGAGAACGAAGTACATAGGGGAAATGACAGCTGGATTGGTTAGCTTGCAGGCAAGTTGACAGCATGCAGGAGAATGTGGCCCAGAATCAGAGGCGGCGTTACTCACTCAAGGATTATGTGGGCCTTTTCCATTAGTGGGACAGCCACTGCTAAAATTTACATGGGCTGAACCAGAAGTATTTATAGCTGGTTGTACATGGGAGAGCATGTCAAAAAACATTGTTTTGTTGTTTTCTTCTTCCATTGCTAAGGAAATGTCTAACAAGGGTGAATTTGAACAGGAGAAGAGGGCAGGAGGCTTGAAATCAATATAGATAAGCTAGTTGGGGAAGTTTGTTCACAATATTGCTCATAATAAATACTAGAAGCGAAGAAGGCATACCCGAGTATCTCATATTGTTCCAAGCGTTGACGAAGCAATATCCATGGTAGAAACAAAGGCTTTCCTGTATCACTATCGAAACAAATGTTCATCCCAACAAAATTCCCAGCAAGATCAATAATTGGGCCTCCAAGTCCAGCCTAGAACAAGTTGAAGGGTGCACATAGTCACACATTAGACCGCCGATAACATAATCGGGTTATCATTTCAACCTTCAAATTCTCTGACATGCCAAAAAGGAAAGGAAAAAACGAGCTAGTTGTTTTGGAGCCAACCCCGCGAGCGAGTGGCTCCCGCAACTAGGGTTCCGCACCCGCCCGCCGCCGCCGCCGGTGGCCACCGGCCTCGCGCGCTCTGCCTCCCTCTCCTCCTCCCCGCGCTCCCGTCCGCCCGCTCCTGCCCCCCCCCCCCCCCCGCGGGCGACGGCGGGCCCCTGCTGCTCCTCTCCTCGCCCCCCCCTCCCCGTCCATCTCCCTCCCTGCCGCCGCCGGCTGCCAGCCTCACGATGGCGGCGGTGCAGCTCCGCCGCTGCGGTATGGCTCGGCGGCGGGAGTCCAGCGAGCTTCGTGGTCCTTGGTGCGGCGGCACGGCCGTTGGCCGCGGGGCGGCGTGGCGGTGCGGGTGGCCGGCGGCGCCCACGCGGCCCAGATCTGGGCCCTTTCGGGCTCCATCTGGGCTAGGGCGGGCCGACGACTTGGTGCGCGGTGACGCTGCTCCCTGGTTGGTGGCGAAGAGGCGGTGGTCTGCGGGCGGTGGCGGCTTCGTAGGCCGGCGAGCTGCAGCGAGATGGCAGGGGGCTATTCGAACCCTTTTGGGTCCGGCCGGGCCTCGGCGCCTGGTAAGCCCCTTGTCCGTGCGTCCGGTCGGCTCCGTGGTGGCGACGGTGGTTGTCCCCTCACGTCGGCGATGTTGCAGATGCCCCCGAGACCACTATCTCTTCTTCCGTCCACCAGGACTCGTGTCGGTGACCTTTGGGAGACGGCGAAGTTGATTCAGTGACCGTGGTGGCACATGTTGGTGGGCGGCGTGATGGGTGGTGCACTATGATTCGTCTGGGGTGCTGGTGGGGGTTTGGGTTGGGAGAAATCTCTGGTGGCTCGTCCGGCCCCGATGCGGCGACGCCTGTGGGTGCCGCCGGACCTTTCCTGAAGGGCGTCGGGTACACCCCTCCCCCCACTGCTTCCCGCATACCGAGGGAAACCCTAGGACTAGTCCGGGCAACAGCGGCGTCGTCGCCGCCTCCTTCTTGAAGGTGTTGCTTTGTACGCGGCGCTTCAGAGTGCAGGGATCGTAATAGTCATATATAAAGCAGCACTACGCTTGTTGGATCCGTTGCCCCATGCCCTTCTGCCCTACTTCTGCCGCCCAATGCCCTTCTACCCTCCATCCACTCACCTATACGGACCACCGCCGTAGCAGGTCCATGTCGCTGCATCTCGAGGGGCTGAGAGGGAGTTTGGGAGCGAGCAGAGCAAGGCGGTGTTAGACGAGCTCCATGCGCCGCAGCTCGAGGCGGAGAGAGAGAGAGAAAGAGAGAGAGAGAGAGAGAGAGAGAGAGAGAGAGAGAGAGAGAGAGAGAGAGAGAGAGAGAGAGAGAGAGAGAGAGAGAGAGAGAGAGAGAGAGAGAGAGAGTATTGATGATATTATCTGCCTGGCCGGTAGTAGACAGGTTTTCATCGTGGCATTATCCACGCGGCCATGCATCTTGCCTTGAGCGGGTCGGAAACAGTCTAGTTTGCGACTCGCTTAAGGGGGCGAGCAAGATGGACCGGCCCTCGCGCGTGAGAGGCCACAATCTGTTATTCTTTTCTTTTTTATATATTTTCTGTTTTGGTTTTTTGCTTTATTTTTGCACTTTTGTTTATACTTTTAAACATTCTTGATATATATTACAAAAATTCTCCACAAAAACAATTTGCAAAATGCTGAACAGGTACTTGAAAAAATGTTAATCAAGCATTCCAAAAGTATTGAACAAGTATTTGAAAAAATGTTATTCAAGCATTCAGAAAATGTTGAACAAGTATTTAAAAATGTAAAATAAGTATTTTGAAAATGTTAATCAAGCATTCAGAAAATGTTGAACATGTATTTGAAAAATGTAAATCAAGCATTGAATGTTGAACAACTATAGAAAAATTGTTGATCATGCATTAAAAAATGGTGTTTTTTATCATGTATATAAAAATGTTAATCAAGAAATTGAAACAAAATGTTGAACAAGTATTTGAAAGATATTAATCAAGCATTTGGGAAATGTTAAATGTGTATAGAGAAAATATTGACCCTGTATCAAAAAATGATGAAAAATTTGATAATCTATATAAAAATGTTAATCAAGCATTTGAAAAAATGTTGAACAAATATTTGAATAATTTTAATCAAGCGATTGGAAAATTTAAAATGTGTATAGAAATTTTTTTGACCAAATATTAAAAAATGCTAATCATTTTATTTTAAAACTATTAATCAAGCATCTGAAAAAGATTAAATGTGTGTATAGGAAAAATGTTGACCTAGTATTCAAAAAAAATCTTATATTTTATATTTTGTAATCAAGTAGGAGTATTTAAAAATGAAAAAATATGTATTCAAAAAAGTGTTGATCGTGTATTTGAAAAATATTATATTTATATTGGAAAATTTTAATGTATATTATAAAATGTTGTTGGCATATACAAAAAATATAGAACAAAACCAAAGAAAATAAAAAAGAAAAAAAATAAATCAAAGAGAAGGAAAAAACCCATAGAAGCAAATGCAAAAATTATGAAAAACAATGAAAACATAGAAAGGAATAAATAAAAACCGAAGAAAGAAAAAGAAAAAATCCAATGAAAATAAGAAAGGAAACAAATAAAAACAAGGAAAAACATCAAAACCGGTGAATACCAGGAAAGCAAGGAAGAAAATCGATGAAAAAAGCAAAGAAAACAGAAAGGAAGGAAAAACAGTGAAAGAGGAAGATAACAGAAAGAAAAACGAAAAAGAAACGATTTCTTAAAAAAAACCGGAATGTACCAACCCACCGAGCACGGCGAACGAACCAGTGATGAAAAAAAAAAGATATAACTGGGCCGATCCAGTTCCTACAGCACGGGGCAAAAAGCTCCAGCGAGTCTAAAGGACACTCGCTTAATGCGAGATATGGCGGTCGTGCGTTTTTTATCGTTTCGCATAGAGAACACAACCAGACGACCGATCTTAACTGCGCAGGCCCCTTTATCACTTCTATAACTGGAGTACTGGACGCTGGTCAAGAAGAACGTTCTGGATGCTTCCAGCCTGAGTTTTTACCGGTTTTGAGAACCTTCTAGTCGGTTTCCAAACAGGGGTTTCCAATTTTCTTCTCAGTTTTGTTCCGTTTCATATTTCTTTCATGTTCTTTCTAAAAAGCACAAATTTATTTTTTTTCAATATTTTCTAATTTTTTTTGTAATTTAGAAAAACATGTTTTCAGAAAGTGTTTGTGTTTCCCAAAAAGCATTTTGGATTATAAAATGTACACAAATTTTAAATGTTGTTTTGAATTTTTTTAAATTGTTCACGCTTTCAAAAATATTAACAGTTTTTAAACAATATTTTGGAATTTCAAAATTTCTTTGTATTTCTTCGAAAAATGTTCATAAGTTTTTAAACACTGTTAACTTTTTTGAAAAAATGCTCACGAGACGCGCTATAGTAAACCGCTGCTATAGTGAACCGGTACAGTGAAACACGCAGTGCCGTGAACCGCTATAATACCTCGTGGTACAGTTTGCAACCCACTGAACCGGAGCATAATAAGAATATGAAGACCCGAGAAGACAGATGGATCACCCCCAATGCATCATATGGAGCTCGGGGCAAGCTAAAAGTGCAAGAATCACATTGAGTGGATCTAGTCGAAACAAGTGACCAACAATCACTAGTAGAAAAAGGGTCAAATGTGAAGCTCAATAGTGCCGGTTTGAATTTGAGCCGGCACTAATGTGTACATTAGTGCCGGTTCGTGGCGGCGATCAATAGTACCGGTTCGTGGCGAACCTTTAGTACTGGTTCATGCCAAGAACCGGTACTAAAGAGGCTGTGGGAGCCTGCGGTTAGACTATGGCCCCACCATCACCATTTAGTGCCAGTTCGTACCACGAACCGGTACTAATGAGGTTATGGCAAGCTATTTTTAGTCCCACCTCGCTCCCCTAACAAGCCTTTTACCACCTTAAATATGTTATTTCTCAAACTACCACAAGCACTTGGTCTTCATTGAACTCTATGTGTAGAATTTGTGGTCGCAATATGAGTCTTCATCGGTTTATAAATCGTTGATGATTCATATTAACAATTCAGATTGTACACACAAAGATCATTGATGATCAAAGTGTTTTTGATGTTATAAGATCATATTGACAATTTAGACTGTAAAGAAATATAAGATCATGATCTAAATGCTCTTATATTTTTTGCGTTCAGTATGCACCATCCAAAGCGACGCCATCAACTTTCAACCGTTTATGCCTTCATTTGCTATTTTTCATGCATTTAATGATTTGTTTTGAGAACTAAATGACCTGGAAATTGAAAAGCACTACAAATGAACTCTGAAAAAGTTGAAACTTGGCATGGTATCATCATTTCACCCACATATCATGTTTAAAAAAGTAGAGAGGGTTACGACAAAAACTGGATGCACTTCGTTTACAAACTGGACAATCTCTTTCGAAGTATTCGGGTTTATGACGAAATTAAACTCATCTGTTACAAAGGCATTTCATTTTTTTAAACTTATTACAACTCCAGACTTTTTATGCATTCAGTATGCACCATTCAACTGCTAGGCGGCAGGAGCTCTTTAGTACCGGTTCCAACTGCTAGGCGGGAGGAGCTCTTTAGTACCGGTTCGTGGCAAACCTTTAGCACCGGTTCGTGCCGCGAACTGGTACTAATGAGGTTGTGTCAGGTAAGGCTAGAGCCCCACGAGCACTTTTAGTACCGGTTCATGGCATGAACCAGTACTACAGTTTCTTAGTAAGCTGTTTTTTAGTCCCACCTCGCGAAGAGGGAGGGACTAGGAGCGGTTTATAAGCCCTGAGTGCAGAGACGATGAAGAAAAGACTCAATGCTCACGTTGCTTAGCTTCAAGCCTTCAGAATATGGTAAACTGCACGGAACTATGTGCAGTGCAGTTTACACTATTCCGAAAGGCTTGAAGCTAATTAACGAGCATTGCACCTCTTTTTTATTTTTAATAACTTATTACAACTCCGGACTTCTTCTATTATGGCAAAAACTAGTTGCACGTGGCATTTCATTTTTTAAAACTTTGGTTATAATCCAGACTTTGACCATCACGTTTTGCAGAAAAGAAAAAATAGCAGGAAAGAAAAAATAGCAGAAAAGAAAAAAAAACTATAGCCGAAAAGAAAAAAACTATATAAAAAAACTACTCAGAAATAAGTAGAAGAAAATAAATATAGCAGAAAAGAAAAAACTACTCAGAAATAAATAAAGAAAAAATAAAGCAGAAAAGAAAAAAAAATTATATTTGCTATTTTTCAATCGTTTACAAAATGACCGTGAAATTGAAAATCACTACAAAATGAACTCTGAAAATGTTGAATTTTGGCAAACTAGATGAAAAACTACTCACAAATAAATAGAAGAAAATAAATATAACAGAAAAGAAAAAACTATAAAAAAAACTACGTAGAAATAAATTGAAGAAAATAAAACAGAAAAGAAAAAAACTATAAAAAATTTGGGGCGCTGCCCTGTGGGCCTGCTAGGCCACGGGCGTGCAATTACAGGCCCTAAAGGCCCAACAGACTCACAGGGCAGCGCGCAGAAGTTAGGCCCACAAGCCTACTATATAGAGGACTTCAAAGAGGTAGGCGCAGCTGGGTTTATAAACCAGTGCGGCTGCCCTTCACCCGGCGGGGTGGGACTAAACTTTGGCACTGTGGGGTGGCAGCGCGATGCCTTTAGTACCGGTCCGGTACTAAAGACCCAACCGGTACTAAAGGCCTCTCCTATATATACAACACTTACGGAAATTTCAGTTATATCTCCCCACTTCGTCTCCAACCTCTCGCGACATCGCCGCGCGCCGCTCGATCCGGTTGTCGCCGCCCGTCGCCCGTCGTCCGCCCGTCGCCCGTCGCCCGCCGTCCATCGTCGTCACGCCGCGGTCCGGCCCGTACGTCTCTCTCGCTCTCGCGTACCCGCGCCGCGCGCGCACCCGGCCCGCACGTACGCCGCCGCCCTCGCCCCGTACGCCGGCGCCCCCGCTCGTACGTACGGGGCGGCGGCGTACGGGGCCGCGCACTGCAGTGTATACGTACACAGACACAGATACACAATACACACATATATATACACACACATATATACATACACACACATACACACATATATAAAATTGTCGAACTAGTTTATTTAGGTATTTGAGATATCAACTAGTTGAATAATTAATATAACTAGTTTATTTTTAGTAAGAAAATTGTCGAACTAGTTTATTTAGGTATTTGAAATTTGAACTAATTGAATTATTAATATAACTAGTTTATTTTTAGTAAGAAAATTGTCGTATCTAAGATTTGATGATCTAATTAAAATATTATTTGTTAATGAGTTTTTCTGTTTATTTAATTTTTTATATATATTGAGTTTATATAAATATTAGATTAATGTCGAATGTTAGATGAATTAGATAAAAAAGTTAAATATATAGTAATGTCAATTGTTAGAGATGAATATATTTAGATATATTAATGTCATATGTTAGATGAATATATATTTGAATTGGCTAGATATTAATTAATGTTAGATAGTAATAAGTGTTTAATGTTTCACCTATATCAACATAGGAAATGTCATCTGACGACGAAAAAGATTTTATTATGTGCGAACTCTGTGAAGACCAGCGCGGCCTGTGCGACAGAAATTTCCTTGTTGATGGTAGGCGCTTCATCATCAAGCTGAATGAGACATTCGAAGTGGATACAGTAAGTCACAACGGCAATTATTATTTGAATGCAAAACTTATGCTTCATTTGCTTCAACTTATAATTTTAAAGCATGACTTATGCTTCATTTGCTTCAATTTATAATTTTAAATTTTCACTATTCTATTAGCGCATCCCCTGCCATGCAAGAATTTTTGTCTTGGATAAGATAGGTTTTAGTGCTATAGATGATATGGAGGTAGAGAGAGTTTATTTAAAGACCGAGCATGGGTATACTTTCAACGTTAAATTATATAATGGAGACACATACACCCATTTTGAATGCAAAACTTGGCAAGCACTATGCAAGGCTTATGCATTTGAGCCTGATATGGTTATCACCTTTGATATTCGTCCGGAAGATGATATTGAAGGTAATATAGACATCTGGGTCGATGTGCAAACGCCTCCAGTTCTACCATTATGTGAGTTTTTCTCAACCATGCATGCATATGTTTATGTCTTTGATACAGTTTATTCAAAAATAGTTGACAACTAATTTGTATTGTCAGCTTATTTCGGTTCAAGCAAACATGTCCGTCGCTTGGTAGACAGGACCTACTACTGCCCCGGGGCACAACTAAACCGCGAGGAGATAAGTCATTATGTTTCATGGCTTGAGGATCTTAATACTGTCAAGACAATTTTTTTTCCTGAACTTAGAAATGTTAGTACTCAAAACGTGCGACCAATGGTGATCGTATTGAACTACCGTCACATCTATTATCGAAAGATGGTAAGATTTTTACTATTTGTCCTTAATTAGTGCATCTTTTGCATACATTACTTTTGAAGCTAAACTTTCATTGCTTAGTATATTAATTACTATACGATGTTCTTCAACAGGGACTTCCGATGACAGTTGTGCCTCAGTGGATCGAGACAAAAGGTCGCATGTCAATGGTTAGCTTACGACCAAGATTTCCTACATTGCATATGAGTGCATTCAGGATTTCTGAAAGCGAAGAATGCTTAATAGTGAAAGATTGGAGCAAAATTGTTAACGATTGCAGAGAAGTACTTGTTGGAAATATGCCCTATAGGCAATAATAAATAAGTTATTATTATATTTCCTTGTTCATGATAATCGTTTATTATCCATGCTATAATTGTATTGATAGGAAACTCAGATACATGTGTGGATACATAGACAACTCCATGTCCCTAGTAAGCCTCTAGTTGACTAGCTCGTTGATCAATAGATGGTTACGGTTTCCTGACCATGGACATTGGATGTCGTTGATAACGGGATCACATCATTAGGAGAATCATGTGATGGACAAGACCCAATCCTAAGCCTAGCACAAAGATCGTGTAGTTCGTATGCTAAAGCTTTTCTAATGTCAAGTATCATTTCCTTAGACCATGAGATTGTGCAACTCCCGGATACCGTAGGAATACTTTGGGTGTGCCAAACATCACAACGTAACTGGGTGGCTATAAAGGTACACTACAGGTATCTCCGAAAGTGTCTGTTGGGTTGGCACGAATCGAGACTGGGATTTGTCACTCCGTATGACGGAGAGGTATCTCTGGGCCCACTCGGTAGGACATCATCATAATGTGCACAATGTGATCAAGGAGTTGATCACGGGATGATGTGTTACGGAACGAGTAAAGAGACTTGCCGGTAACGAGATTGAACAAGGTATAGGGATACCGACGATCGAATCTCGGGCAAGAACAATACCGCTAGATAAAGGGAATTGAATACGGGATTGATCGAATCCTCGACATCGTGGTTCATCCGATGAGATCATCGTGGAACATGTGGGAGCCAACATGGGTATCCAGATCCCGCTGTTGGTTATTGACCGGAGAACGTCTCGGTCATGTCTGCATGTCTCCCGAACCCGTAGGGTCTACACACATAAGGTTCGATGACGCTAGGGTTATTAAGGAAGTTCGTATGTGGTTACCGAATATTGTTCGGAGTCCCGGATGAGACCCGGACGTCACGAGGAGTTCTGGAATGGTCCGTAGGTAAAGATTTATATATAGGAAGTATGGTTTTGGCCACCGGAAGTGTTCTGGGCATCACCAGTAGTGTACCGGGACCACCGGAGGTGTACGGGGGTCCACCAAGTGGGGCCACAAGCCCCGGAGGCTTGCATGGGCTAAGAGTGGTTAGGGACCAGCCCCTGAGTGGGCTGGTGCACCTCCCACAAGGCTAAAGGCGTAGCCAAGAGGAGAAGGGGGAAACCCTAGGCATAGATGGGCCTAAGGCCCACCCTAGGGCGCGCCCCCCTCTCTCCCCCTCTTGGCCGCCCCCCTTTTCCCATCTAGGGCTGCCGCCCCTCTAGGGGTGGGAACCCTAGAGGGGGCACACCCTCCTCCCCTCCTCCTATAAATAGTGAGGCCTAGGGGCTGCCCATAACGCGATTTGATCTCTCCCTGTTGGTGCAGCCCTGCCTCTCTCCTCCTCATATCTCGTAGTGCTTGGCGAAGCCCTGTTGGATCACCACGCTCCTCCACCACCACCACGCCGTTGTGTTGCTGCTGGATGGAGTCTTCCTCAACCTCTCCCTCTCTCCTCGCTGGATCAAGGCATGGGAGACGTCACCGGGCTGTACGTGTGTTGAACGCGGAGGTGCCGTCCGTTCGGCACTAGGATCATCGGTGATTTGGATCACGGCGAGTACGACTCCATCAACCCCGTTCACTTGAACGCTTCCGCTTAGAGATCTACAAGGGTATGTAGATGCACTCTCCTTCCCCTCGTTGCTGGTTTCTCCATAGATAGATCTTGGTGATACGTAGGAAAATTTTGAATTTCTGCTACGTTCCCCTACAGTGGCATCATGAGTTAGGTCTATTGCGTAGATTCTATGCACGAGTAGAACACAAAGTAGTTGTGGGCGTTGATTTTGTTCAATATGCTTACCGTTACTAGTCCAATCTTGTTTCGACGGTATTGTGGGATGAAGCGGCCCGGACCAACCTTACACGTACGCTTACGTGAGATCGGTTCCACCGACTGACATGCACTAGTTGCATAAGGTGGCTGGCGGGTGTCTGTCTCTCCCACTTTAGTCGGAACGGATTCGATGAAAAGGGTCCTTATGAAGGGTAAATAGCAATTGGCATATCACGTTGTGGTTTTGCGTAGATAAGAAACGTTCTTGCTAGAAAGCCATAGCAGCCACGTAAAACATGCAAACAACAATTAGAGGACGTCTAACTTGTTTTTGCAGGGTATGCTATGTGATGTGATATGGCCAAAGGATGTGATGTATGATATATGTGATGTATGAGATGATCATGTTCTTGTAATAGGAATCACGACTTGCATGTCGATGAGTATGACAACCGGGAGGAGCCATAGGAGTTGTCTTTAATTTATTTATGACCTGCGTGTCAACTAAACGTCATGTAATTACTTTACTTTATTGCTAACCGTTAGCCATAGTAGTAGAAGTAATAGTTGGCGAGACAACTTCACGAAGACACGATGATGGAGATCATGATGATGGAGATCTAAACAGTAGAACTGAAGCGCGAGATATAATTTGCGAAGACCCTTTTTGACTATGTTCCTAGAGAAAATTTAGTTGAAAGTTGATAGTAGCAATTATGCGGACTAGGTCCGTAAACCGAGGATTGTCCTCGTTGCTTCGTAGAAGGCTTATGTCCTTAATGCACCGCTCAGTGTGCTGAACCTCGAGCGTCATCTGTGGATGTTGCGAACATCTGGCATACACGTTTTGATAACTACGTGATAGTCAGTTGAACGGTTTAGAGTTGAGGCACCAAAGACAATTTTAGAAATGTCGCGGAACATGTGAGATGTTTCGAGGGCTGAAATTGGGATTTCAGGCTTGTGCCCACGTCAAGAGGTATAATACCTCCGACGATTTTCTTAGCCTGCAAACTAAGGGAGAAAAGCTCAATCGTTGAGCTTGTACTCAGATTGTCTGGGTACGACGATCACTTGAATCGAGTGGGAATTATCTTCCAGATGAGATAGTGATGGTTCTCCAAAGTCACTGCCACCAAGCCACTAGAGCTTCGTGATGAACTATAACATATCAGGGATGGATATGATGATCCTTGAAATATTCGAGATGTTTGACACCGCAAAAGTAGAAATCAAGAAGGAGCATCAATTATTGATGGTTAGTGAAACCACTAGTTTCAAGAAGGGCAAGGGCTGAACCCAAACCCGAGACTAAGTGCTTCTGTAATGAGGGGAACAGCTACTGGAGCAGAATTACCCTAGATACTTGGTAGATGAGAAGGCTGTCGATAGAAGTATATTGGATATACATTATGTTAATGTGTACTTTACTAGTACTCCTAGTAGCACCAGGGTATTAGATACCGGTTCAGTTGCTAAGTGTTAGTAACTTGAAATAAAAGCTACGGAATAAACGGATACTAGCTAAAGGTGAGCTGACGATATGTATTGGAAGTGTTTCCAAGGTTGATATGATCAAGCATCGCACGCTCACTCTACCATCGAGATTGGTGTTAAACCTAAATAATTGTTATTTGGTGTTTGCGTTGAGCATAGACATGATTGGATTATGTCTATCACAATACGGTTGTTCTTTAAAGAGAATAATAGTTACTCTGTTTATTTGAATAATACCTTTAATGGTCTTGCACCTAAAGGAATGGTTTATTGAATCTTGATCGTAGTGATACACATTTTCATGCCAAAGGTATAAGATAGTAATGATAGTACCACTTACTTGTGGCACTGCTATGAAAGTCATATTGGTATAAAACGCATGAAGAAGCACCATGTTGATGGATCTTTGGACTCACTCGTTTTGAAAAGTTTGAGACATGCGAACCATGTCTGTTGGTGTATACGCATGAAGAAACTCCATGCAGATGGATCGTTTGGACTCACTTGATTTGGAATCACTTGAGATATGCAAATCTTACCACATGGGCAAGATGACTGAAAAGCCTCGTTTTCAGTAAGATGGAACAAGATAGCAACTTGTTGGAAGTAACACGTTTTGATGTGTGAGGCCCAATGAGTGCTGAGGCATGCAATGAATAACGTTATGTTCTTACTTCACAGATGATTCGAGTAGATGTTGAGTACATCTACTTGATGAAACACAAGTCTGAATTATTGAATGGTTCAAGTAATTTCAGAGTGAAGTTGAAGATTATCGTGACAAGAGGATAAAATGTCTATGATACGATCATAGAGACGAATATCTGAGTTATGAGTTTGGCACACAATTAAGACATTGTGGAAATTGTTTCACGATTAATACCGCCTGGAACACCATAGTGTGATGGTGTGTCCGAACATCATAGTTGCACCCCATGGGATATGGTGCATACCATGATGTCTCTTATCGAATTACCACTATCGTTCATGGGTTAGACATTAGAGACAACCGCACTCACTTGAATAGGGCACCACGTAATTCCGTTGAGACGAAACCGTTTGAACCATGGTTTGGAGAAACCTGAGTTGTCGTTTCTTAAAAGTTTGGGGCTGCAACGCTTATGTGAAAAAGTTTCAGGTTGATAAGCTCGAACCCAAAGCGGATAAATGCATCTTCATAGGACACCCAATACAGTTGGGTATACCTCCTGTCTCAGATCCGAAAGCAATAGGGATTGTTTTTTTTTGAATCAGGTCCTTTCTCGAGAAAGAGTTTCTCTCGAAAGAACTGAGTGGGAGGAAGATAGAACTTGATAAGGTTGTTGAACCTTCACTTCAGGCAGAGAGTAGCGCAAGCACAGGAAAAATGTTTCTGTGGCCCCTGCCTCAGTTGAAGAGAAAGCTAATGATGATGATCATGGAGCTTCAGATCAAGTTACTATCGAACCTCATAGGTTGACAAGGGTATGTACAACTTCTAAGTAGTAACCCTGTCTTAAAAGGTCACGTTGTTGGACAACGATGAACCTATGAGCTATGGAGAAGCGATGGTGGGCCCGGATTCCGAAAATTGGCTCGAGGCCATAAAATCCGAGAGAGGATCCATGTATGAAAACAAAGTGTAGACTTTGGAAGAACTACTTGATGGTCGTAAGGCTGTTAGGTACGTGTGGATTTTTAAAAGGAAGACGGACAATGATGGTAAGTACCACCATTATGAAGCTTGACTTGTGGCGAAGAGTTTTTCACAAGTTCAAGGAGTTGACTACGATGAGACTTTCTCACTCGTAGCGATGCTTAAGTCCGTCAGAACCATGTTAGCATAAGCTGCATTTATGAAATCTGGCAGATGGATGTCAAAACAAGTTTCCTTACCAGTTCTCGTAAGGAAAGGTTGTATGAGATACAATCAGAAAGGTTTTGTCGATCCTAAGGATGCTAAAAGGTATGCAAGCTCCAGCGATCCTTCTAAAGGACTGGAGTAAGCATCTCGGAGTTGGAATGTACGCTTTGATGAGATGATCAAAGATTTTGGGTTTATACAAAGTTTATTAGAAACTTGTATTTACAATAAAGTGAGTGGGAGCACTAAGACATTTCTGATAAGTATATGTGGATGACATATTGTTGATCCGAAATGATGTAGAATTTCTGGAAAGCATATAGGGTTATTTGAAAGGTGTTTTTCAATGGAGAACCTGGATTAAGCTACTTGAACATTGAGCATCAAGATCTATAAGGATAGATCAAAAACGCTTAATGGTACTTTCAAATGAGCACATACCTTGACATGATCTTGAAGGTGTTCAAGATGGATCAGTCAAAGAAGGAGTTCTTGCCTGAGTTGTAAGGTATGAAGTTAAGAGTTAAAGCTCGACCACGGCTGGAGAAAGAGGAAGGACGAAGGTCGTCCCCTATGCTTTTGTCATAGGCTCTATACGGTATGCCATGCTGAGTACCGTACCTGATGTGTGCCTTGCCACATGTCTGGCAAGAGGGTACAAAGGTGATCTACGAGTAGATCACCAGATAGCGGTCAAGATTATCCTTAGAGGAATAAGGATATGTTTCTCGGTTATGGAGGTGATAAAGAGTTCGACGTAAAGAGTTACGTCGATGCAAGCTTAACACCTATCCGGATAGCTCTGAGTAGAGATACCGGATTCGTATAATGGAGCAACAATTTAGAATAGCTCCAAGTAGAACAGTTATTTAAAATGGCTCCAAATTTAGCGTAGAGATTTGTGAAGTACATACGGATCTGAGTGTTGCAGACCCGTTGACTAAAACCTCTCTCACAAGCAACATGATCAAACCCAGAACTCATTGAGTGTTAATCACATAGTGATGTGAACTAGATTATGAACTCTAGTAAACTCTTTGGATGTTGGTCACATGGCGATGTGACCTGTGAATGTTAATCACATGGCGATGTGAACTAGATTATTGACTCTAGTGCAAGTGGGAGACTGTTGGAAATATGCCCTAGAGGCAATAATAAATAAGTTATTATTATATTTCCTTGTTCATGATAATCGTTTATTATCCATGCTATAATTGTATTGATAGGAAACTCAGATACATGTGCGAATACATAGCCAACTCCATGTCCCTAGTAAGCCTCTAGTTGACTAGCTCGTTGATCAATAGATGGTTACGGTTTCCTGACCATGGACATTGGATGTCATTGATAACGGAATCACATCATTAGGAGAATCATGTGATGGACAAGACCCAACCCTAAGCCTAGCACAAAGATCGTGTAGTTCGTATGCTAAAGCTTTTCTAATGTCAAGTATCATTTCCTTAGACCATGAGATTGTGCAACTCCCGGATACCGTAGGAATACTTTGGGTGTGCCAAACGTCACAACGTAACTGGGTGGCTATAAAGGTACACTACAGGTATCTCCGAAAGTGTCTGTTGGGTTGGCACGAATCGAGACTGGGATTTGTCACTCCGTGTGACGGAGAGGTATCTCTGGGCCCACTCGGTAGGACATCATCATAATGTGCACAATGTGATCAAGGAGTTGATCACGGGATGATGTGTTACGGAACGAGTAAAGAGACTTGCCGGTAACGAGATTGAACAAGGTATAGGGATACCGATGATCGAATCTCGGGCAAGAACAATACCGCTAGATAAAGGGAATTGAATACGGGATTGATCGAATCCTCGACATCGTGGTTCATCCGATAAGATCATAGTGGAACATGTGGGAGCCAACATGGGTATCCAGATCCCGCTGTTGGTTATTGACCGGAGAACGTCTCGGTCATGTCTGCATGTCTCCCGAACCCGTAGGGTCTACACACTTAAGGTTCGATGACGCTAGGATTATAAAGGAAGTTCGTATGTGGTTACTGAATATTGTTCGGAGTCCCGGATGAGATCCCGGACGTCACGAGGAGTTCCGGAATGGTCCGTAGGTAAAGATTTATATATAGGAAGTATGGTTTTGGCCACCGGAAGTGTTCTGGGCATCATCGGTAGTGTACCGGGACCACCGGAGGTGTCCGGGGGTCCACCAAGTGGGGCCACAAGCCCCGGAGGCTTGCATGGGCTAAGAGTGGTTAGGGACCAGCCCCTGAGTGGGCTGGTGCGCCTCCCACAAGGCTAAAGGCGTAGCCAAGAGGAGAAGGGGGAAACCCTAGGCACAGATGGGCCTAAGGCCCACCCTAGGGCGCGCCCCCCTCTCTCCCCCTCTTGGCCGCCCCCCCTTTTCCCATCTAGGGCTGCCGCCCCTCTAGGGGTGGGAACCCTAGAGGGGGCGCACCCTCCTCCCCTCCTCCTATAAATAGTGAGGCCTAGGGGCTGCCCATAACACGATTTGATCTCTCCCTGTTGGTGCAGCCCTGCCTCTCTCCTCCTCATATCTCGTAGTGCTTGGCGAAGCCCTGCTGGATCACCACGTTCCTCCACCACCACCACGCCGTTGTGTTGTTGCTGGATGGAGTCTTCCTCAACCTCTCCCTCTCTCCTCGCTGGATCAAGGCATGGGAGACGTCACCGGGCTGTACGTGTGTTGAACGCGGAGGTGCCGTCCGTTCGGCACTAGGATCATCGGTGATTTGGATCACGGCGAGTACGACTCCATCAACCCCGTTCACTTGAACGCTTCCTCTTAGCGATCTACAAGGGTATGTAGATGCACTCTCCTTCCCCTCGTTGCTGGTTTCTCCATAGATAGATCTTGGTGATACGTAGGAAAATTTTGAATTTCTGCTACGTTCCCCAACGGTACTAGGGGGCAGCAAGGAGAAGCGCAACCCAAGATTAGGAGACGGATTCATCTGCATGCACCAGTATGATGAATCAGGAGAGCTATACATGTTCTATGCTATTCTACCTGAGAGGGAGCAGCGGGAGTAGCTAGTTCATGCTCTTAATTAGTACTTGTCCTCTCTCATGTCCGTATTGTCCTGAACTTTGATGTTGTGATGATTATGTTGAACTCGATGATATCTTTGCTTCTGTTACAAAGTGAATGTTTCTTCTTTAAGCTAGCCAGTGTTGGTGATGATTAGATAGCGCTAATGACTATGATTAAATAGTGGTAATTAATGACGACTACGATGATTTTTAGCTAGCTAGAGTTTATTTATTTATTAATATGTGATAATGACTATTATGATGATGATGACGACGACGACTACAACTCATTATAATATAAAACAATCCTAAATTAAATTGATAACACAAATTTAATTGAAAAATAAAAAATAAAACAAAAACCCACAAACATTTAGTACCGGTTGGTGTTACCAACCGGTACTAAAGGGCTCCCGGCCCCCGGAGCTGGCTCGTGCCACGTGGTTTCCCTTTAGCACCGGTTCGTGCTGAACCGGTACTAAAGGGGGGGGGGGCTTTAGTGCCCACACTTTAGTGCCGGTTACTAAACTGGCACTAAAGGGCCTTACGAACCGGTGCTATTGCCCGGTTCTGCACTAGTGAATGCCACCAAGAAGAGCCATTGGGAGGAGAAGACATGATTGCTAGGGTATAGACCCTTGCCGGGACATCATGACCTTGGGTGAAGTCCAAACATGCACAATGAGGCGAGGATATCTCGAGAGTGATCCAAGGAAAGAGCCATGGATGGAGATTAAGGGAGATCGCCATGGTGATCGTCAAATAGAGGATCCATCTCTTCTTAATATGCATGGCTTTGCACATAAATTTGCTGGCGCATACATGATTTTCATGTTTACATACAAGATTTTTCTTCCTTGAATTTTGTCATTGCACGATTTTCCTTTCACTTAGTTGGTGCAAGTGTTTCTCATGGTCATGACATGAGCGACAAATATTTTATTCAACTTTAGCGAACATTAATAGTCCATAGATACATTTGATAAACAACAAGATTAGACAACAAAGACACAAATAACAATCCGAACAACTGATTTACCACAAACGATGCCGTATTTCCTATGCAATTGTGTTGTTTCACGCGAGAGCTTAGCTTATCCGAAGACTGTTTTATTTGCGCATGCAAGATGTACATTTTACCACATAAATCTACAAGTGTGCGTATATTTTTCATGTCTACGCGTGTGTATTTTTCTTGAATTTAATTTGGTGCCGCATGATTTTCTTTTCCTTTACCAGGTGTAGGCGTCACACCATGATGTTACAAAATAAATAGAGTATGACATATAATACATGTCCAAATCCATGTCCAAATGTGTCCGTCCATCGGATTGAAAATGTCACCATGCTAGCTAGCTGGCTAGAAAGCGCAACGACTGTCTAATCTACCTACCTTGAGCATGTTCTGTCATGCAAAAAATGGTTTCCACATAACTTACTGACCTGACAGGCACGTCCGGTCGCCGCATTCGGAAAATAGGTGTCGAGACGACGACTAGAGACGGTGTCGTGTCTACCCTTTGGGCGCCGAGAGTGTGTTCTCCCTCTGCTCTCGGTCAAGTAAGATGACCGGCTGATCATTATTAGTTTAGCGACGATAACAAGATTAGTTCTTTATTCCCCTAGCCAAATAAAGCCGCCGCGGACTCCGTTTTGCGAGTAAATGACACTAGCTAGAGGTCACAAAACTTGTGCAGTGAGTGCACTTTAGTCACGCTCGCTTGAAAGTCAGAATATTAGATCACACAACTCAAGTTTTCGGTCCATATGGATCATACCTTAAGTTCGGTTGCATATAGATCACAACCGGAAAACTAGAACGCCCGCCATGGCATCGATCCGTGGCCAGGTCGTTTTGATTCGCCGTTTGCTACATGGAGGGAAGGTGTCAAAAAGTGGGTATATATAGGGCCACCCATGAAGGGGTAAGTGAGAAGGGAAAGATACATGGGCCCATACCCTAAATCACTGCATTTAGGCATGCCAGAAGTTCTGGGGCTACCCAGAGGATCCGGGGACCAGATGTTCCAGGGTAGAATTCATGATAGTTCTGGGATGTTTATAAGGTTTGCAAGTGTTGGCGCAGGTGAGGCCGAAAGTTGTCCAAAAGTTTCGGGCATGTTCCAGGATTTCCAAAAGGTTGGCACGGTCACATAGGGGTATTCCCGGAAGTTCTGAGCTGGACGGTCAAAAGTTCTAGGGTTCCATGAGTCTTCTCTTTGGTGCATTCCGGCATCGCCTTGTCCACTTCATATTTGAGGTTCCTTCTTCGTTCCATGCTTCCCTCACATATCTGACAAAGGGAATATATAAATATCGTGAAGATACCAACTACACCCAGCCTCTGAAACAACGAAATGTCCTAAGGACATTACAGATGCACACAACCCAAAAACATAAAGAAGAAGAAGAAAACACAAAAGATCCTACTATGGTGATCAATTCCTTGTAGTAAGTCCAAATTCTCCCCAAAACAATGCCTCCAAGAAGAAAACAGTGCACAAGCGCTGTCGTCGCCCGATCATAGATCATGGGTTCTCAGCCTGGAGAAATCCACGCTCTCAAAACAATGCCTTCAATAAGGCCATTGCCACGCATAACCAATTAAGGCCGGACCTTGGGTTTTCACCCTAAAAGAACAGACTATGTACTCCTCCTGTGTTGCGGCCTCCACTTGCCAATGCCGCTGCTACGAGTCACGAAACACCAAGATAAGTCCTCATCGCCTTGAAGACTCGGTCCGCCATTACTATGCTCAGATCTCAAACGCTATGACATTCTCTGCCACTGTCTTCACCATGAAAATTGAAATACGAACATGTCCCATAATGTCAACAGACAATGAAGCTTCGCATCACGCCCACCTGTCGTGCCACAAGTACTGAAACGGGGGCGCGCACGACCAAATTCCATCCGATCCAGCTGTCTATAGGCAACAAGCGCCAAATGGAGATCTCTGTCAAAGCCTTTTGGAACTCATCAATGGCCAGATCAATGAGGGACGGCATCAAGCAGAACCCGTCTTGGCGCGAGAAGTCCCCTAGGACCGCCTTACACTGGATGTACTCTTGATCTAGATCGCCGCCAACAGCGGAGGGGAGGAGACAACCAGATCAGCCCCCCCCCCCCCCCGAGCCAAGACACTCCGGACTTTCACCCCACGGCGGACAGATCGGAGCGCCACCGTCGAAGACACATACGTCGTCCCTATCCACCCCGCACGCACCATGTCGTCGGTCCCGCGGCCATGGCTCACCGCCGCCCCAGAGCGTCGGCACGCTTCCGTGTAGCAACGACCGCCATCCAGCGCCGCTCCCCAGATTGGTTGTCGCAGCCCGCTCCAAGGCCGCTGCTCGAGGGGACATCCAGACCCCCACCAGCGTCGGCGCCGCCCGGGCTTTGCCCGGCGTGCCCACGGGCGGCAGAAAGGGAGGGGACAGAAGGGGAGGGGGGCTCTAGCGGTGGCGGCTAGGGCCCCCGTTGACCGCTAGCCGCTTCGTCGCTCGCATATGGTGACCTCCTCCTTTGCATGCTCGTCTTTCGGCTCAAACCTATAGGTGAAAATGGTAGGAAGGTCAAGTAGTATGCCATCCTTGAGAGAGCCAAGTACATATGTGTAAAGGGGCAGATTCAACTTGATATGTATGACGTGGGAGATGCGCGTGTCTCTGGACAATGGGGCACTTGACATGTTGATGTTGGGGGATGACCCACATCAACAAGGTTGGCCAACTATCGACGGTCGGAACTGGAGCCGGAGAATCATGACATATAACCACATTGTCCGCTCTACAGAATAGCGCGACCAAAACAAAATGCAGAAGAAAACGTCAGGCCCGAGGAGCCAGATCTAGGGACACACCATCTTCCACATGCTCCCACTGATGGGAAGAAGCATAACCGAAACGAGGGAAAGGTGGGGAGACCATATTCCACGCCAATAGTGACACTATCACCACTGCCGAACAAAGACAAATATAAATTTATTCCTAACCCTACCACCTTCGTACTGAAGCCCTGGGGTCCCCGTCCCCTCCAATCGTTGAAGTAATAAACTGAAGGGGAGGGGCTCTTGGACTCGCCGGGGATAGATCAGCCACTGCGGTCGCTCACCTAGG
Source organism: Aegilops umbellulata (assembly GCA_032464435.1). Lineage (NCBI taxonomy): Eukaryota > Viridiplantae > Streptophyta > Magnoliopsida > Poales > Poaceae > Aegilops > Aegilops umbellulata. Next base: position 617,186,017 of record CP136058.1, on the reverse strand, counting down.
TTAGCAAGAGGGAGGAACATACGAAAAGAACGAGTTTTGGTTCTCATGACAAGCTCATTTAAAAGCATGTAAGTGGATTTTTTTCTATATATTTTGGCGCGGTGGCAAAGCTGCTGCCTAGTGACCATGAGGTCACGGGTTCAAGTCCTAGAAATAGTGTATTTGCAGAAATGTAGGAAAAGCCTGCAACCATAGACCCAAAGTGGTCGGACCCTTCCCCGGGCCCTGCGCAAACGGGAGCTACATGCACCGGGCTGCCCTTTTTTATTTTTTATGAAGAAATGGCATGCTGGATCACAAGAACTAGAAACAGTAACCATTTTAGAGGGAGCCAAAAGCAATTGCCTCCTAAGTGAGTGATTCTTTATTTTCAACTTTTAGTATTTTTCTCGAAATATTATCCATCTTTTGAGTCATTGGATAAACATTTAACTTATCGTGCTCACCTTCCCACATATGATATGTACACTGAAAATAGTAGTAACATTCTCTTGAGCCAATGCTCCCTGCGAGAGGAACCGAGGAAATCTTGAAAAAAAAAATTGGCTAGCGGCTATATTAAATGTAGATATTTTCACATGCACAAAGATATGTATGGTAATTAAGATGCAAAAGTGAGTTTGAGGAGGGAGTTGCTCCAAGCTTCTACGGGTTGATAGCCTTGACTGGTCTACTGAATGAAAGGCCATGTGTTGTCCGCAACCTTCTTGTGAACAAATGAACCGCCAAAGCAAGAAGACGTGAACATCATGTTACGTACGGGGTGACACAAATGAGAGGGCTCGATGCTGGCGAGACAGTGGTTCGTGGTTCCATGGCTAACTAGGAGAGCATGAGCCAATAAACCGAAGTCCAAAATTTCAGTTGCAAGCTTTACAAAAAATAACTGAATGATTGTAGCTCGGGTATGTGTAAACTATAGTGTGATATCCCCATTTCAAAAAAAAAGTGTGATATCCGGTCCAGTACAAATTTAAGGCAGAAGTATGTCTATTAGTAGTATTGTTTAGGAAGAAAGCTTACATTCACATGGCTTTTGTCGGTCAGCCAAAATCTACATATTTTCGGCCATGTTGACGTATGGATCTAATACATAAGCTCGTATTTAAATTGAATCACAAAGCTGGAATAGCTCAGTTGGCTAGAGCGTGTGGCTGTTAACCACAAGGTCGGAGGTTCGAGCCCTCCTTCTAGCGCATTTTTTATTTTCGATTCTTTTTACTTTTTTTTTTTGCAAATTCTCACCATTGCGCTTTTGTTTTTATATAGAGAGAAATTCATACCATTGCTCTTTTTTTTGCAAATTCTCAACATTGCACTTTTGTTTCTATATATAGAGAAATTCATACCATTGCTCCTTTTCTCTTTTGTACATTCCTACCATTGCTCACTGGCTTTTTTTGCAAATTCCCACGATTCGAAGTTCTTTCTTCCATTCGTCGACCGTAACGTTGAATGCATAGCATGGATTATGGGTGTATTCCGTTGCATTTTTGATTTTTTTATATTTTTGCAAATTCTCACCATTCACTTTTATTTTTATATATAGGGAGAAATTCATACCATTGCTCTTTTTCTTTTTTGTACATTCCCACCATTGCTCAGACTTTTTTTTGGAAATTCCAATGATTCAGAGTTCTTTCTTCCATTGTCGACTGTAACGTTGCATGCATAGCATGGATCAGGGGTGTATCCCATTGCATTTGAAAGAGGTCAATATTTCTCGTACGCTGATCGGCGATTAACATGGCACGTGTTGTTAGATCTCTATACGTACTACATATTACCTTCTCAAGCTGCCGTCTCATTTCTCTCTGTTTGCCAAAAATGCATGCACTTCTTCCAGTCCATCAGACATTATATAAACGCCCATCTAACTAACAATGCAAGTTTAGATTCATACATCAAAAAAAAGAAAGAAAGCAAGAAATCTAGATTCACTCGACGAGACCCACAGTTATATATACAGGTGATGACGTACATCCATGGATGAACAAACCACCCACATCGATAGCATTTCAACATCGCGGTGAGGAGGCATCTACTGGAGAACCCGCCCTCTCATGCGCATTGGGCCAAACCTACTCACCTCCAGCCAACCATGGTACCAGAACGGTGGCGGCACCGGCCACCTGCCATCCAAAGTTTAGTTTCCACATTGTATCGTAAGTCGGATGTCGAATAGAACAGTCACAAACAACTAAAAGTTTCACCGACAAACAGAAAGAACCCATCCTACCGGTTTTGGTTGTTCGTCTCGTCTTGCCCTTCGTCCAGTCTGCGAACGGCCTCGTTGATCTTCCTCCTGTTGCCCGATGAGGTTTTACAGTGTGAGTAAGCTCTCCTTGAATAACTTACCTTTGTACTCCCTCTGTAAACTAATATAAAATCGTTTAGATCACTACTTTAGTGATCTAACCGATCTTATATTACTTTAGTGGGTGCAGAGAGAGAGAAGAAAAAGCATACCGTTCCAACTCGAGCCCAAACAGATGCAGGACTTCACAGATTTGCTTGCAAGGCAAGAAAGGAGTTCCATTGGGCCTTCCATCGTAAAAGTTCATGCCGACGAGGCTCCCATTGAAAAAGTTAATTAGGGGGCCACCGATCCCAATCTGTTACAAGAAAACATCAGTCGTAGAGTACATACGGTTAGCGGGATAGTGGATGCATCCAGAGGAGGGCAAGGTGACCGCCTCATCGGAGTCTGATGCAATGTCACTATCTATATAAACCACAGTGTAGAAAAGAGGCGACAGAAATTCACCTTCGTGATTTGACAGTCTGACAGCCTAAGGTCCTTGCAACCAAATGCGCTACGCTTGTCCAGGTCTTCGTGACCAAGTATAAGTTCGCCCATCGAGGCACACAACAGTCCTTTGGGTTCACGCCCGATAGCTACCACCCTTCTGGGCAAGGACTCTGGATGAAGCTCCAGGTCTTCTGGAAGACCCTTGCGCAAACCCTTAACAGTCACAATAGCAACGTTATACCCTGAATGGTATGATTCCAGTGTCCCATTCAGGCGTTGATTCGGAGGGAGAAACACCTCGATCTGCAAGTCAAAAGTGAGCTTAATCGCTAAACCATATATCTAACCGAAAACCAAGGTGAAACTATTAGGGGAACAGACCCTCATATTCTCATCAATCGTGTCTATAGCCTCACAGGTTCTAACCAAACTGGCTGAAGTCACAATGATAGTGCGTGTGCCCCCGTTTGTCAAAGGACACTTTACAAGGAAGCCTGTGCAAACGAAAAACCTCATGCCGTTTCCTACACATGATATAAGTTTGATCATTAGCATGAAAGGTTAGTACTACGAAAAGGTAACAATTGATTTGGCTTTTAAAAATCACCGTTGAATGAAACAAGTGAGACAACACGCTGGGATATGGTTTCAACTATGTTCTTATCAAGCCTCTGCCAGGCATTCTTCCCACTACCAAATGCATTATAGAAACCTTTATAACCTCTCCAAGCATGTAAGCAACCAAAAACATCGTCGAATGTCCTAACCAGGCGCCCATTCACTTTTCCAAAAAAAAAACAGGTACATGAGTAGTTATATTGTGCTACAATAGCTATAAGAAAATTCACAATGCATAAGTCAGAGATATCAAAAGCAACAACATACATTCCAGCATAAGTGGTTCTGGCTTGGGATAGCCCATGGATTCTATCCAGTTCCAAGTATCCATGAATCCTGATGCAAAGAGGTGATCAATATTAGTACTCAGATGTGCCGCGCAATTATCAATAGCTAATGCTTAGGATGATGACTTGTAGTAGTATAGTTCACACCTGAAGGTATTACTCTTGAAGCACCTGGAGGAGGTACATAAGAACCCTGTCTGCTATTGTTGGTTTTCCACGTTGAGAAACCTAAAATGGATAAGAGAATCAGCACACAATTAGAAAGTGTGTGGCAAACGGGAGTATATACATGGACCACATGTTAACAAAATAATGATTACTATGATTAGAAGAAATGACATTGACGATGCAAAATATAGGGTCTCAAGTGATTCTGAAATGTTCACCTGCACTATAAGGTGGCATTTTGCCTCGAAGTTTTGCCCAAGGACTGCATTAGAACACAACAGAGTCGTTATTGTGATAAATAAACACGCATAAGTACTGGCCCCGAAACAAGCAGTCGATAGACGATGTAACCAATGTGGAAAAGGAAACAAGGTAGGAAAAAAGAAATGCAAAACAGGCCATAAAAACTATACAGCAAAAGAAGAAAAGATTGAGCAGATCCAGATGCTACATATGAGTTACATTGTCCACATTTTATTTTGAACGAAATGTTTTTAACACTTCACTTAGACAGATAGAGTAGCTTCAGCACCGAAGCAAGCACAATAAATCAGCAACAGGGAAAGTGGTAGCCAGACTTAAAATACGGTGCCAAATAATAGGCTTCATGGCAACATGAAGAAGCATCAGCTCAGGGATGGTACTTTCAGTCTATTTTGCGGAGACACGGCAAACAACATCAAAAAACAAAAACTATTTGGGGGCATGGTGGGTATCTATGGATTTTGAAGAAAAAAACGCAACAAGTTAACAATATTATTATATGGTTGAGATACTCGTCTCTAGATTTCTATAAGTAGCATCATGCTGCCGCATCCAGTCACACCATAAGACAACTGGCTGCTGGTGCCAGTAATGCCACTACCCCTAGATGACATTCCACCCTTACCAAATCAACAAGTAGCAACCAGCATACAAGCAGTCCATGCACAATATTCAAGTTAGTAAGCAAGTATCGACATCTGAAGATTGGAGAACGAAGTACAGAGGGGAAATGACAGCTGGAGAGGTTAGCTTGCAGGTAAAGTAGCCACCGTGCAGGAGGATGTGGCCTAGATTATTTGGACTTTTTCTACGTAGTAGGACATCCGTCGCTAAAATTTACATGGGCTGAACCAGAAGTATTCATGGCCGGTTGCTGAGAAAATGTCACAAAAGCACTATTTTGTTGTTTCATTCTTCCATTGCTAAGGAGATGTGTGAAAACACACGCCTATGGCACCAGTGCTGTTACTACGTAAAAATGGATAAACTTACAAGGGTGAATTTGAACAGGAGAAGAGGGCAGGAGGCTTGAAACCAATATACATAAACTAGTTGGGGAAGTTTGTTCATAATATAGCTCATAATAAATACTAGAAGGCATACCCGAGTATCTCATATTGCTCCAAGCGTTGACGAAGCAATATCCATGGTAGAAACAAAGGCTTTCCCATATCACTATCGAAACAAATGTTCATCCCAACAAAGTTCCCAGCAAGGTCAATAAGTGGGCCTCCAAGTCCAGCCTAGAACAAGTGGAAGGGTGCACAGTAATGCAGCTATCTTTTTCAACTTTCAAATTCTCTGACATATGGCAAAATGGGAAGGAAAAAAACAACAGTTACCTCTGTGATCTGACAAGTAGAGGCCGAAAGATGTTCATAATCATCTCCTACAGGAGCATCAGTCAGTGCCCCAATCGTGCCCATCAAACTGCATGATTTGTGGGCACGCCCAGCAGCTACCATCGTCAGAGCGTCAGGCAAATACGTCTCCTGATACATATCTAAAGGCATGACATCTTGGAAGTCCTGGGAGGTAACGATAGCAATATATTTATCATATAGTCCTAACATCCCAAGTATAGTCTTTTTGTCAGGCAGGCGCACTGCAACCTGTAGTGATAAAAGCAGTACATCAGCAAGGAGTGTTCATGGTTAGCTTGAATGAATAAACAAAGCAAGATGGCAAGACAATTATTAGCAGCGCCAACCCTCAATTTATCATCCTTGTTTCTTTTCTGATTGAAGACTGTAACCAAACATGATGAAGTCAGGAATCTTGTTAGGCCCAGACTTGATGTCCCGCGTGGTAGAACTATACCCGTGCACGCAAATAGCATCTCATCTCCTGCACGAGATAACTTTTTTTCTTACATTTAACGAGTTGGTAAGTGTAAATACAAATTTGGACATCTCATAATCATATATAAGGCAGCATAATCACCATCGAGCAAAGCAAGCGAGACAACTTCGATAGACAAATGCGAAGCTACTCTTTGACTGAGTTGACACCAGTGATCTTGACCGTTTTCGTATACGCTGCCAAATTGTTGCTCTTCAAACTTAGGGCTGGAAACTGCTCGATCAGGCAATGAGTTCACAAAATGTTTATCAGAAGCACCATCAACCTCCTCCTGATGATTGATATCTAATTAAAGAGCAAGATACACCAAGACAATGAGTGCTCTGTTAGAGAAGTAAGCGCCAGAACAGAAAGAGCCGGCAAAGTCGAAATCATTGACTCACTATCTTTCCGTGCTCTTTTGCAATTGTTCCCACAGTTCTTTTTTCTAGTGGTGCTTTGCACCTTTCTCAAGCTTTTTGTGTGATCACCCATCCTCTTACTTCTCTGCATCTTTCCGGCCCTGAAGCATAAAGAATGCAAATGATCAGTAGTAGAGGAACTAACTAACTAACTAAGATCGCAAAAGCCATGACATTCTCATGTCTGAGATGATGGTTGGTGGCCTCGTATAAATTTTGGTGGTAATTTTGCAACATCAATTGGAAACCAGAAAAGCTTTGTTGCCTGTCATTTTATCACATTTTTAAACAACATTATCACACACTGTATTGTTCATGGGGCAGAGAAAAACTGCTGAAACCAGTATAAAATGGGCCCGATGATATGCAAATAACTCCCAATGTAGTAGCATGGCAAAATCAAGAAGTTTCCATATTATCTTCATTGTAGCTAGCATCTGTCTGTATATGATGGCAGCAGAGTGGGCAACAGAGAAGATAAAAAAAACTGTTTAGTCTACTACATGCATGTTAGAGAAAAGATCCAAAAAACAGGGTTTCCATATTATCAGCACCGTAGCATCTGTCTGTACATGATGGCAGTGGAGTGGGCAACATAGAAGATCCAAATACAGCAAAGGTGGAGCAAATGGCCAGATAAACCAACATGCTGCAGATGAAGGATCAATCAAGCAAGCAAAAAATCCAGAAAAAATGGTTTAATCCGCTACATACATGGCTAGAAAGAAGATACTCTTTGGAAGCGCCGACAATTGGTGATATACTTGGCTTGGTCAGTGTACTCGGATTGTGCAGATGTAGAAAATTTAGCAGCAACTAGATAAAACAGGAAGACTACCAATATATCTGATAATAATGAGTTTCAGAGGTCAAAATTTAGGAAAATCCTTTGGAGAGAGGGGTCTATATGAATGGGTTCGAATTGCTGGGTGAACAGAGGCACGAGAGTGCTAGTTGGGTTTGACAATGACCATAGGTTACTGGATGTATTGGCGAGACCCCAATGCAGAACCTAACCCGCTCAATTCGAACTAGTCCGAAAACTCAATTCGGATCGATGCAAAACTTGTTTCGAATCCCCCGGTTCAGATCAATCCCGAGCTGCTCCGTGATGAAGTACTACCAATCGAATTACCAAGCACATGAAGAAATAGCCCTAGACTAGAAACGGGGAGAAAATCGAGTGGACGACTTACATCGATCAGTTGGTCTCGTCTTATTCCGGAGTGAGGGCGTGGGCGCGCCGCCGAGAGAATCACAGGATTGGGGATTTAGGGTTCCGGTGAAACTTGTTGTTGCGTTATAATATATTCGGAATTACTCCTAGTTGGATTGGGGGATCGGAAACTCTATTCTCGTTATAACATATATTGGGTCTGGGAGTTCTTCGTGGCCCAAAGGGAAGCTGCGTTACCCGACCCGCTTTACCCGCCGCCGTCCTCCGTTGCGCCCTATGCAGTGAGCGCGAGCGCTGGGGATCGTGGAGATGACCGGCGGTGGCTGGGGGTCGACGCACGGCCATCTGCTCTGCTCCAGGGCCTCCATCCCGATACGGCGGGTGAGGCGCTCGGCTCCGGCGATGTGGCGGAGGTCGCCCCTCCGACTACCGCTGCCGGACCGCCCCCGTCCCTGCTCCACTGTTAGAGTTGTGTTGAATATTATTGTTAGGTTACAGTTGGATTTGGAGTCGTACGGTGTGTGGACAGGATATGAAATCGTGTCCAAATAGGACACTTGTATCATAGGCCTCTCATATATAGCGGGGGTAGACACACGATGTAACCTATGCCAACATAATAGCACGGGCACGCGGGGGAGCCGGCGGCGTGTGCCGGTGCCCGGGCGGCCGGGGTGCGGTATTGTAGCGGTGTCATGGAGAGGAGCGCCCATAGTCATGCCCCGGGGATGTAGCCATACCGGTGAACCTCGTTAACAAATCTCGGTGTCGTACTTGTGTGATTGCTTGATCCTCGATAGATCGACGGAGCGCCTCGGATTTATTCTAACATCCACCAACTCCGGCTGCTGGCCGCGCCTCCGCGCCCACCGTGTTTGTGTTTGGGTTCGAAATGCCACTGCGTGATATATTTTTTGACGGGAACTATTTTTATCTAACTAGGGAACGTTCGCTCCATTTACAAATGCTTTACTGCACATAGCAAGGTTAGAACATCTACAGCAGTACTTGGCAACTCCGGGCCAGGGCCGGGCCGGCAAAATATGAGGCCCTGTGCCAAATTCTAAAACGTGGCCTTGCACTAAAAATATACATTTCAATAATATTCTTTAACCTCAATACTATTATTTTCTATCTCTGCCTGGCCACCTCTAGGGTTTGGATAATTGTCAACATTATTATCGGCGTGCCTGGTATTGATCAAGTGACCGATCATCATAACACACCTGTGGTTTTTTATAACAAATTTATCCATATCTGCAGACTAAGTTAAATCCTCGAATTTTTATTTCTTACTACACTTTTCGTAACTAAAAGACATGACTTGGATTGCAGTACTAGATGCCTAATAGATGAAACAATAATTTTAGCTACACGCTTTAGCAAAAGAAAATAGCAGGTGGAAATCCGAACTCACAGCACTGTTTTGGTTACCGGTCGAAATTTCAAGATTTCCCATGGTTACCGCGTATTTCCGTGCCCCTCGGTAAATCGTCATACCGAGCAAAAAATATAATTTTTTTGAAAATTTTGAATTTAAACACTCGATTTACTGTAAAGTACGTAGGATCTGATTAATGCGATGAGAGTTGGTCCTAGCGTGTTGGTAGCAACCTAGTTTCTGTTTTGAGAGGTCACTGGTTCGAATATTCGTTCATTCACTTATTTGAATTCAAAATTCAACTACAAAATTTGCTCGAAATATTCTCGGTATTTCTCAATATTTCTCGGTAACCGTGATAACCATATTTATCAGTTCCCCTCGGTAAAATTGCCTCATTCGGTAACCAAAACCTTGACTCACAGTCAAGGCCTTACGGGATCACCGGTTATCAACACGATAATACTTGAGAACTCGGAGATCGGGAGATGACTTGTACTTTCCTTGCCTTCAGATCTTCCCTGCCGGCTGCTGACTGCGGTTCCTCATTGAGACATGATACAAGTCATCAAGGCATCATGATTCGAGAACGGAAAATCAGATGGACCTAGAAAGGATAAGGATTCTTGCCTAATCCTGCCCGCCTGAGACGGCGAGACCTGAGCAGTGAGCAAGTATCCAAGGAGGAGCCCTGACCTGCCGGATGTCGCGTCAATGGCCGCCACACGCCCACACGAAAAGATGAAGAGATGCGTCGGCGCGGTGGTTCGGTGGCTTCGTTGTTCGCTCGTTTTGATCGATGCTCGAGGCGCCGTCAGCGCAACAATGGCCCGCTTGGAAGTTTGGAAGACCGGAAGAGGCCCATCTATATTTTATAAAGAAGCCTAGTACTACAACGTGCAAAATCTGGGGGGGGGGGGGGGGGGGACCAAAGGCCGCGGGGCCCTGTGCGCCCGCACAGGTTGCACCCCCTTGTGCCCCGGCTGCTCCGGGCTTCTCAAATGGCGCGGACAGTGATCGGTCACGTCACAAATTTCTCTTATCACAACCGGACACCTCACTTAATATACCTTAAATCCATACAAACTCAAGCAACTACGTAAACAATACATTACACACATCATACGACTATTACATCAGGACATTGCCATCGGACTACCAACAATTGGCATGTTTGACCTACATGCTAGCTATGGAGAAGATCATCCATTGCCGCCCCTGCCCTTCCCAGCGCCCTTGCCATCCTTCTCACGGAAGTAGCGGCCAAAGACGCAGTACGGATCAAGCCGGATCTGCTTATCGCGGAGTTGTCCGACCCATCGCTGTCCTCCTTCTCCTCCTTGGGGGGGGGGGGGGGGCAGTCCGGCCATGGCACATACCGCCCAATTCTGCTCTCGGGTGAGGGCGTGCGTGTTACTCCGCTGCCGCTTCTTTACAATGTGAAAGCGGATGGCTTCCTCCTCTACGACCGCCTGCTCCGCCGATCAGCTGCCGCCATGTCTGTAGCGAGGCGGGCCTCGGCAGCCCTCATCCTCCCCTTCCCACGGCGGGCACACTGGTCCCGGTAGGACTCATTCTCCGGCAGACCGGTGATGGTGAAAAGGGGCTGGAAGGCTCCCGAGAGGACTGCGATGATCCAGCATCGGAGGATCCGAATGCCGGATGCGCCGACGCAATGGACTCGCGCCGGATAGATCCCACCGTCGGCAGGGCGCTGTCCTCCCGGGAGCGGCGAAGTGCAATGTGGACCATCATTGCCTCCTCTAAACCGCACGGGACAACACCCTAGTCGACTGATCTATACTGGTCGTCATCGTATCCGCTGCCCGCCATGCCGGAGATCGTCGGACAGAAGCTTGGGTGGTGGAGGGGAGTGGAGTGAAGTGTCTAGGGTTTGGCCCGGCCAGCGGATAGGGAGGAATATATATGCGGGATCGGGTGGGCCAGCGTGGGCCGGGTCCGATGTGGCGGACGCACTCGGGCGCCCCCATATCCGCCCTACATTTGGGCCGGATATGAGGGGTGCTGATCAGCCTGGATGATCGAGGCCCATTTGAGGCGTCCGCCTGGGTCGGTTTCTTGTGACCGTCAGTGACCGGGCCGTGTGCCCGGGCGTATGAGGTGGGTTTGGGGTGCCCAGTTATAGATGCTCTTAGTTTTATGAGTTGACAGTTTTTGGTGGATTGAGTTATAAAAAGAAGTATGGGATGGAAGGAAAGGCGACTTTCAACAAAAGGAAAAGAAGTGCTACTCAAATCAATTGTTCATGCTATACCATCTTATGCAATCTCATTTTTCAAATTCGAAAGCAGATTTGTAAATGAATTACAGATGCGATGTCGCATTATTGGTCGGGTGACGGTGACAATCACAGGACAATGCACTGGTTTGCCTGATGAAAGTTGTGTGTGCCAAAGAAAGGTGGAATGGAATTTCGAGATATCCATTGTCTTAACCTAGCCCTGCCTGCGAAATAGGCTTGGAGATTAATTGATAATCCGGATTCCCTTTGCGCCCGTATTCTCAATGCCAAAAATTATCCAGATTGTGATATTTTGAATGCAACTCTGAAAAAGAGGGCCTCATTCACATGACAAAGTATTATGTTGGGGGTGCAGACACTTATGAAAAGATGCCATATATGGAGGTGGTAGTCGGATCAATGTTTGGGATGCTGAATGGATCCTAACCCACATACCAGGAAAGTGATCACGACTCGTGGAGGCAATTTACTATCAAAAGTAAGTGATTTCATTGACCCTATTACGGGTCGTTGGGATGAAGAGTTGTTTTTTCAAACATTCTAGCAAGTTGATGTGATGCAGATCCTTACGATTCCGTTGCCTGGATTTGATATGTCGGATTTCGTAGCATGAAACTTGTGCAAAAATGGAAGATTTTCAGTGAGATCGGCATACTTTGCAGAGTGGCACAACCAATATGGATACAAAATATCAGGAGAAAATACAGTAGGACCCTCAAGGAGTTCATCAATATGGCGGACGATCAGGAGAAATTTTTACTCTAGCGAATTTTATTAGGATCGCTACCATGTTGGATGACTTGGCTAACAGACATATAAAAGTCTAGTGGGCTGCATGGTAGGCTAATCGTCTGAGTGATTATTCAGATGTATTTAGAAGCTGGCCACCTCCACAAATCAATGGCTATTTTTTTATCGTTCAACGATGCAAGCTCTACGTGTTTTATTCCTTCAGCTAGCCTCATGCTATCAAATACTTCTGAATCTTTTGGTCAGAAGGAAAAAGTTGGAGTTAGTATTACAAGTGTATTGGGACATGCTTGAAGTTGCATTAGGTTCTTGCTAAGGAGACATTCTTGATTTTGTTGTCAATATTTTAATCAAGAGAGATAAAATCTTAGAGGATATTGGTATAAGTCGGCAGTTAACGAGGTTCAACACTGAAATAAGTAAGGGATCCTTACAACCGTAGCAAAAGAATTTTGCAAGGACATCGGGGATATGATGAACTACCCCTTCGAAGAGTGGAGGTATATACCTAAGTTGTGTCTTTGCAATTGAATGCTTGCGTCTTTGTGCAAAAATCTTGGTTCTGACTAGGAATGGTTTGTATTTGAAAGGCTCCTTTGTTGATTATTGCAACTACTAAGAAGAAATATGTCCGTTGAATGTTCTTACTTGCCTTGGTCGTGTTATTGCGGTGCTACATTCTTTTCTCTACTATTTTTTTCTTCTAACATGGCAAAACTAACTTTGCTCAAAACACATTCATCCATGACACATGGTCCAAAAGACTTGGGTTGCCTCGTTACCAACGGATAGGGCCAACCCAAGGGCATGATAATAAGATTGTGCTCACATAGTGCCTCTCATTAGTGAGTTCCAATTTTATGTAACTAAGGTATTCAAATAAATGATACATGAGGTTCATGTATCTACATAAGATTTTCCAAATCAAATGGTTAATGCATATAATTTGAAGTGTTAGACTGCCCATGCGTGGGATAATGTGAGGGATGCAAGTCACTATTAATTATGGTATTGAATTTCACATTCTTATTTAGCCTATGTACCAAACCAATAAATGGTGTGATGCTCAATTTCCATGTATGTCTATTGCAACTTGTAGACTAAATAGACCAAGGAAAAAATAGCTGGGTGCGCTTGATGTGAGTTCAGCCGAATGATGTTATTTCAATGCTGAAGTGCAAAGTATTTATGCGATGTAAGTTGCTTGTTGAATCCAGGAAAATGAAAGACATGTGGTCCTAAAAGAACCTATAAGCGATCAATGCCAACATATTAGAGGACACACCCCTCATCGATATTTTCTATACTCTTTTTTGATAAAGGGCTTTCTTTATTGACTCGTAATATCACATCAAGCGGATACAAAACACAACAAGTACACACCCGACCTCTGCACAACTAAGGTGCACACAACCAGCAAGAAAAAGAAGACCCGTGAGGGTCAATGGGCGAGGCGAACGACCCACTGCAACAAAACATCAATTACAACCACTGCCATTGGCAACACCCAGACAACTAGAAGGTTCTCCTAACAACGACGCCTTTAACAAGAAAACGGTGCATGAACACCGTCGTCACTGGATCGAACCACATAGGCTAGATCATGGGTTTTCACCCAGAAGAGAAGGACCGACTAAGCTCCAGACAGTGCCTTCAATAAGGGAGCGGAACCGCCACAGCGAGGTACAACTAGCAAAGGTTGGACCTAGGTTTTCACCCCAGAATCAAAGAACAGGTATTCGGAGAGCACCACCATAGATGAAGACCCTGTTTTGTCACTAGCGTTTTGGTTATCGGACGAAATTCCGAGCTTTCGCGCAATTACCGTGTTTACCAACCCCCTCGAGAAACACTCATATAGAGCAAAAAATCTCGAATGATTTGAAAATTTTGAATTCAAACGCTCACAGTATAGTTAAATACATGCCATATCTTCTATACCGACATAATTGGTTGTGGCCTGGTGGTAAAGCAAACCTTTCCTCAGCAGCAGCGAGACAGGGTTGGAGTCTTGGCTCACACTTTTTTATTTCCTTCTAAGGATACAAAAAATTATCCATCTCTTTGGTCGTGGCCTTGTGGTAAAGCAAACCTTTCCTCAGCAGTCAGACGCGGGTTTGATCTTGGCTCACACTTTTTTATTTCTTTTAGCAGATACAAAAGTTTTAAAATTGTTGGAGCCAGGGATTGAACTCGAAACGCATGACCAAGAGGCAGCTGCAGTTGAACAACCACTTGGCCAGGGCAAGGTTTGTGATACTAGGAGTTAAATACCTATCTATATTGATTTAAAAACAATTGAATTCAAAATTTGATTGTAAATTTCGTCCACTTTTTTCAGAATTTCGTGGTTACCGTGGTAACCGCAAATTCCGGTGCCCCTCGAGAAAAAAGGTCCACTTGGGATCCAAAACCTTGGTTGTCACCACCATAGATATTTTGTATACCCTAGAATGCAATTTACTGTATTTGTAATTAACTGTCTATTTACATACACATAAAATAGACAGTTATGCATTAAAAAAACCACTCGTAGAGATCTCTACCATGATATTTAAAGAAATTTAAAAGTACAAATAATACATGCAATTCTAAGTGAAAATATTTATCCATGGGGACATGACAAATTTTATTTTATTTTCCTGAGATTTATCACCGTGAAACAATAACAATACAAACGAGAAATCAGCGCGCTTCTCTCTTGCGTGTAACGTGTCTCCATAGGTAACATCTTTTGGTCCAACGATTCTTACGAAACTGATCAAAATTTGGAGATTTCCTTTGGCACTTCCTCTTCACTCCTAGATGCTTCTTCCTCTTTCTCTAGACCAAACATGGTGTCATACAATGGCTTATCCATAGTCTCTGGGAGGCAGAACATCAGCAGCCCACTGATGATGCCAAACATGCCAAACACCTCAAACGGCACCCGATCCCCGAACAAGACCACCATGGGTGCTAGTATGGCACCCATTTGCGATGCTTGTGATGTGCATCCCGTGGCTACGGTCTGCACCACCGTAGGGAACAACTCGGACGTGTAGACTAGCAACAGGTTGTATGTCCCTGACATCCCAAAGATCCCCACCGCCCCACATGCCATCCTGACCGCCGTAGAGTGACATGAAATTGCAGTTATATATCTAAATCATCATGCCACACATATGAAATAAGAAAGGTTTTGATTACCTCATGGAACTGACATCAGCAATGAGGCTGGCAATTGTGCAAAAGACGCCGTTGAGAAGCATTGTGCCAATGCCGAGTGGCTTCCTTCCGAAATGCGGGAGGAGCATGGTAGTGAGTAGGTACGCAGGCATCTCAACGAGAGAATTAATAATGACACCAATGTACATGTTGATTTTTATGTTGACCACATTGAGGCTTAGTCCGTAGTATACCACTGAGCAAAGGAAGCTGATCAACATCGAGAGCACAAGCCTAACACGAGTCATTCGCGGTTGTAACACATCCAGGATCGATGATGATGACTGCTCAAC
Source organism: Aegilops umbellulata (assembly GCA_032464435.1). NCBI lineage: Eukaryota > Viridiplantae > Streptophyta > Magnoliopsida > Poales > Poaceae > Aegilops > Aegilops umbellulata. The sequence goes on along the minus strand of CP136058.1, from coordinate 617,170,593 downwards.
CTTCTTATTAATATCGTCCTCATCGTCGAGCTTTAGCATGATGTTGTCTAGGAAGCTTATGTGGTTAGTGGACGCAATGTCTCGCAAGACACACATTGTGTCATCGTTTCGGCGGCGGGTAAGGTACCAAAGCGGGGACTCAGAGATGAATGGAAGGACGACGAACATGAAGGCAACAGAAGGAAGTGAGGTGACAACGTAGAGGAGGCACCAAGAGGACTGGTATAGCACGGCGATGCCAGACAGGGGCGCGATGCCACCGGAGAAGAAGTAGCAAGTGGACATGCCCGCGGTACCACGGTAGGAGGGCCCGATGGGTTCCGTGGCAAGGACGAAAGAGCAAAGGCAAACACTTCCGGCGCTAAATCCGGTGACAAGGAGGAAGGATGCATAAACCCAATAGTTGGGGGAGAGAGCTGTGAGGAGGACAAAAACGGCATTGAGGAAACACACCACCTAGAGGGACCCCTTCCGACCAAGAAAAGAGTCTGACAGGTGTCCAAAGACACCGGCACCTACAACGAGCCATAATATGATCAGTTCATGAAACAATAACAAGAAAACAAAAAAACTGTTAGACTCAACCAGGTGTGGGTTGTGATTGAATTTACACCAACCATTTCCTAATGAGCCTAATCCTAGTGAAGAAATATTGGGATTTGTGTAGAGGAAGCGATGCAGATATCATCACTTGTTTTTTAGAAGCATACGTTGAACACTGTCATCCTCTGATCTTTCTGTCTTTTCCCCCTAATAATGATTGTTAAGTTTTATTGTTATTGCTTTCTTCATGACTTATACATGTTCCTCTGACTATGAGATTATGCAACTCCCGAATACCGGAGGAACACCTTGTGTGCTATCAAACGTCACAACGTAAATGGGTGATTATAAAGATGCTCTACAGGTGTCTCCCAAGGTGTTTGTTTTGTTGGCATAGATCGATATTAGGATTTTTCGCTCCATGTATCGGAGAGGTATCTCTGGGCCTTCTCGGTAATGCACATCACTATAAGCCTTGCAAGTAATGTGACTAATGAGTTAGTTGCGGGATGATGCATTACGGAACGAGGAAAGAGACTTGCCGGTAACTAGATTGAACTAGGTATGAAGATACCGACGATCGAATTACGGGCAAGTAACATACCGATGACAAAGGGAACACCGTATGTTGTCATTACGATTTGACCGGTAAAGATCTTCGTAGAACGTGTGGGAGCCAATATGAGTATCCAGGTTCCACCATTGGTTATTGACCGGAGAGGTGTCTCGGTCATGTCTACATAGTTCTCGAACCTGTAGGGTCCGCACGCTTAACGTTCAATGATGATTTTATATTGTATGAGTTATGTGATTTGGTGACCGAATGTTGTTCGGAGTCCCGGATGACATCAAGGACATGACGAGGAGTCTCGAAATGGTTGAGAGCTAAAGATTCATATATAGTACGATAGTATTCGAACACCCACTAGTAGAAAACAGGGCTTTGGTCACAGGGCAATATTCACATTAGTCCCGGTTTGAGCGGCTAAAGGCATTAGTCCCGGTTTGAGACACGAACCGGGACTAAAGGGTGTGATGCCCTTTTGTCCCGGTTCGTGTCTCAAACCGGGACTAAAGGGTGCGATGCCCTTTTGTCCCGGTTCGTGTCTCAAACCGGGACTAAAGGCCCATTTCTCAAACTCTACCCCCTGCCCGTGTATCGCCATTTCAGTTAAAACAACAAAATAAAATGATAAAAACTTCAAAAAATAAAATCCTTCGAGATGTAGTTATATTACTACATCTACTAGTTAGGAAAATTAAAAAACTTAAATTTGGACATGTTTTGCAAAAAAGTGTCATAAAAAATTAAACGGCTATAACTTTTGCATACGATGTCGGAACAAAATGTATGCTCAAATTCTAAAAGAAAAAAAAAGATATGCTCAAATTTCAGTTTTTTTTATTTTGGTTAAATCTGGTCAAACTACTTATTGAAGAAGTATTAGTGTTACTACATAATTATTCAAGAATATTAGTGTTACTAAATAATTATTTCAATTGTTTTAAATTTTGGTCAAATCTGGTCAAACTATGGTCAAACTACTTACTCAAGAAATATTAGTGTTACTAAATAATAATTATTTTTTAGAATAATAGTTTCAAACTCAAACAGTGAAACGTGTGACTTCATGCTCAAGCTAAACTCCTGAGGGTTAATAGGATTGACATCTTATTATTGTCCAGAAAACAACAAGTGCAGACTTGGAAACGAGGGGGAATAGAACCCGGAAGTTAAGTGTACTCAGGCTGGGGTAGTGAGAGGATGGTGACCGGCCGGGAAGTTAGATTGGAATGATGAGGGGTGATTAGATATTAGAGGTTAAATTAAGCAGTGATGAGGGGTGATTAGAGATTAAGAGGTAAAATAATTCAGAAATTTGAAAACTGAAAAAAATAAAAAAATTCAGAAAAAAATTCATAAAATTTCCTTTAGTCTCAGTTGGTAAGGTGGAGCTCCAAACGACAGCCACGTGGAGGGCCTTTAGTCCCGGTTCGTATAAGAACCGGGACTAAAGGGGGGGGGCTTTAGTACCGACCCTTTAGTCCCGGTTCCAGAACCGGGACTAAAGGCCCTCTAGAACCGGGACAAATGGCCCTTTTTCTACTAGTGACTGGAAGTGTTCTGGGGGTACCGGGTACGTATCGGGTCACCGGAAGGGGTTCCGGACACCCCCGGTAAAGATATGGGCCTTATTGGGCCTAGGAGGGGGCAGACCAGTCCCTAGTGGGCTAGTGCGACCCATACATGGCCGAATAGGTGAGGGGAAGGAAAGGGAGAGGAGAGAAAGGAAGGGGGGCAATTCGGCCTCCCCTTTCCTTCTCCCCCCTCCTCTTTCCTTCTCCCTCCGGAAACCATGGAAAGGGGGTGGGATAGGATTAGGCCCAAGTAGGATTCCTCGTACTTGGGGCGCACCTCCTGCTGCTCCCTCCCCCTCCCACCTATATATACGTGGGGGGGCACCGCTAGAACACACAACATTGATTCCTAGCCGTGTTCGGTGCCCCCCTCCACAGTTTACCCCTCCGGTCATATTCTTGTAGTGCTTAGGCGAAGCCCTGAGCGGATAAGTTCACCCCCACCGTCGCCACCCGTCGTGCTGACGGAACTCAACTACTTCCTCGACGCTCTACTGGATCAAGAGTTCGAGGGACGTCACCGAGCTGAACGTGTGCAGAACTCGGAGGTGCCGTACGTACAGTACTTGATCGGTCGGAACGAGAAGAAGTTCGACTACATCAACTGCGTTGTCAAACGCTTTCGCTTTCGGTCTACGAGGGTACGTGGACACACTCTCCCCTTCTCGTTGCTATGCATCTCCTAGATATATCTTGCGTGATCGTAGGAACTTTTTTGAAATTGCGTGCTACGTTCCCCAACAGGCCGCTCCAAGGTCGCCGCTCGAGGGGACATCCAGACCCCCACTGGCATCGGCACCACCCGGTCTTTGCTCGGCCGTGCCCACGGGCGACAGAAAGGGAGGGGACAGAAGGGGAGGGGGCTCTAGCGGTGGCGGCTAGGCCCCCCCTCGGCCGCGAGCCGCTTCGTCACTCGCAAATGGTGACCTCCTCCTTTGCATGATCGTCTTTCGGTTCAAACCTATAGGTGCAAATGGTAGGAAGGTCAAGTAGTATGACATCCTTGAGAGAGCCAAGTACATATGTGTAGAGGGGCAGATTCAACTTTATATGTATGACGTGGGAGATGCGCGTGTCTCTTGACAATGGGGCACTTGACATGTTGATGTTGGGGGATGCTCCACATCAACAAGGTTGGCCAACTATCGACGGTCGGAACTGTTGGGGAACGTAGCAGAAATTCAAAATTTTCCTACGTATCACCAAGATCTATCCATGGAAAACCAGCAACGAGGGGAAGGAGAGTGCATCTACATACCCTTGTAGATCGCTAAGCGGAAGCGTTCAAGTGAACGGGGTTGATGGAGTCGTACTCGTCGTGATCCAAATCACCGATGATCCTAGTGCCGAACGGACAACACCTCCGCGTTCAACACACGTACAGCCCGGTGACGTGTCCCATGCCTTGATCCAGCAAGGGGAGAGGGAGAGGTTGAGGAAGACTCCATCCAGCAGCAGCACAACGGCGTGGTGATGATGGAGGAGCGTGGCAATCCTGCAGGGCTTCGCCAAGCACGTGACGGAGGAGGAGAGGTGTTGGGGAGGGGAGGGGCTGCGCCTTGGATCAGGTATGAAGTCCTCCATCTTCCCCACTATATATAGAAGGGCCAAGGGGGGGGGGCGCCGGCCCTAGGAGATACAATCTCCTAGGGGGGGCGGCGGCCAAGGGAGGTTTCCCTCCCCCCCAAGGCACCTAGGGGTTGCCTTCCCCTTGTGGGACTCTCCCTTTAGGGTTTCCCCCACACTAGGCGCATGGGCCCTAGGGGAAAGTGGTGCCCCAGCCCACTTTGGGCTGGATACCTTCCCACTTCAGCCCATGGGACCCTCCGGGATAGGTGGCCCCACCCGGTGGGCCCCCGGGACCCTTCAGGTGGTCCCGGTACAATACCGATGACCCCGAAACTTGTCCTGATGGCCGAAATAGGACTTCCTATATATAAATCTTTACCTCCGGACCATTCCGGAACTCCTCGTGACGTCCGAGATCTCATCCGGGACTCCGAACAACATTCGGTAACCACATACAAGCTTCCTTTATAACCCTAGCGTCATCGAACCTTAAGTGTGTAGACCCTACGGGTTCGGGAGACATGCAGACATGACCGAGACGTTCTCCGGTCAATAACCAACAGCGGGATCTGGATACCCATGTTGGCTCCCACATGTTCCACGATGATCTCATCGGATGAACCACGATGTCAAGGACTTAATCAATCCCGTATACAATTCCCTTTGTCTATCGGTACGATACTTGCCCGAGATTCGATCGTCGGTATCCCGATACCTTGTTCAATCTCGTTACCGGCTAGTCTCTTTTACTCGTTCCGCAACACATCATCCCGTGATCAACTCCTTGATCACATTGTTCACATTATGATGATGTCCTACCGAGTGGGCCCAGAGATACCTCTCCGTCACACGGAGTGACAAATCCCAGTCTCGATTCGTGCCAACCGAACAGACACTTTCGGAGATACCTGTAGTGTACCTTTGTAGCCACCCAGTTACGTTGTGACGTTTGGCACACCCAAAGCACTCCTACGGTATCCGGGAGTTGCACAATCTCATGGTCTAAGGAAACGATACTTGACATTAGAAAAGCTTTAGCATACGAACTACATGATCTTGTGCTAGGCTTAGGATTGGGTCTTGTCCATCACATCATTCTTCTAATGATGTGATCCCGTTATCAACGACATCCAATGTCCATGGTCAGGAAACCGTAACCATCTATTGATCAACGAGCTAATCAACTAGAGGCTTACTAGGGACATGGTGTTGTCTATGTATCCACACACGTATCTGAGTTTACTATCAATACGATTCTAGCATGGATAATAAACGATTATCATGAACAAGGAAATATAATATTAACCTATTTATTATTGCTTCTAGGGCATATTTCCAACAGTCTCCCACTTGCACTAGAGTCAATAATCTAGTTCACATCGCCATGTGATTAACACTCACAGAGTTCTGGGTTTGATCATGTTATTCTTGTGAGAGATGTTATAGTCAACGGGTCTGAACCTTTCAGATCCGTGTGTGCTTTACAGATATCTATGTCATCTCCTAGATGCAGTTACCACGCTCTATTTGGAGCTATTCCAAATAACTGTTCTACTATACGAATCCAATTTTACTACTCAGAATAATCTGGATTAGTGTCAAAGTTTGCATCGGCGTAACCCTTTACGACGAACTCTTTTTCCACCTCCATATCGAGAAAATTCCTTAGTCCACTAGTTACTAAGGATTACCTTGACCGTTGTCCTGTGATCCATTTCTAGATCACACTTGTACCCCTTGACTGACTCATGGTTTGGCACACTTCAGGTGCGGTACACAACATAGCATACTTTAGAGCCTACGACTAAAGCATAGGGGACGACCTTCGTCCTTTCTCTCTATTCTGCCGTGGTCATGTCTTGAGTCTTGCTCAATACTCACACCTTGTAACACAGCCGAGAACTCCTTCTTTGCTGATCTATTTTGAACTCCTTCAAAATCTTGTCGTGGTATGTGTTTGTTTGAAAGTACTATTAAGCGATTTTGATCTATCCTTATAGATCTTGATGCTCAATGTTTAAGTAGCTTAATCCAGGTTTTCATTGAAAAACACTTTTCAAACAACCCTATATGCCTTCCAGAAATTCTACATCATTTCCGATAAACAATATGTCAACAACATATACTCATCAGAAATTCTATAGTGCTCCCACTCACTTCTTTGGAAATACAAGTTTCTCATAAACTTTGTATAAACCCAAATCTTTGATCATCTCATCAAAGCATACATTCCAACTCCGAGATGCTTACTCCAGTCCTTAGAAGGATTGCTGGAGCTTTGCATACTTGTTAGCATCTTTCAGGATTGACAAAAATCTTCTGGTTGTATCACATACAACCTTTCCTCAAGAAAATCGTCGAGGAAACAATGTTTTTTGACATCTTATCTGCACAATTTCATAAATAATGAAGTAATCGCTAACATAATTCCAGCAGACTCTTAGCATCGCTACGAGTGAGAAAGTCTCATCGTAGTCAACTCCTTGAACTTGTCGGGAAGCATCTTAACGACAAGTCGAGCTTTCTTAATGGTGACATTTACCATCATTGTCCGTCTTCCTTTTAAAATCCATCTGAACTCAACAGCCTTACGACCATCGAGCCGTTCTGCCAAAGTCTACACTTTGTTTTCATACATGGATCCTCTCTCGGATTTTATGGCCTCGAGCCATTCATCGGAATCCGGGCCCACCATCGCTTCTCCATAGCTCGTAGGTTCATTGTTGTCTAGCAACATGACTTCCAAGACAGGATTACGTACCACTCTGAAGTAGTATGCATCCTTGTCATGCTACGAGGTTTGGGAGTAACTTGATCCGAAGTCTCATGATCACTATCATAAGCTTCCACTTCAATTGGTGTAGGTGCCATAGGAACAACTCCTGTGCCCTGCTACACTCTAGTTGAAGTGACGGTTCAATAACCTCATCAAGTCTCCACCATCCTCCCACTCAATTCTTTCGAGAGAAATTTTTTCTCGAGAAAGGACCCGATTTTAGAAACAATCCCTATTGCTTTTGGATCTGAGACAGGAGGTATACCCAACTGTTTTTGGGTGTCCTATGAAGATGCATTTATCCGCTTTGGGTTCGAGCTTATCAGCCTGAAACTTTTTCACATAAGCGTCGTGACCCCAAACTTTTAAGAAACAACAGCTTAGGTTTCTCTAAACCATAGTTCATACGGTGTTGTCTCGACGGATTTGCGTGGTGCCCTATTTAAAGTGAGTGCGGTTGTCTCTAATGCCTAACCCATGAACGATAGTGGTAATTCGATAAGAGACATCATGGTACGCACCATATCCAATAGGGTGCAACTATGATGTTCGGACACACCATCACATTATGGTGTTCCAGGCGGTATTAGTTGTGAAACAATTTCCACAGTGCCAAACTCGTAACTCAGATATTCATTTCTATGATCATATCATAGATATTTTATCCTCTTGTCACGACGATCTTCAGCTTCATTCTGAAATTACTTGAACCATTCAATAATTCAGACTTGTGTTTCATCAAGTAAATATGCTCAGTATCTACTCAAATCATCTGTGAAGTAACATAACGATATCCACTACTTGCCTCAGCACTCATTGGACTGCACACATCAAAATGTGTTACTTCCAACAAGTTGCTTTCTTGTTCCATTTTACTGAAACCGAAGCTTTCAGTCATCTTGCCCATGTGGTATGATTTGCATGTCTCAAGCGATTCAAAATCAAGCTAGTCCAAACGGTCCATCTGCATGGAGTTTCTTCATACGTATATACCAATAGACATGGTTCACATGTCTCAATCCTTTTCAAAAATGAGTGAGTCCAAAGATCCATCAACATGGAGCTTCTTCATGCGTTTTTATACCAATATGACTTACATGGCAGTGCCACAAGTAGGTGGTACTATCATTACTATCTTATATCTTTTGGCATGAACATGTGTATCACTACGATCGAGATTTCCATAAACCATCCATTTTAGGTGCAAGACCATTGAAGGTATTATTCAAATAAACAGAGTAACTATTATTCTCTTTAAATGAATAACCGTATTGTGATAGACATAATCCAATCATGTCTATGCTCAACGCAAACACCAAATAACAATTATTTAGGTTTAACACCAATCTCGATGGTAGAGGGAGCGTGCGATGCTTGATCATATCAACCTTGGAAATACTTCCAATACATATCGTCAGCTCACCTTTAGCTAGTATCCGTTTATTCCGTAGCTTTCATTTCGAGTTACTAACACTTAGCAACCGAACCGGTATCTTATACCCTTGTGCTACTAGGAGTACTAGTAAAGTACACATTAACATAATGTATATCCAATATACTTCTATCGACAGCCTTCTCATCTACCAAGTATCTAGGGTAATTCTTCTCCAGTAGCTGTTCCCCTCATTACAGAAGCATTCAGTCTCGGGTTTGGGTTCAACCTTGGGTTTCTCCACTAGAGCAGCAGCTGATTTGCCGTTTCATGAAGTATCCCTTCTTGCCCTTGCCCTTCTTGAAACTAGTGGTTTCACTAACCATCAACAATTGATGCTCCTTTTTGATTTCTACTTTCGCGGTGTCAAACATCGCGAATATTTCAAGGATCATCATATCTATCCCTGATATGTTATAGTTGATTATGAAGCTCTCGCAGCTTGGTGGCAATGACTTTGGAGAAACGTTACTATCTTATCTGGAAGATCGACTCCCACTCGATTCAAGTGATTGTTGTACTCAGACAATCTGAGCACAAACTCAACGATTGAGCTTTTCTCCCTTAGTTTGCAGGCTAAGAAAATCGTCGGAGGTCTTATACCTCTTGACGTGGGCACGAGCATGAAATCCCAATTTCAGCCCTCGAAACATCTCATATGTTCCGCGACATTTCAAAAATGTCTTCGGTGCCTCAATTCTAAACCATTTAACATTACCGAACTATCATGTAGTCATCAACACGTGTATGTCAGATGTTCGCAACATCCACAGACCACGTTCGAGGTCCAGCACACTGAGCGGTGCATTAAGGACATAATCCTTGTACTGTCCGCATAATTGCTACTGTCAACTTTCAACTATATTTTCTCTAGGATCGTATCTAATACAGTAGAACTAAAGCGTAAGCTTACGACATAATTTGCAAAGATCTTTTGACTATGTTCAGGATAATTAAGTTCATCTTATGAACTCCCACTCAGATAGACATCCCTCTAGTCATCCAAGTGATTACATGATCCGAGTCAACTAGGCCGTGTCCGATCATCACGTGAGACGGACTAGTCATCATCGGTGAACATCTTCATGTTGATCGTATCTACCATACGACTCATGCTGGACCTTTCGGTCTTCTGTGTTCTGAGGCCATGTCTGTACATGCTAGGCTCGTCAAGTCAACCTAAGTGTTTGCATGTGTTCCAAGGCCATGTCTGTACATGCTAGGCTCGTCAACACCCGTTGTATTCGAACGTAAGAATCTATCACACCCGATCTTCACGTGGTGCTTCGAAACGACGAACTTTCGCAACGGTGCACAGTTAGGGGGAACACTTTCTTGAAATTTTAATGAGGGATCATCTTATTTACTACCGTCGTTCTAAGCAAATAAGATGTATAAACATGATAAACATCACATGCAATCAAATAGTGACATGATATGGCCATCATCACTTTGCTCCTTTTGATCTCCATCTTCGGGGCTCCATGATCATCGTCGTCACCGGCATGACACCATGATCTCCATCATCATGATCTCCATCATCGTGTCTTCATGAAGTTGTCACGTCAACTATTACTTCTACTACTATGGCTAACGGTTAGCAATAAAGTAAAGTAATTACATGACGTTTATGTTGACACGCAGGTCATAAATAAATTGAAGACAACTCCTATGGCTCCTGCCGGTTGTCATACTCATCGACATGCAAGTCATGATTCCTATTACAAGAACATGATCAATCTCATACATCACATATATCATTCATCACATCCTTTTGGCCATATCACATCACAGGGCATACCCTGCAAAAACAAGTCAGACGTCATCTAATTGTTGTTTGCATGTTTTACGTGGCTGCTATGGGTTTCTAGCAAGAACGTTTCTTACCTACGCAAAACCACAACGTGATATGTCAATTGCTATTTACCCTTCATAAGGACCCTTTTCATCGAATCCGATCCGACTAAAGTGGGAGAGACTGGCACCCGCTAGCCATCTTATGCAACTAGTGCATGTCAGTCGGTGGAACCTGTCTCACTTAAGTGTACGTGTAAGGTCGGTCCGGGCCGCTTCATCCCACAATGCCGCCGAATCAAGATTGACTAGTAACGGTAAGCATATTAAACAAAATCAATGCCCACAACTACCTTGTGTTCTACTCGTGCAAAGAATCTACGCAATAGACCTAGCTCTGATACCACTATTGAGGAACGTAGCAGAAATTCAAAATTTTCCTATGTATCACCAAGATCTATCTATGGAGAAACCAGCAACGAGGGGAAGGAGAGTGCATCTACATACCCTTGTAGACCGCTAAGCGGAAGCGTTCAAGTGAACGGGGTTGATGGAGTCGTACTCGTCGTGATCCAAATCACCGATGATCCTAGTGCCGAACGGACAGCACCTCCGCGTTCAACACACGTGCAGCCCCGTGACGTCTCCCATGCCTTGATCCAGCAAGGGGAGTGGGAGAGGTTGAGGAAGACTCCATCCAGCAGCAGCACAACGGCGTGGTGATGATGGAGGAGCGTGGCAATCCTGCAGGGCTTCGCCAAGCACGTGACGGAGGAGGAGAGGTGTTGGGGAGGGGAGGGGCTGCGCCTTGGATCAGGTATGAAGTCCTCCATCTTCCCCACTATATATAGAAGGGCCAAGGGGGGGGGGGGCGGCCCTAGGAGATACAATCTCCTAGGCGGGGCGGCGGCCAAGGGAGGTTTCCCTCCCCCCCAAGGCACCTAGGGGTTGCCTTCCCCTTGTGGGACTCTCCCTTTAGGGTTTCCCCCACACTAGGCGCATGGGCCCTAGGGGAAAGTGGCGCCCCAGCCCACTTTGGGCTGGATCCCTTCCCACTTCAGCCCATGGGACTCTCCGGGATAGGTGGCCCCACCCGGTGGGCCCCCGGGACCCTTCAGGTGGTCCCGGTACAATACCGATGACCCCGAAACTTGTCCCGATGGCCGAAATAGGACTTCCTATATATAAATCTTTACCTCCGGACCATTCCGGAACTCCTCGTGACGTTCGGGATCTCATCCGGGACTCCGAACAACATTCGGTAACCACATACAAGCTTCCTTTATAACCCTAGCGTCATCAAACCTTAAGTGTGTAGACCCTACGGGTTCGGGAGACATGCAGACATGACCGAGACGTTCTCCGGTCAATAACCAACAGTGGGATCTGGATACCCATGTTGGCTCCCACATGTTCCACGATGATCTCATCGGATGAACCACGATGTCAAGGACTTAATCAATCCCGTATACAATTCCCTTTGTCTATCGGTACGATACTTGCCCGAGATTCGATCGTCGGTATCCCGATACCTTGTTCAATCTCGTTACCGGCAAGTCTCTTTTACTCGTTCCGCAACACATCATCCCGTGATCAACTCCTTGATCACATTGTGCACATTATGATGATGTCCTACCTAGTGGGCCCAGTGATACCTCTCTGTCACACGGAGTGACAAATCCCAGTCTCGATTCGTGCCAACCCAACAGACACTTTCGAAGATACCTGTAGTGTACCTTTATAGCCACCCAGTTACGTTGTGACGTTTGGCACACCCAAAGCACTCCTACGGTATCCGGGAGTTGCACAATCTCATGGTCTAAGGAAACGATACTTGACATTAGAAAAGCTTTAGCATACGAACTACATGATCTTGTGCTAGGCTTAGGATTGGGTCTTGTCCATCACATCACTCTCCTAATGATGTGATCCCGTTATCAACGACATCCAATGTCCATGGTCAGGAAACCGTAACCATCTATTGATCAACGAGCTAGTCAACTAGAGGCTTACTAGGGACATGGTGTTGTCTATGTATCCACACATGTATCTGAGTTTCCTATCAATACAATTCTAGCATGGATAATAAACGATTATCATGAACAAGGAAATATAATAATAACCTATTTATTATTGCCTCTAGGGCATATTTCCAACAGGAACTAGAGTCAGAGAATCATGACATATAACCACATTGTCCGCTCTACAGAATAGCGCAGCCAAAACAAAATGCAGAAGAAAACATTAGGCCCGAAGAGCCAGATCTAGGGACACACCATCTTCCACGTGCCTCCCGCCGATGGGTAGAAGCATAACCGGAATGAGGACAAGCTGGGAACACCATATTCCAGGCCAATAGTGACACTATCACCACCGCTGAACAGAGACAAATATAAATTTATTCCTTACCCTACCACCTTTGGACTGAAGCCCTAGGGTCCCCATCCCTTCCAATCGTCGAAGCAATAAACTGAAGGGGAGGGGCTCTTGGACTCGCCGGGGATAGATTAGCCACTGCGGTCGCTCACCTAGGTTAGCAAGAGGGAGGAACATCGGAAAAGAACGAGTTATGGTTCTCATCACAAGCTCATTTGAAACCATGTAAGTGGATTTATTTTCTATATATTTTGGCGCAGTGGCAAATCTGCTGCCTTGTGACCATGAGGTCACGGGTTCACATCCTAAAAACAATCTCTTTGCAGAAGTGTAGGGAAAGGTTGCATACCATATACCTAAAGTGGTCGCAACCTTCCCCGGACCCTGCGCAAGCGGGAGCTACATGCACCGGGCTGCCCTTTTTCACTTTTTACGAAGAAATGGCATGCTGGATCACACGAACTAGAAACAGTAACCATTTTAGAGGGAGCCAAAAGCAATTGCCTCCTAAGTGAGTGATTATTTATTTTCAACTTTTAGTATTTTTCTTGAAATATTAGCCGTCTTTTGAGTCATTGGATAAACATTTAACTTATCGTGCTCACCTTCCTACATATGATATGTACACTAAAAATAGTAGTAACATTCTCTTGAGCCAATGCTCCCTGCGAGAGGCACCGAGGAAATCTCAAAAAATGTTGGCTAGCGGCTATATTAAATGTATATATTTTCACGTGCACAAGGATATGTATGGTAAGATGTAAAATTGAGTTTGAGGAGGGAGTTGCTCCAAGCTTCTACGGGTTGATAGTCTTGGCTGGTCTACTTAATGAAAAGCCACGTGTTGTCCGCAACCTTCTTGTGAACAAATGACCGCCAAAACATAGAAGACGTGAACAACATGCTACGTACGGGGTGACACGTGCGCTTGATGCTAATACGAGACAGTAGTTCGTGCTTCCGTGGCTAACGAGAAGAGCATGAGCCAATAAACCGAAGTCCAAAATTTAATTTGCAAGCTTTACAAAAAATAACTGAATGATTGTAGCTCGTGCATGTGTAAACGATAGTGTGATATCTGGTCTAGTACAAATTTAAGGCCGAAGTATTTCTATTAGTATTGTTTAGGAAGAAAGCTTACATTCACATGTCTTTGGTCGTTTCCTTTTTGGGTCAGCCAAAATTTACATACATATTTTTGGCCAGTATCTGAATAAATAAAAGTGTATATGAATTGAATCGTTAAGCTGGAATAGCTCAGTTGGCTAGAGCGTGTGGCTGTTAACCACAAGGTCGGAGGTTCAAGCCCTCCTTCTAGCGCATTTTTTTCTTCTTATTCTCATAATTGCACTTTCCTTTTTATTTATAGAGAAACTCATACCATTGCTCTTTTTCTTTTTGGTACATTCCCATCATTGTTCACTGACTTTTTTTGGGGAATTCCCATGATTCGGAGTTCTTTCTTCCATTATCGACTATAACGTTGCATGCATAGCATGGATCAGGGGTGTACCCCCGTCACATTTGAAGAGGTCAGTATTTCTCGTAGGCCGATCGGCGATTAACCTGGTACGTGTTGTTAGATCTCTATACATACTACACCTTCCCTTCTCAAGCTGCCATCTCATTTCTCTCTGTTTCCCAAAAATGCACGCACTTATTCCGGTCTATCACACACACGCGCGTGCATCTAACTAAGAATATATAACTGCATGAAGTTTAGATTCACACACATAGAAAAAAGAAAGAAAGCAAGAAATCTAGATTCAGTCGACGTGACACACATAGAAAGCAAGAAATCTAGATTCACACACATATATATATAGGTGATGACGTGTAATCCATGGATGAACAAACCACCCACATCGATAGCATTTCAACATCGTGGTGCGGAGGCATCTACTGGAGAACCCGCCCTCTCATGGGCATTGGGCCGAACCTATTCCCCTCCAGCCAACCATGGTACCAGAACGGCGGCGGCACCGGCCACTGACCATCCAAATGTTTAATTTCCACATTGTATCGTAAGACGGATGTCGAATAGAACAGTCACAAACAACTAAAAGTTTCACCGAGAAACAGGAAGAATCCATCCTACCGGTTTTGGTTGTTCGTCTCGTGTTGGCCTTCATCCAGTCTGCCAGTGGCCTCGCTGGTCTTCCTCCTGTTGCCCAATGAGATTTTACAATGTGGTTAAGCTCTCCTTGAATAACTTACCTTTGTACTCCCTCTGTAAACTAATATAAAATCGTTTAGATCACTACTTTAGTGATCTAACCGATCTTAGAGAGAGAGAGAGAGAGAGAGAGAGAGAGAGAGAGAGGGAGAGGGAGAGGGAGAGGGAGAGGGAGAGGGAGAGGGAGAGGGAGAGGGAGAGGGAGAGGGAGAGGGAGAGGGAGAGAGAGAGAGAGAGAGAGAGAGAGAGATTCATACCATTTTTTTTGCAAATTCTCACCATCACACTTTTCTTTTTATATATATAGAGAAATTCATACCATTGCTCTTTTTTTTTCTTCTACATTTTCAAAAGTTCCCATGATTCGGAGTTCTTTCTTCCATTGTCGACTGTAACATTGCATGCATAGCATGGATCAGGGGTGTATCCCATTGCATTTGAAGCGGTCAGTATTTCTCGTATGCTGATCGGCGATTAACCTGGCATGTGTTGTTAGATCTCTATACGTACTACACCTTCCCTTCTCAAGCTGCCATCTCATTTCACTCTGTTTGCCAAAATTGCATGAACTTCTTCCAGGCCATCAGACATTATATAAAAGTCCATCTAACTAAAAATGTATACATGCATGAAGTTTAGATTCACACACATAAAAAGAGAGCAAGAAATCTAGATTCACTCGACATGACCCACGGTTATATATACAGGTGATGACGTACATCCATGGATGAACAAACCACCCACATAGATAGCATTTCAACATCGCAGTGCAGAGGCATCTACTGGAGAACCCGCCCCCTCATGGGCATTGGGCCAATCCTATTCACCTCCAGCCAACCATGGTACCAGAACGGCGGCGGCACCGGCCACCTGCCATCCAATAGTTTATTTTCCACATTATATCGTAAGTCGGATGTCGAATAGAACAGTCACAAACAACTAAAAAGTTTCACCGAGAAATAGAAAGAATCCATCCTACCGGTTTCAGTTGTTCGTCTTGTGTTGGCCTTCGTCCAGTCTGCGAACGGCCTCGCTGGTCTTCCTCCTGTTGCCCGATGAAGTTTTTACGGCCTGATTAAGCTCTCCTTGAATAACTTAACTTTGTACTCCCTCTGCAAACTAATATAAAATTGTTTAGATCACTACTTAAGTGATCTAAATGACCTTATATTACTTTACAGTGGGAGTACTATTTAGAGCAAGTAGCATAGGGAGAGAGAAGGAAAAGCATACTGTTTCAACTCGAGCCCAAACAAATGCAGGACTTCAAAGATTTGCTTGCAAGGCAGGAAAGGAGTTCCGCTGGGCCTTCCATCATAAAAGTTCATGCCGACGAGGCTCCCATTAAAAAAGTTAATCAGGGGGCCATCGATCCCAATCTGTTATAAGAAAACATCAATCGTAGAGTACATACGGTTAGTGGGATAGTGAATGCATCCAAAGGAGGGCAAGGTGACCACTTGATAGGACTCTGATGCAATGTCGCTATCTATATAAACTACTGTGTAGAAAAGAGGCGACAGAAATTCACCTTCTCGATTTTACAGTCTGACAGCCTAAGGTCCTTGCAACCAAATGCGCTACGCTTGTCCAGGTCTTCGCGACCAAGTATAGGTTTGCCCATCGAGGCACATAACAGTCCTTTGAGTTCACGCCCGATAGCTACCACCCTTCTGGGCAAGGACTCTGGATGAAGCTCAAGGTCTTCTGGAAGACCTTTGCGCAAACCCTTAACAGTCACGATAGCAATGTTATACCCTGAATTGTTTGATTCTAGTGTCCCATTCAAGCATTGATTCGGAGGGAGAAACACCTCGATCTGCAAGGCAAAAGTGAGCTTAATGGCTAAACCATATATCTAACCGAAAACCAAGGCGAAACGATTAGGGGAACCGACCCTCATATTCTCATCAATCGTGTATGTAGCCTCACAGGTTCTAACCAAACTGGCCGAAGTCACAATGACAGTGCGTGTGCTCCCGCTTGTCAAAGGGCACTTTACAAGGAAGCCTGTGCATACGAAAAACCTCATGCCGTGTCCTACACATGATATAAGTTTGATCATTAGCATGAAAGGGTACTATTACCAAAAGGTAACAATTGATTCGGCTGTTAAAAGTTACCGTTGAATGAAACAAGTGAGATAACACGCCGGGATATGGTTTCAACTATCTTCTTATGAAGCCTCTGCCAGGCATTCTTCCCACTACCAAATGCATTATAGAACCCTTTATAACCTCTCCAAGCATGTAAACAACCAAAAACATCGTCGAATTTCCTAACCAAGCGCCCATTCACTTTTCAACAAAAAAAACAGGTAAATGAGTAGTTATATTATTTCTACAATAGCTATAAGAAAATGCACAATCGAATAAGCCGGATATATGAAAAGCAACAACATACATTCCAGCATAAGTGGTTCTGGCTTGGGATAGCCCATGGATTCTATGCAGTTCCAAGTATCCATGAATCCTGATGCAAAGAGGTGATCAATATTAGTACTCAGATGTGCCGCGCAATGATCAATAGCTAATTCTTAGGATGATGGCTTGTACTAGTATAGTTCACACCTGAAGGTATTATTCTTGAAGCACCTGGAGGAGGTACATAAGATCCCTGTCTGCTATTGTTGGTTTTCCACGTCGAGAAACCTAAAATGGATAAGAGAATCAGCACACAATTAGAAAGTGTGTGACAAGCGGGAGTATATACATGGACCACATGTTAATATAATGATGATTACTATGATTAGAAGAAATGAGACATTGATGATGCACAATATAGGGTCTCAAGTGATTCTGAAATGTTCACCTGCACTATAAGGTGTCATTTTGCCTCGAAGTTTTGCCCAAGGACTGCATTAGAACACAGCAGAGTTGTTATTATGATAAATAGATATGCACACATAATGGCCCCAAAACAAGCAGTCGATAGACGATGTAACCAATGTGGAAAAGGAAACAAGGTAGGAAAAAAGAAATGAAAAACAGGCCACAAAAAATATACAACAAAAGAAGAAAGGATTGAGGAGATCCAGATGCTACGTATGAGTTACATTGTCTACATTTTATTTTGAACGAAATGTTTTAAAACTTCTCTTAGACATATAGAGTAGATTCAGCACTGAAGCAAGCACAATAAATCAGCAGCAGGGAAAGTGGTAGGCAGACTTAAAATACGTTTTCAAAAATAATAGGCTTCGTGGCAGCATGAACTAGCATCAACTCAGGGATGGTACTTTCAGTCTATTTTGCGGAGACACGGCAAACCACATAAAAAAGCAATTTGGGGCATGGCGGGCATCTATGTATTTTAAAGAAAATGCAGCAAGTTAACAATGTTATTATATGGTTGAGATACTTTCTCTCGATTCCCAGAAGTAGCATCATGCTGCCGCATCTAGTCACACCATAAGACAACTAGCTGCTGGTACTGGCAATGCCGCTGCCCCTAGATAACATTTCTCCCTTGCCCCTTCCTTACCAAAGCAACAAGCGGCAACCAGCAAACAAGCAGTCGGTGGCTCGGTGCACAATATTGAAGTTAGTAAGCAAGTATCGACATCTGAAGATTGGAGAAAGAAGTACATAGGGGAAATGACAACTGGATTGCTTAGCTTGCAGGCAAGTTTCCAGCATGCAGGAGGATGTGGCCTAGAATCAAAGGTGGCATTACTCACCCAAGGATTATTTAGGCCTTTTCAATGTAGTAGGACAACCAGCCATTGCTAAAATTTACATGGGCTTAACCAGAAGTATTTATAGCTGGTTGTACATGGGAGGGCATGTCAAAAAACACTGTTTTGTTGTTTTCTTCTTCCATTGCTAAGGAAATGTGTAAAAAACACACCTATGACACCAGTGCTATTAGTACTATGTAAAAATGGATAAACTTACAAGGGTGAATTTGAACAGGAGAAGGAGGGAAGTAAGTTGGGAAAGCTTGCCCACAATATTGCTGAGGACTCCACTACCACCCTCCCCCCTCCCTCCCGCGTCGTCTCTTCGGAGGCCACTCGGGGGCCAACCCTAGCCTCCGCCGCCGCCTAGTCCCCCCGTCTCCCACCCTCCCTCCGCCGCCGCTAGAGGTGGCTAGCGGCGCGGCCGCTCGACACCCATTGTCGGTGTCAAAACCGGCGGATCTCGGTAGGGGGTCCCGAACTGTGCGTCAAGGCTGGATGGTAACAGGAGACAAGGGACACGATGTTTTTACCCAGGTTCGGGCCCTCTCGATGGAGGTAATACCCTACTCCTGCTTGATTAATATTGATGATATGGGTAGTACAAGAGTAGATCTACCACGAGATCAAGGAGGCTAAACCCTAGAAGCTAGCCTATGGTATGATTGTGTATGAAGATGATTGTCCTACGGACTACAACCTCCGGTTTATATAGACACCGGATAGGGTTAGGGTTACACAGAGTCGGTTACAATGGTAGGAGATCTTGAATATCCGCATCACCAAGCTTGCCTTCCACGCCAAGGAAAGTCCCATCCGGATACGGGACGAAGTTTTCAATCTTGTATCTTCATAGTCCAGGAGTCCGGCGAAGGTATAGTCCTGCTACCCGAACACCCCCTAATCGAGGACTCCCTCAGTAGCCCCTGAACCAGGCTTCAATGACGACGTGTCCGGCGCGCAGATTGTCTTCGGCATTGCAAGGCGGGTTCCTCCTCCAAGTCCTTCATAGAAGATTGTAAACACCAAGAATAGTGTCCGGTTCTGCAAAATAAGTTTCCACATAGTGCCATAGAGAGAATAATATTAACACAGATCAAATCTGCTGACGTATTCCGCAGTGCATCATCGCACTACGGCCAAGTTCTTTACATGAATCATTTTTACTTTTCCACCTCAGCACGTTTAGCGACGCGGTTTCCTTGGCACGTCTTGTCAAAGCAGAGATCGTGTGCCCTTTTTACGGGATTCTCATCAACACGGACGTGGGTAACCCAACCGTGCCCGTTAGCACGTTTCCCTCGATTAAAGGCAAGTCCCAAATGGTTACGGGGAGGTCTCTTGGTATTCGACCTCTTATAAAGAGACCAAGGCCTTGCTTCTTTTTTTCAATCTCAATCGTGTTCGCCCGTCGCCTCGAGTTCCAACACCCCAAGCTCCAGATTTCAGGCGCTTCGGACCTTCGACAATGTCCGGTTCTGACCTTCAAGGCCAGTGGATGCCCTCCTCCGTCACGGAGGAGGACGTGCTAAAGTTGAGGGAGGCTAAATTCCTGACCGGTGAAATTTCACACAGGTTGCCTGCTCAAGGGCAGGTTATTCCCAGTCCCCAGTCCGGTGAGAGCGTGGTGTTCATGTCTCACTTCCTCCGGGGGTTGGGCTTCCCAATAGATCCCTTTGTGAGGGGAATGTTGTTTTATTACGGGCTGGAATTTCATGATTTAGCTCCGGAGTCCATCCTCCATATCTCCTCGTTTATCGTCGTGTGTGAAGCATTCCTCCGCGTCACCCCTCACTTCGGATTATGGCTCAAGACCTTCAAAGTGGAGCCGAAGATGATCAAGGGACGTCATGCAGAGTGCGGAGGTGTTGTTATAAGCAAAAATGCCGATGCTCCATGGCCCGAGGGCTCTTTTCAAGAGGAGCTAGGCTTGTGGCAACGAGAGTGGTTCTATATCACCGCTCCCCGGGGCTCCAAGTGGGTGGCGCGTCCTGCCTTTCGCTCGGGTCCCCCACCACTGCTAGCGTCATGGGTCAACAGAGGGTTAGATTGGGGTTTGCCCAAAGACGTGCCCTTGCTGCAGGGCCGCATTAAGGATCTCTTGGAAGGAGACCTCAGCCTGGTCAAGGTGACGCAGGTCATGCTGATTCGTCGAATATTGCCCGGCAAACGTCGCTCCCTTCGCCTGTGGGAGTTCAATCCGGAGGGACCACGAGCTCTCCAGAATTTCATGTGCGCAACGCCCGTGGAGTTGTATAAACTGTTCTTCGGATCACAAGAAGCGTGTCCGGATTTAACCGAGGACGCAGGCCTAAGCTGCAATCGCCCGGATACTCAAGTAAGTAACCTTGTGCCCGGACCTTCTATTCGCATAATTGTCAAAAACTTGCCCTTAAAAGAGATGTCCTTTTAAACAGGAGTGGATAGCGAAGGCAAAGCTAATAAGGTGTCCGGCTCCCCTTCCCGAAACCAGGCCAGATCCCGTGCTAGTCAGGATGCTGGAGATAATGCCTTTGGAGGGAAGCGAGGGGGAGGACAAGGAAATTATGGCCTCCTCGAAGGAGGCCGCTCCGAAGGGAGGAACCGACAATTCCTCTCCTAAAGGGAAAAAGAGAGCTGCCTCTGACGACCCGGAGACCATGGCCTCGAAGCGGGACAAAAAGTCTTCGTCAGAGGGTCCTACGCCGGGGAGTTCCTCGGCCGGACTACGTACTCAAGGAGATCGGCCCTTCAACGAGCGTGAGTAGAGAAAGATTTTCCTTTCGAGGGATGAGGGAAATCCGTGATTTATATCTGAGAAGTTTTAACCGAATTTTTATCTTGTAGTTCGGATCTCAGCCCTTCTCAGCAGAGCTCGTCTTCGGGGGAGCTTCTTCCGGAGATGATGGAGAGCGGGACACCTCCTTCTGCTGTGCCGCCTAGCGAGGCGGGCGACCCTGAGGTGTCGTCACGGAGGGTTTCTCCAAGTCCGGCAGGGGCGGAAGATAGCTATGGGGCCCCCCGAGGTTCTCCGCGTCCGGCCTTCGAAAGAGGTCACGGGACAAGTCCGGCACCGTCTGGTGCTCGGCAGGAGGAGCTGAAGGTTCTGCTGGGGCGAGCTTCTATTCCGGAGGAGCACCGTGCATTGATGGGCACGGTGATTGAAAGGATTTCATCCACAGAGAGCGGATTGCGTGAGGCCGTCGAAAGTTTATTGACGGGTTTTGAGGTACATTAGATAATGTACACTTTTGTCAGTTGCGCATAAATAAAATGTGCCCTATGTAGATAGTAGCCCCTGAGACTCTGCGCGTCGTCAAGAGATGACGACACGCGGAGGATCATAATCCCAGGTCTAAAATGTCGCCTTTTAATGTAGGCTGCAGGGTGTCCGGAATCAAGCTGAACTGCTGGTTTCCCCGAACTAAAGCGGCAACTGGACGTGGCAGATGCCGACATCGCGCTTGTCAACAAGCGGTTTGATGAGGCTCAAGGTATGTGATTCCTCGGGCAGCATTAGGTAAGAAGATTTTTATGCCAGTGTCTTACCATGTGTGTGCTTGACGCAGATGGTGCGGCCGCCGTGGAGAGTCTTAGGGCAGAACTTGCCCGAGCTAAAGATCAAGCCAGGAAAAGTGATGCGGCTGCCAAGAAAGCCCTTGAAGAGATGAGAGCCGAACAGGCTGCTCATTGCCGAAGCAAGGAAGAGATGGCCTGGATGGCCGAAAAGTTAAAGAGCACTGCAGACCGTTGCAGACTTCTTGAGGAAGAAGACCAGGCGAGGCAGATGGTTCTAGAGAAGGCCGTTGCTGATGCCAAGGACGCGCGCTCTGCGATGAGAGCTGCGAAGGAGGAACTGCGTCAGGCCGAACAGATTGCGGCTGGAAAGCCCTTCATGCTGCGAAGAAAATTTTGCGAACCGAAGTTTGCTCCGTTGGACCGGATGTGGAGTGTGGTGGACACCTATCTGGATTTGGCAGCGAGTGCTGCTGATGCGACTGAACACTTTCGAGATCTGAAAGATCGCGAAGTGGAAAAGTTGTTCTGGTCGCAATTTCACAATCCGGAGCGTCCACTGGCAGTGGACGATCGTTTGGCTCAATGGACCGAACTTAATAGGTTGTCCGGACTGGCCATGAAGTACGTCATGGGTCATCTGTGGCCTGGGAGGTTGGGGCCGAAGAGTTATTTCAGCTTGATGCAGCAATTCCTTGACGCGGTGCCGCGCATTAATGCAATGAAGAGGTCGGCGTGCATAGAGGGTGCAAGGATGGCTCTTGCCCGTGTCAAGACATACTGGGCAGAGATGGAGACCACCGTTATTGCGTCCCGAGATTCGGATAAAAGCCGAGTGTCCTCCGAGCACTATTTTCAGGAAGTCCTTGAAGGCGCTCGTGTAATAGAGACGCAGTGCTCGAAGGATGCTATGTTATTATAGCATATGTAATTTTGAAGTAATCTTTTGATAAACTGTAGTGGCCTTTTTATACTTGTGCCTTCAAGTATTGTGAACACCTCCTGTGCGGTCGTTTAAAATATGTATAAAATCTGAAAGATGGCAGTCGTTGGCTTCAGCCCCCACGCACATAGTGCGGGGGTGCTCGTAGAAGACGCATTTTCACACTTAACCCAACGTCTTGGTCCTACAAAGGAGGTGATAGCGCAGCAGGCCAGGCAACCGGACTATAATGCTTTAACACTTTCACTTAGCCATAGGAGCTTGACAGTGGGACTATTTAGGTAGCCCATTAGTGGCGACTGCGCTCGCCCGAGTTCGGGGCGCGTATGTGCCTGATCGGGAAGTGGCCCATCGTTAAAGCGGAGGAATCCGATAGATTCCGATAGGTCATCGAGTGGCTGACCAGTCTCACGCTACATCATGACAGTCAGTTTTCGGCTTTCTCTACTGAGGTGCTCGCCCGGCCGAACCGGGGCACAATCACAGTAGTTCTCCTGGTGCTACCTTAGCCGATAGAGCGGAACGCAAGGTAGCCGAACTCGGGAGCCGGGCAACCCAACATTTGACCAAAGACATGATTCGAAGCTGATGCATATAATGCCAAAACTCACGACGCCGAACACTCCCTAAGGTGTTCGGTCTTTTATGAGTGCGGGCGAAACAACACTCCTTGCTAAAAAAGCCCCTAGTGTCCAGGTACGTGCAAAAAATTCTGACGTGGCCACATGCCAAGACGCCAGCCTCCTCCTTGGTTATATTAGAAACAACCAGGGGATGTGTAGCAACAAGAGACAGTAAAGAAGGTTTACGCAGGGTCTTAATCTAAAAAGAATCCTTTAGGACGGGTCCCTACTGCACATCTGCGCCTGTGTCTCCGTTGTGCCGTATCCTGGACGGGCGCCGCATGGCGTTCATCTGTAAAAGAGAGGAACTAAATTGAAAACGGGTCGTGCCGAACAGAAAAGTTTAAAATAAATGAAGTGTAATATATAAAATTGAGCTTTATTGTCTCTGCATGTAGCCCCTAGTGCGGGGGTATATGGCTATTAAGCCTGCATTAATGATGATTTTATACCGAACTCGTCTATCCGCGTTCGTGGTCTTTAATGACCTATTTCGATGTTTTTTGGCCGGTGAGGCCATTTTACTGTGGGGCTGTCAAAGCGGCCGCACAGTCCTCCGCTTGGGGGAGGTGCACTTTAGTGTTTCCCCTTCAAAGAGATGATGCCTCATGGACCGGGCATCTTAAGCGTGAGAGATGCGTAATGAGGTATTGCGTTAAAGCGAGCGAAAGCTTCGCGTCCCAGTAGTGCTTGATAGCGACTTGAAAATGGGACGACATGGAAGGTCAGCTTTTCGCGCCGGAAGTTATCGGCAGAGCCGAATATAACTTCGAGCCGGAGAAAACCCATACAATGGGTGTCCGGACCAGGTGCTACCCCTTGAAAGGAGGTTTTGCTGCGGCGGATTCCTTCTGGGTTTATCCCCATATGATGGATTGTATCCTGATATATCAGGTTTAGTCCACTGCCGCCGTTCATAAGGACATTTGAAAACCGGAATCCGCCGATTATTGGATCGAGTATCAAGGCAGTCCAGCCTGCATTCTTGATATTTCTAGAATAATCTAGCTGATTGAAGATGATTGGTTTTAACAACCACTGGCGGGACCCTTTGGGGATAGGTCTCGTGATGCGTACCTTTATGGGCGCCGCACGTTTTGTTATGCGAAGTGAGTTCACTGTTTTTACTTCTTGTGGGAAGTTCTTTTGTTTCCTGGTGCTCTGCTTTTGGGGTTCGTCCTCGTCCTCGCTTGGTGTGTCGAGCCCCTTGTGTTCGGCGTTGAGTCTGCCGGATTGTTTGAAAACCCAACAATCTCTGTGGGTATGGTTAGCAGGCTTCCCAGGAGTACTGTGTATCTGACATATCCTGTCCAAAATTTTATTTAAGTTGGACGGATCATCCCTGTTATCCTGGAGGGGTGGTTTTGTCTGATTTTTTCGTGAGCCTTTGAATCCGGCATTGACTGCCGTGCTCTTCGGACTTTTTTCTTTAGTCCTGCGACGATCCTTGTTGCGTCGCGGTTTTCCGTTTCCATCCCTAGTTTCGGATGTACTTGGGTCGCTGGGGCTGCACCTTGCCAACCAGCTGTCCTCTCCTGCGCAAAAGCGGGTCATGAGACTTGTGAGTGCAGCCATTGTTCTTGGCTTTTCCTGGCCGAGGTGTCTGGCGAGCCATTTGTCTCGGACATTATGCCTGAAAGCTGCTAAGGCTTCGGCGTCCGGACAGTCGACTATCTGATTCTTTTTAGTGAGGAATCTATTCCAGAACTGCCGAGCTGATTCTCTAGGTTGTTGAGTTATGTGACTAAGATCGTCTGCATCCGGAGGGCGGACATAGGTCCCTTGAAAATTTGCTCGGAAAGCATCCTCGAGTTCTTCCCAACTTCCAATTGTGTTTTCGGGAAGGCTCTTGAGCCAATGCCGGGCTGGCCCTTTAAGCTTGTGGGGTAAATATTTAATGGCGTGGAGATCATCTCCTCTGGCCATATGTATGTGGAGGATATAGTCCTCGATCCAGACTCCGGGGTCTGTTGTTCCATCATATGCCTCTATGTTGACGGGTTTGAATCCCTCTGGAAATTCATAATCCAGAACCTCATCGGTGAAACATAGGGGATGTGCGGCGCCCCTGTATTTGGGTGTGCCGGATTTTAATGATGGCTTTTTTGCATTGCTTACAAGAGCTTGCTTTCTTGGCCCATAAATGGACCTAGCTGGGCCATGATGCGAATCCTTAGGTGGGTCGCATATCGATTTAAGTGCGACACTGGTTGACGCTTTATGGGGTCGTCTATCCGACCGTGTGGCTTTCTTATTTTTTGAATGCGAGGGCTCTAGGGCCTCTTCGTCGAATTCGGGCAGTAGCTTTCTTTTCGGATAGCTTCTAGTGCGGCGACCATCGCCGTATTTATCTGCGGTGTTGAGTACTTTACTCCATCCAATCCGGAGTGCATCTTCCGCTGTCTTTAGCTTCCGTTTTTGCTTTTTCAGGCTGTGTGCAGTTGCGACGAGCCTCTTGTGGAGACTCTTCTACTCCATGTATTTATCCGGCGTAAGGTCGTCCGGAATGCCGTTTTTGCCGGGGAAGGGTGTTTCGGTTTCTCTGTCCATGTTGCCCTGTTCGTACGGCTGCTCTAAGGCTTGCTCGTCGTCTACCGGCTTGTCCTGCTCTATGGCTGGGTTTTTATCGAGGCGGGGCTTGGGTCGGCGTTTATGCCGGCGCTTTGATTGCTTTCCGGGGGGTCGATCTCCCGTTCCATCCCCCTTTTCCTCGTTGTCACTTCCTTTAGGGGTATCCACCATGTATACATCGTAAGATGAGGTGGCTGTCCAATGCTCTATGGGCGTTGGTTCATCGGTATCTCCTGCATCGTCATCCATGCTGTCGATGTCTGCGGAGTCGAAGTTGAGCACATCGTTAAGGTTGTCGACGATGGCTACCAAGTGGGTGGTGGGTGGGCTTTGAATTTCTTCATCGTCCGTATCCCATCCTTGCTGACCGTAGTCCTGCCAGGGCTCTCCTGATAGAGAGAGAGAGAGACTTGAGAGAATTCAGGATGTCGCCAAAGGGCGAGTGCTGAAAGATGTCCGCGGCGGTGAACTTCATTATCGGCGCCCAATCGGATTCGATTGGCAGGGGCGCGGCGGTTTCGGAGTCCGGAGAAGAGTCCGGACCCTCGAAGTCACGGGTCACGCGGAGTGCGGGGCTGGCGTTCGGCTCGATCGCCTTTGAGATCGCCGCCCCCGAGGTGACGTCCAACCGCTCATCCTCAATTGGCGCAATAGGCTTCGAGTTAGGGGTCGGAACCGGTGCGTGTGCGGCCTCCAGGACACCGTTCGGAGGCAGAGCTAGATCATGCCCCTCGAGATAGTGAGGTGCGCTTGGCTGTGGCTCGAACCCGTCGAAGATCAAGTCTCCGCGGATATCAGTCGTGTAGTTTAAGCTTCCACACCTGACTTGACGGCGAGGGGCGTAGCTTTCGATCTGCTCCAGGTGACCAAGCGAATTGGCGCGCAGAGCAAAGCCGCCGAAGACGAAGATTTGTCCGGGGAGAAAAGTCTCACCCTGGACCTCATCGTTGTTGATGATCAAAGGAGCCATCGGGCCTAAAAGGCGACAACACAGAGGAACTCTCAATGAAAGCACCAATGTCGGTGTCAAAACCGGCGGATCTCGAGTAGGGGGTCCCGAACTGTGCGTCAAGGCCGGATGGTAACAGGAGACAAGGGACACGATGTTTTTACCCAGGTTCGGGCCCTCTCGATGGAGGTAATACCCTACTCCTGCTTGATTAATATTGATGATATGGGTAGTACAAGAGTAGATCTACCACGCGATCAAGGAGGCTAAACCCTAGAAGCTAGCCTATGGTATGATTGTGTATGAAGATGATTGTCCTACGGACTACAACCCTCCGGTTTATATAGACACCGGATAGGGTTAGGGTTACACAGAGTCGGTTACAATGGTAGGAGATCTTGAATATCCGCATCAACAAGCTTGCCTTCCACGCCAAGGAAAGTCCCATCCGGACACGGGACGAAGTCTTCAATCTTGTATCTTCATAGTCCAGGAGTCCGGCGAAGGTATAGTCCGGCTACCCGAACACCCCCTAATCCAGGACTCCCTCACCCATGAAGGTGGCAGTGGGTACCTTGGCGGTTCCACCCTGCATGGAGAGCCTCGGCATCCAGGGCGGTGGCCAGCGGCGTGGCCTGTGCGGTGGGCATCGGCGGCTGCAGCGGCTTCCCGTAGGTTGGCTGTACCTTGGAGAATCGGTGTCCACAACCTCGATCTGCTCCAATCTACGCCGTCCCGTCCCTGGTGGCTCCGGTCGTCGTTTTCTGGATGGCGGGTGTGCGGATCTGGTGGTTGGGTGCGGATCTGAAGGAAATATGCCCTAGAGGCAATAATAAAGTTATTATTTATTTCCTTATTTCATGATAAATGTTTATTATTCATGCTAGAATTGTATTAATCGGAAACATGATACATGTTTGAATACATAGACAAACAGAGTGTCACTAGTATGCCTCTACTTGACTAGCTCGTTGATCAAAGATGGTTAAGTTTCCTAGCCATAGACATGAGTTGTCATTTGATTAACGGGATCACATCATTAGGAGAATGATATGATTGACATGACCCATTCCGTTAGCTTAGCACTCGATCGCTTAGTATGTTGCTATTGCTTTCTTCATGACTTATACATGTTCCTATGACTATGAGATTATGCAACTCCCGTTTGCCGGAGGAACACTTTGTGTGCTACCAAACGTCACAACGTAACTGGGTGATTATAAAGGAGCTCTACAGGTGTCTCCAAAGGTACATGTTGGGTTGGCGTATTTTGAGATTAGGATTTGTCACTCCGATTGTCGGAGAGGTATCTCTGGGCCCTCTCGGTAATGCACATAACACAAGCCTTGCAAGCATTGCAACTAATGAGTTAGTTGCGAGATGATGTATTACGGAATGAGTAAAGAGACTTTCCGGTAACGAGATTGAACTAGGTATTGAGATACCGACGATCGAATCTCGGGCAAGTAACATACCGATGACAAAGGGAACAACGTATGTTGTTATGCGGTCTGACCGATAAAGATCTTCGTAGAATATGTAGGAGCCAATATTAGCATCCAGGTTCCGCTATTGGTTATTGACCTGAGACGTGTCTCGGTCATGTCTACATTGTTCTCGAACCATAGGGTCCGCACGCTTAAGGTTTCGATGACAGTTATATTATGAGTTTATAAGTTTTGATGTACCGAAGGAGTTCAGAGTCCCGGATGAGATCGGGGAAATGACGAGGAGTCTCGAAATGGTCGAAACGTAAAGATCGATCTATTGGACGACTATATTCGGACATCGGAAAAGGTTCTGAGTGGTTCGGGTATTTTTCGAAGTACCAGGAGTTACGGGAATACGGGGGAAAAGTATTGGGCCTTATTGGGCTATACGGGAAAGAGAGAGGGGCTGCCTAGGGCAGGCCGCGCACCCCCCAAGGCCTAGTCCGAATTGGACTAGGGGGAGGGGCTGCGCCCCCTCCTTCCTTCCCTTCTCCTTTCCCCTTCATTGTCTCCTACTCCTACTACATGGAAGGACTCCTAGTTGGACTAGGAAAGGGGGAATCCTACTCCCGGTGGGAGTAGGACTCCCTAGGGCGCGCCATAGAGAGGGCTGGCCCTCCCCTCCTCCGCTCCTTTATATACGGGGGCAGGGGGCACCCCATAGAGACACAAGTTGATCTTCGTGATCGTTCTCTTAGCCGTGTGCGGTGCCCCCCTCCACCATAATCCTTGATAATATTGTAGCGGTGCTTAGGCGAAGCCCTGCGATGGTAGAACATCAAGATCGTCACCACGCCGTCGTGCTGACGGAACTCTTCCCCGACGCTTTGCTGGATCGGAGTGCGGGGATCGTCATCGAGCTGAACGTGTGCCAAGAACTCGGAGGTGCCGGAGTAACAGTGCTTGGATCGGTCGGATCGTGAAGACGTACGACTACATCAACCGCGTTGATATAACTCTTCCGCTATCGGTCTACGAGGGTACGTAGACAACACTCTCCCCTCTCGTTGCTATGCATCACCATGATCTTGCGTGTGCGTAGGAAATTTTTGAAATTACTACATTCCCCAACAGTGGTATCAGAGCCATGTTTTTATGGTTTGATGTTATATGCACGAGTAGAACACAAGTAAGTTGTGCGCGATATAAGTCATACTGCTTACCAGCATGTCATACTTTGGTTCGGCGGTATTGTTGGATGAAGCGGCCCGGACCGACATTACACGTACGCTTACGCGAGACTGGTTTTACCATCGTGCTATGCACACAGGTGACTAGCGGGTGTCAGTTTCTCCAACTTTAGTTGAACCGAGTGTGGCTACGCCCGGTCCTTGCGAAGGTTAAAACAGCACCAACTTGACAAACTATCGTTGTGGTTTTGATGCGTAGGTAAGATTTGTTCTTGCTTAAGCCCGTAGCAGCCACGTAAAACTTGCAACAAACAAAGTAGAGGACGTCTAACTTGTTTTTGCAGGGCATGTTGTGATGTGATATGGTCAAGACGTGATGAGATATAAGTTCTTGTATGAGATGATCATGTTTTGTTGAAGTTATCGGCAACTTGCAAAAGCCTTATGGTTGTCTGTCTATTGCATAAGATGCAAGCGCCAAATAATTGCTTTACTTTATCGCTATGCGATAGCAATAGTTACAAGAGCAATTGTTGGCGAGACGACCATGTGACGACACATTGATATAGATCAAGATGATGGAGATCATGGTGTCATGCCGGTGATGATGGAGATCATGACGATCCTTTGGAGATGGAGATCAAAGGCACAAGATGATGATGGCCATATCATGTCACATATTATGATTGCATGTGATGTTTATCTTTTATACATCTTATTTTGCTTAGTTTGAGGGTAGCTTTATAAGATGATCTCTCACTAAAATTATCAAGGTATAAGTGTTCTCCCTGAGTATGCACCGTTGCGAAAGTTCTTCATGCTGAGACACCACGTGATGATCGGGTGTGATAGGATCTACGTTCAAATACAACGGGTGCAAAACAGTTGCACACGCGGAATACTCAGGTTTAACTTGACGAGCCTAACATATAACAGATATGGCCTCGGAACACGGAGACCGAAAGGTCGAGCGTGAATCATATAGTAGATATGATCAACATAGTGATGTTCACCATTGAAACTACTCCATCTCACGTGATGATCGGACATGGTTTAGTTGATTTGGCTCACGTGATCACTTAGAGGATTAGAGGGATGTCTATCTAAGTGGGAGTTCTTTAGTAATTTGATTAATTGAACTTAAATTTATCATGAACTTAGTCTTGGTAGTATTTTGCAAATTATGTTGTAGATCAATAGCTCGCGTTGTTGCTTTCATATGTTTATTTTGATAATGTTCCTAGAGAAAATTGTGTTGAAAGATATTAGTAGCAATGATGCGGATTGGATCCGTGATCTGAGGTTTATCCTCATTGCTGCACAGAAGAATTAGGTCCTTGATGCACCGCTAGGTGACAAGACCTATTGCAGGAGGAGATGCAGACATTATGAACGTTTGGCTAGCTCAATATGATGACTACTTGATAGTTTAGTGCACCATGCTTAACGGCTTAGAATCGGGACTTCAAAGACGTTTTGAACATCATGGACCATATGAGATGTTCCAGGAGTTGAAGTTAATATTTCAAGCAAATACTCGAGTTGAGAGATATGAAGTCTCCAACAAGTTCTATAGCTAAAAGATGGAGGAGAATCGCTCAACTAGTGAGCATGTGCTCAGATTGTCTGGGTACTACAATCGCTTGAATCAAGTGGGATTTAATCTTCCAGATAAAATAGTGATTGACATAATTCTCTAGTCACCATCACCAAGTTAGTAGAACTTCGTGATGAACTATGATATGCAAGGGATAATGGAAACGATTCCCAAGCTCTTCGTAATGCTGAAATTGACGAAGGTACAAATCAAGAAAAACATCAAGTGTTGATGGTTGACGAGACCACTAGTTTCTAGAAAAAGGGCAAAGGAAAAAAAAGGGAACTTCAAGAAGAACAGCAAGCAAGTTGCTGCTCAAGTGAAGAAGCCCAAGTCTGGTCCTAAGCCTGAGACTAAGTGCTTCTACTGCAAAGGGACTGGTCACTGGAAGCGGAACTGCCCCAAGTATTTGGCGGATAAGAAGGATGGCAAAGTGAACAAAGGTATATTGGATATACATGTTATTGATGTGTATTTTACTAGTGTTTATAGCAACCCCTCGGCATTTGATACTGGTTCAGTTGCTAAGAGTAGTAACTCGAAACGGGAGTTGCAGAATAAACAGAAACTAGTAAAAGGCGAGGTGACAATGTGTGTTTGGAAGTAGTTCCAAGATTGATATGATCATCATTGCACACTCCCTATACTTTCAGGATTAGTGTTGAAACTAAATAAGTGTTATTTGGTGTTTGCGTTGAGCATGAATATGATTTGATCATGTTTATTGCAATACAGTTATTCATTTAAGTAAGAGAATAAATTGTTGTTCTGTTTACATGAATAAAACCTTATATGGTACACACCCAAAGAAAATGGTTCATTGGATCTCGATCGTAGTGATACACATATTCATAATATTGAAACCAAAAGATGCAAAGTTAATAATGATAGTGCAACTTATTTGTGGCACTGCCGTTTAGGTCATATTGGTGTAAAGCGCATGAAGAAACTCCATGCTGATGGGCTTTTGGAATCACTTGATTATGAATCACTTGATGCTTGCGAACCATGCCTCATGGGCAAGATGACTAAGACTCCGTTCTCCGGAACAATGGAGCGAGCAACTGACTTATTGGAAATAATACATACTGATGTATGCGATCCGATGAGTGTTAAGGCTCGCGGCGGGTATCGTTATTTTCTGACCTTCACAGATGATTTGAGCAGATATGGGTATATCTACTTGATGAAACATAAGTCTAAAACATTTGAAAAGTTCAAAGAATTTCAGAGTGAAGTGGAAAATCATCGTGACAAGAAAATAAAGTTTCTACGATCTAATCGCGGAGACGAATATTTTAGTTACGAGTTTGGTCTTCAATTAAAACAATGTGGAATAGTTTCACAAACTCATGCCACCTGGAACACCACAACATAATGGTGTGTCCGAATGTCATAACCGTACTTTATTTGATATAGTGCAATCTATGATGTTTCTTACCGATTTACCACTATCGTTTTTGGATTATGCATTAGAGACAGCTGCATTCACGTTAAAAAGGGCACCATCTAAATCCGTTGAGACGACACAATCTGAAATGTGGTTTGGCAAGAAACCAAAGTTGTCATTTCTTAAAATTTGGGGTTGCAATGCTTATATGAAAAAGTTTTATCCTGATAAGCTCAAACCCAAATCGGAGAAATGTGAGACAGTTGGGTACACCTTCTATCAGAGATCTGAAGGCAAGATATTCGTTGCTGAGAATGGATCCTTTCCAGAGAAGGAGTTTGTCTCGAAAGAAGTGAGTGGGAGGAAAGTAGAAAAGTTGATAAGGTAATTGTACCTTCTGCCTTATTGAAAAGTAGTTCATCACAGAAATCTGTTCTTGTGACTACTACACCAATTAGTGAGGAAGCTAATGATGACGATCATGTAACTTCAGATCAAGTTACTACCGAATCTCGTTGGTAAACCAGAGTGAGATCCGCACCAGGGTGGTACGGTAATCATGTTCTGGAAGTCATGTTACTAGACCATGACGAACTTGCGAACTATGAGGAAGCGATGACGAGCCCAGATTCTGCGAAGTGGTTTGAGGCCATGAAATCTGAGATATGATCCATGTATGAGAACAAAGTATGGACTTTGATGGATTTGCCCGATGATCGGCAAGCCATAGAAAATAAATGGATCTTCAAGAGGAAGACGGACGCTGATAGTAGTGTTACTATCTACAAAGCTAGAATTGTCGCAAAAGGTTTTCGACAAGTTCAAGGTGTTGACTACGATGAGAGTTTCTCACTCGTATCTATGCTTAAGTCTGTCCGAATCATGTTAGCAATTGCCGCATTTTATGAAATCTGGCAAATGGATAAACAAAACTGCATTCCTTAATGGATTTATTAAGGAAGAGTTGTATACGATGCAACTAAAAGGTTTTGTCGATCCTAAAGGTGTTAACAAAATATGCAAACTCCAGCGATCCATCTATGGACTGGTGCAAGCATCTCGGAATTGGAATATACGATTTGATAAGTTGATCAAAGCATATAGTTTTATACAGACTTGCGGTGAAGTCTGTATTTACAAGAAAGTGAGTGGGAGCACTACAGCATTTCTGATAAGTATATGTAAATGACATATTGTTGATCGGAAGTAATGTAGAATTATTCTGCAAAGCATAAAGGAGTATTTGAAAGGAGTTTTTCAAATAAGGACCTCGGTGAAGCTGCTTACATATTGAGCATCAAGATCTATAGAGATAGATCAAGACGCTTGATAAGTTTTTTCAATGAGTACATACCTTGACAAGATTTTGAAGTAGTTCAAAATGGAACAGTCAAAGAAAGAGTTCTAGCCTGTGTTACAAGGTGTGAAATTGAGTAAGACTCAAAACCCGACCATGGCAGAAGATAGAAAGAGAATGAAAGTCATTCCCTATGCCTTGGCCATAGGTTCTATAAAGTATGCCATGCTGTGTACCATATCTATTGTATACCCTACACTGATTTTGGCAAGGGAGTAAAATAGTGATCTAGGAGTAGATCACTGGACAGCGGTCAAAATTATCCTTAGTGGAATAAGGATATGTTTCTCGATTATGGACGTGACAAAAAGGTTCGTCGTAAAGGGTTACGTCGATGCAAATTTTGACACTAATCTAGATGACTCTAAGTCTCAATCTGGATACATATTGAAAGTGGGAGCAATTAGCTAGAGTAGCTCCGTGCAGAGCATTGTTGACATAGAAATTTGCAAAATACATACGGATCTGAATATGGCAGACCCGTTGACTAAACTTCTCTCATAGGCAAAACATGATCACACCTTAGTACTCTTTGGATGTTAATCACATAGCGATGTGAACTAGATTACTGACTCTAGTAAATCCTTTGGGTGTTGATCACATGCCGATGTGAACTATGGGTGTTAATCACATGGTGATGTGAACTATTGCTGTTAAATCACATGGCGATGTGAACTAGATTATTGACTCTAGTGCAAGTGGGAGACTGAAGGAAATATGCCCTAGAGGCAATAATAAAGTTATTATTTATTTCCTTATTTCATGATAAATGTTTATTATTCATGCTAGAATTGTATTAACCGAAAACACGATACATGTGTGAATACATAGACAAACAGAGTGTCACTAGTATGCCTCTACTTGACTAGCTCGTTGATCAAAGATGGTTAAGTTTCCTAGCCATAGACATGAGTTGTCATTTGATTAACGGGATCACATCATTAGGAAAATGATGTGATTGACATGACCCATTCCGTTAGCTTAGCACTCGATCGTTTAGTATGTTGCTATTGCTTTCTTCATGACTTATACATGTTCCTATGACTATGAGATTATGCAACTCCCGTTTGCCGGAGGAACACTTTGTGTGCTACCAAACGTCACAACGTAACTGGGTGATTATAAAGGAGCTCTACAGGTGTCTCCAAAGGTACATGTTGGGTTGGCGTATTTCGAGATTAGGATTTATCACTCCGATTGTCGGAGAGGTATCTCTGGGCCCTCTCGGTAATGCACATCACACAAGCCTTGCAAGCATTGCAACTAATGAGTTAGTTGCGAGATGATGTATTACGGAACGAGTAAAGAGTCTTGCCAGTAACGAGATTGAACTAGGTATTGAGATACCGACAATCGAATCTCGGGCAAGTAACATACCGATGACAAAGGGAACAACGTATGTTGTTATGCGGTCTGACTGATAAAGATCTTCGTAAAATATGTAGGAGCCAATATGAGCATCCAGGTTCCGCTATTGGTTATTGACCTGAGACGTGTCTTGGTCATGTCTACATTGTTTTCGGACCGTAGGGTCCGCACGCTTAAGGTTTCGATGACATTTATATTATGAGTTTATGAGTTTGGATGTACCGAAAGAGTTCGGAGTCCCGGATGAGATCGGGGACATGACGAGGAGTCTCGAAATGGTCGAAACATAAAGATCGATATATTGGACGACTATATTCAGACATCGGAAAAGGTTCTGAGTGGTTCGGGTATTTTTCGGAGTACCGAGGAGTTACGGGAATACGGCGGAAAAGTATTGGGCCTTATTGGGCTATACGGGAAAGAGAGAGGGGCTGCCTAGGGCAGGCCGCGCACCCCCCAAGGCCTAGTCCGAATTGGACTAGGGGGAGGGGTTGCGCCCCCTCCTTCCTTCCCTTCTCCTTTCCCCTTCCTTGTCTCCTACTCCTACTACATGGAAGGACTCCTAGTTGGACTAGGAAAGGGGGAATCCTACTCCCGGTGGGAGTAGGACTCCCTAGGGCGCGCCATAGAGAGGGCCGGCCCTCCCCTCCTCCACTCCTTTATATACGGGGGCAGGGGGCACCCCATAGACACAAGTTGATCTTCGTGATCGTTCTCTTAGCCGTGTGCGGTGCCCCCCTCCACCATAATCCTCGATAATATGGTAGCGGTGCTTAGGCGAAGCCCTGCGACGGTAGAACATCAAGATCGTCACCACAGCGTCGTGCTGACGGAACTCTTCCCCGACGCTTTGCTGGATCGGAGCCCGGGGATCGTCATCGAGCTGAACGTGTGCCAAGAACTCGGAGGTGCCGGAGTAACGGTGTTTGGATCGGTCGGATCGTGAAGACGTACGACTACATCAACCGCGTTGATATAACGCTTCCGCTATCGGTCTACGAGGGTACGTAGACAACACTCTCCCCTCTCGTTGCTATGCATCACCATGATCTTGCGTGTGCGTAGGAATTTTTTTGAAATTACTACGTTCCCCAACAGGATCCAGGGGAAACCCCTGGCCGACGCAGCGGCCATGGTGAAGACGTCGCCTTTGGGCGTCGTTTCCCTTGCTGAAGGCTTCAGTGGGCTTCCTGCACCTCCCACCCCACCCAGCAGCTCAGGTGAAAGCCTCATTTCCTCGATTCATGGCGACGACGACACCTTGGTGGCGTGATCCATCCTGAAGGCGTCGTCTGGGAAGTGCTCAAGTGGTGGTGGAGTCGGTGGTGGTTCGACGACGGATTGTATTGGTCTGATCTGATCTTCGGCAGCTTGCTCGGGTCCAGGTGTGGAGGGCTTCAGCCTCTGGTGGGAGGGGATCGGGGTCCCTCTCTCGTGCCACGGGCTATGGAGACTCCTATCCTTGACCGATGCATAGTGCTGCATCCTCTTGTCCTTCTCCAGGGATTTCAGCGCCTTCGTTTCGACAACTCTCATCCGGTGCTCCGCCTTGCTGCTGCCGGCAACGGTGACTGGGTGTTCGGCTCCCCGTTTCATGTGGGTTTGTTCCTGGTGCCTCTCCTTTGGCTGCTTGGGAACTCTGATCTGGGTTCTAGGGTGAACCACTCCGCAGGCCGCCGGTGCGGTACCCGTCGAGCCCGGGTGAAAGGGTAGAGGCCCTTTGCGGCCACGGAGTCAGGTCATGTGTTGCCCCTGTTTTCCCTCTGGTGGCAGTTAGTGACACAAAACATGCATGGTGGTGCCTTCCTCCCATAGCTTTAGTAGGTTAGCTGGTTTTGGCATAGCGGCGTTCGATGGCATTGTTCTTTGCCTTCGAATTGTTCTACTGAGCACAATGTATCTTTATTTCCGCTCTTTGTTTTCTTGTTGTAAGTGGCAGTCCTGTAATCCTGGCCGGTTCATGGCTTTGTTAATTAATTCAAAGCCGGACTCTTCTTGAGCCTTCGTTCCAAAAATTTTTTTGCTCATAATAAATACTAGAAGTCTAGAAGCGAAGAAGGCATACCCGAGTATATCATATTGCTCCAAGCGTTGACGAAGTAATATCCATGGTAGAAACAAAGGCTTTCCCGTATCACTATTGAAACAAATGTTCATCCCAACAAAATTCCCAGCAAGATCAATAAGTGGGCCTCCAAGTCCAGCCTAGAACAAGTGGAAGGGTGCACATAGACACACATTAGACCACCGGTAACATAATGCAGTTATCTGTTTCAACTTTCACATTCTCTGACATGCCAAAATGGGAAGAAAAAAAAGCAACAGTTACCTCTGTGATCTGACAGGTAGAGGCCGAAAGATGTTCATAATCATCTCCTACAGGAGCATCAGTCAGTGCCCCAATCGTGCCCATCAAACTTCATGATTTGTGGGCACGCTCAGCAGCTACCATCGTTAGAGCGTCAGGCAAATACGTCTCCTGATATATATCTAAAGGCATGACATCTTGGAAGTCCTGGGAGGTAACGATAGCAATATATTTATCATGTAGTCCTAACATCCAAAGTATAGTCTTTTTGTCGGGAAGGCGCACTGCAACCTTTAGTGATAAAAGCAGTACATCAGTAAGGACTAAGGAGTGCTCATGGTTAGCTTGAATAAACAAAGCAAGATGGCAACGAAAATATTAGCAGCGCCAACCCTCAATTTATCATCCTTGTTTCTTTTCTGATTGAAGACTGTAACCAAACGTGATGAAGTCAGGAATCTTGTTAGGCCCAGACTTGATGTCCCGCATGGTAGAGCTATACCCGTGCATGCAAATAGCATCTCATCTCCTGCAAAAGATAACACTTTTTCTTACATTTAACAATTTGGTAAGTGTCAATACAAATTTGGACATTTCGTAATAATCATATATAAAGCAGCATAATCACCATCGAGCAAAGCAAGCGAGACAACTTCGACAGACAAATGTGAAGCCACTCTTTGACTGAGTTGACACTAGCTAGTGATTTTGATAGCTTTCGTATACGCTGTCAAATTGTTGCTCTTCAAACTTAGGGCTGGAAACATCTCGATCAGACAATGAGTTGACAAAATGTCTATCAGAAGCTGCATCAGCCTCGTCCCGATAACTGATATCTAATTAAAGAACAATATACACCAAAACATGTGACTGCTCTATTGGATAAATAAGCATCAGAAAAGAAAGAGCCAGCAAAGTCGAAATCATTGACTCACTATCTCTCCGGACTCTTCTACGATTGCTCCCACATTTGTTCTTTTTCTAGTGGTGCTTTGCACCTTTGTTAACCTTTTTGTGTGATCACCCATCCTCTTGCTTTTCTGCATCTTTCCGGTCCTGAAGCATAAAGAATGCAATGTTATACGCGATAGCAAGAAACAACGATGAACCAAGAAATCAACCAACGGGGACACGAGATTTTAACGTGGAAAACCCTTGCGGGAAAAACCACGGGCGCCAGCCAGCAAGACTTCACTATATCGCGGGTGAGGTTACAAACGCCGGGGGATTTCCTCAATGCAACATATCCCTTACGGCGGCTTACAAGAGGTATTTATAATAGGTGAACCCTAGTCCAAGTCGGTAACAACTCGTACCGTACCGCGGGGGGCTGCCGCCCCCCGCACCCCCCTCCGTGCGGCCGCCATGGTATCACGGGATGGGCAAGCCTCCCGGCGACGGGCCTCGCTTCGCTCGGGCCGAAGTTGCCTTTATCTTTATTTCTTCTAGGAATTTGGATCACCACAAAAATAACATGCAAATGATCAGTAGAGGAACTAACTAACTAACTAAGGTCGCAAAAGCCATTACATTCTCATGTCAGAGCTGATGATTGTTGGCCTCGTATACATTTTGGTGTTAATTTTGCAACATCAATTGGAAACCAAAAAAGCTTTGTTGCCAGTCATTTTATAACATTCTTAAACAACATTATCGCACACTGTTGTTCATGGGGCAGAAAAAAAGTGCCGAAACCAGTATAAAATGGGCCCGACGATATATAGATAACTCCCAATGTAGTAGTATGGAAAAAACAAGAAGTTCCCATATTATCAGCATTGTAGCTAACATCTGTCTATATAGGATGGCAACGGAGTGGGCAACAGAGAAGATCAAAAAAAAAAATTCGTCTACTACATGCGCATGTTAGAAACAAGATCCAAAAATCAGGGATTCCATATTATCCGCACCATAGCATCTGTCTGTACATGATGGCAGTGGAGTGGGCAACATAGAAGGTCCAAATACAGCAATAGGTGGAGCAAATTGCCAGATAAACCAACATGCTGCCGATGAAGGATCAAGCAAGCAAGCAGAAAATCCAGAAAAGAATGGTTTAATCCGCTACATACATGGCTAGAAAGAAGATACTCTTTGTAAGCGCCGACATTTGGTGATACTTGGCTTGGTCAGTCCGTCAGTGTACTCAGATTGTGCAGATGTATAAAATTTAGCAGCAACTAGATAAAACAGGAAGACAACCAATATATCTGATAATGAGTTTCAGAGTTCAAAATTTAGGAAAATCCTTTGGAGAGAGGGATCTATATGAATGGGTTCGAATTGCTGGGTGAACAGAGCCACGAGAGTGCTAGTTGGGCTTGACAATGACCATAGGTTACTGGATGTATTGGCGAGACCCCAATCGAATTACCAAGCACATGAAGAAATAGCCCTAGACAAGAAAAGGGGAGAAAACAGAGTGGACGACTTACATCGATCAGTTCGTCCCATCTGATTCCGGAGCGAGGGCGAGGGTGCGCCGCCGAGAGAATTGGAGGATCGGGGATTTAGGGTTCTGGGGAAACTCGTTGCTGCTGGCTCTTGATCGGAACTAGCGAGGCGAGTTGGATTGGGGATCAGAAAATCTGTTTCTGTTATACTATATATATATATATATATTGGGTCTGGGAGTTCTTCGTGGTCCAAAGGGAAGCTGCGTTACCCAATCGCTTTACCCGCAGCCGCCGTCCGTTTTGCCCTGTGCGGTGAGAGCGAGCGCTGGGGATCGTGGAGAAGACCAGCGGTGGTGGGGGGTCGACGGGCGCGGCGGCCGGATACGCTGTCTGCTCTGCTCCAGGCCTCCATCTGACACGGCGGGCGAGGCGCTCGGCTCCGGCAATGTGGCGGAGGTCGCCCCTGGCCCCTCCGACTACCGCAGCCGGACAGTGCCCGTCCCTCCACCTCCGGCTGCTCGCCGCGCCGGCGCCGGCGCCTACCGTGTTTGTGTATGGGTTCGAA
Organism: Aegilops umbellulata; assembly: GCA_032464435.1. Taxonomy (NCBI): domain Eukaryota; kingdom Viridiplantae; phylum Streptophyta; class Magnoliopsida; order Poales; family Poaceae; genus Aegilops; species Aegilops umbellulata. Next base: position 617,129,927 of record CP136058.1, on the reverse strand, counting down.
ATGCCACTCTGTGGAGTATATTTTTTGACGGGAACTATTTTTATTTAACCAGGGAACGTTCGCTCCATTTACAAACGCTTTACTGCACATAGCAAGGTTAGAACATCTTTAGCAGTACTTGGCAACTCCGGGCTCCTAAAATGGCGCGGACAGTGATCGGCCACATCACAAATTTTTCTTATCACAACCGGACACCTTAATTAACATACCTTAAATCCATATAAACTCAAGCAACTACGTAAACAATACATTACACACATCATACAACTCCTACATCAGGACATTGCTGATGACCCACAAGTATAGGGCATCTATCGTAGTCCTTTCGATAAGTAAGAGTGTCGAACCCAACGAGGAGCAGAAGGAAATGATAAGCGGTTTTCAGCAAGGTATTCTCTGCATGTACTAAAATAAGTGTTAACAGATAGTTTTGTGATAAGATAAATCGTAATGAGCAACAAGTAACAAAAGTAAATAAAGTGCAGCAAGGAGGCCCAATCCTTTTTGTAGCAAAGGATAAGCCTGGACAAACTCTTATATAAGGAAAAACGCTCCCGATGACAAATGGGAATATCATCAAGCTAGTTTTCATCATGTTCATATGATTCGCGTTCGGTACTTTGATAATTTGATATTTGGGTGGACCGGTGCTTGGGTGCTGTTCTTACTTGAATAAGCATCCCACTTATGATTAACCTCTATTGCAAGCATCCGCAACTATAACAAAAGTATTAAGGTAAACCTAACCATAGCATGAAACATATGGATCCAAATCGGCCCCTTACGAAGCAACCATAAACTAGGGTTTAAGCTTCTGTCACTCTAGCAACCCATCATCTACTTATTACTTCCCAATGCCTTCCTCTAGGCCCAAATAATGGTGAAGTGTTATGTAGTCGACGTTCACATAACACCACTAGAGGCTAGACAATATACATCTCATCAAAATATCGAACGAATACCAAATTCACATGACTACTAATAGCAAGACTTCTCCCGTGTCCTCAGGAACAAACGTAACTACTCACAAAGCATATTAATGTTCATAATCAGAGGGGTATTAATATGCATAAAGGATCTGAACATATGATCTTCCACCAAGTAAACCAACTATTATCAACTATAAGGAGTAATCAACACTACTAGCAACCTACTGTTACCAATCCCGGACTTGGAGACAAGAGATGAACTAGGGTTTTGAGATGAGATGGTGCTGGTGAAGATGCTGATGGAGATTGCCCTCTCCCGATTAGAGGAGGGTTGGTGATGAGGATGGCAATGATTTCCCACGCCCAGAGGGAAGTGTCCCCGGCAAAACAACTCTGCCGGAGCCCTAGATTGGTTCCTCCAAGGTTCCGCCTCGTGGCGGCGGAGTCCTCGTCCCGAAAGGTTGCTTTTTATTTTTTTCTCGACGAAAGACCTTATATAGCAGAAGATGGGCATCAGAGAGCCACAAGGGGGCCCACGAGGTAGGGGGCGCGGCCCCACCCTCGTGGACGGGGTGTGGGCCCCCTGGTCTTCATCTTTGGCAAGGATTTTTCATTATTTTTAACTAGATGTTTCGTGGAGTTTCAGGACTTTTGGAGTTGTGCAGAATAGGTCTTTAATGTTTGCTCCTTTTCCAGCCCAGAATTCCAGCTGCCGGCATTCTCCCTCCTTATGTAAACCTTGTAAAATAAGAGAGAATAGCGATATGTATTGTGACATAATGCATAATAACAGCCCATAATGCAATAAATATCGATATAGAAGCATGATGCAAAATGGACCTATCAATTGCCGTCAGACTACCAAAAATTGGCATGTTTAACCTACATGCTAGCTATGGAGAAGATCATCCATTGCGGCCCTTGCCCTTCCCAGCGCCCTTGCCATCCTTCTCACGGAAGTAGCGGTCAAAGACGCAGTACGCATCAAGCCGGATCTTCTCATCGCGGAGTTGTCCGACCCGTCGCTGTCCTCCTTCTCCTCCTTTGGGGGGGGGCAGTCCGGCCATGGCACATACCGCCCAATTCTGCTCTCGGTCGAGGGCGTGCGTGTTCCTCCGCAGCCGCTTCTTGACAATGTGAAAGCGGATGGCTTCCTCCTCTGCGGCCGCCCGCTCCGCCGATCAGCTGCCGCCATGTCTGTAGCGAGGCAGGCCTCGGCCACCCTCATCCTCCCCTTCCCACGGCGGGCACACTGGTCCCGGTAGGACTCATACTCCGACGGACTGGTGATGGTGAAAAGGGGCTGGAAGGCTCCCGAGAGGACTGCGATGATCCAACATCGGAGGATCCAAACGCCCGATGCGTCGACGCAATGGAATCGCGCCGGATAGATCCCACCGTCGGCGGGGAGCTGTCCCCCTGGGAACGGTGATGTGCAATGCGGACCATCATTGCCTCTTCTAAACCGCACGGGACGACACCCCAATCGACTGATTTGTACTGGTCGTCATCGGATCCGCTGCCCGCCATGCCGGAGATCGCCAGACAGAAGCTTGGGTGGTGGAGGGGAGTGGAGTGAAGTGGCTAGGGTTTGGCCCGGCCAGCGGATAGGGAGGAATATATATGCGGGATCGGGTGGGCCAGCTTGGGTCGGGTCCGATGTGGCGGACGCACCCGGGCGCCCCCATATCCACCCTACATTTGGGTCGGATATGAGGGGTGCCGATCAGCCTGGACGTTCGAGGCCCATTTTACGCGTCCGCCTGGGTCGGTTTTTTGTGACCGGTCAGTGACCGGGCCGTCTGCCCGGGCGTATGAGGTGGGTTTGGGGTGCCCAGTTGTAGATGCTCTTAGTTTTATGAGTTGACAGTTTTTGGTGGATTGAGTTATAAAAAGAAGTATGGGATGGAAGGAAATGCAACTTTCAACAAAAGGAAAATAAGTGCTACTCAAATCAATTGTACATGCTATACCATCTTATGCAATCTCATTTTTCAAATTCGAAAATAGATTTGTAAATGAATTACAGATGCGATGTCGCATTATTGGTTGGGTGACGGTGACAATCAGAGGACAATGCACTGGTTTGCCTGATGAAAGTTGTGTGTGCCAAAGAAAGGTGGAATGGAATATTCATTGTCTTAACCTAGCCCTGTCTGCGAAATAGGCATGGAGATTAATTGATAATCTGGATTCCCTTTGTGCCCGTATTCTCAATGCCAAAAATTATCCACAATGTGATATTTTGGATGCAACTCTGAAAAAGAGAGCCTCATTCACATGATAAAGTATTATGTTGGGGGTGCAGACACTTATGAAAAGATGTCATATATGGAGGTGGTAGTCGGGTCAATGTTTGGGATGATGAATGGATCCTAACTCACATACCATGAAAGTGATCACAGCTCGTGGAGGCAATTTACTATCAAAAGTAAGTGATTTCATTGACCCTGTTACGGGTTGTTGGGATGAAGAGTTGGTTTTTTAAACATTCTAGCAAGTTGATGTGATGCAGATCCTTGCGATTCCGTTGCCTGAATTTGATATGTCAGATTTCGTAGCATGAAACTTGTGCAAAAATGGAAGATTTTCAGTGAGATCGGCATACTTTGCAGAGTGGCACAACCAATATGGATATAAAATATCAGGAGAAAAATATAGTAGGACCCTCAAGGAGTTCACCAATATGGCGGACGATCTGGAGCTTAAGCTGTCCTACCAAGGTTAAAAAACTTACTCTGGCGAATTTTGTTAGGATCGCTACCATGTTGGATGACTTGGCTACACTAGTAGAAAAAGGCCCATTAGTCCCGGTTCTAGAGGGCCTTTAGTCCCGGTTCTGGAACCGGGACTAAAGGGTCGTTACTAAAGGCCCCCCCTTTAGTCCTGGTTCTTATAGGCCCACCACGTGGCCACTGCCTGGAGGTCCACCTTTAGTCTCGGTTGGTAACACCAACATGTACTAAAGGAAATTTTATGAATTTTTTTATTTTTTCCTGATTTTTAAATTTCTAAATTATTTTAACCTCTAATCTCTAATCACCCCTCATCGCTGCTCAATTTAACCTCTAATCTCTAATCACCCCTCATCATTCCAAATCATCTAACTTCCCGGACGGTCACCCATCCTCTCACTACCCCAGCCTGAGCACGCTTAACTTCCGGATTCTATTCTCCCTCGTTTCCAAGTTTGCACTTGTTGATTTCCTAACAATAGTAAGATGTCAATCCTATTAACCCTTAGGAGTTTAGTTTGAGCATGAAGTCACACATTTCACTGTTTGAGTTTGGAACTATTCTCTAAAAAACATTAATTATTCAGTAACACTAATATTTCTTGAATAAGTAGTTTGACCATTGTTTGACCATAGTTTGACCAGATTTGACCAAAATTCGAACAAACTGAAATAATTATTTAGTAACACTAATATTTCTTGAATAAGTAGTTTGACCATTGTTTGACCACAGTTTGACGAGATTTGGCCAAAGTTCAAAAAAACTAAAATAATTATTTAGTAACACTAATATTCTTGAATAACTATTTAGTAACACTAATACTTCTTGAATAAGTAGTTTGACCATAGTTTGACAAGATTTAACGAAAATTAAAAAACTGAAATTTGAGCATAACTTTTTTTTTCCTTTTAGAATTTGAGGATTCTAAAATTTTGCAAACAGGCCGTAGATGTGGTAACATAACTACATCTCGAAGGATTTTAATTTTTGAAGTTTTTATCATTTTCTTTTGCTTTTTACAAAAACTGAAAAGGCGATCCACCGGGGGGTAGTGTTTGAAAATGGGACCTTTAGTCCCAGTTTGAGACACGAACCGGGACTAAAGGGCATTGCACCTTTTAGTCCCGGTTCGTATCTCAAACCGGGACTAAAGGTCTAATCTTTAGTCCCGGTTTGAGATACGAAGCGGGACTAAAGGGCATCGCACCCTTTAGTCCCGGTTCGTGTCTCAAACCGGGACTAAATGTCTCATTTGAACCAGGACTAATGCATTTAGCCGCATGAACTGGGACCAATGCTCACATTAGTCCCGGTTCGTGACTGAACCGGGACTAATGGGCTTATCTGGCCCGAACAAAAGCCCTGTTTTCTACTAGTGCTAACAGACATATAAAAGTCTAGTGGGCTGGATGGTAGACTAATCGTCTGAGTGATTATCCAGATGTATTTAGAAGCTGGCCACCTCCACAAATCAATGGCTATTTTTTTATCGTTCAATGATGCAAGCTCTACGTGTTTTATTCCTTCAGCTAGCCTCATGCTATCAAATACTTCTGAATCTTCTGGTCAGAAGGAAAAAGTTGGAGTTAGTATTACAAGTGTATTTGGACATGCTTGAAGTTGCATTAGGTTCTTGCTAAGGAGACATTCTTGATTTTGTTGTCCATATTTTAATCAAGAGAGACAAACTCTTAGAGGATATTGGTATAAGTCGGCAGTTAACGAGGTTCAACACTGAAATAATTAAGGGGTCCTTTCAACCGTAGCAGAAGAATTTTGCAAGGACATCGGGGATATGATGAAGTACCCCTTCGAAGAGTGGAGGTATATACCTAAGCCGCGTCTTTGCAATTGAATGCTTGCGTCTTTGTGCAAAAATCTTGGTTCTGACGAGGCATTGTTTGTCATTGAAAGGCTCCTTTGTTGATTATTGCAACTACTAAGAAGAAATATGTTCGTTGAATGTTCTTACTTGCCTTCGTCGTGTTATTGCGGTGCTACATTCTTTTCTCTAGTATTTATTTCTTCTAACATGGCAAAACTGACTTTGCTCAAAACACATTCATCCATGACACATGGTCCAAAAGACTTGGGTTGCCTCGTTACCAACGCATAGGGCCAACCCAAGGGCATGATAATAAGACTGTGCTCACATACTGCCTCTCATTAGTGAGTTCCAATTTTATGTAACTAAGGTATTCAAATACATGATACATGAGGTTCGTGTATCTACATAAGATTTTCCAAATCAAATGGTTAATGCATATAATTTGAAGTGTTAGACTGCCCATGCGTGGGATAATGTGAGGGATGCAAGTCACTATTAATTATGGTATTGAATTTCACATTCTTATGTAGCCTATGTACCAAACCAATAAATGGTGTGATGCACAATTTCCATGTATGTATATTGCAACTTGTAGACTGAAATAGACCAAGGAAAAAATAGCTGGGTGTGCTTGATGTGAGTTCAGCCGAATGATGTTATTTCAATGCTGAAGTGCAAAGTATTTATGCGATGTAAGTTGCTTGTTGAATCCAGGAAAATGAAAGACATGTGGTCCTGAAAGAACCTATAAGCGATCAATGCCAACACATTAGAGGACAAGCCCCACATAGATATTTTGTATACTCTTTTTTGATGAAGGGCTTTCTTTATTGACTTGTAATATCACATCAAGCGGATACAAAACAGAACAAATACACACCCGGCCTCTGCACAACTAAGGTGCACACAACCAACAAAAAAAGAAGAAGCATGAGGGTCAATGGGCGAGGCGAACGACCCACTGCAACAAAACATCAATTACAACCATTGCCATTGGCAACACCAAGACGACTAGAAGGTTGTCCTAACAACGACACCTTCAACAAGAAAATGGTGCATGAACACCGTCGTCGCTGGATCGAACCACATAGGCTAGATCATGGGTTTTCACCTAGAAGAGAAGGACCGACTAAGCTCCAGATAGTGCCTTCAACAAGGGAGCGGAACCGCCACTGCGAGGTACAACCAGCAAAGGTTGGACCTAGGTGTTCACCCGGAATCCAAGAACAGGTATTCGGAGAGCACCACCATAGATGAAGTCCCTGTGTTGTCACTAGCGTTTTGGTTACCAGACGAAATTCCAAGCTTTCGCGCAATTACCGCGTTTACCGACCCCCCTCGAGAATCACTCAATATAGAGCAAAAAATCTTGAATGATTTGAAAATTTTGAATTCAAACGCTCACAGTATAGTTAAATACAGGCCATCTCTTCTGTACCGACAAAATTGGTTGTGGCCTGGTGGTGAAGCAAACCTTTCCTCAGCAGCGAGACGGGGTTGGAGTCTTGGCTCACACTTTTTTGTTTCCTTCCGAGGATACAAAAAATTAGGCATCTCTTTGGTCGTGGCCTTGTGGTAAAGCAAACCTTTTCCTCAGCAGCGAGACGCGGGTTCGATCTTGGCTCACACTTTTTTTATTTCTTTTTGAGGATACAAAAGTTTAAAAATTGTTGGAGCCACCAGGGATTGAACTTGAAACGCATGAGCAAGAGGCAGCTGCAGTTGAACAGACACTAGGCCAGGGCACGGTTTGTCATACTAGGAGTTAAATACCTATCTATATTGATTTAAAATTTTGATTATAAATTTCGTCAGCTTTTTTCGGAATTTCGTGGTTACCGTGGTAACTGCAAATTCCGGTGCCCCTTGAGAACAATGGTCCACTTGGGATCCAAAACCTTGGTTGTCACCACCACATATATTTTGTATACCCTAGAATGCAATTTACTGTATTTGTAATTAACTGTCTATTTACATACACATAAAATAGACAGTTATGCATTAAAAAACCACTCGTAGAGATCTCTACCATGATATTTAAAGAAATTTAAAAGTACAAACAATACATGCAATTCTAAGTGAAAATATTTATCTGTGGGGACATGACAAATTTTATTTTATTTTCCTGAGATTTATCACCGTGAAACAATAACAATACAAACGAGAAATCAGTGCGCTTCTCTCTTGCGTGCAACATGTCTCCATAGGTAACATCTTTTTGTCCAACGATTCTTACGAAATTGATCAAAATTCGGAGATTTCCTTTGGCTCTTCCTCTTCACTCCTAGACGCTTCTTCCCCTTTCTCGAGCCCATACATGGTGTCATACAATGGCTTATCCATAGTCTCTGGGAGGCAGAACATCAGCAGCCCACCGATGATGCCAAACATGCCAAACACCGCAAACGGCACCCGGTCCCCAAACAAGACCACCATGGGTGCTAGTACGGCACCCATTTGCGATGCTTGTGATGTGCATCCCATGGCTACGGTCCGCACCACCGTAGGGAACAACTCGGACGTGTATACTAGCAACAGGTTGTATGTCCCTGACATCCCAAAGATCCCCACCACCCCACATGCCATCCTGACCGCCCTAGAGTGACATGAAATTGCAGTTATATATCTAAATCATCATACCACACATATGAAATAATAAAGGTTTTGATTACCTCATGGAACTGACATCAGCAATGAGGCTGGCAATTGTGCAAAAGACGCCGCTGAGAAGCATTGTGCCAATGCCGAGTGGCTTCCTTCCAAGATGCGGGAGGAGCATGGTAGTGAGTAGGTACGCGGGCATCTCAGCGAGAGAATTAATAATGACACCAATGTACATGTTGATTTTTATGTTGACCACATTGAGGCTTAGTCCGTAGTACACCACCGAGCAAAGGAAGCTGATGAGCACCGAGAGCACAAGCCTAACACGAGTCATCCGTGATTGTAACACATCCAGGATCGATGATGACGACTTCTCAACCTTCTTATTAATATCGTCCTCATCGTCGAGCTTTAGCGTGATGTTGTCTGGGAAGCTTCTGCGGTTAGTGGCCGCAATGTCTCGCAAGACACGCATTGCGTCGTTGGTGCGCCGGCGGGTAAGGTACCAACGCGGGGACTCGGAGATGAATGGAAGGACGACGAACATGAAGGCAACAGAAGGAAGTGAGGTGACAACATAGAGGAGGCGCCAAGACGACTGGTATAGTGCGGCGATGCCAGACAGGGCTGCGATGCCACCGGAGAAGAAGTAGCAAGTGGACATGCCCGCGGCACCACGGTAGGAGGGCCCGATGGGTTCCGTGGCAAGGACGAAAGAGCAAAGGCAAACACTTCCGGCGCTAAATCCGGTGAGAAGGCGGAAGGATGCATAAACCCAATAGTTCGGGGAAAGAGCTGTGAGGAGGCCGAAAACGGCATTGAGGAAACACACCACCTGGAGGGACCCCTTCCGACCAAGAAAAGAGTCTGACAGGTGTCCAAAGACACCGGCACCTACAACGAGCCATAATATGATCAGTTTATGAAACAATAACTAGAAAACAAATAAAAAACTGTTAGACTCAACCAGGTGTGGGTTGTGATCGGATTTACCCCAACCATTTCCTAATGAGGCTAATCCTAGTGAAGAAATATTGGGATCTGTGTAGAGGAAGCGATGCAGATATCATCACTTGTTTTTTAGAAGCATACGTTGAACACTGTCATCCTCTGATCTTTCTGTCTTTTCCCCCTAATAACCGTGTGCATAGTATGAGGCACCGAGGAGATAATGTGTGGCTAATTGTGTAACATAAACACCAACTTGCTAATTTAAGTAAAACCAACACCAATAAATGACAGAAAATACACATTACTCGTTCCACATATTAATTATGGGCAGTAGTGCTGAAGTGCCTTGCCTGAGAAATGTTGTGAAGATCTTATTCGGCGTAGATAGATAAATAAGGGAAACACTAGCTTTCAGCCGGCGAATCGTGCTTTCGCATCGACCGCTTCTCCCGTCGTTGGATCTGATTTGATCTAATGATGCCGACACGAGAAACACATGGCAACGTAAACCAAGTTGCAAAGAAATGACCCCAACACGTCCTGGTGGGGACCGTCTCTCCAACATGTCCTGGGTGCCATGCATCCTGTTGTGGATAACGCACCGCTCGAGAGCCGCTCATCTAAAATCTTAATCTCTCCAGCGTTGTCTCCTACCTTTCTCCCTTCGCATGCATCTCAGCTGAAACACCAAGCTCTCCATCATAGCACCACACGACCGTGTGTGGCTGCCGGTGCTAGCCTTGTCGCACTAGTCACCGTCCTATTCAACACCACGCGAGCTCTGCCACCCTTAGCAACAACAAGGGGATCCAAGAAGCACCGGTTTGCATCTCCTCGGGATAGCTCGCACCGTGGGTACTAGGGACGTACCTAGACTTGGCACTGTATCTAGTAGCCGTTGCATGATGCCGGTCTTGACGGTGGGGTCAGCCCTGTTGTGCCCTAACAGAGGTCTTTCCCACGAGCCGACGTCCTCGCCCTAATCTTCCTCTCCTAGGTCTAGAGGTGAGATGTTTTGCTTTTGCAACAAAGGGCCTATTGTTATTGCAACAACGCTTTTGTTGCAAAGGGACCATGTTTCAGCCTCACAAAAAAAAATTCTGCAACATAACTTATGTTATAGATTTTTTTTTGCAACATGACCTCTGTTTCTTGCAACAAGACCTCTGTTGCAGAAAATACCGCAACACCACTCGTGTTGCAAAGGGAGGCTACACACGTTGTTGCTCGGACGGCAATTAGCATGTCCATCCAATGGTCAGCAAGGTGGCGGGTCTTTTCTCTTTATCTGTTGGCCAATGTGTAGCGCTACCCAATAAATAAAGGATTAAAGTGCAAGGATGTTAGCATGTCTAGTCAGTGTCGTGTCTCGCTACACAACAATATTGGATTTGATACCGCCTTTTGCTGACAAAACTCATTAGCACCGACAGACTGTTAGTTGTGACAGCTTCTGAGGATCTATTAGTCGGGAAAACCAATATATAGTGATTGATCGTCCGACAAGAATGCAAGAGCATTTGCCATCGGACTTCATTGTGTCCAAGTGGTCCTTTTTGTGAGGACCCGTTGCAGTTGAAGTGTGTGTTGGTCATCTGCGAATCTACATGAAAGGATCAAGTTCAAATATGTGAGGTGGTAAATCAGCGAAGCCATGTCTCTTAAATGAGGCCATGTGATGATTTCCCTATATGATGTTGGATTGGATAGTGTATTCCATAACGTAGTGGGCGTATATATTGTGCTAGGAGCTGGATGGTGTAAATCACAAGATGGCGTGTTCTCCAAGGTTCTTCGCGTGACTAAGTAGTCCATCACATACTTGAGTTGGTATGTGAATTCGCCAGGTTGAAATTGAAGGGGAATAATCTGGTCTGATATTATTGATCGAGCTGGTTAGTCATCAAACTGTGAATCTTCAACGAGTCAAGATCACGAGGAGCACAAATAGATGAGAAGTCAAGGTTAGAGGGAAATTGTTTCGAATGATCTTGAGTTTAACTGGTGCTAGTAAGTGAGTCTGGTTAGCTGGTGTTAGAAGTACTACACGAGCTCAGTTGAGTTAAATTAATTGGTTGTGTTTTCTTCTTTTTATGCGGGGAATTGGCTGTGTTTCAGGTTGCGTCAGAGTCTGATCATATGTTGCCGAAGACCGCATGCACGAGAGGCCGTACGTACCGATCATGCTGCCGACGAAGAAGACTGCATGGACGAGGCCGACCTTGTACCGCTCGCCGCAGACGAGGCCCCACTCGGCCACGGTCGAGGAGCCGCTCCCCTGGTCCCACTCCCACCCGGCCGCAGCGCCGGTGCAGCGGTCGCCGCACCGCCCGTCCCCCGGGGGGCACGACATGGCCGGCTCGCGGTCCGCGAAGATCATGACCATGATGTGCATCGCCTCGAGTGTCCACGCCGCCGTCACCAGCACGAAGTGCCGCAGCTGCCACCGCCCGAACTCCCCTGCGTGCCGCGCCAGCACGTCGTCGATGCTCATGCGGTCACCATCGCTACCGGAGGCCGCGAGGAGCTCGTCGGTGGTGGACATGGCTGCGTGCGTGTCGTGGAGCGAGCGTGATGCTAATATACCCTCCCCTTGGCGCTCTTGGTGTCTGGGTGCAATTTGTAGGCGGAGCGAGGCACCTACATTATTTTTTCCGCATTATTAAATCTCAGTCCACTGATGTGGTTAAGTCTCAGTCGGTGCTATATTCGTGAGATCTTACGTAAAGATTCATTGCAAAATTTTCTTCAGAATTTTTTTTTATGTGTCATGTTATTGACTGCGACTTGGTTATGTCTCAGTCGACTGGGACCTAACTACATCTTTATTTTTTCCTGTGAAAGAGAAGGAAGCAGCTAGCTAACCAATTTTATTTTGGCCACCAATTAATGCTTTTAGCCAGTGTTTTTCTCTGTACAGCCACTGTTACTGAATTAAGCTTATAACCTACTTGATGGGTGGGCACATCGATCATTAACTTCTCTCCAGCGATCTGGCTGCGATAATGTCGTCCATTTCTTTTTTCCTTTGCAAAAAACAAAAGATACCACCAACTCTTCGCTGCCTGATTTAATGCATCGCACGTGATGCACGTGCGACCTTACCGGTAGTGTCATGGTCATCACTCTTCTCGAAGCCAACGATGATTTTCTTCCCACGACTACTACACGAAGTCGATGCGGGCCTTTGAGAAATAGTTGGCCACATACACCAATGACCAAAGACCGGGCAGCTTCAATTACGAAGGCGAGCAAGAGATAGAAAAAATGAGAGCAAAGTTTGTGTGAAATAGGAAACTTCAAGACTGAACGGACATGAACCACGGCCAAAACTTTGAGCGACCCAAGCACTGCTCGACACCATTGCCAAACGACCATTTTCCCCTTCCCCCACCACCACGCCTCGCCAATCAGTACTTCTCTCCAGCGATCTAACGATGATAATGCGGTCAACCCTGGTTAGTATCTCTGCTACTACCTTCGTCCTCGTTTATTGACCCTTTTCGTATTTTGTGTCAAAATTTAATCATTGATTTAACTGACAAAATGTTAATGCATGTCATAAAAAATGATATCGTTGGATTCACATTTTTTTGGAAAAGGAGGTTAAAACCCCGTCCTCTACATCAATCGATGCATGCGCTCATAATTGGATTCACATTTAAGCATAGTTTTTAATGATACTATTTTTTGTGACATGCATTAATATTTTGTTAATTAAATTCGTGGTCCAAATTTGACATAAAATACTAGGGGGCCAATAAACCCAGACGGAGGTACTAGCTCTTAGCTGCCGAATTTATTGCATCACACGTGATACGCATGGCTTGGTTAAACCCCCCTGTCACTCAATCTAGTCTACCGGCAGTGTCATGATCATCACTATTTTCTGGAGCCACTGGCTCCGACTTCATCACAATTGGCCATCAATGCTACCCTTCCTGTAGCAATGCCTGAAGTCGACGCCGGCCTTCACGAAATAATCGGCCACGTACTGCGAAAACCAGGCAACAACGATTCTCAAGGCGAGCAACGAACACAAAGTATATAGAGAATTGGATCACATACCACATGGTGTACTATGTGGTAAGCAACTTCCAAACAGACAATGTCAAGGAAAAGAGGGTCACATCGGGACCCAGCTGACATGGTCTGCCAAAACCATGCAGCTAACCCAACCACTGGTCTACACCACCATCAAACCAGGCATCCTATTCCTATCTGACCGGTTTGAGACTGTAGCACATCAAACACCTTTCCCTGGTTGTCAATCTTTTTTGACAACTTTACACAGTTTTACTCCCTAATACTATAATGAAAAGGCAGAACTCCTGCCGTTCCGGTCAAACTTGAAACGCATGTGACAAAAGTTGGCATATACCGCACGTACACAAAAGCTGGCCGCCGGCCGGATACGCTAGCAGACTCTGGGGCTACAAGCCGCCTTCACAGGAAGCTCTTGGCCTGCGAGTGCCGCCTTCAGAGGAAGCTCTTTGGAGCAGTGGCGATGTGGGTTGCGGACGAACTCGCTGGCATGCCTCCGCGCAAAGAGGCTCGTGGGGTTCACCGAGGTGTCGACTGTGTTTTCTGCTGTCGCATGAGGCCGTCGCGCGGGGGCGTCTCATTTCATTGATCGCCACCGCATCGTCCGTTGCCTCGCCGTTGTTGCTCATCAAATGAAAATCAAAGCAGCTAGCACACTGCGTGCCATCCAAAATATTTTATTTTGTGCACGCATTGATGCAGCAGAGTCGATATAGCGGAGGTTCTTGGGCAGGCGCACTGCATGGAGATTTTGCGGCGGCATGCTGTTGTGAGTTGCAGACGAACGATGCCGCATTGGATGGAGTGGGTTAATTTAATTAATTAGATTGTTAATTGTGATTAAAAGTAACAAAGAATAAATCTATACTAATCATGAACCCGTGCAGCCCACGGGCTAGTTTAATGTCTAGCAACACATAAACTGTAGAAATATTGCCAATGGATTATCATGTGGGTATATGCTTTTCAAAATTATTATCACCCATAGGATAAATAGGATCAATTTCATTGAATCAATTATACTGGTTAGATGCTCTACATGTAAACTCATATTGAAAACATGCATTTAATAGTATTTCATGGTAACCCATATGACAAACAATTAGTTAATGATTAGACACTTCGTATGTCTTCATGGAAACGAATATTTTGTTCGGCTGGTTCTTTATTCGTACGCGAATTTTAGTTCTTTTATTTTTTAATCTTCTACTGGTTTGCTAGATTCTTATTTTAGGTGAGTTGGTCTAACTTTTTTGTATACCAACTGTTGTGGCTTATGAAATGCTTCTATCCAGCACGAGATTGCGTGATCAGAAATAGTGGGAACATATGCACATGTGATCTCTCCATTCAATAAACATAACATGACTTCTTTATTTCTTTTATATGGACACATACACGAAATGGCTGAACTAAAATCCAGGGAACATGTATAAGCATCTGAACTAAAATCAATTGTTATTCATTAAAGGCGATTTTCTTGGCATCAAGAAAGTGTGCTCTAGTACTCAATTAACTAAATCTCTCCATGCTTCAGCTTAGATAATTTAAGTAGTTCTAAAGTATCATTACAATATGTATAAGAGCGATTAGAGCCAAACATGGAAACTATTTATAGAATTGAAGAAGGAGAAAAATACCAAGCTACTTGTATGTATGAAAGGCGAAGGAACATACATATGCATTTTCTAATAAATAACCTTGTATATAAATTAAGAACATGAAGCTGGAATAGCTCAGTTTGCCAGAGCGTTTGGCTGTTAACCACAAGGTCGGATGTTTGACCCCTCCTTCTAGCACATTTTTTTTGCCCCCCCTCCCCCTTTTTTACCTTTTCCAAATTCTCATCATTGCTCTGATAAGTCCCGAACGTTCGGATTTTGCCCCTCCCCTTTTTTACCTTTTCCAAATTCTCATCATTGAAAGGAGAAAAATACCAAGCTACTTGTATGCAAATTGAACGTTTTTTATGGCAACTTTCGTTGACGCGAGGATAGCAAGTTAACTTGGCATGCATAGCAATTTCCTAGCAAAAAACAAACTGCGGGATGCCATGCTTACCAACTATAAGCTTGTCATCCTCGTGTCAACTAAAGTTGCCATAAAAAGCGTTTGATTTGCCATGAGCAAATCCGAACGTTCGGGATTTATCATCTCCATTTCTTTTTACATATAAATTTATACCATTGCTCTTTTTTATTTTTGCAATTTCCCACTGTTGCTCACTGTCCTTTTTTTTTTGAGATTCCCATGATTCGGAGTTCTTTCATTCGTTGTCAACAGTAACATTGCATGCATGGCATGAATCAGGGGTGTATCCCGTTGCAGTGGAAGAGGTCGGCATTTCTCGTACGCTGACCGGCGATTAACATGGCACGTGTTATTAGATCTCTATGTACTACACATTCCCTTCTCAAGCTGCCGTCTCATTTCTCTATGTTTTTCAAAAGTGCATGCACTTCCTCCAGTCCATCAGACATGACTGTTCAGATTCCCTTCTCAAGCTGCCGTCTCATTTCTCTATATATAACAATGTATAATAGCATGCTGTTCAGATTCACACACATAAAAAAATGTTAATCTAGAGTCACTCGACATGACTCACGGCTATATATAAGGGGAAGGCCGTACATCCATGCATGAACACAAGGCAAAACATCCATATCGGAAGCATTTCGGGTGCACGGGCATCTACTGGAGAACCCGTACTCTCATGGGCATGGGGCCAAACCTATCCACCTCCAGCCAACCATGGTACCAGAACGGTTGCGACACCAGCCACCTGCCATCCAAAGTTTAATTTCTCCACTGTATTGTATCCCCTCCATAAAGAAATATAAAAGCATTTAGATTGCTAAAGTAGTGATCTAAATGCCCTTATATTTGTTTACAGAGGGAGTAAGTCGTATTTTGAATAAAGCAGTGCCAAACAACTGACAGTTTCAGTAGGGAACATAAACAAATTGATTGTATCGGTTTCCGTTATTCGTCCCGTCTTGCCCTTCGTCCAGTCCGCGAACAGCGTCTCTGGTCTTCTTTCTGTTACCCGATGAGGTTTTTATAGTGTGATTAAGATCCTTGAATAACATAAATTTGTATTGAGAGTGAGTAGCAGAGAGAGAGAGAAGGAAGAACATACTTTTCCAACTCGAGCCCGAACAGATGCAACACTTTACAGATTTGCTTGCAAGGCAGGAAAGGAGTTCTGCCGGGCCTTCCATTGTAAAAGTTCATGCCGACGAGGCTCTCATTGAAAAAGTTAATCAGGGAGCCCTCGATCCCTATCTATTACTCCCTCTGGTCCTTTTTAGTTCGCATATAAGAGTTGTCTGAAGTCAAACCTTGTAAACTTTGACCAAATTTATGGGAAAAATACCAACATACAGAATGTGAAATCGACAACATTAGATGCATCATGACTTTAGTTTTCATACTGTATAAATTTAGCATTGTAGATGTTAAATTTTTTTTATATAAATATGGTCAAACTTTACGAAATTTGACTTCATAATTCTTATGTGCCGAGTAAAAAGCACCGCATGGAGTACAAGAAAACACCAGTCATACAGTACAATAGGTCGACGGGGTAGTGGATGCATCCAAAGGCGGGTAAGGTGACCACTCCATCAGAGTCTGATGCAATGCGACTATCTATATAAACCACCCTGTAGAAAAGATGGGATATAAATTCCCCTTCATGATTTTACAGTCTGACAGCCTAAGGTCCCTGCGACCAAATGTACTATGCTTGGCCACGTCTTCATCATTTTTTTAGAACACTTGTCTACTTTTTTCAGTGCACAGTGTCCATTTTTAATGTACATGTGAATTTTTTTCTCATACATGTTGTACATTTCTCAAATACACGATGTATCTATTTTTTCTTCTTAAAAACATGTTATGCACACTTTTTTGAATGCATGGTCAATGTTTTTGCAAATACATGTTGAACATTTTTAATGGCAATATTTTTTAGAAACTATGATAACATTTTATAGAACTTTCATGGACATATTTCTGGAAACATGAGAATAATTCTTTTAAACTGTCACAATTTTTTGTTCAAATGCAAGAATATTTCTGTGAAATGTCATGTACATATTTTTAATGGTAGAAAACATTTGTTTACTACACAAACATTTTCTTGTACATTGTATACATATTTATAAGAAATTTTTTAAAAGCAGGAATTTTTTTATATTCTCACTCACATTTTTCTGAAGCTATTAACATTTAAAAATCATTTTAACATTTTTTTATACTGCGTTAATATTTGCAAAGTCACTTTTAGTTTTTTTATGTAAATTTAAGTTTTGAATATATCCATTTAAAAACAAGATTAGCTTGATGTCAGCGTGGCAAACCCAAATTTTACTGGGCAGGCCCACCACCAGATTCCTGTAGCTACGCTTACGAGGCTGCTTTCTGCCTCGCTATAGACAATTATAGGCACGCCCATATACATCAGCGCGAGAGCTATGTCTCACATTGAGTGAGATGGTAGCAACTCTCGCTGAATGTGTCTACAGTAATGGACCGGCCTGTTCGCTCAAGGAAAAAAAGAAGAAAACAAAGGAGATCCCATGATTCAAACATGCGTCTCCTCGATGGTGTGTGTAGGGAAGCTAGCCACTGGGGTAAGAGCCACGTTGAATACCATGGCGCAGCCTACTTATTGTTTTTTCGTTTTCCTTTCCTTTTCATCTGTTTTTCTACATTTCTTTCTCCGTTTTTACTGTTTTTCCTTTTCTTTTTTCATTTATTCTGTTTTATTTATTTTTTTGGTTTCTTAAATCTCCATTTATTTTCTTCTCCGTTTTTTCATTCTTTTTCACTTTCTTCATTGGTTTTATTTTTCATTTTCATTTTTCATTTTCATTTTTCATTTTCATTTTTCATTTCCATTTTTTATTTGGTTTATTTTTCATTTTTCGATTTTAATTTTCTTGGTTTATTTTTGTTACTTTTGGTTTTCATTCTACATTATTTTATTATGTGAAAAACATTTTTATAATACAAGTTTAATATTTTTAAAATACAAATTTACCTTTTTTAATACATAGTAAGAAAACTCTATGAACCTATCTGTAGTATATTTCAAATGCTTGATTAACATTTTCTAAATAACAGTATTTTTAATATATTTCCAATGCTTGATTAATATTTTTTAAAGCAATATTAAAATATTTTGGGCACATTGTCAACATTTTTTCTCAACACGTTTAACATTTTTCGAATGCTTCACTAAGATTTTTCAAAAAATTGTTCAACATATTTTGCAATGCTTGAATATTATTTTGGTATACATGCTAAAACAACTCATCATTTTTAATACATGGTCAGAATTATTTACACATATTTAACCTTTTTCAAATGCTTGATTAACATTTTTATATACATTAACAAATTTGTTTCATCATTTTGGTAATACATGGTAAATACTTTAGCTATACGCAATTAAGAATTTCCAAATGCTTGCTTAAATTTTCAGACACTTGCTCAACATTTTTTCAAATGCTCGATTAACTTTGTTTAAATAATTGATCAATTTGTTTCATACACATTTTTTTTGTATACATTAGGTATATACGTAATAAACGTGTTCTCTATAAAATTTTAACAAAAATGCTTGGTAACATTTTTCAAATGTTCTATATAGAATATTTGGAAGTAAAAAAGGAAAGGAAAAAACATGAAAAAAAAACTAAAACAGAAAACAAGGTTGTTGATTCCCGCACACCAGCGCCGGCGCAACTCGCGGTAGCCCTTCAATGAGGGTTTCCTTTGTCCTGAAGATGAGTCATGGGGACGCTCATATATCAGCCCGAATCGTATTTGTGACAGTAAATGGGAATGGGCCGGCCGATGCTGGTCCCTGTTTTGGGAAGGTTCCGAGCAAATTTTTTGTTTTGTTTTTGTGGACCAGTTTTGTTTGGTTTTTTTTCTTCATATATTTCTATATCTTTTTTTTTCAAATTCCTGAAACTTTTTTTAATTCAAGGTAGGTGTTTCCAGCTCTCAAACAGTTTTCCAATTCGCAATTTTTTCATCGTTTTTCGAATTCCTAAACTATTTTGTCTCAAATATCGACGCCCTTTTTCAAATTCACAAACCTTTTAAAATTGCATTAATAAAATTAATTTTTGTCTTTTTATGAATATTTATTTGCAAATATATGCATACTTTATCAATTTTTGAATTTTTCAAAGTTGTCGCGAATTTTTTCCATGTATACTAATTCTTTTCAAAATTGTTGAACATTTTTTAAAATTCAAGATATTTCTTAACAAAATAATAAATTTTTAGAATTTTAGGAAATTTTAACATTTTTATGAACTGTTTTCAAATACACAATCTCTTTTCGATATTTTTTGCCAAAATCGTTGATTTTTTTGAAATTCATGACAATTTTCTTGAATTTTTTTGTACTTTTGGTAAAGTCCGTAGAAATTTTTCTAGAATCTATGAACCTATTTTTTCACTCTCTTTTCATTTTCTATAATTTTTTGTGCAAGTGTATTAGATTTTTCCAATACAAGTTGTTTTTATTATTGTTTTACGGAAAATTCAGATCCGTTTTAAAAAAGTCAACTGGGCAATGAGCAGCTGGTGAACAACTGATTTGTTGAATAGTTGTCTAATCAACCATCGATTGATGGAACGAAGGGAAGGCTCGGGTAGGGTGAAACCTCTTATTTTCTAAAAATGAGGACATGGTTCGAAAACGTTAAGAGAATGCTCAAGTTGGCTACTAATTAGAATCAGAGAATATTTTCTATAAAAAATCATATACCTTTGAAAATGTGTAAATATTTTTGTTAAAGGAGTTATTTTGAAAGTCTATTTTTTTTAAATTTCTATTTTCTTAATAACATGAATATTAGTTCATTTTTTTGTTTTTCATAAAAATACCATTTTCTATTTTTTTAAAGTTTAAATAATTTGAAATTTCTATTTTTTTTGAAAATTAGAAAGTTTTAAAAATATTGAATTTAAAAAAAACTTCTGACCAACAGAAAAATAAAAGAAGAAAAGAAACCGGAAAACTAAGAAAATGGGCAAAGGAAAAAAAACATGAATTTGTTTTGGGACCAAACTGCTTGGGGATTGGGTTGATCCCTTCCGTCATCAAATACCCCCAATCCCCATCCAGCCTAGATCTCCCTCTCTGAATTCTCATTTGGTTTCCTGAGTCCCAATTCCCCATTGATTACAAAACCTTCCTCTTATGTCTTACAGATATATCAATCATGAATATTTGAAAATGTGATAATGCCAAAACTTGTAAAATATAGAAGTTAGATTCGATGATATACCGTATCAATGTGACACCACAATAGTTTCAGTTTACATGATCTGTTTTGCTCAAAAGTGATAGCACAAGCACATGCGTATCCAATTCAGTTGTTTGAAACTGCACAAAGATTTAGTAGAACTCCGTGAGAAGTTGCAAATGAAAAAGGATTGTAGCAAAATCTCTTGTAAGAGGACCACAGATAGCAGGCAACACCGCGACACATCTTTTGTTGCAGGCTACAATGAAGTAGGGAAAGAAAGTTAATTATTTTGTTGATCCTGCCATCCTACTTGCTCACCTCCCAGGCGGGTGCCAAGCAGCCATGCTTGCTCGCCATTGACTCCCTGCTCGACACCTAAGTCGCCTTCTTGAACTTTTTTCGAACTTTGTGCTCTGGCCTGCGTCTTGCAGTTCCTCCCCGTCCTCTACTCCAGTGTTGCTCACAGTCGTCGCAAGACCGAAGTTGTGCGTGCATCCAGGGTGGACGGCATGGTGGCGCGTGCACGAGGCTGTTTTGGACGACGATGGGAAGGAAGACGCACCTCGAGGACGCATGCAACCTTAGTGAGTCACAACCTTGTCTCTGCAGCCGATTGCGTGCACCAGCTTGTCACGAGGTGCAGTCGTGTGTCTCTCGCAGCAGTGGCAGCTAGCCGTGCGTTCGCAAGGCGTTCGATGAGGTGCACAAGAAAGAGAAGGGGGATATGGATGTTGAGAGGGTGGTCCGTAAGCCTGCCTAACGATTGAGTCAAACAATGTGCGGTTGAGGTGCTACACTTACGGTGGGATTCACCCGTCAGATTCAACGTAAATGCATGCATATTTGAGTGCTCAGTGTTTTGACAAAAAGATTACTGAGTGCCAACAATCTTTTTGAAAAAAATGTAACATTTTTTCTTCTAAAATGAGGCCTAATTGTGATAGTTTTTGGCGATTTGCTCCGAGATGGAGACATCACTTGTGCTTTTCTCTTTCTATTTGCATCTTTGTCATGTATAAATGTCGTTGCATTGTTGTAGTTAAAAGAACACATAACTATTAAGAAGGTATTGTGTGTACGCCAGCCATGTCGCACATGTTCACTGGGAATTCATAAATTGAGTTGATTGAGGAAGGAGAGGTTAACATTCTAGAAATCCCAGCTATAAGCTAGATCGGTATAAATGGCATTAAGCAGCAATAACAGAGATAGCATCGATGAGTTTTTTAATCGATCCTTTA
This sequence comes from Aegilops umbellulata, assembly GCA_032464435.1. Classification (NCBI taxonomy): domain Eukaryota; kingdom Viridiplantae; phylum Streptophyta; class Magnoliopsida; order Poales; family Poaceae; genus Aegilops; species Aegilops umbellulata. Next base: position 617,108,317 of record CP136058.1, on the reverse strand, counting down.
GCATCGCCTGACTTGGACAAGGTGTTTCCTTCCTTCGGAATACATTAGCGCTTTGCTCTCCTCTTATTTCTTCATGGAGGGTTCGGATGGACTTCGCCGTTCTTTCCCAACGAAAATGGAAAGGGCTATAATTCAAACAAAGGAGGAGCTAGTGGACAGTTCGAATTTCAATGATTAGGGAGGGGAATGAAACACTTGTCTTTCACAATCAATACTTTTTTTATGTTTAGGACACGCGAAGCGAGAGCAAAAGACCCATCCTATATATCCTATCTATCCTATGCTGACTTTGCCTGTCCCCTACAAATTCGTAGAGAAAAACATACGGCGACTACTACAGTTAGATGCTCTATGCAAAAACAAAATAATGACACTACACGGCACGACAAAAGCAAAAACAAAATTCAAGTGGTGTAGTTTAGAGGATACAATCAAAATGCAAACCCGATCGATGCAACTACACTGTATGTCTGTCTCTCGTATATATCATATTGGATCAACGTTAACTAATTTTCCGTCCCTTCCAAATACAACAATATCTTCCAAATACAACAATATCAGAATTAATTACTAAAAAGCTCATACATAGAACATACAATGTGCATGTAGCACAACTTTATTTGAACAGTCAATAAATGGTTGTACTATTATCATTTTCCAGAGTATATATACCACTATCACTTGACGTGCGCGATCTCTTGGATGAACCTCCTGAGGTTCCCGTGCGATGAACCACCCACCGCGACTGCCTTCTCCGCCTTCTCCTTCCACTCGGCCGCCTTCCGTCTCATCGCCCCGTCACCCATCAGCTCCCTCACCGCCGCCTCCAATTCTCCCCGCCTGGCCTGGCGCGCCATCTCAACGCCAACACCCCATTTGTCACACACGTACCTGCAGTTGGTCACCTGCTCGGCGAAGAACGGCCAGCATACCATTGGCACGCCAGCACGCAGACTCTCCAGCGTCGAGTTCCACCCACAGTGGGTCAAGAAACCACCAGTTGCGCGGTGCTTCAGAACCGCCTCCTGGTCGCACCACCCCACCATCAGCCCCCTCCCCGCCACCTCCTCCGCGAACCCCTCAGGCAGGCCGCCGTCCCGCACCATGTCAGGCCGGACAACCCATAGGAACGGGCTGCCGGCGCCGGCCAACCCTCGTGCAAACTCCACCATCTGCTTCCCCGACATGACTGTGATGCTCCCGAAGTTGACGTACACCACGGAGCCATCCGGCTGCTTGTCTAGCCATGAAGTGCATACGTTGTCCTCTTTCCACAGGCTCGAGGTGAGGGAGGGAAGGTAGGACGGCATCGAGATGAGAGGTCCGATGGTGATGGTGTTGGGTAGACGCTCGCGGATGGCGGCCAGCGACGTGTGCTCTAGGTCGTTGAAGGTGTTGAGGAGGATGCCGTCAGCGGCAGGAGCATCCAGCTCGCACTGCTTGATGTTGATGTTCACCATGACGTCGTCGGCGTCGGTGGTGCGGATGAAAGTTGGGAGGTCGCGGAGGCGGACGCTGCCGATCATTCCCGTTATCCAGCTCACAGGGGTGTCGAGGTAACCGTCCGTGAAGCAGCTCTCGTCTGTTGTGCATGTGTTCACGTCATTAGATAGGATATTGTATACGTTACACTCCACATGACCACATAGAGTACCGTTGGAGTACACAACCACGCGCTCACACACACACACACACACACACACACACACACACACACACACACACACACACACACACACACACACACACACACAAACAACAGATGAATAAAAAGTGAATTATATATACACTATGTATGTATACAGAATCCGGCTACTCTACTCAAGATTCCTAACATAGACCGGATCGACATGCACCATTTGTTGTCAAGAGCTGGAAGATGTTCTAGCACGCCTAATGTGTGACAATGATACAAGTGTGACAACCATATCTTACGCCTCAAAGTTCTTTCTTGTGTAGAGGCATGGCTTTGATTGGTAGGTTCCTGAGAACTGGGCCAAGATTAATGTTGACAGTGCCTTTTTGTTGACAGACGCAACTAGCTAGTGTGGGGATTGTCATCGAGATAAGGATGCAAGTTTTTAATCCTCAAAGTACCCTTTATCTCTCCTGAATTCAACCAAATGCACTACATTTTCAAAAGTGGTGTGATCATTTACTTCAACTAAAGAGGGACAAAATACCCAAAAGGGTACACTACATTTGCACCCCTGGATTGATTTGCTTCTGCCAGTGTCCTTATCACACCCTAGAGGTGGTGTGGCATGTGTGGGGATTGACATGGGTGCATGCTATGAGATCCATCTAAACGCATGGCATCTACTAAGGTGTTTCTAATTTTCTTTACGAGAAAGAAGATAGGCCCTGCAGACCGTTTGCTTGTCAAAATTCGAGTAGATTTCAAAAAATTTGTCGCCTACACTGCTTAGAGACCAGACGATCTCCAAGGAAAAATCTAAATTTCGAGGGGGAACAAGTTATGTTTGAAGGCAAAGCGGCGAGCGGAAGCAGGGCACAGGGACTTCATTGTGGCAGAGCCGGGAGCGACCCAGAGCCATGGACGATGTGCCGCCGGCGTTGCCGATGGAGGAAGAAGTCAGAGGTACGGGTTCAGGTCCGAGAGTTACACGGAGAGGTATGACTATTCATTGCGTTGGGATTTAGAAAGATAGTAGGCGGCGACAGCAGGGCGGCAGAGGAGGTGGGTCACGCATGCTGGGCAATGTGTGTGGTAGTGGCACCAACTGCAGGTGATGGCATCAGGCGGTTAAAGCAGCAGCAGTAGGAAGAAGAATAAGGCCCTTCCCAATGCTCCACCTTGTACAGGTGCTAAGGCCTCTTCCAATGCATTGGTTCTAAGGTGAGGTGCTAAATGCATTAAAGAGCTTAGCAACAACTCTCCCCAATGCATTAGTGCTTAACTTTTGTAGCTAAGCCTCCCTCATTTAATGTTTTGATAACAAAATACCTTCATGCATTGGTTGATAGTCATTTTGCATAGGTCCACGGGCTTAGCATCGTTTTCTCCCAGGGTCACCATATTGCTCTCTCTCCTCTTTAATTGCTTTGGCACATCATTTTCTTTTGCCTATGTGGCACCCTTGGCACTGGTACACCTTGGAGCACTGGGAAGGGCCTAAGGCTGTCATGTAGGCAAAAAATCTGATGTGGCAAGGTAATAAATAGGAGAGAGGTGAGTTTGGTGACCCCTGGAAAAACCAATGCCAAGCACGTGAACCTAGGCAAAAGCAATTAAGTGAAAGAAACCCACGAATGCATGAAATAGTTTAGTTGCTAAAGCATTAAATGAGGGAAGCTTAGCACCAAGTGAAACACCAATGCATTATGGACATTAGTTACTAAACTTTTTAATATGCTTAGCACCTCATCTAAGCACCTATGCATTGGAAGTGGCCAACAAAGCCAAAGGAAGAGGGCTGCTAGAAATAATGAATTGTTTTTTTATCGTTCCGGAAAGAGAGCCAGGAAATTAAATGTTGTTGAATTGATTCATTTTTGTAGTGATCATTAAATGACGTTTATATTCCCACTATAACTAGTGGTAGATGTCCACTGTGCCAGCTGAGTTGTCCGTATGATTAAGTGTGATATCATGTTGACGTACGGTTAGAAATTACTAGTAGCACAATAGAACGATGGATTAAACTCATTTACCTTTGAATGGCACGTAGCCTCTCTTGACAAGTTGATCAAAGTTGAGATATGCCAGGAGCCCACATGCACTGGTCGTGAAGAACAGATAGGCTGGCAGCCCCATCTCCTTGGCCACGTGCACGACGAACCCCATGGCGCCGTCGGCGATGACGCAGGTCACCGGCGGGACGCCCTCGGTGCGGCTGAGCCTCTCGACGAGCTCCCTGACATGGCCAGGGCACGTCCGCCTCGTGGCCTCACAGAGCTTCCAGATGTCCTGGGTGGCATCGAGGTCTGCCGGCGGGAGCCCGTCAGGAATTGTCTCGACTCGAAAGCCCGGGACATCCTCGACGGCTCCCGGCCCGCGGGACCGGAGGAGGCGGCGATTGTTGTGCTCGGTGTGGACGAAGGTGATGTGGAAGGATCGCATGTGCAGGGCCTTGGCCAGCCTTAGCAGTGGGTTCACATGGCCTTGAGCTGGGTAGGGGATGAGCAGGACGTGTGGCTTAGCCATGGCCGGCTGCGAAGACGCCATGTTTGTCCCTCCTTTGCTTGCTTCTATGGATCCTCCTTGTGTCGTGTGGAAAGTCTGTGCAGTTAGCTGGCCTTTATAAAGAATATAAGTTCGAGCCTTGGAGCATGGCGGAGAGTGAGACTGTCATTGCCGCTTTTGTCAAAGCATCAACAACTCTGCTTTTACGATACAACTGCAACGTTCATTGCCGTAAAAATAACTGCAAGCCCAATCCAAGTCGCACCCAAAATCTCACGAACAAACGTTTTTTCTTTTAAAACACAGTTACTGCTCGCTTTTTGTGTGTGTGTGGAAATATACACTCATCGCTATAAATGCATGGACACACACTCTACCATCATGAGTTGTGAGACCGATCCGACTGGTCCTGATATTGAGGAAGTCAGTATAGGCACATCGCTGTCTATGGAGTGTTGCCTCCCACTAAAAGAATGAGTTCGATTCTTAGTGCGCTAGTGTACAACAACCCTCCTAACAATTCAACCATAAGTTAGTTCTCACCAGCCGATTAAATATGTCTATAAGAAACAAATTACACACGCAACTCGGCCTTCGGACGACCGTCAGGCTTCTAGGGCGTGCCACATGGCCGTCTTTGCTGAGTGTCACTACTAGGCATATGATAAATGCTCCCACGAGTAACCAACATGGCACCTTTTGCCGAGTGTAGCACTCAACATACACGCCTTTTTGCCAAGTGTTACACTTAGCAAAGCTTTTGTCAGAAGCATTTTTTAATTTGTTTCACAATTAGCCCTCCAATTAAACATATATAGCAATTGATATATCTCACAACCCCCATATCAAAAGCACTGAAACATTAGATCCAACATTCCTAACATATATCACAAGGTCAGAAGCAGGAAGTTTTCATGCACACAAGCACAAGTTCATAAGTTTACATGTTCTCAAGTACACAAGCACACATATAAAACTCCCACAAACACAAAGTTTGCCAACGTAACCCATGGGTAGTGCAAATAAATAAATGAAAATTTTCATCTTGTCATGAAAACAGTGGCAACAACAGTAAGTTAATGTTGGCAACACCATACCTTTTGTGCATGTTAGATATATGTGATGTCCTGAGAACTTTTTGAACCCTTAAGTTGTTTTCATCCACTGGTAGAAAAAGAGGCTTCCGTCCAGCCCCATTAGTCGCGGAACTGTAGGAACCGCGACTAATGAAGTCTTTAGTCGCGGTTCGGCAGACGAACCGCGACCAAAGGCCTGGGCCCAGGGCGCTCGGTGGCCAGCTGGTGCACGTGAGGGGCTTTAGTCGCGGTTGGCCAGGCCAACTGCGACTAAAGGTGCCCAAAGGCCTTCAGTCGCGGTTGGCCAGGCCAACCGCGACTAAAGCTCCTCCCCTATATATACCAGTTCAGCACACACACTTAGCCATTTGGTGCCACTTCTCTTCACAAGCTTCACAAGGGGGTGTAGGTTTGCTTTTGGTTCCTCTTATGCACACAAGGTGTTTGATGAAATGCCCCAAGAGCGTGAAACAAACATGATATGAAGTGTTGGAGCCACACTTGAGGTTCCTCATTTATTTTTTCCTCCTCGATCGCGGTTAGCAACTTGAACCTTTCATGCATGTGTGTCATTGATAAAATATGCATGTGTGTTGTTCATTGTTTAATTTCTATTGTTTATAGCTAGTTAGTTTAACAAATGCATGATGGTTAATTATATATTTTATATTATAATAATGCAGATGAATCGGCAATGGATGTACGGTAACCGACTCTCCCCCGAGTTCACTACGGGTTTGAAAGATTTCCTCGTAGTGGCTAATGCGAACAAGCAGAAGGATTTTGTTATCTGTCCATGTGTTGACTGTAAGAATCAGAAGGGTTACTCTTCCTCAAGAGAAGTTCACCTGCATCTGCTTCGGCACGGTTTCATGCCAAGCTATAATTGTTGGACCAAGCATGGAGAAAGAGGGGTTATAATGGAAGAAGATGAAGAAGGGGATGATTTCATCGATGAAAGCTATCTTGCTCATTTCGGTGATACTTTCATGGAGGATGCTGAAGGTGAAGGGGAAGGTGAAGGGGAAGGTGAAGGTGAAGAAGAGGCACGCGATGAGACCGTTGATGATCTTGGTCGGACCATTGCTGATGCACGGAGACGCTGCGAAACTGAAAAGGAGAGGGAGAATTTGGACCGCATGTTAGAGGATCACAGAAATTCGTTGTACCCCGGATGCGATGATGGTCTGAAAAAGCTGGGCTGCACACTGGATTTGCTGAAATGGAAGGCACAGGCAGGTGTAGCTGACTCGGCATTTGAAAACTTGCTGAAAATGTTGAAGAATATGTTTCCAAAGAATAACGAGTTGCCCGCCAGTACATACGAAGCAAAGAAGGTTGTCTGCCCTCTAGGTTTAGAGGTTCTGAAGATACATGCATGCATCAACGACTGCATCCTCTACCGCGGTGAATACGAGAATTTGAATGAATGCCCGGTATGCACTGCATTGCGTTATAAGATCAGAGGCGATGACCCTGGTGACGATGTTGAGGGCGAGAAACCCAGGAAGAGGGTTCCCGCCAAGGTGATGTGGTATGCTCCTATAATACCACGGTTGAAACGTCTGTTCAGGAACAAAGAGCATGCCAAGTTGTTGCGATGGCACAAAGAGGACCGTAAGTCGGACGGGGAGTTGAGACACACCGCAGATGGAACGCAATGGAGAAAGATCGACAGAGAGTTCAAAGATTTTGCAGCTGACGCAAGGAACATAAGATTTGGTCTAAGTACAGATGGCATGAATCCTTTTGGCGAGAAGAGCTCCAGCCATAGCACCTGGCCCGTGACTCTATGCATCTACAACCTTCCTCCTTGGTTGTGCATGAAGCGGAAGTTCATTATGATGCCAGTGCTCATCCAAGGTCCGAAGCAACCCGGCAACGACATCGATGTGTACCTAAGGCCATTAGTTGATGAACTTTTACAGCTGTGGGGCAGACCTGGTGTCCGTGTGTGGGATGAGCACAAAGAAGAGGAATTTGACCTACGAGCGTTGCTTTTCGTAACCATCAACGATTGGCCTGCTCTTAGTAACCTTTCAGGACTGTCAAATAAAGGATACAATGCATGCACACACTGCTTACATGAGACTGAAAGTGTACATTTGCCAAATTGTAAGAAGAACGTGTACCTTGGGCATGGTCGATTTCTTCCGAAAATTCATCCAGTAAGAAAGAAAGGCAAGCATTACAACGGCAAGGCAGATCGCCGGCCGAAGCCTGCAGAACGCACTGGTGCTGAGGTATTTGATATGGTCAAGGATTTGAAAGTCATCTTTGGAAAGGGTCCTGGCGGACAATCAGTTCCGAAGGGAGCTGACGGGCACGCAGCCATGTGGAAGAAGAAATCTATATTCTGGGAGCTAGAATATTGGAAAGTCCTAGAAGTCCGCTCTGCAATCGACGTGATGCACGTTACGAAGAATATTTGCGTGAACCTCCTAATCTTCTTGGGCGTGTATGGGAAGACAAATGATACAAAGGAAGCACGGCAGGACCAGCAACGTTTGAAAGACCCTGATGACCAGCATCCGGAATGGTTTCAAGGTCGTGCCAGCTATGCTCTGACCAAAGAAGAGAAGGTCATCTTTTTTGAATGCCTGAGCAATATGAAGGTCCCATCTGGATTCTCGTCCAATATAAAGGTAATAATAAACATGGCGGAGAAAAAGTTCCAAAACCCGAAGTCTCACGACTGCCACGTGATTATGACGCAATTGCTTCCGATTGCTTTGAGGGGGCTCCTGCCGGAAAATGTTCGAGTAGCCATTGTGAAGCTATGTGCATTCCTCAATGCAATCTCTCAGAAGGTAATCAATCCAGAAGTTCTACCACGGTTACAGAACGATGTGATCCAATGTCTTGTTAGTTTCGAGTTGGTGTTCCCGCCATCCTTCTTCAATATTATGACGCACCTCCTGGTTCACCTAGTCGAAGAGATTTTCATTCTCGGTCCTGTATTTCTACACAATATGTTCCCCTTCGAGAGGTTCATGGGAGTATTAAAGAAATATGTTCGTAACCGTGCTAGGCCAGAAGGAAGCATCGCCAAGGGCTATGGAAATGAGGAGGTAATTGAGTTTTGTGTTGACTTTGTTCCTGACCTTAAGCCGATTGGTCTTCCTCGATCGCAGCACGAGGGGAGACTAAGTGGAAAAGGCACAATCGGAAGGAAATCAACGATATGTATGGACGGCCATTCTCTGACTGAAGCACACCACACTGTACTGACCAATTCCAGCTTGGTGGCTCCGTACTTTGAGAAACACAAGAATATTTTACGCTCGGACAACCCGGGGAAGCCTGAATCCTGGATTAGGAAGGCCCACATGGAGACTTTCGGCAGTTGGTTGAGAAAACATTTAATGAATGACAATGATGTTGTAGATCAGCTGTACATGTTGGCCAAGACACCATCTTCGACTATAACGACTTTCCAAGGGTACGAGATAAATGGGAATACATTTTACACGATCGCCCAAGATAAAAAGAGCACCAACCAAAACAGTGGTGTCCGCTTTGATGCAGCAACCGAGAATGGGCAAAAGGTCACATATTATGGTTACATAGAGGAGATATGGGAACTTGACTATGGACCATCCTTTAAGGTCCCTTTGTTCCGGTGCAAATGGTTCAAGCTAACAGGAGGTGGGGTAAAGGTGGACCAGCAATACGGAATGATAATGGTGGATTTCAACAATCTTGGTTACCTTGACGAACCATTCGTCCTAGCGAAAGATGTCGCTCAGGTTTTCTATGTGAAGGACATGAGTAGCAAACCGAGGAAACGGAAAGATAAGAAAACGATCAGTACATCATGCGATGATCCAAAGCGCCACATTGTTCTTTCAGGGAAAAGAAACATCGTGGGAGTGGAGGACAAGACAGACATGTCAGAAGATTATAATATGTTTGCTGAAATTCCGCCCTTCAAAGTGAACACCGACCCAAGCATTAAGTTAAATGATGAGGATGCTCCATGGATACGGCACAATCGTAAGCAAGCAGGGACACAAGGGAAGAAATGATGTGTAATAATTTATTGTACCAAACTTTGTTGAATGGATCATGTGAATTATATTACCCGTGATGTGTTTGGTGTCCATTTTCGAATGATTCGAGATACCGCTGATGATACATGAAATTTGGAGTGATTTAGTCATACTCCTGCCTAGGCGTATAATATGCATACTCGTAGTCTTCATAGCCGCCGCCGTTGTACTGGTAGTCGTCGCCTTCTAAGTTGCCGCCGTCGTCGCCGCTGCTGTCGTCGCTGTCGTCGGGCGGCGCTCGTGGCTCGAACTGAGGGTAGCGCAGGCGGGGGATATTGCCGGCCGTGATGTAGTCCATGACGCTCTGCAGAGTCCGGCCGTACCACCATAGCCGACGGCCGGCCTCGTGGAAGTTCCCAGGAGGCAGACCGTCCTCCTCATACCTAGCGAGCGCCCTCTCACGCCGGTTGATGAAGAAGGCGTCCCAAGTATGCTGGTTATCGGGATGCCAGCGGGGATTCATCCGCTGCTCCGGCGTGAGTTTTATTTTTGAATTGAATTAGTTTTATTTTTCTTAATTTTTTGATATATTATTTGTATTTTTAGAATTTTGAATTGAATTAGTTTTATTTTTCTGAATTTTTTGATATAATATTTGTGTTTTTAACATATTGAATTGAATTAGTTCTATTTTTCTGAATTTTTTGATATATTATTTGTATTTTTAACATATTGAATTGAATTAGTTTTATTTTTCTTAATTTTTTGATATATATTGAATTGAATCATAAGCATGCAAGAAGGGATTTTAAAATGAATTAGTTTTATTTTTCTGATTTTTTTGATATATACTTGTATTTTTAAGATTTTAAAATGAATTAGTTTTATTTTTCTGATTTTAAAAGGAAAAAGGAAGAAGAAGAAAGAAGGGAAAAGGAAAAAAAATAGAAGAAAAAAACAGAAGAAAAAAGGAAAAACAGAAGAAAAAAACAAACAGAAGAAAAAAGGAAAAACAGAAGAAAAAAACAAACAGAAGAAAAACATAAGAAAAAAACAAACAGAAGAAAAACAGAAGAAAAAAGGAAAAAGGAAGAAAGGAAGAAAAAAAAGAAGAAAAACAAGAAAAAGGAAGAAACAAACAGAAGAAAAAACCAGAAGAAAAAAGGAAGAAAAAAACAGAAGAAAAACAAGAATTTAAAATGAATTAGTTTGATTTTCTGATTTTTTTGATATATAATTGTATTTTTAAGATTTTAATAACATAAATAAATAAGTAATTAGAAACTTTAATAGCAAAAATAATTATCATAAAGTAAAATAAATAAGTAATTAGAAACAAAATAAAATAAAATAAATAAGTTTTTTGTTGTAAGTAGAAACAAAACAAAATAAATAAAGCAAAAATGAAAACAAAAAACAGGCAAAAAATAAAAAATATGCCACCTACTGGGCCACCACGGCCTGAATACGACTAGAAACCCATTAATGGGCCAGGATTCAGGCCCGCAGAAGGCCCAGTAGGCCCACAGTCTCATAGTAACAGAATAGGCCCGTAAGCCTGCATTTGAGAGGAGCTCGAAGTGGTGAGCGCAGCCGCGCTTATAAACCACTGTCGAAGCCTCTCGGCTAGCGAGGTGGGACTAAACATCCCACCGCACCGCGCCAGTTCCAGCACAGACCCTTTAGTCCCGGTTGGGGAGGCGGACCGCGACTAAAGGGTACCCTTTAGTCGCGGTTGTTGTCCCCAACCGCGACTAAAGGGTCTTTCTGCGCGGGAACGAAAGCGGCGGCAAAACCCTTTAGTCGCGGTTGGGGAGGCGGACCGCGACTAAAGGTACCTTTAGTCGCGGTCCGCCTCCCCAACCACGACTAAAGGGTACCTTTAGTCGCGGTCCGCCTCCCCAACCGCGACTAAAGGTGCGTCTATAAATACTGCACTTAGCAGTTTTGCCACTTCCCATTCTCCTCTCTCTCGATGCCAAAGCGCTGCCCCGACGCCGATCGACGCCGACGCCGACGCCGAAGCCCTGCCCCGACGCCGAAGCCCTGCGCGCCGCCGCCCCCGTCCCCAGTGAGCGCCGCCTCCGCCCGTGCCTGCCCTTGCCCGCCGCCCGTGCCCTGCGCCCTTGCCCGCCGCCCGACGCCCTGCCGCCCGCCGCCCGACGCCCTGCCGCCCGCCGCCCGCCGCCCGCTGGCCCTGCCTGCCGTCCTCCGCGCGCCGGCAGAAGAAGAAGAAAGAAGAAGAAAAAGGAAGAAGAAGAAGAAAGAAAAAGGAAAAAGGAAGAAGAAGAAAGAAGGAAGAAGAAAACAAAAGAAAAACAGATGAAAAACAAAAAAAAGGAAGAAAAAAGGCCACCGGAATTTTTTCTTTCTTTTTTCTTTTTTTTGTTCTTTTTAATTTTAACTAGTTAATTAGTTTAACAAAAACGGTAAAATAACTTAAAACTTGATAATTAATAAAAAAACCGTAAAATTTGATAATTAACCAAAAAAACGTATATAAAACTTGATAATTAACAACAAAAAAAGTAAAACTCCGCGGTGTTTTTTTTTGGGATCGAGAGGGGGCGGCGAGGGTTATACATGTGTGTTGTCCTCGCCTCCCTCTCCGTGACGCCGTCGTCTGCCGCCCCGTCTCGCGCTCTACCGCGACACCCTCTCCCACCCCTTCCTCGCCCCCTCCTTTTGCCACCGCCCTTTCGCCACCGCCACCGCCACCGCCACCGCCCCCTTCTTCACTTAATTAATTTGTTTTTACTACATGTTTTCAGGACTGACATAATGGCGGACGATAGAGCTGACCCGATTATGGACAACTATGATCCGGACGGTGAAGCACATATGTTCGGCATCATAAACGGCGATATTCTATATGTGCCGACCGGACAAGAAGAAGATGATATCTCTTCTTATCTGAACCTTGACGGTGAAGATGAAGGGCGCCGTCAGCAAGATGATGCCGAACAAACGTCGATAAACGACGATCTTCAAATGGAAGTAGCAACCACCTCCGGTGCCGAGGTATATATATACATTGAGCCTCTGGTGATACAAACTAAGTGATTTGAATAAATATGTGTGTACTAACGCGCGCGACTCTCTTTCTTATTTTAGCCCTCGGCCGGATCGTCGAAACAATTGAGTACATCGTCAAAGCGTGGCGCAACCAAGACGATGAAACAAGGAGAAACATGCACCATCGAGGTTGTCGACAGTGCAACCGGCAGGCCGCTGGAGCCCCGCAAGAACGCCACCAAGTTTGTCAGCCAATGCGGAGCCGTTGTTAGAGACAACGTCTCGATCACCGTCCAGGAGTGGAATAAGCCAAAGAAGGCACGAATTGCTGGTTTCACTTTTGTCGATAAGAGAACAAAAAAAGATTGCTTCAAGAAGCTTATGGAACATTTTGTTCTACCTCCGGAATACAACAAATTCGATGAGGAGGGTAACAAGATTGAGGAAAACAAGGAGAGGAGGAGGCTAGTCAAACAGTTCGCTCTTCATAAGATGGCCGACGCATTCCGAAAATTCAAGCAAAATCTAGCCCATGACTTTGTCAAGCAGAACAAGACTCCGGATTTCAAAGGACAATATGAGAAACTGAAACATGATTGGCCAGAATTTGTGAAGCAAAAGAAATCGGAGCAGTTCATTCAAATATCGAAAAAAATAAGGAAAATGCGGCTAAGAAGGAGTACAATCATATTATGGGGCCAGGAGGGTATCGCCTTTGGCAGCCTAGGTTGGAGAAGATGGAGAACGAGCTGAGGGCGCGAGGAATCCGTCCAGGTATGGAGGGATGGGACCCAAGGGCCAAAAGCTGGTGGTACGGGCATGGGGGAACACTGAACCCGGAGACAGGGGAGTGTGTTTACCAGGGCAAAATAATTAAACCCACCCAAGCCCTTATTGACGCAATGAGGGATGCTCAAGAGGGGAAGATCAAGTTCAACAGAGAGAACGACACACTGACAAAAGCCCTCGGGAATCCTGAACACGGAGGACGTGTACGAGGCATGGGGCACATTCCGTGGAAAATAGGGTTCCCCCAGAACGATGACCCGTACGGTTACAGAAGCCGTAAGAGAAAGATGGATCGGGAAGCAGATGTTGTGGCGCGGTTGGCATCGGAAATGGATGCGATGAAGAAAACCGTGAGTGTACTAGTAGCCGAAAGAGATGCAGCTCGGGCGCAGCATGAAGATCATCCAGCGGATCTCGGAAGCCAGCAGCGGAGAAGCAGCGTGGCTTCCACGGAGGCCCCACCGGCTGGTGCAGATGCAAGGACGATCGAAATTACTGCACCGGAGCCTCTGGTGGTCGAAATTACTGCACCGGAGCCTCCTCGCTACCCCGTGGACGATATAAAGGAGATTAAAGAATGTCATCTGTATTATCCTATCGAGAACATGTCCATGAAGGTAGCCATCGGCAGTGCTTTACCATGTTTACCTGGAGCACTCCACCACAACAACCCCATTCAAGATGGCTATGCTCGTGTCACGGTGGAGGACATAGTCCAAGGGTTTGAGGACCTGGAGATTGACATTGCTACACCTGAAGGGGAGAAAAGACTTGGAAATGTCAAGCGCCATTTCATTCTATGGCAAAAGAAGTTTATCAAGTTTCCAGGCGAGGCGCCAAGGACAACAAGTCCACCCCCCTACGGTGGTGGTGGTGGCGGTGGCGGTGGTGGTGGTGGTGGTGGTGGCGGCGGTTCACCTACACCTCTGTCACGTCAGCCGACGCCTCCCAGTCCACAACGTCCGGTGGGTGATCAGACACCGCCCCCCAGTCCTCGTCCGGCGGGTGATCAGACGCCGCCCCCAAATCCACCTCCGGCAAAGAAGCAGAAGCAGTCCTGGATTATTAACCCGGACCCTTATGTACCTAAGACCACAAAGGTACCGGAGCCATCACTGAAGCCTCTCCCCACAAGGCCTTGGGAACGTAGTGCCAAGGAAACTGCCGCGGCCGCGGCTGCTGATCATGAGAAATGGAAGGTGGACTGCAAGAAGAAAAGAGAGCCCGAGCCCAAGCCAGTATTTTCTGATGAGCAAAAGAAGTGGGCTAAGTCATTTTTGAGCACACCGTCCCAAGCCGCGAAGAATCTGCCTGACGACTATGCACGTGAACTTCGTAGGCAGGCACTCATGTTGAAGGAGAAGAAAGAGCGGGCGGAGAACCAGGAGAACAAAGCCTTGGAGGAGGCCGAGAAAACGGAATTAGAAAGTAAAAAAAGCGGGAAACGAGTTGCCCAGCTCGGGGAACAAAGTAAACAATCGATTGCCCCACTTATAGTGAAAGCCGCCGGTCCGGATGACCCCGATATCATAGCAGCTGCGGCAGCACATGGATTGACTGTAACGAGTGCCAGAGAACAAGCGGCCAACTTAGGTATTACTCTTCGTGAACTGTTAGGCCTTGATGAGGCGCCAGTGAAGGAGGTAGTAATTACATATGTGAAGAATGGGCCTCTCGTCGAGCCTGCGCAGGAAGAGGATCTACCTCCACAAATGAAAGGTCTGCTGAAATGGTACAAGGGTTACATAAAAAATAAAAACGTCAAAGAATATATTTATGCGGAAGTTAGATATGAGCATCACTTCAAACATTACTATGTACAAATTCATCTGAGTGAATTGTTCCAGCTTTTCAATCTGCGCGAGCTCGATAAATCTATCATCAGTTGCTACGTTCTGTAAGTGATTTATTTCTACCCCATCTCGTTCATATTGCCTGCACTATATATATGTCCTAACTATATTGTTGTGTCCGCTATTATACATGCAGAATGAAGATTAAGGAATGCAGAGTAAGGAACATCCATGATGTTGGGTTCATTGACCCACACATCGTTAATGGATATGTGTTGCGGCATCACCCCGCCGACATGGAGGCAGACCTGTGGCAGTTTCTTACAAAGGAGGAACTCAAAAGTGATATTCTATTTCCTTACCATTTTGGGTGAGTGTTTCTGTCTTGAGCACATTCTCTTTTGTTTACTCCATGCATGGTATGTGGCCGGCTAATCGATGAGTTATGCATGACGTACTGTGCATGTATCATGTCCGCAGGTTCCACTGGATTCTGCTAGTAATTAAAGTTGACACCTCAGAATGTCTCGTCCACGACTCTCTGAATATGGATCCAAAGCTTTGGGGCGGCATGAGAAGAATGTTGCAGAAGTAATTATTTTCATTCATTTGCGCTCTATATCGATCGGCCTATTTCGTTCATTTCCTAATATCAAGTAACTAATAACTCTCTTGTTCATTTAATTTTCTTTGCCTCGTAGGGTTTGGAGACGGTTCGTAGATACAAAGGTCGGTGAATTCAAAAAAGAGCTAGAATTCAAAAAGTCAAAGGCTAAGAATGGTGGGGATATTCAGCCAGCGGGGACCAATCTATGTGGATACTATGTCTGTGAGATGATCCGGAGATACACCTCTGAGCGGGTTCCGAGTGATACCAATGCTCAGAGGAATAACCTCCGGATGATGCTTAGTCCAGAAGCTCGCTTCCGACCACTTCAAGAGGAACTAGCTGGATGGTTCAGCAGGGAAGTCCTCCATCCTAAAGGAGAACACCATTACGAGGACGTAGAACTTTATATGCATTAAATTATGTATGGAAACTTGTTCAAAATTGTATATGGTCATCCGATGATATTGAATATATATTGTATATTCCTCTTGAATTCTTTTTGGTTCTAATTTCAAATTTGTTTGAAATTGTACATTCATATGCATGTATGTAGTAGCGTAGAATATGTGAAACTCCTTCAAAATTAAAATAAAGCATAAAAGAAATAAAACAATACAAATTATACAGAAAACAGGTTTAGGGGGGGGGGCTAAAACCCTAAACCTGCGGCGGCCTTTAGTCGCGGTTGGCCAGAAGAACCGCGACTAAAGGTCCTCCGCCCCGACGGCCACCTGGCGCCCACGTGGACGGGCCTTTAGTCGCGGTTCTTAAGCAACCACGACTAAAGGGGGGGGGGCCTTTAGTCCCGCCTGTTTGATCGCGGTTGCGCAACCGCGACTAATGGCAGTTGCGAACCGCGACCAAAGGCCCTTTTTCCACCAGTGATCTGCAGGTACATAGGGGTTGATGTCAGCCAAAAAGCTGTGTAGTACATAGTTTCATATATTAGTAGTATGTGGCAAGTCTAGTTTTGATCATGGAAAATTAAATGAATTGATATTTTGAAAGGGATTGACATGGATAACCTTTTCCAATCCTGATTTTTTTAAGACGGGGAAGTGAGGGAAGAGGGGATTACGACTCTGGCTCTAATTCTTCTTATTTTTTGTGTTCTTACATGTTAGGAGATAGGGTAGCTGGTGAATTGTAGATGAATAGAGTTGCAGTTTTCCCATGATTTTAGTTATTTTTTTCAGCGAAAATTATGTGATATAGTAGAAGGCAAACTAGTCCATTGTGTATTTTCGTTGAGAATATATTTGCATTGATATTTGTGTTGAATGGTGAAAAAGTCAAGGGATAAATTAAAGTGTGTGCCTCAGCTCACACTCACGCAAAAGCTGCTTGCAGGGTGAACGACCCTATATGCGTGCTAACAGCATATAGCGACATGCCAAACAGGAATACGGGCATACATTCGCGCAATATGTATGCCATTTTTAATAGATCTAAACCTTTTTTGCAAAAAATATGAATAGAATAATGGAAAAAATATAATAATATCTCCAACTCATGTGGTTGGCGGTTGCATGGTTGAATGATGCAAGTACATCACATCATTAGATATGTTGAGCATCTCTATCAATTTGCCAAGTACAATATATTAATCGTGCGTACCAAAGAAGAAAGGCGGTATGGGCTTCAGGGACATTCATTGTTTTAATCTTGCACTTTTGGCAAGACAAGCATGGCGCCTCATTGACAATCCAGACTCACTATGTGCAATTATTTTAAGAGCCAAGTACCTTCCTGATGGAGATCTTATGAGTGCTACTTTGAAGCAAAAATCTTCATATACTTGGCAGAGTATAATGGCTGGTGTGGACACACTGAAACATGGGTATATTTGGAGAATTGGAGATGGTGAAAAGGTGAATATATGGGAGGACTGGTGGATTCCTCAATCACCGACAAGAAAGGTCCTAACTATCCGAGGTAATAATTTAATCACCCGAGTTTGTGATGTCATCGACCCAACTACTGGAGACTGGGAGTCACAATTGGTTAATCAAACATTCTGGGAAGTGGATGTCCAGAGAATACTTTCTATACCCTTGCCCATATATGAAATGTCAGATTTCATTGCATGGGATCCCACCTAGAATGGAATCTTTTCGGTACGATCTGCTTACCAAGTGGAATGGAATGCTCAATTTGGTCACTTGCTGCAAACTAGAGCCGAATCATCGTGTCCCAACGAGAAGTGGAACATGATATGGACCTTACAGTGCCCCGCAAAGATCCGGATTTTTATTTGGAGAGTTCTCCATAGTGCTATTCCGTGTAGGGCGGTTCTGGCCTCGAAGCACATGAAAGTGAAAACACATTGCCCGGAATGCAATATAGGACCGGATAGCATCAAGCACTTCCTTTTTGAGTGCCCAAGATCAAAAGAGGTATGGCGACAATTGGGGCTGATTGATGTTGTCAAGAGGAGATGTACACAATTCAAATCAGGTGAAGAAGTGGTGCATGAATTATTAAGCATGGAGGAAACTGAAGTCCAGATCCTAGGTCTTCCCAAACTGAAGGAGGTTGTGGCCACTGCGGCATGGTATCTATGGTATGAACACCGAAAAAAGTACCATGGAGAGGACACCCAAAAACCCTCACAAATTGCTCTCGCTATCCGAGTACTCTCAGCTAACTTTACTATTGCTTGCTACACTAAGGCAAAGCTACGTGTTGGTTCATGGGAGAAGCTGATACATGGGTATATGAAATTAAATGTAGATGCTGGCTTTGACCATGATCTTCTTGATGGATCAGTGGGGGCAGTAATCCGAGATTACAAAGGGAAATTTATTGCGACAGCTAATGAACGAGTGGACATATGCTATGATTCATTCACTGCAGAGGCATTGGCAGTCAGATTTGGTTTGAATCTAGCCAGAACCATTGGATGCAACAAGATCGTGATCAGCTCGGATAGCATGGAGGTTGTGGAAGCTTTGAGAGCAGGCAACTCTTCGGTGGCAAGTGCAATTATTGTTGATTGCTATTTCATGTCGTCAGATTTTAATCATGTAATTTATGATCATTGTAATAGAGAGAGAGTAATAAAGTAGCTCATGAACTTGTTGGAAATATGCCCTAGAGGCAATAATAAATAGGTTATTATTATATTTCCTTGTTCATGATAATCGTTTATTATCCATGCTAGAATTGTATTGATAGGAAACTCAGATACATGTGTGGATACATAGACAACACCATGTCCCTAGTAAGCCTCTAGTTGACTAGCTCGTTGATCAATAGATGGTTACGGTTTCCTGACCATGGACATTGGATGTCATTGATAACGGGATCACATCATTAGAAGAATGATGTGATGGACAAGACCCAATCCTAAGCATATCACAAGATCGTGTAGTTCGTATGCTAAAGCTTTTCTAATGTCAAGTATCATTTCCTTAGACCATGAGATTGTGCAACTCCCGGATACCGTAGGAATACTTTGGGTGTGCCAAACGTCACAACGTAACTGGGTGGCTATAAAGGTGCACTACGGGTATCTCCGAAAGTGTCTGTTGGGTTGGCACGAATCGAGACTGGGATTTGTCACTCCGTGTGACGGAGAGGTATCTCTGGGCCCACTCGGTAGGACATCATCATAATGTGCACAATGTGATCAAGGAGTTGATCACGGGATGATGTGCTACAGAACAAGTAAAAAGAGACTTGCCGGTAACGAGATTGAACAAGGTATCGAGATACCGACGATCGAATCTCGGGCAAGTACTATACCGCTAGACAAAGGGAATTGTATACGGGATTGATCGAATCCTCGACATCGTGGTTCATCCGATGAGATCATCGTGGAACATGTGGGAACCAACATGGGTATCCAGATCCCGCTATTGTTTATTGACCGGAGAACTTCCCGGTCATGTGTGCATGTCTCCCGAACCCGTAGGGTCTACACACTTAAGGTTCGATGACGCTAGGGTTATAAAGGAAGTTTGTATGTGGTTACCGAATGTTGTTCGGAGTCCCGGATGAGATCCCGGACGTCACGAGGAGTTCCAAAATGGTCCGGAGGTAAAGATTTATATATGGGAAGTCTTATTTTGGTCGCCAGAAAAGTTTCGCACTTTATCGGTATTGTACCGGGAGTGCCGAAAGGGGTCCGGGGGTCCACCGGGGGGTCCACCTTCCCCGGGGGGGCACATGGGCTGTAGGGGGTGCGCCTTGGCCTATATGGGCCAAGGGCACCAGCCCCAAGAGGCCCATGCGCCAAGATATAAGAAAAGGGGGAGAGTCCTCAAAGGGGAAGGCACCTCCGAGGTGCCTTGGGAAGGATGGACTCCTTCCCCCCCTTGGACGCACCCCTTCCTTGGAGGAAGGGGCAAGGCTGCGCCTTCCCCCTCTCCCTTGCCCCTATATATAGTGGAGGGGAGGGAGGGCAGCCACACCTGAAGCCCTGACGCCTCCCTCCCTCCCGTGACACCTCCTCCTCTCCCGCAGGTGCTTGGCGAAGCCCTGCAGGATTGCCACGCTCCTCCACCACCACCACGCCATTGTGCTGCTGCTGGATGGAGTCTTCCTCAACCTCTTCCTCTCTCCTTGCTGGATCAAGGCATGTGAGACGTCACCGGGCTGTACGTGTGTTGAACGCGGAGGTGCCGTCCGTTCGGCACTTGGTCATCGGTGATTTGGATCACGACGAGTACGACTCCATCAACCCCGTTCACTTGAACGCTTCCGCTTAGCGATCTACAAGGGTATGTAGATGCACTCTTCTTCCCCTCGTTGCTGGTTTCTCCTTAGATAGATCTTGGTGACACGTAGGGAAATTTTAAATTTCTGCTACGTTCCCCAACAGTGGCATCATGAGCTAGGTCTATTGCGTAGATTCTTTGCACGAGTAGAACACAAAGTAGTTGTGGGCGTTGATTTTGTTCAATATGCTTACCGTTACTAGTCAATCTTGATTCGGCGGCATTGTGGGATGAAGCGGCCCGGACCGACCTTACACGTACACTTACGTGAGACAGGTTCCACCGACTGACATGCACTAGTTGCATAAGGTGGCTAGCGGGTGCCAGTCTCTCTCACTTTAGTCGGATCGGATTCGACGAAAAGGGTCCTTATGAAGGGTAAATAGCAATTGACATATCACGTTGTGGTTTTGCGTAGGTAAGAAACGTTCTTGCTAGAAACCCATAACAGCCACGTAAAACATGCAAACAACAATTAGAGGACGTCTAACTTGTTTTTGCAGGGTATGCCATGTGATGTGATATGGCCAAAAGGATGTGATGAATGATATATGTGATGTATGAGATTGATCATGTTCTTGTAATAGGAATCACGACTTGCATGTCGATGAGTATGACAACCGGCAGGAGCCATAGGAGTTGTCTTTAATTTATTTATGACCTGCGTGTCAACACAAACGTCATGTAATTACTTTACTTTATTGCTAACCGTTAGCCATAGTAGTAGAAGTAATAGTTGGCGAGACAACTTCACAAAGACACGATGATGGAGATCATGATGATGGAGATCATGGTGTCATGCCGGTGACGATGATGATCATGGAGCCCCGAAGATGGAGATCGAAAGGAGCAAAGTGATGATGGCCATATCATGTCACTGTTTGATTGCATGTGACGTTTATCATGTTTTTGCATCTTATTTGCTTAGAACGACGGTAGTAAATAAGATGATCCCTCATTAAAATTTCAAGAAAGTGTTCCCCTAACTGTGCACCGTTGCGAAAGTTCGTCGTTTCGAAGCACCACGTGATGATCGGGTGTGATAGATTCTTACGTTCGAATACAACGGGTGTTGACGAGCCTAGCATGTACAGACATGGCCTCGGAACACATGCAAACACTTAGGTTGACTTGACGAGCCTAGCATGTACAGACATGGCCTCGGAACACAGAAGACCGAAAGGTCGAGCATGAGTCGTATGGTAGATACGATCAACATGAAGATGTTCACCGACGTTGACTAGTCCGTCTCACGTGATGATCGGACACGGCCTAGTTGACTCGGATCATGTAATCACTTGGATGACTAGAGGGATGTCTATCGGAGTGGGAGTTCATAAGATGAACTTAATTATCCTGAACATAGTCGAAAAGGTCTTCGCAAATTATGTCGTAGCTCGCGCTTTAGTTCTACTGTTTTAAATATGTTCCTAGAGAAAATATAGTTGAAAGTTGATAGTAGCAATTATGCGGACAACAGAAGGCTTATGTCCTTAATGCAACGCTCGGTGTGCTAGACCTCGAACGTGGTATGTGGATGTTGCGAACATTTGACATACACGTTTTGATGACTACATGATAGTTCGGTAATGTTAAATGGTTTAGAATTGAGGCACCGAAGACATTTTTGAAATGTTGCGGAACATATGAGATGTTTCGAGGGCTGAAATTGGGATTTCAGGCTCGTGCCCACGTCAAGAGGTATAAGACCTCCGACGATTTTCTTGGCATGCAAACTAAGGGAGAAAAGCTCAATCATTGAGCTTGTGCTCAGATTGTCTGAGTACAACAATCACTTGAATCGAGTGGGAGTTGATCTTCCAGATAAGATAGTGATGCTTCTCCAAAGTCATTGCCACCAAGCTGCTAGAGCTTCGTAATTAACTATAACATATCAGGGATAGATATGATGATCCTTGAAATATTCGCGATGTTTGACACCGCGAAAGTAGAAATCAAGCAGGGGCATCAATTGTTGATGGTTAGTGAAACCACTAGTTTCAAGAAGGGCAAGGGCAAGAAGGGATACTTCATGAAACGGCAAATCAGCTGCTGCTCTAGTGGAGAAACCCAAGGTTGAACCCAAACCCGAGACTGAGTGCTTCTGTAATAAGGGGAACAACCACTAGAGCAGAATTACCCTAGATACTTGGTAGATGAGAAGGCTGTCGATAGAAGTATATTGGATATACATTATGTGAATGTGTACTTTACTAGTACTCCTAGTAGCATCAGGGTATTAGATACCGGTTCGGTTGCTAAGTGTTAGTAACTCGAAATAAAAGCTACGGAATAAGCGGAGACTAGCTAAAGGTGAGCTGACAAGATGTGTTGGAAGTGTTTCCAAGGTTGATATGATCAAGCATCGCACGCTCCCTCTACCATCGAGATTGGTGTTAAACCTAAATAATTGTTATTTGGTGTTTGCGTTGAGCGTAGACATGATTGGATTATGTCTATCACAATACGGTTATTCATTTAAAGAGAATAATAGTTACTCTATTTATTTGAATAATACCTTCAATGGTCTTGCACCTAAAATGGATGGTTTATGGAAATCTCGATCGTGGTGATACAGATGTTCATGCCAAAAGATATAAGATAGTAATGATAGTACCACCTACTTGTGGCACTGCCATGTAAGTCATATTGGTATAAAACGCATGAAGAAGCTCCATGTTGATGGATCTTTGGACTCACTCATTTTTGAAAAGGATTGAGACATGTGAACCATGTCTATTGGTATATACGCGTGAAGAAACTCCATGCAGATGGACCGTTTGGACTCGCTTGATTTTGAATCGCTTGAGACATGCAAATCATACCACATGGGCAAGATGACTGAAAGCTTCGGTTTCAGTAAAATGGAACAAGAAAGCAACTTGTTGGAAGTAACACATTTTGATGTGTGCAGTCCAATGAGTGCTGAGGCAAGCAGTGGATATCGTTATGCTCTTACTTCACAGATGATTTGAGTAGATACTGAGCATATTTACTTGATGAAACACAAGTCTGAATTATTGAATGGTTCAAGTAATTTCAGAATGAAGCTGAAGATCGTCGTGACAAGAGGATAAAATATCTATGATATGATCACAGAGATGAATATCTGAGTTGCGAGTTTGGTACACAATTGAGACATTGTGGAAATTATTTCACGACTAGTACCGCCTGGAACACCATAGTGTGATGGTGTGTCCGAACATCATAACTGCACCCTATTGGATATGATGCATACCATGATGTCTCTTATCGAATTACCACTATTGTTCATGGGTTAGGCATTAGAGACAACCGCACTCACTTTAAATGGGGCACCACGTAATTCCGATAAGATGACACCGTATGAACTATGGTTTAGAGAAAACCTAAGCTGTCATTTCTTATAAGTTTGGGGCTGCGACGCTTATGTGAAAAAGTTTCAGGCTGATAAGTTCGAACCCAAAGCGGATAAATGCATCTTCATAGGATACCCAAAACAGTTGGGTATACCTCCTGTCTCAGATCCGAAAGCAATAGGGATTGTTTCTTAAATCGGGTCCTTTCTCGAGGAAAAATTTCTCTCGAAAGACTTGAGTGGGAGGATGGTGGAGACTTGATGAGGTTATTGAACCGTCACTTCAACTAGTGTGTAGTAGGGCACATGAGTTGTTCCTATGGCACCTACACCAATTGAAGTGGAAGCTTATGATAGTGATCATGAGACTTCGGATCAAGTCACTCCCAAACCTCGTAGGATGACAAGGATGCGTACTACTTCAGAGTGGTCGGTAATCCTGTCTTGGACGTCATGTTGCTAGACAACAATGAACCTACGAGCTATGGAGAAGCAATGGTGGGCCCGGATTCCGATGAATGGCTCGAGGCCATAAAATCCGGAGAGGATCCATGTATGAAAACAAAGTGTAGACTTTGGCAGAACGGCTCGATGGTCGTGAGGCTGTTGAGTACAGATGGATTTTAAAAGGAAGACGGACAATGATGGTAAATGTCACCATTAAGAAAGCTCGACTTGTCGTTAAGATGTTTCCCGACAAGTTCAAGGAGTTGACTACGATGAGACTTTCTCACTCGTAGCGATGCTAAGAGTCTGTTGGAATTAGCAGGTACTGCATTATTTATGAAATCTTGCAGATAGGATGTCAAAATATTGTTTCCTTGTTCTTGAGGAAAGGTTGTATGTGATACAACCAGAAGATTTTGTCGATCCTGAAAGATGCTAACAAGTATGCAAAGCCCCAGCAATCCTTCTAAGGACTGGAGTAAGCATCTCGGAGTTGGAATGTACACTTTGGTGAGATAATCAAAGATTTTGGGTTTATACAAAGTTTATGAGAAACTTGTATTTCCAAAGAAGTGAGTGGGAGCACTATAGAATTTCTGATGAGTATATGTTGTTGACATATTGTTGATCAGAAATGATGTAGAATTTCTGGAAAGCATATAGGGTTATTTGAAAAGTGTTTTTCAATGGAAAACCTGGATTAAGCTACTTGAACATTGAGCATCAAGATCTATAAGGATAGATCAAAATCGCTTAATAGTACTTTCAAACGAACACATACCATGACAAGATTTTGAAGGAGTTCAAAATAGATCAGCAAAGAAGGAGTTCTCGGCTGTGTTACAAGGTGTGAGTATTGAGCAAGACTCAAGAAATGACCACGGCAGAATAGAGAGAAAGGACGAAGGTCGTCCCCTATGCTTTAGTCGTAGGCTCTAAAGTATGCTATGTTATGTACCGCACCTGAAGTGTGCCAAACCATGAGTCAGTCAAGGGGTACAAGTGTGATGTAGAAATGGATCACAGGACAACGGTCAAGGTTATCCTTAGTAACTAGTGGACTAAGGAATTTTCTCGATTATGGAGGTGGAAAAAGAGTTCGTCGTAAAGGGTTACGCCGATGCAAACTTTGACACTAATCTAGATTATTCTGAGTAGTAAACTGGATTCGTATAGTAGAACAGTTATTTGGAATAGCTCCAAATAGAGCGTGGTAACTGCATCTAGGAGATGACATAGATATTTGTAAAGCACACACGGATCTGAAAGGTTCAAACCCGTTGACTATAACATCTCTCACAAGCATAATGTGATCAAACCCAGAACTCTCTGAGTGTTAATCACATGGCGATGTGAACTAGATTATTGACTCTAGTGCAAGTGGGAGACTGCTGGAAATATGCCCTAGAGGCAATAATAAATAGGTTATTATTATATTTCCTTGTTCATGATAATCTTTTATTATCCATGCTAGAATTGTATTGATAGGAAACTCAGATACATGTGTGGATACATAGACAACACCATGTCCCTAGCTAGTAAGCCTCTAGTTGACTAGCTCGTTGATCAATAGATGGTTACGGTTTCCTGACCATGGACATTGGATGTCATTGATAACGGGATCACATCACTAGAAGAAAGATGTGATGGACAAGACCCAATCCTAAGCATAGCACAAGATCGTGTAGTTCGTATGCTAAAGCTTTTATAATGTCAAGTATCATTTCCTTAGACCATGAGATTGTGCAACTCCTGGATACCGTAGGAATACTTTGGGTGTGCCAAACGTCACAACGTAACTGGGTGGCTATAAAGGTGCACTACGGGTATCTCCGAAAGTGTCTGTTGGGTTGGCACGAATCGAGACTGGGATTTGTCACTCCGTGTGACGGAGAGGTATCACTGGGCCCACTCGGTAGGACATCATCATAATGTGCACAATGTGATCAAGGAGTTGATCACGGGATGATGTGCTACGGAACGAGTAAAAAGAGACTTGCCGGTAACGAGATTGAACAAGGTATCGAGATACCGACGATCGAATCTCGGGCAAGTACTATACTGCTAGACAAAGGGAATTGTATACGGGATTGATCGAATCCTCGACATCGTGGTTCATCCGATGAGATCATCGTGGAACATGTGGGAACCAACATGGGTATCCAGATCCCGCTGTTGGTTATTGACCGGAGAACTTCTCGGTCATGTCTGCATGTCTCCCGAACCCGTAGGGTCTACACACTTAAGGTTCGATGACGCTAGGGTTATAAAGGAAGTTTGTATGTGGTTACCGAATGTTGTTCGGAGTCCCGGATGAGATCCCAGACGTCACGAGGAGTTCCGGAATGGTCCGGAGGTAAAGATTTATATATGGGAAGTCTTATTTTGGTCGCCAGAAAAATTTCGCACTTTATCGGTCTTGTACCGGGAGTGCCGAAAGGGGTCCGGGGGTCCACCTGCCCCAGGGGGCCACATGGGCTGTAGGGGGTGCGCCTTGGACTATATGGGCCAAGGGCACCAGCCCCAAGAGGCCCATGCGCCAAGATATAAGAAAAGGGGGAGAGTCCTCAAAGGGGAAGGCACCTCCGAGGTGCCTTGGGAAGGATGGACTCCTTCCCCTCCCTTGGCCGCACCCCTCCCTTGGCCACACCTGAAGCCCTGGCGCCTCCCTCCCTCCCGTGACACCTCCTCCTCTCCCGCAGGTGCTTGGCGAAGCCCTGCAGGATTGCCACGCTCCTCCACCACCACCACGCCGTTGTGCTGCTACTGGATGGAGTCTTCCTCAACCTCTCTCTCTCTCCTTGCTGGATCAAGGCATGGGAGACGTCACCGGGCTGTACGTGTGTTGAACGTGGAGGTGCCGTCCGTTCGGCACTTGGTCATCGGTGATTTGGATCACGACGAGTACGACTCCATCAACCCCGTTCACTTGAACGCTTCCGCTTAGCGATCTACAAGGGTATGTAGATGCACTCTTCTTCCCCTCGTTGCTGGTTTCTCCTTAGATAGATCTTGGTGACACGTAGGAAAATTTTAAATTTCTGCTACGTTCCCCAGCAGAACTTGCTAGGATAGTTAAGTTTTCTCCTCCTTCTATCTGGATGGATTCAGCACCGGATGTATTGCTTCCATTACTTGTAAACGATGCCACTATTTTGCTAAGTGAATAAAGGAGGAGAAGTTATGTCAAAAAAAATCAGGGGACCTGGTGGAAATAGGAGCAGCTCATACAACACCCTTCCACAAGATGCCATACTACCATGGCTATGGCTACCAGTGTATAGAGCCGCTACTGAGTAAAGTGTCGTACCTCTACAGCAACGGACCGCGACCGAGGACGACAACGGCTGGATTCCCTTGGATAACTACTATAGTCGGCCGACTCCAGTGTTGTCCGGCCTAGATAGCGGCGACGAGTAAAATGTTGCTAGCGGAAGAAGACGAAAAACCTAGGCTGAGGCGGCGGTGTTGATGCGTTGGCTATGCATAAGTGTTCTATGCATGCAAACGATAGAGGGACCAACGGTCCTGCCCTCTTATTTTATTTTCTTCCTTTAGTGTTATCCAAAACATGCAGGCTTATTTTCTAAATTACTTATGCAATTATCCAACAACTTTAAATAGCAAAAGTCTTCAAATTCAAACGAAGCTTGGTATGGCAAATGAATAGATAATTTTGATCTATGTGCTCAGACGAATGCAACCACAAGCTTGGATTATCAATACAATGTACAATTAAAAAGTCAAATTTGGTGGTTCACGATGTATTCATAGTCAATGTCTGTATAATTTCATAGTTATTATAATCCACCCCTCCAGCACACACACCTAAGATGTGGTCGTATACAACTTTTACCACCTTATCCACCTCTCCCCAAATATTATGTATTGCCTTTTCTACCGACTTTGATTTGTGAGACTAGTACCTGAAATATCATCTGGTACTTTTAATGCGTAGACCATGGCAAATGTCTCAAGTGTATAAAGTAGTTTTTAATGGCTGGACCATGGCAACATAATGCATTAAATTTTAGATTGTATGTGATAGTTTTAATGCCAAGACTACATCAACTTCCTTCAGTAAATCATGCTTAAGTGCAATATTATGTTCATATGAAAATCTTCATAGAAGCCACAAAACCATTTGTGTGTGGTTGGGGTGGCCATTAAAACTAAGGGACCAAACACCGAACCAAACCGAAACCGAAGTAACCGAATTTTCGGTTTTTTCACTGCTACATATAATTTTGGCTTTTACTTGTAATAATAGAACTAGGTTCAGCATGTTTGGTATTTGTGTCGGTTAGCCGAATTGAAACCGAACTGTAAAAGTTCGCGTGGAAGTCCCAGTCTCCCGCATGCGCTGGACGAACAATGCTTTAGTCTTCCAATACGCTAAGGTAGCCCACTAGTTGGTGCGTCACCCATGGACCATGGGCCGACCGACTGAATTGAAGCAAGCAACCCACGTGCGGGTGTGCCACCAACCGAGTTTGGATACCTCGCTCTCTTTTCTATGAAAATAATGCTATATTTTATTCCCACCTCGCCCGGGTTAGGAGCTATATAAGAGGATGTCACTTTCAATTGTAACACAGTTGCTCACATCATGGTCCATTCGATGTAAACCGAAAATCCGACTGACTTACTCGGTTAACCGAATTTTTGGTTAGCTATTACTTTTTGCTATTTTTTGTTTCCAGTTTTCCTAACCGAATTTAAAAATAAAATGAATAGTAAAAACCAAACTTTCGGTTTCTACCGAACGCCCATCCTAGTGTGTGGTATCTTTTGGATGTGTTCTTCATGATTCAGATTTCTTATTAGAGTGGCAACCAATAACTTCTCTCTTTGGTTTGTTTCTGACAATAAGATGCATAGATTAAAAATTACGTTCCATAATCAAGTCAAGGTGGCAATTGACATTATATGAGGCAAGTCTATTTTTGATCATGGAATATTAAATGAAGTGATGTTCTAGAAGGGTTGTCATGCATAACCTTTTTCAATCTTGATTTTTAAGATGGGTAAGTGAGGGAGATAGGGGATGACAATTTGGCTCTAATTCTTCTATTTTTTGTTGCCATTTTTATTGATTTTTTTTACATCTTAGGAGCTAGGGTAGCTTGTGAATTGTAGATGAATACTTTTTGAGATTTTCCCATAGTTTCAGTAATTTTTTCTTGAAAAAATTATGTGATATAGTAGGAGGGAAACTTATCCACTATGTATTTTGGTTGATGAAATATTTGCGTTGACGTGGTGAAAAAAAGCCAAGGATAAAATAAAGGGTGTGCCTCAGCTCAGAGTCCTTTCGGTCTGAATAGTCTATGCATGTTGACAGCATACAACACGTAGGTAGCAACATGCCAGACGGGAATCAGGGCATACATTACCGTAATATGCACGCCCTTTTTAATAGATCCAATCCAGTTTTTGCCAAAAAATAAATGAATAGAATAATGGAAAATATAATAAGATCTCCAACTCGTGTGGTTGGCGGTTGCATAGTTGAATAATGAAAGTACATCACATCATTAGATACAATCAAGTAAATCACATCATTAGATATGTTGAGCATCACTATCAATTTGCCAATTACAATATATTAATAAGGATACCTATTGCAAATAGGAGCAACTCATATAGCACCCGTCCATAGGACGCCATACTAGCACGGCTATGGCTACCGGTGAATAGAGCCGCTGCAAAGTAAAGTCTTGTACCTATGAAGCAACAGGCCGAGGCCGAGAACAAGAATGGGTGGCTTCCCTTGGACAACTGCTATAGGCGGAGTACTCTGATGTTGTTTGGCCTAGATAGTGATGGCAAGGAAAACAATGGTGGAAGAAGAAGACGATAAACCAAGGCAGAGGCAGTAGTGTCGATGCGTTGGCAATGCGTGCACAAGATAGAGGGACCAACGGGTCTGCCTTCATATTATCTTTTCTTCCTTTAGTATTATCTAAAACATGTTGGCTTAGTTTGAAAGTATCCAACAATATTAATTGACCAAAGTGTCCAAAATTCACACCAAGCGTGGTCTGGAAAATGAATAGATAATTCTGATCTATGTGCTCAGATGAATGCAACCACAAGATCTGATTCCTAATAGAACGTTCACCCAACAAGCTAAATTTAATGGATCATGATGTATTCAATGTCAATGTCTATAAAATTTCGTAGTTAGTATAACCCACCCCTGCAACAAACACCTAAGATGTGTGCATATATAGCTTTTACCACCTTATCCATCTCTCCCCAAATATCTGTATGTATCGCCTTTTCTACCGAGCTTGATTTGTCAGACTAGTCCCTAAAACATCATGTGGTACTTTTAATCACTCGACCATGGCAAATGGTCAAGTGCATAGCGTGTTTATAATGGATGGATCATGTCAAGACTACATCAACTTCCTTTAGTAAATCATACTTAAGTGTAATATATGTTCATAAGAAATTTTTCATCGACGACACCTAACCATTTTGTGTGCGGTCCCTCTTGGATGTGTTTTTCATGATTTAGATTTATTATTAGAGTGCCAACCAATTACTAGTCTATTTGGTTTGTTTTACATGGGCTTTGTAGTTTTTTCCTCATAATATGATGCATAGATTCAAAACTAGGTTCCACAATTATGTCAAGGTAGCAATTAACATTATATGAGGCAAGTCTATTTTTGATCATGGAATATTAAATGAATTGATAATTTGAATGGGATTGTCATGCATCACCTTTTTCAGTCCTGATTTTTCAATATGGGGAAGTGAGGGGGAGAGGGGATGACAACTTTGACTCTAATTCTTCTTTTTTGTGTTGCCATTTGTTGTTGATCTTTCTTACATCTTAGGAGATAGCGTAGATTCTGAATTATAGCTGATTAATTTTCCAGATTTTCCCATAGTTTTATTTTTTTTCCAGCAAAAATTATGTGATATAGTAGGAAGGAAACTGGTCCACTATGCATTGTGGTTGAAGAAATATTTGCGTTCGTGTGGTGAAAAAAGTCAAGTGATAAAATAAAGGGCATCCTCAGCTCACGCTCATTACGTGGAAGCTCCATGAAGGGTGAACGGTCTTGTATGCGCGCTGAAAGCATTCAACGCGGAGGTAGCGGCACACTAGACGGGAATTAAGGCGTAAGTTCTAGAAAAATGCACGCCCCGTTTAATAGATCCAATCTACTTTCTGCAAAACATAAATCAATAGAATAATGGCAAAATATAATAATATCTCCAACTTGTGTGGTTGGTGGTTGCATGGCTGAATAATGCAAGTACATCGCACCATTAGACAAAACCAAGTACATCACATCATTAGATATGTTGAGCATCTGTATCTATTTGCCAAGTACAATATATTAATCAGGAGACATATTGCAAATAGGAGAAACTCATTAAACACCACTCCATAGGACACCATACTAATACGGCTATGGCTAACGGTGAATAGAGCCACTATAAAGTAAAGTCTCGTACCTCTGTAGCAAGATACCGAGGACGAGGATGAGAACGGCTAGCTTCCGTTGGACAACTCCTACCAGCGGCTGACTCCTACGTTGTTTGACCTAGCTAGCGGCATTGAGGAAAATGGTGGTGGTGAAAGAAGAAAAAAAACCTAGGCAGAGGACGCCGTGACGATGTGGTGGCTATATGCAAGTGTTCTATGTGTGCACAAGATAGACTGTAACGCCCCGGCCACAACCATTGGTCTTGTCCGTTACACCTGGTAGGTTCTAAACTGGCCCCACAGAGCAACACTAGTCCTTCGTGCGCACTTTGTCCTCACTCAAGCGCTCCCGGGATCAATTTCCCGTTAGTCACCCATCCTCAAATCGCTCCAAGCCATGCACGCTTACCTTTGGAGTTCTTTTCAAATGAGCTCCTAGAAAAGAAGGAATTCCTTACTGATATGAGTAGTATATAATTCCTATTAAGTCAGGCTCTCACATAGATAGACCAACAGGGTTGCCCTCTTATTTTATTTTCTTCCTTTAGTCTTATCTAAAACATGCTGGCTTATTTTATAAAATTATTTCTGAAATTATGCAACAACATTAATTAACCAGAGTCTTCGAAATTCACACGAAGCTGGGTCTAGAAAATGAATATATGATTTTGATCTATGTGGTCAGGCGAATGCAACCACATGCTTCGACTCCCAGTACAACGTACACTCAACAAGCTAAATTTGACAGTTCATGATGTATTCACTGTCAATGTCTACAGAATTTCATAGTCATTATAACCCACCCCTGCAACATACACACCTAAGATGCATGCCTATACAGCTTTTACCACGTTATCCACCTCTCCCTAAATATCTTTATGTATTGGCTTTTCTACCGAGCTTGATTTGTCGCACTTGTCCCTAAAATATCATGTGGCACTATTGCAGGATGGTCCAAACGCGACACATGAATCAGAGGCCCTTCGACCAAACTATGTGAGATGCATTAATCGCAAACGGCGTCGTAATAAAACCGTCCCCAATAATACGAACTATTTGCGATGGCGGAGTCATCAAACACGATTCAGATTAGAGTTGCATGTGCGATACATGGCATACAGTTCATCCATACGAATTGTTTGCGATGAGTCAGAACAACAGAAATAATCAGCCATATCAAGGTGTGTGCGATAGACAACATACAGTTCAGTCGGATGAACTGTTTGCGATTACCCAACACAACAGAGACAGTCAGGCAGATGAAGGTGTGTGCGACATAGGGCATACAGTTCACTCGGATGAACTGTTTGTGATGAGCCAAAACAACATAAATGGTTCAAGTCAATAAGATGTGTGTGATACGAAGCAAACCTGTCAGTAATTAGAAATGTGTGGGAAGATCGATAACAACATAGACGGTCGCAGCTAATAAGCCGTGTGTGTTGTGGGCAAATGCTTGCTGGTATACAATTGTCAGCGATTGATGAAATCATCACCAACATGTTCCCTAGTTTAGTCCATGTGCGATGTGATTTGCTCTGTGAGTGATTGATGAACAATATATATAACCAAAGTTGAACATCCAATCATCCACTTCTTGTGACACTGCTGCCACTGCTCTATGGCTTGATCCATCGCCTGGGGCAGGACGAAGGCACTTCCTCATGTCAATGATCCGCATGTACATCTCGTAGCTTGTGTACACGTCCTTAGCCGCGTACTTGACATGTTTTTCATCCAGTCTATGCACCGAGGCACTCTAACAGGAGATCTTGTCCTTGTTGCACTCAGCCTACATGTTCTTGTAGTAGGCTTGATGATGGACGATGCGAGGTCAACCAGGGAGTTTTGCTTGTTTTTCGTGCTGCCCCAGACCCCATAGTGGCCACAGATGTGGAAAAGATTCCGGTGGGCCAAGCCAGAAATCTCAAGTGCTTTTAGATCGTTGATGATGTCTACCGTAGCAAAACTATAGTCAAGGACGTTGATAAACCTGCCGAAACGCTCGCAAGGCCTTCTGGCCAGACAGTAGTGGTAGACGAGGACGTGATGGTGCACGCACAATTGGGCGACGACAACCTTTTGGTCATGCCCGACACGACCGCCGGTGAACTCGAGGTCGAAGCTGACCACTTGATACTTGTCCTCGGCAAGAAACTTCTCCATAGTGTGGATGGAGCTCTCCACCGAGACCGGCTCATTCATGTACACCACCGAGAGGTCCTTCCCCCTCACGTGGGTGTCCACTACATGAGGCGTGGTGAACTACCGCCCATCATCTTCGTCAGCCACTGGGAGCGCCATCGGAGCCACGGGGAGCGCCATTCGAGCCGTTGGATACCTTCTTTGTATGTGTCGTCGTGGGTGTGCTTATTGTGTCATGGGGCGCGAGAGATTAAGGTAAATGGCCACGGGAATAAAGGGGTGCGGTTGGATAAGGAGAGAGGGAGATCATGGTGGGGGTGCGGCTTGGGGTGGGTTGCATGATCAATCGGTGGGGCGGGCTGCGCACGTGATCTAATGCTGCCACATCATTGATTCACATGATCGATCCGTGGGCTATGCTTTCTCTTTGTTGTCAGCTTTTTCTACAGATGACAGAGGGTAAAAAAATACAGTCAACAGACTAGGTCTTTGCCGTCTGTATTTCTTTAATAGACGGCAAATGAAGCTCTTTGCCGTCTATAAAAAAACAGACGACAAAGTTCGTCTTTGCCGTCAGTTTTTTGTTTATAGACGACAATGTTGTCTTTGCCATCAATCCTAGCAAAAAGTTGACGGCAAAGAGCATCACAGACTGCAAATTAGCAAATTCCTGTAGTGTTAGTAAATCTAAGGTGCAATATATGTTCATGTGCCACCTAACCATTTTGGTCTTTTGGATGTGTTTTACATTTCCATATTTCCTAGTAGAGTGGCAACCAATACTGATCTCGTCGGGTTGTTTTACTGCATAGACATTGCAGGGTTTTCCTCACAATAAAATGCATAGATTCAAAATTAGGTTCCATAGTTACGTCAAGGTGGCAATGAAGATTAGTAGTATGTGGCAAGTTTAGTTTTGATCATGGAAAATTAAATGAATTGATATTTTGAAAGGGATTGACATGGATCAGATTTTTCAGTAATCAACTTTGCCTCTAGTTCTTCTTCTTCTTTGTGTCCCTGCCATTTCTTGTTGATTTTATACATCTTAGGACATAGGGTAGCAGGTGAATCATGGATGAATAGTGTTCCACATTTTCCCATAGTTTTAGTTATTTTTGCTGTCCTAAATTAGGTAACACAGTATGGGGAAAAGTGGTCCACTGTGTATTTGGTTGAGATATTTGCGTTGACTGGTGAAAAGAGTCAAGGGATAAAATAAAGGATGTTCCTCAGCTCACACTCCTCACACGAAAGTTGCTTGCTGGGTGAACGGTCTTGTACGCCTCATGACAGCATATGACGTGTAGGTAGCCAGATGGGAATCAGGACGTACGTTCGCGCAATATGCATGCCTTTCGTAATAGATTCATACCATTTTTTGCCAATAAATAAATAAATAGAATAATGGGAAAATATAATAATATCTCCAATGTGTGTGCTTAGCGGTTCCAAGGTTGAATAAAGAAAGTACATCACATCATTATGTAGAACCAAGTACGTCACGTCATTAGATATGTAGAGCATCTCTATCGATTCACCAAGTACAATATATTAATAGGAAGACCTATTGCAAATAGGATCAGCTCACACAACACCCCTCCACAGGAAGCCATACTACTAAGGCTATGGCTATTGGTGAATAACGCTACTACAGAGTAAAGTCTCGTACCTCTGCAGAAACAAATCGAGGCCGAGGACGAGACTGGCTGGCTTCCCTTAGACAATGGTCGTTGGCGGCCAACTCCAGTGTTGTCTGGCCTAGACGGAGGGGGTGAGCAAAACGATGGTGGTGGAAGAAGACGAAAAACCTTGGCAGGGGCGCAGTGTCGATGCATTGGCTATGCGCAAGGTTTCCATGCATGCACCAAATAGACGGGATAATGGGGCTGCCCTCTTATTTTATTTTCTTCCTTTAGTCTTATCGAAAACATGCTGGCTAATTTTTTTAATTATTTATGAAATTATCCAACAACCTTAATTAACCAATGTCTTCAAAATTCATACGAACTTAGGTCTGGGCAAATGAATAGAAACTTCGATCTATGCAGCGAGGCTAATGCAACCACATGAGGCCCTCTTAATTTACATTACTTATTCAAGTGGCATGGATAATCTCCATATTATGATGGATTACGGAGGTATGATCCTCCCTAAATTTGTGTTTTTTATTTGCTCTACATATAGGAAAATTGTTAGTTTGATGGCAGTTTTATGAATATATTATGGCAAGTTGTTTATGTGTCTTGTTACATTTTTTTAATTCACGGACATTTCCTGGATTTATTTTCATGAGGATGGCAACATTTTTGCTCGCTAATTTTAGCTATTTTAAGTCAGGTGCAAATCCAGCTTTACAGTCGAATGGCACCAGCACGAACGATCTGTTAGCTCGCTCTTCGCTCTTGTGGGCATGTTCGCGTAGGGTCCTTATTAGGAGCACGTTCGGTACGTAATGGCATCCTTATAATAGTTCATTATTTTTGATATAGCTTACCACTCTCGCCAATGGTAGCGGCCTTATAATAGATCTGAACCCTTTTTGCAAACAGAAAGTTAATTGACCAAATACTAATATCGCAAGCTTGCATGGTTGAATAAAGCAAGTACACACGTGAGGGAATCCAGCTAGCCTATAGTAGATCACATTATTACATACATTGAGCATTTCGATCAAGATTCGCTAAGTACAATATGTTAATTTTCATGATTCAACGCACCACCAAATTATTTGAGACCAAGTATGTAGCTTAGTTATACTCACAGCTTCATGTTTATTTACCTTACTTTGCCAAGTTTGTATGCACGCTCAAGATAGTCTCCATCTCAATTACGAAGGATTATGGTGGCGTGATCCTACACAACCTTCCATGCATCGCCCACGTGGTGGTCCTCTGTGAGTGTGCTTCCAATGGCACACCTTAGTATGAACATGCCACCTACGTTTGCAGAGCTCATGTATGGCCCTGAGGTGGCAGCGTTCACCTAACGTAATCTCGGTGAGACCGATTACACAAACTCGGTGAGACCGATTTGGTAATAAGCTAACCAGAGAGTTGGTCAGGCAAACTCGGTGGGACCGATTTGCTCTTTCGGTGAGACCGAAAAGTTACAAAAAGGAAACAGAGAGTTTACATTGCAATCTCGGTGGGACCGATCCGCTCTTTCGGTGAGACCGAAAAGTTATGAAAAGGAAACAGAGAAATTGCAATCCCATCTCGGTGAGACCGAGATCCCTATCGGTAGAACCGATTTGCTTAGGGTTTGGCAGTGGCTATGACAAACGAAACTCGGTGGCGCCGGATTGAAAGAATCGGTAGGTCCGAGTTTGGCTTTGGGTTTAGGTCAAGAGTGGATATGAGAAAGTAGCTGAGGGTTGGCCGCCTTGTCGCCGTCGAACTTGTCCTGCGACCGGAGCCAGAAGCAGACCAGCGCAAACATCCTTTCTGTGACCACCTCGAACCTTTCGTCTGCTTTGACCATCTTCTCGAATGCCTCGGCCCTGAGGACGTGAGAGGGGATGTGGTCGCGCAGCCCTTGAATGTCATAGCAGCGGAGCACGAGCCACATCTTGAGCGCGCGGAACCGGCAGGTCAGCGTCATGGTCCAGTCCACGTAATTGACCATGTCGTGCCCCTCCGACGCCGCGTGCTTGAGGATCAGCTCCTGCTCCGGGCCGAGCGCAAGGAACCATGCATGGACTAGATAGACGAGACAATGTGGCTGCCCTCTTATTTTCTTTTATTCACTTAGTTTTATCCAAAACATGCTGGTTTATTTTATTTTTATTTCTAAAATTCTCCAACAACCTTATTTCTGAAACTTTGATCTACGTGGCGACACAAATGGAAGCACAGGCTCAAATTTCCAATACA
Source organism: Aegilops umbellulata (assembly GCA_032464435.1). NCBI lineage: Eukaryota > Viridiplantae > Streptophyta > Magnoliopsida > Poales > Poaceae > Aegilops > Aegilops umbellulata. The sequence continues at coordinate 617,070,920 of CP136058.1, read as the reverse complement.
ACTTACACTAAAAAAAGCTAAATTTGGCAGTTCACGTTGTATTCATAGTGAACGTCTATAAAATTTGATAGTTATTATAAACCCCCCCCCCCACCCCCGTCCCTCCCCACACGCCTAAGACGGGTACATATATAGGTTTGACCACCGTATCCACCTCCCCCAAAATATGTGTATGTACAACCTTTTCTACCGATCTTCATTTGTCAGACTAGTCCCTAAAATATCATGTGTTAGTTTTAATGCCTACACCATGGCAAATATTTAAGTGCATAACGTAGTTTTTAATGGCAGGACATGGAAACTTCATGTAGTAAATGTTAGATTGTATGTGATTGTTTTAATGCCAAGACTACATCAGCTTCCATTAGTAAATCTTAAGTGCAATTTATGTTATGTACCACGTAACCATTTTGGCCTTTTCGATGTGTTTTACATTTTCCAGATTTCTCTTTAGAGAGGCAACCAAGCACAGATCTCTACTGCATGGTCCTTGCAGTTTTTTCTTCACAATAAGATGCACAACTTTGAAATTAGGTTCCAAACTTATGTCAAGGTGGCAATTGACATTAGTAACATGTGGTAAGTTTAGTTTTAATCATGGAAAATTAAATGAGTTAATATTTTGAAATGGATTAACATGGATCATATTTTTTTAATTCTGTTTTTTTACGATGGGGTAGTGAGGAGAGAGGGGATGACAACTTTGGCTCAAGTTTTTCTTCGTTTTTGTGTCCCTGCCATTTTTTGTTGATTTTACACATCTTAGGTGATATGGTAACATGTGAGTTATAGATGAGCAGTGTTCTAGATTTTCCCGTCATTTTAGTTCTTTTTTTCCATGACATAATACGAGGAGAACTGGTCCACTGTGTATTTTGGTTGAGGAGATATTTTCGTTAGCTGATGAAATCTACCAAGGTATAAAATAAAAGATGTACCTCAGCTCACACCTCGCTTGAATGTCGCTTACGGTGTGAATGGTCTTGTACGCCTCCTGACAGCATAAGACGTGTAGGTAGTAACACATTAGACGAGAATCAGGGTGTATGTGCTCGAGCTATAGGCATGCCCTTTGTAATAGATCAAAACATTTTTTTTTGCAAAACATAGATAAAGGGAGTAATGGAAAATATAATAATCTATCCAACTTGTGTGGTTGGTGGTTGTATGGTTGAATAAAGCAAGTACATCACATCATTAGATACAAGCGAGTACATCACATTATTAGATATGTGGACCATCTCTTTCGATTCCGGTAGTACACTATATTAATAGGGAGACATATTGCGAACATGAGTAGCTCATACAACACCTCTCCACAGTAAGCCATACTACCACGGCTATGGTTACCGGTCAGTAGCATTGCTGCCGAGTAAAGTCTCGTACCTCTGTAACAATAGATCAAGGCCAAGGACGAGAACGGCTGGCTTCCCTTGGACTGTGGTTGTAGGCTGCCAACTCTGGCATTGTCTAGCCTAGATGGTGGCGGCGAGGAAAATAGTGGTGGCGGAATTAGTCAAAAAACCTAGGAAGAGGTGGCGGCGTCGATTCATTGGCTATGCGTACAGGTTCCGTGCATGCATCAGATAGTTGGGACAATGGGGCAGCCCTCTTATTTTCTTTTCTTCATTTAGTCTTATGCAAAACATGCTGGCTTATTTTTTCAATTATTTCTGAAACTATCCAATAGCTTTAATTAACTAAATTTCCAAATTCACACTAATCTAAGTCTGGGCGAACGAATAGAATCATCGATCTACGTGGCGAGACGAATGCAACCACATGCTCGAATTCCTAATAAAACTTATACTAAAAAAACTAAATTTGGCGGTTCATGATATATTTATATTTAATATCTATAAAATTTCATAGCTATTATACCCCCCCCCCCTCACGCACACCTAAGATGGGTGCATGTAGTTTTTTTCCTTACAATAACATGCATAGATTCAAAATTAGGTTCCATACTTATGTTGGCAATTAACATTAGTAGTATGTGGCAAGTTTAGTTTTGATCATGGAAAGTTAAATGAATTAATTTTTTTCAATGGGGTTGACATGGATGACATTTTTTAATCCTGATTTCTTAAGATGGGGAAGTGAGGAGAGAGTGGATGACAACTTTGGCTCTCGTTCTTCTTCTTTTTTGTCCATGCCATTTCTTTTTGATTTTCTACATCTTAGGAGATGGAGTAGCAGGTCAATTCTAGATGAATAGTGCTCCAGATTTTCCCGTAGTTCTAGTTATTTTTGTTGTGCTAAATTTTGTTACATAGTAGGAGGAAAACTGGACCACTATGTATTTTCGTTGAAGAGTTATTTGCGTTGACCAGTGAAAAGAGTCAATGGATGAAATAAAGGATGTGCCTCAGCTCACACTCCTAACACAAAATTTGCTTGCTAGGTGACAGTCTTGTACGCAACATGCATGCCCTTTCTGATAGATCCAAGCTATTTTTTTGCAAAAAATAAATAAATAAAGTAATGGCAAAATATAGTAATATCCCCAACTTGTGTGGTTAGTGGTTGAAAGGTTGAATAAAGCAAGTACATCACATCATTAGATAGAAGCAAGTACATCACATCATTAGATAGAGGCAAGTACATCACATCATTAGATATAGTTAACATCTCTATCGATTCGCCAAGTACAATATATTAATAGGGAGAATAAAGCAAGTACATCAAATCATTAGATACAAGTGAGTACATCACATCATTAGATATGCGGAACAACTCTTTTGATTCGCGTAGTACAATATATTAATGGGAAGGCCTATTGCAAACAGGAGCAGCTCATACAACAACTCTCCGCATGACGCCATACTACCACGGCTATGGCTACTGGTCAATAGCGCCGCTACAGAGTAAATTCTCGTACCTCTGCAACAATAGATCGAGGCTAAGGACGGGACTAGCTGGCTTCCCTTAGACAGTGGTGGTAGGCCGCCAACTGTGCCATTTTCTGGCCTAAGACGGCAGAGGTTAGGAAAATGGTGGTGGCAGAAGAAGACGAGAAACCTAGGCAGGGGTGGCGGCGTCGATGCGTTGGCTATTCACAAGGTTTCACTGCATGCCATAGATAAACGGAGCAATGGGGCTGCCCTCTTTGCTTTCCTCCTTTTGTCTTATCCAAAACAACTTGGCTTATTTTTTTAATTATTTCTGAAATTAGCCAACAACCTTAATTAACAAAAGTCTGCGAAATTCATAGGAAGCTAGGTCTGGGAAAATGAACAGAAACTTCGATCTACGCTAGAGGCAAATGCAACCATAGGCTGCCATCTTAATTTACCTTACTTATCCAAGTGGTATGCTTTAGATAATCTCCATATTAAGATGGATTGCGGATGCATGATCCTGCATGACATTCCAGGCATCGCTGATGTGCTGGTCCTCTGTGAACGTGCTTCAAACGGCACACCTTAGCATGAAGGTAGAGTAAAATTCATGGACATTTCCCAGATTTAATTTCAAAGGATGATAATATTTTTGCTCGTTAATTTTAGCTATTTAAGTCAGGTGGAAACCCAGCTTTACGGCCGAATGGCACCAGCACGATACATTGCCCGCTCCTCCCTCTTGTGGGCATGTTCGCGCTAGGGTCGTTATTAGGAGCATGTTCGGTACGTATTGGCGTCCTTATAATAGTTTGATATAGCTTACCACTCCTACCGAATGGTAGTGTCCTTATAAAAGATCCGAACCCTTTTTGCAAAGAGAGAGTATAATGACAAAATACAATAATATCTTCAGCCTGGATGGTTGAATAAAGCAAGTACACACGTGAGGGAATCCAGCTAGCTTATAGTACATCACATTACATTCATTGAGCATCTCGATTAAGATTCGTTAAGTACAATATATTGATTTTCATGATTCAATGCGCCACCAAATTATTTGGGACCAAGTAAGTAGTTTAGTTATACTTAGAGCTGCATGTTTATTTAGTACCTTACTCAGCCAAGTTGTATGCACGCTCGAGATAATCTCCATCTCAATGACGAAGGATTATGGTGGCCTGATCCTGCACAACCTTCCATGCATCGCTCACGTGGTGGTCCTCTGTGAGTGTGCTTCCAATGGCACACCTTAGTATGAACATGCCACCAACGGTTGCCGAGCTCATGTATGGACCCGAGGTGGCAGCGTTCACCTCCTCAAGGAGGCGTCGGTTGAGCCGGTTGGCCGGCTGCTTGTCGGCGCCGCCGAATTTGTCCTGTGATCGGAGCCGAAAGCACACCAGCGCAAACTTCCTGTCCGTCACGACCTCGAACCTTTGGTCGGCCTTGACCATCTTCTCGAACGCCTCGGCCATGCGGACGTGATTGCGGATGTGGTCGCGCAGGCCTTGGATGCCGTAGCAGCGGAGCACGAGCCACATCTTGAGCGCGCGGAACCGGCGGGTCAGCGTCATGGTCCAGTCCATGTAGTCGACCACGTTGTGCCCCTCCGATGCCGCGTCCTTGAGGATCAAATCCTGCTCCGGCCCGAGCGCCGCAACCAGCGCGCTCGGCCTCTTCACCCACATGGCGCAGCAGTCGTTGTTGGCCAGGAGCCACTTGTGGGCGTTCATGCTGAACGAGTCGACGGCCTCCACGCCGTCGATCATGTGGGTGAACTCCGGGCAGGCCAGCGCGGAGCCGGCGTATGCGGCGTCCACGTGCACCCACACGCCGTGTGGTGCCGTCACAGCGCAGAGCTCGGCGATGGGATCGACGGCGGTCGTCTGGGTCGTCCCCAGCGTCGCGCACAGGAATAGTGGCACCAGCCCGGCCTCCACGTCAGCCTGCATGGCCGCTTCGAGTTCCGTGGGCGAGAGAGCGAACATGTTGTGGTGGCACGTGGGTATGGCGCGGCAATGGTCACGCAGGATGCCGGCAATGCGTGCGGCCTTGCGGAAGGCGAAGTGTGTCTGGTCAGAGCAGTAGACGACGAGGTCGCAGATCCTGTTCCCGCCGATCTCGGCGAGCTTCCGGTCCCTCGCGGCCACGAGAGTGCACAATATCGCCTCGCACGAGGTGCCAAGAAGGGTTCCACCGCCGCCTCCGGCGAAGAGGAGACTCTCCGGCAGGTGCAGCGCCTTTCCGAGCCAGTCCACGACCAGCATTTCAAGCTCGGTGGCGGCCGGCGAGGCGGCCCATGTGAACGGGACGACGTTGATGCCCGCGGTGAGCGCCTCGCCTAGGGCGCCGATGGTGCTGCTGGACGCCGGGAAGTGCGCCATGTGGCGGGCGCTCTGCCAGTGCGTGAGGCCCGGGAGGATGATGTCGCGGACGTCCTTGAGCGCGGAGCTGAACGCGTCCGGCTCCGGACGGAAGGGTGCATCTGGGGGGAGCAAGTTGCGGAGGAAGCCGGGGGTAACGCTGGGGTGCACGGGGTAGTCGCCCATGCGGTCATAGTACTCGGCGATCAAGTCAACTACCTGGTGACTCTGACGCCGGAACTCGTCAGCGTCGAGCAGGCCGGTAGATTTCGTCTTCTTCTCCGCCGTGTCCACCACCACCTGGACGATGCCATTTTGGCCAGTCATGTTGTCCAAGCATGTCGGTGGCGCCATTGGTGGAATGCAACCTACACGCCAATGCACTGCCTGAACCACACCAATTAATGGTATGAATGATTTGGCAACGTGGATTGGTGCCATTTCCTGAGCTACCTCGGAAGCTATTTATAGGAATCGCAATTTGTATGTTGCCCCATACCCTAAAATAAGAACGGAACATGTCAGTCGAGTCACTACTGAAAATTTTGTCGTTGCCGAGCGCCCGCGTCTTTGGCTATTTGCCAAGGGTGTGGCTCGGTCGACTGATATTTAATCAAGTATCAATCAGGTGACATAGTATATAAGAAAAAAAAAGAAAACGTTGAAAAGAAAAACTTTGCAAGATCCTAGGAATATAGTATCAACTGAGACATAACGAAGTCTTAGTCGACGGAGATTTACCAATTCAACTGCGGGAGCTGGTCAAAAACTTGGGTCATACGAACGATGCTGAGGTACTGAACGAGTGAACTCGACAAAGTGTGTGTCACGTGGCGACAACGGCAGCTGCTATGTGCTCCCTCCCGGCAGGCCGCATTTACCGAGTTCCTGCGTTTAAGGGCATCTCTAACAGGTTGTATGTTAGCCTTGTTGGTAAAATGTCCATGTCATCAACCAACAATCTATCATACAACTACTCCAATAGGTTGTATCTAAGTTATCCAATATATGGTGAGAAAATAAATATGATTGCACTCTATTTCACCCTGGAGCTTGTGCAAAGTTTGTTGGTTAATCTACATACAACTTTGATCTCTCTCTACATTTATTACATGCCATATCATCACTATGTCCTAGGTGGCAAATTTACCAACACCTATCTTACAACTGTTGAAGATGCCCTAAGGACTCGACATAGTTTTCATCAAAAATTTATGTTTTTTTCCTTTCACCAGGTGGACAGTTTGGCCGAGATCTCGATGGAATATACTCGTCAAAGCTTGACCCTTCGTCTCAGCGCATAAACTCGCGTGCGCGAGCGGCCGGCCCGAACTACCGCCGCACCGCACCATCTGTCTGTCTGTGTGTGTGTGTGTGTGTGTGTGTGTGTGTGTGTGTGTGTGTGTGTAAATATATGGTATGGAAATTGATGTGGAAATTTGATATGGAAAATCTCCATTGTTTTTTTTTGCTTCCTTTCTTTTGTGAAAAACGTGAAGTATCATTATTAATTTGTTTAGTAATTGTTATAGTAGTAGTATTTACTAGCTATTTTGGTAGGTTAATATCGGTTGGATGCCATGGAAACATATCTTTGGTGTGTAGTAGAGTTTAATTAGCAATGTTTGAAAAACAGAATAGTAAAGAGAAAGAAAAATTGATTTTTGTAAAGATTGCTATATTTTTGCTAAAATGTGGATATGTGTAGAATATTTGCAAATGCTAGCTATAGTTAGGCAAAGACATATGCTTGTAATTAAAATGCTTGTGATTCTTGCCTAACTAATGAACATAGTTATATAGCAATATACATATTAGTTAGTTTCTTCTTGTACACTTTCTAGTTTAATCTAGTATAGTCTACTTCATATGTCATGCATTTTTTACTCTCTCTCTCAAAATGTTGATGGCCAGCTGGACCGAGTTTGAGATTGTGACAAACCAGGAGAAGGAGCAAAGAACTATGTTCTACCACAGATTAGGCAAGTTGGCTCATGATCATGGGCTTCCAGAATCGATGCTCAAGGGAAGATTTCTCCCATGTGTGGTGTCAGGAAGTAGCGAGAGGTGGCTTCTCCATGCCACAGTTAGAGGATGAGAAGAACCTCCAAGGAAGGGTAATATCACATTCATCAAGGCCTATGTGAGATGGGGGGAGGGATCTGGCAATCGAGGGTGTCCTGCCATATTCTAGGAATATACTGCATTTCTAGGGCTTAATGCTGGAAATTCAAGATTTGAGGTATGACTACATAAAACCATTCCCAGAAACGGGCTAGAAGTCCTTACTCGTGGTCTTTGGTCCATGACCAGGCCTAGTGCACCCAACTAAGAGCGAGGGACCAGCACCAAGAGCCACTGATATGCAACCGATATGTGGTTTTCTATCATTTAAATCCAGGGAAATTCACGAGCAACCGAAAATTCACGGGACCCGATGTGACGTCATCACACAAACCCTAGAGGTTCTGGTAAGAACCTGATGGAATTTCACAGAACCCTTCATGGCGATTGTGTGGAAACAGGACATTTTCCCTGGAAGGATCTATCTTTTGAGACGGAGCACGTTTGGTTTGTGAAGGGATCGTGAGGCTCCTCCCTCCATTGGCCTGAAATTTTAATTATGCTCACTAAAGTCCATTCCATGACACATGCCAGGTCCTGGCCATTTTCGGGGCCTCCTGCTATATTTTGGGCATTTACTGCATTACTAAGGCTTAATGCCAAAAATTCAAGATCTGAGCTATGACCAGCTAAAATCATGGTTGGAAAAAGGCTGAAAGTCCCTACCTATGGTGTTTGGTCCATGACTAAGTCATGTGGACCCAACTGAGAGGGAGGTCCTGGCATCGTCAGGCACAGAGAGACCATCGACATGCGGTTTGTTACCATGTAAATCTTGGAAATTCTCAAGACCTGGCGTGGTGTCACTGCACGACCCATGGATGGTGTGATAAAAATACAAGGTTGTTTCACAGAAGCCTTCAAAGAGGTAGTGTGGAAACGGGACCTTATCACATATGCCAGATGGGAGGGGGGACCACAGAAGCCTATCCAGGTAGCTTTCGCACGCACCTTGGGAGTATACCAGGACGATATTTGAGAGGACCCTAGTTCTATCTCTTTGGAAGACGTGATGAGTTAGGCACCCGTTTGGCAAGGGAAAACAAAGATCGTATGCCCCCATACGTCATCCAGCTGGAGCACATGGAGATATATGTAGATTTTCTAGAGCGAACACGAATGAACTAATGGGCGTATCAAAATCATGGAGATTTAGAGGAACAGGTGGATGGATGAAGCTAATAGGCTGAGGGCTGAGGTCGAGCAACTGAAGATGGAGATGGAGCAGTTGGATGATGAGAAGGACATGCTGAAGAATGAGGTCACCTTCAGAGATGCACTTCTTCTAGCTAAGGACCTGTGGCATTTAAGATGTTGAAGAGGCCGAAGATGTTAGAGAAGCAGTCGAAGCCATCATCACCTTGACCTTCATTTACCCCAATCGCAGCACTAGAGCCAGAGGGTGGACATGTTTGGTACAGCTCGTCTTAATTTGAGGGTCTGACTTGTGGATACCCTAGTTTGCACAACCTTATTTTGGTTGTATGACTTAACGGTTATATCTACCGATGCATGCAATATAAACTCTATGTTTATATATGTGTATGGTATGTCTAGCCAATGTTAGAGATATAGCTTTTTTCTTACATCTTGGTCGGCTTGGGATTAGAGACTTAAAAAATAGGCCTATTACTGGGTTTTATGGGCTGAGTATTAATCAAAGGAGGCCATCACATATCATAATCCACGCCCTGGCCTTTCGAGAGGGAGCATGTCCAATTTGTGAAGAGGGTGTGGGGCCCGATCCTCCATTTTCCTCAAAACTTTTTTGTGCTCACTAGAGTCCATTCCATGACACATGATACAAGATGGCTTTTTCGAGGGCCTCCTGCCATATTCTACGCATTTTCTGCATTTCTAGGGCTTAATACTGGAAATTCAAGAGTTGACTTGCAACCACATAAAACCATGCCCGGAAATAGGTCGGAAGTCCCTACTCGTGGTCTTTGGTCCAAGACCAGGCAAGTGAACCAAAGTAAGAGCAAGGGACCAACACCAAGAACCATAGACATGCATCCAACTAAGAACAAGCAAGACGCCAAAAGTTCACGGGATCTGATGCGATGTCATCACACAGACCCTAGAAGGTGTGGTAAGAACCTAGGGCATTTCATAAAACGCTTCTTGGAGGTTGTGTGTAAACAGGGTCTTTTGAGAGGGAATGCGTTCGGTTTGTGAAGCGATTGTGAGGCTTGTACCTCCATTGGCTTGGAAATTTTATTATGCTCAGCAAAGTCCATTCCATGATACATGCCAGGTCGTGGCCTTTTTTGGGGGCCTCCTGCCATGTTTCGGGCATTTACTGCATTTCTAAGTGTTAAAGTTGGAAATTGAAGATCTGAGTTACAACCTCATAAAATCATGGCCAGGAAAATACTGAAAGTCCCTACCTATGTTGTTTGATCCATGACCAAGCCCTTTGTACCCAACTGAGTGGGAGGTCCCAGCAAGTAATGTCCTGGCAATAGTAGTCTGGGATGCCCCCTCTCGACAGCTAACAAAACCAAATCCACCGTAATGATTCACTAGGCTGGTCACAGTGGGAGTAACTTAGCTTGTAACTAACGGACCCCAAGCAAAGATTGCTTATGTGGCAAGTAGTTAATAAGAAGAGAGGTGATTGGTGGCAAAATAATATGTTACCTAGCATAACGCACCCCAAAGCAAAATGAGTGTACATCTAAATGAATGAATGATTGCATGATACCACACATATGTTACTATCCACAATGAAGGTAATAACATACTCCCCACCAGTAGCATATGGATGTTACTAGTCTAAGTTACTCCCCACTATGACCAATCTTATTAAGTGAAAGTTAAGTAGATATTTCATACCATTCACAAATATCAAGCAACCCTCCGCAAAATCATATTAGTATGCCACAACAGTAAAATAAATCTTGTGGGAATACCCTACATATTTACTTTAAATAGCCAACAAACAAGCATACTACTCTTGGTGAACTTCTACACTATATAGCAACTATGATCAATAGTGCAGCTTTCCTTGGTTGTTGTCGCACTCTAACTCCAGAAAATAATTTGTTTCACACTCCGAACAATTTTGATAATCTGACGTAAAAGAAAAGAAAGGCAAATAAGCAACATGGTCCAGAAGAGTGCAATAAAATTATCAAAATAGTAGAGTTCAAAAAAATATCACAAAAAACATTACCCGGGGTAGCTCTTAAAGTGATTTAGGTTCTTAAGATCAAGTTTTAACTAAAAAATAATCTTTGGTTTTGGAATTATTGCTAAATAGGCCTTAACTAAATAATAAATAGGGATTGAAAACCTAGAAAACATGGATTGCAATTATTCTTTCTTTTGGGTTTCACCTTGGGTTCAGTATGCAAAAAGAATCCTGGAAGATAACTTAACCGATCGATCACTTTCCTGCCATCTCTTTCCTTTCCCGTAGAATGAAAAACAAGGACAAGAGTAAACATTACTGTGGTAAACGACATCGCTCCCTTGCGGCTCCTGCGGCCACACCGGGGCGCCCAGATCCAATCGCCGGCAGACCTCCCCTACCTCCCCACCTCCCCTCGCCGCCACCGGAGGGCGTCCCCGGGCAAAGCCCGGGCGGCGCGGCGGCGGCGGGGCTGTTTCAGCGGCGTGGTTGCGTCGGATTCGGTGAGCTCGGCTGCGAGCTTCGGCGGCTGGGCTTTTCTTCCCCGAGGCGGATGCGGTTGGCGTCGGCGGCTGCTACCGGCGGTGGGTATGGGCAAGGCATGGTCGTGCAGTGTGAAGGCTCTGGGCGGCGCTCGGCGTGGAGGCCCAGGGGTGGTGCGCCGCGGGCGAGATGCGAGGCGGCCCGGGGCGGCTCGGATCTGGCCGTTGGGCGACGCGACGAGGCGTTCGCCATGTGGAGCTGCACGGCAGCAGAGGGGTGGCGGGGCGCGGACGCGAGGGCCGCATTTTCACGTCTGGCGCTTGGAGGTGCATCGCTGGGCCCGCGTTGGCGCAGGTGCGGGCTGCGGCGCGGCTGGATATGGATTCGGGCGGCACTCCACTATAGCCTACATCGGCATGGTGCTGGCATGCCGCGGTGGCTCAGTCTGCGATGGGAGGCCTTGGATCCGGCCAGCTGTGGTCGGATCTGGCTTGGCGGCTGGATTTGATGGCTGGACGCTTGCTGCGGCGGCTCCTAGCCATTCTTCATCAACAAGCTGATCTGTGGGTGGTGATGCATTGCTGGAGGTTTAACTGGTTTGGTCAGGGCATTGTGCTACTACACCGGGCGAAAGCTTTGACTCTGGTTTTGGCCGGAGCCGGCAGATGGCGGCGCTCGTGGGCGTTGTGACCTTCTTGAAGGCGTTGCCGTGGTGAAGTGCTCATTTCCCTACCGACCCTTTCTCCGAGGGAAACCTCAGATCCGTGCATTCATGGATCGGATGATGGCGGCGTCATGCATCGTGCCCCTCTTGAGGGCTTCGTCTTTGGAGGTGGGGATCAGTTGGAGGGACTAGTGGCGGGTGCGCCAGAGTGGTGAGTTTGTGGCGAGGCTTCTGTGGCAACGATGGTGGTGGTGAGCGAGGTCGGAGGCAAGACAATGGTTGTGTTAGTCGGCTCTTCTTCGGCGTGTTCGTGGGATTGCATTAGTCTGTTTGTTGTTGTGAAGTCGGAGCTGAGGAGGCGGGGCCCCTGTGGCAACGATGATGAGTAGCAGGTGGTCTGTTCGGCGGTCTTCCATGGCGCCAACCTTGCATATTTCTTCTTCGTAGCTCTCTGTCAGAGTCGGAGCTGCGCTGTCCTCGACGCAGGTGGCTGAGTTTTGGTGCGGAGCTTCATTTGTCTCCACATGACCTCTATGGTGTGGGTTGGGTTGATGCTCGTCTACGGTGAAGTCGGAGTCGTTTGCTTGGGGATTAGGGATGGCGATGATGCCACTGGAGGAGAAGTGATGACGATGACACGTGTGTGCTAGCTCGACGAGGCCCTCTTCAGAGAGGGGTGTATGGGGTATTCTATGTGTGCCGCTCAGCGGATTGTGACGGTTTTTGCCCGATTTTCCATTAATTAACTGGACAATTCTCTTCTGCTTAATTAATGGATGAGGCAAATCTTTTGCCTCCATTTTGAAAAAAAAAACTTGGACAACAAAGATAAGGAACTTTCTGGGAGCAATAAATATCACTGTTGTCCTACTAATACCACAATACTCCCTCTGTTAAGAAATATAAGAACATTTAGATCTACATTTTTTTTACAGAGGGAGTAGTAATCAAGCTGGCTTTGGTACGAGAATAGTGTGACTTAACATCGTCTTCTTCCTCCCGTTTGTCGACTAGCATAATAATGAGGATCGTCCTATAACAAACTTTAAGACCAATAAAGCAGAAGTTCATTTACTCAAAAGGATGGGCATCTTTTTTTGTGTGACTTTGTGTTGCGCCGGTAGTTGGCAGCTTGCTCTGGCACTATTTTTTGTTGAGCGTACCCCCTATATCAATCAGGTTCGCTGACGTTCCAGTGATCTGCTACAACATTGACACCCTGTACTTCTTTTGTCCTACACCGGCGTCATCATTGCAATCTTTCCTTGAGATTATTCCACAAATACCCATTTTATTTTAGTTACATATATGCATGCCACACTGGTTTCCAGAGGCATGCATTTAGGTATGTATTCGTCTAAATTGGAACAACTAACTAAATGTATGGTGATTTGTTATTAGATTTTCTATGTGGCGAAGATAAAATAAAGGTCTTCTCTGTGGCAAATCATCAATTTTTTTTTCTATCATTCTATAGTTTAAAAATTAGTCAAAAAATAAAGGTCTCGCTGCCTAGCCTCCGTTCCGGCGGTGTGTCTAGCATCGTTGGTGGGCGTGTGAAGGTGTGTCTCCGGCGGATCTATCTTTGGTGGATTTGCTCGAATCTCGTTGTTGTTCATCTACGTTCGTGTGTCTTTGGATTGGATCTTTTTGATCTACGTTATTCTTCATTTGTGGCGGTTGCTGTTCTGGTACGCTGGTCCTATGGGGCTTTAGTACGACGACTTCCCGACTGTCTACTACAAAAAGTTGTGCCCAACTCCGGCCATGGAGGGGCGATGACGGCGGCGCGCCTTCGGCTCACTTCAGTGCTGGTACTCGTCGCTAGGTGGTCTACGGGTCTGGATGTAATTTCTATTATTTCTGGTATTTGTTGTAGTGCCATGATTGAAGATGAATATATCAGAAATTTTCTCGCAAAAAAAGATTTATTCAAAGCAAAGGAATGTTATAATGTTTTTTAATAACTAGGCAGTGCTAAAAAATATGAAGAAAACTGAAGAAGCGGTGACAGATTTTTTAGCTTCCGGAGCGGTGGCAGATACCAGTGAAATAGGAGATGACAAAGAGCAAATGAGGTTTGCTAAGCTTTGCATTACTGTCTTCAGTAGTGTACGTCAGCTGGACACTGGTATAATGGTACATACACTGTTGTGTGAGTTGGACACTGGTACACTAGTACGTTAGTTGGATACCGTTGCATGACTTGGACACTGGTACACTGTTGCGTGACTTGGACACTGGTACCGAACTAAGTGTTGTCTCTCTTGTGTGATGAAGAAGAAGAAGAAGAGAGCCATGAGGAAAGCTAATCACATTTTGATTGAAGCGTACCTGTCACGAGTCTGTCACATTCTCTTTTAAGAAGAACAAACTTTCATCACTGTAAAGCGATTTTGACGTAAATCTAGTTCGTTGGTACCCATCTACGTCGTTGTGTCTTCTTTGTTTACAAACCAAATCAAGCAAACTAAACTCCGCGGAGTTGGCCAAGCCATCTACAACTTAAAGCGTGGAAAGTGATGGATGCTTTAATTCTTGTGGACTACTGGTATTTTTTTTAACACAGTACAATCATAGATACTCTGAACACACGCATATGCACTCACCCCCTAGAAACACAGATACACAACACCTACCACTATAAGCACCTCCAATATACTGAGACAGGAAAACATCTGAAGATTGATGGGAAAACATCATAGTCAACGGGTGTATCCTACAACTAAACGAATCCTCGCAAAACCTGAAATGAATCTAGAAAATGTGAGCGCCCTGTGCTAAGTCTAGGATCTCAACCCTTGCGGGCTGATTCCACCACATGGAAGCTAACCACTATATTCTTGTGAATAGTACTAAGATGAATGTCACGTACATAGTATGTACAGCCGCGGCCTAGCACTATTGTTCCCATCTTCTATCGTCTATCCGTCCATGTACCATGTGCATGCCATCCGCTAGTGCAGCCCAGCATCCCTGCTTTGTGCTATAGGGATGTTTGATGGGGTCATTCTACTGCACTCAGTAACCATTTACCACCAGCGCGTTACGAGTGAGGAACCCATTGCTCTCCAATCAAGTACAAAATGCGCACGTTACAAAGAAAGCTTTCCACGGTAGTGTGGTTCTGGCCCTTGTCTTCCCAGCACGTGACGCCAGATCAAGCGTTCCCACGCGCGGCTGCGAAGGAGCCTTCTCACCTTTGTTGTAGCTTTCTTTCATCAATATTTGTTCATGCAATTTTATCTCACTAATATCCAGATCTAAACAACGATACCATAGTTTTTTCTACGTACACCTACCTCATAATGGCATTCTTAATTTCCTTGAGATTATTCTACACATACCCATTTTTTCCGAGTCACATATATGCATGTCACAGTTGCCTTATCAGTATATATTCACCATAACTGATACAACTTATAAATGTGACACGTTTTATTTCATGGTATTCTGCAGGGCAAGCGTGTGTTCATCAGTTTTTTTCCGTCATGATAATTTCTACAAATATTCCTTGCAATGAAATAATGTTATGATTTTCTGTTTACTACAAGATAAAGATGACAAAGATAAGCACACGGGAGAAGCGTTTGGAGCGGTCGAAGGTACTAAGCCTTGCGTGACTACCATTAGTGTATGTAAGTTGGACATGGCTTGAAGTTTTGTATTGTCGTTCTCCGAGGTTCTTGTTTTCTTCATGCCTTTTCGACGTTTTAGTGAACTAAGTGTTGTCACTTGTCTGATGATGATGCAAAGGAGAGCCGTGAGCAAGCTAATCATGTTTGGTGCATCAAAACATACCGTTCATGTTCTCTTTTCTAAAAGACAATCTTTTCCCATTGGAAACCGATTTTGATGTTTATCTAGTTGGTGGTACCCATCTACCTTGCTGTCTAGTTCTTTGGTTAGAAACCAAATCAAGCAATATATAACAGTACTAGTAAAGAAATTAAACTCGGTTGAGTTGGCCAAGCAAGCTACAACGTTAAGTTGTGGGAGAGATGTATTAATTCTTGTGGAGTACCGTGGCCATCGAACCATCAACAAAACTTTGTTGATTCTTGTGACTTGATAATGAGATGACACTTGCTGTAGATCCCACAACAGCAACGCACGCACATAATTCCTTTGAAGGCATTGTCTTGTTGGCATGATGCACTCCATGAGGAGAACACATATTGTAGACTTTGTTTCCACACTGATTGTTGCATCCCTCCGTAAAGTATTGATTTTTGGTGCCCCGACAACTATTTTCTTGTCGGGTGGTTTCCTGACTACTTTGTTGGGTGTTTCATCTTTGTGGCCATCTTGTTGATCTGTAGTGTTGTAGTTTGTCAGATTACTGATGGCGGGTTTTCGTAATGTTAGCCACTATGACGCATATTTTGTCTTTCGTAAGCCGTTTGGCATTTGGTGTTTGAGGAGGGACTTCAAATATCATAAACCTCATAACTTATAGTTTTTCAGGGGAAATGGAAGAGCTTGTGACGACGTTTCAAATTAGGTGATGTAAGAGAACACAAGATTTTCCCACTCACAAATGAGGTATCTGAGGAGTCTGCTCGGTCGAGCAAAAATGATGAATATTAATGGGGCACCTTTGTTTTGATTGTAGATAAATTAGTAATGAACTAGAAAATATGACTTCACGGCATTGGAGTGCCCCCATTCACCGCAGCCAATGTGTTCCTGAGATCCAGAACACCAAGCGTTAGATCTGAAGCTATGCACTGATCGAGTGACTCACATGAGAAAGTGGAGGAGCAGGAAGCAAGTATGACACAAGAGGCCAATATTTTTTCTACTTGATTAAAACAAAAGGTGCCCCATAAACCAGGAAGTATGGTAACGGAGGATGCATTGTTGTGCGTCGAGAAACTGGAGGAGCAGGAAGCCAAAACACAAAATGTTAAACAAGGAATATCCCTACTGTGCAATTTTACGTATTTATAAATACTGGTAATTAATCCGAATTTCGCCAAACTAAAAGCAAAGAAGGGTGAGTTTTGAGGGGAGCTTGCACGCCCGCCACATCGGACTTCGACACACCTGGCGCACCCAAAACAGCACACCCCCTTAGGAGCCATTTTCCCCCACTTTGTCCGCCCCCTCATCCTCTATATCCGCAGATACTAAGACTGTTGTTGCCTCTACAGCACTCCAGCCATGGCCCAATTCTTGTCAGACTACTGCTTCTCCACCCAGGCCCCTTGTATTTCCCTATCGTTGCACCCCAAGTTCTATCCGCAGCCCAGATACCGTCCGTCACCTACCGACGACGTCCATGCCGGACACTAATATCTAGTACACAACTTTATTCTTGTAGACTCTGATCGGCCTCCAAGCGCAAAGTTTTGTAGGATAGTAGCAAATTTCCCTCAAGTGGATGATCTAAGGTTTATCAATCTATTGAAGATGTAGGATGAAGATGGTCTCTCTCAAACAATGTCACTATTAGGCAAAACCCTAGTAGTAGCGCGGGGTAATGGGCTAGCAGTAGCATGGGCCCCGCGCTACTGCTAGCGCGCTACAGCTAATTGTTAGTAGTAGCGCGGGCGTGACCCCGCGCTACTACTACTTGTGTCAGCAGTAGCGTGGGGTTGGACCCGCGCTACTGTTAAAATAGCAACAACGTCTGTTGTTGCCCCGCGCCACTACTATTCATGCGTATTTTATTTATTTTTTTGTATAATATATTTATACACAATTATATAAATCCTTATACAGTATCAATGAAGAGGTCATGGAAGAAACACAATTGGATTAAAGTGGATGTATCCAAGTGACCAAGTTGAATTAGTAGGACGATATAATGTTGGAACGGCACACAAGTGTTGAATGAAGGCAATGCCTATCAATTGCTTCATAGGCATTGCGTTCGTTCGACAATTGTGTGCCATCCCAATATCATATCACCCTACTAATTTAACATGGTCACTTGGATCCATCCACTTTAATCTAATCCGTGTTTCTTCCACCCCAATGATATAACAACTTATTATCATCGTAATGACATAGCAATTCATCTGTAGTCATATAACAGCTCATCATTCGTAGTCATATAATAGCTCATCATCCATAGTCATATAATAATTCTTCATCATTCTAGCACATGACAAGTACTACAACCTTCTCATCATCATTGTAGTCATATAATAACTCATCATGCGTAGTCCTATAATAACTCACCATCATTCTAGCACATGACAAGTTAACCACTACTAGCTAATTGTTCATTCTAAGTAAATAACTTCCTAGCACATAACAAGTACTGGCTAGGACCTACTCCTCTCTCTTAGGTAAAATAGCATAAAACAGAAGAAAGATCTCCATCTCCATTGTGAAGCATAGAGATCCATCGGTCTCAATTTGTAGGCTATGTACATTCACAATTTTTGTGCATCCTTTGATTTTGAGGCCCCCATCTGTTTGAGAAGGCGAGTATGCACATTCAAAAGTCTCCGTCCCTAGCCATACGTTAACAATGGTCATCTGAACTTCGACAAACATTAGTGGAGGCACAACATCATTCAGGAGCTTCTATTGACTAATATAATAGTAACATAGTTAGCAATGAGTTTACTTGAGAAGAATATATGAAGAAGATGGACTAGTGACAGAATAGTAAAAAATCTTACCATGATATTTGCATGAATGCTACTACCATTCAACTCGTGGACTAGTGGCACGTATCCACTGTAATTTCGGCCAGCTCCAAAATTGTTCTTAAAAGTCAGAACAACATTAACAAAAGGACACAAGAGAATTCTTCTCCTCACAAGTTAGCTCTGAGCCATAACTGTAGTAGGTTTTGTCTATTATCTCTCGCGCATCTTTGGAAGAAAGGAAATAAGCTGTCAATTATAAATAAAAAAGTTTAGTAGGGATGAATAACAACTATTTTTAAATCAGCAATATATATTATTTAACAAATTAGTTTAACAAACTCACATCGAGGTAGAATTGGAATCATGTCCACATCCACTCAAATGTCTTTATCATGTCCAGCATCAACTTGAGGAATGCCAATGTCAAAGGTTATTGACATACCCTCCTCAAATCCGTAGGCCTTGCATAGTCCTCTCCAATTTGAACCACCAAAATGTGTGCGATTGACTCCATTGTAGAGCTTAACCTAAACAATGAAACCATGTTTCGTCTTAAGGTTAACTTTCTTCATCTCCACACTCTCCCTATCTTTGAAATCGAGCTTCTCTAAGACATAGTATCTTGCATAGCAAGGGATGCACTAGTAGAATTGTAAAACACATAAATTACACATTGAAGCAAAAAATCTTAATTTATGCTTAATTACGAAAAACCACTTGTCGTAGTTACATAACGTAAAATATTCGAAGGCCTCCTTCAGCGTGAGGGAGAAGCACCTATCGTTTTCCAGGTGAGGCCTGCCGGACATACCCCTGCGTCGATTCAGTGAAATCACTCGGGGATCCTATCAACGTCAGACATTTCCTGTGTTCATAATTCAAAGATTAAAAATCGATGGCATATAACAGGAACTCAACACACAAATCACTATCCAGCACGGGTCCTTGGTTGGCTGGTGGTAGGCTTTCTACAGACTCGCCCATCTCCTTCTCCTGGTCCTCTGGATCCTCGGATGCACCTTCAAGGACGCTAGTGTGATCTTCGATATTGGCGATCGGTTGTCTGGTCGTTGGGTCGACATTTTTGAAGTGCTACTCATGGACACCCTGGACAATCAGCTCGCTGTGGAACCCCTGGCATACTCTAGGTTGTCGAATTTGACGATCTGGTCAGGGGCGTAGTTCTCGACTTGGCCAATCTTGTCATTCAGGTCGGCGATGAGCGTGACTACACCGAAGATGAACATCTGACCGGTGTCTATGAACCGATCTATAACAAGGGGTGAGTATTTAAATGGGTTCTTATAGTGTCCTAGCAATCCTCTAGTAGCCCAGGATGGCCTCTCGACAGCTAACCAAACCAAATCCACCTAGACGATTCATTATTACGTGGAAATTAAGTTGATCTCTGATACCATTCATGAATATCAAACAACCCTCCCCAAAATCTTTTTAGCAGACCAAAAACTAAAATGAACCTTTTGGAATATCATACATATTTAGTTTAAATAGTCACCAACATGCATACTACTCTTGGTGAACTTCTATGCTGCATGACAAATATGATCAATACGTGCAGCTTGCCTTGTTTGTTGTTGTGGCACTCTAGCTCTTGAAACTAATTTCTTCCACACTCTAGACAATTTTGACAATCTGACGTAGAAGAAAGGACATATGTTTACTCTCCATTTCTAAATAAGTCTTTTTAGAGATTTCAATACGGACTACATATGGATGTATATAGACATAGTTTAGAGTGTAAATTCACTCATTTTGCTTTGTTTGTAGTCTATATTAGAATCTCTAAAAAGACATATATTTATGAATGGAGGGAGTACTTGATTTTGGAATTATACTTCGTTGGGAATTGCTCTTTCTTTCGAGTTTCACCTTAGATTCAATGTGCAAAAAGAATCAGTCAATAATTTTCTATGGAATTGAAGTTACGAATAAAGTAGGTTTAAATAATATTGAATTCAAATTAACATGACTTGATAAAATTCTGAAACCTGCTGTTAGGTGAAAGGGTGCTTCAAGTTGCTCACTACCCAAAAAAGTTATCTCGAAAGATGTTCTAGATTTCATGTTATTGCCGAATTTAGGTTTGAATTCAGATTTGAGAAAGAAATTATTAATTTCTCTGGGTAGAAGACTTCAAATTAAGAATATGCCAAAACTTTCATCAAGTATTGATCTACATACTAAAACACTGAAACCATGCCGTTAGGTGAAATGGTGCTTCAAGCTGCTCACTACGCAAAAAAAGTCATCTCGAAAGATGTTCTAGATTTCATTTTATAGCCGAATTTAGCTTTTCTGCGGTGATGGAATTTTGGCGCACCAGGGACACTTGGCGTTCCCAGGGTGCATTGCTGGTCTTTAAACATGAGGGCACAAGCAAGCCCTCCAATGATTTATGGTTTGATGCATTTCGGCCAATCCTGAAACACGGGAGCTATATCTTTCCTTTGCCATAGAAAGAAAAGCTTGAAAAATGAAGATAATCAACTTTTTGGGAGGAGTGACCGTCACTGTTTTTCTATTAATACCATAGTACTGATCAGGCTGGCTTTGCTACGGGAAATAGTGTGAATTAACATCCTCTTTTTCCACCTGTTCCTGGAGTAGGAATGCAATATGTAATGATGGAGGATCGTTCTAACCAACTCAAAAGGATGGGCATCTACTGCTATGAATTGATTTTCGTGTGACTTTGCTTTGCGTCGGTGGGATGCTCGCTCGAGCAACGCCTTTTGTTAAGCATGTACCGCCATATATCAATCCAGTCCGGGCGATCTGCTACAGCATTTTTGTCATGATGAGCGGATCTGCCACAACATTGACACCACGTACTTCTTTGGTCCTGCACTGGCGTCATCATTGCATTCCTTCTTTGAGATTGTTCCACACATACCCATTTTATTTTAATTAAATATATGCATGACACTCTGCCTTGATATATGTATTTATGAGTATATATTCTTGTAAACTGAAACAATTTATTAATTTTTAGATCCTTTATTAGTATGTATTTGTGTGACAAAATCATCAAAAAAATGTTATCCTATGTTTTGACAAATATTTCTTCGAAGGAATGTTATAATGTTTTTTTAATAGCTGGGCCGTGCTAAAAAGCACAAGAAAACCGAAGAAGACAAAGACCATTCCTTACAATGAAATAATGTTATGATTGTTATAAGCTTTCCAAGCGGTGTCAGATATTGGTGGAAACAGGAGATGACAAAGGGCAACGGAAGTGTGCTAATCTTTGCATGACTTCCTTCTGTAGCGATGTCAGTTGTACACTGGTACAATGGTACGTACACTGTTGCGTGACTTGGACACTCTTGCATGAGTTGGACACTGATACACTGGTACTCCATGAGTTCCTTATTATAGTGCGTACAAAGTTTTGGGTTGAATTCCGAATGTAGTGCGAATAAGCACCTTTACACGAAGATATCCGTCCCCTGGACCACTGCAATGAAGCTGCATGCACCCACATGCGTGACAGCCAGACAAAAGCAAGGGACAATTCTAGTCCAAATAAAAGTTCCAGCAAATTTCTTGGTATAAGCGTTACAAACAAGGTGCACTGTATAGGGAAATGGACGGAGTAGGTGAGTTGGACACTATTAAGTGAGTTGTACACTGGTACACTGTTGCGTGACATGGTCACTGGTATCGAAATAAGTGTTGTCTCTTCTGTGATGACGATGAAGAATAAAAGAGTTGTGAGCAAAGCTAACCACATTTTGACTGAAGCATCAAAACGTAATTGTCACAAGTCTGTAACATTTTATTTTTGGAAAGACGAACTTTTGCCATTTGGAAACAATTTTGACATAAATCTAGCTTGTACCCATCTACCTCACTGCATCATCTTATGTTAGAAACGAAACCAAGCAGAAGTAGCTAGGTGTACGTCGCTAAAAATCTTTTTGGTGAGTTTATTTGATATGAGCCCTCGGATGCAAGGTGAATGGACAGATCAGCTTCTTCAGCCAACAAATCTCGTGTTCATCCCCGAAACAACCCCACGTACCGCTGGCCCAATGGCCAATCTCCGCGGCCCATTGCCTACGGCGCTCCCGCAGCAGCCTCGTCCCACCCCCCCCCCCCCCACCCGCCCACCACCGTGCTTGCTGCCTCCCCCGGCCATCCCTCTAAACCGCAAACCACCCAAATTTTTCGGCAAACATCCATCCCCTCCCGGCACACCTAAGATAGACAAGCAGGCTGCTACTTCCCCAGCGCCCCCCTGCACGATAAGATAGACAAGGAGGCTGCTGCTTGCTCTGCACCGCACTGCACTCTAAGATAGACAAGATAAAATCGGCCGAAGGCGGCCTCGCTGCTTCGAGGTCGCTTCTTCCTTTTACACCGAATCAACTGGCCCAAAATCAATATTCCAGCGACTCAAAACTGAAATCAAGCAAATTTAACTATGTGGAGTTGGCCAAGACATCTACACCATGAAGTTGTGAAAAGTGATGGATGTGCTTTAATTCTTGTGGACTACCGAGTTTTTTTTAACATAGTACACCCCAGATGCTCATACACACGCGCACATACACACACCCCTATTAACGCATGTGCACAAGCCCTACCCCAATGAGCACCTTCGAGATACTGAGCCAGCACAACATCTTCAGATTGACGAAGTCGCTATATTTATCTTATAGAAAACATGGCTTTGGTTCGGCCAGAAAAGAGCATTAGTACCGGTTGCATCACGAACCGGAACTAATGTGAGCATTAGTCCCGGTTCGAGCGGCTAGGGCACCGTACATGCATTACTCCCGGTTCAAATGGGACCTTTAGTCCCGGTTGGTGTCACGAACCGGGACTAAAGGGTGCGATGCCCATTAGTACCGGTACTAAAGGTCTAACCATTAGTACCAGTTGGTGCCACGAACCGGTACTAATGCCTCATTAGTACCGGTTCGTGGCACCAACCGGTACTAATGGTTAGACCTTTAGTACCGGTTCGTGCCACGAACCGGTACTAATGGTGCAATTTTCAAATCCTACCCCCCTCTCCCCCGTGTATCGCCTTTTCAGTTTTGTAAAAAGGAAAAGAAAATGATAAAAACTTCAAAAGTTAAAATCCTTCGAGATATAGTTATGTTACTACATCTACTAGTTAGGAAAATTTTTAGAATCCTCAAATTCCAAAAGGAAAAAAAGTTATGCTCAAATTTTAGTTTTTTTAATTTTTGTCTAAGTTTGGCGGTCCGTACTGTCCCGTCCCCGTTCCCGCCCTCACCGCTGTTGATAGCCCGCGCTGATCTCGTCGCCGACACCACCATGGTGAGCCTCTTGATCTTATCTTCTTTCTAAAAGAAAAAAGTTCTTACTTGTATGATTTAGATAGATACTTGTGTAATTTTCTTACTTTTACTATTATTTGTACTTATATAGTGCGATGGTTTTGGTACCCACCTCCGTCGGTCCTCGTCCTGACTATGATTCGGATGTGATATATATTATCTTTTATAACTATTTGGTTCATTTAGTGTTTATGACAATTATGCCGACCAATGTGACATAGATTTTTTATCTAGAAGGTACGTGAACCAGAAATTCCAACCGACCCTATTGTCTAGAGGTTAAATTTAGTTCAAGAAGATTACAATTAATTGAAATTAATTGAAGGAAAAATTGAAAAAAATTGAGGAGGAGAAGATGATATTGAAGTTGCATGTTGCGGATGTAGTCGATGATCACAAGATCAAGATGGATGCAATGCGTTTGAAGATTAGAAAGATTAGAAAATATGCCATTCATATTGAGGATAGATATCATTATGCCGTTGGATCAATTGTTACCTTAGTTGCGATTATGATTGCATTTGTTGTTGAATTTAAATGTTTTAGATAGTTTCAATGTATGGTTTAATTATATGCTCTGGAGAGCTATATGTTGTTCAATGAGAACTATGTATGTACTTTGGTTTTAATGTGATGATGAACTTCTATTAATTTGGTCACTTCTGTATTCATGATGTTCTGTAGTGGTTTTTGACACACTTAATTATATGTAATGCACGACAATGGATGTACGGTGACAGACGCACCTCCGAGTACATTAAGGGCGTGCATAATTTTCTCAAAGTGGCAGAGGCAAACACGCAGAATGGTTTTATGTGTTGTCCATGCCCTATATGCGGGAATACAAAGTCTTACTCTGACCGGAAAATCCTTCACAGCCACCTGCTTTATCAGGATTTCATGCCACACTATAATGTTTGTACCAAGCACGGAGAAAGAGGGGTTATGATGGAAGACAACGAAGAAGAAGAGGATGATGACAACTATGTGCCCCTTGAATACGGTGATGCTGCAACGGGGGGAGCTGAAGATCAAGAGGAACCTGACGATGTGCCTGATGATGATCTTCGCCGGGTCATTTTTGATGCAAAGAGACGGTGCGAAAGCGAAAAGGAGAAGCTAAAGTTCGATCGCATGTTAGAGGATCACAAAAAAGGGTTGTACCCCAATTGCGAAGATGGAAACACAAAGCTCGGTACCACACTGGAATTGCTGTAGTGGAAGGCAGAGAATGGTGTACCTGACAAAGGATTTGAGAAGCTACTGAAAATATTGAAGAAGAAGCTTCCAAAGGATAACGAATTGCCCGACACTACATATGCAGCAAAGAAGGTTGTATGCCCTCTAGGATTGGAGGTGCAGAAGATACATGCATGCCCTAATGACTGCATTCTCTACAACAGTGCATACGAGGATTTGAACCCATGCCCGGTATGCGGTGCATTGCTATATAAGATCAGACGAGATGACCCTGGTGATGCTAACGGTGAGCGCCCCAGGAAGAGGGTTCCTGCAAGGTGATGTGGTATGCTCCTATAATACCATGGTTGAAACGTTTGTTCAGAAACAAAGAGCATGCCAAGTTGATGCGATGGCACAGAGAGGACCGTAAGAAAGACGAGAAGTTGAGAGCACCCGCTGACGGGTCACAGTGGAGAAAAATCGATAGGAAGTACTGGGAGGACTTTGCGGGTGATGCAAGGAACGTATGGTTTGGTTTAAGCGCGGATGGCATTAATCCTTTTGGGGAGTAGAGCAACAATCACAACACCTGGCCCAAGACTCTATGTATCTATAACCTTCCTCCTTGGTTGTGCATGGAAGTTCATTATGATGCCAGTTCTCATCCCCAAGGCCCTAAGCAACCCGGCATTGACATTGATGTGTACCTAAGGCCATTAGTTGAAGAACTTTTAAAACTGTGGAACGGAAACGGTGTACGTGTGTGGGATGAGCACAAACAGTAGGAATTTGACCTACATGCGTTGCTATTTGTAACCATCAATGATTGGCCTGCTCTTAGTAACCTTTCAGAATAAACCAACAAGGGATACCACACATGCACGCACTGTTCAGATGACACCGAAAGTATATACCTGGACAAATGCAGGAAGAATGTGTACCTGGGGCATCGTCGATTTCTTCTAACCAACCGTCAATGTCGAAAGAAAGGCAAGCATTTCAAAGGCGAGGCAGATCAGCGGAAGAAGCCTACCATCCGTACCGGTGATCACATACTTGCTATGGTCAATGATTTACATGTAATCTTTGGAAAGGGTCCCGGCGGACTATCTGTTCTGAATGACGCTGAGGGACGCACACCCATGTGGAAGAATAAATCTATATTTTGGGACCTACCCTACTGGAAAAACCTAGTGGTCCGCTCTTCAATCGACGTGATGCACGTGACGAAGAATCTTTGCGTGAACCTGCTAGGCTTATTGGGCGTGTATGGGAAGACAAAAGATACACTGGAGGCACGAGAGGACCAGCCACGTGTGAACAAAAAATACGACATCCCTCCAAAGCAGTATGAAGGTCCTGCCAGCTACGCTCTTACCAAAGAAGAGAAGGAAATCTTCTTCGAATGCCTGCTCAGTATGAAGGTCCCATCTGGATTCTCGTCAAATATAAAGGGAATAATAAATATGCCAGAGAAAAAGTTCCAGAACCTTAAGTCTCATGACTGCCATGTGATTATGACGCAACTGGTTCGGGTTGCATTGAGGGGGCTTCTACCGGAAAACGTTCGATTAGCTATTGTGAAGCTATGTGCATTCCTCAATGCAATCTCTCACAAGGTGATCAATCCAGAAATTCTCCCAAGGTTAAGCAGTGATGTGGCGCAATATCTTGTTAGTTTCGAGCTGGTGTTCCCACCATCCTTCTTCAATATCATGACGCACGTCCTAGTTCATCTAGTCGACGAGATTGTCGTTTTGGGCCCTGTATTTCTACACAATATGTTCCCCTTTGAGAGGTTCATGGTAGTCCTAAAGAAATATGTCTGCAACCTTGCTAGGCCAGAAGGAAGCATCTCCATGGGCCATCAAACAAAGGATGTCATTGGGTTTTGTGTTTACTTCATTCCTGACCTTAAGAAGATTGGTCTCCCTCAATCGCGGTATGAGGGGAGACTGACTGGAAAAGGCACGTAGGAGGGGACTCAATAATATGTAGGGACGGACATTCTTGGTCTCAAGAACGCTACACAGATCGATATAATTCTACCTTGGTGACCCCGTATGTCGATGAGCACAAGAATATTCTGCGCTCCAAACACACGGAGCAGCGTGACAACTGGATTACATGTGAACCCATCAGGAATTTTGGTAGTTGGTTGCAAACACGTCTCAGGGGTGACAACACTGTTTCTGATGAGCTGTACTCGTTGGCCAGGGGACCATCTTCGACTGTATTGACATACAAAGGGTACGAGATAAATGGGAATACATTTTACACGATCGCCCAAGATCAAAAGAGCACCAACCAAAACAACGGTGTCCGCTTTGATGCATCAACCAAGAGGGGAAAGGATACATATTATGATTACATAGTGGGAACTTGACTATGGACATGATTTTATGGTCCCTTTGTTTCAGCGCAAATGGGTCAATTGGTCAGCAGGCGGGTTACAGGTAGACCCACAGTACGGAATGCCAACAGTGGATCTGAACATTCTTGGGTACACAGACGAACCATTCGTCCTAGACAATGATGTGGCGCAGGTTTCCTATGTGAAGGACATGTCTACCAAACCGAGAAAAAGATAAGATAAGGAAGCGAATACATCATACAATGAGCCAAAGCGCCACATAGTTCTTTCAGGAAAAAGAGACATCGTGGGATTGGTGGGCAAGACTGACATGTCTGAAGATTATCAAAAGTTTCATGAAATTCCGCCATTCAAAGTCAAGGCTGACCCAAGCACCCTGTTAAACGATGAAGATTATCCATGGTTACGGCGCAATAAGCAAAGGACACAAGCGGAGAAAAAGTGAAGACTTTCTCTACACAACTATTATTATGATGCATTTGATCTACAGTATTACTATAGTTACATGTGAAGAAATGAAATGCCTTTTGTAACAGATGAGTTTCTGTATGAAACCCTGATACTTCGAAAGAGATTGTCCGTTTTGTACACGAAGTGCATCCAGTTTTTGTTGTAACCCTCTCAACTTTTTAACACATGCTATCTGGGTGAAATGATGATACCATGCCAACTTTGAACCTTTTCAGAGTTCATTTGTAGTGCTTTTCAATTTCAGGGTCATTTAGCTCAAAACATGAGTAAATGCATGAAAAATACCAGATGAAGTCAGAAAGGGTTGAAAATTGATGATGTGGCTTTGAATGGTTCATTTTGAACACACAAAAGTCTGGAGTTCAAATAAGATCAAAAAAATGAAATACCTTTGTAACAGATGAGTTTTCGTCCGAAACCGTGATACTTCGAAAGAGATTGTCCATTTTGTACACGAAGTGCATCCAGTTTTTGCCATAACTCTCTCAATTTTTATAACATGCTATGTGGGTGAAATGATGATACCATGTCAACTTTCAACCTTTTCAGAGTTCATTTGTAGTGCTTTTAAATTTCAGGGTCATTTAGTTCAAAAAAATCAGTAAATGCATGAAAAATACCAAATGAAGTCAAAAAAGGTTGTAAATTGATGACGTGGCTTTGAATGGTGCATTTTGAACACACAAAAAGTCTGGAGTTCAAATAAGTTCAAAAAGAAGAAATCCCTTTGTAACAGCTGAGTTTTCGTCCGAAACCCTGATACTTCGAAAGACATTGTCCATTTTGTACACGAAGTGCATCCAGTTTTTGCCATAACCCTCCCAACATTTTAGCACATGCTATGTGGGTGAAATGATGATACCATGCCAACTTTCAACCTTTTCAGAGTTCATTTGTAGTGCTTTTCAATTTGAGGATCATTTAGCTCAAAGAATGAACTAATAGCAAAAAGAATAAACTAATAGCAAAAAGAGTGAACTAAAAATAATCAATTAAAATATTTTGTTATGATCAACTAAAACTATAATATTCTTCAATAGCAAAAAGAATCAACTAAAAAGCTTTTATAGAACTCTAATAGCAAAAGGAATCAACTAAAAAGCTTTTATAAACCTCTAGTATCTTTGAAACTAAAATTATATAAAATTTATGCAACTAAAATTATCAAAGTATTTTCTATTCAAAACTTCAGTAGCAAAAGTAATTTTCATCAAGAAATTTTTTGTTAGAAACTTTAATAGGAAACTAAAATAACAAGATATGTTTTTGATTAAAACGGATATTTAATATAACCTAAAAGTTACCAAATTGAATATAATGATAAAACATAGTAATAATAAATAGTAGGAAATATAATCACTCCAAAATATATTTTTATAGTAAACTTATTCACAAATAGTGATTCATACAAATTTAAAAAAATCAAATTTAAACTATTCAAATTTGAAAACTAATGGCACCAACAGAAAGTTTAAAATTTCTGTGACCTAACAACAAAAAGAATCACTGAAAAACTGTAACTAGAAACAAAAGAAAATAAATAAAGCAAAAGACAAAACAAAACAACTGGGAAAAAATTAAAAAAATGCCACCTACTGGGCCACCACGGCCTGAATATGACTAGAAACCCAACCATGGGCCAAGGTTAAGGCCCGCAGAAGGCCCAATAGGCCCACATGCAGATAAAGTGTTATTAGGACCGTAAGCCTGCATATGAGAGGAGCTCGAGAGGGCAGCGGCAGTGGGGCTTATAAACCACTCCGACCCCTCTCAACTAGCGAGGTGGGACTAAACTTTTGGCTGCGGGGAGCACCACCCTTTCGTCCCAGTTGGTGGCATCAACCGGGACTAATACCCACCTTTGCTCTCGGTTCGTGGCACCAACTGGTACCAATGCCCCCCTTTAGTCCTGGTTCGTGCCACGAACTGGGACCAAAGGTCTCTATTTCCCGCCCATTGGGCTGCTGAAAACTGACCTTTGGTCCCGGTTGGTGGCACCAACCGGGACTAAAGGGAGGCATTGGTCTCGTTTGGTGCCACGAAACGGGACCCAAGGTCTGGCTATATAAGGTAACACTTAGAAATTTTCAGTCCCAGTCCATCCCCCCCCCCCCCCCCCGCCGACGGTGCGCCGAACCACACGACGCCGCCAGGCTGCCGGACCGCGCCCTCGCCCTCGCCAACGCACTCTCCTCCCCGAGCCCTCGCCCACGCCCTTGCCAACGCACCCTCGCCGACGCGCCCTTGCCCGGCCACGCGCGCCCTTGTGCCCCGGCCAGCCCCCACCGTCGTGTCACCCATACGTGCCCCGTCGTCGCCGTCGCCGTCGTCGTCTCCGACCCCGCCCCCGAGCACGCTCAGCTGCGCGCGCCTCTGCCCCGCCCCGCCCCCACCGTCGCCGTCTACGTGCCATCGCCGCCCCCGCCGTCGCCCTCGTCGTGCCATCGCCGCCACAACCGTCGTCGTCGTCGTGCTATCGACGCCCCTGCTGTAAGCCGCCGCCGCCCCGGATCTGTTTTTATATATATGTTGATATTTTTTATATGATGAAAATAGTTTTGTTCATATATAATGTATATATATATATGTATGTGGCTATGTATGTATGAATGTCATAGGATTTTTTTATATGTATGTGGCTATATCTATGTCAATTTTGATATAGCCCCTCCCCAATAACTTTGAGATGAGGGGGGGGGTCGATATACCCCCTCCCCGATAACAATTTTTTATATGATGAATTTTTTTCATAGCATTTTTCATAGCCATTTACATGTATGTGGCTATATGTATGTATATAATCAATCAATCAACAGCGAGAGGATGGCTCTCCTGTCTCCCCCTCCTCCCGCCCGTGGCGCTCGCCGCCCTCCTCCGTCCCTCCTTCCCCCTCCCCGTCGCCGGTGGCGGCCCGTGCGTCCTCCCCTCCCCTCGCTGTTGCGACCCTCCCCCGCTCCCCTGCGTGTGTGCCGGTGCTCTCCCCCTCCCCCGTCTCCTTTACCCGCGTTGGGATCTCGTTTTTGGGCTCTCGTTTCCGATGATGACGATCTGTGTTCTGCTCCTCCCTCGCCCCGCTGCTCGCCGGCTGTTCCGGCTCGGCCAGTGGTGCTCCCCCTGCGGCCCGTCCCCGCAAGTTTGCTCCTGGTGGGAGGGGTCGGCCTCTGGTTTCTATGGATCCTGGTGCTGGCTGGATTCGGGTTTCTCACCGTCGGGGCAGGGTCGGTAGGTGCTCGGCCGCTTCATCTGGTTCTGGTTTTTTGGGTGCCGCCCCTGATGGGGAGCTTGGTGGCTCCCCATCTTCATCTTCCTCCTGTGGTACTTCCCCGTCTGCCGCAACGCCGGCGGCGGGGTTCCTGGGGCGGTTGGTGGCGTCGGTGCCGCTTGACCTAGATCTGGTGGCCGCTCCGTTGGCGCTTGGGCCGCTGGATGGGCCATCTGGGGGGCTTGTTGGGCCTCTCGCTGTTGCCCCTCCAGGTGGGCCATCTCCTCCCCCTTTCTCGTCTATCATTGACTTTCCCCCTCTAATTTCTTTTGGCCCGGTTAGGTCCCCCGCAGTGCCGCCTCCTCCCCCCGCTTCGTTGGCCCATTCAACCCGTCGGGCCCAGGTGGGCACGGCCTCGACTGGCTACTCATGGATCCCTCGTGGCTCCCTTCCCCCTCTGTTAGGGTTTTCGGCTTCCGCTGCAGATCTGCGCCGTCACCGATTTCCCATCCGTCGCCTCATCAGATCTAGCCCTCCTCCTCCCCTTCTCCTCTCCTTTGCCGAGGTGCTCTCCATGGAAAAATCTCGGGGCTCGTCGTGCGAGGCCGTGTCGGGCTGTAAACGGCCGCGCGAGGCGTCGCCCTCGTCAGCGGTGGACCTGGAGCTCGAGGCTGAGCTCCGTTCCAAGCTGGACTCGGAGCTGGCAGCCCGCGAGCAGGCGGCTCGGGACCGTG
This sequence comes from Aegilops umbellulata, assembly GCA_032464435.1. Classification (NCBI taxonomy): domain Eukaryota; kingdom Viridiplantae; phylum Streptophyta; class Magnoliopsida; order Poales; family Poaceae; genus Aegilops; species Aegilops umbellulata. Next base: position 617,039,403 of record CP136058.1, on the reverse strand, counting down.
CGGCCTGGGCTGCTGGTCCGGATTGGTCGAGGCGCTCGGAGCAGGGGCGCGCCCCTGGCTCTGGTCCTCCGCGGCCTGGATCTGGCCCCTCTCCTCCTCCTGTGGTGGATCCATGGGAGGCGGCGGCGGCCTCTGGTGGTGGGGCTTCTTCTTCCTCGGGTTCTCTGCCTATGGCCGGTGCGGGGCGCAGTGCGCCTGCCCCGGGGCGCTTCCCTCCTCCTCGTCCGGCTGGTGCGGGTGTGGGATCCCGTCCGCCGCCTCGTTTCTTCGTGGGGCCGGCGCGGCGCCCCTCCGGTCCTCTCCGGGGGTGGGGGATGGGATCCTGCCTCCTCCTCCTCCCCTCCCGCATCCTCGCCCTTCCGCTGGCTCCCATAGCAACCCTTCTGCGCTCACCTGCTTCGCCTGGCACAGGCCCAATCACTTCCAATCTCGTTGTACCAACACCCCTTTCTGTTTGATCTCCCGATCTGATGGGCACCTCACGGTCAACTGCACTAATAGACTGAAACCTCCCTCTCTCCTCCAGTTTGGCACGGGTCTCCCTGGTTGTGCCTTCTTTGCTTTTGACTCTGATCTACCTACTCTGGAGGTGGCCCCCTCGCTTTCGAATGCTGCTATTGTTCATGTAAAGGACCAGAAGATCTCTTCCCAGACCTTACTCGATGGGCTCCGGATCTGGGATGAGGCTGGATGGGATTCGCAGGTGGCCCAGATTTCTGACCATGAGTTTTCAGTGGTGTTTCCCTCCAAGGAGTGCCAGCGGATGATTGCTTCCTACACCAGCTTTACCCTTCCCCTCAACCAACTGGTCGTCTCGGTCAAGCCGGCAACTTGCAATGGTACAACGGTTGGCCCTCTCTCTCAGGTCTGGGTGCTCGTTGATGATTTACCATCTGGACTCCGCTCGTCCGATTTTCTCATAGCTGTGGGGGTTCTAATTGGGAAGCCCGTGGAGGTGGACTCGGAATCTCTGACTAAGGTTGGCCCCGCTAGGATGAAGATTTGATGCCTGGATCCGGGTTGTGTTCATGGTTCGATCAACGTCTTCCCCTCTCCCAACGGTATCAGGCTCAGGGTGCGGGTGGAGGGGACGGCTGCCTATCAACCCCCTCCTACCCCTTCTCCTCCTTCTAATCCCACGGATAAACACGATAAGGATGGGGATGGATCGATGGGTGCTAACAACCAGAGTGATGGCTCCAATCTCCGTTTCACCCAATCTGAATGGGATGGCTTGGCTGAGTCTAAAAGGGAATTGTTCCAGTCTCAAGCTCCCTCTGGTGCTGGCCCTCGGGAGTCTTTGGCGATCTCTCCTACTGATTCCATGGCGGATGTTCCTAATGCTGCTTCTCTGAAGATTCCGTATGTGGCGGCTACCCCCATGTCTGGTGCTTGCTCCAACCTCCCGGCCTGCCCGATCTCCGCCATCAGCTCCGGGATTGAGGATCTCCCTGCCTCCCCTGACCGTGATGTGGTGGGTGCCCAGTCCCAGCGGAAGAAGAAATCCTCGGTGCGCAAATTTTCAACTAAAAGCAGGAACTCTCTGGGCTCTAAACAATCCACTGCCGGTGTTTGCCGTCGCCTCAACAAGGAGCTCAGGTCCATGTCTCGCTCTGGTCCGTCTTCGGCTTCCCCCATGCCTCGGTCGCAGGCGATTCGGTCGTCGGCGTCTACGGCTCGCAAAGTACGGCGGGTGGCCAATTCGGGTGGCTCTGTTCTGGAACGGGCGGAAAAGCGGGGAGCTGCGAAGGATCTTCCTACCCCAGGTACTCATCCCACTCATTCCGGTGTTTCCTCTCCGGTTCGTCTGGTTCTACCTACTTTGTCGGATAATCATCTTTTCAAAATCATGTCGGATGTGGGGGTGGTGGTTGATTCTAATGTGGGCTCTCCTAGTTCTCTTCTTGCAATCATTCGGGCTAACGAGGCTGCTCAGGCAGCCATTGCCAAAGCTATAGAGGCCGTTGCCTCCGACGCTACTGTGTCTATTGATCCTCTGGGTCCGGAGGCGGGTCTGGGTGTTGGTAGTGGCCAGCCCCAGCCTGGTCCCTCCAGGAGGGGCACTTCTAAAAGGGTTAAAACATGCGCGGCTCCTAGCAGGCCTAGTCTCCGCATTAAGTATCTTTCTTATAAATGAAAGTTTTATTTTCGAATATTAGAGGGTTCGACGCTAGGGGGCGTCGTGACCAAATAAAAGATTTGATCCGCTCGAACCATATTGACTTCGTAGGGTTGGTTGAAACTTTTAAGGAGTCCTTTTCCCCTAATGAACTTTCTGCCATCGTGGGTATGGATGGATTTGATTGGCATGTTTTACCGACCTGGGGCCACTCGGGTGGGATTTTGATAGGCTCGAATAAGGACATCTTCGATGTTGTTGCTTACGATCATGGGATCTTTTGGGTTAGTGCTGTTCTCTGTCTTAAAGCACGGAATACTCTAATGGAGGTAATAGTGGTTTATGGGCCTGCTGATCATTCTATTGCTCCTATGCTTCTTAACGAACTTTCTGCGAAGATCGAATCCTGTAACCTCCCGATGGTGATCGGGGGTGATTTTAACCTTCTTCGCCACCCTTCTGATAAAAGCAACGATATCTTCTCTTGGCCACTAGCGAATGCTTTTAATGAGTTTATCAGCTCCGATGATATTCGTGAACTTCCCCGGGTTGGAGCCCGCTTTACTTGGTCTAATCACCAGGTTAATCCTATTAGATCTGTGCTTGATAGAGTTTTCATATGTCCTACGTGGGACTCCCTCTTTCCTAGGGTCTCCCTTGGTGCCAAATGTATTGTTGGCTCTGACCATACCCCCCTCATTGTTGACGACGGTTCTGTTAACCTTAGACCTCCGGCCAGATTTCAATTTGATGCTTCTTGGTTGCTCGTTGATGGTTTTCGTGAGATGCTTGCGGTGAAGATATCTCACCTGCTCTCCTCTAACTCGCGCTCTTTCGGTCCTCTGGATGACTGGCATTCTTGCTCCTACAATCTGCGTAAGTTTCTTAGAGGCTGGTCCCGCAACCGTGTGGCAGAGGAACGTCGCTCCAAAGATTTCCTCGAGTCCCATATCTCGGCCCTAGACTTGACTGCTGACGCTGCTGGGCTTTCCGAGGGAGGGTGGTCTGTGAGGTACAACCTCGAGGCCGCCTTACTGCAGCTGCACCATTAGGCTGAGGTGTATTGGCGTCAGCGGGGCATGCTTAATTGGACGCTAAAAGGCGATTCCCCCACTGCATATTTTTTCGCCATTGCGAACGGTCGGAGGAGGCATTGTGGTATCAACAATCTGATCATCAATGGGGTGCGATCTTCGGACCAATCTGTTATTATGAATCACGTGTGGGACTTCTTCTCTACTTTGGTTGAGGCGGAACCTCCTTCGGGCCTCTCGATCTCCCCTTCTCTCTAGAACATGGGCTTAAAAGTTTCGGCCGAGGACAACACCGCGTTAATGATCCCCCTTTCTGATCAGGAAATCCGGGACATAGTTAACTCCGCTAACCCTAATGCGGCCTCTGGGCCTGACGGCTTCTCTATTCCTTTTTTTTGAAAATTATGGCCTCATTTAAAGCAGCTGGTTTGCAATGTCATACAGGGATTTTGCCTTGGCTATATCGATATTTCCCGCTTGAACTATGCTATCATTTCTCTGATTCCCAAGGTCAAGGGGGCTGGATTAATCTCTCAATTTCGTCCTATTGCTCTGATTAATAATTTTGCCAAATTCCTGGCTAAGGGCTTCGCGAACCGCCTTTCTTCGGTTGCTCATAGAGTTATTAGTCCCTTCCAATCTGCTTTCATTAAGGGTCGGTTTATTTTAGATGGCATCCTCTCTCTGCACGAAATTGTGCATGACCTGCATTCTCGGGGATCTAAAGCGGTTATTCTTAAGTTAGACATTGAGAAAGCGTATGACTCGGTCAGCTGGTCTTTTCTTAAGCAGGTCTTGCTCGCGAAAGGTTTTGATGGAGCTTACGTGCATCGTATCATGCAGTTGGTCACTGGGGGCCACACTGCCGTTTCGGTGAATGGGCATATTAGTAATTTTTTTGTCAATGGCAGGGGGCTTCGTCAAGGGGATCCTGCTTACCCTGTCCTTTTCAATTTTGTGGCCGACGCCTTTTCCTGTATTCTCACGAGGGCGACTCAATGTGGTCACATTAGTCCGGTGGTCTCTCATCTCCTTCAGGAAGGGGTTTCTCACCTTCAGTATGCTGACGATACGGTCATTATGGTTGAATTGGATGATGCGTGTATTGCCAATTTGAAATTCATCCTTCTTTGCTTCAAAGCGGTCTCTGGATTGAAGATTAACTTCTCCAAGAGTGATGTTCTAGTTACTGGTGTGAATGATGCGGAAGCTCTGTGTGTGGCCAGGCTTCTTAACTGCTCCTTAGATTCCTTTCCATTCAAATATTTGGGCCTCCCAATTTCTCCTTTTAAACTTCTTGCTAAGGATTTTGCCCCGGCTGTAGCTAAAGTGGGAAACAGGGTCCTTCCATGGCGCGGTAGATACAATACTAATGCTGGCAAGGTGGCCTTAATCAACTCCTGTCTCTCATCCCTACCTATGTTCCTTATGGGTTTCTATATCCTTTCGGCTGGTATTCACGCTGGCTTTGACAAGCACAGGGGTGCCTTCTATTGGAACGCGGCAGATAATAAGCGGAAATATAGATTAGTCAAGTGGCAGAATATGTGTCGGCCTAAGAACCTTGGGGGTTTAGGAATTATTAATACGTTGGTGATGAACAAATGCTTATTAATTAAATGGTGGTGGAAAATTATGACTACCGGGGCCGACTCTCTTTGGTATTCTATCCTCAAGGCCAAGTATTTCCCTCAATCTTGCCCCCTGTTTGCTTCTGCTAGACGTGGGTCTCAATTCTGGAAGAACCTTGTCAAAGTCAGACCAATTTTTTTGGAGCATGTTAAGTTTATCGTGGGCAATGGTAATTCTGTTCGTTTTTGGCGGGATTGGTGGTGTGGAGATGCTCCTCTGGCTACTCAATTCCCGGTTTTGTTTTCCTACTGTCCTAAGCCGGACATCTCCATCGCGGAGGTGGCGGTTAATAACTGGGACCTGGCTTTTCGCCGCTCCCTGTCTCCTAAAGAGTTGGAGGATTGGCAAAATCTTTCTGCCCTCTTCCCCGTGCTCTTGGAGGCACCGGATTCTGTAGTTTGGCCTCATTCGTCTTCTGGCAGGTTTTCGGTCAAGTCTATGTACTCTAGGCTTATCGAAGGTACCCCCTCGAATAGATTTTCTAACATCTGGAAGTCTAAAGTGCCTCCTAAGATTAATATATTTCTCTGGCAAGCCTTCAGAGGCCGCCTTCCTACGGCTGATCAGATTCGCAAGCGCAATGGTCCGGGTTCAGAGTTCTGTCGCCTTTGTTTTGGAAAACACGGACCACATCTTTTTCCATTGTGTCTTGGCTAAGTTCGTTTGGAGTTGCGTCAGAGCTTGGCTTCAGGTCTCTTGGAATCCCTCGTCCTTCTCTGAGCTTAGAACCCTAGCCAAGGTTTTGGTTGCGGTCACCAAGAGGGTGTTCTGGGTTGGCTTGGGTGCCTTATGTTGGTCACTTTGGACTACTAGGAACAAATTTACTATCGATCATATCTTTCCATCTAAGCCTGCTGACGTTCTTTTCAAATCTTGTATCATATTGCAGTAGTGGAGACTATTGACTAAAGAAGACGATCGGGATGCCCTGGACGTGCTCATCGCCAAAATTCGGGCTTCGGCATCCTTCTTCTCCGGGCTGGATCCTACCGTTTGATCTCTGTTGCGGCGGTTTTATCATTGTGGTCGTAGTCGTCTTTCCCCTCCGGCCTGCGCGCCATGTATGGCAGGGTGCCATGTATTACTCTCGGACTTCTTTCCCCTGCTCTAGGCTTCTGGTCAATGGATTCCCGGTTCTTGTTATTTGTTTGGGTGTTCGGGTCTGTGACGCTGCCATGTGGCTTTATTTATAAAGTCGGGCCAAGGCCTTTTATCTAAAAAAAATATGTATGTATGGATGTTCATAGAATTTTTTTATATGTATGTTGCTATATGTATGTCGTTGTCGATATAGCCCCTCCCCGATAACTTAGACACGAGGGGGGGTCGATATACCCCCTACCCGATAACATTTTTTTTCTAAGTTACTAAGGTAAAATGTTCACCCCCTCTCAATATACCAGACGAACAACTCTCGAGGCCACCCAAACCCTAAAAAAAGCGTTGTCGATCTCCTACCCCCTCCCACCCCTACCCGACAAAACTCTCGAGGCCACCCAAACCAATAGAAGAAAACTCTGGTAACTTTGACATGATGGGGGACGTCGATCAACCCCCTCTCACCCGAACAATTCTATGTATCATTTTATATCGCGATGGACATATATCAAAGTTTGATCATATGTCAAAATTTGAATTTTGACCTCTGCAACATTTGATCACATGTCAAAGTTTGAATTTTGACATATATAGATTTATCAAGAATGCCCCCATTATGGATGTGCACAAGTTGATCCAATTTTTTTCTGATCTCATATATGTCAGGTTGTCTGTCAAAGTATTGAAGAAATCCATGGATTCATCATTAGCCGGAAGTAACAAGTGTATGATGCTACGAAGCTCTTCAAAGTTCTTTTGGAACGGAGTTCCGGATAGAATAATTCGCTTTTTTGTATGAATTTCAGCAATGGCCTTCCAAATAGCGATATTCGGAAGGCTATTGCTGAACTTCGTACCAAAAAGCTAACTATCCTATCCGGGACTCCGTTCCAAAACAATTTTGGAGAGCTTCATACCATTATGCACATGTTACTTCCGGCTAAATGCCATGGTTTTCTTGAATCCTTTGACACTAGACAACGTGACATGTAGAAGGGTAGATGAGATCAGGAAAACTATGGACCATTTTCTGCACATCCCCAGAATGGCGCCATTTTGTTAAATCCCTTGTTTGACGTTCATGAGAGAGGCGGTCCGGACGTCGGACATTCATGAGAGAGGCGGTCCGGTCCGGTTGCTCGACATTTCATGTGATAGGTAGTATTTTTTTGTTCATATAAAACTTCGGTAACTCTTCAACATGAGGGGGGGGGGCGTCGATCAAACCCCTCTCGCCCAACCAAACCCTAGAAGTGTTGAGGCCACCCCAAACCCTAGAAACGATGTCGAGGCCACCCCAAACCCTAGAAGCGTCGAGGCCACCCAAATTTACCAAGTTAAAAGAGCGTTGTCGAGGCCACCCCAAACCCTAGAAGCGTTGTCGAGGCCTCCCAAAATCGTAGAAGCATCGAGACCACTAATTAATATTCCTTGTTGTGATTAGCTAGCTAGGTCTATGTTTGCCACTAATATATCCATCTCTCATGTTTGTATATTAATTGCCATGTTGTAATATTTGTAGAATCTATGGATCAAAGAGACTTAGAACAAGAAGAGTTGTTGGGGGACACAATCCGCGACGGACGTGATGTCTTATCGTTTCTCAATTGACACCGATGGCCAGGAAGGACAGGATGAAGCCTCTGGTGATCAAATAATGGAGGAGGAAATACATGATCATGATGGATCCGGTGACCGAAAGCCGGTGGAAGCAGGAGACCGTGATGACGGCTCCGGTGACCAAACGGAGGAGGGAGATGTTGCAAAGTCCGACGAGGTATATATATTAATTAAGCCTGTGCTGACTAGCCAATTGATGCATTAATTGTTTTGGTATGCACATATATTAACTCTTCTTTCTTCTTTTATAGCCCTCCGGATCGAGCCAAACTTCGGTAACAAGAGGAGGCCCGAAGAAAAGGTTGCACCGGGATGAAAGGTTCACGGTCATAGCAATCGCGGACGATGGCCAACCGATTGAACCCAGGCAGACCAAGGAAGCATTTTCTGCTTTGTGCGGAGATATTGTTAGGGACAACATCCAGCTATGGAATAAGCCTAAGAACGAAGAGCCTCATGTTTCTTATGTCACCGATAGACAGAAAGTTGCTTTGGACCTCGCTGAAGGCAAATTTCACCCTACGGCCAGAGGAGGATCCGAATAAGCCAGTTATAGAGCCACTAGTCAAGGCGTGTGCTCTGAAGAAGATGACAGATCTATTCAGGAGGTGGAAGAATGAGTTGAGATCAACGTTTGTCGACAAAGGGAAGACTCCAGATTTCACCGGCCGATTTGAGAAGATAAGAAATCACTGGCCCGCATTTGTGGCCTACAAGACATCGGACAAGAGAAAGAAAATGTTAGAGATAAACAAGATAAATGTTGCAAAGAAGCTGTATCACCATCGCACGGGGTCAGGCGGCTACCTCAAAGCCAGGCCGTTGTGGGACAAAGCTGAGAATGACCTAATTGCTAAAGGGGTCGAACCAGAGACATTGAACTGGCCAGACCGTTCAAGGACTTGGTTCTTCGGGGTTGGGCGAACTTTGGACCCTGAAACAGGGAAGTGTCGTTAGACGGACGAGCAACTTGCAATACCCGTCAAGAAGCTTCAAAAGTATATCGCCGCAACGCAAGAAGGGGCGTTCATTCCCGACAGACAGAATAACGAGTTGACCGAAGCCCTCGGGAATCCTGAGCCCCCTGGATGAACATGAGGCACGCCAGGCTCCATTGCGTGGAAGGTTGGGTTTCCCGGCGCATACGGTTACAAAACCCGTGAGAGGAAGAGGAAACATGAGCTGAGTGAAATGCAGAAGCTCAATGCAGGAGTACTAAAGCTAGAGGAACAAGATGAGAGCCAGCGAGCTTCCGACCAACCATCTCAGTGGCATGAAGCTACCCCGCCATCTCAGCGGAGAAGCAGCATGGCTTACACGGAGCTCGTTCAGCAGCCTGACTTCACGGCTCCTAGCTACCCTGTGGATGCTATCACGGAGGCTCAACATCGCCAGCTTATGACAAAATGCGAGAACCTCACCTTGAAAGCGGTTGTTGGCTCTGTTGCACCTCCTCAACCCGACGGAACTTTTCACTTTCGTCCGATTCCACATGGCTATGTTGTTGTGACGGTGGATGAAGTAATGGCGAGATTTAAGAGCTCGAGCTTGTCCACCATACATGTGAAGGGGATAATCAGCTAGTTTATGCTCTCAGGAGTTCATGTCTATGGAGGAAAGAGTACATCAAGCCTCCTCCTCCTCCGGCGAGTCAGGGCACTCCGCCTCCTCCTCCTCCTCCTCCTCCGGCGAGTGATCAGGGCGAGGGAGTCCTGAATTCAGGGGTCCTTGGGCGTCCGGCCTGTGTGACGTGGGCCAGACTCATGGGCCATGAAGATACAAGACAGAAGACTTCCTCCCCTATCCGGATGGGACTCTCCTTTGCGTGGAAGGCAAGCTTGGCGTAAGGATATGAAGATTCCTTCCTCTGGAAACCGACTCTGTACAACCCTAGGCCCCTCCAGTGTCTATATAAACCGGAGGGTTTAGTCCATAGGGTAGAATCATAATCATACAGGCTAGACATCTAGGATTTAGCCATTACGATCTCATGGTAGATCAACTCTTGTAATCCTCATATTCATCAAGATCAATCAAGCAGGAAGTAGGCTATTACCTCCATCAAGAGGGCCCGAACCTGGGTAAACATCATGTCCCCTGTCTCCTGTTACTATCAATCTTAGACGCACAGGTCGGGACCCCTTACCCGAGATCCGCTGGTTTTGACACCGACATTGGTGCTTTCATTGAGAGTTCCATGGTGACGTCGAAGATAGGATTGATGGATCGCCTTGTTATCAAGGACAGTATCACCACCGGAATAGCCCTGCCCTTAGGCCAAACCCTCCGGCTGGGCGGCTTTACCATGACCTTCCGTTTGGCTGTCAAGCCGATGGTGACTTCTCGGTTCATCAAAAATCGTCTCCGTGTTGACCCCGAATACTCCAAACAAATGGATACGGCGGAGTTGTCGTCTTTAAACGAACTCCTGGATCGCATCGTCGCCAAGGGGTCACTACAGACTACGATCAGACTGGGCTTAAACCCGATCAGAGAGAAATCAAATCTCCGCCGATCACTGATACATCTCCAACGTATCTTTAATTTTTGATTGCTCCATGCTATATTATCTACTGTTTTGGACTATATTGGGCTTTACTTTCCACTTTTATATTATTTTTGGGACTAACCTATTAACCGGAGGCCCAGCCCAGAATTGTTGCTTTTTGCCTATTTCAGTGTTTCGAAGAAACGGAATATCAAACGGAGTCCAAACGGAATGAAACCTTCAGGAACGTGAGTTTCCCACTGAACGTGATGCAGGAGACTTGGACCCTACTCCAAGGGAGACAAGAGGCGGTCACGAGGGTGGGGGGCGCGCCCCCCCTTAGGGCGCGCCCCCTGCCTCGTGGGCCCCTCGGAGCTCCACTGACGTACTCCTTCCTCCTATATATACCTACGTACCCCCAAACGATCAGATATGGAGCCAAAAACCTAATTCCACCGCCGCAACTTTCTGTATCCACGAGATCCCATCTTAGGGCCTGTTTCGGAGCTCCGTCGGAGAGGGCCGTCATCACGGAGGGCTTCTACATCATCATAGCCCCTCCGATGAAGTGTGAGTAGTTTACCTCAGACCTTCGGGTCCATAGTAGCTAGATGGTTTCTTCTCTCTTTTTGGATCTCAATACAATGTTCTCCCCCTCTCTCGTGGAGATCTATTCGATGTAATCTTCTTTTTGCGGTGTGTTTGTTGATACCGATGAATTGTGGGTTTATGATCAAGTCTATCTATGAATAATATTTGAATCTTCTCTGAATTCTTTTATGTATGATTGGCTATCTTTGCAAGTCTCTTCGAATTATCAGTTTGGTTTGGCCTACTAGATTGGTTTTTCTTGCCATGGGAGAAGTGCTTAGCTTTGGGTTCGATCTTGCGGTGTCCTTTCCCAGTGACAGAAGGGGCAGCAAGGCACGTATTGCATCGTTGCCATCGAGGATAACACGATGGGGTTTATACCATATTGCATGAATTTATCCCTCTACATCATGTCATCTTGCTTAAGGCGTTACTCTGTTTTAAACTTAATACTCTAGATGCATGCTGGATAGCGGTCGATGAGTGGAGTAATAGTAGTAGATGCAGGCAGGAGTCGGTCTACTTGTCTTGAAAGTGATGCCTATATACATGATCATACCTAGATATTCTCATAACTATGCTCAATTCTGGCAATTGCTCAAAAGTAATTTGTTCACCCACCGTAGAATACTTATGCTCTTGAGAGAAGCCACTAGTGAAACCTATGGCCCCCGGGTCTATTCTCATCATATCAATCTCTATCACTTTAATTTTGCTTTGCCTTTTACTTTTTACTTTGCATCTTTATATAAAAAATACCAAAAATATTATCTATCATCTCTATCAGATCTCACTCTCATAACTGACCGTGAAGGGATTGACAACCCTAATCGCGTTGGTTGCGTTGAGCTATTGTTTTTGTGTTGGTATGAGGGACTTGCGTGTGGCCTCCTACTGGATTGATACCTTGGTTCTCAAAAACTGAAGGAAATACTTACACTACTCTGCTGCATCATCCTTTCCTCTTTGGGGAAATCCAACGCAAGCTCAAGAGGTAGCAATCACCCATCAGATAGCGGTCGTAGAGGAGCAAAACAACAACTCTTCCGCTGTGTTGAGGATGAGCCATGTTCGGATTCTCGGGGTCGAAGAGCCGGATACCTGTCTGCGGGACGGCACTCCCAGTCCTCCGAACATAGAATCAGGCGTCAAGCCTAGAAAATCACTCAACATGCCGGAGCCTGAACAGATAAGCTCGGAAGTTTCTCAAACACCGGAGTCAAAATTGGGTCAGGGATTAGATTTAAAACCACCCACCCACCATAAGCAATATTCGCCAAGCAATTCCGTTCCTCCGGATATATATGCGACCTCATGTAAGTACGACAGAAGTCTCAGGAAACAGTCCATCACATTTGGGCCAGATTCCTCCTTGTCAAAGACAAGATTAAAGGTTGCCGTGACGAGGACGCGATTTCAGTATTCTGCAATAATTGCACGGATGAAGGAATCCTCAACGCCATCAACCGCCGTCGTGTATTACACTTCGCTGACTTGGCAACCATAGTACAGAAGTAGTACGCAATGGAAAGCACCTGGAAAACCCAGACAACTCGCTGGGAACCACCAATCTCCACTCAACCCCTCGGGCGGGCAAAAAGGATGCACCCTCGCAGGGCACCGGACCCCATAGTGAAGAAAACTAAGCCCATTACGGGATGCGGAACCGTTCTAGAGTGATGGCTCGATAGGCCATGCAAAATACACACGACACCGGACACCATACCAACCCACAGACTTAGAGCATGTTGGATAGTCCGGCAAGTGGCCAAGAGCGGCGAGGGTATCCTCGCCAAGAACACCCTAGAGTAACGCCCCCCGGAGGACGATGACCTCAGAGTATTGACGGTCTTCGAGACTTTCGCTTCAAACAATCGGCACAAGAGGGCACTCCGCGACCTCGCCGAAGTCTGCCAAGTCGCAGGAATAAACCCCTGGAATGACACGGCCATAACTTTCAATGCCAGTGACGACCCAAAATTCTGGTCAGTCCGGGAACCAGCCGCCTTGGTCCTTAATCCAATTGTGGATGGCTTTCGGCTCACTAAAGTGCTCATGGACGGTGGCAGCGGACTAAACCTTATCTACAAGGACACACTCAATAAAATGGAAATAGACAGGAGCTGCATCGAGCAAAGTAATACGACCTTCTCGGGAATCATTCCCAGCCAGGAGGCACGATGCGCGGGGAAAATTACACTCGAGGTGGTATTCGGCACGCCGGAGAACTATCGGTCCAAAGAGATAACCTTCCAAGTGGCCCCGTTCAACAGTGGATACAACGCCCTATTGGGGCGAGATGCATTCACACGCTTCTAAGCTATACCTCATTACGGGTACATGAAGCTCAAGATGCCCGGGCCCAACGGTATTATCACTCTTCCCAGTGATCCGGAAATAGCACTCCGCGTTGAAAACAAAACCGCATCGCTGGCCCTCGAGGTACTGTCTGAGGCCCTCGCGGCCGAAGAGTTAACTGCACTACGCTCCACGGTGGATAGGGACGATGTAATCCTTGATAAGCGATACAAATCCACCTCCTTCAAAACAGCAGACGAAACAGTCAAATTTCAAGTCCACCCGACGGACCCCAAGAAGACAGCCTCCATCGGGGCACAGTTGGACCCAACGGTTGACGCCGCACTACAAGCATTCCTACGCGAGAACTGGGACATCTTCACCTGGCACCCTTCTGATATGCCAGGAATCCCACGCAAGTTGGCCGAACACAACCTCAATATATTGATGGGATATAAGCCAGTCAAGCAAACACTGCGGCGCTTTTCCGAACCCAAACGACAAACTATGGGGGAGGAGCTAGCCAAGTTAATCGAGGCCTGATTCATCAGAGAAATAAAACACCCAGAGTAGCTAGCAAACCTGGTGATGGTGCCAAAGAAGGATAAATCCTTGCGCCTATGCGTCGATTTCAAAGACCTCAATAAGGCCTACCCTAAGGATCCCTTCCCCCTACCCTGTATCGATCAAATTATTGATGCTACTGCAGGACACGACTCACTGTGTTTCCTCGACGCATAATCCGTATACCATCAAATCAAAATGAAGGAGTCCGATCAAGCCGCAACGACATTCATTTCCCCATACGGGCCTTTATACCTCAACACTATGCCCTTTGGGCTTAAAAACGCCGGTGCCACCTACCAACGCATGATTCAAACATGCCTGGAGAAACAAATCGGCAAGAGAGTTGAAGCATATGTGGATGATTTCGTCATCAAGACTAGGCATGCCGAGTCTTTAATAGACGACCTGCGTCTCACATTCAACAATCTCCGTACATATGACATCAAGCTCAATCCGGAAAAGTGTGCTTTCGGCGTCCCCGCTGGAAAACTGCTGGGCTTCATCATTTCCAATAGAGGAATTGAGGCAAATCTAGCCAAAATCCGAGCTTTGTCATAGTTGGCCACACCAATAGACCTTAAACAGGTCCAAAAACTAGCCGGATGCGGGGCAGCCTTAAGCCGCTTTATCTCCAGACTAGGAGAAAAAGCATTACCACTTTATCGCCTTCTCTGACGCGTCGACCACTTCATGTGGACGGACGCGGCAATGGCCGGACTGGAAGAAATAAAGGCTCTTTTAGCGAGCAACCCAATCCTGGCCACATCGAACGTCGGCAAACCCATGTTATTATACATCTCCGCCACACACCAGGTGGTGAGCGCGATGCTCGTCGTTGAGCGAGAGGAGGACTGACACAAATTCCCACTTCAGAAACCGGTATACTACGTATCCACTGTCCTCACACCATGCAAATCCCGGTACCCTCATTACCAAAAGATAGCATATGCGGTCTTCATGGCATCCCGGAAGCTACGACACTACTTCCAAGAGTGCTCGATCACGTTGGCTTCCGAAGTCCCACTTAATGACATAATCAACAACCGCGACGGTACAGGCTGGATTGCCAAGTGCGCCATTGAGCTCCTGCCATTCGACATAACATACAAACCATATTGAGCCATTAAATCCCAAGTATTGGCCGACTTCATCTCCGAATGGACAGAGGCCGAACTCCCTAAAGAGTACGACACATATTCCGACTGGGTCATGCACTTCAATGGCTCTAAAATGCTAGCCGGCTTAGGAGCAGGCATCGTCTTAACGTTCCCCACTGGAGACACAGTCCAGTACATACTCCAGATATTATACAAAGACTCCAACAATGCAGCCGAATACGAGGCCTTATTGCACGGTCTTCAGATGGATGCCTCTATGGGCATATAATGCCTGGAGGTGCGCGGGGATTCAAATCTTGCAATATCCCAAATAAATTGAGACTTCGAAGCCATAGATCCAAAGATGGCGGCCTATCGTAACGCCATACTCAAAATAGTAGCTCGGTTCGAGGGGCTCGAGTTTCATCATGTGGCTTGAGAAATTAATGAAACGGCGGATGTCCTCGCTCGCATAGGCGCCAAGCGTGACCCCGTCCCATCGAACATCTTCTTGGAACGGCTCTTCAAGCCATCCGTGGTGTGCCAGAATGAGAGCAGCAACACTAGTCCGGATCCAATTATACCACCAGATTCCAAACACCATACCGATATCATCGGGGGCTCAGCCACCGAAATAACACCATCGACCCATCTAATAATGGCAGTAATTACCCCATGAACTGAACCCTTCTTGGACTACCTTAATAGGCAAGAGCTCCTTGAGGATCAGAATGAGGCTCGCCGCATTGTTCGGCGCTCGAAGGCCTACAAGGTCCACGACGGAGAGCTCTATAAGAAAGGCGCCACCGGAGTTCTTCAAAGATGTATCTCCGAAGAAGAGGGACGACAGCTTCTGGCCGAAATCCATGCTGGTCTCGGCGGTCACCACGCCGTGACTCGGGCCCTTGTAAGTAAAGCCTTCTGTACAGGTTTAGTTTGGCCGACGGCCCGAGCAGATAAACAGGACCTTATCCAACGTTGTGTCGGATGCCAGCTTTTCGCTAATCAAAGCCATATGCCGCCTACAACTCTACAAACAATCCCCATTACCTGGCCTTTCGCGGTCTGGGGGCTTGATATGGTCGGTCCCCTTAAAGGAGGAAGCCATAAGAAAAAATATATGCTGGTCATGGGGATAAATTCACCAAATTGATAGAGGCCAAACCAGTTAAAACGGCCGAAGCCGGACGAGTGATAGACTTTATATCCGGTGTCGTGCACCATTATGGTGTCCCACACAACATCATCACCGATAATGTCTCCAACTTCACAGCCGATGAAGTAAAAACCTGGTGCAATAACCTGGGCATTAAACTTGATTATGCCTCCATTATCACCCACAAACAAATGGTCAAGTCGAACGAGCTAATGGTCTTATCATGAGCGATATTAAACCTAGACTAGTGCGGTCTTTGAAATAATCAGACAAGCACTGGGTTGAGGAGCTCGACTCCGTACTCTGGGGGCTGCGGACCACGCCCAATCGCACTACCGGATACACACCATTCTTCATGGTGTACGGCGCAGAGGCCGTTTTGCCCTGCGACATTATTTATGACTCACCTCGAGTGCGCATGTATGAAGAGAGAGAGGCTGAGCTTGATCGGCAGGATAGTTTAGATGCCCTGGAGGAGGAGCGCGATGTTGCAAAAGCCCGTTTCACATTCTATCAACAACAGGCTCGCAGATACCAAAGCAGAGAAGTGCGGGCCAAGACTTATAATGTTGGTGAACTCGTTCTACGCTTGCCAGAAAAGAAAAAGGACAGACTCAAGCCCAAGTGGGAGGGTCCCCTCATTATAGATGAAGTTCTCACTGGAGGAGCGTACCGCACTTACGCGATGCATCGGACAATCGCTTTTAGCCGAACCCGTGGAATGCCGCTAGACTCCAAAGATTCTACGCGAGCCGGACTCTTTGTTCGTCTTCTCCTCCCTTTGTTTCCATTTTTCTCTCTTTAATTTTTTTGCCTCCATAGCTCTTGTGCGGCTAGCCCGCACACCTCTGACGTACACATCCTTAAATGTATAAGCCAATAATACCTGGGGGCTTCTTTTATATAAGCTTATTATTATTATTATTATTATTATTATTATTATTATTATTATTATTATTATTATTATTATTATTATTATTATTATTATTATTATTATTATTATTATTATTATTTCTCAAGCATCAAGCTCACCACATAAGTACCTTTTCTACGCCGTATATGCACCGCTATGACTTCAGTTTTTGCCAAGCTGGGTTGCTTGGCTCCTGTGCTTATGCCCTACGTTCCCATTTGTTCGGCTAGGGCATAAAGGGAGCACCTCTGTGATTGTTACAGCTGGGTCATCCGGACATGTACCTCAGACTGGGTGAAGCCGAAAGCTAGCGTTCGTAAGAGAATATTCGGTCAGCGGACTAAAGACGCTTTACCCTCATTACACTATGAACCCGCAGATGTTACGTATACTGCGATTTTTCAATCATAGTTCGGGCATGCATACTAACGCATGTTGACCCACGGAAAGGAATCCTTAACGGAACTATTCTCCCTGGAATATGTTTCTTACTATCAACAAGTAATATAACATAGCTAGTCGGATACAACTTGTCTATTCAAGCAACTATGACCCCTACGCCTGGTTTCCATGCATACCCCGGTTTATATTGCCGCTCCGGTATTCGAAAACACTGCGCACCTTCGGGTCCAGAGGTCAAAGCGAAAAGGTCTGCCATGACAATCGTTTTACAATCCAGCTCGGGACAAATTTGTCAATTGAAGTACATAGTCACTCGGACTTAAAAACTTCTTCCTCTATGTAGTCTAACAGGCTGTCTAGCTTACAATCCTGTTGGGAAAACTTGGCAGCTATCTTTACTTGGTCATATACCAAACTCATTGGAATTTCTTGTCCATCTGACCCCGAGGTCC
This sequence comes from Aegilops umbellulata, assembly GCA_032464435.1. Lineage (NCBI taxonomy): Eukaryota > Viridiplantae > Streptophyta > Magnoliopsida > Poales > Poaceae > Aegilops > Aegilops umbellulata. The sequence continues at coordinate 617,021,936 of CP136058.1, read as the reverse complement.
GACCCGGGCCATATGATTTGGATCAAGCATGGTGTACCGCGTTTTCACCATGGCCCAGGCCTCTTGCGCACCTTCTCTATAGGCCGATATCTTCCATAATCGAAAATGGCGCCGAGCTCCCTAGAACAGCTTCACAAGCTCCTCCATGCTACCTGGAGGGGAGGCAGATTGCCACATAGCCTTGGCAACACTCCGCATTGCTTGTCGAGCTCACTCGTGCAGTTGGGACAGCTCTTGCAGCAGATCGCCTTGAGATCCGGACAATTCCTCTTCGGGATGGCCAGTCAGCATACCTGCAGACATAAATTTGTCAGCTCACTTCTTTGCCGAATTACACGGAGGTAAGTTCAAAAGCATACTAAATATGCCACTTCGTAGCCTCTTATTTTCCTTTACGGCGTCCGCTAGCTGGGCTCGTACATCTTTTAGCTCTTCGCCCAGGAGGGTGTTGGAATCCTGCAGCTTGTTCTTGTCATCCATGACTCGTGTCAACACACGTTCGCCTGCGGCCAGTTGCCTTTCAGCCTGTTGTTTACCCGCCTGAGCGACCTTCAGTTCCTCTTTCAGTTGATCGAATGATCCTGTCATTGGAAATGCAACAGTACTAACATTACTGGTACATGATTATAGTTTTTCTGGATGGAAGGGAACATCACCAGGTATGCCTCTTTGGACTTCTCCAGCTCGGCGGTAACACCAGCTAGCTGAGTCCGGCACTTTTCCATCTCATGAGACATCATGTTCTTCTTCTCTGTGAGTACCTGATTACACAACAATCCTTAAATCAGTTGTTTCAACTATTTCAAGTCTCGGGGGCTACTGGTACATGATTACTAAGATATGTGCAATGCGTACTTACCCGCATATCTTTCAAATACTGGTCAGAGGCCCTGCTAAGCCCATCCCGAGCAGCTCGGATGTACGCATCATCCCTGCTGAGGGCGTCGAACGCCTCTTTAGCAAAGCCGGGGCCGCGAAGAGCGGCCCTCCGACGCCGATGATTCATGGCGCTCTCCACTTCAGAGTTCATGATGGATACATTATCCGAATCATCTGAAGAAGGAAACTCCGGCATCGCTCCCGTGTCAGCCCCCGCCCTAGAGGCAGGGTCTGTAACCTTATCTTGCCCATTAATTGTTGGACTTCTGTGTTGTCTTCCTCCTTGAGGCTCCGACGACGCCAGCTGTGGCGTTTCCTCAATGGAGCGCTGGAAAATTCGGGAAGGCCCATTCGGACCGGGTCGGGGAGAGCTACATCTTCGATATAAAACCACTCCGAGGGCCACTCTTCGGATGCCTTCTTCGTCGTGCCGGACAAGTATCCGGTCCCGGCTATGCGCCATACCTCGGCGCCGCCCACCTCGAATACGGATCCCTTTTAGGTACGAGGAACGAGGTAGAAAAGTTTCCTCCATAAATCAAAGTGGGACTCCCAGACCAGTAATAACTCGGAAAGTGCGACAAAACCCATGATATGCAGGATGGAGGCCAGAGTGAGGTTGTAGAGTTGAAGGCCGTAGTACTCCAATAGACCTCTGAGGAAAGGGTGGATTGGAAATCCGACACCTCTTATTACGAAGGATATGAAGCACACTCGCTCCCCCTGGTTGGATTGGGGAAATTTTCCGCCAGGGCTTCGCCTGTAAAGGAAGTTAATCCTGACCGAACGGGGACTAGATCCACGGGGGGAAGGAATCCCTGCGTTTCAAGCTTACTCAGCTGGTCATGGGATACTGAGCATTTCTCCCAATCACCTTTTTGGGAGCCATGGGGGCGGGAGGAAGAACTGGGAACGCTAGCCATGCTGGAATGGTTTCTCCTAGCAAGCTCTAAGAATTTTCCGCCTAGTGTGAGATGACATCTGAGATCCAGTCCAGTTAAATATACGCCTTTCTTACATGGCCAGGGTGTTATGTGCAAAAAGTACTCTAACCTTTCGTGTTCGCTCGACACGTGGAAGCCGAAGAAATGGAGGCGCAGAAGCCAATGGTTACGACATTAAATGGATGCTTCGCAGTATTCGGATGAAGAACCCGCCTTGCCATGCCGAAGACTATCAGCGCGCCAGACACATCGTCATTGAAGCCTGGTTCGGGGGCTACTGAGGGAGTCCTGGATTCAGGTGTCCTCGGGCGTCCGACCTGTGTGAGGTGCGACGGACTCATGGGCCATGAAGATATAAGACAAAAGACTTCCTCCCATGTCCGGATGGGACTCTCCTTTGCGTGGAAGTCAAGCTTGGCATACGGATATGAAGATTCCTTCCTTTATAAACTGACTCGGTACAACCCTAGGCCCCTGCGGTGTCTATATAAACCGGAGGGTTTAGTCCATAGGATAGAATCATAATCATACAGGCTAGACATCTAGGGTATAGTCATTACGATCTCATGGTAGATCAACTCTTGTAATCCTCATATTCATCAAGATCAATCAAGCAGGAAGTAGGGTATTACCTCTATCAACAGGCCCCGAACCTGGGTAAACATCGTGTTTCCTGTCTCCTGTTTCCATCTATCCTAGACGCATAGTTTGGGACCCCCTACCCAAGATCTGCTGGTTTTGACACCGACACAGGGCACTCCGCCTCCTTCTCCGGCTCATCCAGCGCGTGAGGGCACTCCGCCTCCTCCTTCGCCTCCTCCGGTGCGTCGGAGTAGTCCGCCTCCTCCTTCGCCTCGTCAACAATGGCAGAAGACAGACGCCGTTGCTCCAACTCCTCCGGCGCGTCGAAGCACTCCGCCTCCTTCTCCGCCTCGTAAGCAATGACGAAAGAGAGACGCCGCCGCTCCGACTACTAGCAGTACACCCAGAGGCGGGAGGCAAGTCAAATATGGTCCATCTCTCAAGCCTCTAGAAAAGTTACCATATGAGATGACCGAGAAGGAAAACGCGGAGATCTGTGTTGCCCAAGTGAGGGCCATTTTGCAAAGAAACCTCCACCTCCGAAGGAGATGGTAGATCCGGTGAAAGAGAAGGGCACTATCGATGCCCTGACGCGACCACCACTGCCTCCGCCGGATACCAACTATTTCCGCGCTCTTAAAAGGACATATGAAGATGGACGGCGGTCGGGAACTACTTCCAGTGATAAAAGGTTAGCAGAACGAAGAATTGGGAAAAATTTCCCCAGCTCGGCGAACAGGCAAAGCAATCGTGCCCCCCGCTCAAGGTGTCTAGCGATATCGTCGCTAATCTGCAGGGGATGGTGCCCGGTACCAATCCTGGTGATTACCTGGGCGATGATGTAGAGTTTGAAACAATGGAGGTGGACGAATTCAGATACGAGTACGGGAAGCCTCTTGTCAAAGATGGAAGTCCTCCTCTAACAACGATGATGCGAAGATTCCATCAATGGTACATGAAAACCTTCAGCGAGTCTGGGAAGGATGTTTTGATGATGAGAATTAAAGAGGAGCACGACCTCGTTGGAACTAGTATGTTCTATGCTGAATTTGATGAGTTATTCCAGTTATACAATCAAAAGGCCCTAGACAAAACACTCGTGACTTGCTACTGTCTGTAAGTACTACTTCTGTGATTAAGTCTCTATATATAGCTCAGCTCTTTCATTGCATGTGTATATATAATTATCCTCACTATATTATGCAGATTGAAGATCGTCGAATGCAGAAAAGCACAAATCTATGACATTGGGTTCATTAACCCAATTATCATACATGAATGGACGGTTAAAAAGAATGTCACAGAAGCCGAGGACAACTTGCTACAATCGTTGCGCAAGAATATAAACAAAGATAAAATATTCTTTCCTTACAACTTCAAGTGAGTGTTACTGTCTTGCGCATATTCGGTTTCCCTTATTACTCATGTGTGCGCAGCTTCCACTTTATTCTCCTAGAGATTAATCTTGAGCGGGGAGTAGTAACCGTCTTAGACTCGAGACGAAAAGATCTCGAGGACTATGCGGACATGACTCAAATGCTCCATAAGTAAGTTCAATCGATCATTATCGCACCATATCAGCAACTTTGTTCAGTTCCTGATATCAAGTAATTATTTTCTTTGTCTGGCAGGGTTTGGAAAGAGTTCGCCGTAATTACTCCGGGATTGCCGAGTGAGCTGCGATTTACACACCCGAAAGTAAGTACTACTACCTAGTTCTGCGCATCTCCCATTGATTCTAACGAGTTTCATCAATGCCATTTAGTATGCTTGCTTACCAGTTTGATTGACCTCTATTTCTTGTAAAGTGCTTGTGGCAGGAAGGCGGGTATTATTTTTTGTGGATACTACATTTGCAAGTTCATCCGTCACTCGACCTGTGAGCGGGGCTACTCTGAAAAACAATATGAAGTGCGTAAGCAAAAATACTCACAATTTTATTTTATTACCTTCATTTGTGTTGAGTTTCATTCATATACATGTATTGACCCTCTTCTTCAATTTAGATCTGGCAGATGCGGGATGAACTCCTACCACAAGATCTTATACGAGCAATTCAAGAGGAATTGGCGGGATTCTTTCTTGACCGGGTCATCAATAAAGCCGGAGAATACCATGTGGAAATTGATATAGACATGAGATGTTAGGGATTGTAAGAGAACTTATATTGTATATATGTAGCTAGTAGCGTCTGATAGATATACGAAAACTAGTTGTTCGACAAATCTCTCGGAGAAAGAGAGGTTCACTCCTCTCTGTATATGTTCATGACGTTCTTGTGTAATTAATGGTTCCTTCATTTTCTTACTATCTAGCGTGTCGAGTTCTCTCCATACGTATAGTAGCTAGCGTCGACCAAGCACGGAGATAAGAGAGGTCACTTCTCTCTATTAGCTAGCTAACACAATATATGAAAACCCTAAATTAACCCTCCAAAACCCCCTAACCCCCCCTCTTAAAAAAACCCTGCTCCTGCCATATGCTGACAGATGGGCCTCCACGTGGCCGCTGCCGGCAGCCCAGGCAGGGGCACCTTTGGTCCCGGTTTATGACATAAACCGGGACTAAAAGGGTTCCAGGCGTCAGCAGGAGGTTTTTCTTTTTTTCTTTTAAAAAAGTGGCCGTTTTAGGGGTTTAGGGGGTTATTTTTAGGTTGTTATTAGCTAGCTAATAGAGAGAAGTGTCCTCTCTTATATGTAGTCCTTTGTTTACGTACCTACGCTACTGCTATGTTCATTTCACCCGTAGATATATATATAATAACTCATGCATGTTCGCCTCATACATCATCATATATAATAACAAGTCCTACTAATTAATCAAGCATCATCATACAACTTCTACTCGTTATTAATAATAAGTCATACGATCATCATCCTCATAGTCATCGAACCCAACCCTACATAATTGTTCTTCGCACATGATCATCAAGTATCAGGTAGGATCGGACCTAAACACACTTAAGGTAAAATAGCATAAAACAATATAGACCCTGACTCTCCATTATGAAGAATGGAGATCATCCTGTCTCCAATTCGTGCGCCTCGCTTCCTTTTGCTTCCAAGAAGCTCCTTACGACTGTCCATACATTTTTTCCATCCTTTGACTGTCATGTCTCCACTTCTTTTAGAAATCCGGTATGGACAGTTGAGATTCGTAGGATGACCTGGATATATGTTCAAAACATGAAGGCTGCCGCCATTCTGATACATCAAATGAGGCACACAATCCTCTGGGATAAGCTGTTGAAAAACATAGTAATAACTTCGTAGTTAGCAATGATGTACTAGTTTTAGAAGTATGCAAAAAGATGCACGGATGTCGTAATAGTAAAAAAACTTACCAGGGTATCTCCATGGTAGTTACCGTAGTTCAACACGTGCACTAGTGGCACATATTGACCATAATGTTGAGGAGTTCGATTGTAGATATTGTAATTCTCAATATCATTACAAAATCCAACCAGATGAGTTTTCTCCTTGTAAGTTAACTCAGAGCCATCGGTGTAGTAAGTTCTATCTACCATCTTCTGGACATTCTTCGATACTCCAAAATAAGTTGTCAATGGAAATAAAATGTCAACTATTTTGAAATGAACAATATAAGTTCTATTAATAATTAACTATGTTTGGGAAACTCACATAGCGGTAGAACTGGAGGAGTATCAACAAGGACCCAAATGTCCATATTGTCTTGCTCGATTTCAAGATCACCAAGATCCATGGTGACAAGCATACCCTCATCAAAACCATACAATTTGCAAAATGCTTCCCAATTTTTGCAACCAAAATGGGTTACGCTCTCAGCATTATACAACTTTACATCAAAATCCACATCATGATGGGTCCTTAGGTGAATTTTCTTCGTTTCAAAATTTTCATGGTCTTCAAAATCCATCCTCTCCAAGACATAGCGTCTTGCATGGCATGGGATCAACTATACTCGAATTGTAAAGGATGAAAATTACACGTTGAAATAGTTGAAGTCATGCTTAATTATGAAAAAAAACACTTGTCGTCGTTGCGTACCGTTTCAACTTCGAAGGTCTCCTCGAGCTTAATGCTGAAGCGCCGACCATCGTCCAGGTGAGGCCTGTTGCACTCACCTCGGTCGTCGTGGCACCAGTCGCACTCCCCCGGGAGACTTTCGTCGTCCGATGATGACATTTCCTATACATTCATAATTCAAAGACTAAATTAGATCATTATTATTCAACTAATCATATGCATATGCCTTGCATAGTGCTCTCCAATTTGAGCATTCAATAAGAAAAATCAAATCGCAAAATTAAGTAGTATTCAAATTCGGATGCCTTCAATTATAAGAAAAACTACATCATCTCCATTTGTCCGTACATCGAATATTATCACTAATACACGTCAATACTATATATCATACATATCGCCAGTACAGCTAGAACAGTAGCGCCCGACGGGTATCGGCGCGGGCGGTGGACACCCACAGAGAAGGAACCATCACGGGATCATAGCTCCAGTGAGATCCCTGGAGAACCTGCCAGGTATTGGAGAACCTGTGCTCCAACGCAAACAAGTTGCGACGGACGTGCGCGTCCTCCTCACTGACACGGTGACGCACCACCCCCGCGGAGTCCTCGAGCCTCTGGACCGTCACTGGCCCACGCGACCGCCACCAAAGAAGGTTCGGGTCAACGACAGGCTGGCTCCTCACCAACCTGCGCCCCCTGGTAGGTAGCGCCTCCCAGTACCACCCCGGCGGAGCCCAGTCCCGGACATGGCCCATCTGGTCAAGCAGGTGTCGTCCGCCCCCGACTCGACGACGAGGATGCGGGATAGGCATCGTCCACGTCGATGCGGGAATAATTGTTTTACCTAAAAAAATAAACTAGTTCTATTAATTTTCTTTCTAAAAATAAACTACTTCTATAGTAAAATGAACCAGTTTTATTAAATCAACTAGCTAGTTCAACTACGAAGCACTTACTATAAATAAAATAAAATAGTACGACTTACTAAAAATAAACTAGTTTAACTATAGTTATATTATTTTTCTAACAAATTATATTAAACACTTTCTCTTCTTATTTTTCCTTTTTCCTCTATTCTAAATATGAACTTATTCATAAATGACATATATCATTCACAATCTTCCTATACATACACAATAAATTGACAAAGAAAATACTATGAACAAAAAAATCATTAATAAATCTAAATTACAACAGAAAAAATCATAAATAAATCCAACACAATATGAACAAATTAATTACACAATATGAAAAAAATCTAACAGAAAAATCTATGAACTACACATCTAAATTACTATACATCTAACAAAAAAAACTATGAACTACAAAAAAATCTAACAAAATCTAACTCAATTAACTATACTAGTAACATCAAATTAAATCAGTTGCTCACGACGACGGTGTCGGGGACGGCGATGGCGACGGCGACGGCGAGGTGCGGCGCGGGGCGGGGCGGGGCGGCTCGGCGACGGGCAGGGGCGGGGCGGGTCGGGGCGGCGTCGTGGGGCGGTGGGTGGCGACAGCGTCGATCGGGGGCGGACGACGGGGCGGCGCGGGGCGACGACGGCGACGACGGCGACGACGAGGCGGATACGGCAGGCAGCCTGGCGGCGTCAGGAGGGCGGGGAAGAACGAACTGAACCAAAATTTCATGAGTGTTGCTTATATAGACGGCGCATTGGTCCCGGTTCGTGGCACAAACCGGGACCAATGCCCCCCTTTAGTCCCGGTTGGTGCCACCAACCGGGACCAAAGGCCTCTTTTCGGCAGCCCAAAGGGCGGGAAGCGGCGGCCTTTGGTCCCGGTTGATGGCACCAACCGGGACTAAAGGGTGGAATTGGTCCCGGTTTGTGCCACGAACCGGGACCAATGCCACCCATTGGTCCCGGTTCGTCCTACCAACCGGGACCAAAGGCCTTCTACTGCCCCGCGCCCAAAAGTTTAGTCCCACCTCGCTAGTTGAGAGGGCTCGGGAGTGGTTTATAAGCGCTGCTGCGCCCACCCTCTCGAGCTCCTCTCAACTGCAGGCTTTCGGGTCTAATCTGTCACTGCAATGCTTGTGGGCCTATTGGGCCTGCTGCGGGCCTGAATCCTGGCCCATAGTTGGGTTTCTAGTCGTATTCAGGCCGTGGTGGCCCAGTAGGTGGCATTTTTTTTGCTATTTATTTTTTTATTTCTACTTAGAACTAAATACTTATAGTTTTTTAGTGATTTATTTTTTCTTTTAGGTCACAAAAATTATAAACTTTCCATTAGTGCCATTAGCTTTAAAATTTGAATAGTTTAAATTTGAATTTTTAAAAATTTGTGTGAATCACTAGTTTATGAATCACTAGTTTACTAAATTTATGTGAAAACACTTTGTGTATTATATTTACTATGTACAATCTTTCTGCACAGAGATACCAAAAATTATAAACTTTCTGTTAGTGCCATTAGCTTTCAAATTAGAATAATTAAAATTTGAATTCTTTGAAATTTGTGTGAATCTCAAGTTTGTGATTAACTTTACTAGTGCCATTAGTTTTCAAATTAGAATAGTTAAAATTTGAATTCTTTGAAATTTGTGTGAATCTCAAGTTTGTGATTAACTTTACTAGTGCCATTATTTTTTCATTTCTACTTAGAACTAAATGTTTATAGTTTTTTAGTGATTTCTTTTTTATTTTAGATCACGAAAATTATAAACTTTCTGTTAGTGCCATTAGTTTTAAAATTTGAATAGTTTAAATTTCAATTTTTTAAAATTTTTGTGAATCACTAGTTTATGAATAACTTTACTATGAACTTTCTGTTAGTGCCATTATACTCAATTAGGTAATTTTAGTTAGTCATAACAAATATTATAGGCATTTTTTTCTTTTTTGCTATTTATTTTTTCATTTCTACTACTTAGTGTGAATCACTACTTAGTGCATATAGGCATTTTTTTCTTTTTCTTTTTTAGTCATTTCTATTTATACTAAATACTAATAGGTTTTTAGTGATTTCTTTTTTCTTTTAGGTCAAAAAAAATAAAAAATTCTCTGTTAGTGAACATAGATGCACTTATAGAGAAAATTAAACATAAATTCATAATGATTTTCTATTTATGAATTTATGTCCAATTTTCCTCTATAGGTGCATCTATTTTCACTTTGAGAGGAGCTCAACAATGCAGAGAGGGACGGGCTTATAAACAGGTGTCGGCGCCCTACGGTTGGCGAGGTGGGACTATACTGTGGGTGCAGCGAGGGCTGACCCTTTATTCCCGGTTCGTGGCACGAACCGGGACTAAGGGGGAGCCTTTGGTCCCGGCTCATGCCACGAACCGGGACCAATGGTGCTGGGCCAGGAGCCAGGCACATTGGTCCCGGTTCGTCCCACCAACCGGGACCAAAAGATCTAGACGAACCGGGACCAATGGCCCACGTGGCCCGGCCGGCCCCCGGGCTCACGAACCGGGTCCAATGCCCCCATTGGTCCCGGTTCTAGACTGAACCGGGACTAATGGGCTGCCCCGGCCTGGACCATAGCCCCCTTTTCTACTAGTGAAAGGTGCTCCTGCCTGGGCGCCCCGCAGCGGCCACGTGGAGCCCCTTCTGTCCCGGTTCGTAAGCGAACCGGGACTAAAGGTTTTGGGCTTTAGTCCCGAACCGGGGCTAACGGGCCTCTGGAACCGGGAAAAATGGCCCGTTTTCTACTAGTGACTTCGTTTGAAATTGTTGTTTCTTTCGAGTTTCACCTTAGATTCAATATGCAAAAAGAATCAGTCTATAATTTTCTATGGAATTGAAGTTATGAATAAATTAGGTTTAAATAATATTGAATTCAAATTAACATGACTTGATAAAATTCTGAAACCTGCTGTTAGGTGAAAGGGTGCTTCAAGTTGCTCACTACCCAAAAAAGTTATCTCGAAAGATGTTCTAGATTTCATGTTATTGCCGAATTTAGGTTTGAATTCAGATTTGAGAAAGAAATTATTAATTTCTCTGGGTAGAAGACTTCAAATTAAGAATATGCCAAAACTTTCATCAAGTATTGATCTACATACTAAAACACTGAAACCATGCCGATAGGTGAAATGGTGCTTCAAGCTGCTCACTACGCAAAAAAAGTCATCTCGAAAGATGTTCTAGATTTCATTTTATAGCCGAATTTAGCTTTTCTGCGGTGATGGAATTTTGGCGCACCAGGGACACTTGGCGTTCCCAGGGTGCATTGCTGGTCTTTAAACATGAGGGCACAAGCAAGCCCTCCAATGATTTATGGTTTGATGCATTTCGGCCAATCCTGAAACACGGGAGCTATATCTTTCCTTTGCCATAGAAAGAAAAGCTTGAAAAATGAAGATAATCAACTTTTTGGGAGGAGTGACCGTCACTGTTTTTCTATTAATACCATAGTACTGATCAGGCTGGCTTTGCTACGGGAAATAGTGTGAATTAACATCCTCTTTTTCCACCTGTTCCTGGAGTAGGAATGCAATATGTAATGATGGAGGATCGTTCTAACCAACTCAAAAGGATGGGCATCTACTGCTATGAATTGATTTTCGTGTGACTTTGCTTTGCGTCGGTGGGATGCTCGCTCGAGCAACGCCTTTTGTTAAGCATGTACCGCCATATATCAATCCAGTCCGGGCGATCTGCTACAGCATTTTTGTCATGATGAGCGGATCTGCCACAACATTGACACCACGTACTTCTTTGGTCCTGCACTGGCGTCATCATTGCATTCCTTCTTTGAGATTGTTCCACACATACCCATTTTATTTTAATTAAATATATGCATGACACTCTGCCTTGATATATGTATTTATGAGTATATATTCTTGTAAACTGAAACAATTTATTAATTTTTACATCCTTTATTAGTATGTATTTGTGTGACAAAATCATCAAAAAAATGTTATCCTATGTTTTGACAAATATTTCTTCGAAGGAATGTTATAATGTTTTTTTAATAGCTGGGCCGTGCTAAAAAGCACAAGAAAACCGAAGAAGACAAAGACCATTCCTTACAATGAAATAATGTTATGATTGTTATAAGCTTTCCAAGCGGTGTCAGATATTGGTGGAAACAGGAGATGACAAAGGGCAACGGAAGTGTGCTAATCTTTGCATGACTTCCTTCTGTAGCGATGTCAGTTGTACACTGGTACAATGGTACGTACACTGTTGCGTGACTTGGACACTCTTGCATGAGTTGGACACTGATACACTGGTACTCCATGAGTTCCTTATTATAGTGCGTACAAAGTTTTGGGTTGAATTCCGAATGTAGTGCGAATAAGCACCTTTACACGAAGATATCCGTCCCCTGGACCACTGCAATGAAGCTGCATGCACCCACATGCGTGACAGCCAGACAAAAGCAAGGGACAATTCTAGTCCAAATAAAAGTTCCAGCAAATTTCTTGGTATAAGCGTTACAAACAAGGTGCACTATATAGGGAAATGGACACTGGTGGAAAAAGGGCCTTTGGTCGCGGTTCGCAATTGCCATTAGTCGCGGTTGCGCAACCGCGACCAAACAGGCGGGACTAAAGCCCCCCCCCCTTTAGTCGCGGTTGCTTAAGAACCGCGACTAAAGGCCCGTCCACGTGGGCGCCAGGTGGCCGTCGGGGCGGAGGACCTTTAGTCGCGGTTCTTCTGGCCAACCGCGACTAAAGGCCGCCGCAGGTTTAGGGTTTTAGCCCCCCCCCTAAACCTGCCCCCCCTAAACCTGTTTTCTGTTTAATTTGTATTGTTTTATTTTTTTATGCTTTATTTTAATTTTGAAGGAGTTTCACATATTCTACGCTACTACATACATGCATATGAATGTACAATTTCAAACAAATTTGAAATTAGAACCAAAAAGAATTCAAGAGGAATATACAGTATATATTAAATATCATCGGATGACCATATACAATTTTGAACAAGTTTCCATACATAATTTAATGCATATAAAGTTCTACGTCCTCGTAATGGTGTTCTCCTTTAGGATGGAGGACTTCCCTCCTGAACCATCCAGCTAGTTCCTCTTGAAGTGGTCGGAAGCGAGCTTCTGGACTAAGCATCATCCGGAGGTTATTCCTCTGAGCATTGGTATCACTCGGAACACGCTCAGTGGTGTATCTCCGGATCATCTCACAGACATAGTATTCACATAGATTGGTCCCCGCTGGCTGAATATCCCCGCCATTCTTAGCCTTTGACTTTTTGAATTCTAGCTCTTTTTTGAATTCACCGACCTTTGTATCTACGAACCGTCTCCAAACCCTACGAGGCAAAGAAAATTAAATGAACAAGAGAGTTATTAGTTACTTGATATTAGGAAATGAACGAAATAGGCCGATCGATATAGAGCGCAAATGAATGAAAATAATTACTTCTGCAGCATTCTTCTCATGCCGCCCCAAAGATTTGGATCCATATTCAGAGAGTCGTGGACGAGACATTCTGAGGTGTCAACTTTAATTACTAGCAGAATCCAGTGGAACCTGCGGACACGATACATGCACAGTACGTCATGCATAACTCATCGATTAGCCGGCCACATACCATGCATGGAGTAAACAAAAGAGAATGTGCTCAAGACAGAAACATCACCCAAAATGGTAAGGAAATAGAATATCACTTTTGAGTTCCTGCTTTGTAAGAAACTGCCACAGGTCTGCCTCCATGTCGGCGGGGTGATGCTGCAACACATATCCATTAACGATGTGTGGGTCAATGAACCCAACATCATGGATGTTCCTTACTCTGCATTCTTTAATCTTCATTCTGCATGTATAATAGCGGACACAACAATATAGTTAGGACATATATATAGTGCAGGCAATATGAACGAGATGGGGTAGAAATAAATCACTTACAGAACGTAGCAACTGATGATAGATTTGTCGAGCTCGCGCAGATTGAGAAGCTGGAACAATTCACTCAGATGAATTTGTACATAGTAATGTTTGAAGTGATGCTCATATCTAACTTCCGCATAAATATATTCTTTGGCATTTTTATTTTTTATGTAACCCTTGTACCATTTCAGCAGACCTTTCATTTGTGGAGGTAGATCCTCTTCGTGTGCAGGCTCGACGAGAGGCCCATTGTTCACATATGTAATTACTACCTCCGTCACTGGCGCCTCATCAAGGCCTAACAGTTCACGAAGAGTAATACCTAAGTTGGCCGCTTGTTCTCTGGCACTCGTTACAGTCAATCCATGTGCTGCCGTAGCTGCTATGATATCGGGGTCATCCGGACCGGCGGCTTTCACTATAAGCGGGGCAATCGATTGTTTACTTTGTTCCCCGAGCTGGGCAACTCGTTTCCCGCTTTTTTTACTTTCTAATTCAGTTTTCTCGGCCTCCTCCAAGGCTTTGTTCTCCTGGTTCTCCGTCCGCTCTTTCTTCTCCTTCAACATGAGTGCCTGCCTACGAAGTTCACGTGCATAGTCGTCAGGCAGATTCTTCGCGGCTTGGGACGGTGTGCTCAAAAATGACTTAGCCCACTTCTTTTGCTCATCAGAAAATACTGGCTTGGGCTCGGGCTCTCTTTTCTTCTTGCAGTCCGCCTTCCATTTCTCAAGATCAGCAGCCGCGGCCGCGGCAGTTTCCTCGGCACTACGTTCCCAAGGCCTTGTGGGGAGAGGCTTCAGTGATGGCTCCGGTACCTTTGTGGTCTTAGGTACATAAGGGTCCGGGTTAATAATCCAGGACTGCTTCTGCTTCTTTGCCGGAGGTGGATTGGGGGGCGGCGTCTGATCACCCGCCGGACGAGGACTGGGGGGCGGCGTCTGATCACCCGCCGAATGTTGTGGACTGGGAGGCGTCGGCTGACGTGACGGAGGTGTAGGTGAACCGACACCACCACCACCACCACCACCACCACCGCCACCGCCACCACCACCACCGTAGGGGGTGGACTTGTTGTCCTTGGCGCCTCGCCTGGAAACTTGATAAACTTCTTTTGCCATAGAATGAAATGGCGCTTGACATCTCCAAGTCTTTTCTCCCCTTCAGGTGTAGCAATGTCAATCTCTAGGTCCTCAAACCCTTGGACTATGTCCTTCACCGTGACACGAGCATAGCCATCTTGAATGGGGTTGTTGTGGTGGAGTGCTCCAGGTAAACATGGTAAAGCACTGCCGATGGCTACCTTCATGGACATGTTCCCGATAGGATAATACAGATGACATTCTTTCCTCTCCTTTATATCGTCCACGGGGTAGCGAGGAGGCTCCGGTGCAGTAATTTCGACCACCAGAGGCTCCGGTGTAGTAATTTCGATCGTCGGTGCATCTGCACCAGCCGGTGGGGCCTCCGTGGAAGCCACACTGCTTCTCCGCTGCTGGCTTCCGAGATCCGCTGGATGATCTTCATGCTGCGCCCGAGCTGCATCTCTTTCGGCTACTAGTACACTCACGGTTTTCTTCATCACATCCATTTCCGATGCCAACCGCGCCACAACATCTGCTTCCCGATCCATCTTTCTCTTACGGCTTCTGTAACCGTACGGGTCATCGTTCTGGGGGAACCCTATTTTCCACGGAATGTGCCCCATGCCTCGTACACGTCCTCCGTGTTCAGGATTCCCGAGGGCTTTTGTCAGTGTGTCGTTCTCTCTGTTGAACTTGATCTTCCCCTCTTGAGCATCCCTCATTGCGTTAATAAGGGCTTGGGTGGGTTTAATTATTTTGCCCTGGTAAACACATTCCCCTGTCTCCGGGTTCAGCGTTCCCCCATGCCCGTACCACCAGCTTTTGGCCCTTGGGTCCCATCCCTCCGTACCTGGACGGATTCCTCGCGCCCTCAGCTCGTTCTCCATCTTCTCCAACCTAGGCTGCCAAAGGCGATACCCTCCTGGCCCCATAATATGATTGTACTCCTTCTTAGCCGCATTTTCCTTATTTTTTTCGATATTTGAATGAACTGCTCCAATTTCTTTTGCTTCACAAATTATGGCCAATCATGTTTCAGTTTCTCATATTGTCCTTTGAAATCCGGAGTCTTGTTCTGCTTGACAAAGTCATGGGCTAGATTTTGCTTGAATTTCCGGAATGCGTCGGCCATCTTACGAAGAGCGAACTGTTTGACTAGCCTCCTCCTCTCCTTGTTTTCCTCAATCTTGTTACCCTCCTCATCGAATTTGTTGTATTCCGGAGGTAGAACGAAATGTTCCATAAGCTTCTTGAAGCAACCTTTTTTTGTTCTCTTATCGACAAAAGTGAAACCAGCAATTCGTGCCTTCTTTGGCTCATTCCACTCCTGGACGGTGATCGAGACGTTGTCTCTAACAACGGCTCCGCATTGGCTGACAAACTTGGTGGCGTTCTTGCGGGGCTCCAGCGGCCTGCCGGTTGCACTGTCGACAACCTCGATGGTGCATGTTTCTCCTTGTTTCATCGTCTTGGTTGCGCCACGCTTTGACGACGTACTCGTTTCGACGATCCGGCCGAGGGCTAAAATAAGAAAGAGAGTCGCGCACGTTAGTACACACATATTTATTCAAATCAGTTAGTTTGTATCACCAGAGGCTCAATGTATATATATACCTCGGCGCCGGAGGTGGTTGCTACTTCCATTTGAAGATCGTCATTTATCGACGTTTGTTCGGCATCATCTTGCTGACGGCGCCCTTCATCTTCACCGTCAAGGTTCAGATAAGAAGAGATATCATCTTCTTCTTGTCCGGTCGGCACATATAGAATATCGCCATTTATGATGCCGAACATATGTGCTTCACCGTTCGGATCATAGTTGTCCATAATCGGGTCAGCTCTATCGTCCGCCATTATGTCAGTCCTGAAAACATGTAGTAAAAACAAATTAATTAAGTGAAGAAGGGGGGCGGTGGCGGTGGCGGTGGCGGTGGCGAAAGGGCGGTGGCAAAAGGAGGGGGCGAGGAAGGGGTGGGAGAGGGTGTCGCGGTAGAGCGCGAGACGGGGCGGCAGACGACGGCGTCACGGAGAGGGAGGCGAGGACAACACACATGTATAACCCTCGCCATTTGGTTAATTATCAAATTTTACGGTTTTTTGTTAATTATCAAGTTTTAAGTTACTTTTTTTCTTCTTCCTTTTTCTTTCTTCTTTCTTTTGGTTTTCATTTGGTTTTCATTTTTTTCTTCTTCCTTTTTCTTTCTTGTTTTTTCTTCTTCCTTTTTCTTTCTTCTTTCTTTCTTCTTTCTTTCTTTTTTCTTTTTTTCTTCTTCCTTTTTCTTCTTTCTTTTTTTCTTCTTCCTTTCTTTTTCTTCTTCCTTTTTCTTTCTTCTTTTTTTCTTCTTCCTTTTTCTTTCTTCTTTCTTTCTTCTTTCTTTTTTTCTTCTTCCTTTTTTTTCTTCTTCCTTTTTTTTCTTCTTTCTTTTGGTTTTGTTTTGTTTTCATTTTTTTCTTCTTCCTTTTTCTTTCTTCTTTTTTCTTCTTCCTTTTTCTTTCTTCTTTCTTTCTTCTTTCTTTTTTTCTTCTTCCTTTTTTTCTTCTTCCTTTTATCTTCTTCCTTTTTTTCTTCTTCCTTTTTTTTCTTGTTTCTTTTGGTTTTGTTTTGTTTTCTTTTTTTTTCTTCCTTTTTCTTTCTTCTTGTTTTTTTTTTCTTGTTTCCTTTTTGGCAGGGGCGGCGGGCAGGGGCGGGCAGCGGGCGGCGCGCGGGCGGCGGCGGCGGCCAGGGGCAGGGCCAGGGGCGGCGGGCGGCGGGCAGGGGGGCGGCGGGCGGCGGGCAAGGGCAAGGGCAGGGCAGGGGCGGCGGCGGCGGCGCGCTAGGGCAGGGCATGGGCGGCGGCGGCGCTCACTCGGGGCGGAGGCGGCGGCGCTCACTGGGGGCAGGGCGTCGGCGTCGGGGCAGGGCGTCGGCGTCGGCGTCGGGGCAGGGCTTCGGCGTCGATCGGCGTCGGGGCAGGGCTTCGGCGTCGAGAGAAGAATGGGAAGTGGCGGAAACTGCTAAGTGCAGTATATATAGACAGACCTTTAGTCGCGGTTGGTGTGGCGGACCGCGACTAAAGGGTAGCTTTAGTCGCGGTCCGCCACACCAACCGTGACTAAAGGGTAGCTTTAGTCGCGGTCCGCCACACCAACCGCGACTAAAGGGTTTTGGCGCCGCTTTCGTTCCCGCGCAGAAAGAGCCTTTAGTCGCGGTTGGGGAGGCGGACCGCGACTAAAGCTACCCTTTAGTCGCGGTCCGCCTCCCCAACCGCGACTAAAGGTCTGTGCTGGAACTGGCGCGGTGCGGTGGGATGTTTAGTCCCACCTCGCTAGCCGAGAGGCTTCGACAGTGGTTCATAAGCGCGGCTGCGCTCACCACTTCGAGCTCCTCTCAAATGCAGGCTTACGGGCCTATTCTGTTACTATGAGCCTGTGGGCCTACTGGGCCTTCTGCGGGCCTGAATCCTGGCCGAATAATCGGTTTCTAGTCGTATTCAGGCCGTTGTGGCCCAGTAGGTGGCATATTTTTTATTTTTTGCCTGTTTTTTGTTTTCATTTTTGCTTTATTTATTTTGTTTTGTTTCTACTTACAACAAAAAACTTATTTATTTTATTTTATTTTGTTTCTAATTACTTATTTATTTTACTTTATGATAATTATTTTTGCTATTAAAGTTTCTGATTACTTATTTATTTATGTTATTAAAATCTTAAAAATACAATTATATATCAAAAAAATCAGAAAATAAAACTAATTCATTTTAAATTCTTGTTTTTCTTCTGTTTTTTCTTCCTTTTTTCTTCTATTTTTTTCTTCTGTTTGTTTCTTCCTTTTTCTTGTTTTTCTTCTTTTTTTTCTTCCTTTCTTCCTTTTTCCTTTTTTCTTCTGTTTTTCTTCTGTTTGTTTTTTTCTTATGTTTTTCTTCTGTTTGTTTTTTCTTCTGTTTTTCCTTTTTTCTTCTGTTTGTTTTTTTCTTCTGTTTTTCCTTTTTTCTTCTGTTTTTTTTTCTTTTTCCTTCTTTCTTCTTCTTCCTTTTTCCTTTTAAAATCAGAAAAATAAAACTAATTCATTTTAAAATCTTAAAAATACAATTATATATCAAAAAAATCAGAAAAATAAAACTAACCCCTTGAAGGTTTGACAAAAGGTTTGATACATCATTCAGTTCATCGACCAAATACAAAGTTTGGTACAATAAATTATTACACATCAATTCTTCCCTTGTGTCCCTGCTTGCTTACGATTGTGCCGTATCCATGGAGCATCCTCATCATTTAACTTAATGCTTGGGTCGGTGTTTACTTTGAAGGGCGGAATTTCAGCAAACATATTATAATCTTCTGACATGTCTGTCTTGTCCTCCACTCCCACGATGTTTCTTTTCCCTGAAAGAACAATGTGGCGCTTTGGATCATCGCATGATGTACTGATCGTTTTCTTATCTTTCCGTTTACTCGGTTTGCTACTCATGTCCTTCACATAGAAAACCTGAGCGACATCTTTCGCTAGGACGAATGGTTCGTCAAGGTAACCAACATTGTTGAAATCCACCATTGTCATTCCGTATTGCTGGTCCACCTTTACCCCACCTCCTGTTAGCTTGAACCATTTGCACCGGAAGAAAGGAACCTTAAAGGAGGGTCCATAGTCAAGTTCCCATATCTCCTCTATGTAACCATAATATGTGACCTTTTGCCCATTCTCGGTTGCTGCATCAAAGCGGACACCACTGTTTTGGTTGGTGCTCTTTTTATCTTGGGCGATCGTGTAAAATGTATTCCCATTTATCTCGTACCCTTGGAAAGTCGTTATAGTCGAAGATGGTGTCTTGGCCAACATGTACAGCTGATCTACAACATCATTGTCATTCATTAAATGTTTTCTCAACCAACTGCCGAAAGTCTCCATGTGGGCCTTCCTAATCCAGGATTCAGGCTTCCCCGGGTTGTCCGAGCGTAAAATATTCTTGTGTTTCTCAAAGTACGGAGCCACCAAGCTGGAATTGGTCAGTACAGTGTGGTGTGCTTCAGTCAGAGAATGGCCGTCCATACATATCGTTGATTTCCTTCCGATCGTGCCTTTTCCACTTAGTCTCCCCTCGTGCCGCGATCGAGGAAGGCCAATCGGCTTAAGGTCAGGAACAAAGTCAACACAAAACTCAATTACCTCCTCATTTCCATAGCCCTTGGCGATGCTTCCTTCTGGCCTAGCACGGTTACGAACATATTTCTTTAATACTCCCATGAACCTCTCGAAGGGGAACATATTGTGTAGAAATACAGGACCGAGAATGAAAATCTCTTCGACTAGGTGAACCAGGAGTGCGTCATAATATTGAAGAAGGATGGCGGGAACACCAACTCGAAACTGACAAGACATTGGATCACATCGTTCTGTAACCGTGGTAGAACTTCTGGATTGATTACCTTCTGAGAGATTGCATTGAGGAATGCACATAGCTTCACAATGGCTACTCGAACATTTTCCGGCAGGAGCCCCCTCAAAGCAATCGGAAGCAATTGCATCATAATCACGTGGCAGTCGTGAGACTTCAGGTTTTGGAACTTTTTCTCCGCCATGTTTATTATTCCCTTTATATTGGACGAGAATCCAGACGGGACCTTCATACTGCTCAGGCATTCAAAAAAGATGACCTTCTCTTCTTTGGTCAGAGCGTAGCTGGCACGACCTTGAAACCATTCCGTATGCCGGTCATCAGGGTCTTTCAAACGTTGCTGGTCCTGTCGTGCTTCCTTTGTATCATTTGTCTTCCCATACACGCCCAAGAAGCTTAGGAGGTTCGCGCAAATATTCTTCGTAACGTGCATCACGTCGATTGCAGAGCGGACTTCTAGGACTTCCCAATATTCTAGCTCCCAGAATATAGATTTCTTCTTCCACATGGCTGCGTGCCCGTCAGCTCCCTTCGGAACTGATTGTCCGCCAGGACCCTTTCCAAAGATGACTTTCAAATCCTTGACCATATCAAATACCTCAGCACCAGTGCGTTCTGCAGGCTTCGGCCAGTGATCTGCCTTATCGTTGTAATGCTTGCCTTTCTTTCTTACTGGATGAATTTTCGGAAGAAATCGATGATGCCCAAGGTACACGTTCTTCTTACAATTATGGCAAATGTACACTTTCAGTCTCATGTAAGTAGTGAGTGCATGCATTGTATCCTTTATTTGACAGTCCCGAAAGGTTACTAAGAGCAGGCCAATCGTTGATGGTTACGAAAAGCAACGCTCGTAGGTCAAATTCCTCTTGTTTGTGCTCATCCCACACACGGACACCAGGTCTGCCCCACAGCTGTAAAAGTTCATCAAATAATGGCCTTAGGTACACATCGATGTCGTTGCCGGGTTGCTTCGGACCTTGGATGAGCACTGGCATCATAATGAACTTCCGCTTCATGCACAACCAAGGAGGAAGGTTGTAGATGCATAGAGTCACGGGCCAGGTGCTATGGATGGAGCTCTGCTCGCCAAAAGGATTCATGCCATCTGTACTTAGACCAAATCTTATGTTCCTTGCGTCAGCTGCAAAATCTTTGAACTCTCTGTCGATCTTTCTCCATTGCGTTCCATCTGCGGTGTGTCTCAACTCCCCGTCCGACTTACGGTCCTCTTTGTGCCATCGCAACAACTAGGCATGCTCTTTGTTCCTGAACAGACGTTTCAACCGTGGTATTATAGGAGCATACCACATCACCTTGGTGGGAACCCTCTTCCTGGGTTTCTCGCCCTCAACATCGTCACCAGGGTCATCGCCTCTGATCTTATAACGCAATACAGTGCATACCGGGCATTCATTCAAATTCTCGTATTCACCGCGGTAGAGGATGCAGTCGTTGATGCATGCATGTATCTTCAGAACCTCTAAACCTAGAGGGCAGACAACCTTCTTTGCTTCGTACGTACTGGCGGGCAACTCGTTATTCTTTAGAAACATATTCTTCAACATTTTCAGCAAGTTTTCAAATGCCGAGTCAGCTACACCTGCCTGTGCCTTCCATTTCAGCAAATCCAGTGTGCAGCCCAGCTTTTTCAGACCATCATCGCATCCGGGGTACAACGACTTTCTGTGATCCTCTAACATGCGATCCAAATTCTCCCTCTCCTTTTCAGTTTCGCAGCGTCTCCGTGCATCAGCAATGGTCCGACCAAGATCATCAACGGTCTCATCACGTGCCTCTTCTTCACCTTCACCTTCCCCTTCACCTTCCCCTTCACCTTCCCCTTCACCTTCAGCATCCTCCATGAAAGTATCACCGAAATCAGCAAGATAGCTTTCATCGATGAAATCATCCCCTTCTTCATCTTCTTCCATTATAACCCCTCTTTCTCCATGCTTGGTCCAACAATTATAGCTTGGCATGAAACCGTGCCGAAGCAGGTGCAGGTGAACTTCTCTTGAGGAAGAGTAACCCTTCTAATTCTTACAATCAACACATGGACAGATAACAAAACCCTTCTGCTTGTTCGCATTAGCCACTACGAGGAAATCTTTCAAACCCGTAGTGAACTCGCGGGAGAGTCGGTTACCGTACATCCATTGCCGATTCATCTGCATTATTATAATATAAAATATATAATTAACCATCATGCATTTGTTAAACTAACTAGCTATAAACAATAGAAATTAAACAATGAACAACACACATGCATATTTTATCAATGACACACATGCATGAAAGGTTCAAGTTGCTAACCGCGATCGAGGAGGAAAAAAATAAATGAGGAACCTCAAGTGTGGCTCTTGGGGCATTTCATCAAACACCTTGTGTGCATAAGAGGAACCAAAAGCAAACCTACACCCCCTTGTGAAGCTTGTGAAGAGAAGTGGCACCAAATGGTTAAGTGAGTGCGCTGAACTGGTATATATAGGGAAGGAGCTTTAGTCGTGGTTGGCCTGGCCAACCGCGACTAAAGGCCTTTGGGCACCTTTAGTCGCGGTTGGCCTGGCCAACTGCGACTAAAGCCCCTCACGTGCACCAGCTGGCCACCGAGCGCCCTGGGCCCAGGCCTTTGGTCGCGATTCGTCTGCCGAACCGGGACTAAAGACTTCATTAGTCGCGGTTCCTACAGTTCCGCGACTAATGGGGCTGGACGAAGCCTCTTTTTCTACCAGTGGGACGGAGTAGGTGAGTTGGACACTATTAAGTGAGTTGTACACTGGTACACTGTTGCGTGACATGGTCACTGGTATCGAAATAAGTGTTGTCTCTTCTGTGATGACGATGAAGAATAAAAGAGTTGTGAGCAAAGCTAACCACATTTTGACTGAAGCATCAAAACGTAATTGTCACAAGTCTGTAACATTTTATTTTTGGAAAGACGAACTTTTGCCATTTGGAAACAATTTTGACATAAATCTAGCTTGTACCCATCTACCTCACTGCATCATCTTATGTTAGAAACGAAACCAAGCAGAAGTAGCTAGGTGTACGTCGCTAAAAATCTTTTTGGTGAGTTTATTTGATATGAGCCCTCGGATGCAAGGTGAATGGGCAGATCAGCTTCTTCAGCCAACAAATCTCGTGTTCATCCCCGAAACAACCCCACATACCGCTGGCCCAATGGCCAATCTCCGCGGCCCATTGCCTACGGCGCTCCCGCAGCAGCCTCGTCCAACCGCCCCCCCCCCCCACCCGCCCACCACCGTGCTTGCTGCCTCCCCCGGCCATCCCTCTAAACCGCAAACCACCCAAATTTTTCGGCAAACATCCACCCCCTCCCGGCACACCTAAGATAGACAAGCAGGCTGCTACTTCCCCAGCGCACCCCGCACTGCACTCTAAGATAGACAAGATAAAATCGGCCGAAGGCGGCCTCGCTGCTTCGAGGTCGCTTCTTCCTTTTACACCGAATCAACTGGCCCAAAATCAATATTCCAGCGACTCAAAACTGAAATCAAGCAAATTTAACTATGTGGAGTTGGCCAAGACATCTACACCATGAAGTTGTGAAAAGTGATGGATGTGCTTTAATTCTTGTGGACTACCGAGTTTTTTTTTAACATAGTACATCAGAGATGCTCACACACACGCGCACATACACACACCCCTATTAACGCATGTGCACACGTCCTACCCTTATGAGCACCTCTGAGATACTGAGCCGACACAACATCTTCAGATTGACGAAGTTGCTATATGTATCTTGTAGTTGACAACGACATATCCTCCGAGTGATGTACATCGCAAAAAAAATCAGAAATAAATCTAGGAAAATGCGAGCGCAATTGCGAAGTCTAGGAATTAAACCCCTAGTGGGTTGGCTCAACTAGGAGGAACCTAACCATCTGAGCTACAATCAGTTCGCTACTACCGGTACCCTTGTAAACAGTAATGAGGCTAGTCACGTGCTCCCTCCGTTCCAAAATAAACGTCGTGGATTTAGTTCAAACATAGTACTTATTTTCGTGGCCTAAAACTACTGTTTCCATCATCCATCCCCTATCCATCCATGTAGCATATGCATGCCATGGGCTAGTGCAGCCTAGCATCCCTGTTTTGTGCTCTAGGGTTGCTAGCAGGGATCATCCTGGTGCACTCAGTAATCATGTAGCACCGACAAGTTACCAGCGAGGAACGCATTGCTCTCCAGTGATGTGGAAAATGCACATGTCATAGGGTATGCTTCCAACAGTAGAGTGGTTTGTGCGCTTGCATGTCTAATGTGTGACGCCAGATCAAGCATTCCAATGTGTGGCTGCAAATGACCCATCTTGCCTTCATTTTATCTGTATTTCATTAATATTTGTTCATACAATTTCCTCACTAATAACCGGGTCTAAGAATTGACACAATTTTTTACCTACACCTACCTCATAATGGCAATCTTAATTTCCATTAATTATTTCACACATACCCTATTTATTCTAATCATATATATGCATATCACCGCTGCCTTATGGATGTATGTATTTATCAGTATATATTGATCTAAGCTGAAACAACTTAATAAATTTGACATGATTTATTGCATGGTACTCTTGCGGGGCAAGGATGTATTCATCATTTTTTTTCCGTCATTATAATTTTTACAACTATTCCTTGCAATGAAATAGTTATGATTTTTTGGTAACTACAAGACAAGAGATGACAAGGATAAGCAAATGGGACAAGCTTTTGAAGAGGTGGCAGGTACTAAGCTTTGCGTGGCTGCCTATAGCGTATGTGAGTTGGAGGGGCATCGAAGCTTTGTGCTGTCGTTCGCCGAGGTTCTTGTTTTCTTCTTTTTATTTTGATGTTTTACCGAACTAAGTGTTGTCTCTTGCCCGATGATGATGCAGAGGAGAGCCGTGAGCAAAGCTTATCACATTTGGAAAGAGATTTTGATGTATATCTAATTAACAGTACCCATCTACCTTGTCGCGTCTTGTTCGTTGAACAGAAACTAAATCAAGCAACCTTTAGCGGTAGTAGTCAGGAATTTAAACTCGGTTGAGTTGGCCAAGCAATCTATTAATACCACAGTACTGATCAGCCTGGTTTTCGTACAAGAAATAGTGTGAATTAACAACCTCTTTTCCCACCTGTTTCTATCCAACTTTCAGACCCAGCAAAAGTTCTTGTACTCGAAAGGATCGGAAGCTACTGCTATGAATTGAATTTCGTATGACTTTGCGTTGCGTCGGTGGGCTCCTCGCTCGAGCAATGCCTTTTATTGAGCATGGACGCCCATACATCAATCAGGCTCGGAGATCTGCTACAGCATTTTTATCATGAGGGGATCTGCCACAACATTTACACCATTTACTTCTTTGGTCCTACACCAGCGTCATCATTGCAATCTTTCCTTGAGATTATTACACAAATGCCTATTTTATTTTAGTTACATATATGCATGCCACTCTGCCTTCTAGATGTATGTATTTATGAGTATATATTCGTCTAAATTGGAACAAGTTATTAAATTTTACATGCTTTATTATGTACTTTGTGTGCCAAAATCATTCAAAAAAAATCTACGTTTTGACAAATATTTCTTGCAAGGAATGTTAAAATGTTTTTTTAATAACTGGGCCGTGCTAAAAAGAACAAGAAAGCCAAAGAAGACAAAGATCACTCCTTACAATGAAATAATGTTATGATTGTTTTTAGCTTTCGAAGCGGTAGCAGATATTGGTGGAAACAGAAGATGACAAAGAGCAATGGAAGTGTGCTAATCTTTGCATGACTTCCTTCTGTAGCAACGTGAGTTTACACTAGTACAATTGTACGAACACTATTGTGTGAGCTGGACACCGGTACACTGGTTCATGAGTTGAAAACTCTTGCATGAGATGGACACTGGTAAACTGGTATGTGAGTTGCACATTATTACGTGAGTTGGACACTGGTAGACTGTTGCGTGACATCGACACTGGTACCGAACTAAGTGTTGTCTCTTTTGCGATGATGACGAAGAATAAAAGAGATGTGAGCAAACCTAATCACGTCTTGATTGAAGCATCAAAATGTAGCTGTCACAAGTCTATCACATTTTCTTTTTGGAAAGACGAACTTTTGCCATTTGAACACAATTTTGACGTAAATCTAGTTGGCGGGTACCCATGTACCTCACAGCATTATCATCCTATGTTCTAAACGAAACCAAGTGGCAGTTGTTAGGTGTAAGTCCACTGAAAATACGTTTGGGTCAGTCGATTTGATATGAGTTGCCGGATGCAAGATGAATGGCCAGATCAACTTCTTCAACCTCTAGCCCTCCCGTTCATCCCTGAAAGTGCCCCACATACTGCTGGCCCAACCGCCAGTCTCCGCCGCCCGCTACCGGCAGTGTTCTCACAACAGCCTCGTCGCACTGCCCTTCCCCCCACGGCCCCACCGCCCACAACCATGCTTGCCGCCTCCCCCTGCCATCCCTCTAAACCGCGAACCACCAGGATTTTTTTGGCAAACCTTCACCACTCCCGGTACACCTAGGATAGACAAGAAGGTTGCTGCTTCCCAAGCATCCCCTGGACCATAAGATAGAGGGAAACACTTTGCTACAGACGTCTGATGAGAATGATTCACCAGACTCGTCGGACGACGTTGATTTGTCTTTGATCTCACGGCTGAGGGATGCCCTGAAATCAAGCCTGTTTAACCACCCAGTATTCTGGCCCACGCCCCATAATCTCTCCCTCAATTAACTCTCTCCATCTCTCCTTCCCATCTCGTGCACATCGCTGAGCTCGCCATGCCCGTCGTTGTCTCTCATCTCTCGCCCAACACGAGTTTCTGACCCACACATCTGCGGCCTCCGTCGCACCTCGTCGTCGCGCCAACTTCTCCGGCGACCGCGCGTGGACTGACCCACCACCTGCCCGCCGACGAACTCGTAGCCTCCCCCGCCACCGTGCTTAATTCCACCAGGATTAGGCCCTATTTCACCTGCAGTTTTAGCCTCTGATCCACTTCGCCTGCGCGCCTTCTTGGTTTGGAAACGAGGCCGACTGGGATAGGATCTCACGCCATGCAGGAGACAGGAGTGTGGATTACCAGGTGTCGTTGCATCTCAGCGTCACATGTACAGGTAGGCGACGATGGTAAGCACATGTAGTCCCGATTGATGCACTAATTTGAAACTGGATTGTACGTATCATTATTTCATCACGAATGAATGTACGAGGCATAGTTTGTATTGTCTTTTTTCGTTGGGACATTTTCCTTATTTGAAGCATTGTAGAGTTCTTCTCCATCTCTCCAGGATTTCTTCATCTAATTTTGCTAACTCTGTCGCATGATTATGTCTTGAATTGCAGGAAGCACAAAAGAAGGTAGTAGGATGCAACACAGCTTTCTGCAAGGTCACGGTGCCGGTGACAATGTCTTCGTGCGTATGCTTGCAGATCGTGTTACGGCGGTAGATGGTGCAGTGCTTCATGATCACCATGCAAGCAAATTCTCCGTTTAACTAAGACAAATGTTCACAATTGTGGAAAACTATCCCCATGTTTAAATTATATGTATTACCTTTTTGTTTGAAACAAATATATGTTTGTATGGAAGCAATTCTCTGATGTATGAAAATAGTATCATAATAATTTAGAAGCAAAATATATATCTTTGGAAGCATGGCGTCTGCTTTGTGTCAGGCGATACAAACCCTAGTCACATGCATTATTTTTTTTGTATATGAAACAAATCCTCGTTCTTTTATATGCAAGTTCGAAATTCTTCGGAAGCAAATACAATTTTTTGGAAGCAAATTTCCATTCCTTTCGACGCAAATGCCGAATTCTTTGGAAGCAAATACCAATTTTTTGGAAGCAAATTCCCATTTCTTTGGACGCAAATACCGAATTCTTTGGAAGCAAAGTATCAATTAAATTTCTTCAAAACCATCAGTAATAACAATGGTGAAAAGGGTGTTTGATGGAATCATATATTTGTATTGTTGCACTGGTTTTTTTTGTGTTTTTTTATTGTACTGGTGACAGCTCTATGGTCATTCGAAGCAAAATTTCCCTGCAGTCTGAACAAAATAAATGGTTGCGCTGGGTAGTAATCTCACCGGATTGAAACAATCTTGATATGGAAGCAACTTCGTTAGGAAATAGAAGCAAAATGAATTGTTCAAGTGCTAGAATGTGTTTCTATATATCATAGTACGTGCTTCCCAGTCACAAAAAACTGGCGAACAACATTTTCAAAGCCCGTACGGATGAAGCAGTAAGGAGGAGGATACTGCTAAAATGATGTAGGTCTAGCGTGATTTTTTTAAACTGGTCTGGCGAGATTTTCTGGGGAGTAGTTGACGGGTAGCAAATCTCAATGAGTGCAACATGCAAACTACTAGCTATCTAGGCCCACCTCTTAAATCACACGGTCCAAGTTGCATCAATCTAACGGTGGACTAGTAGTCTGATGGGAAGCTAAATAGCAGTAGTCTGATTCCTAGTGCTTCTCATAAATAGACAAGGAGGTTGTTGCTTCCCCTGCACCCCCCTGCACCCTAAGAGAGACAAGATAGAATTTGCCGCCGGTGGCCTCGGTGCTTCGAGGTTGCTTCTTCTTTCTACACCAAATCAATTGGCCCAAATTTAATATTCCGGGGACTAACGTCCATCAAAACTGAAATCAAGTAAATTAAACTCCGTGGAGTTGGCTAGGCCATCTACAGCTTTAAGTTATGAAAAGTGATGGATGCTTTAATTCTTGTGGACTAACTAGTTTTTCTAACATAGTACAACCAGAGATGCTCACACACACGCACATACACTCACCTCTATTAACACACGCGCACACACCCTACCCCGATGAGCACCTCTGAGATATTGAGCCGGCACAACATCTTGAGATTGACGAAGTCTCTATAAGTGTCTTGTTGTCGACAAGAACATCACCATTGCGAAGTCTAGGAATTAAACCCCTAGTGGGTTGGTTCAACTACGAGGAACCTAAGCATCTGAGCTACAATCAGTTTGCTACTACCGGTATCCTTGTAAACAGTAACGAGGCATGTCACGCGCTCCCTCCGTTCCAAAATAAACGTCGTGCATTTAGTTCAAACATAGTATTTATTTTCGTGGCCTAGAACTACTGTTTCCATCATCCGTCCCCTATCCATCCATATAGCATAGGCATGCCATGAGCTAGGGCAGCCTAGTATCCCATTCTGCTGCACTCAGTAACCATGTAGCACCGACGAGTTACCAGCGAAGAATGCATTGCTCTCCAGTGATGCGGAAAATGAACATGTCATATGGTATGCTTCCCACAGTAGAGTGGTTTGTGTGTTTGCGTCTAACGCCTGACGCCAGATCAAGCGTTCCAATGTGTGGCTGCAAAGGAGCCTTCTCGCCTTCGTTTTATCTTTATTTCATTAACATTTGTTCATACAATTTCCTCACTAATAACCGGGTCTAAGAGTTGACACAATTTTTTTACCTACACCTACCTCATAAGGGCAATCTTAATTTCCTTGAATTATTCCACACATACTTGATTTATTCGAGTCACATATGCATACCACAGCTGGCTTATGGACGTATGTATTTATCAGTATATATTAATCTAAACGTTAACAAATTAAAAAATTAGACATGATTTATTGCATAGTACTCTTGCGATGCAAGCGTGTATTCATCATTTTTTGTCATATAATATTTACAAATATTACTTGCAATGAAGTAATGTTACGATTTTTTGGTAATTACAAGAGAGAAGATCCCAATGATAAGCAAATTGGGCAAGCCTGCGGAGAGGTGGCAGCTACTAAGCCTTGCATGGCTGCCTGTAGCGTACGTGAGATGGACAGGCATCGAAGCTTTGTGTTATCGTTCACCGAGGTTCTTGTTTTCTTCTTTCTTTTTGGACGTTTTACTGAACTAAGTGTTGTCTCTTGTCCAATGATGGTGCAGAGAATAGCTGTGAGCAAACCTAATCACATTTGGAAAGAGATTTTGATGTATATCTTATTCACGGTACCCATCTACCTTGTTGCGTCTTGTTCGCTGGTTAGAAACTAAATCAAGCAACCTTAACAGTAGTAGTTAGGAAATTAGGGTTAGAAATTAAATAAAGCCGAGTTTAAGCGGAGCCCGCTCCGCTCTCACGAAACCCTTCCCTCCCCGCGCCGCCACCCGCAAGGCGGCCGGTGAGGGCCCCCTGATCCTCCCGCCGCGAGCCTCCCCTCCTCGTCCCTCCTCCCTCGCCGCCGCCAAGGGACGGGGCCTATTCTTCCCCCGGCGTGACGGGGCGGCGCGGGCCGCTTCTTCGGGTGCGGGCGCGGGGCAGCGTGGCGTGGCGGCGCGCGGCCTCCTGGCGGAGCGCGCCTCGCCGTGGCAGCCGGATCCGTCCGGCAGGCGGCATGGGCGGCATGGGTGGCGGCGCGGGTCCGACTTCGGGCCCCCGGCGGCTGCGTTGGTTCCTCTCCGTCGCAGGCGTGCGGTGGTGGTGCGGCACGGCCAGTGGCGGTCCGGCGACCTTGTGGTGGTGGCCAACGGTGCGCGTGGAGGTGGTGCTTCCACTTGGCGGTTCTCTGTGCGGGGAGGCAGGGGAGCGGCTTGGACAGGGGCGGCGGCGCCGACGGCATGCCGGCTGCAGCGCAAAGGTGGGAACTTTACGGGCCTCGAAGATCCCAGCCGGGCCTGTGTGGCCACAAGCCTGGTTTGTTCCTGCTATTGCGTCCGGTCAGCTACCGTCTTCGATGGTGGAGGTAGGGGCCTCCCGCGTGCCGACGGTGCTGCTGCCCTTGTCCCACCTCCTCTTCTTCATTGTGTAGGCCATGCTTCACGGTGCTGTGGTGAGACAGCGTGGGAAGCTTCCTGGCCGGGTAGGCGCAGGGTGGTGGTCAGTTTGGTGGCGAGCTCCGGAGTGGCTGAGGTGAAGGTTGGGATCGGGAGAAATCCCTGTTGGCTTGGCCGACACCAACGCGGTGGCGCATGAGGGTGCCGCCGGACCTTCCTGGAGGGCGTCGGGGCTACCCTTCCTCTCTCCTCACTAAGTACCAGGGAAAACCCTTGGCAGCAGCGTCGTCATCGTCGCATCCCTTCTTGGAGGTGTTGATTGGTACTGGTGCTTCCGAGGCTCGGAGCTTGGTGGGCGATCTCCGATGGATGCAGCGGCCACGAGGCTTCTTCGTTTTTTGTCAATCCGCCGTTGTCGGCGCTTGTTTCTCTTGTTTTTTCTCTTTCTTTTCTTTTGGGCGTGACTGTGCTACTTCCGCCCCAGCACCTATCGTTGGTTGTCTCGGTTGGTTGCTTTGTATACAAAGCGTGGGGGGGAGACCCTTTTTCGATAGTTAGGAAATTAAACTCAGTTGAGTTTGCCAAGCAATCTACAACTTTAATATGTGGGAGCAATGGATGCTTTGATACTTGTGGACTTCCGGTGTCTCGTCGAACCATCGGTCCACCCGGTCCATCCAAAACCCCCCTCTACGAGCCCTCCCCCCCCCAACCCCCACTTCAGCCCTCCCCTCTTGTTCTGTATCCGCACCCACCAAGACCATTGTTGCCTCCACCACTCCGGTTGCGGCCCACTTCTTGCCAAACCATTGCTCCTTCGCCCATGCCCCTTTTATTTCACTACCGTTCTACCCCAGATCCATTTGCAGCCTAGTTATCTTCTGGCCCCTCCCAGCACTGTCCATGGTAGACACCACACCAGGCAAGTGTTCGGCCAAATCCTATTGAGAATATTTTTGACCTTCTACTTGTTTAACATGAAGCAAGCACGAAGGCAGGGGGACTCGGTGGGAGCATGCATTATTGTGTGACGCCTAGTTGGCCAAAAATGTGGGTTCTGTAGGTATTAAGGAAAATGGCAACATGTGCATTCTTGGTTTCATGAGCACAAGCACACTATGATCCCTACAGTTTGGAAGCAACCCATGATTGGAATGCGAAGTCGCTACTCCATCAGTGATACACCATTCCAAACGCCATTATGAGGTATTGCATTTTGATTGTACAAGTAAAAAGAATCTAGCCAACGGGCGCATAAATCGTGGAGATCGTAAGTTTTGTTTCTTGCTGCTCTATGTGTTCGTAAATTCTCCTTTGATTCACTCAATGTTGCATTTTGATAATCACGTCACTCTATAGGTCGTAAACATTGCCGCGATGTATCAAAGGATGGGGGGGAAGCCCTTCACTTTGACACATTGTTGGATGAGGCACAAGAGGAAGCACATCTGGAGAACAACATGTGTCGATGAACAAGTTCAAGCTTGAGGAGAGAAAACTTGAAATGAAGGCCGAGGAGTTTGTTTGAATTTGGCGTCGATGTATTTGGAAAACTTATTAAACATCCGGTACTTTTATTAGGATTCAAACTGAGGCTGCATGGGGGGCATTTGTTTTACATCTTTTTTAAATGGATGGGCTTTGGTTCGTATAGGTGGATGGCCGCCCATGGCACGTTCAGACGTCTTTGTGGATGTTTGGGGTGCCGATTTGATGCACGGCGTTGGAGATGGCCTTACAGTTTAGCATGGCTAATAATTTATATTGAATCTAGCCATGATCACATATACGTGGACACTAGGTCTGGCCCTATGAATGATCAAAGAGAAAGACTGCTTGTAGCCTTGGATACAAGAGCTAACTAATGCCTATTTCTCAGTAGCAATATGACCCAGCATCCCACAATAATAATGTCACTTATTTTAGCATCATTCATTTTACTAGATGATACCATGCGTGTTGCTGTAGGAATCATTCCAATATATTTCAATGAGATTTTGTTATATGAAACATGAATATTTGGAATAGTCAAAAAATATTTATTGTCTATAAATAGCATATTATAATGGCATTCCTTTTCCCATGTATATGTTCATTTGGCAGTTGATGAGGTGGCGTATGTTGTGATATGAAACTCTTTTGTGATTATATACTTAAAAGGAACATAAGGTTCCCATTTCACCTTTCTTCCCACCACTCCTTTGTCCAAACTTCCCCGTATAATAATCAATCATCTTAATTTACTTACCTTCTGAACCAATTTCATTTTAATTTACATGCCAAAGTTCTGATCAAAATATAAGGTAAATCACGGGCAAATTTGATGAACATTTATTTACACGATCGCATACTATGGGCAGGTAAATCACAAGCTAACGTACTAGAACATTTATATCGAGTTGCAAAGCACAGGCATTGTGCTGGTAATAATAAAAGTTTTGCATGCATTTTATGGTTGGCCGTTAATGAGATAGCAAGCATGTGTGCATGTTAAGATAATAAAAATAGTGAGGACTAAATTTTTAAGTAGATAGGATTCCATTTTTATTCCATTAACAAACTTTGCCACGACCCCCATGCATCAGGTGTGGGCGGATCGTGCCGAGTTTACTCCGACGGGATACATATTAACTTGGGCCGCAACGTGAACTACAGCACGTTTCTGGCGCTACAGATAATAAGCTGAACTTAAACCGAGCAGCTTGCACAACCTTAGTACTCACTCTGTAAAGTAATATAAAAGCGTTTAGATCAATAAAATAGTGATATAAACGCTTTTATATTAATTTACGGAGGGAGAATTTCAGATTTAAATGTCGTAAGAGCCAACGGAGTCAACCGGCGGCAGCAGCGGCAGACGGTCCGAGCTGACTTGAATGAAGAGGTCGAGCCTGTAGACACTGTACTTATCGGGTACGCTCATCTCAGGCACAAGCCTCATGAAGCTGTACCCGCGCGCCATCCGAAACGCGCCGGTGCCACCCACGATGCTGCGCTCGCAGGTGCTCTCGAAGTCCAGAATGGGGCCCAGCACGGTCACCGTGCTCCCGCGTAACCTCCCCGCCGTGAACAAGAAGTTGGCGGCCGACTGCATGCCCGGTGGGCTCACCAGACCCGCCAGCGCAAACAGGGCTTGGAACCGGCCGCAGAGCGACGAGCCGAGAGGGTCCGGGCCGTCTCGCAGCTCGTTGTCCACCACGCCGAACTGCCCGAAGTTGTCGCCGCCGAGCGGGGACTGCACCGTAATAAGCCGCGTGGCGTTCGGGCCCGTCAGCCTCTCGTGCATGTACACGACTGTGTGCTCCCAAACGTTGTCGCCGGGCCGTGCACGTGCTACGGCCGCCGCCGAGGCCAGCAGGAGGACAAGGAGTAGAGGCAGAGGCGAGGAGGAAGCCATGGCCGGCGATGGTAGCATGAACGTACTGGTTTTGTGAGACAACGCTGGTTTGTTGACGGGTGAGGCACTGCAAGCAAGCTGGTTTCCGCGATATATATAGGCTCCACTCCGTTTCCATCATCTCTTCTTTTTCCATAGAATGTTATTTGCTCAGTACGACGCAAAAGTGAAAACTTCGTGGAAGTAGAATCCTGTTATTAAGCCTTCCCTGTCGCACACTCTAGAGTTCAACTAAAAGTGAAACGTGTGCGATCATCGCCAATGATTATAAGAAAACTAAGCATGCACACAGTTCGAACCAAATCCTGTGTGATAACTCTTATCATAATGAATCGTATGCATTGTAGAGCACATGGTCCAAATAAAAGAATTGGGTGCGAGGAGTAAAAACATGGCAGCTTATCCCAAAATAAAGAAAGGTTGGCCAAAGTGCACACGCTACAGAAAAATGGGCCGTGCGTGATCATCGGATAAGCATAACTCTGGCCATAGATATGACAGGTCAGTCAATTTCCATCGAGCCGGAGATGGGGAGGCCGTGGTGTTCCCCGCGGCGGCGAGCCATGACCTGCCCAGAGAAGAGCCACGATGTTGCCAAAGGAGGACATGAAGGACATTAACGACTACCGGAATCGTCGTGTTTGCCAACTGGTCCAATATTTGACAAGTGTATTTTACTTTGCACCCGACAAACAAATCCATAGCCGAGTGCGGTAGGGAAATCATTTGGAAACAACTTTACAATCAACATTTCAATGTTTTGCCTAGTATTACAGTCGGTAAAGAACGGACTTTGATGGGTGTTTGTAAGAAACACTTGGCACTTGGTTTCCATTTTTTTCCTTGTTTTCCATTTTTATTCTTTTCTTTTATTTTCTTCTATCATTTCTTCTTTTATTTTATTTTCTTCTCTTTTCATCTCTTGACAACATAAGGACAGGTTGTCCAACAACAATGCTCAAGGAAGAGAACGATGAGCAATCACAATTGTAGCCGGAACAGACCACCGAATGCAAGATCTGAGATCGTAGGTTTTCACCCTGAAGATCAAGTTTGAGCAATCTCCAAAAAAAAGTCTTCAATAAAGTAACAGTGCGAAAATATTTTCTTGTCATTCGTTTCTTTGGTTCATTTGCCGCTTTTATAGTTTAAGAAGATCACACGAATATTTCATTACTGTTTTGCCTATCTTATTTTTGATTAATATGAATTACATAACAACAACAAAAATTATATGTCCTTGTTGCTGCTCTTTTTGGTTCTACGTGCCTTTTCAATTACTTTTTACGTGGTTTTTATGCTTCTTACATGCTCCCAGACTTTAGAGAAAACAAGACGACAAAAACGATTATGTTTCTGGTTGCATCTTCTTGCGTCTTATGTTTCACAAAACAGAAAACTAGAAATATATTTATCCTCTTTATTAGCTTTTGTGTGTTACCTAATGAAGAAGATTTGCTTGTTTCCTTTGGTATAGTTCTATTGTTTTGCAGATTCTAGCTGCTAGTGCATAGTCATGGCTGTACTTGCATATTATCATTTAAAAAACTGTTCATATAGAGCAAGGGATAGGCAATAATGATGAAAACTTGACGAGTGACCGTGGTATAGGGATCAGAATATTATCTTTTCTGTCCTTCGCTTGCTTATGTGGATCCTCTGTGTCTGTGTCTGTGGGAAGTTTGTGCAATTCGCTGTCTTGTGATAAAGAAAAAAAATTCAAGCCTGTATAGCATGACGAGACTGAAACTGACATGGTGCCCACTTTCGTCCAAAGCATCAATAACACTGCACTTATCATTACTGCAAAGTCCAGAAAAAACTGCATTGTTCCAATCATAGTCGCAGCCAAAATCAGGCTCAGTCTCTGAGAGGTGTTTAAAGGGATAGGGTGTACGTGCATGTGGTCATAGAGGTGAGTGTATGTGCGTGTATATCACTGGTGGAAAAAGGGCCTTTGGTCGCGGTTCGCAACTGCCATTAGTCGCGGTTGCGCAACCGCGACAAAACAGGCGGGACTAAAGGCCCCCCCTTTAGTCGCGGTTGCTTAAGAACCGCGACTAAAGGCCCGTCCACGTGGGCGCCAGGCGGCCGTCGGGGCGGAGGACCTTTAGTCGCGGTTCTTCTGGCCAACCGCGACTAAAGGCCGCCGCAGGTTTAGGGTTTTAGCCCCCCCCCCCTAAACCTGCCCCCCCCCCCAAACCTGTTTTCTGTTTAATTTGTATTGTTTTATTTCTTTTATGCTTTATTTTAATTTT
The DNA here is from genome assembly GCA_032464435.1 of Aegilops umbellulata. NCBI lineage: Eukaryota > Viridiplantae > Streptophyta > Magnoliopsida > Poales > Poaceae > Aegilops > Aegilops umbellulata. Next base: position 616,985,797 of record CP136058.1, on the reverse strand, counting down.
AAAGGAGTTTCACATATTCTACGCTACTACATACATGCATATGAATGTACAATTTCAAACAAATTTGAAATTAGAACCAAAAAGAATTCAAGAGGAATATACAATATATATTCAATATCATCGGATGACCATATACAATTTTGAACAAGTTTCCATACATAATTTAATGCATATAAAGTTCTACGTCCTCGTAATGGTGTTCTCCTTTAGGATGGAGGACTTCCCTGCTGAACCATCCAGCTAGTTCCTCTTGAAGTGGTCGGAAGCGAGCTTCTGGACTAAGCATCATCCGGAGGTTATTCCTCTGAGCATTGATATCACTCGGAACCCGCTCAGAGGTGTATCTCCGGATCATCTCACAGACATAGTATCCACATAGATTGGTCCCCGCTAGCTGAATATCCCCACCATTCTTAGCCTTTGACTTTTTGAATTCTAGCTCTTTTTTGAATTCACCGACCTTTGTATCTACGAACCGTCTCCAAACCCTACGAGGCAAAGAAAATTAAATGAACAAGAGAGTTATTAGTTACTTGATATTAGGAAATGAACGAAATAGGCCGATCGATATAGTGTGCAAATGAAGGAAAATAATTACTTCTGCAGCATTCTTCTCATGCCGCCCCAAAGCTTTGGATCCATATTCAGAGAGTCGTGGACGAGACATTCTGAGGTGTCAACTTTAATTACTAGCAGAATCCAGTGGAACCTGCGGACACGATACATGCACAGTACGTCATGCATAACTCATCGATTAGCCGGCCACATACCATGCATGGAGTAAACAAAAGAGAATGTGCTCAAGACAGAAACACTCACCCAAGATGGTAAGGAAATAGAATATCACTTTTGAGTTCCTGCTTTGTAAGAAACTGCCACAGGTCTGCCTCCATGTCGGCTGGGTGATGCTGCAACACATATCCATTAACGATGTGTGGGTCAATGAACCCAACATCATGGATGTTCCTTACTCTGCATTCCTTAATCTTCATTCTGCATGTATAATAGCGGACACAACAATATAGTTAGGACATATATATAGTGCAGGCAATATGAACGAGATGGGGTAGAAATAAATCACTTACAGAACGTAGCAACTGATGATAGATTTGTCGAGCTCGCGCAGATTGAAAAGCTGGAACAATTTACTCAGATGAATTTGTACATAGTAATGTTTGAAGTGATGCTCATATCTAACTTCCGCATAAATATATTCTTTGGCGTTTTTATTTTTTATGTAACCCTTGTACCATTTCAGCACACCTTTCATTTGTGGAGGTAGATCCTCTTCCTGCGCAGGCTCGACGAGAGGCCCATTCTTCACATATGTAATTACTACCTCCTTTACTGGCGCCTCATCAAGGCCTAACAGTTCACGAAGAGTAATACCTAAGTTGGCCGCTTGTTCTCTGGCACTCGTTACAGTCAATCCATGTGCTGCCGCAGCTGCTATGATATCGGGGTCATCCGGACCGGCGGCTTTCACTATAAGCGGGGCAATCGATTGTTTACTTTGTTCCCCGAGCTGGGCAACTCGTTTCCCGCTTTTTTTACTTTCTAATTCCGTTTTCTCGGCCTCCTCCAAGGCTTTGCTCTCCTGGTTCTCCGCCCGCTCTTTCTTCTTCTTCAACATGAGTGCCTGCCTACGATGTTCACGTGCATAGTCGTCAGGCAGATTCTTCGCGGCTTGGGACGGTGTGCTCAAAAATGACTTAGCCCACTTCTTTTGCTCATCAGAAAATACTGGCTTGGGCTCGGACTCTCTTTTCTTCTTGCAGTCCGCCTTCCATTTCTCATGATCAGCAGCCGCGGCCGCGGCAGTTTTCTCGGCACTACGTTCCCAAGGCCTTATGGGGAGAGGCTTCAGTGATGGCTCCGGTACCTTTGTGGTCTTAGGTACATAAGGGTCCGGGTTAATAATCCAGGACTGCTTCTGCTTCTTTGCCGGAGGTGGATTGGATGGCGGCGTCTGATCACCCGCCGGACGAGGACTGGGGGGCGGCGTCTGATCACCCGCCGGACGTTGTGGACTGGGAGGCGTCGGCTGACGTGACGGAGGTGTAGGTGAACCGCCACCACCACCACCACCAGCACCACCGCCACCGCCACCACCACCACCGTAGGGGGGTGGACTTGTTGTCCTTGGCGCCTCGCCTGGAAACTTGATAAACTTCTTTTGCCATAGAATGAAATGGCGCTTGACATTTCCAAGTCTTTTCTCCCCTTCAGGTGTAGCAATGTTAATCTCCAGGTCCTCAAACCCTTGGACTATGTCCTCCACCGTGACACGAGCATAGCCATCTTGAATGGGGTTGTTGTGGTGGAGTGCTCCAGGTAAACATGGTAAAGCACTGCCGATGGCTACCTTCATGGACATGTTCCCGATAGGATAATACAGATGACATTCTTTCATCTCCTTTATATCATCCACAGGGTAGCGAGGAGGCTCCGGTGCAGTAATTTCGACCACCAGAGGCTCCGGTGCAGTAATTTCGATCGTCGGTGAATCTGCACCAGCCGGTGGGGCCTCCGTGGAAGCCACACTGCTTCTCCGCTGCTGGCTTCCGAGATCCGCTGGATGATCTTCATGCTGCGCCCGAGCTGCATCTCTTTCGGCTACTAGTACACTCACGGTTTTCTTCATCACATCCATTTCCGATGCCAACCGCGCCACAACATCTGCTTCCCGATCCATCTTTCTCTTACGGCTTCTGTAACCGTACGGGTCATCGTTCTGGGGGAACCCTATTTTCCACGGAATGTGCCCCATGCCTCGTACACGTCCTCCGTGTTCAGGATTCCCGAGGGCTTTTGTCAGTGCGTCGTTCTCTCTGTTGAACTTGATCTTCCCCTCTTGAGCATCCCTCATTGCGTCAATAAGGGCTTGGATGGGTTTAATTATTTTGCCCTGGTAAACACACTCTCCTGTCTCCGGGTTCAGAGTTCCCCCATGCCCGTACCACCAGCTTTTGGCCCTTGGGTCCCATCCCTCCGTACCTGGACGGATTCCTCGCGCCCTCAGCTCGTTCTCCATCTTCTCCAACCTAGGCTGCCAAAGGCGATACCCTCCTGGCCCCATAATATGATTGTACTCCTTCTTAGCCGCATTTTCCTTATTTTTTTTCGATATTTGAATGAACTGCTCCGATTTCTTTTGCTTCACAAATTCTGGCCAATCATGTTTCAGTTTCTCATACTGTCCTTTGAAATCCGGAGTCTTGTTCTGCTTGACAAAGTCATGGGCTATATTTTGCTTGAATTTCCGGAATGCGTCGGCCATCTTATGAAGAGCGAACTGTTTGACTAGCCTCCTCCTCTCCTTGTTTTCCTCAATCTTGTTACCCTCCTCATCGAATTTGTTGTATTCCGGAGGTAGAACGAAATGTTCCATAAGCTTCTTGAAGCAATCTTTTTTTGTTCTCTTATCGACAAAAGTGAAACCAGCAATTCGTGCCTTCTTTGGCTTATTCCACTCCTGGACGGTGATCGAGACGTTGTCTCTAACAACGGCTCCGCATTGGCTGACAAACTTGGTGGCGTTCTTGCGGGGCTCCAGCGGCCTGCCGGTTGCACTGTCGACAACCTCGATGGTGCATGTTTCTCCTTGTTTCATCGTCTTGGTTGCGCCAGCTTTGACGACGTACTCGATTGTTTCGACGATCCGGCCGAGGGCTAAAATAAGAAAGAGAGTCGCGCGCGTTAGTACACACATATTTATTCAAATCAGTTAGTTTGTATCACCAGAGGCTCAATGTATATATATACCTCGGCGCCGGAGGTGGTTGCTACTTCCATTTGAAGATCGTCGTTTATCGAAGTTTGTTCGGCATCATCTTGCTGACGGCGCCCTTCATCTTCACCGTCAAGGTTCAGATAAGAAGAGATATCATCTTCTTCTTGTCCGGTCGGCACATATAGAATATCGTCGTTTATGATGCCGAACATATGTGCTTCACCGTCTGGATCATAGTTGTCCATAATCGGGTCAGCTCTATCGTCCGCCATTATGTCAGTCCTGAAAACATGTAGTAAAAACAAATTAATTAAGTGAAGAAGGGGGGCGGTGGCGGTGGCGGTGGCGAAAGGGCGGTGGCAAAAGGAGGGGGCGAGGAAGGGGTGGGAGAGGGTGTCGCGGTAGAGCGCGAGACGGGGCGGCAGACGAGGGCGTCACGGAGAGGGAGGCGAGGACAACACACATGTATAACCCTCGCCGCCCCCTCTCGATCCCAAAAAAAACACCGCGGAGTTTTACTTTTTTTGTTGTTAATTATCAAGTTTTATATACGTTTTTTTGGTTAATTATCAAATTTTACGGTTTTTTTGTTAATTATCAAGTTTTAAGTTATTTTACCGTTTTTGTTAAACCAATTAACTAGTTAAAATTAAAAAGAACAAAAAAAAGAAAAAAAAGAAAAAATTCCGGTGGCCTTTTTTCTTCCTTTTTTTTGTTTTTCATCTGTTTTTCTTTTGTTTTCTTCTTCCTTATTTCTTCTTCTTCCTTTTTCCTTTTTCTTTCTTCTTCTTCTTCCTTTTTCTTCTTCTTTCTTCGTCTTCTGCCGGCGCGCGGAGGACGGCAGGCAGGGCCAGCGGGCGGCGGGCGGCGGGCGGCAGGGCGTCGGGCGGCGGGCGGCGGGCGGCAGGGCGTCGGGCGGCGGGCGGCGGGCAAGGGCGCAGGGCACGGGCGGCGGGCAAGGGCAGGCACGGGCGGAGGCGGCGCTCACTGGGGACGGGGGCGGCGGCGCGCAGGGCTTCGGCGTCGGTGCAGGGCTTCGGCGTCGGCGTCGGCGTCGATCGGCGTCGGGGCAGCGCTTCGGCGTCGAGAGAGAGGAGAATGGGAAGTGGCAAAACTGCTAAGTGCAATATTTATAGACGCACCTTTAGTCGCGGTAGGGGAGGCGGACCGCGACTAAAGGTACCCTTTAGTCGCGGTCCGCCTCCCCAACCGGGACTAAAGGGTTTTGCCGCCGCTTTCGTTCCCGCGCAGAAAGACCCTTTAGTCACGGTTGGGGACAACAACCGCGACTAAAGGGTACCCTTTAGTCGCGGTCCGCCTCCCCAACCGGGACTAAAGGGTCTGTGCTGGAACTGGCGCGGTGCGGTGGGATGTTTAGTCCCACCTCACTAGCCGAGAGGCTTCGACAGTGGTTTATAAGCGCGGCTGCGCTCACCACTTCGAGCTCCTCTCAAATGCAGGCTTACGGGCCTATTCTGTTACTATGAGCCTGTGGGCCTACTGGGCCTTCTGCGGGCCTGAATCCTGGCCGAATAATGGGTTTCTAGTCGTATTCAGGCCGTGGTGGCCCAGTAGGTGGCATATTTTTATTTTTTGCCTGTTTTTTGTTTTCATTTTTGCTTTATTTATTTTGTTTTGTTTCTACTTACAACAAAAAACTTATTTATTTTATTTTATTTTGTTTCTAATTACTTATTTATTTTACTTTATGATAATTATTTTTGCTATTAAAGTTTCTAATTACTTTTTTATTTATGTTATTAAAATCTTAAAAATATAATTATATATCAAAAAAATCAGAAAATAAAACTAATTCATTTTAAATTCTTGTTTTTCTTCTGTTTTTTTCTTCTATTTTTTTCTTCTGTTTGTTTCTTCCTTTTTCTTGTTTTTCTTCTTTTTTTCTTCCTTTCTTCCTTTTTCCTTTTTTCTTCTGTTTTTCTTCTGTTTGTTTTTTTCTTATGTTTTTCTTCTGTTTGTTTTTTCTTCTGTTTTTCCTTTTTTCTTCTGTTTGTTTTTTTCTTCTGTTTTTCCTTTTTTCTTCTGTTTTTTTCTTCTGTTTTTTTCCTTTTTCCTTCTTTCTTCTTCTTCCTTTTTCCTTTTAAAATCAGAAAAATAAAACTAATTCATTTTAAAATCTTAAAAATACAATTATATATCAAAAAAAATCAGAAAAATAAAACTAATCCCTTGAAGGTTTGACAAAAGGTTTGATACATCATTCAGTTCATCGACCAAATACAAAGTTTGGTACAATAAATTATTACACATCAATTCTTCCCTTGTGTCCCTGCTTGCTTACGATTGTGCCGTATCCATGGAGCATCCTCATCATTTAACTTAATGCTTGGGTCGGTGTTCACTTTGAAGGGCGGAATTTCAGCAAACATATTATAATCTTCTGACATGTCTGTCTTGTCCTCCACTCCCACGATGTTTCTTTTCCCTGAAAGAACAATGTGGCGCTTTGGATCATCGCATGATGTACTGATCGTTTTCTTATCTTTCCGTTTCCTCGGTTTGCTACTCATGTCCTTCACATAGAAAACCTGAGCGACATCTTTCGCTAGCACGAATGGTTCGTCAAGGTAACCAAGATTGTTGAAATCCACCATTGTCATTCCGTATTGCTGGTCCACCTTTACCCCACCTCCTGTTAGCTTGAACCATTTGCACCGGAACAAAGGGACCTTAAAGGAGGGTCCATAGTCAAGTTCCCATATCTCCTCTATGTAACCATAATATGTGACCTTTTGCCCATTCTCGGTTGCTGCATCAAAGCGGACACCACTGTTTTGGTTGGTGCTCTTTTTATCTTGGGCGATCGTGTAAAATGTATTCCCATTTATCTCGTACCCTTGGAAAGTCGTTATAGTCGAAGATGGTGTCTTGGCCAACATGTACAGCTGATCTACAACATCATTGTCATTCATTAAATGTTTTCTCAACCAACTGCCGAAAGTCTCCATGTGGGCCTTCCTAATCCAGGATTCAGGCTTCCCCGGGTTGTCCGAGCGTAAAATATTCTTGTGTTTCTCAAAGTTCGGAGCCACCAAGCTGGAATTGGTCAGTACAGTGTGGTGTGCTTCAGTCGGAGAATGGCCGTCCATACATATCGTTGATTTCATTCCGATCGTGCCTTTTCCACTTAGTCTCCCCTCGTGCCGCGATCGAGGAAGGCCAATCGGCTTAAGGTCAGGAACAAAGTCAACACAAAACTCAATTACCTCCTCATTTCCATAGCCCTTGGCGATGCTTCCTTCTGGCCTAGCACGGTTACGAACATATTTCTTTAATACTCCCATGAACCTCTCGAAGGGGAACATATTGTGTAGAAATACAGGACCGAGAATGAAAATCTCTTCGACTAGGTGAACCAGGAGGTGCGTCATAATATTGAAGAAGGATGGCGGGAACACCAACTCGAAACTGATAAGACATTGGATCACATCGTTCTGTAACCGTGGTAGAACTTCTGGATTGATTACCTTCTGAGAGATTGCATTGAGGAATGCACATAGCTTCACAATGGCTACTCGAACATTTTCTGGCAGGAGCCCCCTCAAAGCAATCGGAAGCAATTGCGTCATAATCACGTGCCAGTCGTGAGACTTCAGGTTTTGGAACTTTTTCTCCGCCATGTTTATTATTCCCTTTATATTGGACGAGAATCCAGATGGGACCTTCATACTGCTCAGGCATTCAAAAAAGATGACCTTCTCTTCTTTGGTCAGAGCGTAGCTGGCACGACCTTGAAACCATTCCGGATGCCGGTCATCAGGGTCTTTCAAACGTTGCTGGTCCTGCCGTGCTTCCTTTGTATCATTTGTCTTCCTATACATGCCCAAGAAGCTTAGGAGGTTCACGCAAATATTCCTCGTAACGTGCATCACGTCGATTGCAGAGCGGACTTCTAGGACTTTCCAATATTCTAGCTCCCAGAATATAGATTTCTTCTTCCACATGGCTGCGTGCCCGTCAGCTCCCTTCGGAACTGATTGTCCGCCAGGACCCTTTCCAAAGATGACTTTCAAATCCTTGACCATATCAAATACCTCAACACCAGTGCGTTCTGCAGGCTTCGGCCGGTGATCTGCCTTGCCGTTGTAATGCTTGCCTTTCTTTCTTACTGGATGAATTTTCGGAAGAAATCGACGATGCCCAAGGTACACGTTCTTCTTACAATTTGGCAAATGTACACTTTCAGTCTCATGTAAGCAGTGCGTGCATGCATTGTATCCTTTATTTGACAGTCCCGAAAGGTTACTAAGAGCAGGCCAATCGTTGATGGTTACGAAAAGCAACGCTCGTAGGTCAAATTCCTCTTCTTTGTGCTCATCCCACACACGGACACCAGGTCTGCCCCACAGCTGTAAAAGTTCATCAACTAATGGCCTTAGGTACACATCGATGTCGTTGCCGGGTTGCTTCGGACCTTGGATGAGCACTGGCATCATAATGAACTTCCGCTTCATGCACAACCAAGGAGGAAGGTTGTAGATGCATAGAGTCACGGGCCAGGTGCTATGGCTGGAGCTCTGCTCGCCAAAAGGATTCATGCCATCTGTACTTAGACCAAATCTTATGTTCCTTGCGTCAGCTGCAAAATCTTTGAACTCTCTGTCGATCTTTCTCCATTGCGTTCCATCTGCGGTGTGTCTCAACTCCCCGTCCGACTTACGGTCCTCTTTGTGCCATCGCAACAACTTGGCATGCTCTTTGTTCCTGAACAGACGTTTCAACCGTGGTATTATAGGAGCATACCACATCACCTTGGCGGGAACCCTCTTCCTGGGTTTCTCGCCCTCAACATCGTCACCAGGGTCATCGCCTCTGATCTTATAACGCAATGCAGTGCATACCGGGCATTCATTCAAATTCTCGTATTCACCGCGGTAGAGGATGCAGTCGTTGATGCATGCATGTATCTTCAGAACCTCTAAACCTAGAGGGCAGACAACCTTCTTTGCTTCGTACGTACTGGCGGGCAACTCGTTATTCTTTGGAAACATATTCTTCAACATTTTCAGCAAGTTTTCAAATGCCGAGTCAGCTACACCTGCCTGTGCCTTCCATTTCAGCAAATCCAGTGTGCAGCCCAGCTTTTTCAGACCATCATCGCATCCGGGGTACAACGACTTTCTGTGATCCTCTAACATGCGATCCAAATTCTCCCTCTCCTTTTCAGTTTCGCAGCGTCTCCGTGCATCAGCAATGGTCCGACCAAGATCATCAACGGTCTCATCACGTGCCTCTTCTTCACCTTCACCTTCCCCTTCACCTTCCCCTTCACCTTCAGCATCCTCCATGAAAGTATCACCGAAATCAGCAAGATAGCTTTCATCGATGAAATCATACCCTTCTTCATCTTCTTCCATTATAACCCCTCTTTCTCCATGCTTGGTCCAACAATTATAGCTTGGCATGAAACCGTGCCGAAGCAGGTGCAGGTGAACTTCTCTTGAGGAAGAGTAACCCTTCTGATTCTTACAGTCAACACATGGACAGATAACAAAACCCTTCTGCTTGTTCGCATTAGCCACTACGAGGAAATCTTTCAAACCCGTAGTGAACTCGCGGGAGAGTCGGTTACCATACATCCATTGCCGATTCATCTGCATTATTATAATATAAAATATATAATTAACCATCATGCATTTGTTAAACTAACTAGCTATAAACAATAGAAATTAAACAATGAACAACACACATGCATATTTTATCAATGACACACATGCATGAAAGGTTCAAGTTGCTAACCGCGATCGAGGAGCAAAAAAATAAATGAGGAACCTCAAGTGTGGCTCCAACACTTCATATCATGTTTGTTTCACGCTCTTGGGGCATTTCATCAAACACCTTGTGTGCATAAGAGGAACCAAAAGCAAACCTACACCCCCTTGTGAAGCTTGTGAAGAGAAGTGGCACCAAATGGCTAAGTTAGTGTGCTGAACTGGTATATATAGGGGAGGAGCTTTAGTCGCGGTTGGCCTGGCCAACCGCGACTAAAGGCCTTTGGGCACCTTTAGTCGCGGTTGGCCTGGCCAACCGCGACTAAAGCCCCTCACGTGCACCAGCTGGCCACCGAGCGCCCTGGGCCCAGGCCTTTGGTCGCGGTTCGTCTGCCGAACCGCGACTAAAGACTTCATTAGTCGCGGTTCCTACAGTTCCGCGACTAATGGGGCTGGACGGAAGCCTCTTTTTCTACCAGTGTATATAAACGTTTGTGTCTAAACTGTGTTCCAAAAATAAACTTTTTTTCTTTTTCGGGAAATTTCTGATCTATTCATCTTCAATCATGACAGTACAATGAATACTAGAAATAATAAGAATTACATCTAGGTCCATAGACCACCGAGCGACGACTACAAGCACCGAAGCAAGCCGAAGGCGCACCGCCGTCGTCACCCCTCCATCGCCGGAGTCAGACACAACTTGCTATAGTAGAAAGTTGGAAAGTCATCTTGCTAAGGCCCAATAGGGCTAGCGCACCGGAACATCAATTGCCATCCATCAAGCATAATTGTGTTCCAAAAACAAACTTGAAGACCCAGTAGACCATTCTGTCCTCGAAAAGGATGTGCAGCTACTGCTATGAATTGATTTTCATGTGACTTTCCGTTGCATCGGTTGGCTGCTTGCTCGAGCACTGCCTTTGGTCGAAAATCGCACCGACGGGGCAAAATTGAAAGCGAGTCAGTGCTGAATGATACAACATAGATGGGCCAGAGTAGAAGGCTCGTCAGTGATATCAAGCCGACAATGATGCATGTCATCACTCACCGGCCATATATACGGGCGGTCAGTGATGCCTTTGTCCTCTCAAATTGGACTATGATCTTGTATAGTTATAACCTACCGATAGTATATATGGTCAATCAGTGATGACTTGTTTTTTGACCTGGAATAGACATCACTAACCAGTGGCCACAAACCAGGCAATAATAAAATGGATTCTAATAGTGTCCTCACAATCTCCTACTCAGTCCAAGATCCCCCCTTGATTGCCAGTCAAACCAAATCCAACCATATGCTTCATTATTAAGTTAGCATTGAGTTGATCGCTCATACCATTCACGAATACCAAACAACCCACTCCAAAATAATTTTTGCTTATGATAAAGTAAAAAAATCTTTTGGTAATTCCCTACATATTTACTTTAAATAGTCAACAAATGCATGCTGCTCTCGGTGAATTTCTACATTGCAAAGAAATATATAGATGAAGAAAATATTATCAATTGTGCATCTTGCCTTGGTGGTTGTTGTGGCAATCAAACTCCTGAAAGTAATTTTCTTTGCACTCCAGACAATCTAAAGTAAAAATAAATAAATAAAAATACGCAGCAAGCTCCAAAAAAGTGCAATAGAAGTATCGAAAGAGAACAAAATAGTGAAATCCAAAAGAACAACACACACAAAATATTACCCTCTACATATTGTTTTTTTGTGTGAAAACTTCCAATCTATTCATCTTCAATCATGGCAGTACAAAGAACAACATATGTAATAAAAATTACAACCATGTCCGTGGACCACCTAGCAACGACTACAAGCATTGGAGCGAGTCGAAGGCGCGCCGCCGTCATCGCCCCTCCCTCACCGGAGCCGGGCAAACCTTGTTATAGTAGACAGTCGGGAAGTCATCGTGCTAAGGTCCCATAGGACCAGCGCACCAGAGTAGCAACCATCGCCATTGAAGAAATTCGTTTATCAGAAGTAACAAACCTGTAAACACCTAAACAAAGACGAACAAAGACCAGATACAAATAGATCCACCGAAGACTAGCACCGACCGAATCTCGCAAGATCCAACGGAGATAAATCTCCACAGGCCCTCCGACGATGCTAGATGCACCACCAAGATGGAGATAGAACGTGGGAGACATTATTCTTACTAAGAGACATCGCCGCCACACGTCCCGAACCAAGGCACTGAATCTAACAAGAACGAGAGCGGGATCCCTCCCACTGGCGGGGGGGGGGGGGGGGATGTGACGGACCGGCAACGGTGCCGACGGTAGGATAAGAGCTTTTCTTGTGGAGGAGGAAAGAAATCTGATGGACAATATAATTGTTGTGCGCTCTCTTAAATCAATTCCTCCTCTACGGATAGTTTTTAATGTGATTTAGTTTTTTTTATATCAGGTTTTAACTCAAAAATAATAAGTGCTTTTGGAATTCTAGCCAAATAGGCCCAAATTAAATAATGAACTTTGAATAGTGATTAAAAACCTAGAAACTTTGGATCGAAATTGTTTTTCTTTCCGGTTTCACCTTAGATTGAATATGCAAAAGGAACCATTCAAAAATGTTGTATTGAATTAATTAAAGTTGAATAAATTATGTATATTAGGTAATATTGGAATTCAGTTTAAGCTGACTTGACAAAACACCTTGGTTTGAGGTGAAAGGGTGCTTCAGGAAGCTTAGTATACAAGAACAGTCATCTCGAAAGGTGCTATAGAATTTAAGTTATAGCCAAATTTAGGTTTCAATTCAAATTTGAGAAAGAAATTAATGATTTCTCTGGCTAGAAAATTCAAATAATGAATATGCAAAAACATCATTAAATTTTGATTTATAGATTGAAGGTTATAAGATTTTAATGTTTTATGGGCTTTTCAGCAAAAGTTACAGGATTTGGCGCGAGAGGGAGATATGACATGGCCAGGGCGCATTACTATTTTTTAGCATGGTACAATCATATATATTCATATACACGCACATACACTCACTCCTATGAATGCACTCACGCACACCATATCTCTATGAGCACTAGTGACATTCTGAAGCCTGTACAACATCTTCAGATTGACAAAATCACGTCAGGGTGCATTTCTAGTGTTTAAATGCAAGCCGTCCAACGCCGTTATGCTTTGATGCAACAATCTTTACTTAAGTGGTCGGCCACTTTCTCCCAATTCTGAAACAGCTTTGGATGTATGTTTAGCGAGCCATCTCTTTTCTTTCCAGTAGAAAGAAAAACTTGGACAGGAAAGATATGCAACTTTCTTGGAGCAATAAACGCCACTGTTGTCCTACTAGTACCACAGCATTAATCATGCTAGTTTTGGTACGAGAAGTAGTACGAATTAATATCCTCTTTTATTCCACCGTACTTGGATAAGGAATGGATATGTAATAATAGTACTCCAATGCAGGCCTAACAAACTTGAGGACCCAGCATAAGTTCCCGTCCTTGAAAAGGATGTGGGCAGCTACTGTTCTGCATTGATTCTTGTGTGACTTTGCGTTGCGTCGGTGTGCTGCTCGCTCGAGCAATGCCTTTTGTGCAGCGTACCACCATATATCCACGGGCGGAGCCAGGATTTGTACATGAGGGCGGCGAGCGAAATAATTCTCGTTCTAGAGACACCAATACAAAATACAAGTCTTCAAACACTACCATGATCCCTCTTATATTTTGTGCTTCCAATTCTAGTTTGTCCTGAAATTTTTGCAGATCATCTGTTTGGCGTCGCAATTGGATTGGGGTTAGTAATATATGAGCCACTTGAAGAAATGAATCTATTTTTTTTATTCTTCCTCCTCATCCGTCAATTATTGAAACATTAAACAATGAGTGAAATTAGATATCTAAATCACAATATTACTGCATCTAATAAGTAAACTAAGCATTGGTTCAAACGAAGAGTACTAATTCATAAAGATTTAAGAGTGGTGTACCATAATTCCTTGAAGTTAACTTGTTGATGTATGATGCCGGTGAAGCGGGTAAGCAGCTATTGTGGGTTTAATTACCGCTGGAGTGGAGTACTGGAGTGCTCTGTGTGGCTCATCCCCACGACGGCGGTAGCAGCAAGAGACGACGGGCGACGGCGCAGGACGTTCAGAGCCAACAGACCTAGAAGCCACGGACGTAATTACGGGAAGGGTAGGAAATTTTCCTACTTACACTTATGTAATGGCTGTACATAATCCTTTTTTCTCTGATGCGTACACAACTAGCAGGTTAAGCTATGCTTTCTCTAATTTGGGTCTTTGGGCTGGAAAGTCATGATGTCAATAGCATGATTATGCGTAAGCCTACTACTTCCCCTTTGGGGTAGAGTAATGCTGCTACAGTGATAGACACCATGTAGTTCTTTTCTTCAACACGGGCGTCAACAATGATATGTTTCTTTGAGGTTATTTCACAAATACCCATTTTATTTTATTTGCATATATGCATGTCACTCTGGCTTCTAGATGTGTATATGCATTTATGAGTATATTTTCGTCTAAATTGGAAGAACTAATTAAATTTGACATTATGTATTATTAGGTATACTATGTGTGGCAAATAATCATTTGATCTGTTATTCTACGTTTTTACAAATATTCCTTGCAAGGAATGTTATAAAGCTTTTTAATAAATAGAACATCCTAAAAAATCAGAGAACCGAAGACATAGATAAATCTTACAAAAAATATTCCTTACAATGAATAAATGTTGTTACTCTTTAGATTTTGGAGTGGGCTGAGTTTTGCATGACTACCTTCTGTAGTGTAAGTGAGTTGGATACTGTCACAATGGTACTTGAGTTGGCCACTGGTACACTATTGCATGAGTTGGACACTCGTACAATGGTACTTGAGTTGGACACTGGTATACTGTTGCGTGAGTTGGACACTGTTGCGTGAGTTAGACACTGGTACACTGTTGCATGAGTTGGAAAATGGTACACTGGTAAGTCAGTCGGACACTGATACCTAACTAGGTGTTATCTTCTGTGTGAGATGATGAAGAAGAGAGCCATGAGCAAAGCTAATCATGTTTTGATTGAAACGTCAAAACATACCTATCACAAGCCTGTTACGTCTTCATTTCCGGTAGACGAACTTTTCCAATTGGACACAAATCAAGTTCGTTGGTACCCGTCTACCTCGCTGTGTCTTCTTCTTTGGTTCGATACCGAATCAAGCAAATTAAGCTCCGTGAATTTTAAAATCGCAAGAATAGAAAAAACATAGAATTGAAATGTCATGCTCATCTCAATCCTCCAAAATTTTGGGTTTGTTGATTACATAATAGGAAAACCAAAGGATTCTTCCAAAAAAGTTTGAGTGGATACTAGAACAACTAACATGACAAATTCTAAGAATTATAATCCTCCAAAATTCCTAAAATCCTTTGGATCAAAGGAGCTCTTCAGCCGTGGAAGCGATGGATGCTTTAATTCCTATGGACGTGGACTACAGTATTCTCGTGAACAGTACTATAGTGCATGTCACGTACACAGTATTTATTACCTTAGCCTAGCACTACTGTTTCAATCTTCTATCCACTATCCGTCCATGTACCATATGCTTGCCATGGGCTGTAGCCTAGCATCCCCCCTTTATGATCTAAGGATGCTAGATGGGGTGATTTTGCTGCACACGGTAACCACGAATTACCAGTGATGAACACATTGCTCGCCAGCAAAGTGCAAAATACGCACCTCACATGTAAGCTTGCTGCGGTAGTGTGGTTCAGGCGTTTGCAGGCCCAACACGTGACGCCAGAAGGAGCTCACTATGTGTATTTTAGAACGGAATCGAAAAACCATACCTAGAATAAACCGAACTAAACCAATTTTATGGTTTTTATGATTTCTTGTTTCAGTATGGTATGAACATACTCCCTCCGGTCCTTTTTACTCTGCATATAAGAATTGTCTGAAGTCAAACTTCATAAAGTTTGAAAATAATTATATGAAAAAATATCAACATATACCATGCTAAAGGTATACAATATGAAAATGTAAGTCATGACACATCTATTGATATTGATTTCATATTGTGAATGTTGGTATTTTTTCGATAAAGTTAGTAAACTTTACGACGCTTAACATTAGACAAATCTTATATGCGAACTAAAAAGGACCGGAGGGAGTACCATACCGTCTGGAATTTCAGTTTTATGGTATATACCAAAAAGGCGAACGGTTAACAGAGCAAGCAAAATTAAAAAAATATTTATATTTCTTGAACCAAACAACCATACAAGTTGTCATTTTCTTATATAGTAGCCAAATTCCCTGCTATATATTTTTCTTGTAGCTAGCATAGTCATTTTTTTCTTAAAAAATGCTAAGCATGCCCATACCATCAAGGTATGAATCCATGCATTCATATATACTTATATATAGTTACATACCGTTTTGTGGGGAAAAAAAGTATGTGTTTTGAGTCATACGTTTGCAAATTATTATTATTTCATTTTCAATTTTGCCTCAACTTTGGCTATTATGGTATATACCGAAACAATGCCAAAATAATTTGGTGTATCTCAAAACCGTACCGTATTTTAATTTCAAACTGTATTTAGCAAAGTATACATACTGTACAATCCGAAAACCCGTATTAACCGACCCATGTAAACTGAATGCACAGAGTGAGATGGAGCCTTCTTGCCTTTGTTGTATATGTCTTTCATCAATATTTGTTTGTAAGATTCGGCACCAATAACCCGATCTAAACATTGACACCTTGTATTTTTTTCGTACACCTGCCTTATAATTGCAATCTTAAACTCCGTGCTCTTATTCCACATATACCCATCTTATTCAAATCACATATATGCATGTCACGGTTGCCTTACAGACATACATGTTTATCAGTATACATTCATCTAAAATTAATGAACTTAATAAATTTGACAAGATTTACTGCAAGGTACCTTGTCGGGCAAGCGTATATTCATCGTTTTATTTTCCGTCATCATAATTTCTACATATATTCCTTGCAATGAGTTAATGATATGATTTTCTAATAACTACAATATAGAAGATGACAACGATAAGCAAATGGGACAAGCTTTAGGAGCGGTGGCAGATTCTTTAGACTTGCGATGCTGCCCGTAGCGTACATGAGTTGGTTAGGCATCAAGGCTTCGTGTTGTCATTTACCAAGGTTGTTATTTTCTTCTCTCGTTTTTGACTTTTTAGCGAATGGAGTGTTATCTCTTATCTGATGATGACGCGGAGCAGAGCTGTGAGCAAATGTAATCTCGTTAATTTGATGTGTGACAACATACATGTCATGTTTTCTATTCGGAGAGACAAACCTTTTCTGTTGGAAAGCAATTTTGGCGTAAATCTAGTTCGCCGGTAGCCATCTACCTTGCTGCGTCGTTTTCTTTGGTTAGAAACAAAATAAAGCAACCATGAAAAGTACTAGTCAGGAAATTAAACTCGGTGGAGTTGGCCAAGCCATATACGACACCTCTAAGTTGTGGAAGCGATTAGGAGTTTTAATTCTTGTGAACTACCGGTGGAACGTCAAACCATCAACAAACCTTTGATAATTGTTGTGCCTTGATAATGAGATAAGTTGTCCTGTAAATCTGACAATGACAATGCATGCATGTAATCTTTCTGAAGGCGATGTCTTGGAGGCATGATAAACTCCACGATGAAAATACGTGTTGTCAACTTCATTCGACACTGAGTATTCCATCGTTCTTGAAAGTATTGATGTTCTTAAAAAGATGTGGAAGCGACACACGCATTAATTCTTGTAGGCTACTGGTGGCTCGTCGAACCATCAACTAACCAATGAATAGAGGCGTGACTTGATAATGAGATGACGCGCGCTGTAGATCCAACAACAACAGTGCATGCATGACCTCTATGATGAAATCACGTCCTGGAGACTCCAATTTCACAATGAATGTTGTATCTGTTAGCACAAGGATAAAAAAGATAAACATAAGTTTGTTCTGTCTTGACACACAACTTTTCTGGCCTTTTTTTTATTTCACTTGTATAGGTATCAAAGAGCCGATGTCGTGTCCAGCACATCGTATGATACTTGCCCAACATGACACAACCCTGATCACAAATCATTCAGGTTTAAACTTGCATTCTATAACTAAGAGATTGATGCTACACCGACTCAGAATGAAGCCTAAACTTATTCTACATTTTATACAGTTGGAACATAAATTTACGTTCTCTTTACATGGAACATAAACTGAAAATCTCTTTACAGAATGGGACATGAAACATAACCTTACATTGTTGCTATTTTTATGATTATATAAAGGCTCACATTCACCCCCTAATCACATTACCATAGATACTTAACTAGCTTTGCTCCAATCTTCTTGTGCATCTCTTGGAACTTCACCCTCCCAAGTGACTTCAGAAAAATATTTGCTAGTTGATCGTTGGTGTTGGCATACTCAATATCCACATTAGCTTCTTCCACAGACCTTGGAATGCAATGGAACCTTGTATGTATGTGCTTGATGAACTGGATTCTTGCACAAAGGTATGGTGGATGTATTGTAAACCTTAAGCTTCACTTGCCTCGGTTGTTCACCCATCAAGTCTACATATAACCTTTCGAGCCAAACCCCTTCACATGTCGCCTAGCTGCTGCAATGTACTCAGGTTCACAAGCTGAAAAATGCAACTACCTTATGTTTATGCGTCAACCAGGAGATCTTTTTTTTCAAATGAAATATGCAAGGCCAGTAGTGCTCTTCCTACCGTCCAGATCTCCTACCATATCACTATCTATTGTTATGAATATGCGATTAATCATTATCTAGAGGCCAAAGTGAACATATATACAAGTACACGAGGAAGGCCAAAGGCCAAAATACAAAAGGCCGAATGGCAACATATATAATACAGAAAGCCAAAGGGCAACATATATAACTCTAACACCCCCCCCCCCCAAAAAAACTCATGGTGTATCCACAACACTGAGTTTGGAGAGGTAAAATCCATGTTGTGCTCTAGTCTGAGCCTTCGTAATAAAGTCCGCCAGCTGTAACTCGAAAGGCACATACTGAAGAGCAATAACATGGTCCTGGACACCAGCGTGCACAAAGAAAGCATCAACACCAATATGCTTGGTAAGCTCATGCTTCACGGAGTCTCGGCAATAGTGGTAGCATCTGTACTGTCTGACAAGAGTGTAGTAGGTGTAGTAACAGAAACACCAAAATCCTGGAGTAACCAGTGTAACCAAGTCACGTCTGATGTGAGAAGAGCCATAGCTCGTAACTCAGCCTCTGCACTCGAACGGGAAACTGTAGTTTGTTTCTTCGTCTTCCAGGCAATAAGAGAACCACCAAGAAAGACATAGTAAGAAGAAAGTGAACAGCGATCTGAAGGATCACTAGCCTAGGTAGCATCCGAATAGGCCTGGAGTTGTAATGAGCTGGAACAAGGAAAAAAGATATGGGGTGAGATTGTGCCATGAAGATATTGTAGAACACAAAGAAGGTGACAATAGTGAACCGAACTAGGAGAAGAAACAAATTGACTCAGGATATAGATAGGATAGGAGATATCCAGATGAGTGACAGCGAGATAGACAAGACTACTAACAAGATGGCAATAACGAGTCGGGCCAGACAACGGCTCACCATTAGAAGCACGGAGGTGAACATTACGCTCCATAGGAGTCTCAACCGTGCGCTCATCACTAAGAGTCGCATGAGAAAGAAGATCTTGGATATACTTTTCTTGGGAAAAGAAAAAGCCATCAGAGATGGAGGAAACCTCAATCCCATGAAAGTAATGAAGAGGACCAAGATCAGACATAAGAAACTACTTAGTAAGACGGGCCTTGACAAAGGCAATATACTCAAGATCATCGCCAGTGATGATCACGTCATCAACATATAGAAGAAGAATCGTGCGACCACGAGAAGAGAGGTTGGCAAACAGCGCTAGATCATGAGCACTGGGAGAAAAACCATCAGCTATCACCACAGAGGCAAAATACTCAAACCAAGCGTGAGGGGCATGCTTAAAACCATAGAGAGAGCCACGAAGACGACAAACCATGCCATCGGGAATAGAATACCCAAGTGGTGGCTGCATATAAACCTCCTCATGCAACTCACCATTAAGAAGGTTACTCTTGACATCAAGCTGAGACACGAACGAGTGGCGAACAGAGGCCATGCCGAGAAATGTCCGGATAGTGGTCATATGGGTCACATGAGCAAAAGTCATATCGTAATCACGACCATGCTCCCGCTAAAAAGCCACAAGCCACAAGACTAGCTTTATAACGCTCAAGAGAACCATCAGAGCAAGTCTTAACCTTTTAGACCCACTTACAAGTGATGGGACCAACATGAGGAGGAACAGAAACAAGATCCCACATGCTAGTGCGCTCAAGTGCAGAAATCTCCTCTGCCATCACAAGCTGCCATTCAGGATGAACAACAGCATCACGATAAGAGGTAGGCTCAAGTACAGCCAAAAGACCGTATCAGGAAGGAGAATAGCGGTCGGGAGGAGGACAAGGTCAAGCCCGAAGACCATAAGTCGGCTGAGAAGAGGATGACAGCACACCAGAAGTAGATGGAGCATCAGTGAACCCATCCATAACATGTGGACGATGAGTGTAATGGAAGCGAAATGAGGGATGAGTAGGAATCACCAGAGATGGAGAAGGGGAAGACATCTGTGCTGACTGGAAGGCATCAATTATGAAGGTGGAGACGGGAAATATATCGGGGACGAAGGTGGAGACAGGGGAGATGGAGAGTCATGTGACAAGTGAGGAGAAGAAATTGTGGGAGATAACGGCACAATATCAGCATCAACGGAGGGAGAAGGGATAGGAATATGGGGTACGGAGGGAGATGTATCTGGAAATGTGAGAAAAAGAGATGTCCTCCACAAAAAGATCGAGGAGGATGGACGCGGGTAGAAAGGACGGTACTCATCAAAGGTCACATCCTGGGAAATACGCACCTATAACCCTTATGCTCATTGCTATATTCTCGAAAGACACACTCAACAGACTGAGCAGTCAGTTTGGTGTGTTCACGTGGAGGAAGAAGAACATAGCAAACACAACAAAACAAATGAAGGGCCGAATAATTAGGAGAACAGTTAGAAAGACACTCGAAAGGAATACCACTCTGCAGCAGCAGATGGTTGGATATTGATGAGATAGGTGGATGTGGATATATCCTCAGCCCAAAATTGAGGCAGAAGAGTGGCAGCAATCATCATTCCACGTGTCGTCTAGAAAAGGTGACGGTCATTGCGTTCAGCCACACCATTTTGAGCATGAGCACCAGGACAATAGAACCGGGGAAGAGTACCCTGTTCAGCAAGAAATCCTCGTAATGCATGAGAGATATACTCACCAACAGAATCAGCGCGAAAAATACGAATAGGAGTGAAGAACTGGGTATGTACCATGGCAGCAAATTTTTTGTATATATATAATACCTCACTACGAGAGGACATGAAATAGATTCAAGTATAGCGAGTAAAATCGTCTATAAAGATAATATAGTAGCGATGACACCCTTTCGAAGCGAAGGCAGCCGGACCCCAAACATCTGAGTGAACGAGGTCAAAAGGATGCTTGGACACTGACTCACTATGAGGATAGAGTAGCTGAGTCTGCTTACCAAGCCTACAACCCAGACAATCCAACGAAGCATTACCGGAGACATGCCCTAGAACACCACCATGAACTAAAGACGAGAGATGAGAATCACAAAATGGCCAAGACGATGATTCCATTGCTGAAAGGAGCTAGCAGATGCAACAATAGAGACCGCGAGATTGGCCGCGGTGGCATCAGAGGGAAGACGAAGCCAGTCAAGCTCCCAAAGACAACCATGACATCACGGGCCAGCACCAAGAAAGGCGCTAGTTCGTTGATCTTGAATAGAACATGAATCAAAGTCGAGGTTGATCCTACACCTGGAATCAACAGTCGGACTACCTGAAAAGAGTTGTATGATAAGTGGAGGTACATGAGCAACAGAGGGAACATGAAAGGACAATGTGCTAAGAGTGCCTCGCCTAGCGACAGGGAGAGGAGTACCATCGGCAGTAAAAACACAAACATGAGACTTAACAGGTCGAATGGAGGTCAAAGAGGAAGAATTATAAGTCATATGAAAAGGTGTTCCCGTATCAAGAATCCATGAGGATGTACCTGAATGAGTAAATGGTGGTCTCTCAGTGCAAGAAAACTCAGGCGCAGAACCGGCAGAACCTGTGGGTGAAGAATCCCAAGTATCAAGAAGGCATCGGAGTTGCGTAATCTCATGCGCAGACAGAGACACAATGGTAGAGGTCGAGATAGAACCATCTGCCGACAAGGAGTGGTTGCCATCACTTGTGGAGGCCTCGAGTCGACGTCGAGCGGCTACAACCATGGGTAGAAGCCACGGCACAATTCCTCATGGATTGGTCACGAGTGCATGCAGAACACATAAAGGGAGCCGATGTAGGATGACAATCACCATGTGCGGAAGTCGTGGGAAGAGTCGCTGAAGAACGACCAACATAGCCGACATAAGACGTCAAGAGAGTCGATGTAGAGCGACTAGGAGTACCAACGGAAGTCGCAAAATGAGTTGAAGTAGAGCGACAACCACCACCTTCAAACGAGCGAACACCAAGCACCGAGGAACGACACCTGTGCTAGATGGGATCCATGTACGTCTAAATGAACCCGTATCAGTTTCACACCACTCGCGCACAACCACACGAGCGCCCGCGGTAGCCGCGGAGGCCAGCAGCTGCGCGGAGTGGACGGGGCCGGACGGGAGACCAGCAACGAGAGGCGACCAGGGCTGTCTGTCGGCGACGGCCGGCGGAGAAGACAGAGCCCCTGGGGCCAACGGTTGCCAGGGCCGGCGGAGAGGTCGCAGGGCAGCAGCGGCCTGGCCCGAAGGAGGCGGGGCGGCGGCGGCAGCCCGGCCTGGAGGAGGCGGCGTGGCTGCGGCGGCTACAACGGTAGTGTTAATCGAGAGGATCAGATGGCGGCCAAATCAGGAGCACGTGCAGCAGCGGGGCATCCCGATCTAGGTTGCAGCGGCGGCGGGGAGCAACGCCAATCTAGCAGGCAACGATGGTCAGACGGACCAGACGGAGGCGGGTAGCAGTCGGCGCCTGATGTTGAGGGGACCCGCAGCAGACAGCCGGCAGCGAAGAGGACCTCGTGTGTGTCCAGCACGTCGAGGAGCAGAGGAGTAGCCAATCGTCCACGAGCACGGCTGCTCGATTGGGGGAGAGGAGGCTGACGATTGGAGGAGAGAAAAGAAAACCTTACAGCTCTAATACCATGTTATGAATATGTGACTTATCGTTATCTCGAGGCCAAAGCCAACATATATACTAGTACACGAGGAAGGCCAAAGGCCAAAATACAGAAAGCCAAAGGGCAACATATACTCCACCAATGATGATTTTTTTTTTGTGTGTTTGCAGCCATACTTTAGAGTACCCTTTACATACCTCAAAATTTGCTTCACAACAGCTAAATGTTCAGTAGTTGGATCATGCATGTATCTACTCCCAATCTCAACGGAAAAAGTAAAATCAGATCGTGTGTTCACCAAGTAATGCTTATATATTTTGTCGAGTCCATGGCTGATGCCTCACTTATTTTCCTCATCTGTGAAGGATTGCAATCATCCATGCCACAATTCACTAAGCTGCAGCAGTCAGCATGCTAATATAAAGACCATACATATGGTGCACTATACGTAGCTTCATACCACACATATACTCATCCACGACATGTCGAGCTCCCCCGGCTTCGTCGTCTTGCCCTTAGTGGCCGGGGCCTCTGCTTGCCTGCTTTCTATGCTCAAGTACACAGGCAGCGAGCACAGCCGGCTCCGCTTGTTGTGCAAAGCCACCAGCGATGACAAGGTGGTGCGCCTCGACCGCCGGGACGTAATCCTCGGGCTCACCGCAGTCGGTGCCGCCGTGACCACCAGCAACCTCGGCTTGGCAATGGCCGCGGACGCCGGCGGACAGTGCGCGGCCATGCCAATCAAGGCCGAGGTCCTGCGATGCGTCTCGGCCAACGGTTTCCAGCGCCCGGGCCTGAACAACCCTCAGGACATCGTCGACTTCAGCAGCCTGTCGCGGCCGAAAGGGCTGCCGCGCGTGCGCAAGGCGGCGCACCTCCTGGACGCCACCTACGTTGGCAAGTTCGAGCAGGCCGTCCGGAGGATGAAGGCGCTGGCCCACGACGACCCGCGCAGCTTCAAGCTGCAGGCGGACATCCACGAGGCCTACTGCGCCAGCCACTACAAGGTGGTACGAGCGGGCGGTGGCCCAGAGACCGTGTTGGACGTGCACCACTCCTCCATCTTCGCTCCATGGCACCGGATGTACCTCTATTTCTTCGAGGGTATCCTCGGCGACCTCATCGGGGACCCCACCTTCGGCCTGCCCTACTGGAACTGGGACACGCCGGAGGGGATGATGATGCCGTCCATATTCGCCAACGAGAGCTCGCCCCTGTACGATGCCAAGCGTAACCCCAAACGCGTCCGCGCCGTCATGGATCTCAACCTTTCACCAGGATCGAAAGATGGTCTTCCCACATGCAACGACGACCTTGCTCGCGTCATAGACAACAATCTCTACTCCCTATACCGTCAGGTAGTCATATATAGTTTACGGAAATATTAACGCCCACACGTGTGTGGGCTGAGACCACTTCGCCCGAACGCCCTCGCTGCCGTTAGATGCGTTGCATTAATCTTAAAGTAGGGCGCACAGACACGTCAGCAGTAGCGGCCGTGTGGGCTGTTTGGGTCCTCGCCCGAACGCTGTCCTCTCCTCGCTCGCTCACTCCCACGCTTCTCGTTGACCTCCCCCCTCCCCACACGGAGCAACTGAGCAGAGAGAGAGAGAGAGGATCCCGGCGATTCAGAGAGGATTCCGGACCCGTCAGGTGGCCGGCGTCCTCGCCGGCGACCGCGATGGCACAACTCCCCTTCACCCCACCCCAGCGGCCTCCTCCCCCAATACTCCTCACTGTTTCCCCCCCCCTTTTCTTCGCCGGATCTGAAGACGGGCTGCCGGCGTTGACCTGCCGTCGTCGCCGAGGTTGGCGGCTGAGGTCGGGTCTCGTTGTCTCCGCATCGAGCGCGCGTAGCTCCACCTCAATTTGGCACCACGTCGCGGACAAGGAGCCGACGGAGCAGCGGATGCTTCTGGCAGAGCAAGCCACGGGCGCCGTCGGCGCCAACCCAGGCAACGGCGAGGGCGCCAATCCCCTCCAACCAGCCCCCGCATCCAGCACCGGGTCGGCGGCAGCGGGGGTGGCGCAGCGCGCATCGAGGCTGTGGAAGCGCATGGCGTGCCTGACATCTTAACCTCCCCCGCGCAGCCATTCCCATGGCTGGTGGCAGCAGAGCCGAGGCGGGTCACTACAGAGAGGAGTTTCGCCGACGGAAGGACGGCGTCGTGCGTGTGAGGCGGGCCGGAGCAGTGGAGGCGGGCTCGCCGCCGATGCTCACGTCTAGTTCTTGCCGTCGTCCTGCTTCCCTGGACTCCGCTATAACGCGCTATTTAAAATGTTTGTTTATCTGTTTGGACCAAAGTGTCTTAGCGCAAGACCTTTTGTAAATGCTATAGTGTGCTATAGCGGAGCTATAGCGAGCTATTTAAAACAGTGGTCTTACCCCTGCTTCCTTCCCTCAATATCGATATACCGAGGCGTTGTGCCCTTTGAATTCATGGCTGGCGACCGTGGCCGGAGTTGCCCGATTTCGACTGTTAGAGTACTTGTGCTGTTTTTCAGCATCATGCAGTTTGTGTTGTGAGCCACATCGTAATTCACTTAGCTAAAGCTTCATTATACCTTACCCTGTTTTAGCACTTCAGAAGATTTGTTTGTTTCATAAATGAACAACCTGTGCCAAGGTGCCCAATATTTTAGTGCGATGATTATTGTCAATT
The DNA here is from genome assembly GCA_032464435.1 of Aegilops umbellulata. Taxonomy (NCBI): domain Eukaryota; kingdom Viridiplantae; phylum Streptophyta; class Magnoliopsida; order Poales; family Poaceae; genus Aegilops; species Aegilops umbellulata. The sequence continues at coordinate 616,960,369 of CP136058.1, read as the reverse complement.
GATGATTAATTTTTTGATTTCATTTTTCAATATAATGTTTTGTGATAGTTTTTCATATTAATCCTCCCATGTTCAATCCATAGTTGCCATGGTAATTTTCAATCCATATTTTTCATGTTTTTAGTATTGGATGGGACATAGTAGTTGCCATGGCAATTCAAATCTTCATGGAGAGGATCATACAGGCGTCTGTGCCATTTGTCATATAAGTGTTGTTTTGTTGCCATGTGTTTATGTGTTTTTCTTGTGCATTGTGATCTCATGAAGTCCATCACATTCATGTTTTCCGAACATGGCAAATTTCAGCTTTCCTTTGTAATGCTCTCATGGCAGGTTCTTCAAATTTTGCTTTTTTATATTTGTAATGGCAATTCTATCTTTGTTGACATGGCAAATATAACTACACATCCATGACAGATTCTACACTTTTCATTGCCATGGCAACGTATAGTTTTCACTTGCCATGGAAAATTGCATACCTACATTGCCATGTCAAATTTACTTGTTAAATTCTGGAAAATTCTAAAGCACGACAAACTTCTCCAGATCTCGCGCGAGAAGGGGGCTGCGGCAGCTTGGTCATGGAGGCACCGATGCAAGGGGATCGGAGGCGATAGCCACGGCGCGGGCGGCAGAGCAGGCGACGGCGTATCCATCGTGGGGGTGGGCTAGCGGGCGGAGGTCACCCCCTCTATCTCCGGGCTGGCTCTCTCCGGGCGGACAGGGCGCTTTCAGATGCGGCGGGTGCTAATGGGCCCAGCCATGGGCGCGCTGGTGTCCGCCGTGAGTGTTCTACGGCGAGCTCCACCATTGCATGTATGGGCCAGCACACTGTCCTATGGCTTTTCTAGTATGCCTCTACCATTTTTGCCATCTTAATTTTTGAAGAGGCAAGTTAGTTCAGGTGGCACATTTACCATCATCCAGATGGTATAGTTGCCATGGCTAATTTACCTTTGATCTAACTAGATTGTTTGTCATATAAAAAAAAGTTACAGATTTGCCATGGCTAACTAGAGTGTTGGTCATGGAAAAAAATATAGATTTTGCCATGACATAAATTTAGAACAATTTGCCATGACATGAATTTACAACAATTTTCCAAGGAAAAATGTTTAACAAATTTCCCACGGGTAAAATAGCACAGAGAAATGATGGAAAATATTGCCATGGCAATACACATTCAAATTTGCCGTGTTATTTTTACCAAAATGTCAAGCTTTTTTGTTTTTAGTTGCCATGGCAACTCAACTTTTTAGATTTTCCATGATGTGTTGCCACAGAACTAACAAAAGGGTTGTGTTGCCATGTAAATATATGATGTGTTGCCATGTTTTTCTTTGCAACATGGCAATTTGAGTTCTATGAGAGCACGACAAATGCAGTTTAATATGTTGCCATGTTCATGGCGATTTTTTTGTGTTGTTTCACATACACGGGAACTTAGTACCAAAGAAGATGGCAGGTCTTGGTTAAACGCCATCGCAAGTTTGAACATGCTTTTCGCCATCACAATTTTTGTATAATTTCACATGCATGGCAACTGCTTACACATAAGCATGGCAAATTTGATAAAAAAAACCACAAAAAATTGAATATGCATTTGCCATGGCATTCAAATATACATTTTTTCCATGGCAAATTTGACAATTTTTTGTGTTATTTCCATTACATGGCAAATTAATGACACCAAATATGGCAAAATTTGGTAAAAGGCCATTGCAAATTTGAACATTCCCTTGCCATGGAAACTATTCATCATTTTTGTAATATTTCACAATATTGCAAAATTATTTATATTAGCATTCCAAGTTTGATAAAAAAATCCATGGCATATTAGAATATGCATTGCCATGGCAATTCTGATCTTCTTTTCGTGTTGTTTCACATAGATGGCAATTTAATTACAAAAAGATGGTAAGTCTTGATAAAATAACATAGTTAGTTTTGAACATGCTTTTGCCGTAGCAATTTTTGATTTTTTATTTATTTCACAATCATGGCAATTTTTAGCATGCTTTTGCCATGGCAACTATTGCTCATTTTTGTATTTTTTTTCACATTCATGGTAATTTTTTTATATTAGCATGGCAAATTTGATTAAATATTCCATGGAAAATTAGAATAGGCTTTTGCCATTGCAATTTTGATCTTTGTTTTCGTGTTGTTTTATATACACGGCAATTTAATTAAACAAAGATGGAAAGTTTTGATAAAATACCATGGAACATGTTTTTGCCATGGGAATTTTTGATATCTTTTTTTATTATTTCACAATAATGGCAAAGAAATCATATATAAGCATGGCAATTTTGACAAAAAGTCCCAAGGTAAATTTGTATATGCATTTGCCATGGCAATTTTAATCCTTTTTGTGTTGTTTGATTGGCACGGAAAAACATAAACAAATTTTTTAATGCATTTTTTTCTGCCCCCGTGATACAGATGCAAATTGCCATGAACTTTTCCTTTTTACTTAATATAAAATACATCTTTTTCTGACCATGGCAAATTTTGCTTGTTGGTACGACTGACATTTTTTTGGTTTGAACCATTGGGATTTTTAGTACTAGTTTATTTGTCACTCTTATGTATTATGGCTAATTCATCTTTCCGTTTTCATAGGATGGTAAATCTGGGCTTTATTATCACAACAAAACTGTGTCTTTATTTGTTTATCATGCCATGAAAGTCTATGCATTTTTTAGTCTATGTATCATGATATATAGAACATTTTTTCACAAAGTTGCCATGGCTCATGGCAAATATAGCCTATGCATCATGGAACTCATAGTGTATGGATGATGATCTACAGAACATCTTAGTTCATGTCATTTTCCGAAACATGCATCATGGAACTTATAGTGTATGGATGATGGTCTATAGAACATTTTAGTTCATGTCATTTTCCGAAACATATTATTTCTGCCATGACAATTTAATATGTTTTGGTAAGCCCTGCCATTTTTGTAAATAATAACATGATGGCAAGTCATAAATGTGGTGGCAACGTTTCTGGAAATTCACATAGTTTTTCCTACTTTTAAAGTTGTTGGATGGCATCGTAGGCTTTTTTTGTCACGGAAAAAAATCTGGGCTTTTTTCTTTACTAAGCTTGCAGGGCCCAATATAGAAAAGGCATGTAGGGCCGATAGGATGGACGTTCGGGTGGTGGCAGCGATGCTGGCGGGGAGAGCGATCGTCCCGAACGATTCGTTCGGTCCAGCTGCCTTCCTGCCACACGTGTGGGCAGTCCAATGTTTGCCCACACAACATCGTGTGGGCTGCCTACGGGTATGCCACACAGAGTCGTGTGGTCGGGTGGGCATTATGCCACACGTGTGGCAGTTATCGGCGTCCATAGTTTAACCATTTTTCTAACTCTCGGCTGCATTATTTTTTTCAAAACATCGATCTCATGATTTATAGTTTGTTAACTCTAAGAACAAACACAATTGGTTTTGTCTGTATCGGATGGGAAAATTATTATGTTATTGTACAAATATCGTATATTACATTCCAAATATATTAAAGTTCTAGGTTTATTCCAATTCTAACCTATTCAAGTTTGACCAAATTTATAGGAAAATATGGAAGCATCTACAAAATCAAATCTACATAGTAGTAAAAAACTACTTCCTCCGTCCCAAAATAAGTGACTCAACTTTGTTCTCTCCATCCCAAAATAAGTGACTCAACTTTGTACTAGGTTGAATCACTTATTTTGGGATGAGTGGAGTATAATTTACCAGCAATCTAATGAAACTAGTGTTCTACATGTTCATGTACTTATCAATAAACATGCCAAACTTAAAGAAAACCTTTATAAAAGGGTGTGGCTAGATCTCAGTAGACTAAGATTTAACCAAGTCTTAGTCAAGTGACAAAAAATATAAAAAAAAGAGGGAAAATTTTAAAAGAAATTTTTTGCATGCATCTTCATGTAAAATCTCACAAATATAGCATCAATAAGATTTGGTCGACTAAGATTTAGCAGTCCCGTATATTTAAAATCAATTCCATGTCCATGAGACAACAACTAGTACACTACTCTCCTTTTTGCACGAGACAACACGATATCATAGTACAATAAAGTTTTTCTGGGATATGAATGAACAAACCTATAACATTAGATCATAATTAACCCTTAATCGAGACTTAGCGAAACTCATGTGCCTCTTATCTTTCTCAGATGAACGTGGAGACGCCGCTGCAATTCTACGGCGGGAAGTTCTGCAGCGTCGAGCTAGACGATGAAGGCAAGCAAAATTACAAGGTCACGGGATCCCTTGAGAACGGGGCACACAACTCTAGGCACATCTGGCTAGGAGACCCGTGCCAGAAGAACCAAGATATGGGGGACCTCAGCACGGCAGCACGTGACCCTATATTCTTCTCCAACCACTCCAATGTGGACCGCATGTGGCACATCTATACCACCAAGCTCGCCGGCGCGCTCCTCCCCTACCAGGAGTGGCTCGACACAAACTTCATCTTCTATGATGCACAAAACGGCCAGTGCGCATCAAGGTTAGAGACGTTCTTGACGCTAGCAAGCTCGGGTACATGTTCGAGGAAAGCGGCAAGCTGCCATGGATGGGCAAGCGGCCCAAGCCGGCAGTCAATATCCATCGCCCTCCCCGCGTAAAGGGCACCCATGCCAACAACTCATACCCCATTACGCTGAAGAAAGGGGAATGTCAGTACCTGAAGTTGGAGAGGTCGGAGAAAGCCTGGGCCACTGGCAGCAGCAGCAAAAGGGAGCCGGTGGACATCACCATTGACCCCTGCGAGTACATCAAGTTCGATGTGCTGGTTAACGTGCCCAAGGGGCAGGAGAAACTGGTGGGGCTGCAGAATAGCGAGTTCATCGAAAGCTTCACGCAAGTGTCGCACGGCAGCGACACGGGGATGATGACCCAGATGGTGTCGTACCAGTTCACGCTGAGGGAGTTGTTGGAGGACCTAAAGTGCAGGAACGACAGCCACTTGGACATCACACTTGTCCTTGTCGAAGGCGACAATGTTGTCATCGATTCCGCCCGCATCGAGCTCCTATAGACCGACAATCTCAGCACAACTTTTAGGGCCCTAGAGAAAGGGTTTCCAGTGAGCAGCAAGTATTTCCCCAAGTGAGAACCAAGATTTATCAAACCAGCCGAAACATTTGTGGATAAACTAATGATGACCACTTGCAAACAATTTTACTTGGTCCGCATATTAGATAGTAAGACTATCGGTCTCGTACCCTTGCCAGTTACAACGATAAGTGTATCATAGAGTAGGAATTAATAATTGCAAGTAAATAAAAGGAACAGTTCAGATTGTAAGCCAAAATAGAAAGATTTTGATTGAGGTTGAAATAATAAGAGATGAATGGGCTATGATCCATAAATTCCCTAGTGGAATCTCTGCAAAAAAAAAAGCATATATGCGGTAAACAAATTGCAGTTGTGTATACATTGAATGACAGTTTTTATGATTATAATTATACATGTAATGATTGCATATAGGCATTACATCCTCGTATCTATAGACCATTATCCAACTGCATCTATGGCTAACACTCCTACCCAAGACCACTATCCAACATGCACCTCAAAGTATTAAGTAAACACAGTATCACATTAATCAAAGTGACATAATGTTGATAGTATACTACTTTTGCCTCCAACTCATCACCGAGGCAACAACACAACTATTTGTTTACCATTAGTGGAAAAAATACACTACACACAATTTTCTCTTCCTATCACTGAGATAGATTATTTGCAAGGTTAAACCAAACTAACATACACAACTCCCTCTTGGAGATCATTCATCAAAACATGACCGGTGTAAGATTAATGGATTGGAGAGCATATTTGTCATGCAGCAAATAAACAAAAAAAATCCATAAGAAATACATATAGGGCGCTCCAAGAATTACCTAGGACGGATCACAATCATTTTGGGTACACAGGTAAATTATTTGGCTCTGGTACATTGGTACGTGCCATTTTGCCAAACTATGTGTTGTCCCTTGTCTGGTGTGAAGAAGAGGGGAGCCATAAGCAAAGCTAATCTCGTTTTGATTGAAGCACCAAAACATACATGTCACAAGTCTATCATGTTTTCTTTTCAGGAAGACGAACTTTTGCAAATGAGAATAGCTCATATGGTAGCTAGTTTCCTTGTGTTGGAATTAGCCTACCAGGGTTCAAGTCTTAGACTACGCTGGTGCCTTTCCCAGATTTGTTTCATAATTTTTGGCGACGTTCGTTCAGTGGGAGGACACGTTCCCGTTGACTAACAAGACACATATGGTGATTTAGTGAACCTCAAGATGTTGTGTCGGCTCAGTATCTCAGAGGTGCTCATAGAGGTAGGGTGTGCATGTGTCCCTTCAAAGGGTGAGCATATGTCGGCATCTTCATTGAACTGTGTGACAAAAAAAGAACTTTTGGCATTGAAATGCGATTTTGACATAAATCCAGTTTGCTCATACCCATCTAGCTCTCTATGTCCTCTTCTTTGGTTAGAAACCAAATGACACAATCTTGAACCAGCACTAGTCAAGAAGTTAAACTCAATGGAGTCGGCCAAGCCATCTACATCACCTTTAAGCAGTTGAAGCGATTGGGTGATATAATTCTTGTTGCTCATCCAACCATTAACAAACATTCAACTATTTGTCTACCTTATTTAGGGGAACTATTATTGTACCTTGACAATGAGAGGAGGTGATGTGCGCTGTGGTTAGACATTGAAGTTATTACCGGGACTGGTTTAGCCTCTAGAGGTTGACCTCAATGATTGTGATTGTCCACCAATGCAAAAAGTATCGATGTCATGTTAATTGGCTTGATCCGACTACAGTGTGCATCATCTCATCTCACCCTCAGGGTGCAACAATAGTCAAAGGTTTGTTAATGATTCGACAAGCCACAGGAATTATATCACCCAATCGCTTCCAAAGGTTCAAAGTGTTGTGGATGCCTTTGCCAACTCCACCAAATTTAATTTACTGACTAGTACTGTTCAAGGTTGTGTAATTTGCTTTCTGACCAAAGAAGACGACACGGTGAGCTAGATGGGTACCAGCAAACTGGATTTACGTCAAAATCGCGTTCCAATGGAAAAAAGTTTGTCTTCCTGAGAAGAAACTCACCAGAATCTTTCTTGAGGTGTTGTCTTGGAGGCTCAATGAACTTCACGATATTTATAATATAATTAAAAAGGAGTACCTGTCTTTCATAAATATTTTTAATAATCTTACCAATATATTGGTCTGAACATTGACATCATGTAGTTTGTATTCCTACTGCCTCATAATTGCAATCTTAATTTTCTTGAGATTATTCCACACTTACCCATTTTATTTTAATCAGATATCTGCAGGTCACTGCCTTATATACATACTTATTTTCCAGTATATATTCACCTAAAATGAAACACCTTAACAAATTTGACACAATTTATTGTAAGGTGCTATGTGGGGCAAGCTTGTATAAAAAAAATTACGTCATTATGATTTCTACAAACATTCCTTGCAATTAGTTAATGTTATGACATTTCAATAACTACAAAACAGGAGATGAAAAAGATAAGCAAACGAGACAAGCTTTCGGAGCAGTGGCAAGCACTAGACTTTGTGGTGGAAACAGAAGATGACAAAGAGCCAAGGAAGCGTGCTATTTTTGCGTGGCCGCTTTCTGTACCTACCGTACGTGAGTTCGGCCCTGGTACACTGGTATATTAGTTGGACACTGGTACTCTGGTATGTGATTTGGACACTAGTACACTGGACTGTGAGGTTTTACCAAACTAAGTGTTGTGCCTTGTCTAGTGATGAAGAAGAGGAGAGCCGTGAGTAAAATAATCACATTTGATTGAAGCGTTACTACTTGTCATGAGTCTATCATGTTCTTTTATTCAAAAGATGAACTTTTCCCGTCTAAAGCGATTCTGACATAAATTCAGTTCGTTGGTAGCTAACTGCGTCTCTTTCTTTGACTCCTTCGTCCCATAATATAAAAATATTTTTGACATTCCAACAGAGAGAGTAGTAAATCATTTTATTTGGTTATTAAACTCGGTGGAGTTGGCCAAGCCATCTACACCTTTAAACCGTGGAAGCGATGGATGCTTACTGCGGACCACTCGTACTCTTGTGAAACAGTATTAGGATGCATGCCACGTACATACTCCCTCCGTTTCAAAATAGATGACCCAAGTTTGTACTGAAGTTAGTACAAAGTTGAGTCATCTATTTTGAAACGGAGGGAGTTTGTACTGAGTAATATTTATTGCCGCAGCCTAGCACTGTTGTTTCCATCACATATCCGTCATCCGTCCATGTAGTACCAAATAGTACATACTACTGTGGAAATCTTATGTACTACTACGTAGCAATAGTCCATGTACCTATCAGCTAGTAAATCGGGTACAGTCCCATATGCATTTGATGGCTACTAGCGCAGCATAGCATAGCATCTAATGAGCATTTAATGTAAATAGTCCATGTACCCATATTGGGAGTAATTTCAATAGTCACATAGAGTCCAACTCTATAAATTTGCTTATCTGGCAATTTCAATAGTCACATAGAGTCCAACTCTATAAATTTGCTTATCTGGCAATGATTTAATAAGGAGAGAGATGGTTTGAGTAACATAGCTAGTTACTCATACTATGGGTAACATCACACATACCAAAACAAGATGAGTTTACAACCAAATAAATAAAGTGTTGCATGACACCACACATATGTTACTCCTTACTATAGAGGTAGTAACATATGCATATTACTAATCTAAGTTACTTCCCACCGTGGATAATTATAGCATAGCGTAGCATAGCATGTGATGGGCTAGTTGGGTTAATTCTGTTGTAGTCGGTAATTAGCAGGATAGGGTACACAGCTGAATGACCATTTAATGGCTAGCCCTTAGGCTAGTCATAGTGGGAAGTAACTTAGACTAGTAACATGTGCTTATTTTACTAGTCTATGCCCTAACATATGTGTAGTATCATGCAAGCCATCATTTATTAAGATGTATACTCATTTTGTCTTGGGATACGTTATCTTACGGTAACATATTAATATTTTGTCTTGGGATACTCATTGAGTACTCCCTCCGTCCGGAAATACTTGTCATCAAAATGGATGCAAACCATCATTTATCAAAATGTATACTATTTTGTTTTGGGATACTCATTTATATTTTGTTAGTTGAATTCATGTCAAACTTTGGCTCAAAATAAAAGGATCCTAATAAACCTGGACAGAGGGAGTACCATTACATGATCGAGTAGATAGCATGGAAGATAGTACAGTTTGTATTCCGTGACAAACCCCATGCATGGACTCTCATCCGTCTTGGCTATATGCCCAAAACAATATAGGCAAAGATATTCTAGAGAATATGAAAAGTATTCAATATTGAGATACATATTTGGATTCATATCCTAAACTAACACACACACATTTGTGGCTTCCTATCGGTGGTGGTCTACCAACTTATTCATAACAAAACCTAGTGTTCTCTACGTCTGCATCCTGGGTCGCCCGCAAGCGACTCTGAAGGTGCCACCGCCACCGACTAAAAACCTAGCCACTGGGGGTCCATCCCCTCGCCGCTGCCGAAGGAGGCCATCCGGCGGCAGAAAGCAGGGGCGGGATGTCCATTTCCTCTTCCCATGCATCTCCTTCCCGACCTCCAGCTCAAACCCCAAATCGCCCCCTGCTATGCATGTTTCAACGACGCACGGTTGTGCTCCAGCATGTGCGGTTTGGCAACTTCTCCTAGATTGACGTGATGCTAAATATGTGGACGTCCCTAGCGAGAGCCGATTGGATCGCAACAGAGTTGTACGTCACACATTGCCCGTGCCTTGAAGAATCTGGCTCCTTACCGATGGGATGAAGGCGGTGTAGCCTCTGGAATGCCACACATGGTTGTCGTCATGGACGCCACCTCACCCTCGCTTTCCGATCCACACGTTGTCAAGGCCTCAATGTGGCCTTGGTGTGGTGCCATCACCGCCGAGGGTAGTGGGCCTAGGTGAGGTTCATGGGAACCTTCAACCTCACAATACAAAGACACCATTGGGTAAGTCCGGTAAGCGATTACCAAGGTCTTGCGTGATGATCTTGGGGGTTATGTTTGAAGAGATTGGCAATGCTAGGAGGAGAAAAAACTTCACTGCTCATCCCTCGCACTCGGTTTAGTTTGCATATATCTACGTCAAAACCATGTGTGTGGCAATTGTGAGCCGGACAATAGGTGTATTACAGCAACATTCTTGGCAAGGGGGCGCAGCATCACAGGTTGACTTCGTTTTTTGTGGTATTCTTTTGGGTATCGAGTCTTGATTCCAGGGTGAAAAACCTAGGTGTGAGTGACCTTCGTAGGTTGTACCTGGTAATGACAGATCACTATCTGTTTTCTTGCCGTAGGCATTGTTTGAAGATTACTCGGACTTTCTCTAGGGTGAAACCCCATGATCTAAGGTTGGTCGTCGATCGGGCTACGGCAACACTTGTGTATTGTTCCCTTCCTAGAGGTGTCGCTCTTGGAGAAACCCTTTCGCGGTATAGGTGTTGCTAATGGTGGTGGTTGTTTGTGCTGCTTCATTGATTGCTTTGGAGGGTCGTTTTTCTTTTCTTTGTTTTTCATCTGCTTTCCATGGCTTTTGTCTTATTTGACTTTTCTTTTGGCCGGCGTGTTTCTTTGTGTGTGCATAGGTGTCGATTGTGTGCATCCTAGTTGTGCATCCACTTGATAATTCATGATGAGTAAATAAAAAACATCCTTTATCGAAAAAGGTACGTTCATAATAATCATTTTATGACTTTTAGATAAAATAACAAAGACCTTTAAAATGTATTTTTTATGAAACTAGACCATACGTTACATGTATATGTACACTTATGAAGATTTATCTTCCAGATGTTTCATAAATTAAGAATATCTTGGTTGTGATCCACGAGAAAGAGCCTCCACTGACCAAATGGCTACATGATATTCAAAATTGGATCAGTGTGCCAACTGAACAGAGTTGAATTTTGTGAACCATAAAAATAATACACTCAAAGTAGGAGCATGAACGTAAATACAAATTCTGCTCCATTGGGTGGAAAAACTCTTAAATAATTTGAGCTCAAATAAATATGTATTGTTAAATCAAAGTTTATTTTTACCATCCATGCATAAGTGTAACGCCCCGGACACACTCCCTGGTTACCGGCCGCTACTCCTGACGGGATCAACACCGGTCCCATAGATCAACTTCCCGGTCTCAGTTGGTCGCCCATCCTGAAATTGCCCCAAGCTGAGCACGCTTAATTTTGGAGAACCTTCTGAATGGGCTCCTAAAAAGAAAGAATTCCTTATTGATATGATTAATCTATCATCCCTATTAAGCCAAGCTATCACATAGACTCACACCCAAAAGAACCGATGTCCTCATTGACCCATAGGAACGTTCCCTCTTGGCAGACGTATATACGTCCAGTATGGCACATGTGCTATGTTGTTTGCCACAACGGGCCACAAACATCATGCACAACATGACCGCGCACCTGACCAGTAAACATCCTTGTAACCGTGAGGGTCGGCTTTGATACCAACTTGTAACGCCCCAGACGCACTCGCCAGTTACAGGCTGTTACTCCTGGCGGGATGCAGACTGGTCTCACAGATCAACACTAGTCTTTCCTACGCACTTTGTCCTCACTGTGCACCCCGGTGACCAACTTCCCAGTCAGTCACCCATCTTGAAATTGCTCGAAGCAGAGCACGCTTAACTTTGCAGCTCTTTCTGAATGGGCTCCCAAAAAGAAGGAATTTCTTATTAATCTGAGTAGCCTGTCATCCATATTAAGCCAGACTATCACAATAAGTTAGTTGAGTGCAAATATTAAAAATCTCTAAATATTGTTGATTACATTCAAATATTTTTCTTACTGTAGGACTTTTAGCCGTTTTCGCAATAAATATGAAAATGTTGGTTAGCCGTATAATTGTAAAAATTACATCAAATATGAACATATATCATTCCAATCTTTATTGAATTCAGTCCGTTCCAAAATATTATTAAGAAAAAATTAAAGAAAATGTATGTTGATGTAAGAAAAATTAGGTGCGCATGTGGATTCATGGAGTGCGTACAGAACACCATAAAAAAGTGTCGTTTCGGGCATTTATCATTCGGCAGTTATTTATGTAATTTAATGTAGGCCATCAAATATGAGGGTCACCTGATGGAATGCCAGATGTTTTAGCTTGAGCAATGCTACATCTACTAAACCTTACATTGAGTTTTACATAAACAACCAGGTGGCAGACTGTTATTGGAAGTAGGGGGAGGAGGGGCCCACCCCCCTAGAAATCAGGGGGGAGAGAATGTGGTTTAGGAAAATTACATAAGGCTTCGTAACATTGTTTGCAGACGTAGTATTATTGTTTTAGCTTTGGGGTAAATTTTTTGCAAATTTCATTTTTTTTTCATATATATTGTATATAATTTGGGTATGTACAAGATACATTGCATTTCCTTTCAGATTTACCAAACCAAGACAAAGATTATCATTGCCGCTTTAAAAAACACTGAACTGCCAGTTTGAATAGCATGGATGTACTACAGTATAGATGACATTGGTTCCCATTATTTCTTGAATTCGTTTATAGTACATCAAATCATTTTGGGCCATTTATTTTCGGGAACCAACAGCCCAAATTATGCAATAATACAACATATTTGTTTGTACTAGTATTTTCTGGCTTTTTTCCGGGGGAATTTCACACAGCAGATCAATTGGGTCACTACTTGTTGGTACTGTAATCTCACTCCACCATGTACACTATTCTCAGGCTTCTGATCTTAACCTTCCCATGTCTGGGCACTAATGTCACGGTCACAGTCTCATCACCGTCTGCATCCAAATCTTCCAAGAGCTCGTTCAACGCCACCCTCATGCTTGTTTCTACAATCATCCCCTTCCCCGTGCCATCGATACGTGGATGACTCAAGCACACGTAGCTCCCCGCCAGTTCGCGCCCACTGGGCTCCACCTTCTCGTGCTCCATGGCGTTCACGTAGATGTCGAACTTGACCATTTCTGTTCCATCGGTCTCAATGCCTTCGATCACCAGCACTTCCTCACGTGCCTCCTTCTCTTGCGTGCTTTGGAGCACTTGCGGTCGCCTTACCTCCACGGTCACAACTTTGTGAAGGGATAGTGGGAATCTGACGGACTTGAGCAAGGCTTTATTTTTGCTAACGTTTGAAGTTGTAGGTGGGCGTGCGTCCACCCACGGCATGCCAACTCCATCAAACTTGTACCGTAGCTTCTCTGTGTCGAGCACGTCGCGGACGGTGATCCGCACTAGGCGGGACTCCTCGTCGTAGAAGAGGAAGGAGGAGTCGAGCCAGTCGGGGTCCGTGAAGTCGACATGGCCACGGTAACCACGGGCAGCGCCCACCTCACGCCATGCCTCCCACAGGCGGTCTATGTTGCTGTGGTGTGGGTAGAAAAGTGGGTCTCGGCCGGCTGAGTAGTAGGTTCCCATGTTCTCCACGTTGGTGAGAGCTATGTCGCCGGTCCAGGTGTGCACCGTGTTGTGTGGCGACAGCTCCACTGTCCCAGGGCCTGGCTTGTCAGACTGGCCAGCACGGAAGGGCTGGCCGTGGAAGAGGGACGGCAAAGCTGCATTGCCAATCATCTGAAATACAGTTGTCAGACAGGCCGGATTTATCGTTCAGCCAGGAATCATATTATACGTGCAGGTAGGTAAGCCTTCGTTCGAAATTACTTGTCGTTCAAACGGATATATATATACCACTAAAAAACGATACATCTTTTTGAGCCACAAGAAATTACGGACGGAGAAAGTACTAAATAAGTTTGAAAATATTCTTCAAAAATAAAAGGTAGTAGCGTACGTAGGCGACGCACCTGCTTGTACATGGTCCTAAGGTTGTGCTGGATCTGCTGTTCGTCGGTGCGGTTGCTCTCCACGCCGACGAAGCCAAGGTCCACGATACTGGGTGGCCTGTGCCTTGGGTTCCGAACAGGGTCGTACAGCGGCGACGAGGAGTTGGCGAACTCCGGCGGCATCCGCATCCCGTCCGGCACGTCCCAGCTCCAGAAGGGCAGCGCGAAGTCGGGCTCCCCGAGCAGCTTGGCGGCGATGCGCTCGAAGAAGTAGAGGTAGGCGCGATGGAACGGGAAGAAGAACCACGAGAAGTGGATCTGCATGTCCAGCTCCGGGTGGGTCGTCTGGCGGTAGGAGCCGGTGCAGTAGGCGCAGTGGATGTTGGCCATCTGGTAGAAGCTGCGCGGGTCGGTGTGCGGCAGCGCCTTCATGAGCGCGATGGCGCGCTCGTACTTGGCCATGTACTCCGCTCCCACGGCGTGCACCGGCCGGCGGACCCTGAGCGGCTCCGCCGGGTCCGGGAGAGTGAAGTGGATTGGCTCCGACGACGAGGACGCGGGGGGGCAGCAGTAGAAGGGCGGGAGCGGATTTGGCGGCAGCTTTGGCTTGCGGCACGTGTGGAGGCTGGTGTGGAGAGACCCGCCGACATTCGTGCCGCCGCTGCCGGTGGTAGTAAGTGACGCTATGTATGGCCGTAGGCCGGAGACTGCGAGGAGCGCTGTTGACAGAGAGGAGCTGGTGTAGACGACCGTGGCAACGGCGCAGAGGAGGAAAACGCAGGCCGCGGCCGCGGCCGCGAGTGGAGCACATGCGCCTCTACTGCTGGCCATGACGCTTTAGGTGCTTTGCATGTTGCTTCGAACCGCCAGGCTATATATAAGGAACACAGGCGAACTCAGAACAAAAAATAGTTTGGGAATGTCTATTCATTTGCTGACTGATTTTTGTTCGGGGATTTGTCAGAATTTTTTGCCATGTACTACCTTCGTCCTGGTTTATTAGTCCCCTCGTATTTAGGGTCATATTATGATCAAGATTTTCACTAATAAAATATAAGTTATGCATAGCAAAAGCAATATCATCGGAAACTATATATATGTCCAAATAGGAATCCAACGATATAATTTTTTGTGACATGCATGAATATTTTGTTAGTTAAATTTATGGTCAAGATTTGGCACAAAATAAGAAGAGATCAATAAATCAGGACGGATGTAGTACTTGTATACGTGTCCAACTAATGCATCAATAGTTAGCTTATATATGATTGTTAGTATTTTGTACCCCCTCCAATCCTTTTTACTTTGTATAAAAGTTTTGTCTGAAGCCAAATTATCTCTGTTTTGACCAAACATATATAAAAAAGTATCAACATTTGCAATGTCAAACCTATACTGTTAGATACACTATGAAATGTAGTTTCGTAATATTATAGATGTTAATATTTTTAATATAAATTTGGTCAAACTTTGCAAAAACTTTGACTTGACACATATTTAATACGAGGAGTAAAAAGGACCGGAGGGAGTATTGACTCAGCCATGTAACTAAGTAGACTAGCGCGAATTGATCCTAACTCAAATGGTTAGATTCTTTTCTATGGAACGAGTGCATCAAGTTTTGAATTCTAGACTTGGCATATGGTGCTCTATTTTTTGTATTTATTTCACATTTTTCTATGATGCTGGTTAAGCGGGAGAAAATGTTTCCGTCGACTACTAAGGTATCTGTAGTGACTTCGTCAACCTCCAAGTGATGTCAGCTCAATCTATCAAAGTAGTAAGGTTTATAGAGAAGAGTCTATATGTGTATGTATTAGCGTATGAATCTGTATTGTGTTAAAGGAAAACATTAGGCGGCCTTACCGATATTTATACCCGTGTAAACCCCTTAACACACGTGTGAAGCAATAAAGTAGTGAACCTTTAGACTAAGAGTAGGTACAAGGAGCAAGACCCCTTCCCCCTTACTTGTCGCTCCCACGAGCGACGCGGAGAGGACACCCTAGCCGCCAGCCCTCTCCCCCCTCCCCACACCTCTCGCCTCGCCACCGCCGGCTCGTGGAAGGGAGAACCTTGTCTACGTTGGCAGCCGCGGGGCCTGTCTTCCCCTACTCCCACGGTGGCTGGCGCGGGCCGGCGAGGTTGAGTGGTGGCGTGGCGCTAGCAGTGGGCGGCAGCGGTGTGAAGGGCTTCCGGTGGCCGTACCTGCTCGCGAGCACGGCGGGCAATGGTGCTTGCAGCGTGGTGCGCCAGATCTGTGGTGGCAGCCACTTCCAGGAAGCACAACGGCTACCCTGCGGTGGGTGGCCGTTGTGGATGCGAATCGGCGTCATGCCTGGCCGGGTGGGCGATGGGCCATCAGCGGACATGGAGTTGGCTCCGAGGGTCTTACCGTTGGTCCCCTGAGCAGATCTGAACCAATTGCCTCCTTCCCTGTACCTCTTCCTGCCCTGCGAGGCTGCGTTGGTGGCATCAGTATGGCTGGCTCTGGCGGTCGGTTTGGGATGGAGGGTTGGATGGGCATGGACCGGGGGAAACCCTTGGCTGGCTGGCTGCGGCCACGATGTCGGCGGCGCTTTGGCGTCGTTCTCCTCCGATGGCGTCATCGAGCTCCTTCCCTCGTCCTCTACCTCCGCGACGTGGGCGGGTGCCCAAACTCTCCGGTTGGGTGGTGATGACGCGTCGAGGTTGTTATTCTTCTTGAAGGCGCCACCTTTGGTCGGCGGAGGGGTGGTCGAGGCTTTGGTGCAGTGGGGGCCGGTCTTCTTCAGCGATGTTCCTGCCCGGCTACTTTCAATCGACGTTGATCCGGCAGTGGCACCAGCGATGTATGGGGTGTGGTGCTGCGAGGGGAGGTGGACATGCTTGTTGTCTTCTCCCTGGCTTCCGTTGGTTCCGGCCTTCCGCTCAGGGTGAGCGGCTTTACCTGCCGGCGGCGAGGCATCCTATGGTCGGGGATGAGAGGGCAGGGGGCATCTTTGGAGGTAGAGACGGCTGGTTGATCGACTATGGGCCTCGGCGGAGTGGACAGAGCATGGCCTCCTCCGACTGCGGGTCACTACCCTGTCTTTGTCGTGTCGTGTGCAGGATCGGGTTCACCGAGGACCCCGATGCTCAGGCTTGCTTGTTTCATTCGACGCTCGTTAGTGGCTCGTTCGGTGTCTTGTATCTTTACCGTTCTTGCTCTTTTCTTTTACCTTTGTTGTATGGCCGGTTGTATGCTCGGGTTGTTGCTTTATAATATAAAGCGGGGAAACCCTTTATCGTATAAAGTAATGAACCGAAACATCATGTCCCTGTGGCTCTCAAATAGCTTTTCATCTATGTGGAGTTGTGCCTAGTACAAATACAATAGTGAAAAAGTAAGGGGAGTTAGGCTTTCATCCAAGATCCTAACTATATATGCATTTTTAGGTAAATGTAATAAATGTGAAGAAAGAAATAGAAAAAAGATGAAAAAAAACTAATACAATAGCCAATCTTATAGCCCACATTATTGTATGAATGCGTATAAATAATGGATGTACATAACATGGCAATTTTTCTATATCCATAAGCTGCTACTATATTATTAACCATGCTCTACGTGGAGTTGTACTAGTGCTACAGCCAGAATCTATCCAAGTCGATTGGTTTATCTAGCTAGAATAATCAATCAGGGCGTTGCATCGGCCGGCAGCGGGATTGATCGGAAGCGGTTCGTTAGCCAGTGTTGCATCGTCGTGTGTTGTCGGAAATTACTTGGACGTAGGGTGGACAAATAATTGGTAGCTAGACCAAGATTGATTTTGTAAATAACGGTATGTAAAGATTTGAAAATAATGAAAGGTTATGTTTGATGACGACTAAAGAATTTGTCTCGTCTGTGAAAAGGAAAGTTTGCCTTCATTACCAATGTTCGGAAACTCGCGTCAACATTATAGACAAGGGAGATGGTTTCAAAACTTTCGTCGAGGATACAACCATGAAAGATACTTTCGGAAGTGTGCCCGTGCTCATTGGATGCTACACACGCAGTTGGCGCTGCTCCGGACTGGGCCAACATGTGTCACACGAGGCCACCCTATTTGACACCTCTCGTGTGAAATGTTGAAGCTTCGCACATGGGAGTGTAGCCCGGCCCATTCTGGCCGAGCATGGTACTTGTGGTTTTATTTTATTTCGATTTCCCAGCCGGTTTTTCAGTGATTATTTCTATATATTTTTTTAAAAAATATATTCATCATATACTTGAAAATATCCCATCTAAATAATGCAAAATTGATAGGTGTGTATTTAAGAAATGATCACCGTGTATCAAATCATGTTTGACGTATATGAAAAATGTTCACCAGATAATAAGAAATTTTCAATGTATATCAAAAAAATGTGTTGTGTCTATTTGAAATCAAATCTCAATATAGAACAAGATAATAATTAAAGTAAAAATTAAAAGGTGAAAGAAAATAAAAAAATAGAAAACAGAATAGAAAATATTTAATAGTAAAATTAAAAAACCATTGAAATCCAACGTAAACACGACTAACCGGTAAAGAAGCACAAGAAGAAAATCAAAACAAAAATAAACAAAAAAATGCTGCAAAAACGCAACAAAGCAAAATATCAACTCCAAACTTGTAACTCGGCCGGCCCAAATCACCTCACTACAAAACCGAAGTCCAATATCGCATTTGTAATCTTTAGAAAAATGACCAACATATTCTAGCTAGTTATGTAAACTATATTATGATATCCGGCCTAGTATTAATTCTTGAGAGAAGTATGTCCATTCGTATGGTTTAGCAAAAAAACTTACATCCAGATTCCCTTCATTGTTTACTTTTTCTATCAGCCAAAATTTGACATTTTTCATCCATTATTTGCATGTTGGAACGTACATATATATGGGAACATGTATATCAAGAATGGCACAAAGTCGGAACAACTCAGTTGGATAGAGCGAGTGGCTGCTAACCAAAAGGTCAGAGCTTCAAGCCATCCTTCTAGCACTCTTTTTTTATTTTTGGCTTTTTTGTATATTTGTAAATTCTCACCACTTCCCTTCTTTTCTTATTCAAACCATTTTCTCATCATTTCCCTTTTTTGTAGTATTCTCAACATTTCTTCTTTAGGGGATCTAAAAAGATCATTTCAATTTTTTGGAACTTCGAGCCCTCCTTCTCGCGCATTTTCGGCCGTTTTAATTTTTTGTAAAACTCACTAATTCTCTTTTTCTTTTGTAAGTTCAGACCATTGCTATATTCCTTTCTTTTTTATAAAATTCCCAACATTGCTTCTTGTGGGGATCATAATTTTTTTCACTATAATTTTTTTGGTCTTTTTATCTTTTAGTAAACTCTTACCACTTCCCTTCTTTTCTTTTGGTAAATTCAAACCATTTTCTCGTCATTTCCAAAAAAAATTACAATTCTCAACATTTCTTCTTTAGGGGATCTAAAAAAATCCATTTCAATTTTTTGGAAGTTTGATCCCTCCTTCTAGCGCATTTTTGGAATTTTTTATTTTTTTGTAAAACCCCACTAATTCTCTTTTTCTTTGTAAGTTCACACCATTGCTATATTCCTTTCTTTTTATAAAATTACCAACATTGTTTCTTGTGGGGATCATAATTTTTTTCACTGTAATTTTTTTGGGTCTTTTTATCTTTTAGTAAACTATCACCATTTCTCTCTTTCTTTTTTGCACATTTTCACCATTGCTCCTTTCCTTTTTTTTCTAAATTCCCAGCATTGATCATTATCTTGTTTTTCAATTCCCAACACTGCTTCTTGTAGGGGTCAGAATGTTTCCTTTTTTTGGCATTTTTGGTTTTTCTAGAAATTCGTTGTCTATATAACAAAAGTTCACTATATAATAAAAATTTATATGTATTTCCCAAAAATATTTCATGTCTATTTGAAAAATGCTCACAAAAGAATGACAAGAAAATATTGTATAGAAAATAATAATAAAAGAAAGTAAAAATGAAGAGGTGAAATGAAAACAAATACTGAAAGAAAAAGAAGAAACAAGAATAAGAAAAGGTGGAAAAAAATAAAAAATCAACCAAAGAAATCTTACATAAACACAACTAATCGGTAAAGAAGCAAAGCAAGAAAAAACATAACGGAAATAAAAAACATTGCAGACACCCAGCGAATGAAAAATTTACTCCGAGCTATGGAACTGGGCTGACCCAATCAACTTCGCTACGGACGGTTCCCAATTTAGTCTGGTTCAGTCTTGATTATGATTTTCTTGTCATCGAACTTTTGGGTCTACAGGGACATAGGCCTAGAAAGCGAGAAATATATAAGAAAACAGTAGAGAGAAAGGACAGAGGGAGAATATTTTTTTGGCGAGAAAAGAGAGATTTCATTGCTTAACTAGTGTGGTCTCGTTCATTTGTGAGCAACAAATCAATCTTCGAGGTACCCAATCTAAGCCACACTACAATGCGCTTGTTATGATAATCTTGTTGAGCAAATTATGAGCCACGCTGTTACACGAGCGTCGTACAATCGAGATGCTAAAGTCTAAGCCATGATGGAGGAGTCGTTTGATCTCACTAATGATCCCAGAATTTGGCTAGCGATCAACATGCGCCTCCATAATGGCCTTGGCTGCAACCTCCGAATCAGTCTTGACAATGAAAGGTTTGGGACTAAATTCTTCGGTGAGACTGATGCCCTCCTTGCAGGTATATAGCTCGCTCCCTCGATACAGATATTAACATGATGATTGACGAATAGACCAAGCCCCTCGATTTTCTTTTTGCAAAAAAATTCAAATTCATGAGATTTTTTGTTTTCTTGTAATTATTTTTCGAAATCACGAACTTTGTCAAATGGATAAACAACTTTTTAGTTTGTGAATTGTTTTTTATATTTTTTTCCATAAACTTTTTTTCAAATTCATCAACATTTTTTGTGTTCAACGAATTTTTTTTCAAATTCATGAACTTTTTTGTATTCATGAGTAATTTTTTTATTTTTATTTTCCTTAAATTCGTTAGAAACGATTTAGCGGAATTTTTGGAATTCATGAACTTTTTGTATTTCATGGTAATTTTCAAATTCACCGATAATTGTATCAAACTATTTAACTTTTTCACATTCCAGATTTCTTATGAAAAGTCAATGGTCAAGAACTCAAATTGTTAGATGTCTAGGGTCGAGCCAGTAAAGATATCGACCGAGCGAACTTGCCTATGACCGAGAGCGATTTTATGAGCTTTATGCTTTAATGGCCGGCCCAATTAACCATTTGCATGGGTGGCAACAAGCTCAACCGACGCCTTAGACACTATATAGGAGAGAGGAACCAGTCAAGCGGTACCTTTTGCGGGAGACCCGTAAGGTTCACTGTGTGCAAAACAAAAAAGAACAAAAAACTAAGCCAAAAAAACAAACCGAAGTGAAATTTCAAATTTTTTAGGTTTCGGTTTCAGTTTTGAAAGCTGAAAACCATTTGCTGGTTTTTTAGTTGGGAACCAAAAACCATTTGGTTAAGCTGAGTTAATCGAATTGAGGTTTTTTACGTGCAAAGCTAATGGGCTGCTATAGTATATACTTTCTGGCCCATTTAGTGCTTCACTTTACGTGATTAGCCTGACTGCTTATCCAACTTACGTTCTTTATCCTTTTCTAATTTGTTTTCCTCGCTCTGATATATATCATGTATTTACATGTTGAAAATTTATGTGTTTTCTCAATAATTTACGTACACTCTCGTTAGCTTGGTTATTACTTAAACCGAACCGAAAATAATTTTTTATTGCCGAAATCAAACGGTTCGTATGTATAAAAACCATATAATCCATAAACCAAACAAAATCAAACTGAAAAAACCGAATGCACACCCTGACGTATTGGTCAGTTTTGTGGGCTGAGAGTGCGTCAAGTGGTGCGTCCAGTCGCCACCACATGTCGTTTGATGGGCGCTCTCTCAGAATTCCTTTTTTATTTTACTGTATGCATTTTTGACATTTAGATGGGTTTCTTTTTGCTTTTTAGTTTTCGCCCGGCTTTCGCTAGGTTTTGGAGAATTTTAGAAAAACTTTGTATGGAAAAAAAATCTATGCTTCCACGAGAAGCATAGATTTAATTTTCATATAGGCCCAGATTTGTTTCTGCAAGAAGCACAACTGTGTTTCTCTGGAAGGAAAATTCGTGATTTTTTTTCTTCCAGAAGCACAAATTTGGTTCTCGTGGAGATACAAATTTACTTCTCGGAGAAACATAGCCGTGCTTCTTGCAAAAGCAAAAAAGTGAAGCTTTTCTGAATGTACAGATTTTCTTCAGCGAGAAGCACGGTTGTGCAAATTAGAAAGGAAAAAACATGATTGGTTTTCATCCACAAGGACCACAAATATGCTTCTCGTGGAGGTGCAGACTTGCTTCCACGCTTGAAAGGGAAAAACTTGACTTTTTTTCCTCCATAAGAAGCACAAGTTTGCTTCTCGTGGAGGCAAGAAGTACATTTGTGCTTCTCGGAAAGCAATAAGTTGGAACAAAAAATGTGCTTCTGGCTCTAATTTTTTCTCTGGTTTTCTTCGTGAAAACAGTTTTCTGAAATCTATTAATATGAGATCTAGTTTCAAAAATCACGAAGAAAGAAATCCGATAGTGAAAACGGTACGGGATTTGGACGACGGTTATGTTGGGGAACGTTGCAGAAAATTAAAAATTTTCCTACGGTTTCACCAAGATCCATCTAGGAGTTCATCAAGCAACGAGTATTCAGATTAGATAGCATCTACATACCACTTTGTAGATCGCAACGGAAGCGTTCGAGTGAACGTGGATGAGGTAGTCGTACTTGCCGTGATCCAATTCACCGATGATCTAGTGCCGAACGGACGGCACCTCCGCGTTCAACACACGTACGGAAAGCGTGACGTCTCCTCCTTCTTGATCCAGCAAGGCAAAGGAGAGGTTGGGGATGAAGGCTCCAGCAGCAGCACGACGGCGTGGTGATGGTGGAACTGCAGTACTCCGGCAGGGCTTCGCCGTGCTCAATGGAGGAGGAGGAGGTGTTGGAGAGGGAGAGGGAGGCGCCAGGGCAATGGGTGATCAGCCCCCTCTCTCCCCCCCCTTTATATAACCCCCAAAGGGGGGGCGCCTGCCCTAGGAGATGAGATCTCCTAGGGGGGCGGCGGCCAGGGAAGGGGGCTTGCCCCCCAAGCAAGGGGGGCGCCCCCTTTAGGGTTTCCCTCCCACCAAACCCTAGGCGCATGGGCCCATGGGGGGGAGGCGCACCAGCCCCCTATGGGCTGGTTCCCTCCCTTATACAGCCCATGGGGCCCTCCGGGATAGGTGGCCCCACCCGGTGGACCCCCCGGGACCCTCCGGTGGTCCCGGTACAATACCGATAACCCCGAAACTTGTCCCGATGTCCGTATGATGACTTTCCATATATAAATCTTTACCTCCGGACCATTCCGAAACTCCTCGTGACGTCCGGGATCTCATCCGGGACTCCGAACAACATTCGGGTTACTGCACATACATATCCCTACAACCCTAGCGTCACCGAACCTTAAGTGTGTAGACCCTACGGGTTCGGGAGACATGCAGACATGACCGAGACGGCTCTCGGGCAATAACCAACAGCGGGATCTGGATACCCATGTTGGCTCCCACATGCTCCACGATGATCTCATCGGATGAACCACGATGTCAAGGATTCAATTAATCCCGTATACGATTCCCTTTGTCAATCGGTATTTTACTTGCCCGAGATTCGATCGTCGGTATACCAATACCTCGTTCAATCTCGTTACCGGCAAGTCACTTTTCTCGTTCCGTAATGCATGATCCCGTGATCAAACACTTTGGTCACATTGAGCTCATTGTGATGATGCATTACCGAGAGGGCCCGGTGATACCTCTCCGTCAAGCGGAGTGACAAATCCCAGTCTCGATCCATGTCAACCCAACAGACACTTTCAGAGATACCCGTAGCATACCTTTATAGTCACCCAGTTACGTTGTGACGTTTGGTACACCCAAAGCACTCCTACGGTATCCGGGAGTTACATGATCTCATGGTCTAAGGAAAGGATACTTGACATTGGAAAACTCTAGCAAACGAACTATGCGATCTTATGCTATGTTTAGGATTGGGTCTTGTCCATCACATCATTCTCCTAATGATGTGATCCCGTTATCGATGACATCCAATGTCCATAGTCAGGAAACCATGACTATCTGTCGATCAACGAGCTAGTCAACTAGAGGCTCACTAGGGACATGTTGTTGTCTGTTATTCACACATGTATTACGATTTCTGGTTAACACAATTATAGCACGAACAAAGACAATTATCATGAATAAGGAAATATAATAATAATGCTTTTATTATTGCCTCTAGGGCATATTTCCAACAGTCTCCCACTTGCACTAGAGTCAATAATCTAGTTACATTGTGATGAATCGAACACCCATAGAGTTCTGGTGCTGATCATGTTTTGCCTTAGGGAGAGGTTTAGTCAACGGATCTGCAACATTCAGATCCGTGTGCACTTTACAAATCTCTATGTCTCCATCTTGAACATTTTCACGAATGGAGTTGAAGCGACGCTTGATGTGCCTGGTCTTCTTGTGAAACCTGGGCTTCTTTGCAAGTGCAATAGCTCCAGTGTTGTCACAGAAGAGCTTGATTGGCCCCGACGCATTGGGTATGATTCCGAGGTCGGGATGAACTCCTTCACCCAAATTGCTTCATGTGCTGCCTCCGAGGCTGCCATGTACTCCGCTTCACATGTAGATCCCGCCACGACGCTTTGCTTGCAACTGCACCAGCTTACTGCCCCACCATTCAAAATATACACGTATCCGGTTTGTGACTTAGAGTCATCCAGATCTGTGTCGAAGCTAGCGTCGACGTAACCTTTTACGACGAGCTCTTCATCACCTCCATAAACGAGAAACATTTCCTTAGTCCTTTTCAGGTACTTCAGGATATTCTTGACCGCTGTCCAGTGTTCCTTGCCGGGATTACTTTGGTACCTACCTACCAAACTTACGGCAAGGTTTACATCAGGTCTGGTACACAGCATGGCATACATAATAGAACCTATGGCTGAGGCATAGGGGATGACGCTCATCTCTTCTATATCTTCTGCCGTGGTCGGACATTGAGCTGAGCTCAATTTCACACCTTGTAACACAGGTAAGAACCCTTTCTTAGATTGATCCATATTGAATTTCTTCAATATCTTATCAAGGTATGTGCTTTGTGAAAGACCTATGAGGCGTCTCGATCTATCTCTATAGATCTTGATGCCTAATATATAAGCAGCTTCTCCAAGGTCCTTCATTGAAAAACTCTTATTCAAATAGGCCTTAATGCTGTCCAAGAGTTCTATATCATTTCCCATCAAAAGTATGTCGTCTACATATAATATGAGAAATGCTACAGAGCTCCCACTCACTTTCTTGTAAACACAGGCTTCTCCATAAGTCTGTGTAAACCCAAATGCTTTGATCATCTCATCAAAGCGAATGTTCCAACTCCGAGATGCTTGCACCAGCCCATAAATCGAGCGTTGGAGCTTGCATACCTTGTCAGCATTCTCAGGATCGACAAAACCTTCCGGTTGCATCATATACAATTCTTCCTTAAGGAAACCATTAAGGAATGCTGTTTTGACGTCCATTTGCCATATCTCATAATCATAGTATGCGGCAATTGCTAACATGATTCGGACGGACTTCAGCTTCGCTACCGGTGAGAAAGTCTCATCGTAGTCAACCCCTTAAACTTGTCGATAACCCTTAGCGACAAGCCGAGCTTTATAGACGGTCACATTACCATCCGCGTCTGTCTTCTTCTTGAAGATACATTTATTTTCTATGGCTCGCCGTTCGACGGGCAAGTCAGTCAAAGTCCATACTTCGTTTTCATACATGGATCCTATCTCGGATTTCATGGCTTCCAGCCATTTGTCGGAATCCGGGCCCGCCATTGCTTCCTCATAGTTCGAAGGTTCACCGTTGTCTAACAACATGATTTCCAAGACAGGGTTGCCGTACCACTCTGGTGCGGAACGTGTCCTTGTGGACCTTCGAATTTCAGTAGGAGCTCGATCAGAAGTATCTTGATCATAATCATTAATTTCCTCTCTAGTCGGTGCAGGCACCTCAGGAACGATTTCTTGAGTTTCGCCATTTTCCGGTTCAAGAGGTAACACTTCATCAAGTTCTACTTTCCTCCCACTTATTTCTTTGGAGAGAAACTCTTTCTCTAGAAAGGATCCATTCTTGGCAACAAAGATCTTGCCTTCGGATCTGAGGTAGAAGGTATACCCAACAGTTTCTTTCGGGTATCCTATGAAGACGCATTTTTCCGACTTGGGTTCGAGCTTCTCAGGTTGAAGTTTCTTCACATAAGCATCGCATCCCCAAACTTTTAGAAACGACAGCTTAGGTTTCTTCCCAAACCATAATTCATACGGTGTCGTCTCAACGGATTTCGACGGAGCCCTATTTAAAGTGAATGCGGCAGTCTCTAAAGCATAGCCCCAAAAAGATAGCGGTAAATCGGTAAGAGACATCATAGATCGCACCATATCTAATAGAGTGCGATTACGACGTTCGGACACACCATTACGCTGAGGTGTTCCAGGCGGCGTGAGTTGTGAAACTATTCCACATTTTCTTAAGTTTGTGCCAAATTCGTGACTCAAGTATTCTCCTCCACGATCTGATCGTAGAAACTTGATCTTTCTATCACGTTGATTTTCAACCTCACTCTGAAATTCCTTGAACTTTTCAAAGGTTTCAGACTTGTGTTTCATTAAGTAGATATACCCATATCTACTCAAGTCATCAGTGAGGGTGAGAACATAATAATAGCCACCGCGAGCCTCAACACTCATTGGACCACACACATCGGTATGTATGATTTCCAATAAGTTGGTTGCTCGCTCCATTGTTCCTGAGAACGGAGTCTTGGTCATTTTACCCATGAGGCATGGTTCGCACGTGTCAAATGATTCATAATCAAGAGACTCTAAAAGTCCATCTGCATGGAGCTTCTTCATGCGTTTGACACTTGTGTGACCAAGGCGGCAGTGCCACAAATATGTGGGACTATTGTTATCAACTTTAACTCTTTTGGTACTCACACTATGAATATGTGTATCATCACGTACGAGATTCATCAAGAATAAACCATTAACCATCGGAGCATGACCATAAAACATATCTCTCATATGAATAGAACAACCATTATTCTCGGATTTAAATGAGTAGCCATCTCGAATTAAGCGAGATCCGGATACAATGTTCATGCTCAAACTTGGTACTAAATAACAATTAAGGTTTAAAACTAATCCCGTAGGTAAATGTAGAGGCAGCGTGCCGACGGCGATCACATCGACCTTGGAACCATTCCCGACGCGCATCGTCACCTCGTCCTTCGCCAGTCTCCGTTTATTCCGCAGCTCCTGCTTTGAGTTACAAATGTGAGCAACTGCACCGGTATCAAATACCCAAGAGCTACTACGAGTACTGGTAAGGTACACATCAATTACATGTATATCACATATACCTTTGGTTTTGCCGGCCTTCTTGTCCGCTAAGTATTTGGGGCAGTTCCGCTTCCAGTGACCACTTCCCTTGCAATAAAAGCACTCAGTTTCGGGCTTGGGTCCATACTTTGGCTTCTTCCCGGCAACTTGCTTACCGGGCGCGGCAACTTCCTTGCCGTCCTTCTTGAAGTTCTTTTTACCCTTGCTCCTCTTGAACTTAGTGGTTTTATTCACCATCAACACTTGATGCTCTTTCTTGATTTCTACCTCTGCTGATTTCAGCATAGCATACACCTCAGGAATGGTCTTTACCATCCCCTGCATATTGTAGTTCATCACAAAGCTCTTGTAGCTAGGTGGAAGCGACTGGAGGATTCTGTCAATGACCACTTCTTCCGGAAGATTAACTTCCAGTTGAGTCAAGCGGTTGTGCAACCCAGACATTCTGAGTATGTGCTCACTGACAGAGCTATTTTCCTCCATCTTACAACTAAAGAATTTGTTGGAGATCTCATATCTCTCGACCCGGGCATGAGCTTGGAAAACCATTTTCAGCTCTTCGAACATCTCATATGCTCCATGTCTCTCAAAACGCTTTTGGAGCCCCGGCTCTAAGCTGTAAAGCATGCCGCACTGAACGAGGGAGTAATCATCGCATCGCGACTGCCAAGCGTTCATAACGTCTTGTTGTGCAGGGAGAATAGGTGCGTCACCCAGCGGTGCTCTTAGGACATAATCTTTCTTGGCAGCTATGAGGATCATCCTCTGGTTCCGGACCCAGTCCGTATAGTTGCTACCATCGTCTTTCAGCTTGGTTTTCTCTAGGAACGCGATGAAGTTGAGGACTACGTTGGCCATTTGATCTACAAGACATATTGTAAATATTTAGACTAAGTTCATGATAATAAAGTTCATTCAATCAAATTATTTAATGAACTCCCACTTAGATAGACATCCCTCTTCCAGTCATCTAAGTATTACATGATCCGAGTCAACTAGGCCGTGTCCGATCATCACGTGAGACGGACTAGTCAACATCGGTGAACATCTTCATGTTGATCGTATCTTCTATACGACTCATGCTCGACCTTTCGGTCTTCCGTGTTCCGAGGCCATGTCTGTACATGCTAGGCTCGTCAAGTCAACCTAAGTGTTTTGCGTGTGTAAATCTGTCTTACACCCGTTGTATGTGAACGTTAGAATCTATCACACCCGATCATCACGTGGTGCTTCGAAACAACGAACTGTCGCAACGGTGCACAGTTAGGGTGAACACTTTCTTGAAATTATTATGAGGGATCATCTTATTTACTACCGTCGTTCTAAGTAAACAAGATGCAAAACATGATAAACAACACATGCAATCAAATAATAAACGTGACATGATATGGCCAATATCACATAGCTCCTTCGATCTCCATCTTGGGGCTCCATGATCATCTTGTCACCGGCTTGACACCATGATCTTCATCATCATGATCTTCATCATCGTGTCTCCATGAAGTTGCTCGCCAACTATTACTTCTACTACTATGGCTAACTCGTTTAGCAATAAAGTAAAGTAATTTACATGGCGATTGTCAATGACACGCAGGTCATACAAAAATGAAGACAACTCCTATGGCTCCTGCCGGTTGTCATACTCATCGACATGCAAGTCGTGATTCCTATTACAATAGCATGAACATCTCATACATCACATATAGATCATTCATCATACATCACAACTTTGGCCATATCATATCACAAAGCACTTGCTGCAAAAACAAGTTAGACGTCCTCTAATTGTTGTTGCAAGCTTTACGTGGCTGAATTAGGGTTCTAGCCTGAACGTTTTCTTACCTACGTTAAAACCACCACAACGTGATTTGTCAACTTCTATTTACCCTTCATAAGGACCCTTTTCATCGAATCCGCTCCAACTAAAGTAGGAGAGACAGACACCCGCCAGCCACCTTATGCAACTAGTGCATGTTCGTCGGTGGAACCGGTCTCACGTAAGCGTACGTGTAAGGTTGGTCCGGGCCGCTTCATCCCACAATACCGTTGAAGCAAGATAAGACTAGTAGCGGCAAGAAGAGTTGACAACATCTACGCCCACAACAAATTGTGTTCTACTCGCGCAAGAAGAACTACGCATAGACCTAGCTCATGATGCCACTGTTGGGGAACGTTGCAGAAAATTAAAATTTTTCCTACGGTTTCACCAAGATCCATCTAGGAGTTCATCAAGAAACGAGTATTCAGATTAGATAGCATCTACATACCACTTTGTAGATCGCAACGGAAGCGTTCGAGTGAACGTGGATGAGGTAGTCGTACTTGCCGTGATCCAATTCACCGATGATCTAGTGCCGAACGGACGGCACCTCCGCGTTCAACACACGTACGGAAAGCGTGACGTATCCTCCTTCTTGATCCAGCAAGGCAAAGGAGAGGTTGGGGATGAAGGCTCCAGCAGCAGCACGACGGCGTGGTGATGGTGGAACTGCAGTACTCCGGCAGGGCTTCGCCGTGCTCAATGGAGGAGGAGGAGGTGTTGGAGAGGGAGAGGGAGGCGCCAGGGCAATGGGTGATCAGCCCCCTCTCTCCCCCCCTTTATATAACCCCCAAAGGGGGGGCGCCTGCCCTAGGAGATGAGATCTCCTAGGGGGGGCGGCGGCCAGGGAAGGGGGCTTGCCCCCCAAGCAAGGGGGGCGCCCCCTTTAGGGTTTCCCTCCCCCCAAACCCTAGGCGCATGGGCCCATGGGGGGGGGGAGGCGCACCAGCCCCCTATGGGCTGGTTCCCTCCCTTATACAGCCCATGGGGCCCTCCGGGATAGGTGGCCCCACCCGGTGGACCCCCCGGGACCCTCCGGTGGTCCCGGTACAATACCGATAACCCCGAAACTTGTCCCGATGTCCGTATGATGACTTTCCATATATAAATCTTTACCTCCGGACCATTCTGAAACTCCTCGTGACGTCCGGGATCTCATCCGGGACTCCGAACAACATTCGGGTTACTGCACATACATATCCCTACAACCCTAGCGTCACCGAACCTTAAGTGTGTAGACCCTACGGGTTCGGGAGACATGCAGACATGACCGAGACGGCTCTCGGGCAATAACCAACAGCGGGATCTGGATACCCATGTTGGCTCCCACATGCTCCACGATGATCTCATCGGATGAACCACGATGTCAAGGATTCAATTAATCCCGTATACGATTCCCTTTGTCAATCGGTATTTTACTTGCCCGAGATTCGATCGTCGGTATACCAATACCTCGTTCAATCTCGTTACCGGCAAGTCACTTTTCTCGTTCCGTAATGCATGATCCCATGATCAAACACTTTGGTCACATTGAGCTCATTGTGATGATGCATTACCGAGAGGGCCCGGTGATACCTCTCCGTCAAGCGGAGTGACAAATCCCAGTCTCGATCCATGTCAACCCAACAGACACTTTCAGAGATACCCGTAGCATACCTTTATAGTCACCCAGTTACGTTGTGACGTTTGGTACACCCAAAGCACTCCTACGGTATCCGGGATTTACATGATCTCATGGTCTAAGGAAAGGATACTTGACATTGGAAAACTCTAGCAAACGAACTATGCGATCTTATGCTATGTTTAGGATTGGGTCTTGTCCATCACATCATTCTCCTAATGATGTGATCCCGTTATCGATGACATCCAATGTCCATAGTCAGGAAACCATGACTATCTGTCGATCAACGAGCTAGTCAACTAGAGGCTCACTAGGGACATGTTGTTGTCTGTTATTCACACATGTATTACGATTTCCGGTTAACACAATTATAGCACGAACAAAGACAATTATCATGAATAAGGAAATATAATAATAATGCTTTTATTATTGCCTCTAGGGCATATTTCCAACAGGTTAAAGAGATAAAACACTTTGAATAAACAAATCTATAAAAAAATCACACGTTGCAACAAAGTGGCACACATGTAATGTGCCACTTGTCATAGCCTAAGACAGTAAGCGTGACATTTGCAAGGAGTACCCCTTAATAGTGATTTCACAAGAGACTCGACGTCGTGTTGGCGTCAACAACGCCGAGAAGTACCTCTTCATTGTCTGCAAAAGATGTTGGGGAAGCGCAACAACTAGAAATACCCAACAATGCAAAGCGAACCAAGAGGAAGAAAACAAAAAGGAAGGTTTGGTTGGGTTTTCAAATGTTGGCTTTCCCGTTATACACCAGCTATAGGTGTGACATCGAGAAGGCTATCAAAGGACTTGTCATTGGGAATCGTCGAAGTACCATGACGATTACGACTCAACAACTGCATAAGCCTCGGTGTACGTGTATGAAGATGCCATGTTTCGGGATGCTTCGGAGAGGCAACAGAAATTCATATTCTAGCCCATCATCGTGCGGAGGGGCCCCACAACTCAGAGACTTGGGTATGGTAGGTTCAGGGTAGATGGTTTTGGGAGAACAGCTTGGCGATTTTTCTTCATACCTTATCGAGGGGTGGTGAACACTACCTTCCGCCTTCTTTCTAGTGTGTCTCTTACTGCTTGGGACAACTTGACTGCTTCCTGGACTCTTGTGATTTTTTTATTGCTTCTTGGAGATTTGGGATTGTTTTTCTTTGTGCGGATTGATTGATTGACCGCGGACTTCATGAACTTGCTTGAACTTTTGTGGATTGTGCTTGCACTTCTTGATGATTCTTCTTCCATGACTTCTCGAAGACCCACCCTGAGAACTTGGAAGGCACCTGTTCACCTCTGTGGACTAAGAAAAACCCTCACGCATTTTATCTAGAGCTTTTTGGTGGCGTATCCCAGGGTTGTCATGTGGCTAGGCACCGAACCAACTTCTATTGGGCCAGGTGGCCACCATGAATCTTTTCCTATAGTCTCCCTTGGATCGAGCCTCAGCGAACATGAAGCATGACAGGGAACATAAAGGGCGCGGGGTCTCGGCGCTCAGAAGTGCCCAAGTAATCATCTCCGCTGCCTCCGAAAGCATACGACTGATACGTGTCATGCATTGTGGGTGTAGGAGCCGCTCTGCCTGCAACTTGACACATTGTGCCACCCTCCGACAAGTCCTAGGGTAGCCGAAACTTCAATCAACAGCATGATGTGGTAGGGGAAAGCCAGTTTTTTTGTTGTTGGACTGAGTCCGTTAAAACTGGGGAGACCAAAAAAATATCCACAACATGCAACGAAGAGTGCATCATGGATCTGATAGGCCACTGAAAAAGGGTCTCCCCAAGAGAAAAAAGGCAACGAAAGAGGCAACATTTTAAGAAAAATATTTTTTTAGGAACCTTTCGTTGATTGGGGGCATAGGCCGGGCTCCCTGGGAATCAACCAGCTGGTATGCACCCCCGTCATAGACTTGCTCGACGACATATGGTCCTTCACACTTTGGATCGAACTTCCCCTTCATCTTGTGCGTGATGACGATGGGTCGACGGAGCACGAGGACCAATTCGCCCTTCCGAAATACATGTTGCTTGACGAGCTTGTCGTAGGCTCTCACCATGTTCTTGCGGTAGAGCTTCAAGTTTTGCAGGGCTTGCAGTCGCTCCTCTTCAAGGGCGTCAAGCTCCTGGAAACGAAGTTGTACCTGTTCATCTTGTACTCCCTGGAGAGTCACCCGTAAAGAGGGTAGCTGGACCTCCAGTGGCAGGACGGCTTCACTCCTAAATGAGAGAGAATGGAGTAGCCTTTGTTGGGGTACGGACTGTAATGCGGTACACCCATAAGGACTCGAAGAGACGATCATGCCAGTCTCTCTTGTGTCTTGTCACCGTCTTCTTGAGTATCTTGCCTAGCGTCTTGTTGAAGGCTTCGATCGCCCCATTGGCTTGAGGTTAGTAGCCGGTGGAGTAGTTCCACTTGATCTTGTACTTCTCCATGAACCTGTACATCTTGTTGGACTTGAATGCCTTGGCATTGTCGGAGGTGATGCGGTGTGGAATCCCAAAGCAATATATGATATTTCGCTCTAGGAACTTGATGACGTTGTCGCTCTTCACCTCCCGTAGTGGAACGGCTTCCACCCATTTGGAGAAGTAGTCTGTCGCGGCAAGGATGAAACGATGCCCCGGGATGACGGAGGGTCGATGAGGCTGATGACGTCGATTCCCCAGGCGTCAAATGGCCAAGAGGGAACTGTAGGGTGAAGCGGGACCGGCG
The DNA here is from genome assembly GCA_032464435.1 of Aegilops umbellulata. Taxonomy (NCBI): domain Eukaryota; kingdom Viridiplantae; phylum Streptophyta; class Magnoliopsida; order Poales; family Poaceae; genus Aegilops; species Aegilops umbellulata. The sequence continues at coordinate 616,926,750 of CP136058.1, read as the reverse complement.
GCTGGTGCTTGAAGTCGCCATGTACTTGGCAGTTGTGGCATGACCTGGCCACCCGAAGGCAGTCCGCCATGACGCCGGACCAGTAGTATCCTGCAAGACGTATGCTATGATACATCTTAGCTCCTCCTTGGTGCCCGCCGCAGACTCCATGGTGCATCTCCTGGAGGATCTTCTCGGCTTCACCTCGATTAACGCACCGAAGTAGGACCTCCTGTCCATGAGACCGCCTGTATAGGACACCTACTTCATAAAGATAAAAGGGGAGTCGTCGTTGTAGTTGGCGTCTCGCGACGGGGTCGTCAGGGAGACTGCCATGCTTGAAGTAGTCAAGGAAGTGTTGGAGCCACTAATCTTGCTCCACGACATTCGTCATGATGGTACTGACTTCGTACTCCACCGGGATAAGCTCCAGAACAGCTGGGAGGAGCCACCCTTCTTCAACATTTAACTGCATGGTTTTATTATCTGGGAGCACCAATGCTGCCGCTAGTTTTGCCAAGGCATCAGCAGGCGCATTTCTGCTTCGCGGGGCATGGAGAACTTCAACATGATGAAATTTTTCCATGAGGTCCCGGGCCGCAGTATAGTACGGCACCAGTTCAGGCTTGCGCACCTCGTAGATGTCGTTGACTTGATGAACTATGAGTTGGGAGTCACCAAAGGCCCGTAAAGAATGGACATTCATGGAGAGCGCCAGGAGAAGGCCGAAGATGAGCGCCTCATACTCCGCTTCATTATTTGAGCATTCTTCCTTGAAGAGGGAGAATGAGTGATACATCACTCCTCCTTATAGCGTCTTGAACACCAAACCTGCGCCTGCCCTTCGACTTGGGGCTCCGTCAGCGTCGGCGTCCATGCGGGAGGCGCCGTCAAAGAAGAGCTCCCATGGTGCGTTGATGTCGACGGTGAAGACCTCCTCATCAGGAAGGTTGGTGATGATGTGGTGGCATAGTAGGGTGGAGTGGTACGTCCATCTCTCCAGCGATGCTTAGCTGTATCCCTCCAGCTTGTCGATGTCCGATGCTGAAGATGTCTGGCGTCGTCGGCTCACACAGATGGGTGGCCTTCGCCTCGTCGGTGCCCGGCCTGGTGGTGTCCACCTCGTCGGTGTCAGACTATGTGTGTCTTGCCTTCGCCTCGTCGGTGCCCAGCAAGATATGGTAGTTGAGTGTCGCTGTGTGTCAGCGTATCCCTCCAGCTTGTCGATGTCCGATGATGAAGATGTCTGGCCTCGTCAGCTCAGACAGATGGGTGGCCTTCGCCTCGTCAGTGCCCGGCCTGGTGGTCTCCACCTCATCGGTGTTGGACTATGTGTGTCTTGCCTTCGCCTCGTCGGTTCCCGACAAGATATGGTAGTTGAGTGTCGTCGTGTGGCAGTGTTGCTTGAAGATGACGACAATATGAGCTCGTCGATGTAGACCTCGGGACGTTGCAGTTACGGGTACGACCTCCACTCGGTGTAGACGGTTGGCGTCGAAGAATGGCGGCGTGCTGGTGTAGTCGGCGTCCTCGCCAAATTAAGAGTTGATGAAGTTGGCTACCGATGCACCGTGTCGATGTAGTCGAATGGCGGCGTGTCAGTGTAGTCGAATGGCGGCGTGTCGGTGTAGTCGACGTCCACACCGGGTGTGAAGCCGATGAAGATGGTGACGGCATGTTGATGTAGTGGTCCTCCTCGTCGAGCCAGGGGTTGATGTCGGTGGCCCCGCCATAGTCGTGGGTGCTAAACGTGGAAGTTGTGAGGATGGCTCGAGCGCCGCAGTTGCTGAGTGGTGTGACATGTTGATGTCGCCCACCCGATGATGTCCATGGAGACACATCTGGTTTTGGCTTTGCCAGCACACGTCCCAGCATGATGGTGATGATGCTTGATGTTGCTAAATCATCCTGTACCTGAAAATACATATGCCCGTACTATGCAAAATATTGTATAAATCAATGTTTAATTACCTTGATTTGACTTGAACGCCATGTTGAATTAATTGACGCCAATACACGTGAGTATGTAGACATCTCTTGGCTGGTTGAAGACATCTACATGTGGATGCCAGTGAAACTTCACAGTTCCTGCCTCGGCATGACCTTCTTTGGCACGCGTGGTCGCTGCCTCGGGGCGCATGCGTGTAACTGCCGCCTTTTGCCATCGTGAGGGAGACATGGATTGAAATGGAGTGCATCTCATGCTAGGAGATGGTTGATGAAGACATGAAGAAGACAAAGGGCAAGCCGTAGTCCACGGCAAGGCCGGATCGCAACCTGGCAGCCTCATCGTGTAATCTTCATATTTGACGAGGTAGTGTGAGGGCAGAGCTAGCAGCAGGCCATACGCAGGCAAGCTCCGATCGTTCCCGCCACCGTCTCCGTGGAGGTTCCATCGCCCTCCCGTTAGATGCACCTTTGAGGTAGATGGTGAGGACGCCGGGCTGTACGCCGGCGGCCCCAGTGACAACGCCATGGAGGTGGACATGGCGCGGGGGTTGTGCGCCGGCTCGTTGGATATGGCGCCTGGCTGCGGGCCGGCAGCATCGACGTTGTTGTGGCGGTGTAGATGGCACCGGGCCGCATGCCGGCTGTACCTTTGACATCGCCGCCGACGTGGAGTTGGCGCCGAGCTACTCACCGATGGCCTCGCCACCGTCGATGTCATGGCGTCTGGCGCGTCCATGGAGTTGCAGTCGTCGGGGCGTCTGGTGTCGGTGTAGATGGGAGAATGCACAGCCGGGTACTTCAGGATGCAAGTGTTGGTGCAGATTGAAGGGAGCTTCGCCGGTTCATTCTCCGGCGCGCGTCCTTCGTTGCCTGCAGGGTGCCGTGACCGCCGGCGGATCATCCGCGACGGTGTGTCCCGGCTATGCCTGTGCCCACGACAGGGTTCTCCTCGGCATGGTGCTCGCGGCTTCTGTTGGCGCGTGTACTCGCTGCCTCCTGGGTTGCTCGGCGAGCATGCCATTGGCATGGCCGCGTCTTTGTGATCTCCTCGACGCTACCGCTGCGGGCGCGTCTCCACCTGCTTGTGTGTTGCCCCCGGGGTGCACCCTGTGTTGCCGCTCCCGAGTGTTCATCCGACCGGTGGATACGCTGAAGTAAGAGGAGAGGAAATGGCGCCGGGCTGCATGCTGGCAGCTCCTACATTGTGGTAGTAGTGTAGATGGCGCCGCGCTGTACGCCGGCAGCCCCTCCGATGTCGTCGCCGAGGTGGTTGGTGCCGAGCTACTTGCCGGCAGCCTCGCCACCGTCGTCGTGGAAGCATACATGGGAGAAGATACCACCGGTGAGCTCTCCAGCAAATGTTTGTCGATGTCGTGGTACGTCCATGGAGCTGCAATCGCCGGCGCGTCGTCCACGGCTGCGTTGGGTGCAAGTGCACCAAGTAGTAGTGCCTCTTTTCTGTGGCTCCCCCTATCAAGGCTCCTCTGCATGTCTGAGGCTGCCGCCGCCACGGGCGCCTTCTCCTTGATGCCCACACTTCAGTGCACTCGGCTTGCCCACACGAGTAGCACGTGGCCAATGGAGTTTCTTCATGTAGCTTGCGTACACATGCATGGCCACACATCGTGTTGTGCTTCACTATCTTCATCCGTAGGCCATCTGTGTGAGTTAGAAGATAAAACAAATCTAGCTATGCCTTACATAGCAAGAGAGGCAAATGCATGACATGTTCTTTGCTCAACGCACGACGCACGCGTTGCCGCCTCCGGCACGTCCGTGGAGCCTTTGGTGGAACCTGACACCAAATATGTGTGTGTGTGTGTGATAGCGAGAGGGCGCCGGTGCCACCACAACGCTAACCTGGGTGAGTTGCCCGTCATGCGAGTTGCCCTGGGATCGCCGTAATTGGTGCAATCTTCAGGCTCGGACGTAGTCCGCACCACCACCGGCGTGGCGCCGCTGTGAGCTAGCCTTTGTCGGCGCATCTTCCTCGCCGCTGCCACCACGGGCTTTGGGCAAAGTCTCCTCCTGGCTGGGTGCCCACCTTGAGCGAGTCTCCGCCAGATGCAAGCCGATGCCCATGTAGACGAACTTCCTCTGGATGTATATGCGCTTCTACAAGAAAGAAGATTAAAGCAGAGGGGAAAAAAATGCATTGTTATGCCTCTTGCAGCATGGCGTTAGTGCCGCCGGCGTGTCTGCCGAGCTAGGCATAGTTCCTCCTTCTCGTCGACCGCGCAGACCAATAACGATCGCTTGGCACGCATCCACAAGTTACCAAGCCTACTAATTGTTGGCGGCCACTTTGACTTTTAGCAAGGAACTCGCGCATAGAGTGTGCCCCCTGCTCGATAGATCCGCCTTCATTTATAGACGTTACTTCATGCCCTTGGAGCAACGAATGCCCCAGACAATAGCAACATCTCATGGACACGAATTTCTCCTCCAATTCCTAATGATGATGAGGCAAATTAAAATTGCACCCAAGGGTTGGCGCCATCTCATATTGTTGGAGAAGACTTGAACACGAATTCGACAACCATTATTGCACAGCAAAGATGGGAGGAGAACCACGTCCCACTGGGCGTGGCAATTTGTTTGACACGAGAAAAATATCTAAGACTCCGCAAGAAGGGAAGGGGAGCGTATTTCCCTCTTGCGCCGGGGAAAGAAGAAACGAAAATTTGCGGGCGTGCCAGTGTACCGTAGTAATGGATACGGGAAACGAGTATTTCATTAATCTCATTGAAGAAACAAAATTACAAGATCGCGTTAATAAAAAAGTGCACTTCGTGGCCTACTAGCGCGGCCAGCCTAACTGTGGCGATTGCGGTCTCCTGATTCCCGGGGCCTTGGAAGGCTCCCGGTTAATTACACCCGCGGGTTGCTTCGCGGGATACCTCCGATTAAGCCGTGTGGTCGTCTTCGCTTCGCGTCCTCCATGCATGATGATGGTGATGTGTGTGTGGGCAGCGGCAGAGCCCGTGTCCTCATCGATACACGCGCCGCAAGTGGCGTGGCCTTAGCGGTGGCCGCGCCCGCCCTCGCCGTCGTGCCTCGTCGGTCTTGGCGGCGTTGGAGTAGTTGGTGTTGGGGTAGCATGGGTCGCGCTCGGCTTAGACTTCTTGACGACCTGTTGCTTCATCGGGGTGTTCAAGGGGCTACGCCTTGCGGGTGTAACGGTTTGAGGAGACCGGCGTCAGTGTAAAAACTAACGCGCGCTCACATGGGCGTGGCCGGGGAAGTTGGCACCTCATCTCGGCTAGACGCCGAGTATTCGGCGATCCGCCAAGACAAAGGGGGGTCGCCTCACGAGGCTGTGGAAAGGTAGCGTTGTAGAGGCCACGTCACGCTGGGCTGGTGCTACGCCAAGGGGTGACCTGTACGCTGGCGACGCTGTGGACCTGTACGTCGCTGCTCTGTCCACCACAGTGGGTGCACCTCTCGTAGGAGGGACCGGCCTTGGACAACGCTGTTGCAAATTCCAGCTCGATGAAGGATCTGTACGCCATTGACCTATTCGTCGGGGACGCGTGCCTCGTGAAGGAAGAGCCGGTCTTAGACCCGTCCTTGCGGACATTGGTTCCACCAAGGACATGTACGCGGTGAAGGGAAAGGCGAGTTTCAGGCTGCGTCGTCAGCGAGCTCCGGTTCCGCCACTTCGTCTCCTCCAAGAGCGTGATGCAAAACCTGTACGCCGGTGTACCCTTTGCCATGAACCTATTCACTGTGGCCCTGTTGGTCGCCATCTGTGCGTCGTATCCTGTACGCCATGAGGTGTTCACCGACCGCCATGAAGGCCGCCATGGTAGGGCGCCGGGGCTAACGGTTGGGCTGCGTTGTTGGAGAGCTCCGGCTGCTCCCGAGTAATCTCCAGCCACGTGACAGCTGAAAGTGAAGGGCCTGGTGTCGACAAACCCCAACGGTGTCGATGCAGTTTTCTGGTCCGGTGCAGTCATCCTTGGCGGCGGCGACGACGCGATCACGCAAGCATCGTCTCCGGTGTCCGGCACATACTCTACGTGTAGTGCATGTATGCTGGATGGCAGAGAGAGATGCAAGAGAAACAGTAATTAGACGATCATCTCACCATCAGGAAAAATGAGCTTGGTGTTCATGTCGTCAAAGTCCTTGCCGCCCTTGCACGGATTGCCGCCGGTCTCCGTTGCTGCTGCGGTTCCTGCAAGATGTGTTCTGCCTCTAGTGTTTTGTGAATGAGTTTTCCATGTGTTGGATGGATGGGCGTGATGGCTGGCTGGTGAGTTGGATGGATGTAGCGCCGGCGACTAATGGATGTGGCGTTGGCGAGTCTTCTCTTAGGACGTGCGTGGTGAATGGATGGATCTCCTGATGGATGGATGTGCGCGTTGTGAAGGGCGGCGGCCTTGTGGCGTCTACGCGTGCGTGCCCCCTGGTGCGACGAAGTAGATGATGGGCTGCGTGATATTGAGCTCCGTGTCGTCACCCTTCATGGCACCTACTTGATGAAGTTAATGAACGGTGTGTGATGGCCGGCTCCGGGTTGCCATCTTGAACGGCATCCCTGTGTGACGAAGTAGACGATAGGCTGCATGATGTCGAGCTCCGTGTCGGTGTCGTTGCCGACGCCTGCTTGACGAAGTCATGCCGGGCGGCGTCCAGGCAGGCTCCACTGCTTCGTCCTCTATGTCTCGATGAAGTGGGCGAAGAGCGTGACGGCGAACCATAGGTCTCCATCTCGAACGGCATCTCTTCGGTGGGACAAGGTAGACGACGGGCTGCACGATGTCGAGCTCCGTGTCGCCATCCTCCATGGCGCCGGCTTGACGACATCAATGGTGGGCGGCATCGTGGCGTGCTCCATGTCATCGTCTTCCGCGGCACCATCTTTGATGAAGTGGACGTAAACGGCGTTGGCGACCTCAGTGCCGTCGACCTCCATGGCGCCGGCTCGACGACATCAACGGTGGGCGGCGGTGTGGCGTCGCTCCATGTCGTCTTCTACAGCGCCGCGGTAACGAAGTGGACACGAGGGGTGATGGAGACCTTGATGTCGTCGACCTTCATGTCATCGTCCTCCACGGCCACCGATGGCTCCATCTCCGGCGCGCCCTCCGATCTCCTCGTCGCTGCCACCAGGGGCACGTCTCCGCCTTGTCTTCTCTGCTGATGTTTGTGCGTGCCGGACTCCTCCCCCTTCCAGCTGTTCTTCTTGTGTAGCATCTGATAGATGAAAGGCATAGTAACAAATAGAATTAGTCAGCAAGGCTTGGTCTTCTCCCGTTTGTTCATCTCCTCGGGCGCCTGCCGTGGGTAGATCGCCGCCGTGGCCGGCATCTCTTCCTCCTCAGCTTGCCATCGCTGCCACAATTTCTGGGGCGTTCCTTCTGGATCCCTCCCGGTGCCTCCTGGTGCGAGGCCTGATGGATGGATGTATGCCACCATCTTCAAGTCCTCTCGAGGCTGCCTCCTTGGGCTCCTGCTTGCTACCCAGACGAGCCACGCAGGAGGAGCTGCTGCAAACCTCCATGCCCAGGTGCTGCTCCTGGACCCTTGTACGTGTATGTGTTTCTTCGCCTGATACACAAGAGAGATGAATATATTTATTGTTAGTTAACTTGAGAGATGGTACTCCATGTTGTATCTTGACACACGCTCATCCGCAGGTCCGTCGCCGCCAACGCGTTCTGCTTGCTGCCCGTCCTCCTTGTCACCGGCGCAGCCACCGGCCGGACAGGCAAGGGTACGTGTGTGTGCGAGGGCGCCGGTGGCCACGGCCTCGCGTCTTGACGTGTGTTGCCACCATAGCGACGAGCGCATTACTCCTTTGGCCTCCGTGATCTCCTTGCCGCACGTGCTGCCGCTGGAAAGGACCAGGTCACGTGGGCTGCCCGACAAGCATGCTGCGTCGTGGTTTCCCTTCGACCCCTCAAGGCACATCGCTCATCTGCATGTCGACGCTGCCGCCATCAGGCGCGTCTTCTCTTCGTGCGTACCTCCTTCCCGCTGCTGCATCCTGCGTACGTGAGCTCCGCCCCTCCCTGAACCCTGGAAAAACAATGACAAAGAAAACACATGTACTAGGAGAAAGAGGGTGATGAGGGCGTCATGGCCACTGCCGACGGGCCGACCAAGATTGGGCAGTTTCCGAGTCGTCATTCCTGGCGCCGCCGCTTCTCCTCGTCTGATCGGCCTCGGCGCTGCCGCAGCACCTGTACATCTCCTCCGGCAAGATGCCAACTCTCATCGACGCTGCCGCAGGGGCGCGTCTCCTGGGTGTCTCTCCATCCTCCCTCTCTGGCCGTCGTCCTCTCCCCGTGCGTGAACCCCCCTGTCCATTCGGCTAGGTATATATTTATAGGCAGGAGATCGACACCCCAGCGGCCGTGCGACGGGCGAAACCTCCCGATTTTCTTGGACCAGATAGAGATGGAATCTCGTTTGGGTAATCTTCTCAGCTCCTTTGATGTTTATCTGCTCTTTTTCTTGACGTGCACGCCTGTAAAACAACACGACTGGTCACACGTACCTGGCCTTTTGCAAGAGGGCCGGCTTCTTGGTAGAACATGTGATTCTCTGGGTCGGTGGCACCCATTTCCAAATTCTATTTTTAGCTTGCCAATTACTTGATTCCCTGAGACAGCTTCGTACGTGTTTGTAGTTTGCCCTCCGCTAACACGTACATATTACGTGTACCTGTCCCATTCAAATCACATAGCAAAAAAAAGATACAAGTACATGTATGGTTTTTTTTTTTGCGAGTAAAGAGGATTGTATTAATCAAAGGAGATCATTACAATCCTGTTGGCACAGTGCGCCAATTGCATCAGGTCCATGGCGTATCCAAACTGCAGTACGTGGTTCAGAATGCCCCATTTGGGCTAAAGCATGAGCAACTTTATTTTTACTCCTACAAACATGCGTTACCACATGTTGACGACCAAGTGCAAGGAGCCGCTTGATCTCGCCAACGATGGCAGCAACTGGAGACCTGTTTTGTTCAGTTTCTTTGATCATATTAGCAGCGACTAAGCTGTCCGTTTCCAGAGAGAAAGGCAGGGAGCTCCATTCGAGTGTTAAGGCCACCCCTTCCATGCATGCGGCGACCTCCGCCTCAAGAGCGCTCGCGCAGCTAGTCAGCAACCTACAGGAAGCAAATATTATGGCGCCGTTGTGGTCACGTAGGACCATGCCAGCACCACCAGTTCCATCCTCTTCCCTCCAAGCACCATCAACGTTTAGCTTTGCCCAACCAGCAGCAGGTTTAGCCCAATGTTCTGGCGGTCTTGGGCAGGCACTCGGGTTTATTGGCTTCTTCTTTTTGCTCCTGTCGTGGCCGTTCACAGTCACCATCTTGCCTTTAACTACATCTTCAGTAGGGTGCTGCTGGATACAACGAAGACTCTTGATGTAGCTGCACAAAAATCTGCGAGATGCTTCAATGGTCGGGGCAGGTTTATGATGAACCACTTCATTGCGGACGTGCCAGTTACGCCACAACGTCATGATCACTGGAAGCCGCTGCTCTTCAGTGCATTGATTCAGGAAGTGAAGAGCCCATTCCGTTCCAGAATTGGTGACGTTCTCGAGTCTCGGCATGCATTCAGATTTCTCCATTGCTTCCCAAAGCATTCTGGCCAGAGGGCACCTACACATCGCGTGGTATGTATCCTCGGATTCCATTCCACAGAGCAAACAAATATTAGTGGTTTCTAGATTTCTCTTAGCTTTATTCTCCATAGTCTAGGTATGGTTAGCTAGGTATTTTTGGTACTGCTATACGTATATGTACGCGCTTGCCGGCCGGCCGTAGATACTCAAGTAAGTATAATGTATGCATATGAGCGGGCATTAGGGTGCAAAAACAGGAATCTTTACCTACTAATAAAGCACGGAGTGCTTCTGGTCGTACGTCGTCATCTTTTTTTTTTACGGTAGTTTCTTTCGCACATATCTGTACGTTGACCCTCGCTTCCGCTTGATCCGTTTTTGGTACGTTCCCTCCTTGCTATCGCCTCTGGCTGGGCCTTTCTGGCACCCCAGGTCGGCCTACGCGCGCACACAAATTGGCCCAATTAATCCAGCCCACCTATCCCTAATTTGAAGCAAAAATACTTGTTGTTGACAAGACTCGAACTCTGAACCTAACGCCCAGCAAAAACAGCACGGCCAACCAAGCTAGCATGTGTTTTTTGTAAAAATACAAATTGATTCAGATAATAAATAGTCTCACCTCGCTTTTTACATCCAAACTACTCAATTTATATACGTTTTTGAGTTTCCTAGGTGTCAGGAAGCCGTCTCAGAAATCATTACAAAAAAACAAGGAAGGAAAGAGAGGCTAATTAACTGAAAAGCGAGGCAACGAAATAAGGAAGGAATCCTGAGAGATATATTCTCTAATCTAAATTGAGAAGGACATGAGGTGACAAAGATGAAATAAAAGGAAATTGGGATCCTGAGGGATCCTGAGACATATTCTAATCTAGAGTAATATAAGAAGGGACAAAGAACAACAATGTTGGATTTACACAATATATACCACGGGAAGCATTATCTAGACGGCCTGCAAAATAGATTTACACATGCAAGCAAAAGCGAGCCATGCTGACGAATAAGCAAGTACGTAGCAGGTGCATTGCGCCAAAATAGTTTAGGTGTATACACGATAAACAATTGTACGTCATATTTTCTTTTACCATCAGAATGATGAAGAGAAATGTATTCTTGTGTTTTTACACAAACACATTTAGGCAATAAAGCCTGACGACACTACCATGCCAACACAAAATTAATAGTTACTTTGATGCAGTTGTCATATCATGTGACCAAATGAGAAGTCCACTTGCCTTATCTCATTCGCTTCTTGATTCCTGAAGATATCCACATCAGATTGCTATTTCTAAAAGGTGTTTTACCCTGAGAAAGAAGTAGAATATATTAGTCGGTGGTACAAGGCATACAATTGTTCAAAAATAATTTATGGTATATATACAACCGAGGGTTCGAGATGATGATAAAAGTATTAGGTACAAAAGTAAAAAAAAACGTCACATAACACAATGAAGATTAGGAGCTACCTATAGATATAATTTTCAATACCTAGAGAACCATAGGATTCTGAATTTTGGCATCGGTGGATAGAATTCCGCGCAAACTATAACACTGTTTGTTCTTAATAGCGGTATCAATCTGACCGTCAAACTGAACCGGATTAGTCAATGATCCACCGAGCAGGAGTTTACCCAGTTTCAAATAACATAAAATTTCTATGCTCCAGTTTTAATGTGAAAAGGGTACACATGTTACTATGTTAGCACAGTTCATTCATCCAAATACATTCAACATCAACCGAATTGTCATTGCATGAGAAATTCAGGTTTTAATCTGATGCATAGAACCTCATGTAGCCTGAATGGTACACTTCGGATGCATTCAACATCAAATGAAGTGTACTAAATGGATCTGGATGTGCCCTTCAGTTTTAATTCGGTTGTTGTTATTTCATATTCAAACTGATGCATACAAGCTCATGTAGCCTGAAATTGTCAGCTCGTAAGATTTCAAATAAAGTGTACCCTTCAGTTTTAATCCAAATAAACATCCAGATCCCGAACTCTGAATAAAAATGCATAGAAGCTAATGTAGGAATTGTCAGCACGCAATTCCCCAATTCCTTCATCCAGACCCATTCAACATCGACCGAATTCAGGAACACATATTATATACATTCTGAACGAACACCACAAAAATCAAAGAAATTACAAACCACACAGTAATCGAGAACCCACCATATCATGGAAGCTCACCGGTGGTAGGCTGCTTTGTATCCTCACTGCAACACCTCGTGCGTCATACGAAAGGAGGTGGACCTGCGGCAGGATGCGGGTGAGAAGACCGGGGAGATGAGACGACGAGCAGGAGAGTCATCAGCGGCACAGTGCAGCGCGAGCGCCGGGAGCAGCAAGCAGCAGCGGCAAGCAAAGCAACCAGCAGCAGCAAGCGGCAAAGCAAGCAGCCAGCAGCGGCAACAACAGCAAGCCAGCAACGAACAGCAGCAGCAAGCAGCAGAAGCGGGCAGAGGCGACTCCTCACCTTGCTGTTCATTGCGGCCGAGTCGGACAGATCAGAGAGGCGAGAGGACGGACAACAGCGAGTTTCGGACGGCGTCAATGTGATAGAGTTTACCTTGTTGTCCAGGTTTTTCATCATGTTTATTTAGCAGTGTCATGCATGTTGTCACGTCCAACCTACCTGGCTGTGGGCATGTACTCACGTAGAGAGATCATGTGTGTGTATGCAAGTCAGTAGTGTGTCCTGTTGAGTTTGTTAGTAGTTTGCATGGATAGGCCAGCTGCATGCGTCTAGTTCCGTGGAGTCCAAGCGGCTGAGTTGTGTAGCAGAAAGAGGTGGAGAAAGAAGCGGGCAAAATCAGTTGTGGCATGCGCCGGCTGCGTGAACTCCTAGTTGATCTGCAGAAACTTGGAAGTGACTCAATCTAGACGTGGGTTAGTTGAGTAGTAACCGGGTCAGACAGTTGTGGCCTGTGCGTGTGTGTGCATGGAGTTAGTGGGTGAGTGTCTGCGTTTTAGCCGTGTGCTTCCGGCTATTTAAGCCATCATGTAATTGCATTGCAAGTGTGAGAATACAAGAGAAAAGTGGCACAAGTTGTGTGCGGTGCCAAGTTCGTGTGTGTGTTCTTCTACCTCTAGACCTGCGTGTGTGCTTCTTCCTCCTCGGGCTGCTCCAACACAATGGCGGTCAGCGGTCGAGGAAGCTGTAGGAGGGACCCGTGGCTTCGAGTCCGTGGTCCAGACGTGGACCCCTTCATGGTCCCCGTAGCTGCTCGGGGAGGACGATGACCGCGGCGGCGGCGCAACGGCGGCCGACGGAACCAAGACAGGTGGCCTTGGTTCAAGAGGTTCCTGCACGCCGGCGCCCGGAATCACCATTAAAGGGATGACAGGAGCAACAATGGAGCTAGGGAAATACACAGGAGCATGAACGCACCGAAGAAACGAGGTGATTCACGGCGGCGTCTAGCGGGCATGCATGTCGGAGCCGAAGGCGTGGACGTCGATCCGGATCGACGGCTGGCGGATCCTGCCGGCCCCTACAGCTGGCGTTGCAACGGCGAGCGGCGGCATCCCCGGCGAGCTTGACGAGAAAGGGGATCCAGGGAGGGAGAAAAGGAGTGAGGTAATGGAGTGGAGGAGGAGAAAGATGAAGGGACAACCGGGCAGGAGGCGGCGCGTGTCCCTTGGAGATGACGCTGCTGGACTGACCTAGGAGACCCACTGGTCAGTGGCAAAGGAGAGGTTGAAAGAAAATAAAAATAAACAAAATTAGCTGGAATATCTCTTCCTCCTCTACTCCTTCATAGGCTTCTCAGGATTAGCATAATCTAAATATTTCGGTGCTCAAAAATACAAAATATATTGGAAAATTTCACAGATGTTACTACTTATATAATATAAATCTAAAAGTTTTCGGAGAGTATTTGACTGCCCTTTTTCAAATTCGAATTCAAATCTGCCCCAACTTTGGGTTTGAACTATAAGTAGGTGATACAAGATTCCAATGCTCATGGAATGTTTACGGATCTTGTAAATAACATATGACCTCCATTTATAAATTTTCATGAACTTTGAACAAGGGAATCATCACCAAACAAATATATTGCAGTTCTGGCATTTTCTTGAATTTGAACAAAAGCACTTGATTCAAATATCGTAACAAATATATTGTAGTTTAATTCTATGCATGGATGGCTCGATCTCATTATCGTCCAAAGATCATCTTATTGGTGTTGTGTTCATATATTTGATAATGGCTTCAGTTTCAGTTAAAATCGTCAACTGGATTTCCATGATTGCGGTGGCGTATTATTCGGCAAAAAGGTACTATTGTCGCCTTTTAATGTTTTCATTCACATCCATGGTCATATATGCTGCTTGGACAAAACAATTGATCAACTCTGACCGCTGCTGGTAGGGGGCACCAAACGGCGACTGCTCGCCCCGCCTCCCCCCTCCCAACCCCATGGGGAACCCTCCATTATGGTGCACCATAGGAGGAAGGGATAGGCCCATCTCGACAGAGGAGGTAGACACGACGTGGATGGCGGCGCAGGGCACTTCGACAAGGAACACTTGAGAATGGGGAACGATAAGCAAGATGAGTTCGTGCGTCCTTATTTTATTAAAAGTTAACGTCAAGTGCTTTGTTCGGGCCAAGCCTAGATAGTTAAAAAAGAATAAACTCTTCCCAATTAAACAACCATCTGTAAAAGTTGCCTAACAAAAAAGCTATAAAAAGTATGCGTAAAAAAATTAACACAATAAAAAAACTTCAAATGTTCACAATTTTACATATGTTCACACTATCTTTGTTAGGAAATATGTTCGCATTTGTTTACAAAACTTGAAAAATTCCCCCAAAAAATTCCATTTTTTTACCAAAACAAAGTCCATCTAGAAACGTACAACCAAAAACAAAACATTCTTTTCATCAAAAACACCTGTTCAAAAAATGTTGTTTTTTCCATAAAATTGTTCTTTTCTAGATAAAAGTTCTAATCCTCATAAAAACGTTAACTACTCTTAAAAAGTGTTCCAATTTTTATGAAAACGTTAACTTTTATTTAAAATAAAGAATTTTCACGTTTAACCTTATTATAGATGTTTATTAAATTTGGATATAAAAACTGATGCACAATGGCACATGAAGTTGGTTGTGCTTTTTTTGCCCGGTGCAACGCACCGGCATTTGTACTAACTTATGTATATATAACTCCACACTAGCCATGTCTAGCCGGCGTCCATGTTACTAGCCTGGACGTGTGCATGCAGGCGTGGTAATTACACCATGCTTTCATTCATATGCTTGAGCAAGTACGTGCGTGCATGTTTCATGCAAGTATGTGTTATGCTAATTTGTATCACTAATAACTTGCCTTCGCATATATAGCCTGCATCAAAACTCATTAGAAAGAATTAGTACTTTATGCAATAGTGCACAAAAACCCGTCGAACAATTGCTCGGCAGTAATTTGTTCACCCACCGTAATACATGCTATCTTGAGAGAAGCCACTAGTGAAACCTATAGCCCCCGGGTCTCTTTCTTATTATATTGCACCTCTTTTATTTACATCGCATCTCGTTTACTATTTTGCAATCTTTACTTTCCAATGTATACAACAAAAATACCAAAAATATTTATTTTACTATCTCTATTGGATCTCACTTTTGCGAGTAACCGTGAAGGGATTGACAGCCCCTTTATCACGTTGGTTGCAAGGTTCTTGATTGTTTGTGCAGGTACTAGGTGACTTGTGCGTTGTCTCCTACTGAATTGATACCTTGGTTCTCAAAAACCTAGGGAAATACTTACGCTACTTTGCTGCATCACCCTTTCCTCTTCAAGGGAAAACCAACGCATGCTCAAGAGATAGTAGCGCCACACCACACTTGCCAGGCCCAGAGACACGTCGTGGACAAAAGCATGCGTCGGTGTTGCCAGCACTAGGCATGCATAGATAGGAACCAACACAAGTTGGATGCCATGCCGAGGGAGGCTATAAGAGAAGGACTTGATGACGGTTGTGGCGCCAATCAGCGTGAGGCCGATGTAGCCTACGATGGTCAGAGTAGATAAGGTGGTCGGGTAAGGTGACGACGACGCTGGCAATGAGCTATTGCTGAACGAAGATGAAGGGGGTGGATGGGCGGTGCCGCGCGGGTGACCAAGCAGCACCAGCACCGAAGAAGAGCGGCGGAGGCGGTGGCTGGGTTAAGAGCGCGTCAGCGATGCTTGATGTAGGCAAGGAACCTGGCAACTTGACGAGGGTCGGCGCGGAAAGTGGCATTCATGCGCCTATGGAGGCAGCGAGGCGCATACCATGCGGAAGTTGATGCGTGCGGACGGTAGAGTGGACCCCACGCCGTTGCTCTACTATCCGAAGGGGCGATGCTGCGGCAATACATGGGCTGGGGAGACGAAGGGAAGACCTTAGGGTGGCGGCCTTGACCGCGTTCCACGGCTCTACGGCCCAAAGGGGCGACACAGCGGCGGAGCGAGGGCTGGTGCAATCGCGGGGAAAACCTCGAGGCGGTAGCATGGACCGCGTGTCGCGGCACTATTGCCCGAAGGGGTGACACAGCGGCAATGCGTGAGTCAGTGCAGCCGTGGGGAGAACCACGGGGCGCGGCACTGCGGCCCGACGGGGCGACGCAGCGGCCGCCTGTTGCTCGATCGGTGGAGGGGCGCCCTATACTCAGGGACAGCCTTCACGGGTCCTGCTGAGGCGTCTGCAACCGACTATGTCACTCACGCGACACGGATGGAGCGGATCACGGCGGGCGGGTGATCAATCAGATCGCACACGAGGTCAGGGACGCTGCTCGGTGATGAAGAGTTGATGACGGCATCGTGGACGGTGAAGTGGGGTGGTCGAGCATACTAAGACGACGATAACCGGTGGGGAACAGCGTGCGGACAAGCACATTCAGTGCCTGACGCCCAAGCAGCCAATGCAGCACCGACACCCGAGGGGTTAAGCTCGAGCGGCCAATGCAGCACCAACGCCCGAGTTACCATGCCTGGGCGGCCAACGCAGCGCTGTGCATGAGATGGTCATACGGCGGCGGCGAAGACGGTAGGTGATGCAGGAGTCCTGCTCGGAGCGGGGCGGTGGCAGTCGGTGTAAAGCGACGGGCGGCCAGACGCGCGGACGGCGGCCATGGTCAGCCGGAGCGTCGCGCGAGGCCGCCGGGTCGAAGAAGAGGCCGGGTGGTCACGCCGGTGTCGGAGTAGAGGCGTAGATCCACGGTGGCGGGGGGTGACGCAAACCGATCTTAGACCAGAAAATCAAAATAAAAACGCCGATCAAGATGACCTGCGGAAGAGAGAAAAACCCGAATCAAAAGATCGAAAAAAGACTCTCCTATAGATAAGGTGGTAGAAGGATTACAAATCTTTTTCTAGGAAATGCCATCATGACTTACTTTATTAATCAAATAGGTACACTTACATCGTTCATGAGATATTCAGTAGGAAAAGAAGGGTGATCATCTATCCAATTACAAGATACATGATTTTCATAACTATGTTTTGCTATCTTATGTGCGACACCATTGGCCTTCCGGAGACAGTGATATTATTGTACTGTTCCTATATCCGTCACCGGATCAATACAATCCGCATAAACTGTAGCTTCTTCATTCCACCATGTTTGTCCTCCTTGGCAAGCTTCAATCACCTCTAAGCAAACAGATTCAGCAACGACTTGGTGATAGCCCAAAGATGCCACTAGTTCAAGGCCTTTTTTCATTGCCAGTGCTTCCATCACCATGGCCGATAACGAGTGTGGAACATAAAAACATGTACCTGCAAGGAAATTGCCTATCTTGTCACAGATAACTGCGCCCGTCGCCCCTTCTCCCTCTTCAAAATGAAACGAGGCATCTACATTTAATTTAACTTGACATGAATCTGGTTCAATCCATTAAACTACTTCTCTTGTGTTATTACTCTGAGTTGTTTTTGTGAAGTTTGTGCATAGGACAGGGCAAATAACTTCCAATTCATTGATGGGGTGTCATCTCCTTGTGTGTGACTGTCCGTCTGATCCACCAGATGTACCATATGTTGCGGTGGCCACAACCTCCGCAATCCCTATGTGAGGTAGATCAGGGTAATGACTCGTTGAGGAATCCAACAACTCCTCCAACACAGCTGAACAAATCCTAAACTACCCATTACAGGTAAACCAAATATATCTCTAATAGGTACGTTTGCGGAACTTGTTTGCTCTCCTTTTTGACGTTGTACCTATACCTCCGTGTTGCCTTTTTCTGATGATGATAAAAGGAGAGCCGTGAGCAGAACTAATCACGTTTTGAAGCGTCCAGGAAATCTTGTCACGACTCCATCGCGTTTTCTTTTCCGAAAAGGCGAACGTTTCACGTGGGTCCCAATGGGAACGCGATTTTGATGCAAATCCAGTTTGCTATACTCATCTCGCGGCATCTTTTTATTTCGTTGTCATATTGTTTTCTTTGTATTAAGAAAAAAACTCGGTGGTGTCAATCGGCCTGTCCACGACACAATCAAAGCTGTGGAAGCACGTGCGTTGTTGTAGAAAAACGTGCACGCGATTGAGCCTTGTCGGCCAGCTGGCTCGTCATACTGTCACCAAACCATTTGACTATTGTCTAGCCATGATAATGAGAGGACGAGTAGGCCTCTGCCGTCGGCATGTGAGACCCAGCGTCGTTCATCACCGAGTGTAGACGGCTACCGTCTTTCGGGCGACCCGGCTGCTGTCCATCTCGCTTTCTTCTCCTCCCATGCTCCATTTGTCACCGTCGGTAGTAGCGCGGGCATGTGCACCCCATGGTATAGGGTGGCTGTACGGATCTATCTAACCGCACATGTTCATCCGAATGAATCAGTTGTCGGCTTGTCAATTGTTGGTCAGTAAAAATTCTATATCATCATCCCACAGCTCGTGCTGTTACAGCTAGACCAATAAATCTCCAATCAGGCTTTCGTCCCGCTTAATAGATTGATTGACCCAACCACGGCCATGTTCCCATCGTTATGTGCTTCCAGTTTTCCTACAACTATATTATGAATTCAAATATGGATGAATTATTTCATAGGGTTTTGCACTGTTGCTTGCTTCATACTTGGCTTACGCATGGTCTCAATTGAGACGTGTTGTTCTAAATATTTTCGTTTCATAAATATAAAGTCAAGGTTAAACTCTTTTGAGAAATTTGATGCTAATATTAAATCTTATCCAAATACATCGGAGATAGAGTGCAAAACACAATGCCTGGCCGAATGGGGAGATTCTAAATCTGAATCATTCGTTTGCTTACCTCCAAAGCCGCTCGCACACCAAGATCAGCTAGAAACAAAAAGTATACCTTTGATTCAAACTTGTGTGATCAAATCTTTGATTTGTTGTTGAAAAATAATTACATTACAATTCTTGATCACCATGTCAAGCCATCTATCCAAGGACGAATTTATTGTAAGTTGCATGAGAAGTTCAAGCATAGTATTGAGGATTGCAACATATTTCGTCAAATAATTAAATCGGCCATTGATAAAGGACGATTGAAATTTGTTGAGACACCAAGAGATGACGAGTCTATTCCAATTAGTCCTGATGGTAAAAGGTTTTTGCATCGGCTGCTTCAAGCCGATCCATTTAAAGAGAAGGTAAAAACTGCAGGTGATGGGATCAAGCTTTCAAGTAAAGAAGTTGTTGAAGAGCATATTGAACATAATCTTGAGGGCGAGAATTCCATCAAAACTATAATGGAGACGCCAAGGACTCGGTGGCAACAAGAAAATCCAAATATCGATGCAAGCACAACCAAAGAAAACAAAGGCCGACGTAAGCACAAAGGTAAAAAGCCGAAAGTCATTTTCGCGCAACTATTGGAAAAATATTAGAAAATAAGTGAGGAGAATAGTGCTTATCGGCCAACTAATGCAAAAGCATCAAGATCAACCCCTAGCCGCAAATTCAAGGATCGATATTGGCAAGAAGAGAATTTGAATGCAACTTTTTCATATCCTTATTTTGGGCCGCCAATGCCAATGTCGTGGATGCCTCCCTATGCTCACGTAAATCCATATCCATCATGGGACAAGTATGATACAAGGGCACATTATCCATATTATTATAAACCATCTCGGCAATATTATGCAGCTCCAAGAAGACCAATGTTCAATGAGCAGTCATATGTTCAAGACTGTTTCAATAAAAAAGAATCCGTCCGGAGCACAAGGAAGAATAAGGAGGTGGTTGAGCAAGTCTACCGCGTCAAAAGAGATGGTCATAAGAGTGCCACTTCAGATGTGATCTAAAATGAAAAAGAGCCAATTAAAGTGTTGAAGTTGGCTACAAAAGGCAATGAGGCAAGTCAATCAAGTGTCAAATCTGAAATGAAGAAGTTGAGAGTGCACAAGGTAAAATAAGCATTGCCATTACTACAAACAAAATCGCAGCCAGGGTGCCCACTTGGCTTATCGTATGGGCAAAAGAAGAAATTGCAAAAACTTAGTGCACAAGAACTTGAAAACAGAAACATGGCATCGGTTGCCAAAGGAAGTATTCAATATAAGGATTATGCGCAAGCTTCCATTACAAGAAGTGCGGCAAAGGTGAAGAAGGAAAAGAGTGAAAACTATGGACCAAGCTGGAGGTTTCAACATCTTCGGTCCACACATTATCTATTTTCTTCAACTATGTCCTTGATGTCTATGCCATGGAATTCGTCATCAGGTATATTGGTTACCCTCAATGGGCTTATTTTAATCCATGGATGCAATATAATTTCTTACATCATGAAAGGGTATTACCAAATCATCATATGTTTGATTAGCTTCACTTTGTTGCTAATCTAAATGGCCGATATATACTTATAGTCCTAAGCACGTACAAATGGCCGATGAAGTGTTAACATCGACCTTAGATAGCATTGTGCAAGTTACTTTTCGGCACACAAGCTTTGCCAAAAAACAGGGGGCATGTGTTGACACCAGATTTTGGCATGGTCGAAAACATAATTAAGAAGGCCTCAAACGAAAAAGTGCTTAAAGTGAGAAAGTTTCGTATCGTCAAAAGGAGAAACTTTGATATTTGGGCCATAGCCATCCCGTCTCATCTCTAAGGACAAAGTTGTGTTCGAATACTGAGATTTTGTATCCAGAACACTGTTCGGCTGATTACGCTCCCAATATGGCCTCATATGAGAAAACATGCTACACAAGTTGTTTTCGTCTTGTCGAAACGGTCGATCTTGATATAAAAAACGTCTAAAGTGGTGTTCATATGCAAAAGTTAGAGCCAAAATAGTGTGCTGCAAAAGTCTGCCCCGGAAGGTCCTGGCAACTTCCGGGGAGGTTCCGGGCTAAACCGAAAGTTTGCACGCGGTGCGCCCCGAAAACTGGATTTTTAACATTATTTGCTGCTTTGCGAGACCGAATTCGACCCAAAGGTGACCTCGGATGAAAAAGTGATTAACTGAAGAGTTTTTCTCCATTGCAAGGCCTACAACTTTGCTTTTGGGACCATCGTGATCCGAAGTCGTATAAGACCTGCAGATTCAGTGCAAGAGGGCTACTTGATATAATTTGAGCCCGGAAGTTTCGGGCCAGACCGGAAGTTCCGGCCCTCTGTAGTCCGAGTTAGGTAAGTTTTGATGATATAGACGTGATTTGGGTCCTTTTCTTGTACGGGAAGTACAGCCGCCTCATATATATGTAAGGGGTGACGGCCGATTGAACAACACACAATCGAACAAATCAATCTATCATCTTTTCCCTTTACCTTTATCTCTCTCCCTTGTTCTTCTTCTTCCTCGTTGTTCGTCCATTCTTCTAGTTGCAGGGCGGCGATCCACAAGGCCCTAGGGGCGATCATGTTGACCTAGGGCAGCCCATAGCCGCCACGCGCCCTGACGGGGTCCCTCCCGGGCGTGTGGAGTTTCAGGTCTTCAAAAGCGCCCACCGGATTGCTTGCGTACCACGCTTCTGGACGGGTCTCCTTCGACGTGAGCTGCGGTGCATCACCCTCGGCATTGGAGGTACACAGTGACGTGTTTGTGTGTGAGCACTACGTTGGGATCGAGGTGCATAAAAAATCGGAGGTGATCGCACTATTCCAGGGGCCTATGTATGCTCAAGGCCTATGACATAGTTGAATGGCATTATCTCGAAGCAATGCTGTCCAAACTTGGTTTCGGTGATCGTTTTATCCGACGGGTTATGAAATGTGTGACCTCTGTCAGGTTTACAATTATGGTAAACGGAGAGCTGCTTCCATATTTTAGTCCCATGAGATGTCTAAGGCAGGATGACCTATTATCACCTTACCTCTTCCTCATTTGTGTGCAAGGCCTCACTTCACTATTGAATAGTTATGGAGGAGAATACATTGACAAAGGTATTCGGGTGAGTGTTCATGCACCATGCGTGAACCATTTATTCTTTGCTGACAATAGACTCATCTTTCTCACAGTGCAAACACCCAAAGTGCAAAAAGACTCAATGACATTCTTTGGATCTTTGCTGATTGTTCCGGTCAGGTAGTGAACCAGGAGAGAAGTTCTATCTTCTTAAGTGTAAACATAGGCAGTGGCGGAGGCACCGCCCGACGACCCTGGGCACTTGCCCGGGCTCGCTGGTGCTCGACAACAGCGATCGAACGAATTAACACAAGTAGGAAAAGGGCTATAGATGGGATGGACACTAATGGCGCACCATGTGTTGGTGCACCATTAGTGTGCAAATACTAATGGCGCACCACATCCCACGGTGCGCCATTAGTAAAAAAAATTTAATTTTTTCAAAACTACTAATGGCGCACCGTGGGGGTGGTGCGCCATTACTAGTTTCAACTAGTAATGGCGCACCACCCCCACGGTGCGCCATTAGTAATTTGGCCCAAATATTCCCCCGAATGCAACCCCCCCCCCGGTGGACCGCCTTTTCAGTTTAAAATAAATAAAAGAAAATGATAGAAATGTCAAAAAAATAAAAGAAAATAAGATTCACATGTGATATGTGGTCTAGTTGTTGGGAAAATTTACAAATATAAATTTCGACTTTATTTGCAAAATCTCTTTGGAAATTTGTAAAATGGGCATAACTTTTGCATACGAACTCGGATGAAAAAGTTTTTATATGAAAAATCATCTACTCGAAAAGTTACATCCGCACGGCCGAACCTCCGCAGTGTGAGGAAGATTTTATTTGGGCTTTTTATTCTCCTCATTCTTCTTATCCTTCGAGCTTTGGCTCGAAGAGCCTCTCAACAATCTCTTCAACATTTTCTTCCTCTGAAAATTTCTAAGATTTTTAGTGACTAAAAATAAAAGTGAGCCAAACTCAACAAGATTGATAGCAACTACTCCCACAAGCTTTGGAACCCAGTTAAACATTTTCAAAATCCTCAAAAACCTAACAGAAAAAAGTTACGGGGCTTTTAAAATCTGAAGAGAAAAAAATTCAAAAAAATTCAAACTTACTAATGGCGCACCTGCCCATGGTGCGCCATTACTATCTTCCCGCCTTCAAAATTCAAAATAAATCAAAAAATAAAAAAATTTACTAATGGCGCACCTGCCCATGGTGCGCCATTAGTATTTTCCCGCCTTCAAAATTCAAAATAAATCAAAAAAAAGGTTACTAATGGCGCACCTTCACATGGTGCGCCATTAGTATTTTCCCGCCTTCAAAATTCAAAATAAAAAAAAAATAGTAATGGTGCACCTGCCCACGGTGCGCCATTACTATGTCGTATATATGGCTGGGTGTGTCCTCTCCTCCTTACCTCTTCATTCTTCTCCTCCACTCCACCTCTCCTCCACTCCACCTCTCCATCTCTCCGGCGACCTCCTCCTCCTCCTCTCCGGCGACCTCCTACTCCTCCTCTCCGGCGACCTCCTCCTCCTCTCCGGCGACCTACTCATCCTCCTCTCCGGCGACCTCCTCCTCCTCCTCCTCTCCGGTGACCTCCTCCTCCTCCTCCTCTCCGGCGACCTCCTCCTCCTCTCCGTCGACCTCCTCATCCTCCTCTCCGGCGACCTCCTCCTCCTCCTCTCCGGCGACCTCCTCCTCCTCCTCCTCTCCGGCGACCTCCTCCTCCACTCCGGCGACCTCCTCCTCCTCTCCGGCGATGTAGGCGAGCGCCTCTACGGTCACCTCCTCCTCCTCCTCTCCTGCGAACTCCTCTCCGGCGAACTCCTCTCCGGCAAAAGAACACGGCAAAAGAACGTACAAGATCCAAAAACGGAAACAAAATTTGACATAATATCGTGCAAAAAAACGAGCAAAAAATGGGCAAAAAAATCGCGATCCAGATCCAAATTTAAATTTCAAAAATAGCAATGGCGCACGGTGGGGGCTAGACGGTGTGCCACTACTATTTTCCAGCCTTCAAAATTCAAAAATACTAATGACGCACCGTAGCCTATACTAATGGTGCACCAGTGGCCAATACTAATGGCGCACCGTGGCCTATAGTAATGGCGCACCACTGGTGCGCCATTAGTAAAAAATACTAGTGGCGTGATACTAATGGCGCACTACTGATGCGTCATTAGTAGGCCTTTTTCTAGTAGTGTAATAGAGGGCTAAAGACGTACGGCAGCATGTTTTACCCGGGAAAAAGAAATTTTGGGCCTTCATTTTCAATAGGTTCACGCAGTTCACGGCCCAAGAGCAGCCTGCAGCCCAGCTGCTCAGGCTGAAACAACTTCTGTTTCACGAGGTGGATCGATCGCTCGAACTCCCTGACTACTTGTCTATTCGTTTCTCACAGGCGGCTAGCTCAGCCGCGCACGGGCTGGGTCTCACACCTAACCCAGCGCAGCTAGACGCAGGGCCGGCGGTGAGCGGACGGCATCACGCAAGCCGCCCAGCCGCCGAGCCAGTCTACTCTCCTTCCTCTCATTCGGCTTCGGCTTCCTTCGGTAAAAAACTAAGAATCCTCCCGTCGGAACTAGGGCTAAGCGGCTAGGGATCTCTCCTCTTTGAATAATTGTTCTGGGCTAGGGAATGATTTGCTCTTGCAGAATTAATTGGAAGGTGGCTCGCATCACTGACATTGACCATCTGTCCATCTTGAAGAAGGGAAGAGAAAACAGATTACTCTTGTTGATCATTGGCCAGCGCATGGCCTCAGAAAGTTTTGATCCTCATATGATTTTTCTCATGTATAAGTATATATTTTCAGGTTGATTGATCTGTAGTAGAACTAGCATATTCATGGCAAAATATTGGTGGGGTAGCTCTCTTGCAATATTTTGCCATCGGTATTTTGAATCTATTCACATTTCGCAGCTGAATTTATTTTAATAACAAATCCATTTTTTTATCTTGTACTGCCTAAAGACTTTGGCAACTTGCATTGCGAGTTTGGCTCTATGCAAGCTGGTTATATGTCTTTCTTTTGGCAATATTGAACATGTGAGAGATGCTTTTGACCCTGTTGGAAGAAATTACACAATGACATATGTTATGGATAGCTTTCATTTTGTTTGCAACATGGCAAGTTTGCCTCAATTCAAGACTGGTTATATATCTTTTGGTACCAAGTCTGAACTTAATTAGGTATATGAAATGGAATTTATTATTAATGTGGATTTCTGGTTCATAAGTTTGGTGCTATATTATATGTTGTGTATCTGAATACCCGATTTTTTATTTTTAGATTATACACTTAGGCTAAACTTGCCCAGACTCCACAAAAGTTCTGGCTCCGCCACTGAACATAGGTCAGCCCCTAGGAGAGACTTTGAAACTTTGTCTTGGTATTTTAGTGGAAGCGTTATCAGAACGCTATTTGGGACTACCTACTGCTATTGGAAGAATCACAAGCGACACTTTCAACCATATTTGTGAGCGTGTGCACAATAATGGTGGTTGGTTAGACAGAAATCTCGCTTGCGCAGGGAGAGAAGTTTTGCTCAAATCTATTGCCCAAGCAATACCAACATACAATATGAGTTGTTTTCTGCTAACAAAAAAAGTTTGCAAGGGTGTTATGTCACCCATGGCAAACTATTGGTGGGGTAGCTCTCTTGATAAGTGGTTGCTACATTGGCTGTCCTGGGGTAAGTTCACAGAGCCAAAGCTCAAAGGGGGCATGCACGGGATTCCGAGACCCTCAACTATTCAACTTTACCATGTCGGGCCAACATGGATGGCGTCTGTTAACACACCCAACACATTATGTGCCCGTGTATTGAAATGGAAGTACTACCAGCATACTGATTTCCTGCAAACAACAGCCCCTGCTCGTGCATCTTTGACGTGGAGGACGACTGTGGCTGGTAGGAAAGCATTGGACATTGGTCTGATTCCTAGGGTTGGAGACGGGTCGACGATCTCGACATGGAATGACCAATGGATCCTAAACACACCGACACCGGAACCCATCGGCCACATGGGTACAACACCTCTGTCATAGGTCTCAGAACTGATTGAAGTTTACACAAGTAATTGGAACGTGGATCTGGTCCGTCAAAATTTTCTTCATTATGATGCGGAAGCGATTCTGAACATCGCGTTGAACCCATCCAGTGGTGAAGATTCTTTGGCATGGGCACTGGAAAAAGTCAGGAAAATATACTGTAAAATTGGTGTATCGATCTCCGCGACTCATAACGAGCTTAGTACTTAGAGGAAGGGACGATTTCAGAGACCTCATCGGCAAACAAACAGTTATGGACTGCACTTTGGAAACTTCATGTGATACCGAAGGTTCGAGTGTTCTGGTGGAGAGTACTTCGCGGCATTCTACCGGACACCATGACCCTAAAGTATCGACATATCAAACCCATTGGCCGGTGTGACATATGCCTGGGCGTGGATGAAACTCTTATGAGTGCACTTATCTCCTGTATGCATGCAAAGAAAAAAAATCTGGGCAGCAGCCATGGACCGGTTTGATATTTATCTCCCGAGGCTCTGTCTAGATACATGGGCGCATGACACTTTGATCGATCAGATTTCTCTGACAACGCTAGATGCAAGATTATTACCATCGTGCACTACTCTATTTTGTCTTCATGCAATAGATGGACTCATGATCAAGGTGGATATGACCCAGTGAGGGCAATCAAATGGGTAGACGCGGCCGGCGAATGGCCAAAATTGGAGACCACCGGAGGCAGGCTTGATACAGATAAACGCCGACGGATCGATGCTTGATGATGTACTTGCGGGAGGAGCAAGAGGAGTAGCTCATTCTCACCTAGAGTTCTTGGGCGCTTGGTGCAAACCACTACTGGGTGTTTCGGAACGATTTTTATAGCCGAACTGCTGGCTCTATGGGTAGGCGTAATCTTTGCCCAGCTCCGGGGATACTCACATGTGATCGTGGAGATTGACTATCTGGAGCTAGTCAATCAAGGGAATTTGCGCTACAGTTCCAGATCAATTGCGGCGCCTATCTCAAGAGAATTAGAGGGCATTGTGCCTAGTTTCTTTCTTTCTCAGTTCGTCATGTTGTTAGGGAACTCAATGTACTGTACCATCAGTGTGCTCAGCATGCATGTGCAGTCGATGGAAGGGATAGCTGGCTAGACCATAGCTCGGACATTCTTACCAGTTGCTTATGGGCAGATGGTAACCGTTTACTGTTGAATTAATAAAGTCCTAAATTCGATGAAAAAAGAGATACATGGATGTATCACCTATAGATTATCATCACAACATATGTGATGATTTGCCATGATTGTTTTGATAATTTATTACACGTCCATGTGGTTATATTTTTGTTGCTTCTTGGAGAGATGCGGGGGTTAACAGGGCTCAGGCTGGAGCTCTCTGGGCGTCAGCATCTACTGCCGCGGCTCCTTCGAGTCGACCGTGAATGCTGTGATCCAGCGACATGGGCATGCGTGCACTAGGTACCCGGTGGAGGGCTATGTGTGTACAGGGAGATAAGGTTGTTGTTGCAGGGGTCGGCTGTGTGCCAGGCGTGCGGACAGGAGATAAGTCTGCGGAAGGCGTCGGCCTTGCGGGAAATGAGGCAGCCGAGAAGTATTGAGGGGAGAATAGCGGCTGGCATCAAATGAGTGGTTTTTGCACTTATTTTACCTATGTTTAGACCAGATATTCTCAGATTTTTTTGCGATGATCCCTTCGACTTGCCCAGTATTGACTAATAAATGTAAGTATTTTGAAATGTCCGTATTTATTTTATTCCTTGCAGAATTGAGTGTTTTTAGGTGGAAATTTTCATATATGAGATATACTACATGTCTACATGAGAGGATTATTTCCAAATAATCTGGTGTGCACCAGATTTCACAGAAGAGAGCAAGACACGTGGTCGTACCACACGCCATCATTTCTGTGATGTCATCCCAAGCAATTATCATTAAGTGTCCTGAGCCAAATTTGCAACAGAGGAGCCTCAAAACCCTATAGAGGAGAGAATGAGAAGATATGATATTCATCCATCACCAAACTGCACATTGACGTCATCCCATATCGGTCTCCCTCTGATCATATTTTTATAATTGAGATTCCATCGCAATTAGCGATATTGTAAGACTATGAATCATTCATCTTTAAGAAAATTCATCATCAACATCACATTTCCATATCAGTCTCCATTAAATCATTTTTTTCTAATCGAGATTCCATCGCAATCAGCGATATTGTAAGACTATCAATCATTCATCCTCAAATAAATGCTTATAAGATGCCATCTGCTTGTTATTCATTCATGATGTGTGAGTAATTAATAACCCTCATGCTAACGGTCGAGGTGTAGCCTCGTAGCCCTATGCATGCCCAAGATGGGATTGACAGAGAGGGGCGAAAACCCTAGCCCCGCCTTCCAGAGGAACCCCCCTCCCCTCCCTCGTGTCACCCCGCTTGGGCGACCCGAGGGGCAAAAACTCTAGCCCCGCCGTCCCCCTCCCCTCCTCGCCCTTCCCTCGCCGCCGCCTGAGGCAGCTGCTGTCGGGCAAGCTCGACGTGCTGCTGATGAAGGCGGCGGCGAGGCCCTCGCCAGCTCGCCGCCCGCGGGGGGCTTTGGATCCGCGGTGGCGGCCCTAGCAGGTGTGGCGTCGCCGGCTTCGGCTCCTGGTGGTGTTGGCGCGGGTCGGTGTTTCCTCGGCCGTGCGGGCGGCGAGATCCCTGGTGGATGCAGGCCTGCGCGTGGCAGCGGCGGTTTCGTCTCTTGTCACGTCAGATCTGGCCGCCTCCACTCCCCTTCTTCTCCAGCGAGCGCCTCCCCTCAGATCCGCCATGTTTCGTTGTGGGACTTCGATCTTCTTCGGGTGGGAGTGGGTGATGGTGCTGCAGGACCGAGGGAATCCCCTAGGCAGCCGTGTTGGGTGCGACGGCGGCGACGCCCGCAGGCGCTGCTCACCTTCCTAGAGGCGCCGGTCAGGTCCTGCCCCCTACCCCCTTCCCCTTTGTCTCCCGGGTGAAATCCTCAACATTGTTGGACAGCGGCGACGCCCAGGGCGTCGTAACCTTCTTGAAGGCGCTGTTTTTGGAGTAAAGATGGGTTGCGGGCTTCGTTGTGGTGTAGGTGGAATGTGTCGGCGGTGGCAGCGTGTCTCCAGCGACGGCGGTGTCCCCCTGGGTGCGTGGTCAAGCTGTTTTGGTGCTCTTCGTTGGGCTGCAGGGTTCCTCCGGTGCCCGTGGATTTTCCAGGAAGGGAGGGGATAGGGTTCCCCTCCTCCGCTGGCTGCTCTTCTGCTCGTCGAGGGAGCTGAAGATTTGGTCTTGGCCCTTGCTGCTGCCCATTTGTGCATTCCGACAGCCTGTTTCATGCCTAGACTCTTGCATTTGGCGTTGCTCTGTTTCAGATAAGTTGTCGGCGGCAGGCTGGGAACGCCTGGTTCCGCCCCTGTGGTTTCCTGCGATGACATTCATGCAGGTTCTAGGGTGAGCATGTCCATCGATCACCGGTGCGGCGCCTCGAGCCAGCCGAGGAGGCAGGGGCCTTCTGTGACGATGGATCTGGATGGATCTGTCTCCTTCAAGCCCAGGCGTTTGGCAATGGCGTGCTTTGCTCCGTCGTCGGTGCTCTTTCCTGAGCCGTTTAGCGTTTTTGCCTTGGTTCTCAACGTGTAAGGGGTTCTTGGCATCTCTAGCTATGTGTTCTATGTGCATCTTCTAGCTAGCTAGCTGGTTGTATGTCTGTTTGAGCTGCTCCTAGGCGCCCTTGTATCTTTACCGTTCGTTTTCCTTCCTTTAAGTTGGGGTGTGGTTGTAATCCGGAGTTGTAATCCTGGCCGGTTGATGGCTTTGTTAATTCAAAGCCGGGCTCTTCTTGAACCTTTGCTCCAAAAAAATGGATAGGATTGACGGTATGATTTTACTTTATATTTCTGTGGAACAATTTGTCTCTTGTAGCTACCTCAATTGCAAGGCTTACCGGTACCCGAGACATTGAAGATCGGTACATGGATAGGTAAGGAGCAAGGGAGAGTGGAAGGCTATACCAAAAGCCAGAGACAGTAAGGTCAGTCTGGTAGTCGAAATAATTCCGTAGGGGAGACAACAATGCAGGCCTCAAACACTAATGTGTTGGTCTTGTTTATTCCTAGTAAGATAGTGCCAAGGTTGGAAAATCCAATCAACGGTCGGCTGGTAATCAGTCGTGGTGTTATAGGGACGCATCACCCACTTACTTGTTTACAAAATATATATCTTATTACTTACCGATGCATTGTTGCTCTATATTATTATTATTTTAGAACGAAGACGCCAGATGCGTCCGGCTTCAAATTAATAAAGCCCCAACGGCAGCGTACACACAAGTCTTAATACATCACCAGAAGCCCTGTCGGCTTACGCATCGGAGTTCAAAAGAAGCTAAAACAAGCCGTCAAACGAGATTACAGGGCACAGCCCGTACAGAGCACGCAGGCTCGTCAAGCAACAAAAGACCGGCCTCATGACTCCCTAGCCATCGAGTACACTTGCATCAGACGTTGTTGGGCGATCTTGAGCAGCTCAGCATCCTTACGCCTCCCCAACGGACTCCACTGCTGCAATAGAAGGTTGCATTTGAAAATAATATTAGCCGGATGGTTTAGGAAGCACCCTTCTATCGAAAACTTGTTCCTAGTAAGCCATAAGGCCCAGAGAAGTGCCCCAACACAACTCCACATAACCCTATAACTTGGGCCCTTAATCGCATCTAGGAGGTTGAAAAGTTCAGTAGCCAAGCGCGGGTCCCAAAGGACACCTGCCGCGGCACGGACCGCACTCCACGCAAACCTAGCTAAAGGGCACCGGAAGAACACATGGTTGGCATCCTCCGGTTCCCCACATAACGCACATGGACCCGAAGCCGGCCCATTGCGTTTGGCTATGTTCAAGGACGTGGGAAGCTTATCTCGAAACATTTGCCATATGAACAGTTTGGTCTTCAGAGGCATCCGAGCTTTCCACAGTCCGGTAATCAACGGTTGTGTCGGCCCTCGACACAACCTGCGGTATAAAGAATTCACCGAGAATTTCCCGGAGTTCGTGAGCGCCCAACCCACCGTGTCAGGTTGATCCGAAAGATCCACCGTTTCGATTAATTGCAGCAAGGTCGCGAGGCTAACCTGCTCGGGGCCATTGAGCTCCCGCATAAACTGGATCTCAGGTGGCGTCGCGGCAAGCACAGCCGCCACCGATATCCCAGTATCGACGGCAATATCGTACAACTCCCGGAACTCTATCCAAAGGGGTTGGGTACCTATCCAAAAGTCAGTCCAGAACCTCGCGGATCTGCCATTCCCAACCGCAAATTTTGCCCCCATGGCGAAAGCTGGTTTGATCAACTGAAGATCGTTCCAAAATGAAGAGCCCCTTACCCTGCCTTCAAAAAAATTCCCGTTGGGAAAATATTTGGCCCGTAAGAGATCGACCCACAGCCCGGAGGCCCCCTGGGAGATTTTCCAGATCCATTTGCACATCATCGCGATGTTAAGCCATCTGTAATTGGTAATCCCTAGACCGCCCATGTCCTTGGGCCGGCACACCCAGTCCCACTTAACCATATGGTATTTATGTTGAGGGCCAGTTCCTTCCCAAAAGAACTTGGCTCGGGGCGTATCAAACTTGGCATGGACCCCTTCTGCAAGTAGAAACAGACCCATGGCAAACATCGGCAAAGAGGACAAGCTGGAGTTAGTTAGCACCAGCCTCGCCGCTTTCGATAGAAATTTGCCCCGCCAAGGACAGACCCTAGTCCTTACCTTGGCGCATAGAGGTTCCCAATCCTCTATCGTGGGTCGTTTGGTGTCTACCGGGAGGCCCAGGTATGTGAACGGAAATTTACCCACTTTGCAGTTGAGCAGATCCGCAATGCGCCTTCCCTCCTCGGCCTCAATCCCCATCGAGAGCACCTCACATTTGTGAAAGTTAATTTTGAGACCCGACAGAGCTCAAAACTGAGCAGAATCGCCTTGACCGCAGCAATGCTATGCAAGTCCGGGCGAAACAGCAGTAGCGTGTCATCCGCGTACTGCAAGTGGGTCACTCCCCCTGGAATGAGATGTCCTACCAAACCTTTGATATGACCTGCCTCTGCCACTTTCCTCAGCATTGCAGACAACGCGTCCACTACAAAGTTAAACAGGAGGGGGGAGAAAGGATCCCCTTGCCTGAGGCCACGCTTATTCCGGAAGAAGTGCCCTACTTCTCCGTTTACCGAAATAGTAGTTTGTCCTCCCGAGACCAACTGCATGACGCGGTGCACCCAAACAGCGGAGAAACCCCGGCTAAGTAGCACCTGTCGAAGGAAATTCCAATTAACCCGATCGTAAGCCTTTTCAAAGTTTAGCTTAAACAGCACCGCTGGTTCCTTAGTGCATTTGAGTTCGTGAATAATCTCCTGAAGGGCCAGCGGGCCCTCAAGAATATTACGACCACCGATGAACGCGGATTGGTTGCAATGAATCACACGGTGAGCTATCGGGACTAGCCTCGTCGCACATGCTTTGGCACAAATTTTAAACGGAACGCTGATGAGCGCAATGGGGCGGAACTGTCTAATATCGTCGGCCCCTTGAACCTTTGGAATGAGCGAAAGCACCCCAAAGTTAAGACGCGAAATATCTACCGTCCCGCGCATGAACCCATTGCAGATCTCGAAAATCAGGCCCCTTAGTAAGGGCCAAAAACGTTTAAACATAGCCACCGGCCACCCGTCCGGGCTGGGGGCCGTGTCCGCCTTCATGCCCATTAGCGCGGCATTAATTTCCTCTGGGAGGAACGCTAGCCCCAACCCCTCGTTCTCGCATTCCAGCACCCGCTGCCCTGCCTCCCACATATCCGCATTCAGACCAGCCCTCTGGTCCTCACACGCCCCCATCAACTTAATGTAGAAGTCGTAAATATGTTGTGAGATATCCTCTTGTCGCAGCAGAAGCCCCTGCTCCGATTGCAACCTTAGGATCGAGCATTTACGGCGTCGGCCATTAGTGTAGGTTTGAAAGTACTTGGTGTTAGCATCCCCTTTGAGGATCCATTTCAAACCACTACGGCGACGCCAGTATTCTTCCTCTGCTCGCAGCGACGCTTCGACCTGACTCTCCAGATCGTATCTATGGGCCCATTCCATCTCCGACAGGTCCCGCATATCGGCCTGGGAATCAATCGTGGCGATCTTCGCTAGGATAGCGGCTCTGTGTGCTTTGTCAGACCTCCCAAGGTTAGCTCCCCATCCCTTGAGGCTCGCCCTGAGACGTCCTCCAACAGCAATCCAGAACTCCATCGGGCCTCGCTGGGGCCCCGCTTGGCTCACGCACACCCTCCATTTCTCCCTGAAGATCTCCTCGAAACCTGGCACCTCTAGCCAGGCCGTTTCGAAGAAAAACCAAGGATTGCGTCGCACTCTATCCTCCCCCGAGGAGTACACCAGAGGTACATGATCTGACCCGATCCGAGTCTCTGCGACCAGAGTGCAAAGGGGGAAACCCATATCCCAATCCGGGGACATGAACACGCGATCCAGCACAGAACGTACCGGGTGTAATTGTTTGTTTGTCCATGTGAATAGAGCGCCCGTTCT
Organism: Aegilops umbellulata; assembly: GCA_032464435.1. NCBI lineage: Eukaryota > Viridiplantae > Streptophyta > Magnoliopsida > Poales > Poaceae > Aegilops > Aegilops umbellulata. The sequence goes on along the minus strand of CP136058.1, from coordinate 616,893,277 downwards.
GGCCACCTCCCTGAGAGCCATCGAGGCAATCGCAGCATTAAATATGGCCACCCGAGGCCAGTTTATGTTACTGTTGTTCTTGTCCGCACCCGACCTGATCAGGTTGAAATCGCCTCCCACCAGGACCGAAACTGCCGCCTCGCTCACAGAATTAACCTTGGCTTGGAGTTCTCCCAAGAACTCCGCCGATCACGCATGATCGGCTGGCCCATATACCTGATTAACTACCAGCTCGCGACGCGAGGCTCTAACTCTAAAATGCGCTGAGATGAAAAACACACCCATGTCCCAGGCGATAATCTCATAAAGAGCGCGGTTTAGACCAAGCAGCATACCACCGGAGTGGCCAACCGCGGGAACGTGTTGCCACTCGAAACGTTCCAAAGGGTCAATCGTGAGCAACTCATGGAAACGAAAATCTCCCTTGATAGTTTCCTGCAGCCCCACGATATCAACGTCCTCTCTACGCATGTACTCCTTAAGTTGCGTTCGACGCCCCGCGTGGCCAAAACCACGGATGTTCCAAAAGATGGCCCGCATCTAGATGACCCGGTTGCGGAGCCGGACACCTCGCGAGGTGACCGCCTTAGCCACGCGCCTCACCCTGCCACGGCAGGGCGAGGGAGGGGGGCAACCCCTGTTGCCTGATCCCCATCTTCGGGCACGGGAAGAGCCGCGGTGTCCCCTCCCTAGGGCACATCGGGGCTCTGGACAGCACGCGCTGTCGCTGCAGCCGCCAGCGCTGCCTGCGCCATCTCCTTGGCGCGCACAAGCGAAATAAGCTCCCTGACTCCCTCCTCACCAGAAGGAACCACACCGCTCGCTTCCAATACCTCATGCAAATGATCGTCCGAAAAAGACTCAAGAACCGTGAAGCGGGGCGGGGGATTACCTGAGATCTCCATGTTCTTCTGCGCCTGAGAAGTTGCGCCCGCTGCAGCGACGGCATGTTACCCTTGACCCCCTTGGAGCGCGAGCTTGTACGGACCGGCGCCGCCGGCACCGTCTTGGTACGCTTGGCCTTGGAGATCGACACCGACTTGGACGCCTCTTGCAGCAGTGGATCAGCGATGGCAGGCAAGGTAGGAGACGCCAGTGCCATGACCGACTGACGCGGCGTAGGAGGCGCCCCCAGCAGCTCCACCGTGCGCACCGCCTCCGCGCTGACCTTGCGAACCGCCGTCTTCTTCATCAGCTTTACCGAGCCACTCAGGGTGGAACCACGTCCTCCTGACCCCGGGTTGCCCACCGGACGGATCCGCGAGGGGTTGGGGGAGCGCGCGGGCGACACGCCGCCGCTGCCCACGCCCTCCTCCGTGGCCGTGGTCGCGCCCACGGGGGTGAGGAGACTGATCCCATGTTGGAGCCGTACTGGTTGGGGATCGAGATGGACATCCCCTCGAGGGCCGACCCCAACGCAGCCCGCAGCCCCGCGATCCCCTCCACCGGCGCGGCAGGGCCGGCCGCGGTGATCCGGAGCTTGTCCCAGGCCGCGGTGTCGATGGAGTCGTCTTCCTCCATACTGGCGTCTTGATCCGGTTCCCTATCCTGGCGCTTGTCTTTGTCATGGTCCTCGGGGCCCCGACCCGCAGGTGGTGGCAAAGCAGGAGCCGCCGCGCACTGCTGGTCCACCTCCGGCTCGAGCTTGATGGAGTAGCCAGCGCCATTGAACCAAATTTGCACCGAGCCGCACAGCTTGGCCGGCGCCCGACACGCAAACTTCATACGCACCGGGCCCGAACGGATTAAGGACAGCTCATCCACCACCAACGGCCGACCGATCATAGTCGTGGCCGCCATCAGTCTCTCCACACGCCGCTGCTTCGGCGGCACCCCCAAAGCTTCACCCACACCTCCGGCATAGACAACGCCTTGGGCTCGGCGAGGGCCGCGTCACGGATGTCGGCAGTGATGTTGTTGATGGACAGGAAAAGCTTCCCGCTGCGCGTCGCCATCCTTAGCATGACCGGGTCTGGGAACGCCACAGAGAAGCAGTCCGTGTCGAACGGCGCCACCTGCCAGTCCCACTCGCCCTCGAAGAGGTGAGGGAGCTCGACCTCGAGGATCTCCTTGGACAGGACGCTGGGCGCCGCCGACACCAGGGCCGCGTTGGCTCCCAGCATTCCCTCCGCCGCCACATCCGCCTCCTCCGGGTATTGCAGGCAGAAGAAGCCGCCCCCCGCAAAAGCTTGGCCCATGGTCTGGAGCACGAGCTGCTTGCCGCGCATGGGGCAGTAGGCCGAGGCGTGCCCCTCGTTGCTGCAGAGCACGCAGAGCTGCTTGAACCCGCACTCGCTCTGGTAGTGGCCCGTGCGCCCACAGTGGAAGCACTCTGGCCCGCCCTCGTCCTCGACGGGGATGGGCTCCGCCGCCGTGCCCTTGGACGCGGAGGGCTTGGAGACCTTGGAAGGGGCCGGCATCGCCGGCTTGTGCTTCTTCATCTTCGGCTTGGAGTAGGGGTCGCCGACGCGGTCACCACCGTAGGGAAGGAGAGATTCCTTGCGCTTGAGCTCCAGGCCCTTCTTCTTGTAGGCCTCTCTCTTCTTCTGCTTCCTCTCTTGTTCCTTCAGTCACCAAGCTGGGGGAGGCCCCCAGCCGCCCTCCTCCCCGGCACGCTCCGCCGCGCGCGTCGCTTGGTCGCGGGGATCGCGTTCGCGGCTCCTCTCCGCCTCCAGATCCGGAGCCGCCCTCTTGTCCGCCCCCCGATCCGCCTTGGATCCCATGGCCACCACCGCGGCGAAGGATCGGAGGAGGGGTGGGGGAGAAGGAGGAGGGGAAAGGGAGCGGGCGGATCTACCAAAGCGCCGCACCTCGGAGGGAGTGGCTGGAAACCCTAGTGAGCAATCGGAACCCCCGCTGCGGATCCACATCCACTTAAGTACTGGCCGCGCCGGGGACGGGCCTGACATGGGCTTATCCGCGTCGCTCCGCGACTCTAGGACGCCCTCCCCAGAACGCAGCCCCGACTCCGCGACGCCTTGGGCCACGCAGGGCCCAGGCAGGCCCCCTTGGCCCACTTCCTGGTCTTGGCCCACTGGCCCATACCGACGAGCCTCCCCAACCCTAGGCCAGGGGTCGTCCGCTTCCTCCGACGCCGCCACCGCACCTGCACCCGTCGGCGCCACCGCCCCAGGCTCCCCCAGCCTCGCCGGCGCCAGCCCCGAACTCTGCAGAGGGGAGGCTGCGCGCGTGCCGCCCGAGCCCGCCCGCACGCTCCCCAGCGACGCCGCGCGGTCCAACGGCGCTCGACACGACGCCCCTGGTCGGCGAGCACCGCGGCCGCCGGGCACAAAGGCCCTCCGCCGCCCGGCCTTGAGCGATCCCCCTAGCTCTTCAGCCCGAGCCACGAACGCGCCCAACGACGGCTGCCGCGGCTCGCCACGCCGCACCTCGCCATCGCTCATCTCCGCCTCCGACTCCTCCTCGTCGCTTCCCGCGGCCAGGGCCCAAAAGCGGCTCCCCGTCCAGCGCGGCACCGCCTCCGCGCCCAAGGACGCCGCCGTTGACGCCTGCGCCGCCCGGCCCGGCGTCCGCACCACCGACCAGGTCGACGGCGCGTCGGAACCAGCGAGCAGAGCCGCTTCGCCCGCCGTGTCGCCACCCGAGACGCCAGTCCGTACCAGAGTTGTTGGACTCATTTCGAGACGAACTCGCTGTTTCTTTCATTTATGTCTTCTCCCCTGTTTTCACTGGCTTTCGAAACTCCGCTGGCGGATGACCTTGTTGAAGAAATCCAGCTGCGGCTCAATTCGGTGCCATCCTCTATATTATTATCCCAAGTGTGTACATGGCTGCACGTACCTTTGCTCTGACCTATTTCTTTTATTGTTATAATCTCTGTGAATATTTGTGGGTGATGGAAATGACAATGTTGCGATAACAAAAACTTGCAGGAGAATTCCTTCCTAGCTTAATCACTTCCTGGATTTGATAAACCCTAGGGCCTCTAAGGAAGAAGGCTATTACTATATGCGAAACAGGATCGATGATAATCAGCATCCTTCGGGACAGTAGGTGGAGGTAGTTGTTGAGACTGGACGACTGGCAATGGTGCGGCAGCCTCAGTGCGAGCCGCCGACGTTCCACTGGTCCTCCGCTGCCGGCCATGTGTCTGTATGCTTGAGGCCAGTCGTCGGCGTTCTCCTCGTACTCGTATGCTGGCCATGCACGTGGTCTATGACTATCGGCCTGCGTTGGTGTACGGCTTACTTCGAGGATTGTGGCCCTATGTGAACCAAATGATCTAGTCTAATGGCATGAGTTTTTTTTTTTTGCCACACTATCCCTTATGTTGGCCCTCCCTTACCATATCTCTCCCTAATAATAAACCACGCAGCGCTTGTGGTCGTACGTCGTCGGCGCTTTTGCATAAAAGTCCTTTCATTTTTTTAAAATTAACCCGCAGTCCTGCTAATATGTCAAACCGAACCGGCACGGGCGATGGAAAATAAAAAAAACATGCTTACCTCCCCCGTCTCCACCTCCAGCGCGCCGCCGCAGTCGGCCCTCGCCCCTCCACCGCACGCCGCCACCGCCCCAGCGGCTTTCCACCACCGGCGACTCTCGACGACGGCGCCGCACCTTCCCCCAACTCCTCTCTCTCCTCCTCCTTCGCCGTCACCGCTCTTCATCAGCCGGCAGACTCCGTCGAAATGGGCAGGCGGCGCTGGAGTTCATCGGAACGGGTAGGCGGGCGGCGGGAGGCACGAGGAAGATGGCGGATCCGGGCGCGGCGTCGAGGGTTCAGGCGGCTGGTGCGGCAGCTTGCTCCGATGGCGGCGGTGTCCTGCTCATCCAGAAAAAGAGAGAGACATGGCGTGAGGGAGAGAGGAAAGAGAGGAAGATGAGAAGGAGAAGGGGCGCAGGGTGAGGGAGGCAGTCGCCGGCGGTGGCGCCGCTCTGCCGCTGCATCTCTCTTCCCCCACGTCCCTACTGTTGCTCCTCTAACTCCATCTCTCTGCTGTCGATTCTCTGTCCGCTGCTACCTCTCCTCTCTGCTCCTTGCTGCCTGTGGCTGTCCCATCTCTCCTAGCGTTGCTGCTGCTGCACTTCTTCTGAAGCTCTTCTCAAACCCGTTGATGCAGTTCTTCTCTGAACTCCAACCTGCTGCTGCTTCTCTCTCTCTCAATTTTTCTGTAATTCTGTGAACCATCGTTGTGCGATTATATGATTTGTGGTATTTGCTTGAGTGAACCTGTAAGGTTTGTACCTTCTGGAAAGTGCTAGCACCTACATATTATCCATTTTTTTCTAAATGTCATGAGGCATGAGCCACAATTTTTCTCAAGAACGACCCTTGGTATATATAAGGCATGCACAAAATTTTAATAACACTCTTTTTGCTCTCATTTATCTGTAGGCATAGAGCATCGTATAATATAGAAGAGTCATTCAAACATAGCTCTTTGAATATCGGACAAAATATTGGTTGCCTGATTTATTTATAAGAAGATTCTTCTATGTATTTAGTTACATGATTTTAATTTGATCGTCTTCTTTCAACTTTTTCTTTGTTGAGTATGATATTTCCTTAGGTTCACCTTGACCTTCACTGCTCTTGTGTAAGAGCTTAAGTAAATTGATGCTGTATCATCAGAATCTGTAGCCTTGCACAGTTTTTTTTGTCTGTACATACACTTCAATTTCTTGCTCGCACTGAAATCCCTCTTTGTCACAGGATGAATCAGAAACTGAAGATGATGATCCCATGGACACAGAAGAAGCTTCCTCTGTCCTCATCGTTGCACTGCAGTCTTTCAGCCAAGCTCTGCTGAACTTTGAAATCCAGTTTAGAGAATTGCTCATGACTTGACAGAAATCATTCTTATGAGCACATCGTTTGATTCTATTACTAGGTCAGTCAACTTCAACTACCATGTGGAAGTGGAACTATTGTTGTCTGTCAGTTAAGACAGTCGGGAACTTGGTGTTGTCATTCCTGGCTATTGTATTAGGATACTAGCAGCACTTACATCCAGATATGCTTGTGATTCTAAAGATAGTACACTAGGTGATTGATGTGTGGGTCGCTCAAGTCCTGTGGGGTGCTGGGCTAAAGGTGTTCCATATACATGAACCATAAACTGAAATTGAAATTATTCTCCGCACACACAAGTAAAACCTATGCAAAGTGAACAATCTCACAGTTGCAGCTTATATTCAGTACTTCTTCATTACAACTGTCGGTTTCAAAGCATTTTCTTTCTCTAATTCTGCAACTTTATAAACTGCAACTCAGTTTTGCTCACAAATGTTTTGCTCCTCATAAAACTAATTTTCTACTAACTGATTTCTGTATTTCCATTATAGTTTATTCATTACCATGGTCAAGGAATTATCAGCGTTTTTTCTGACTTGGTCAACTTACCCTCACAGTAATCTGCCATAAAAGATAGAATGTAAGAAAGGGTCTACTTTAGCAGTTGAGATCAAGATGCTACTCCAATCTATATATGAAACCAAATCAGGTGGGCTCGATGACAAAGAGGTAATAAGAGATGAACTCTTCCAGTATAAAAAGTTGATGGTCCTATTTAGTTTATAGCTTATTTCTTGATCACTTTAATTTACACGGCATCTCCAGGGCTTTTCGTGTTCTGTGGTAATATATTTGATTATAGTCACAGCTTACGCAAGATGATTATTTACGTTCCTAATTTATCTTCCTCTATCATGGTGGATAGAAGGACTTCACATAATTTTGTCAATAGCATTGATCATGATATCTTTTTTCTTATTCCTTTCTATTTGTAGACAAGGAAGAACCATAGAGAATCTCGATCCTTACACTGTAGCAGTACCTGAAGCAGAGCAAACCGCTGTCTCAAATTTAATAGTAGATGGAAAGGAATGGTTGTTTTTGTTGCAGGTTACTCCAAGAACAAGTGCATTGTCAAGCTAGATGTTTTATATTATCCGTCCATAATCTGGATGCTTGTGTATCCTGCGACTTGGTTCATCCAGGAGATATTTGTGTTCAAACACAAGTGTGGGCTGCTTGCAGGGTAGAGCATAATTGGATTTTAAAGCCATTTATAATGTCCTGCAAAACTATAAGTTTGAACAAAGGTACATTAAGTTGTGTCACTCACATGGACAGTGTTGCCATCTATAATGCTTACAAGTCTGAGCTCCATCACGATAATCTAATTAGTGTGTCGCAAGTCTGCTATTTCTAACTGTACAAATTCTGCACTTATTTAGCATTTTACATGATGCGTAGATTTTTCAGAACAGAAATAAGTGAATCCTTATAACCTGATTTTGCTATATTATTTAGTTCGAAGTTACTTTGTAAATCCCAGTTTCTCCAGTATTGTAACTCTGTGTCAAATTAAACTGATATTTCTCTTGTGGACAACTTCAATTTGTAATATCATGATTTTCTTTTTCAGAAACCACTTCAACTAGCCTAGGGCTATGTCTATTAGTCCTCCAGTATTTCTTGGAATGAGATAACACATGTTTCTTCAAGTGTCTACACACTACATGAAGTAAGTTTCTTATAGAAGTAGTCAAACCTGGATAGCAATTTATTGGAACATTATATTTCTTATAGAAGTAGTCAAACAAGGATATGAATTTATTGGAACCATCAAGGAAGAGACACTCCTGGAGGGTCAGAAGTAATGCAATATATTCTTCCTCTTATGCCTATTTGAAATACAGTTGTAGGGTTGTACTTTGCCACTCATATTGCAATACTCAACTGCAGCATGGATGGAGCAGGAAAGTGTGTTAAACCTTCTAACATGGACACTGCACTTGTACGAGCTACGGGCCACTATTGTTTGTCATATGGATTGTAGATGTAGTGGTAATGTACCACATTTTTCTTTTAGTAAGGATGATATTTATACGGAGTATAACAATCTGGTTGCTGTGACCTTCCTATTGTCCGTAGAGCCAGAAGAAAAATAGAATACAAATTTTCATTAGACAAATAATAGAATTGGTGATTGAATATCACATGGCTGTAATTTTATATCTATGTGGGAGCTTGACGTAAGAATACATGCAGAGTATACAAGTGAAAAACATTATTTATTTACAGGCGTTATTACCAGAGTTTTTTTTAACAGGGAGGGATCCCGAAGCTTTATTATCATCGTAATAACATGATAAAACACAAATGACATCCAGGCCCTAAAGAAACAAGAAAATACATAACAAGTCGATCGACTTTTACAAAAAAGGACCTCAAAGTGAGAGACAAAACATGATCAGGTCCTTGCTTCAGTGTAGGTTGCATCTCGCCGCTGTCGGGGACGAGCCACTTGGGGCAACGAGGTTGCTATGGCAGTATGGCTCGAGGCCATACATAGCCCCCACATAGAAGAAACACTGCCTCCTTGTTGGCATAGCCCTAGAAGGAAGAAAGAGGCGCGCAGACAGACCCATTGCCTTAGAAGGTTGCACTTCAGCCTGAAGAGTCATCAGAGCGACGAAGACCGCCATCTAATGCCAAAGACCAGCTTCAGCGAGCAGCGTAGCTTCATAACAATTGCCGGTGAAAATAAGCTCATATCCGATCATATATTATATTTTTGGATGAAGTTAACACCACAGCTTCTACTGGTAAAAATTAGGGCCAGTTCGGAAGTGAAAATCCTAACGAAGTATTGTTAACCTTAAATATTGGCTTTACAAAAAATACTTTTTTTTGCAATAATGGATGAGCAAGAATTTTAGAAACCAATGTTTCATTGTTGTTTCCCGTGGCAACGCACGGGCATTTTACTAGTTCCGTATCAAGACGCGAGGAACCGAGCGTTCAGTGTTTCGGCAATAAGAAAAATCCAGTGAGCGCCGACGGTCTTTTGCAAATTGTTATATGGGTGGTGGTTTTTGGAAAATAGGCCCGTAATTGTGATGGTTTTTGGCAATTTAGTGCGTTCTGAGATGTAGCAAATCCGTATTTGCATTTAAGACTCGCACGAACCAAGACAAGCATCACCAGTCTCATGCTGATATAGATGGATGCTTCTGTACCAGACAAAAAGGAGACGAGGGACGAGAGGCTTGGTGGTAGAACCAGGGATCCTACCGGACCTGCTCCGTAGGTTGTAGGGGAAGGATGGAGTAGGACGGGGCGATGATCGGGCGCGCCGGCGGCCGGGCACCGTCGCGTCGGAGGGAGATGGCGGCGGCGGCTAGGGTTAGAGGCGGCTAGGGTTCTGACTCCTCTAGGAGCCGGGCAATAGGGATAACAATATTCTTATTGCTTAATTCCAAAAAGAGTCTTACAACCTATATTTATAATCTAGATAACTTGCATAAGAATTAACGTAAAATAACTTTCATAAGAATTAACCTAAGATAATTTATGGGCTAAGATTACCCGATGGGCCTAGCTAAACCGACCATAACACTTGGGTTTCCATATGGCATCCACCACAAATTTTCGTCGGTTCCCCGCGTGTCCGGCCACAATGCTGCAACGTGAGGGGAACTTTGCATCTTTCTAGTCGTATTCATTAGTGTTATTAGCGTGGTCTCTTTGGTCTCTTCATTGACAATGTTCTGGCAAAGGGTGAGATGCTAGTGAGAATAAAGGCACTATGGTTCTTCTCCTGCTGTGGCTAAGTTTTATTTGGGGGTGTCACGGGTAAGCCTGGGAATGGTTTGGGTTGAAACTTAAGCTCTAGTTCGGTTTTCTAGTAGGTTGTCTTTGGATTGGTTTAAATGGTCTGAGGCCCTAATCTAATCTGGTCTGGTTTGGGCTTAAATATTTATTGGACTAGATTGGATCGGTCTGGGCACAGACTAATTGGTCGCAAATCGTTTCAATCCATAGTCTCAGGAACAAATCAGCGACTAGTCTATGCAAGATTAGCGCGTCAATTGTCATCTTCCACGCGCTAGCCGCTAGGATTTGGGGTCGTGGTGCCCGTCGTTGCCGCCTGCTGGAGGTCCAGCCACCGCATTTCCGTCCCTCCGCCTCCATCTGGATGTTCCGTCTAGCAGCGGCAGTTCCCTGCTCATGGCAACAGCCCCTCACTTGGTGGCGGCGGCGGGCCGGCGGCGAGTGGCTGATTGTGTGTCATCTCTCTCTCAATTAAGCTAGGCTTGTTGATCGGCAGCATCAAGACCACGTGTCTCTTCATTAAGCGCACGGACTACCAAGCAGATGACCTGAAGCTTCACGATAATAACGCGGCAGCTTGTCCACAGTTTCAAACTATGGATTTAATCCAAAGACAGGAAACAGTTTGGATTGGTTTGGATGGAAAATACAGCTAGTTTGGTCCGGTCTGGCTTCTAGACCTCAACATTTGGATTGGATTGGATTGGTTGGTGGGAGGAAAGTCATGTGGTTTGGGTTGGTTTTAATCCGGATTTGAAACTATTCACGGGTTTACATGGGGCCATAGTTGTTGAATATGCCCAGGAGGAGGAAGAAGACTCACGCACACAATTTTTTTTTTAAAAAAGGAGGATGACCCCAGCCTCTGCATCTGGGAGATGCATACGGCCACTTTATTGATTATTCTCGAGGACCTTACAAAGTATTACAACAATGTGCCTGAATCCACCATCTTGGCAACACATGCCGCTACTCCTATCTAAAATGATGAAGGGGTGCTAGGTGGGCCACTACCCAAACCACTCACCTAAGCCTAACATCAAAAGCCGGAAGCCGAAACATATCGGGTCTGGGGCACAATCCGGTCAGACGCACTCGTGTGTCGTCGCCGCCATCTTCCACATGTCCGTGTTCAGATCATATTGAGGCTTCTACCTTGTCTGGCCACTCTGCCATAGATGTCATCATGACGCCAGACAGCAACCTCCTCCTGCGCGAGTCCATCTCCGTGCATCAGACGCCGAGCCTCCACAGCGCCATGCCGCCGATATCCGCCGCCATTGATGTGTGAGATGAAGCACGGCTCCACCATCCCCCTAGCCAGCACTTACTCCAAAACGATGCCCCCAAGAGGGAAAGCGATAAAACGCCATCATCGTCCGATCCGAAAGACCCAGATCTAGGGTTTCCCACGGAGCATCCCGAGCCTGATGACACAGACTGCAACGACGATGCCTCGACAAGGGAACGACATCTAAGACGCCGCCATCATCCGTCGGGACCGTAGTCGGCGCGATTTTCATCGGCAGTTGCTCCACCAGACGCGCGCCGCCGACGTCGCTGGTCCCTTCAACCGGAGCAAACTCCAAAACAATGTCCTAAAGAGGGACTACGACGCAAAAGCGCCGCCATCGCTCGATCACAAGGAGATCTAGGGTTTCCCCCGTAGTTGCCCGCGCTGTCAAGGGCCAGACAAGGGTAGAATCCCGCGGATCTGCCCAGCTGTCGACGAGTCGCACCCACCACCATGCCGACGGCCGACCAGCGATCAATCCGGCTGCACCGCCGTGAACCGATCCGGTCACGCCGCTGCCGTCCCTGGCGGCCGCAACGCACTAGATCGCAAGGCCTCCTGCCGCGGGGAATCGACGTCGTCGAGGCGCCGCCACCACCCGCCGTGGCGACCAGCCCGCCGCCACACTCCGGCCCGACGGTGCCGGCCCGCGCCAGCCCCACCCGAGCGACAGGGCCCGAGTTCCCGCTGCCGCCGGCGACGGCTAGGCTTCGCCTGGTCGCGCCCTTGGGCGGCGGCGAGGGAGGAGAAGGAGTGGGGGAGGTTCGGCGGCGATGGGATCTGGGGCCTCCCGGTCGCCCACGCGGGGGGCGGCTCGGGAGGGAGACGTACGGGATGGGATCCGATTGCCATCATTTTCTGGTGGCACACACACTTGCCTTTTCTCTTGTTCCTTCACACACATACATGATGCAAATACATGGCTTTAATAGCCGGACTCACACGACTATCACGCACCCACTAACCACTAGCATGCACACACGCCTGTCAAGCTACACCTGCTTGATCCTATTTTTTACTCACCACAAGCTACTTGCACTCCCACGTTCAGCACTTGTACTGCCTTCCTCAACGGCCATACGACCAGGCCAAACTGCGTGCATGCAGCCTCACGCTAAGTACAACCTGACCACACAAATACATGTGCATGCAGACCACATCTCTCCACATGCACTGATCACTTGGTCACTTAATACACATATACATAACTACCGCCACTCATCTCCTGGCTTGCCGATCTGCTCGCGTGCACTCGCTCTATCTCTGTGCTGCTGATCCGGCCGCTAGGCCATGTTGCCGAGCATGCAATTTTCTTTGTACTTGGCTGACTAATGCAACTCTACATGGCTATTACACAACGCAATAAATTAAACATGACCTAATCTTTAATGCTTAATACTAATAACAAGATTAGTTCCAACTCATAGAGTTTGTGTCTCCACAAGTTTGGTGTCTCCAACCTTGCTGATTTAGGTCTATGTCATCGCAGATTCGTTCATATGGATCTGAGGAGTTTCTGTTAGTGTTCTTTCCAGCGGGTTTTTTTCGTGCAACCGCTTGCGACTTTGGAGTCATGCTTTGGCATTCTGTTGAAAAACTTCTAGTTCGACGGCATGTACTTTTAGGGGAGTTTCCCTGGTCTAAGTACGTTCAGCGACTACTGCTTCCCATGATTTAAGATGGATGACTCAAGAGGGTTTCTAAAACTTATGAAGGTAGTCAATTTTTTTTAGAACGAAGGCTCACGCGTGCAGAGCCCGGCTTTGAATTAACGTAGCCAACAACCGGCCGAGGAGATTACAACCCGACTTACAAGCGACAGTAACTGGTACAATGGGGACGAACTGGAAAGCAAATCCAATCTACCAGAAAACAAGCTGCGAAAACAACTTGCAAGAGGCAGCACACTCCACACTAGGATCATAGAGACAGGCCTGAACAAACAAAGCAGACAATACCGACCGTCGAGGAAGGACCATGCTCGAGAAGCACTTCAGGAAAGAGGAAAACCAAACATCTTCCTTCTCTGGCACCGAAGGGGGTACCTACCCCCTCGCTAAGGCTCGTGGCGCTGTACCGTCGGCATCTAGAGAAAACTCACCCGAGGGCTGGAAGAATGTCGCCCTCACTTCGCTAGGTGACCACCGGGTACCACCTCTATTTGGGAAGTTCCTGCCGGTTGCACCGCCATAGGAATACGCCCAACTAGTTGGAGAAGATTGCTTCAAGTCCTCGAACGCCGAAAGGGAGGCAGCACACCCCCACCCCTCACCTGCAGACCCTCCCATCCGAACCCAATGTCCCTGGCGACGCCTCCAGGAAGGTTACGGTGCGCACGGCGCCACCGACGCCCGATACGCAGCGGATCTTGGGTTTTCACCCGGACATGGGTCGGAGTGGAGAAATGGTGTCCTCTGTAGTGCCCCCAAGGAGGAAAGTGGCGACAAAAGGCGGCGTCGCCGCTACCGGCCAGCCAAGGCAGCAAAGGTTTCCCTCAGGCAGCAGTCTGCTCCACCAGAACACGCCGGAAGCGGATTCGGCAAGATCCAAAGCCGCGCCGGGGTCTGGGAGGCGAAGTATGGAGGGGAGGGGGCATTACCTTCAGATCTGGCACGGGGAGCTCCACGCCGCGCTCGACCACCATATGCGGCCCCCCGTCCTCATGGCCGAGCCCTCAGGCCAGCCGTCCGACTGCGCACGGCCGCCGGTCGCACGACGGTGCCGCCACGCCAGCAGGGGCCGCCGCCCTGGATCCGAGAGCCTCCGCGAAGAAGGAGCGCCAAAGGACCCCGCCGCCACCTTCCCCGGTGCCCGCGCGGGCTTTTCTGGCGGTCGTCTCCGGTGGCGGCGAGGGGGAGCGGGGGGAGGGGGTGGCGGCGGAGGCTAACCCTAGTCGCACCCGAGTCACCCTAGGGGCGACGCAAGGAACGGAGGAGCGCCAAGGTAGTCAAGTTCGTGATGGTGTATGTGTGGCGGTGTCGCTGCTTTCATCTAACTATAATATCTTTAATCCCTGACATTATTTCATGTTACAAAGATTGATACCATGAAGAAGATGGTACTGAGAAATTTCATTCTAATTCTTAGTTATAGGAGTATTTTGTAAGTTCTTCGATCTATGATTCGAAGCATCCTACCTGTAGTTTTGTTGAGTTTGAATGAAGTAATAGGCCATTTTGTTTGGCGGGTGAAGTTATAGGTCATTTGTTTTATAAAAAATAGATGGATGTTCATGTGTGCATGAGCCCCTGACCGTGCGCCCGCTCGGATTGACGAATTATTTCCACTGCGACGACGCATGTACGCCGCACCTTTACCCTCTTTTAAACATAGTACAATCAAAGTCGCTTACATACACAAGCATACTCTCACTCCTATGAACGTACACACACACAATATCCCTATGAGCATCTTCGAGAGACTGAGACGGCATAATATTTTAAGATTTTACGAAGTCATCACAAACGCCTGCAGTCGAGAGGAATGACTTCTTCCACTGAACAAATGTCGTCGAAAGACTGAAATAAATTCAGAAATAATGCGAGCACCAACGTTAAATTTAGGACTTGAAACCTGATGGACTAGGGATACCATTATCCTCCTAACCAACCTCATTGCCGCACCTTTACCTTGCTGTACAGACAGCCGGGAAGTGGAGGACGGCGATTGATTGCAAAAAAGGGTAGTGCTTGGAAGGCGATTGATCGCTGGAGGACGTTGCACGTATATTTCTACCTACCGCTAGGAATCATCTATGCCAAAAGAGTGATGCCAAAAACCTAGTGGGCAGCGATCGTTACGAGTCGTGGTTAATTTCAAGAGTTCCGTTGTCTGTTCAGGATTATGGCACGTGCGTGCGCGTGGACTACTCAATCTGCGTAGCAACAGATTTTACCCGGCATCTTTTGGTCCCGATCGAACCCTGTTTTGATTAGCAACATTTCCATCCCGCAACGGCGCTTCCTTCACGCGTCCCATATAAATTATTCCTTCTCCCTGCTTCACCCAACACAAGAGTCTCTAGTGGCTAGCGTCTTCTCCCTGCTTCTGCTGCTGCTTTCCAACACTTGCACGCGCCACAGGTCAACAAGTTAATTTGATCCGTCACTGAGATGGACAGCCCCAACACAAACCCCGCGGCCTCCGCTTCCCCTTCGTCCGACGCCTGCGTCCAAGGCTGCAGCTTCCAGCCGCTCAACCCTGAAGACGTGCGCGCATACCTCTACAAGGCCGCCGACTTCATCACAGATTACTACACCACAAGACTCACAGTGTACGCTACCGACCAGACACACTCCACGTTCTTCAAGGCATGCCGCCTTGCCGGCTTCGACCCTACCAACCTCCGGTCCATTCCCACCGGGCCGGAGACGGACTACGGGCTCGACCCGGCGAAGTTGTTCGAGATCATGCAGGTTGACTTCGATGCTGGTCTCGTGCCAACGTACATCTGTGCCACTGTGGGCACCACATCATCCAACGCCGTGGACCCAGTGAGCGCAGTGGCCGATGTCGCGGCCATGTTTAATGCATGGGTCCACGCCGATGCTGCCTACGCCGGCAGCGCATGCATCTGTCCGGATTTTCGGCACCACATTGACGCTGTTGAACGCGTGGACTCCATCAGCATAAGCCCACACAAGTGGCTGGTGACCTGCCTTGACTGCACCTGTTTGTGGGTGCGCGACACGAATCGCCTCACCGACGCGCTAGAGACGAACCCGGAGTACCTCAAGAATGATGTGACCGAGTCTGGCGAGGTCATTGATCTCAAGGATATGCAAGTTGGCGTGGGCCGCCGCTTCCGAGGGCTTAAGCTTTGGATGGTGATGCGCACCTATGGCACCGCCAAGCTTCAGCAACACATCCGAAGCGATGTCGCGATGGCCAAGGCGTTCGAGGACCTTGTACGTGCTGATGACCGGTTTGAGATAGTAGTGCCGAGGAACTTCGCCCTCGTATGCTTTAGGATCAGAGCAAGAGGAACCATGACGGAGGAAGCCACCGATGAGGTGAACCGTGTGCTGCTTGACCGGCTCAATATGTCCGGGAAGGCCTACCTAGCGCACACCGTTGTTGGCAACAGATTCGTTCTACGGTTCGCGGTGGATTCGTCGCTGCAGGAGAATCGGCATGTGCGAAGCGCCTGGGAGCTCATAAAGAAAACAACCGCTGAGATCATCGATGGGGAGGAGATCATGCAATAAGAGCATTCGTCAGTTAATATGTTTGACTAATTATTAGTGTTTGTGTGGAGTAATAAAATCCTCCAATGGCGGTGCATGATCCGCGCAGTCGTTGGTTGGACTATCATAATGTTGTGAATCTCAGTTTGTATTATTTATTTAAGAGAGATGAGTAAATTAGTGTCTACAGTAATTTATGTCAAGAATGTAAATGTATATTTCTATTTTTTAAACATATGTAAATGTATATTTCTAAACAGTACATTCTTATGTGTCTTTTATCATCTATGTCAAACGAAATTGTATTTATTCACCATTACATCAATTATATGAAGGTGATTTGATGGTATAATTTGTTTATATAGCACCATCATAACTTATTATAGGAGTGCACTATTTTGACATTTTTAGAGACCTATTGCTTATGGTTCACTGATAGTAAATTAGTGTTCCCAGTAATTTACGACAAGAATGTAAATGTATATTTCTAAACCATACATGCTTATGTGTCTTTAACCATCTATATCAAACAAAAATGTTGTATTCACCATCACATCAGTTATAACAAGATTATTTGATGGTTATGAGTTGTTTATATACCATTATGATGACTTACTATCATAGTGCACTCTCTCGACATTGTTATGGAGATCTATTGTTTACGGTTCAGTGATAAAAATAGGTTCCATCAAATTAACATCCGATGCCCACCACCAAAAGAACAGCAGGTGTGTTTATTTTTATGAAACTTTCTGTCTATGAATTGTGTGAGACTTTTTTGTCTACCTTGTTTCTTGTTGACTATCACGTTATCTATGAAAACACAATTTTATTGGGAAATATCCTCAGTTATCTTTATTTTACAAGAACACCAATTTAAGAACTATTTAAGAGAAAATAGTAGATCTGTGAATACTTGGCGATTTTCAAGTGATGTTAAACCATTACACATTTTGTGTGTGCCTCCTTCTAAGATTAGCATGTGCATGGGACATCATGGCGTGCCTAGTCTAGGCTTTGCCCTCTTTGCTATCTCATTAGTTAACTCACGGTAGCTAGTTCCTCATGTCTATAAGCCCTTATTGCTCGAGCACCTAGATTAGTATAGGTTATTGAATTGTTCTTTTACTTTATATTACTTACCGTTTACATGCCCTGATAAAAGGTAACACCAAATATAATAATTTCCAAACTTCGCTTTTTGTGTACACATAACTAGAGATCATGACAAGTATATTTGTGTTACGAGGGAATGCCTAACCTTAGCTCCTCAGGTTCGACAAATATATGGAAAAACTTCCAGTAAGTACTATCGTGATCTGTGGTCATCAGTAGCTATCATCATCAAGGAAGTAGCCGATTCGTCATGAGCAACTGCACGGCGGCAATGGAGACCAGCTGGTCTGAGGATAGCAACAAAACCTTCAGTGTGTCAACATCAAGCATCAACAAGAGGAGAGCGTATTGGAGATGGACAAGAAGGTCATGCCTCTGATCCTTCCTTGCCGCTGATATTCTTGAGATGCTGATTACTAATGAGGCTTGATATTGTTCTCATTGTTGCTCCTGGGGTATCATAGAGCTGCACAATTATCTAGCAAGTGTGTATGAGAAGCATGATGCCAAGACGACTCTGTCTTATCTCAATGGTGCAAGCTCTGGACCATGCCAAGCATGATCCTCAAATAACTTATCACCCTTCACTTGGTGCAGGTTCGCAAGAGGCGTGGTGTACAGGTTAGCTCTTCCATGTGGCAATGCACAGAACCGTTTGGATTTGACAACGAGAGCAACACAGTGGACTTCAGCAGTGATGCGTGGGGAGGCAGAGGCAATGTAATCTGGTGGTGATAGCTAGGGGTTGCCTTGTTGCTACATATAAATCCACTTAGGTAGGATGTGCGAGGACTAATCATGATATGATTTGTAACTAGCCCACTATCTGAATCAACCAGATGAATCGCTACCCCATTAACTTAATGCATCCATTATTTGTTCATGACTCATTATTAACCCCATGTACCACCTAGAACAAAATGTCTACGATCGTCGAGAGGGGTAAAATGATAGCAGCACTGTGAGAGTAACTTTGAAGCTGGTCATGCATGAGGCGGAAGAGTTAGATGCAATCTAGTGTTGACGGATAAGCTAGGTTGCCTTGTTGATCCTTATAAAGGCACTCAGGTAGGAAGCATGAGGGCTAACATAATCACGGTATGATTTGTAATAGCCCACTATCCGAATCAACCAAATAAGTTGTCGTCCCATTAATGTGTATGTCATTGGTTAATGACTTGTAATGAACTCTTTGTCCTGCCTCAAAAATCAAGATGTAAACTTACCGTGGATCTAAGACCGAATTTGCTGATTCCTAAATCATGGCGCCCATGTGTTGTGTGGCCCGGAAATGTGGATGAGTTAGTGTTAGGAAATGTGGATGAGTTAGTGTTAGCTAATTCGAAATTAATTTCAAAGGCTCATGTATGGCAAGAGAAGTGGAGTTGTTATCTTTAGTTTCACCCAACAAATGGCGGTGTACCTATATGACGTATCGGCCAACAACAAAGAGGCATCGAACCGAGTTCAGGTTCTACCTATTCTCACTTTTGCACTGACATCATAATCTACTCCATCACAAGCACTTGTGTGCACCAACCAATGGGAGAGCAGATCTTCAAAACCTCCCCCTCTTGTGATCTTGCACCTAGAGAGTGCGAATAAGATTTTTGGGCTTCAGACAACTGCTCACTTTTCTTCACCACGGGTTGTCTTTAGTCAGGTGGTGCCGTGCACCGCCATCTCTGTCACTGTATGCTTTGACCAATCTTCGCCAGTGTCGTCATCCACAACATCAATTATGCACGACTCTTCATCCAAAAACAATCAACATGTGCAATGTGATCTGATCTACTCTTTAGTTATGGTTGCTATGTGTTTGATATTGTATTATATATGTTGGAGTTTTACATCCTAATATATAGTTGCTTTACTTGTGAGTTATATTCTAAGATTAATCATGAATTTCCTAACCATCCATCACCAAGTATTCCTAGCTTTGCAGAGGTCAAGCGTGTGCCCATTGTGTTTGTATCCTTCCTTTTTTAAGAACCTCGTCGCGAGGGCAGGGGGTTCCTGCATTTCATTAAGAAGAAGAGAGATGGTCCAGTTTATAAGGAAAATCGGACCCAAAAACCTAATATTTCCTGGTGAGTTAGGGAAAACTGAATAAAAAATCATAAAACAAGAAAAAGGCACTAGAGCTTGGGGGAGGGCAAAACATAAACGCGACATCAAGGAACATCATCTGATCGACACACACAAGAGCGCAAAGGCCAAGAACCATTAGGCGTGGATCAAGTGCAACCGAAATGACCACCACACGTTCAACAAAGCACATCCATATCGAGGCTCGCCATCGCCTCTACATGGAAGCATCATGGGCTAATATTATCTTGTGCAAAATATCTTGCAAGGTCCAGCTTCGACTTCCCGGCAATGCCCGCCAACGTGCTCAATGCCTCAATCACTTGAGGGGAAAGCGGTATTTTTGTACATGTCTAGGTAGTCTTTCTTCTTTTGCTACGTGCCCTTCACTTTGCTCACCTCTGGCAAGTCATCAAAATACTTCGAACAACCTACACTCCACGCGCTTGTCCATCGGGATGCTGCACACAATGCTCTTCTTTTTAATTAGGGCGCCCGCTACACCGCTCAGGGCGAGAGACATCATTGTTTTCCTTGTGTAAAGGCTTCAAGGTCCCAAGCAGAGGGGCTAGAACCACACGGGTAACCTTGCTAAGCAGGGGCGGGCCCAGGAATTGAGGGCTGTATATTCAAATTTTGAAAGCTTTTTTTTTTTGCCAGGGTTCAAGTCCTGGTGCTCGCGTTTATTCCTGGATTTCCGGTAATGCGCATTCAGTGGGAGGAGACGTTTCCGTCGACGACGAGGTTCCTATCGTGACTTCATAAATTTAAAGATGATATGCCGCTCAGTCTTTCGGAGGTGCTCATAGGGGTAGGGTATGCATGTGTGCGTTCATAGAGGTGAGTGTATGTGCGTGTATATGAGCGCTTGCGTCTGTACTGTGTTAGAAAAAAAAACTAAGCCGTGCAGCTGCAATGAGACACTCGGCTTACGAGTACCTCGTCTTTTTTTTTTTTGCGGGGGTTACGAGTACCTCGTCGTTGGCTTTTTTTTTTTGCTAGGCTTTTTGCGGTAGGTTGGGCATATATCAAGGACGAGGATTTGTGGCACACCCTCGCGGCACCGAGTCCCTTGTGTGTGCTTTTATTTTTGACTTTTGATTTTTAAACTTTTATATCTTTTGAATGAACAGTCTAAATTAAGTTGTCTTCATATTTGTGCTTCCCATGACGAGGGCTTTCAAAAAAGATTCATTTTAAATACGTTTTGACGAAATTTGGAAATAAATGTTAAGTTTCAATACTTGAAACTTAGTACTAGCGATAGATAAAATCATGATATTTGTGCTTACAACCGATAGAAAAAATATTTTCAAAATTTTCCTATGAAACTTGGTGAGAGGGAAGAAGAGAATGGCAAGTTTCGTAATAGAAACCATAACTTTCAACGATTAGAACTTAATACTTAATGTGCTTTCACGTGGGATTCAACCACTTGGCAGATCGCAAGGCCGAGCACCTGCGTGCCCCTTCGAATTTCCGCATCTATCAAAGTGTTTTAGCCGTTTGCCGAACTACTTGTTTTCTCTTTTGACGTTTTACCGGCCGACCTTGGTGTTGTCTGTTGTCTGATGATGCGTGATTGATGAAGGGGAGAGCCGTGAGCAAAACTAATCGCGTTTTCAAGTGTCAAGACGTACCAACCTTTCACGTGGGTCCCACTGGAACCTTTCACGTCAGTCCACTCCGCTGGTACTCATCTCGCTTCGCTCTTTGGCTACAAGTCCTGAACGGTCAGGAGAAGTCGGTAGTGTCGGCCATCCACGACACCTCCAAGCTCTGGAAGCAAGCGTGTAGTTGCACGTACGCGATTGAGTGATATAACTCGACGGGTGTTCCTCCCATGGAGGTTAGTGACAAGACTGAAGCCCTACGTGTATACAGTGCAAAGAGGTAGGAAATGGTTGCCTGAAAAGACTAGTCCCTTAGAGAGGTGCGGTGGGATGGTGCTTGTTGCTTAATTGGCGACCGTTTGCTGCGCTGAAGCAGCTCTCCTTTTCTCCGTCATACCCCAGTATATCAATTACTTCACACTAAAACGTGTCGATATACCTTTAATTTTTTTAAAAGGTTAGAACATCTTATATTTGTGAGGAAGGAAAGTAACTAGGACTTGAGTGTGCATCATGATCGTCATTGCGTAAACATCATCATTTGTTTAATTGTGAAAATAAGCATATATAATTCATAACTTCATAATAATGATTCCTTAAAATGCAATAAAAATTAATGCACGAGATTAAGTCCTCCAAAAATCTATTTCTCATAACTTCCTACATATATGTGGAGTGTCTCTGTAAATTTTCAAGTATTTTGGAAAGACAAATAACAATTGTAATTGGGAAATAAAAACTGAAATTGAAAATCCTAAAAGTATTGATGTAGGCTTGGAAGGGTCTTAATTAAGATGCTACATTAAAATTTCCAAAACAACTGGTGCTGTTTAGGATCTCAAAAAATATATAAAATAGAAACAAATTGGGTTAATATAGCAATAGAAATTAGCAAAGTCGACGGTAGCAATGGTCCTGCTACAGTGGCTAGCCCGACTTTCCTGGCGTCTTCATCAACCTCCGGTAGATAGGACAAGGCATGCTTACTGCGCGCATGTGCCGCTCGGCCACTTCCTGCTTCCAGCAAGACAACACCGCTACCGCTGATCTCCTCACCTCTTGATTGGCTTCGGACGCTGACACTAACCAGCCCCTTCGCACATGATCCATGCACCACAGACGCCACGAGCGAGCTTGTTTTTTTCTTAGGAAAGGAGGATGATCCCCGTCCTCTGCATTTGGGAGATGCATACGGTCACTTTATTGACCTTACAAAGTATTACAAACAATATATCTGAATCCACCTTCTTGGCAACATATGCCGCTATTCCTATCCATATGATGAAGGGATGCTACCTGGTCCACTACCCAAACCACTCACCTAAACCTAACATCAAAAGCCGGAAGCCCCAGCCGAGCCACATACCGGGTCTGGAGCACAATCCGGTCAGACGCACTCGTGTGTCGTTGCAGCCATCTTCCACAAGTCCGTCTTCAGATTATATTGAGGCTTCTACCTTGTCTGGTCACTCTGCCATCGACGTCACCATGACGCCAGACAGCTACCACCTCCTGCGCGAGTCCATCTCCGCGCATCGGATGCCGAGCCTCCACAGCGCCATTGCCGCCGATCTCCGCCGCCATCAATGTGTGAGATGAAGTACCGCTCCGCCACGGCAGGTACAAGGTAAGGAAGGGCGAGGTCCCCATCGGAGACACGGCCGGACATGCCGCTACCAGGAACCAGACAAGCTCGCCATACATGCCCAGCATCCCCATGCCCAAGTCGGCACCTTCAAGAAGGTGACGACGCTGTGGCGCCGCCGCCGCTTAGCCACTGGGGCTAGGGTTTTCAACCGGGCGCAGGGGAAGGGGGGAGGTAGAGGAAGTTGAGCATCGGCGCCGCCACCAAGGAAGGAATGGTGTCCGGTACGCCAGAGATGCCGTGACCGCCACCGACGGCCAAGCACCCTGCCGCCACCTCCGAACCAGCCACAGCATCAGCAGGCGCGTGCACGCCGGAGATTCAGGCCGGCCGGAGGTCATGCGTCACGAGCGGACCAGAACGCCGCAGATCTGACGAGGGGAGCCCGGGGCCTCCCCGCGTCACGACCAACGCCCACCGGGACCTCGCTGCCCACGCAGCCGAGGGGACCCGACCAACCTCACCGACGAGCACTCCCCGCCGGCGGAGGAGCGCCGTCCGCACCAGCGAGGCCGCCGCCTCAGATCCGGGCCCTCACCACCGAAAGGGAGCGGCCAGAGGCCTCGCCGCCGCCCTCACAGGCAGCCGCGCGGGGGGCCCGGCGACCGCCTCCGGCAGCGGCGAGGAGGAGGGGAAGGGGTAGGTGGCGGTGCGAGGGAATCCTAGGTCGCCCCCGAGTCGTCCTCGGGAGAGCCACGAGCGAGCTTGTAAGCCACCGCCGACGTATGCCATAGACCGCCACCGTATGCCACAGACCGCCACATGGCCAATCCTGTCCACAACTATCTTATCAACTCTCAAGGGAAACTGAATTGCAGCATTGCATCCATACCTATAGCTCCCGAGCTCCCCCTCCCCCTCTTCCTGTCGCTGTCACAACCGCATTCAGAGCGCCTCACCATGGCTCTTGAGTTACTACGTCGGGGTTGAGGTACAGCAAAAACCGGAGGGGATCGGAAAGGAAGATACTTGAAGGATGTAGCATGGAGAATAGCAATCCAACTTATGTTCCATTGGATCCTCGGCTTAAACTTAGCAAAGGGAGTGAAGCACCCAAAGTTGATTCAATGGAGTATAGGAGCGTGGTCGGAAGCTTAAGGTGTCTTTTGAATACATGACCAGACTTAGCCTATTCCATTATCATAGTGAGTCGCTTCATCAAAACATTGGACAGCTGTGAAACATATACTCAAATATATCAAAGGGAACAAACTTCGGCTATGTCTATTTGAGATACAAGAATAACAAGATGGTTGAGCTACTTGGCTATAGTGATAGCGACTAGGCAGGAGATTGAATGATGGTATAAGTACCTTGGACATGGCATATCTTGGGAGAAAGCATAGTGAGTTGTTTATCACAAAAGAAGAATGTGGTCGTATTATCATCCTGTGAAGCATGGTATATATATTGCAGCTGCAACTGCGGCATGTCAAGGTGTGTTGCTAGGAAGCTTACTCGGTGACCTTGCGGACTGGGAACCGAATATAGTGGTGTCGATGTTGACAATATGTCTGCAATTTTCCTATGTAAGAATCTGGTGTAACATGAGAAAAGCAAGCACATCGATACAAAGTATAACTACATACGGGAATGTGTGGAGAAGGGCAAGATTTAACTACATTTGCATTGACGACCAGCTTATAGATATCCTGATCAAGTCTTTGGGACAACAGAAGTTCATATTGATGTGGGGAAGGATCGACACCCAAGCTGGTGAGGATATCGTTTAGGGGTGGGGGGTGGGGGGTGGGGGCTGATTGTTACAGATGACCATGATTAGGTAGTCCAGTCTCACGAATTCCTCTTGTTTTTCTTCCCTAAACCTTGGCGGCTAGGGCAAACTCTCCCTTCCAGACATCATCGTCGAGCTTGTGGATTTGCCTCCATTCTGCCTCCGGAGGCCAGTGTTGGGGATGGAAACCCCAGTGCCTTCACTCCAGTTAGTAATTTAGCTTAGGGTTTTTTAGTCCTCGCAGGTGCGGTGCTCGGGCGGATGGCGGTGCTTATTTTCGAGTTTGGCTTCCAGCTTTTGATCCTCGTCAATTTCGTCTGTCTGGGCATAGTCGATGAAGGTCCGACGTAGATTCTTGTTTGTCTACTTTGGATGTGAAGTTAGAATTTCTCGTCATGTGATGAGATTTGGTGTCAGGTACTTCAGGTCTATGCCAGGGTTCAACAACGACTGCGAATCCAGGGCGCTGGTCCTTAGGGGCACGTACACAATGACTTTTCGGCTGTTATGGACAAGGTCAAGCAGCTCCAGTAGGGGAGCGATGATAGCGACGCGTCGATGGCTCATTCTGGTGACAGTAGTGATGGTTCGATAGTCTCGGATTCTTGATGTAATTTTTATTATGTGTCAGAAGATAATTTGTATTTCCGGTGAACTTTAGCAAAACAAAAGGCAGTCTACTTGTAGTCTAAACCGAGTCGGTCATGTATAGGTAGGTTATATAACAATACCAAGAGTAGATTTTCTACTACCGGGTGCACTTACACCCTCCATGAACAGAAAGACTGCGATACAAAATCAAAAGTCTGAACTTTTGGGACATCAAACATGTTCAAATGTTTTAGCTTCTTGCAAAATTTTGTCCAAAGAAAACATTCGAGGAGCCCTCATAAAAAAATAACAAAATCGGTGTTCAATGTTTTGTGCACTTTTGCGTAGTGATTATTTTTCAGTTTGACTAATTCACATCTAGATGTTTTTTAAGGAAGTCACATCTAAGCTCCCACAAATATATAATGCAGCAACAAAAAACAAAAAAAAACTAGGACAAAAAAATAGACCACAGACAGAGTGAACATGAGCTTAGATGTGACATAACTATGTCACATCTAGATATGTCCTAGACAGACCCATTATTTTTTGTGTGAAGGCTACTAGAATGTTATTTGCTCACAAAAGTTTGCAAGAAGTTAAAACTTTTGGTCCTGTTTGAAATCAAAAAATTCAGAATTTTTCAACTTGTTTTTGTATTTTCTGAATTCACTGTTCACCCCGGAGCAGCAACAGCTTTCTCAGTCGTAAAACCCTGCCGTATCGGTGACCTCCATCATCCTCGCGATCTCCTCCAAGTACCCCTCGAGCTCGTAAAAATCGTTCTCTGCGACGGCGTGGCTATGGTCAGTCTGGTGGAAGGAGACGGACGTTGACAGTGTATGCTGTGGCCTCTCCTCCGGCTCCGGCGCGGCTGGTGCAGCATTCCATTGCCCCTGGAACTGCTGGTTGTGCATGGTGGCCTCGTAGAAGAAGTTGTTGCTGTTTACTGCGTCCATCTGGCTGACGTACTGCTGGTGCTGCTGCTCGGGGATGCACGGGGCGGCGGATGCCGGAGCCTGCAGGCAGTTCATGTACTCGTGGCCGACCTCCGAGGACTCGAAGCTCCCCGTGTTGGATCTCTGGTCGGCAGCGGATGGCGCGGGCGCCGTCCTCCATGTCTGCTGCTTCCGGTAGGTGATGGTCCTCCTGAAGATCCTGCAGATGGTCCACACCTCCTGCATTTTCAGGCCGTATGCGCACACGTTAGAGTGTCAATGTTACACTTACAGCACATCACACGTGCCCCGGACCGTGACCTTGTGTGGAATAGAATGCCCGCGTGGACTACTTACGGCTTCATGCATGCTCGGGGAGGCGTTGGCGGCCGCGGCGGCGGAGGGCGGCAGGCGGAACTCGTGCATCATCCAGTCGGTCTTGGTGCCCTTGCCAAATCTGCCGCGGTAGTAGACTAGAGATTTCTTCAGCCCAATCAACACGCCCGAGCCCGAGACGCTGCTGGCGGCAGAGTAGATCGGCCGGTCGATGCCCGTGGCCTTCCAGAAGCCGGAGCCGGTCACCCGGTTGGGCCGGATGCTGTTCCGGTACTTCCTCCCCCTGAGGCAGAAGAAGTACCACTCTTTCTCCCCACCAACCGTGTTCCCCTCTGCGTAATTTGCATGTGGACGATGACACTGTAAGATACGACAAGTCTTGTTCATGTAAAGAAATTGCACATGATCACAGAAGGAAGAGGAGCTTACCGGGGATATCCCATGGGTCGTGCTTGTAGATGTCCATCTCCCGGATGACCTCGATGCTGAGCGACTTCCCGGCCACCTTCCGCCGGAGGTAGAAGGTGACGAGTTCCTCGTCGGTGGGGTGGAACCGGTATCCCGGCAGCACCACGTCGTCCTCTTCCTCCTCTTCTCCAGCGCCGCCGAGCACCACCTTCTCTTCGCTCATCAACTTCTCCATCTCCATGGCGCTCATCTCCGCCTTGGTCCTGTACTCGTCTGTGTACTTTTCTGCAATCCGGCCCTACGCAGACTGTACGAGGCAAACTATACGCACGTACTACACAACTAAGCAGACAAGCAGGTGAATACTTTATTGCTTTGATGTTTCGATCTGATTTGATTGATTACAGGAGCAACGTACAAGTATTTATAAGAGAAAGGTGTGGCTGCTGCTCCCCGGTGTAGGTGCATTTGGATAAACCATAAATTCGCCGACACGCTGGCACTGATGCTGTCAAATGAGGAACTGACATGCAGGCCTAGTCAGCACTGCTCCGCTGGTGTGTTAAAAAAAAGGTAGTGCTCCGCTGGTAGAGCTTTCCTGTTTCTCTTTTGATTTCTCTTGAATCTGATCTACTTAATGTGTAAAGCATGTGTGTTTCTCATACATATAGTATGAGTGTGTTTAATCCCATCAGTCATGTGTGACCATTCTTGTCACTTGTTCTGGTCACTCAGATATGCACATGTAACTTAATGTTATTGATTCAACGGAAAAATCAAAATAAATCTGAAAGTTTCTTTGTATTGTGTGCATATTCCTGTTAGGGTTTGATGCGTTCCTGAAAATTTTCATACAAAAATGAAAAATATGCTTCCTGTGTAAACAAAAGAGATAAAGTTCAATGCTCTAAAAAGCGGAAAAATTGGCGCTTGGTTCTTTTTAGCACAGGTCTCAGTACTTGTCTTTTCCCATAAACTTTGCAGTTGCTGTGAGGCAAACGGCTGTCAGTAGCGATTGAAGGAACCGCTCCTTCACTAAGAAGCAAACGCGTCGGTTCGACCAAGCTGGTCCCGACCGAGTAGTCAATGGACGTTAACGGCATGCCATCCTCCCTATCGGCTCACGAGGAGTTTGTCACGTGAAACCGTGCTAAAAAAGATTCAGTGTTTTTTGTCATTGTCATTTTTTCGGGACGGTGAAATTACAACGTTTTGAAAAGTTGTGGTTTTTCGCTAATGAAGCCGTTATTGTGGTGGTTATGTGCATTTTACTCCTTATTATTTGAGTGCACTATTTGACCATTTTATTGAGATCGTTTGCTTATGGACTGATATTCCAACAAACTAACAATGGATGTCTTCCGCAAAAAGAATTAACAGCGGATGTTCTGATTTTTGTAAGAATTTTTGGCTATCCTTTGTGAAGAACTTGAGTTGTCTACCTTCTTTCTTGTTCACTACCATATTCTTTCTGAACATACAACTTTCATGGTAAATGTCTTCAGTTATTACTAGTTTGCAAGAATACCAATTTAACGACCAAATAAGTCATTTTTAAGAGACAATAGTAGATCTGTCAATACATGGCGATTTTTGTGTGATGTTAAGCCAGTACACGTAAATTATTTTGAGGTAAATACACCAGGGGTCTTAGAACTTGCACACGACGATCAGTTTGGTGCACAAAATTGTAAAATTAGATAATACCCAGCACCGTCGCTGCGGGAATTTGTAGTGTTGATTTGGGGTGAGTAAATAGTGAAATCATGAAAGGAAATATATAATTATATGTCTATTTGATTCTTTGATGGGATGATATGAAAAGTCATAGAAAATTGTTTATTGTAGTTGGCAAGTGCATCGGTATTGTGTATTGTGGTTGACAAGTGCATTGGTAATGTGTGCATAGATATTGCAAAAAAACGTTGATCATACCTTAGTAGTTCTTTATTGAGTAAGAACCTGCGCCAAGAAATTCAGGATCACCAGCTTAATCGTTCTTTGTTGTTGGAGAAGTGGAGCAGTGAATATATCATTGGGTGCAGTGCGCCAACAATTCAGTCAAGCTCACACTCTCCCAGTACGTATGTACACTGCAGCTTCTAGTTCGTAAATAGGGAAACATCCTTACCCGATTTCTTGAAGTCTGATATATGCTTAAATAAAATAATGCTGTATAATGTATAACAGAGGAAGTTTATCCTGTAATATAGTAGGGTAACATAAGAATTGAGTAGCAACTGGACATATGTTGGGCAGCGAAAGTATTTACCTATATCATCATGTCACTTGTCCAATAGAAGTTGTAAATATCACTGAAAATCTCATAAAATGCAACCAGGGATACATTGAGGCAATGCGTCG
This sequence comes from Aegilops umbellulata, assembly GCA_032464435.1. Taxonomy (NCBI): domain Eukaryota; kingdom Viridiplantae; phylum Streptophyta; class Magnoliopsida; order Poales; family Poaceae; genus Aegilops; species Aegilops umbellulata. The sequence continues at coordinate 616,864,377 of CP136058.1, read as the reverse complement.
ATGTCTTAGTGATGAACCTTTCAATATAAATGATGAAATAGACCATCTTTAGGACATAGTTGAGATGAGATAGAGACCCTATGGTAGATGCCTTCCCATGTACTGAATCAGATATCACGTCACTTGTCCAAAAGAAGCCATAAATATCACTGAAAATCTCATAAAATGCAACCGGGGATACATTGAGTCAATGTGGCAATGTCTCAGTGATGAACCTTTCGATATCAATAATTCACCTTGCATTAGTTCAGCCTGTATTAAAAAATATTCGTCGTATATTATGAAATTGCTCAATGTGCTTCTTTAATAAATGTTTAATGCGTATTCAAAAATTGTTCAACACATATTCTTGTTTTTTTAATATTCATGATATATGAAAATAGTTCATCGTATAATACAAAAAATTTCGTAGTGTATTAATTAAAATAGACTTTTACATTTGTACCCCTAACTTGAACCCACTACTCATATTTTTCCCTAATTTCGAAGCATGCTCAAATTTGCCGCTCTGCCGTTAAGTGACCTTACATAAAAGCCCTCCCGTGTTGTTTTCCGTCTGGTCAAAGGGGTTTGACCATCTACGAGGCATTCATTGGACATTTTGCCCATGTCTCCATGTGTCACCTACATGCGGGACCCATCGAAGAAACTAAAATGAAAAAAAATCTTTCTCTCACCCCTCTCTCTCACACACACTTATAGGTGGACCCAACCAAAAAATGACAAATGAAAAATGCAAGTCCATTCTATCTTCCATCCATGTCTCTCTCTCACCTCCGGTGTGCTGGAACTGGCGGCGCCCAGCAGCAGGCGGCGGTTGCCCGTAGCAGGATCGCCGGTGTGGCCATGCTGAGTTCACCATCATGTCATCGCGCTTCGATTCGTGCCAGCTAGGCACATAGGAGGTCACCAGATCCAGTGCCCCGACGGAGTTCAGTGGCGCACGGAAATGGTCATCGCGGGAAGCTCAAAGTGGACGTTTGAGCGCAAAATTGAAGAGCGTGAAAGAATAAGGAGGTTGAGGAGGGCCCCTTGGCCCTAGGAACTCGGACGGGCGGCGGTGCTCATCGCCTGATCTCCTCTGAGGTGCTACTCCTACTTCTTTTGAGAGCATCCTCGAGTTCCTGGTGAGCCGTAGGATGTTTCCACTTTTTTCCTGAACCACCTCGTGCCTGTAAGTCCTCCCTGCCTAGCACCGCTACTTGCCGTCACGAGAGCTCGCCGCTGTCGTGGTTTCTAAAAGCCCCGTTGTACCCGAACACCCCGGACCAGTGTAGCTTCGCGCCAGCATCATCGCAAGACTGGTCTCGCAACCCCTTGACTGCTTGGCCATCTTCCCGTACGTCTGTTGGAAATATGCCCTAGAGGCAATAGTAAAAGCATTATTATTATATTTCCTTATTCATGATAATTGTCTTTATTCGTGCTATAATTGTGTTATCCGGAAATCGTAATACATGTGTGAATAACAGACAACAACATGTCCCTAGTGAGCCTCTAGTTGACTAGCTCGTTGATCGACAGATGGTCATGGTTTCCTGACTATGGACATTGGATGTCATTGATAACGAGATCACATCATTAGGAGAATGATGTGATGGACAAGACCCAATCCTAAACATAGCATAAGATCGCATAGTTCGTTTGCTAGAGTTTTCCAATGTCAAGTATCCTTTCCTTAGACCATGAGATCGTGTAACTCCCGGATACCGTAGGAGTGCTTTGGGTGTGCCAAACGTCACAACGTAACTGGGTGACTATAAAGGTATACTACGGGTATCTCTGAAAGTGTCTGTTGGGTTGACATGGATCGAGACTGGGATTTGTCACTCCGCTTGACGGAGAGGTATCACCGGGCCCTCTCGGTAATGCATCATCATAATGAGCTCAATGTGATCAAAGTGTTTGATCACGGGATCATGCATTACGGTACGAGAAAAGTGACTTGCCGGTAACGAGATTGAACGAGGTATTGGGATACCGACGATCGAATCTCGGGCAAGTAAAATACCGATTGACAAAGGGAATCGTATACGGGATTAATTGAATCCTTGACATCGTGGTTCATCCGATGAGATCATCGTGGAGCATGTGGGAGCCAAGATGGGTATCCAGATCCCGCTGTTGGTTATTGCCCGAGAGCCATCTCGGTCATGTCTGCATGTCTCCCGAACCCGTAGGGTCTACACACTTAAGGTTCGGTGACGCTAGGGTTGTGAAGATATGTATATGCAGTAACCCGAATGTTGTTCGGAGTCCCGGATGAGATCCCGGACATCACGAGGAGTTCCGGAATGGTCCGGAGGTAAAGAATTATATATAGGAAGTGCTGTTTCGGCCATCGGGACAAGTTTCGGGGTTATCGGTATTGTACCGGGACCACCTGAGGGGTCCCGGGGGTCCACCGGGTGGGGCCACCTGCCCCGGTGGGCCACATGGGCCTTAGGGGGTGCGCCTTGGCCTGCTTGGGCCAAGGGGAACCAGCCCCAAAGGGCCCATGCGCCTAGGGTTCCATCTAGGAGGAGTCCTAGTGGTGGAAGGCACCTCCTAGATGGCTTGGGGGGGAGGGAAACCTCCCAGGGCCGGCGCCCCCCCCCCAAGAGGCCTATATAAAGGGGGGAGGGGGGCAGTGCACCCATAAGCCCTGGCGCCTACCTCCTCCCTGCAACACCTCCTCCTCCTCCTCCTGTAGTTGCTTAGCGAAGCCCTGCCGGAGTTCCGCTGCATCCACCACCACGCCGTCGTGCTGCTGGATCTTCATCAACCTCTCCTTCCCCCTTGCTGGATCAAGAAGGAGGAGACGTCACGCTTTCCGTACGTGTGTTGAACGCGGAGGTGCCGTCCGTTCGGCACTAGATCATCGGTGAATTGGATCACGGCGAGTACGACTACCTCATCCACGTTCACTCGAACGCTTCCGTTGCGATCTACAAAGTGGTATGTAGATGCTATCTAATCTGAATACTCGTTGCTAGATGAACTCATAGATAGATCTTGGTGAAACCGTAGGAAAATTTTTTGTTTTCTGCAACGTTCCCCAACAGTGGCATCATGAGCTAGGTCTATGCGTAGTTCTTCTTGCGCGAGTAGAACACAATTTGTTGTGGGCGTAGATGTTGTCAACTCTTCTTGCCGCTACTAGTCTTATCTTGCTTCAGCGGTATTGTGGGATGAAGCGGCCCGGACCAACCTTACACGTATGCTTACGTGAGACCGGTTCCACCGACTAACATGCACTAGTTGCATAAGGTGGCTGGCGGGTGTCTGTCTCTCCCGCTTTAGTTGGAGCGGATTCGATGAAAAGGGTCCTTATGAAGGGTAAATAGAAGTTGACAAATCACGTTGTGGTTTTAACGTAGGTAAGAAAACGTTTTTGCTAGAACCCTAATTCAGCCACGTAAAACTTGCAACAACAATTAGAGGACGTCTAACTTGTTTTTGCAGCAAGTGCTTTGTGATATGATATGGCCAAAGTTGTGATGAATGATGAATGATCTATATGTGATGTATGAGATGTTCATGCTATTGTAATAGGAATCACGACTTGCATGTCGATGAGTATGACAACCGGCAGGAGCCATAGGAGTTGTCTTTATTTTTTGTATGACCTGCGTGTCATTGAGAATCGCCATGTAAATTACTTTACTTTATTGCTAAACGCGTTAGCCATAGTAGTAGAAGTAATAGTTGGCGAGCAACTTCATGGAGACACGATGATGAAGATCATGATGATGAAGATCATGGTGTCAAGCCGGTGACAAGATGATCATGGAGCCCCAAGATGGAGATCGAAGGAGCTATGTGATATTGGCCATATCATGTCACGTTTATTATTTGATTGCATGTGATGTTTATCATGTTTTGCATCTTGTTTACTTAGAACGACGGTAGTAAATAAGATGATCCCTCATAATAATTTCAAGAAAGTGTTCACCCTAACTGTGCACCGTTGCGACAGTTCGTTGTTTCGAAGCACCACGTGATGATCGGATGTGATAGATTCTAACGTTCACATACAACGGGTGTAAGACAGATTTACACACGCAAAACACTTAGGTTGACATGACGAGCCTAGCATGTACAGACATGGCCTCGGAACACAGAAGACCGAAAGGTCGAGCATGAGTCGTATAGAAGATACGATCAACATGAAGATGTTCACCGATGTTGACTAGTCCGTCTCACGTGATGATCGGACACGGCCTAGTTGACTCGGATCATGTAATACTTAGATGACTAGAAGAGGGATGTCTATCTAAGTGGGAGTTCATTAAATAATTTGATTAAATGAACTTTATTATCATGAACTTAGTCTAAAATTTTACAATATGTCTTGTAGATCAAATGGCCAATGTAGTCCTCAACTTCAACACGTTCCTAGAGAAAACCAAGCTGAAAGACGATGGCAGCAACTATACAGACTGGGTCCGGAACCTGAGGATCATCCTCATAGCTGCCAAGAAAGATTATGTCCTACGAGCACCGCTGGGTGACGCACCTATTCTCCCTGCACAACAAGACGTTATGAATGTTTGGCAGTCACGCTGCGATGATTACTCCCTCGTTCAGTGCGGCAAGCTTAGAGCCGGGGCTCCAAAAGCGTTTTGAGAGACATGGAGCATATGAGATGTTCGAAGAGCTGAAAATGGTTTTCCAAGCTCATGCCCGGGTTGAGAGATATGAAATCTCCAACAAATTCTTTAGCTGTAAGATGGAGGAAAATAGCTCTGTCAGTGAGCACATACTCAAAATGTCTGGGTTGCACAACCGCTTGACTCAACTGGAAATTAATCTCCCGGATGAAGTGGTCATTGACAGAATCCTCCAGTCGCTTCCACCTAGCTACAAGAGCTTTGTGATGAACTACAATATGCAGGGGATGGTAAAGACCATTCCTGAGGTATATGCTATGCTGAAATCAGCAGAGGTAGAAATCAAGAAAGAGCATCAAGTGTTGATGGTGAATAAAACCACTAAGTTCAAGAAGGGCAAGGGTAAAAAGAACTTCAAGAAGAACGGCAAGGAAGTTGCCGCGCCCAGTAAGCAAGTTGCCGGGAAGAAGCCAAAGAATGGACCCAAGCCCGAAACTGAGTGTTTTTATTGCAAGGGAAGTGGTCACTGGAAGCGGAACTGCCCCAAATACTTAGCGGACAAGAAGGCCGGCAAAACCAAAGGTATATGTGATATACATGTAATTGATGTGTACCTTACCAGTACTCGTAGTAGCTCTTGGGTATTTGATACCGGTGCAGTTCCTCACATTTGTAACTCAAAACAGGAGCTGCGGAATAAATGGAGACTGGCAAAGGACGAGGTGACGATGCGCGTCGGGAATGGTTCAAAGGTCGATGTGATCGCCGTCGGCACGCTGCCTCTACATTTACCTACGGGATTAGTTTTAAACCTCAATAATTGTTATTTAGTACCAAGTTTGAGCATGAACATTGTATCTGGATCTCGCTTAATTCGAGATGGCTACTCATTTAAATCCGAGAATAATGGTTGTTCTATTTATATGAGAGATATGTTTTATGGTCATGCTCCGATGGTTAATGGTTTATTCTTAATGAATCTCGTACGTGATGATACACATATTCATAGTGTGAATACCAAAAGAGTTAAAGTTGATAACAATAGTCCCACATATTTGTGGCACTGCCGCCTTGGTCACATAGGTGTCAAACGCATGAAGAAGCTCCATGCAGATGGACTTTTAGAGTCTCTTGATTATGAATCATTTGACACGTGCGAACCATGCCTCATGGGTAAAATGACCAAGACTCCGTTCTCAGGAACAATGGAGCGAGCAACCAACTTATTGGAAATCATACATACCGATGTGTGCGGTCCAATGAGTGTTGAGGCTCGCGGTGGCTATCATTATGTTCTCACCCTCACTGATGACTTGAGTAGATATGGGTATGTCTACTTAATGAAACACAAGTCTGAGACCTTCGAAAAGTTCAAGGAATTTCAGAGTGAGGTTGAAAATCAACGTGAGAGAAAGATCAAGTTTCTACGATCAGATCATGGAGGAGAATACTTGAGTCACGAATTTGGCACACACTTAAGAAAATGTGGAATAGTTTCACAACTCATGCCGCCTGGAACACCTCAGCGTAATGGTGTGTCCGAACGTCGTAATCGCACTCTATTAGATATGGTGCGATCTATGATGTCTCTTACCGACTTACCGCTATCTTTTTGGGGCTATGCTTTAGAGACTGCCGCATTCACTTTAAATAGGGCTCTGTCGAAATCAGTTGAGACGACACCGTATGAATTATGGTTTGGGAAGAAACCTAAGCTGTCGTTTCTAAAAGTTTGGGGATGCGATGCTTATGTCAAGAAACTTCAACCTGAAAAGCTCGAACCCAAGTCAGAAAAATGCGTCTTCATAGGATACCCTAAAGAAACGGTTGGGTATACCTTCTACCTCAGATCCGAAGGCAAGATCTTTGTTGCCAAGAATGGATCCTTTCTGGAGAAAGAGTTTCTCTCGAAAGAAGTAAGTGGGAGGAGAGTAGAACTTGATGAAGTGTTACCTCTTGAACCGGAAAACGGCGAAACTCAAGAAAACGTTTCTGAGGTGCCTGCACCAACTAGAGAGGAAATTAATGATGATGATCAAGATACTTCTAATAAAGCTTCTACTGAAATTCGAAGGTCCACAAGGACACGTTCCGCACCAGAGTGGTACGGCAACCCTGTCTTGGAAATCATGTTGTTAGACAACGGTGAACCTTCGAACTATGAGGAAGCAATGGCGGGCCCGGATTCCGACAAATAGATGGAAGCCATGAAATCCGAGATAGGATCCATGTATGAAACCGAAGTATGGACTTTGACTGACTTGCCCGTTGAACGGCGAGCCATAGAAAATAAATGGATCTTTAAGAAGAAGACAGACGCGGATGGTAATGTGACCATCTATAAAGCTCGGCTTGTCGCTAAGGGTTATCGACAAGTTCAAGGAATTGACTACGATGAGACTTTCTCACCGGTAGCGAAGCTGAAGTCCGTCCGAATCATGTTAGCAATTGCCGCATACTATGATTATGAGATATGGCAAATGGACGTCAAAACGGCATTCCTTAATGGTTTCCTTAAGGAAGAATTGTATATGATGCAGCCGGAAGGTTTTGTCGATCCTAAGAATGCTGACAAGGTGTGCAAGCTTCAACGCTCGATTTATGGGCTGGTGCAAGCATCTCGGAGTTGGAACATTCGCTTTGATGAGATGATCAAAGTGTTTGGGTTTACACAGACTTATGGAGAAGCCTGTGTTTACAAGAAAGTGAGTGGGAGCTCTGTAGCATTTCTCATATTATATGTAGACGACATACTTTTGATGGGAAATGATATAGAACTCTTGGACAGCATTAAGGCCTACTTGAATAAGAGTTTTTCAATGAAGGACCTTGAAGAAGCTGCTTATATATTAGGCATCAAGATCTATAGAGATAGATCGAGACGCCTCATAGGTCTTTCACAAAGCACATACCTTGATAAAATATTGAAGAAGTTCAATATGGATCAATCTAAGAAAGGGTTCTTACCTGTGTTACAAGGTGTGAAATTGAGCTCAGCTCAATTTCCGACCATGGCAGAAGATATAGAAGAGATGAGTGTCATCCCCTATGCCTCAGCCATAGGTTCTATTATGTATGCCATGCTGTGTACCAGACCTGATGTAAACCTTGCCGTAAGTTTGGTAGGAAGGTACCAAAGTAATCCCGGCAAGGAACACTGGACAGCGGTCAAGAATATCCTGAAGTACCTCAAAAGGACTAAGGAAATGTTTCTCGTTTATGGAGGTGACGAAGAGCTCGTCGTAAAAGGTTACATCGACGCTAGCTTCGACACAGATCTGGATGACTCTAAGTCACAAACCGGATACGTGTATATTTTGAATGGTGGGGCAGTAAGCTGGTGCAGTTGCAAGCAAAGCGTCGTGGCGGGATCTACATGTGAAGCGGAGTACATGGCAGCCTCGGAGGCGGCACATGAAGCAATTTGGGTGAAGGAGTTCATCACCGACCTCGGAGTCATACCCAATGCGTCGGGGCCAATCAAGCTCTTCTGTGACAACACTGGAGCTATTGCACTTGCAAAGGAGCCCAGGTTTCACAAGAAGACTAGGCACATCAAGCGTCGCTTCAACTCCATTCGTGAAAATGTTCAAGATGGAGACATAGAAATTTGTAAAGTGCACACGGATCTGAATGTCGCAGATCCGTTGACTAAACCTCTCCCTAAGGCAAAACATGATCAGCACCAGAACTCTATGGGTGTTCGATTCATCACAATGTAACTAGATTATTGACTCTAGTGCAAGTGGGAGACTGTTGGAAATATGCCCTAGAGGCAATAATAAAAGCATTATTATTATATTTCCTTATTCATGATAATTGTCTTTATTCGTGCTATAATTGTGTTATCCGGAAATCGTAATACATGTGTGAATAACAGACAACAACATGTCCCTAGTGAGCCTCTAGTTGACTAGCTCGTTGATCGACAGATGGTCATGGTTTCCTGACTATGGACATTGGATGTCATTGATAACGAGATCACATCATTAGGAGAATGATGTGATGGACAAGACCCAATCCTAAACATAGCATAAGATCGCATAGTTCGTTTGCTAGAGTTTTCCAATGTCAAGTATCCTTTCCTTAGACCATGAGATCGTGTAACTCCCGGATACCGTAGGAGTGCTTTGGGTGTGCCAAACGTCACAACGTAACTGGGTGACTATAAAGGTATACTACGGGTGTCTCTGAAAGTGTCTGTTGGGTTGACATGGATCGAGACTGGGATTTGTCACTCCTCTTGACAGAGAGGTATCACCGGGCCCTCTCGGTAATGCATCATCATAATGAGCTCAATGTGATCAAAGTGTTTGATCACGGGATCATGCATTACGGTACGAGAAAAGTGACTTGCCGGTAACGAGATTGAACGAGGTATTGGGATACCGACGATCGAATCTCGGGCAAGTAAAATACCGATTGACAAAGGGAATCGTATACGGGATTAATTGAATCCTTGACATCGTGGTTCATCCGATGAGATCATCGTGGAGCATGTGGGAGCCAAGATGGGTATCCAGATCCCGCTGTTGGTTATTGCCCGAGAGCCGTCTCGGTCATGTCTGCATGTCTCCCGAACCCGTAGGGTCTACACACTTAAGGTTCGGTGACGCTAGGGTTGTGAAGATATGTATATGCAGTAACCCGAATGTTGTTCGGAGTCCCGGATGAGATCCCGGACATCACGAGGAGTTCCGAAATGGTCCGGAGGTAAAGAATTATATATAGGAAGTGCTGTTTCGGCCATCGAGACAAGTTTCGGGGTTATCGGTATTGTACCGGGACCACCGGAGGGGTCCCGGGGGTCCACCGGGTGGGGCCACCTGCCCCGGTGGGCCACATGGGCCTTAGGGGGTGCGCCTTGGCCTGCTTGGGCCAAGGGGAACCAGCCCCAAAGGGCCCATGCGCCTAGGGTTCCATCTAGGAGGAGTCCTAGTGGTGGAAGGCACCGCCTAGATGGCTTGGGGGGGAGGGAAACCTCCCAGGGCCGGCGCCCCCCCAAGAGGCCTATATAAAGGGGGGGAGGGGAGGGGGGCAGCGCACCCATAAGCCCTGGCGCCTCCCTCCTCCCTGCAACACCTCCTCCTCCTCCCGTAGTTGCTTAGCGAAGCCCTGCCGGAGTTCCGCTGCATCCACCACCACGCCGTCGTGCTGCTGGATCTTCATCAACCTCTCCTTCCCCCTTGCTGGATCAAGAAGGAGGAGACGTCACGCTTTCCGTACGTGTGTTGAACGCGGAGGTGCCGTCCGTTCGGCATTAGATCATCGGTGAATTGGATCACGGCGAGTACGACTACCTCATCCACGTTCACTCGAACGCTTCCGTTGCGATCTACAAAGTGGTATGTAGATGCTATCTAATCTGAATACTCGTTGCTAGATAAACTCATAGATAGATCTTGGTGAAACCGTAGGAAAAATTTTTGTTTTCTGCAACGTTCCCCAACAACGTCGTCGTTGTGCCTTCGCGCACATGCGCCGGCATTTGGGTCCTGAGGCTTATAAAATGTCTTTTAAGTTCTGTTTTGGTTGGGGTCCATGTGTAAGTGTGTGTGGGAGTTTCCCTTTTATTTTTATGGTAGGTCCCCACACGTAAGTGATAGTAATGGTGAGAGAAAGAAACTATTTTCTTTTTTTTTTCTAGGGATGATGGGCGTGCAAGTGTCACATGCAGAGAGGGGTAAGACTGCCCAAAAAATGACCCGCAGGCGATCAAACACCTTTAACTGGACGGAAATGGTACGGAAAGGCATTTTTATAAGGGCACCTATTGGCAGAGGGGCAAATTTGAGCACACTTTAAAATTAGGGGTAAATATGAGTAGTGGGTTCGAGTTAGAGGTACAAATCTAAAAGTACCTAATTATAATGTTCAATGTATATTTAGAAAATGTTCAACGGATATTAAAAAAAGTTTAGTATACATCTTTTGTATTTTTTTAAAGAATATGATAGTTAAGCTATCGCGCCTTTAATCAATCAGTAGACCTCACTAGTTTGATCGATTAGTAGCACTCGCTGCGAGTTCGAGCTCTTGCTCATCATTACTTTTTGTTTACTTTTCTGGAGCTAGTTTACCTCCTAATGCGCCAACCCATTGGCTTTGCCTTCAGCGAAGGCTACACCATTTTCCGCCCACGGGCTGCAAGTAGGAGCTCTCTTGCAATCTTTCATCCGACCAAGCTAGTGGAGGTGGAGTTTGACATCCTTATATACGGAAGTATCTCCACTTCACTAAGTGATGGGTATGGAGAGATAATGAAGACACCACATGCGCACCCACCTTGCCTCGACTAGTCATGCCAGGGTAAATGCATGCGACATGAGCATGATCGCGAGAAAATACTGTTTGTGTCTCCTATATATATGACCTATCGGTCGCCGCCAAAGAGACATTGGACCCAGCTAGGTTTTTTTCCTCTTCTCTCTTTTGCAACGTCATCATAATCTTCTCCATCCCAACCGCCTGCATGCACAGACTAATGGAAGAGCAAGTCTCTGGAACCTCTCTCTCTCTCTCTCTCTCTTGTGATCTTGGACCTAGAGTGGCGGATAAGGTTTTTGGGAAGTGTTTCGCACGACTCCCCATGTTTCTTTCATCCAACTTAGGTGGGGTCTCCGTCGTTGACTGTTTCGACCGGACTCCGCCAACGCCATCGTCAATAAAATCAATTTTGTACCAGCCACGGCGACTTCATCTGCAAAAGGTCGATAGTTGTAACGTGATTTGATCTACTTCTTAGTTATAGTTGCTGTGTGTGTGACGTTGTTGTTCAACTTATCTAATTTGCTGGAGTTTTACACGCTAATTGTTGCTTTAGTCATGATTTATATTCTGAAATTAACCATGAATTGCGTAATTATACAACATTAAGTACGGCTGTAAGCAATAATCTTGTACTATAAAACTGTCCAAATGCAGCTTTATTTCGTCTTGTCTTTCCCTGCAAGAACTTGGTGGTCAATAGGTATGCATAAGGCTCCCGCAAACAAAAAGGTATGCATAATATTCCAGATCAACCTGGAGGTTACTTGCTAAACTGGTCTTCTTTTACAGTCCATTGATTACCATTGTGGGATCGCTAGCAGTAATGTGGGAAGGTAGTAGGTGTGAAAATTCCTTGGTACAGTCTTGATCATTGGTAGCGTGCAAAACTCAAGCTGGAATATTAGAGACAAGGATTAAGACAGATCAGAAACGACAAAGTAACCTAGTACTGTACACACATGTTTTTCCACTTCTCAGATGCTCACTGTTCAGGCCTGCCCAACGTGCATCATCGATCGACCTTTTTTAGAAAAGGAGGATATACTAGTCGATCGAGCTTAATCGTAATAAAAAGTGTTGGAATCCCATTAAACAATGAAGATCACGAGCAGGTGAAGCCGGTGCCGCACCCGCTCGTCGGCGAGAAGGTCGCGCTGACCATCTTCGACAACGCTGCCGCAGACGTCTTTGTTGGCACAGATCCCCCGTACGTCGATGCTACTCGTCGAAGTACTTTCTCGACGAGACCCTCCGGCTGAGGTGGCTATGGCTTGAGTGGAATGACCCACCTCGTGCGTGGTGTGGATTGGGGACGCCTTGCACGACTTCCGACCGCGACCTTTTCGCGGTCTTGACTGAGGTCAAGATCGGCGATGGACAGAAGGCTTCCTTCTGGGAATCTTCTTGGCTTCAGGGCGTTAGGCCCAATGATATTGCGCCAAAGATTTTCGATATTTCACACAAGAAAGGTGTTACGGTTGCCACGGCCTTAAGGGATGGGCACTGGATAGCACAAATCAACATTAATGCTGGCCTCACTCTAGAACACCTTAAACAATTCTTGGCCCTTTGGGAGAAGCTAGCGACTGTGGTCGTTCA